>CM070568.1:8113675-9577425 GCA_036346405.1 Phyllostachys edulis
TCAAATTTCCTCTAAGAGTGCAGATCAAAACCAATTCATCTTCTACTACTCCTCCAATAGCTTGGTAGCAAAATCTCACCACTACAATTGCTTAACCACCACCAACGGTTGCCAATTTACACTTTGTAAAAACTTTGCAACGTAAAATGTTGATCCTTTCTCAAAAGAAAGAGGCGAACAAGAACAAATTTCGTCACACGAAAAAACGTTGCTCCTCACGGTGAGCATGAAACCCAAAGAAAATAATCGATAACGAAGATCTTGGAAAAGCGAGTTGAGTTCACAATTAAGGCACACATCCTCAAAGGAAATAGCAAATAACAACCAATAAGGAAATAACTGCGATTGGATCTCGACAACTCTTGTGCGAAAAAAGCGAAAGTCTAGGAACAATTCAAATAACCACAAGTTACAAAACTTGACTCAAATTCTCAAATACTACTCTGCACTCCTTCCTTTAACACTGAAATAAATCCTTTAACTAACAACAATTTCCACAACGAACAAGATAAGGTCTTTAGTACAAACCACAAGAACTAATTAAGAACCAATAAAATTCTTCAACACATCCTATTTTCTCGAGAGCGGTTCAACTACACATGAAACATGAGATGTAAATGATCCCACCACAAAACTTCGAAACTTTAACATTTCACGAATTTCATGGAAAACAAAGCGGATTAATTTTCTCTTGAAGAAATCAACAAAAAGTTTTCTTTGATTGCAACCGCACTTGCGAACTCAAACCGAAGGACCTTTAAGAATAAATCACACGAACCTCTTAAGAAAGCAGGACAATCCAATACCTCAATTTATTCAAAATAATTTTAGCTACCAGGATGATTCATGAGCTCCAAAATATCTTGGAAGCTAAACTTGAAATATTCTCATTTAAACGATATCACCAGCGGCGATCAAATTACTACAAGTATTAATCATCAATCTCACAACAACCATTAGAAAATACTTGAAGGACCCACGTGAAAAGAATGGGTTGATTCTTTCTCAAAGAAGAGGCAAATGGAAGCGATTTTCACCAACTAGAAAATCATTTACCACTACGCAATGAACACAGGACCAAGGAAAATAATTAATTAGGCAAAGAACTCAAAATACATAAGAGGAGACCACACTTGAGGACATAGGCCTCATAGGAAGAATATCAAACCTTATCGAGATAAGAACAAGCGGACAATCAAGATCAAATCGCGTGAATCACTTAAGAACCAATAGAACTTTGCAACCGGTCGTTTTACTCGATGACTCCCAATTACCACATAAATCTTGAACACCAAAAGATCATGAAAGCAAAACTTGAAATACTCTCGTTTAGCAATATCACCATAAGTGATCAAATTACTCGAGAATTAACATCAATCTCACATTCTAACAATTTAATAACAATGACAACATACACTAGTCCGAGAATCATCAAACTTTATTACCTATCCTAAAACTTCCCAAAGGAAACACAAACCACAAGGTTGAAACAAATTTATTATATTAAGATTATGCTAGGCAATAACAATATCACTAGCACGCTATCAAAGACTACTTACGAAATTCATCTACTTAGCTGTTGGTGTTGCTCAACACCTCCTTCAGCTCATTAACAATTGATGATTGTACTAATCATGGAAACTTTCATGGTCTTACCTCTGTTTTGTAATCACGAAAGCATGTTATGGGTATAGACTCACTATTCTACCTTAAGTTCGAATCTAGAACAAAATATCTTTAATCTTCAATATTATAGGATACATAAGACAAGGTTTCACAAGTCAACACATTCACCTTCATTCATTTCTTAATACATATAACATCGGTTTAGCATGGCAAAATTAGGTGAATCAAGCATTTGAATGAGTTCATCAAGTATCTCAATAGAAGACATATTCAGGATTAATATTTACCAATGCAGCATTCAAACACATCCTTAACTTAACCATCACTAGCGGTTAGAATAACCCGAAAAAGGACCTAGATTCCATTTCATCTAGTAAACTTAGCAGGTTACTCGATTGTAAAGATCAAACCGGTTCATCAACATTTCCACACTTCTTAACAACAATAGGTTCTGAACAGATATGGACAAACTCTTAGCTAAAATTCATCATGTACCAAATATAATTGACATAACAAATTAATCAATTTCACTTCCATGTAGACTAGTTAAGAATAATCTACTTGCACAAAGCTAATAACCCAACCGGTAACTCATACCCTAACAATTAATTCATTTAGTTAACACCTCTTACTTAAACATGACAAGACATCGCTAAGGTTTATAACTCCTTTCTAAAAAGAGGCATTAAACTTCAACACTCGAAATAATCCAAAAGAAATACATAAAGCCACAACTTTCATAAATTAAATAGCTTGCAACGACAAACTCTCGAAGATCCAAAATACCAAGCAAATAAATTAGTCACATTTCCCAATAAGAAGGAAGAACTCCCATGAAAAGATCAATATTGCTGTTTAACCAAGCGTTCACAAGAAGCAACAATAGATCGTGATCGAGCGAACAAGGAGTCGCTTTTATGGAACCAAGAAAGACCAATGAAAGCTCGTAAGCTGAAATATAACGCTAACTCAAGAAAACTCATCCTCTACGACTATAACCAGAAAACCAAATTCAAACTCAAGGAGGACAACATCATCCCAAAAGAGCTCATCCTTATCTCATGTAACTAAGTTACCGAGATAACCACTTCACTATTCTAAACATGAACGGTGGTATAGCCAGTAAAACCCAAAGCCATAACCACAACCTCTTCCTCTCGACATTCGCTACCATCATATATAACCAATATAATCGATTATAGGTATACATGATCGTCTCATAACAATCATAGAATAAATTCATATATTATCAACAAGAAAAATAATACGAAGCAATTCAACAATTCTTTGAACATATGAATCATAACAATAGAAATGGGAATAATGTATTACCCAACCCCACCCATCAGGTACAAGTGTGTCATTTTAATAACTTAATTACCATGGACCTAAAGCCCGCTCTGATACCAACTGTAACACCCCAGTCCTACAAGGGCCTGGAACGCTACTAATCTAACAGATTATCAAAATTAAAATGGAAGACAAAATAAATCCTAAATTTCGGCAGAACCTCCCCGGTATAGTAAGCTATACCGGAGGTTCCAACAACATAAACATCAAGACAATAATGAAATCAACAGTTATCAGAATCCTCATAGGAGTATAAACTGATCTCAAGTAACTATACCAAAAGATGAACTAAGTTCACACACAGTACTTAATCAATCTTAAAGGAGAAGGGTTTTTCAGTCACAACCAACGGCATTATTACAGTTCATCAATATTGAATGATTAAATCAAACTAAAATGAAATTACGAACTTGTATAAAGTGATGTGAAAGGGTGTGTGTCTATTCCTCCCCATGGAGCCAACCTCAAGGATCACCTAAGAAAACAAACAACGCAAGAGTGAGTCAGAGAGACTAAAGCAGAAATGTAAAGTAATAAAAATACAAACAACAATCCATGGATAAGACAACACCAGCGGAGGATATGAATGAATTGCAAAACAAGTATTGAATGAATGCAATGAATGAATTAGATGGAAGGAAGGACTACACACATGCATATACGGTATTCTTTGGTGACACACCCGTCGGTGTTCACCTAAGCCCGCTTAACAAAGTCACGGGGACCCAAGCCCCGTCTGAAGAAGCGTTTAAATGCGGGTGTCCCAAGCGCCCACATTGGAATGGTGGGTCTTACGTGCCCATCTTTGGAATTGATGGGTTTTATATAATGATCCACTCCCGTGGATAAAATATGAAATGTGGATGCTGAGCATGACATATGAATAATGAACAACAAGAAACATGCTCTCCATCATGAAGGTAACCACATGGATTGAATATGAACATTTAAGTAATAACATGGTACTTAGAAATTCAATACCAATAGCAAGCACACAACATGTCATAATCCTAGGAACACTAAGGTACTTGCCTTTAGCGCTGCGACGCGTTAGTAGGCAATTGCGGTGCTCCCAAACCTGAAGCTTCACCTCCTAACAAACAAATAACTGAAATAAGGATACGACGAACACGACAATACTAGATAAAGTTCTACAACGCTCCCCCGGCGATTCAAAATATAACTAGAAACTCTAAACTGAAAATCAACACATTCTGCCCTAAACCGCCCCTGGGCAGCAGCACGGTAAATGGCATAACTCTTGATCTGGAACTCCAAATGGGGTGAACCCAGTTTCTGTGGACTCCTAACTGACAAACCCACAATACTCTAGTTGACAAGATAATTTGATTCGGCCAATTTAGTATGTTAACAGACAGGTGAACTTTCAGCATGAAAACTGTTTAACAGAATAAATGGCAGCATTAAAACCATCATAACTTTTAATCTATAACTCCGAATGGATCATTCTTTCTTAGTCTGGAAAGTTTATCAAATTACCTACAATAACCTAGTTGGGAGAAAACCCATATTCTTCCAATTACCATTTCATAAGTTACAAATTAACTTATCAGTTTAATTTCGTCAGAAATCTGGACAGCGGATACTAAAACGGTCATATCTTTTGACTCGAACGTCGGAATCAAGTGAACTCGGCGGCCATAGAAAGTTAAGAACAACCTCTACATATCTCTAGGTGATCAAAACTACTGGTTCGGCCTCTAAGATCGCGAAAACGCCCACGCAACAATCTGGACAGAGTGAGGTTTACAGCAGACTGACACTGATTCAATCGAACCTATTCAATTTCTCCTCTACGACTAAACAACCAACGACAATCGAGTGACATTACCCTTGGTGTGCCGAGGAACATGAAGATCGAACCGTGGAAAAGTCCCCCGCCGTCTTGATCAGCAACCCTTGCGAAGCACCAATCAATCCTTTGCGGGAGGCCGGCAACGAGGAGATCGACACCGAGGGGGAGCTCCAGGAGAATGGGGTGCTGCACCAGGGCTTGGGCGGCAGCAAGGGAGGTGGAGAGGCACTGTTCACGGGGGCACTGTAGCAATGGCGGCTACTGTAGCACGCCGTGCTACAGTACCCGCCCTAGGGTTTCCCCCTCTTTTTATTGGTGGCGGTCCCTCACGGGCCTCTGGGCCAAGGCACAGGCCAGGTTGCAAAAATTGCAGAAACCCCTCTAATCCTCTGTTAATTCTATTTTTTCTAGTTGGTCATTCTCCTAATTCTTTCGTTTGACTTAAATAGATTTGTGGTATTCTGACCTCCTTGACCAACGGCTCGGCTCTTCCCTGCCTCCTCGCCAACGCCACAGTCCTCTCGCCTCCTTTCTCCTGCCTTTGTTGTCACCCTCCTCGCACCACCTCGTCTTGCCTCTGCCCGCCTTGCCTCGCGCCTCCTCGCCTTTGGCCTCTGTAATACCCGATTTATTCTAAAGAAGAAATCATTCAAAAGAAGAATAGAAGTAAGAAAGATGAGTTTTTCGCTTTTCTTGGCAACTTTGGGCCTCGAGGCCTGGCCGGGAGGCCCATGGGGGCGGTCACCTATAAAAGAAGGAAAACCCTAGGCTGACACTGTAGCTACAGTAGCCGCCTGCTACAGTGCACGGTGCTACGGTGCCCTGCCTCTTGGAGCCGCTCCTTCCCACTAGGTGTTCGCAAAGGAAGGAGATGGAGGGACTGCAGATTGGTTGGCGAAAGGAGGATGAGGATCTTCTTCGTGGGGATCGTTCAGCATCTCCCTAAGGTTCTTCAAGGGTAGCGAGTCGTTCCTCACTGTTTAATTAAGAATAGATGCAAAACCGATTAGATTTGATTGGATCAAAGTCTGTCTGCAGTAGATCAAATCTGTCCAGTATGTTGTGCGGGCTGTTTTGACGTCTTAGAGGCCGAATCAGAAGTGTTCATCTGCTAGAGATATCTAGATTATGTTCTTAAGTTTCTGTGGCCACTGAGTTCACCTAATTCTGTCACTCGAGTCAAAAGTTATGATAGATTTAGTATCTGCTGTCCAGATTTCTGACGAGATTAATCTGTTTTGTTATTTCGTAAAATATGAAAATGTAATTGGAAGAATATGGGTTTTCACCCAACTAGGTTATTGTAGGTAATTTGATAACTTTTCCAGATTATTAAAGAACGATTAATTCAGAGTTACAGATTAAAAGTTATGATCATTTTAGTGCTGCTGTTTATTTTGTTAGAGAGTTTCTGTGCTGAAAGTTCATCTGTCTGTTAGCGTACTAATTTGGCTGAATTGGATCATCTTGTCAACTAGAGTATTGTAGATGTGTTAGTTAAAAATCCACAGAAACTGGATTCACCTCATTCGAGTTCCAGATCAAGAGATATGCTGTTTACCATGCTTCTGTCCAGTGGCGAATTTGACTGAATGCGTTGGTTTCAGTTTAGGATTTCTAGATAAATCTTGATTCACCGGGGAAGCAATGTAGAACTTTGTTAAGTAGTGTCATGTTCATCGCGTTCTTATTTCAGTTATTTAATTGTTTAGGAGGTGAAGCTTCGGGTTTAGGAGCACCACCTTTTTTCCTCGTTAGCAGCGTCGCATCATGAAGGCAAGTACATTGCTTATCTTAATGATTGTGCTTGATGAATGCTTATATGATTATGCTATGATTTCTTATGATTCAAGAGAAGATGTATTATATATGTTCTTTCATATGTGTTGAAACCATGATTGGAGATGATGATATTATTTATTCAGTAGTTCATGTCATGCATTCATTGTTATTTACCGTCCACGGGAGTGGATGAGAATGGCCCATCAATTCCAGGATGGGTATGTAAGTCCCATTAATTCCAGGATGGGCAATGTTGGACACCCGTATGAAACGTTCTTCATACGGGAAGTGGATCCCCGCATTTTTGTTAAGATGCGGGCTTGAGTGAACACCGACGGGTGTGTCACTGGCTATACCGGTATATGCATGTGTGCAGTCCATTGAGTATTTTTCATTCATCTCATTCATACATAAATGTTCAGTTACTGTATGTTCAGAACCTTTGAGGAGGTTGTCTTGTTCATGTTGATTGTCTGTTCTTATTCGATGTACTTGCTGAGTCTTGGACTCACGCTTGCTTTGTTTATTTATTTTTAGGTGATCGTTGATGAAGTTTCTCTTGGGAGGGAGTAGCCACGCACTACTCGAATATTTCACTCTACACTAGATTGAATAAAAGAACTATTACTGTCATTCATTCATTATTGATGAGCGTAATAAATAAATCTAGATGGGAAGGAAGGATACCTTCTCCATGATCTTTGTTGATTTATTCTTGCTTGTGAATCTAGATTAACGATGAACTGTAATAAATAAAATTAAATGGTGAAGGAATGATACCTTCTCCATGTTTTGGATGTTTTATTTATGCCTTTATATGATATATTATTGAGTTCTTCCGCCATGTGGTTGTATGTTTGTGTATTTAGGTGACATCTTGGCTTCCAAATAGCTAGGGTGTTACACCTCCTCTCTCCCATCCGCCTCCAACCGCCTCGCCTCCGCCTCCGCTCTCGCCTCCGATCCGCACCCTCCTCTTCCTCCAACTCCTCTCAGCATCCCTCCTCCTTCTTTGTCACCGTCGCCTCCAGGCCCTTCCTTTCTCCCTCCCGGCCCGCCTCGAGCCTACCTCCCTTCCATCCCTTGATTTACTGGTTATCTCCGCCAGGCGGGAGCTCTGAGCACCCTCAGAATTAATTTGAAGGTGAGAGTCCTTCAAGTTTTCCACAAAAGCTGGTGCTTTCAAATTATCGTGCAACAGAGAGCCTCACGCTGCCCAGAGTCGCTTCGAGGCCGCCAAGGCTTCTATTGTCTACTTGCCCGTAGTCGGTGAACATCTATCTCTTTTACTTACTTTTTGTTCACTTGCTTGAATATGTACAAATCGAAATTTCTAGGCTTCCACTTTTGTTATTTGCTATATGATGAACCGTTTGGTACTATGAAATGGAGATAATTTTCTACAATTTTGTTTGCATGTGTTCTTTGAATTGAGTTGCTTATTGTTTAAGTTTGGCATTGCCTCTTTCAGAATTAATAGTATAGTTCACAGACTGTCAGGATACACAAATTAATCAATTGGACATCTGACAATGTCTTTTCAATAGGTTCTCACTTCTCGGTGACTTAATGAGATAACGAGAAGAGATGAACTGAATCTAAAACATGTGCATCATGACATGCCTGTTAGGTTCTTTAAATAGACGTCATCTTCTCATGTCACTGATCAGATGAAATTTTTAAAATACAATAAATTTTATTTTATCTTTGCTTTTGGGTACAACGGGTTGGATTATGCTTAATCCTAGGACTGAAAAAAAACTTGTAATACCCCGGCCTACTCGTAGTGCGGCCCATGTGGCCCATGAGGAGTCATGTGGTGGGATTAGTCCCATATTGCTTGTCTAAAGTGAGTTCTAGTAGTATATAATACCTGTTAGGTCCAAACTTAGCACCTCCGGGTTAACCCTTTTACACGAAGCGAGGACGAAAGTGTAAGTGGGGTGCTATGTGTGTGCGGGTCCACCCCACGGTGGGCTGAGCATTGAGCGGATTTTGGGCCAGGGTGTTACAGATGGTATCAGAGCATCAACCTTCGTTGCACCAACACGTGTGGGATAGGGGCGTGTGGGCATATGGAGCATGGCGCGTCTGGTCCCGGAGTGGACACACGGCATGGCATATGTGCCGGCACTAGACGCACGGATGTGTACCGATGGGTGGTTACGGGCATTTGCAGCGTATGCGATGTCTTCCGAGGCGTCAACCCTTGAGGGGTGAATGTAATGCCCGGCCTACTCGTAGTGCGGCCCATGTGGCCCATGAGGAGTCATGTGGTGGGATTAGTCCCATATTGCTTGTCTAAAGTGAGTTGTAGTAGTATATAATGCTGTTGGGTCCAAACTTAGCACCTCGGGTTAACCTTTTTACACGGGCGAGGGCGAAAGTGTAAGTGGGGTGCTATGTGTGTCCGAGTCCATACGGTGAAAATTGGGAATTGGCGGATTTTGGGCCAAGGTGTTACAAAACTCCAACCAATACCCTCTTAATCCTATCAACTCATCGTCAATGTGGTGTTCGGCATCCGAACTTTCATACATTGCTTCAATGTCGGATACTGCGCACATATAAATGGTTGGTTGCCATGATTGGTTATATCCAAAGTTAGTAAAGCGGGGCTTTTATATTTGCTAGGCCACGATTCATATTCCTCCAATGGGTCCTCTTGCTACCACGAAAACAAGTGAATTTGCAATTACTATTTACGCTCATGAGATCAAGGTTTCTAGATTGAATGTGCAACTAATATAGGAGAATGATCAAATTATTACTATGTGTTAGTGTGCTGTGAACTAGAAGCTTAGTGGGAAATAGTGTTTGTCTCCTGTTTGCTGGTTACGATAGCGAGAATTTTCGATTATCGAAGTTCTAGTTTTTGCTATGTCTAACTGTTAGTTTAAGCCTCGCTTCCACAATCAAACTTGTGTCCGAGACAAGGTAGTTAAGTCACTATGTCGTATTAGAGCACGGATGAAGGAAAGTGACATTGTCGACCGGTTCATTCTAGTAGTAAAGGTAAGAGATTTATTAGTAGTGAAATTTTTTGTTAATTTTATTCTCTAAACAGTGCAAAACTTTGCCAATAATCTTTATATCGATTTTACGTGGGTGCTTTATATGCCTTCAATATATATATATATATATATATATATATATATATATATATATATATATATATATATATATATATATATATATATATATATATATATATATATATATATATATAGATAAACGTATCTAGTGCTAATGGCTATTTGGTGATAAGGTGCTATCTGAGACACGGTAGTCCGTCTGGCTCGTGTGTTTGGGATCTACAAGGTGGAAAGTCTCAAATCACTTATGCATTTTGCAAAACCCCATCGGTTCCTCTTCTTATTGCTGATACACCTTAGTCCCCTTTGCATGCGCCGTTTTCAACCGACCCTTCTCCTGGCCTTCCTCTTTGGCGGCGCCCTATCCTCCCCCTCCCGTGGCGCCCTCCCCCCTCCCGTGGCGGTGCCTTATCTCCTCCCCCTCGTGCCGGCCTATCCTCCTCCCTCCTCGTGGCGCGCCCTCCTCCCCCTCCCGTGCTGCCATGGGCCTCCTCCCCCTCTCACGCTGTGCCAGGCCTCCTCCCGGCGCCAATCTCCTCCCGCTCATTGCTGGCTGCAAGAGCCGCAGCCTGACACAAGACTCGAGCCCCGCGGCGGCCTCCTGGTCGGCGACCGGACGGCACGGCCCTGTGGCTGCCCTCCTTCCCCCTCCAGCTCTGGCGCCACCGTGGAGTGCAGATTGAGATGCGTTGTTTTTCTTCAAATTTTGTATGTCTGACATTTGAGGATTGAGGATTCGATAAGTGAATTGTGTAAATGTGGTTTGTGAATTGAAGCATCAAATTGTGTAAAATGTCTCGTTGAATCGTGTCTCAGATTGATGAAATTAAAATGTCTATGTTGATTTTAACTCTAGCTTTTGGTTCAATTGGAAATCCTTGTTGCTACTTAGAATTTGGTCATCTTTCAGAACTGAACTCTCTGATCATCTTTGTGCTTGGGAGTTTGACTCAAGATTGTCTGTCGTGATTTTGGATCTTTGTGATTGGGAGTTTGCGACCCGATTACGTCTTGTGCTCGCCAAGATTTGGTCGTTCAATGACCATCATATTCTTGCCCCGAACACTCATGATCACTGTCGGTTTCCTTTGACATTGTCGACATGTAGCGATAATACAATCGAACTCTCTTGATCACTGTCGGTTTCCTTTGACATTGTTGAACTCAGAGCAGATAATACCGAACTGAACTCGCCATATCCATATGAGATCATGGAACTTCTAGGACAAAACATACACCGATGAAGTTTTAACTAGATCATAAAATAATTGGAGGAAACTTCAAGCTTGTCCTAACAAAAAATAAAAGGGTGCCATTACCATATATACCAACAGATCTTAAGGATTATGACAATGAGTGAGAATAATTTTAACGCTTCTCGGCTAACCATTATGATAGGCATGCTTGCCAACCTACAAAAGCCTTCAAACTGTGTAAGGATCGAATCGACAGATTGCAAATTACTGAGTTAAATGCATCAATCAAGGTTAATTTGCCATACCAAATGGAGGAGCAAACACCCAATTTGTTCTCGAATTTGTCAATTTATTTTGTTACTAACTATCTTGATTGTTTCATTGTCGCTTCATTGTCGGTGTGTAGCATGCCAACAAGGAGGCTAACATTCCAACAAGGAGGCTAACACCGAGGATGCTACTTCAAATGTCAAATGAAATTATTGCATATATGCTCACAACATGAGAGGACAAGCATTTGTTTTTGTACTCTGTAGAAATTCTCGGTGTTGAAGTGTTTTTGGATTCTGTAGGCCTTTTATAAGTTTATCACTGTATATTCATTAAAGCAAACATTGTGCTATTGATGATTTATTTTTATGTCGGAGGGTTTGTTGCTCTTGTTCAGAAGAAGGATTCAAAATTTTAGAACTGTTTCTATGAAGCAGGATGACACAAGTGATTGTTGCTCTTTTTCATTTGTTCCAAGTGTTAATTCCAAAAGATGGGATACATGCATGCTACTTCAAATATACATATGAACACCTTTGTTTGCCCCCAAACTGGGAAGGACTGTGCATATGAACACCATTTCTCCTGTTCTGATGGTGTACAAATGCAGTCAACATGCACAGATCAACCAGAAGAGATCAAACCTGACAGTTCAACCAGAAGAGATCAAGATCAAGGAATTTCACAGTCATGCACATGCACAGATCAAGCTCACATCTGATCTGATCACATCTCATCTGCTTGAAAACATCCCATCAATTCACATTCAGTTTCAAGATCAAGGAATTTCAGTCATGCACATGCACAGATCAAGCTCACATCTGATCTCATCTACTTGATCTAACATCCATCAATTCACATTCAGTTTCAAGATCAAGGAATTTCATAGTCATGCACATGCACAGATCAAGCTCACATCTGATCTGATCTCATCTCATCTACTTGATCTAACATCCATCAATTCACATTCAGTTGTAACATCAATATACAATCAGTTGAAACCATCAAATATACATTCAGTTGAAATCATCAAATACACATTCAGTTGAAACCATCAATATACATAGGAAGATTTGTGTTCGCATTGATGCTTGTCAACAACAACAATTACAAGGGGAGCGCCAGCCTGGAATAGTGGGGCGGCGGCGGTGGAAGTGGTGGAGGAGGGCTGCGGCGGCTGGTCCTCGACGCAGGTGGAGGCCTGCAGAGGGCGAAAGAAGGGCCTTGGCGAAGGTCGGCGACAAGGGAGCGCCACTGGAATAGTGGGGGGCGCGGTGGAGGTGGTTGAGGAGGCGGCGGTGGTGGTCCTCAAGCAGTGGAGGCGCGCCCGAGAGGGGAGGGAGGCGGCTCCAAGACGCCGGTGAGGTAGGGTGGGCGCGACAAACCGGCAAGGTCGAGGGAGAGCACCACCGCCGCTCGGGCGTCCGGGTGGAGGCGATGGCCCATGAGGGGGAAGGAGGGGGGGGCCAGGTGGGGCGCTGAGGGGGGGGCTTGAGGGTGGCGCCAAGGGCCAGGGAGGGCGGCGGCGGTGGATGGATCGGGTGATGAAGGCGACGGGTTAGGAGAGGATTGGATCTGGTTCGGCCGGGTGAGGAGAAGTGTCTCCGTGAAAATGAGCATGCATTCAAGGGGTTATGCGACGGGTTAGTGGGAAGGACTAGTTCGCAAGAATTTCAGGAATTAGGGGGTTTTTTACAAAAATGTTTAAGTGATTTGGAGGCCTCCCACCCTTGTAGATCCGGCGGTGGAGGCCGCGACCGAGGGGAGGGAGGGCGGCTCAAGGCGGTGAGGTAGGGTGGGGGTGCACAAGCAGGCAAGGTCGGGAGGAGAGCACCACCGCCGCTCAGGCGTCCGGGTGGAGCGTGGTGCAGCCGGGAGGGGGAAGGAGGGCGGCGCCAGGCCGGAGGGCTGCGGCCGGGAGGGGGCTTGAGGCGACGCCAAGGACCGAGGGAGGCGGGTGGATGGATCGGGTGATGAAGGCGACAGGTTAGGAGAGGATTGGATCTGTTCGTAGGGTGAGGAGAAGTGTCTCCGTGAAAATGAGCATGCATTCAAGGGGTATGCTGACGGGTTAGTGGGAAGGACTAGTTCGCAAGAATTTCTGGAATTAGGGGTTTTTACAAAATGTTTAAGTGATTTGGAGGCCTCCACCCTTGTAGATCCGAGTCACACGAGCTAGATCGGATGGTGTGTATCAGATAGCACCTTATCACCCAAATAGCCATTAGCGCTAGATATATATATATATATATATATATATATATATATATATATATATATATATATATATATATATATATACATACATACATACATGTGCATGATATTTGTACTTATGCTTTCCTTCATTTGCATCAGATCATATTATTTTCTATAGGCCAACAATATTGTTCACTACAGATACTACCGTGAACAAATGAATATAGCAGTATAATTTAATTTTGTTTGTTTTGTTCCTTTTAGCATCACCAGTCATGAATATTTAATTGTATTTTTGTAGATTATTTCCTACAGGTATGCTTATGTCCATTCAGTTAACCACGCTTTAGTCTTTTCAAAGATTAGCAGCTGGCGAGTGGTTGACATTTCAAGTATCAACCCATGGTCTTCTCCATATAGCTTATCCAAGTGCCCCTGATCAATTGAAAGGATAATTAAGGACCATTTACGTCCTGTTATGCCAAGATGACATGCCTATGATCAGAAGGGCAGCAGCATCAAATCTTATGAAGTTTGCTGCCACAGTTGAACAGAACCATTTGAAGACATAAATCATGTCCATATTTGATGATTTAACACAAGATGGTACTTTCTTATACATATTTGACATATTATTGTGTTATTTCATCCTTCTTTTGCATTGGTAATGGAATAGTTGTTGCCTGTCCATGCACTAACTATTCAAAGAGGGAAACAAAAAAAATATACAATACCATCTGATTTTGCTATCAAACAGTTTATTTGTTGCTTCAATGAGTTCTTCTCTAACCATGTAATATCTTCCTTAATATGTTGTTGAAATAATTCTACAATTGTTAATTTGAATTTTTAATTGGTTTTGTGTAACATGACCACTTAAAGTGATCACTACCAATGACCACCTCTCCTCCAGCGTTTGTCGCACCACGTGACGCTATCATAGGCCTGGAGGTGGTTAGTTCTGACCAGCGAAAAATGTGGCCTTTTGAGCTTCATCATCGCCAGTTTCCTGTTTGGCTTTGCTATGCAATAACTACAGCCAAAACCATCCACTATCGTGTATACAGAAATAAATACACCCTTCAGATCCAGCAAATCACCAAAGGATCAGTCCGATGGATCAACAACTGTTTAGGTTAGTCGTATCTGTAATGATTTGATTTTATATATTTTATTTTGTCTGCTTTTCTTAGTTACCATCATCTATAGATTTCCTTTTCCATGCCCTTTATAACTATGGGATAGAATTTGTTCAAGTCAGCAGCTACTATATCATCATATACCCTCTATCCATAGTGATGTGTTGCATGTCTTGTACCTTCGTTTCAATCATGTGGTATCCTAATGATCTTTCTGTAGCTTATGAACTTCACTGCTATAATTTTTTTTGTTACTATGTTATCATCTCAAATAGTTTTCTCTGTTCACGCCATTTGGTTCTATGCTTGATTATGTTATTTCACGATATATTATTTACAAGATGCTCATCCTCAAACAACGCCACCCTCGGTGATGAAGCAACCTATTTTACCTATAGTTTCACGGAGGCATTGAATTCTATTCCTATCCTACATGATTGTTTTTTTATTTCTACAGAAACTTTTTAGTTCTTTCATTTACAACATAATAGGCGGCTCTCCGACATCAATTGTACGAAGAAACTTATTTCTTGGGTAGGAGCCTTTGAGGAAAGAACCTGCTGATACCTAGGTCATAGTTAGCTATTATTGTAACACCCTGGCTATTCAGAAGCCAAAATGTTACCTAAAGAACCTAACATACAACCATAATGCGGAAGAATTTAAACAATATCTCATCTAATGACATAAAGAGATCAAACTTTAATAGAACAGTGGCAGGAATATAGTCCGAATCCGAATAATCATATCAAAGGGGTGATCAAGGATCACAAACAGTACTTAATTAACCATAACATAGAGAAGGATATCAACCACATCTAACTTTATTTATTACAATTCATCACTTAACGAATGAAAGATAGAACTAAGTCCTATTGTTTAAACTGGAATATGGTGAAATGAATGAATAGTGCGTGTCTACTCCCTCCCAATAGAGCCATCATCAACGATCACCTAAAATAAACAAACAAAGCAAGAATGAGTCCGAGACTCAGCAAGTACAGAGAATAATTGGACATACACAAATATGGATAAGACAACATCTTTAAAGAATATGAATATAACACGAATGAATATATGAATGAATGGAATGAATGGATTGAATGAAATGAAAGGATTGCTGCGATGCTTATCTGGGTATAGCTAGTGACACACCCGTCGGTGTTCACCTAAGCCCGCATTTAACAAAATACGGGGATCCAAATCCCGTATGAAGAACATTTCATACAGGTGTCCAAATCTACCCACATTGGAATGGTGGGTCTTACGTGCCCATACTAGAATTGATGGGTCTTTATAATCCACTCCCGTGGATGGAACATGACAATGGATGCATGTATTGAACTATGAATTATGAAAGACATCATCTCTAAACATGGAAATAACACATATGAAAGGAACATACACATTTAATCTTCTCATGGTTCATAGAAAAACACAGTACAAACATTAAGCATTCAGCATTCACAAATCTGAAGAACATTAAAGTACTTGCCTTCCGCGTTGCGACGCATTAGTAGGCAACGAAGTTGCCCCTAAACCCGAAGCCTCTCCGCCTACACAAGTAAGTACTCGAAATAAGAACAACATGGTACAGGATACTACCAGTAACATTCTACAACACTTTCCCGACAACCCAAGAATTAACCATTAGACCTATTTTGAAAACAGACAACACCATCACAGAAACACATTTGGACAGCAGCATGGAATAACTCATAACTATTGATCTGGGACTCGGAACGAGGTGAGACCAGATACTACAGAAACTTAACGAAAATATCTACAAAATTTTAGTTGGCGAGATATCCCAATTCGGCCAAGATAAAATGCTAACAGGCAGATGAAATTATAAGGCAGAATTTGTCTAACCGAAAATGACAGCAGTAAAGAACAGAGCACAACTTTTGATCTATAACTCCGATTAGGGCGTTCTTTATCATTATGGAAAGGTTATGAAAACTTTTAAAACAACCTAGTTGGGTGGAAACTCTGAATTTGCCATTAACTTAAACATATCTTAAAAGACAAATTGACAGATCAATCACGTCAGAATTCTGGATAGCAGGAATGAAACTATCATAACTTTGATTCGTATGTCAGAATTAGGTGTTCTTTGCAGCTACGGAAAGCTAAGAACAATATCTAAATGTCTCTAGGAGATGTACATCTCAAATTCGGCCTCTAAGAACCCGATATTGACTACATAATCTACTAGGACAGAACTAAACTACAACAGAAAGAATTCGATCCAATTAATTCTATTCGAATTCGCATCTACTACTAATCAAACAATGAATAAAGCACTTCGTTACCCTTGAAGAAGATCAGGGAGATGTTGGACAAAACCCACAAAGAGGACCTTCTCCCACTCCCTCTTCCTCCCTCTCGATTGGATGGCAGTCTCGCGGTCGTCCTCGCCTCCCTTCGCGTTGGCCGGCAGCGGGGAGCACCAATGGTGAGGAGGATTAGCACTAATGGCAGGAGGGGCAGCTCATGACCAGGAGGAAGGGCGACATGAGGACAAGAGGGTGGCGGCTGCCCTTGGGGGAGAGGGGAGGCGCATCAAGAGAGGGGGAAGGGGTAAAGGCGGCTAGGGTTTGGGGGGACAAAGGGGTGGCGCCCCCTCTTGGGCCTTCTGGACCACAGCCCAGGGCCCAAGTTGTTGAAATTATGCAGAAAAGTTCTTTTTACTTCCACTAATCGTTGTTGGTTACTTTCTTTGTTAGGAGAATTTCGAAATTGAGTAAATTCCCTCTCAAGAATAATGTTCTTTCTAATAGACTTTGGGATATTACAATTATAACTCAAGAACAACAGCTTTAGTTTCGTTATGCTCTTTTGTCCATGTTTATCACTAGGTTATGTTTTTTGGTGTTTCTTCTTCCTCTTTCAAAATTATCTAGCTTGCAAGTTACACAGACAGATGAAATTGCTAATGATTTCAAATCTGCAGAAGTAGTTACAGAGGTTGCTGGCATTCCACAATCTGTTGGGACCAAAAGGTTTGATACACTAACACTTGCTGTTATGACTGTGGAACTCTTGATTCATATTAGTGCACTTGCTATGCTTTATTTACTTCGTGCTGACATTAGACTTTAATTTAGCCTGCAAATCTACATCTTCAACTGATCAACCCACACTATCCTCAGCAGCTGGAAAGAAGGCTTTGCCCTAGCCACAGGAACGACGCAGGAGGTATATTGATCATAGCCTACTAGCGATCCTATAGCCCTCATCCATTGTTACATCAGTTACTGCAGCTAATATATGTTTCATACCATTTCCATATAGGTGCCTTTAGATCTCTATGTTAATCCTGGTGCCTTCTATGGTAGACCTTTTATTGCTATGTTTATACTATATACTTTTGTTGTCTTCCTGTTCTTATTAGTACCTGCAAAGCCAACTATCTACTACTTATCCACGTCAAACACCTTTCTGATTGCATCGTTCCTTGCCTGTGATCTTGCTGCTTCAGGTTATTCCTAGCATGCGAGGCCTTTTGTTACTGCCTATATAATATACTACATAGATTCAAATCCTTTATCCCCAACTAGGGACACTTTATTTTGCTATCCATATATGCTCAAGTATATATCTTTTTTCCGAAATTCTTAGCTTGGTATGTTATCACTTCTAGATGACACTTACTCTCCTGTGAATGGATTTACTACCTTTGTTAACCTAATGAACACCACACAGTCAACTACTAACCTAGCTTTTGCTTTGCCCATTGTGTCTGTTCGTGTAGTGGCGTCTACTAAGGCAGCCGTCCCTGCTCTCCTATCGGACCTCTAAAATATATGCCATGGTTTCGTTACAATGTTTGCTGAACGCACTAATGTCTCTACCGCCATCTCAACACAGAGACTGAACAATAGCACTACCTGCTCAACAAAACACGAATTCAGTCCCGCTTCGAGCACCAGCGGCCACACCAATTGGTGCGGGTTTCATTCTAGTAAGCATTAATTAAGAAATGTTATTCTTACCAGTAAATCCTTACCAGAGCAGTGACCAATGCAAGGGCTGTATCCAGTGAAACAGTGACTGCCTACGTACTAATATATCAAAGTAATCCATGCATGACAACATCTGGCACTACGCTGTCATAACTTTAATGTTCCTTAATTTTGGTAGGTGGTACTGTGGTTTTTACCTATACTAGTAGTTTGTCCGTGCGTTGCAATAAAAAACCAAAAAAAAGTGATACATATCAGCAGACAAGATCCTAAACAATATAATAAATATCAATTTTCTTTCACACACATATAAACACAAATATTAACTCTGCCTATTGCATCACCAGCTACTGCTACTACTACTCGATTAAAGAAATAAAGAGAGAGAAACCGAGTTGGCATGCCCAAACCCACAAGCAACCAACTGTAGTTAAAACCGTTGCATCTGATGTACTAAAACCTGATTCGAACGACGTTCTCACCTGCAACATGGACAATCCGACTAAGTACAAAAACGTACTCGCAAGACATACAAATAGCAACATTTAATAAATGCATTCAAGTGTCAAAGAAAGGCTACTACACTAGGCAATTTTCAGCATAAAGCAAGTTTTCGTTGAGATAACCGATATAGATTCAAATTTCCATTTTTAAAATATTTAGAAAACAATATATAATAGTAGGTAATCCCAATTCGTCAACAACAACAATAGATACTCCAACTATAATCAACACACGAACCTCCTGTTCATAACACAATTCATTTCTTAACCAATCAACACGCGAACTTCTCGTTCGTGACAACCAACCAGATCGGAACAATCCAATATACAACTTAAATTTTCCAAACATAGCCCAACCCAAAATCCATAAGCTAACTGTGCATGTTTTCCCACAAGCGATGTCCATGACCGGGGACACGGCTATTCGAATAGATTTATTTCTCTGTAGAGTTGTACAGCTTTCTCCACATGATATGAATACCTCTTAATGTCGCCATGCACTCTTCCGTAGGAGTGTGACTGAGATATCATAAAGTGGCCATTACAATGCTATGTCCTAACTATCAAACCACGAGAGCAGATCCCAAGGCGGTATCGGTTGCACGAACCACAGTGAACCCGTTGTGTAAATAAGTCCCTTGCATAAAAAGACCCTTAAGGAAAGTAAGACGACACTTACATTGCCCCACCAGATTGACAAGACGACAAAAGTAAACACGAGCCCTTTGGTAAAGCCTTGGCATCTACCGGTGCTCACAACAATTGTCAATCTAATTATGTTTTGATATCTAACACATAACAAATCATTTAGCCAAGCCTTCGCCATTATCCGGCGTGTTGTTGCATGTAAGACTTGGTTCGACACACCATAGACTGGTCCTTAATCACCCAGATGGGTCTACGAATCGGGACAACCTCCTTTATCAACCTATCACCCGTCCAAGTCCAACACACAAAAACACTACCCAACAAGTCCACAAGAAAGCAGATTAGAAGATCGGACATATACCTCAAATTCAACATATTTCAATCCACACATTCATCAAATTTTATCAAGATTCAATTCGATCCATCGGATGATGGACTAGCACCATCAACCGTTTTTGACTACAACTGCTTGCTCGGCTAAGCATCGTTCTACAAATTAGCAAACATTCCCATATAACATATATCCATAATCATTCAAGGTAAAAGGGTAACCAACATTCAAAGGAAGGCCAATGCAGCAAGTAGGGCTTATCTAAAGCTACCCATTTGACATACAAATATTTAAAATTAAAGCAATGCACAGAATACTTGAAAATCAACATAAATACTTTTCGAAACTAATAGGAATTCAATATGCATCAAAGGAGGGGACTGCTTGCCTTCACTGTGGATAGTCCAGGTGCTGTGGAGTACCACTCTTGATCACACTCGAACCTTCGTAAACTATCGAACAAACGAGAACATCGAATAAGAACGAATACACCAAAGACATCCAAATATTCAATATCATCCTAATTGCATGAAATTTATATAGTATGTAGATTATGATTTTAGATGGATTTAGCTGAAATAATTATTTCATTTGGATTTAGTATGTGAGAGTTATAGCAGTTTGAAAATCCGTTTTTTGGAAAAACCTAAAAATTCAAATCGGTTACTGTTCATCCAAAATTATCTTTTTCGCACAAATTTGTAGAATAGTGGTGGAGATAAGAATTATAGGGATGGATGTATAATAAAATCATAAGACCAAAATAACATGGTTCAACTCATTTGGAGTTCATAAGAATTAGTTATGAATTTTCAAATTTAATAGCATTTTTTAGTGTAAAAATAATTTCGTTTTGGATCAATTTCCCAAAACTATATTTTCTGATACAGAGAAATATTTGAATATTTGAAACCTAATTCAAAATAAAGTTCACTTAAAATGAAAATCATCAAAATTGGTTTCACTAGATTTGGAGTTAAAAAGAATTAGTTATGCATTTTTGAAGTTAAAAGATTTTTGATTGCAACAATAAATCATTTCGGAAATTATAAATGAATTTAATACTTTTTATAATGAGAGGAATCTAGCCATAGCCTTTGACAGGTGGGGTCCAGTGCATAGTATCATTTTCCATTTAAATTCTGAATTTAATACGGTCTAACATGTGGGACCTGCCTGTCATAGACTCGGTCCACATGCATAGTGCATGGACCGAGGGTCCATGAGTTGGTCCACAGATCTACAACTGTCCACTTAAGTTCTCGGGCCCACGTGCCATCCTCTAACGTAAACCGATATTAAAACCTTGTTTTATGTTTATAGCCCCACATGTAATAGAGATATTACCACTTTAAGACAGCCATTAATTGTTGTAATCAATCATTAGCAGTTAATGGTAGTGATTAACCCTAATCTACTTGCTACAGGAGCTGTCGCCTGTTCCGACAAAGCAGCTCAGGCTTTCCTTGAGCCCTGTTGACGATTCTGGCCACGACGGTGCGAACCAAGGGCATGAGTGAGATCCCAATAGCAATGCGCACCTATTGGTGGTGGCCGCAACGGCGGTGACGGCATGTACCGACAGCTAGCCGGCCCGAGGTGGCAGCTACTATACGACAAAAGTGCATGCAGCTGACACGATTGCATTTTAGGCTAACCCAAACGTGCTTAAGCTACAAGGGTGGTCACTGAGGCTTACAAGTGGGGAGAAAAGGCCAAATGAGGTTGGAGGTGAGTTGTCCATGACAATGGCAACGGCAGTGCTAGGGCTTCACGTGGAGGAGTCTTTCTAAGCAACCAAACCAAAAAAATGGTTGTAGGGAAAACTTGAGTGAAGCTAGAGGATGGTTACCGAACGAGGAATTGGACAATGGCTCACCGGATTTGAAATGAGGAACGAAGGTGAGAACTTCGACCGAAATGGGCAAAATCCAAATTCACCAACTCCTGTGCACCAAAGTAAGAATTGATTGAGGGAATCTCTTAAACATGCTCTAGGACGCATAGTGACACGCAAGAGTGATGTCAGGACCCAAAAAAATGCAATTATGGACCCTCTGTGTATAATGCACTAGTCCAGGATCACGCTAATGCACACAGTGTCAACATAGATGAATATCGATCCACACAAGACGAAATAATAGTATAAATGATTAATTTGCATAGCAAATAACTATTTTGACCTTAAGGTCGAGTTTACATTTATTAAGCCTCGTAGGGCTAGCAATAATGAAATAAGTAGCAGTGGAACAAAATAAGCTTCAGGGGAATCCCATCAATTCACAACAGGGAACCAACTGGGATCAAGACCTAATGATCAACACCTTCATAGAACTCCTCCGCAAAAGCAGGAGAAACTCCTCCACTTCTGTTGATTGATTATAACAAGCATGAGTACACAACCGTACTCGCAAGTCATACCACAGAATGCAGTGTATACATGATGGCTTATTCCAAAGGAATGGCTTCTGTGGTTCTTTTGCATAAATGCAACATTTGCAATTTGAATACGTATAATAGATAAAAAAACATAATTCAAAATAATTTAACAATTGTTTTCACAAAGGATGCAAAGTCTAATCAAATTATTCACACAGCCATGTGACTTAGATCACATAGCTCCCTTCCCCAGTGTTTTATGAAAATCTAACCCTCGTGTGAAATCCCCGAGCATGTCCATGACCGCGGACACGGCTATTCGAATAGATTGCTTAACACTCTGCAGAGTTTGTATACTTTACTCACACGATATAACTAGTGTTGCAAGCACTAATCATGACAAAATATTTCGGAAACTTCATCTCAAACATTGACACTCCCTATGTGTTTTACCGCCGATACTAGTGCCCATTGAGGAAATTGGTTCGTCGCACACCATTGGACAGGGAATTGGCGAACCGTCCCGCGATGTGAGTTGCCACTGAGGCTAAAACACACCTCCACCCTTGCACAGAGCCTAACCTGCTACCTAAGTAGTCAATGTTGAGACTCCATAACCTACTAAGTTAGGCCTGTCCCATCAGGCATATGGTTGTACAGAAGGCCCTGTTCAATGGTGCACAAAGTTAAATCTTTAATTGACCAAGGCAAGACTTCCAATTTCTCACTAATTAGCCAATGTTTTCAAAATCCCACGCACTGAGCTCCACCATATCACTTAGTGTCCACCACTTGCCTTAGTCTAAAACCTTTCCCACCCTGTTGGTTAAGTGTAACACATGCCATCAACGAGTAATAGCACACAGCGCACACAGTTCTATAATCACTTAGCCAAATTCACAATTGCAACTCACATGAAATGATGACATGTGGCATGGCTAAGCAATCTACTCGTATCTAACCAACCCACGTTGGTGCTATGACATTACCAACTAAATAATGAACCAATCTAGGGTGACAAAAGATTATGATATAACAATAGACAAGGTGGATATAACAAATTGGATAATAACTAAACCCAAAAGCATTTAAATAAATGCTTTAAAGTAAATGCATTAATTTGAATCAATATAACTTTTAAAACTGGGTTCAATATGATCAAAGGTATAACTTGCCTTAGAATAGACCTAGGTATAGGTCTTGATCTTGAAGCACTCCTTCTCCAAAGCTCCCCGAAGTATCAATGTCTACTCGCAAATGAAGCAAATAAACAAAATAAATAAATAGCAGTGATAAAATAAACACCAAAAAATCAAATAAAAAATTTTGAATTTAGATGAATTTAGAAATTTGAATGGGCTCAATCGGAGTTCGGATGAAGAAGATATGGCCTTTGGAAGATCAAAATCTAAAGAAATAAACTAAATAGGAATAACTGGAATTTCGAGATTTAATTTCCTACTAGAAAGTAGGATTATGACGTCGGCTGACATGAGCTCTCGAAATTTTGGCTGACTCGGAGTTTGGGTACGCCCAGCGTCGTGTGTCTTGACAATGGTGACTCGGCCATCACGTGGGCATACACATAAGCACAAAGGGAGATGGTGGCTGACGTGGACGTCGGCGAGGTAGCGGCGCTCGGGTTCCGATGGCTTCCGGCGAACGGCGGATCCTCGCCGGTGGTGGGTGGTACCAAGAGATAGCTGAGGTTAGTGCGAACCTTAGGGTGCATTCCTGAGTGGTCGAGGACAACTAGACTGGCTGACGGCAAGCTCGAAGTGGCGTAGGACTTTGGGTTTTATCGAACGGGAGCTCCGGCGAGGTAATGACGGTGGGGATGAGTGCTGAAGGTAGCCCAAACGACGGCAGTGACAATGGCGACGTCGACGACAGCTAGGCGACGTCGACGACGGCATAGTTCATGAAACACAAAGCCTTGGCCGAAACCCTAGAACTTTTAATCGTGGTGGCCCTAGGGTTTTCGGGGTGATGAGAGTGGGGGCTTTGGGTTGTGGAGGTGCTAGCAAACCTCAAGGTGCCTTTTACAGGGCCCGGGCGTGCCGGACTTGGAAATCCCCAAATCGGGATTTTCTCGGATTCGTTGGTTCTACGAGATAGAGTTTGATTCGAAAAAGATTGAATGTAGGTATGGAAGCAGAGAGATAAGAGATTGAGTTTGGCAAGATTTCCCGAGATACTTTAGTTGGAGAATCAAGGTTGTCGGATGAAGCTTCTAGAAGGTGGCAATGGCAGACGCGGGTGAAGACTCCGCAAGGAAGACGACTTTGGAGACGAAGGCGTGGGACCCACGCGTCAGCAGAGCAAGGGCGCGAGCATGTTCAGACTGGTATGAACGGCCAAGCGGGCCCACCGGTCAGAGGAACAGTAGCGGTGTGTTGGATGGTCCGAATGACTCTGTGGTGCTGCATGACTAGAGGCTGGAGCTAGGAGACAATTTGGCGGGTTAGGCTAAAAATGAATAGGATTTGGCCGGATCCAAGGAGATTCGACCCAAAGCATTTACTGAGATTTTATTTAGTTTTCTTTTTAGAGAATACCAGAAAATGCAAATAGAAAATAAACTTAAAAAATTCTAGAAAAATCTAGAAAATATATCCAAGCTCATAGAATCCAAATAAAATAGTTTTGACCATTTTTTATGTCAACATTAATCATATTAAATTGTTTTGATATCCAAAGTCCGTGTTAAGCTTTAATTAAAAATCAAATAAAACTCACAAATATACACTTTCATGTTCGAGAGGAGGGGAGCCAGCCATAGTGGCCCAAGGCCCATGAGTGGGCTGGCAGCCCATTAGAAGGCAAGTGGGGCACCAAACCCTAGCCACCCTTTGCTACAGTAGCCATATGCTACAGTACCTCCACCTCCTACAGCTCCTCCTCTCCCCAGCACCATCCTCCCTGCTACTGCTGCCAGCCAAAGAGAAGGGGAGGAAAGAGGTTTAGCCATGGAAGAAAGGAAGAGGAAATGGAAGAAGGAAGAGGAAAGGGAGATCTCGGGAGTTTTTCCAGCATCGTCTTCATGTTCTTCTAGGGTAACCCTCAATTCCGTTCGATTAGTCTTGTAGTTTTGTAATTTGGCAATATCGGGTATTAGATCGATATTTGGTAGTCTGTAATGCTCGGCAGTTTTAGGGTTGTTAACTACGAATTTCGGCCTAGACATCTCCTAAAGAATTGTGGGTTGCATCATTAGCTTTCCGTAGGATCTTTGATCAAGTCATTTGGATGAACGGATCCTAAGTTATGGTTTTTGCAACGTCGTTGTTCAGACGCTCTATTAGAATTCTAGCAGCTAGTTTTAACTGGTTATTAAAAATTAGCTAATGAATTATTTAGAGCATTTCACCAACATGAAAGTTGTCGGTTATTTAATAAGGTTTCCATAAAGCTAGAGAACGTAATTTTTGGATGTTTGTGCTGAAAATTATGTAAGTTTTAGTCTCGCTGTCCAGAACCTCTGACAGGGTTTAGCAGTTTTAGTAATCTGTTTAGTAGAGATAGAAAATAATAGAATCTGAGAATCTCACAAACTAGTTTTATGTGGGTAATTTAATAAGCTTTTCAGAGAATCTAAGAACACCATTTTTGGGTAAATAGACGTAAAGTTATGATTTTTATAAGAAGAATGTTCTATTTTGGGACAGATCGATGTTATTGGGAGTTGGTGTTTTGGGTTGCACTAGGGAGTGTAGTTAATGGTATATTTGTTTTTAGCAATGTCTTGTTCAGAAATATCCTATTAGTGTGGTTGTTAAAAATGTTCAGGTGGTGGCTTGATTCCGGGGGCAGCGCTCTGTTCGCGTCATCAAGCTTCACTCGGTTGAGGCAAGCGCAATTAGTGGGTAGAAAAATTGAAGTGAATGCTCATGAATGTTTGTATTATGATTATGTTCTTTACTCATGAATGTCGCTGTTGGTCGTTACATTCTTATTTTGGATAAATGAATAAACTCATATGCATCATGTTATTATCCTTGAGATTTGGTCACGTGGTGGCCAAGTATTGATTTTAAGGTCCCCGTCATGTATTAGACGGGCTTGAGGTCCCCACACTCATGGAGTGTGGGCTTATGGTCCTTATGCTAGAAGGCACAGGCATAGGTATGCATCGACGGATGCATACTCCGCATTACCGGTAAATGCAAAGAGAAAAGAAAAGGTACATTTGTGGCATTTGCATTGCATAAGCATATAAGTTGTTTTGATATGAAGAATTGTGATTGAGAGATTGTGTTAAAGATGAATGTTGGAATACTGACTTATTTGTACTTTGCTGAGTCATGGACTCACACTTGTTGTTTGTTTATCTTTTAGGTACCTAATACACGAACGTCATGCATGGGAAGGGCTAGTAAAAAGAATTGATGCACTCTACCACGAGCAACCTCATGAATGATAAATTTTGGAATAATGATTTTATAATTGAGCAAGCTACTAAGATGTTTCTTATTGGTTATATCTTTATGCACCTGTTGCTTTGTAATAGAATTGACTAGCGTTGCATGGAAGTTTCTATGGTTGTGTTTGAAGTCGGATGTTTGAAATAATTGATTATGTTATTGATAATTGTTGGAACCTCTTGTATGGTTAACTATACAAAGGAGGTTCTACCAAAATTTAATGTAATACCTTAGATTTGAAATTGTTATCGTAGAATTTAAATTGTTGCCTTGTTGTTTTAGTAACATTACAGGCTTCGGTTGGGCTGGGGTGTTACAATTGGTATCAGAGCGGGCTTTAGGTCCGTAGTGAATAGATTAATTAAAAATTTGCTAATGGCTAATCAACTTAAAATTTGACACACTGGTGCACAGTAGGATGGGAATGGGCAAAGCATTGCATTTACGTTTTCGTTATGTCACATTGATGATTGTTGATATGAATTGATTATTAATGCTGAAGACTTGATTATATGATTGTTATATGTGGGGATAGTCGACGTCCAGAGATAGAGTTGGTTGCGGCCATGGGCATGGCCAGATTGTACCACCGATTGGGGAATGAGAATAGTGGAGTGTTTACCTTGGGTAAACTAATTCCAGGTGTTGAGCATGAGTTTGTTTGGGAAGGTTATTGTCTTCCTTGAGTTTAGATTGGTTATTCTTGTTACGGTTGCGATTGATGAATTTTCTTGGGTTAGTAGTTCATTGCAATTGATGGGTTTCAATTGGTCTCTAATTATTCTCTGAAACAATTATTATTTTTCTGACTATTGAGATACTTTTGCTACTTGTGAACATTGTTGAATTGCAAGATTGGTCCCTTCATGAGAGTTTTGTCTTCTTGTGGTGAAACATGACTCATTTATTCGCTTGGTACTTTGGTTAATGGGAGCTTTCTTTTGAAAGTTCTTAAATGTGAGAAAGCTTTGGCCCCAATGTATTTCTTTTGGGGGTAATTTGAGTATGAAATTTAATACTTCTCTTTTATGAAAGAAAGCGTCAAAGCCCTTTTTGCAATGTCCTGTTATGGATAAGTCAGAGATTGTAATCAAATTAAATGATATGGTATGGGTATCAAGTTGGGTCAATGGCGTGGTACGTAATTAGCCTTAACTAGTATCGTTGAAAGTGAAATCGATTAAGTTGATATTGTCTTCTAGTAGTTCTTAATGAACTGTGATTGTGAGCATGGCTATACCTTATTGGAATCAATAGAGCTATTAAGAAGTGTGAGATATTGATAAATTAGTTTGATCACTAAGGGTGATAAATTTGGTAAACTTCTTGAGTAAAATGGATCAACGGGTCTTAGCGGGTTAACCTAATCCTTTGGGATGGTTAGGTTCAGAAGGTGTTAGATTATTATCTTAGTTGATATTAATCTTGGAGTTATTTCTTGTGAATACGTAGTGATCATATGTAATTGCTAGGTGCAATTATTGTGTATTGAAGTTTGGTGTTGAATATCACTAAGAGATGAACTGATGGGATTTGATACGTGATCTATGTTTACATGATAGTGGAATTGTCGGATAATAGTATGTTTTTAATGAAATGGTTGATCATTAAATTGTTTAGGTTGTTAAACTTGTTGGATTATTGGGTCTCAATGGATTAATCTAACTTTGTATGAAGGGAAAGTTAAGGGTATGTTCGACTGCTGCCTTAGTGGATAATAATCTGAAAATTTTCTTCAATTGACTACTTGATGATCTCTTATATGCTAGCGTGAATACAAATAGAGAAAGGAACATAAATTCTTCCATGATTGAAAAATTGCTAATTGTTTATGATTACCTCTGGATTGGAATTAGTGTGCACTAAATTAGTGTTGAGCATTGCTAATAGGAGAATGGTTAAAATTTAAAAGTGATTGATACACATGTGTTTTGCGAGGATGACTTGGGGGAGTAGCATGCCCTTGTTAAAAGAGGTTTGCTTCGATAGAGTGGTTTGTGCATTAGATATTCTCTAGAACAAGTTAATGGTTGCAATCTTAGTGAGACAACAAAAATATGATGAAGCAATTTATTCTGTTTCTTTTGGAAAAGTTTATGAAGTGATAAGGGGGTATGATGATTCTTGTTAAGAGTGTATTATTTTGTGGTTAGTATGGTTGTCAGTATGAGGTTGTGATGTTATTATTGAATGTTCTAAATAAAAGAATTTGATAGCTTTCGTGACACTGTTTAATTTAAATGTTTCGAGATTTGCGTTCGTGGTCTTTTTGACTCCATGATTTATGTCGTAACTAGAATTAGTTTGAGCAAGTGATGGGTTGGAAATCTTTATTGGTTCTTAAGTGGTTCATGTGATTTGGTCTTAAGAGTTTTTCTTGTTTTAGCTGGCAAAGTGACGTGGTAATCAAAGAAAATAATTTTCTTTGTTAAAGGAAAGAGTGTAATAGAAGTATTTGAGATTGAAGTCAAGTTTTGTAACTTGCAGTTATTTGAACTGTGCCTAAACTTTCTTTTTTTTTTTGCCCTGTAAGAGTTTCCCGATTTTCTGAAATAATTCTTAAATCTCATTTGAGGTTTGATATTCTGTTCTTGTTGGACTTGTGCCCTCAACTATGGACCCCTCTGATGCTTTCCAAGTTCAATGTTGATTGACTATTTCTGTAACACCCCAGCCCAACATAAAGCCTAGGATGTTACCAAACTACTCTACTAAACCAATTAATTTCAACATCTTAATAAACAATCAACCAAACATTCATTCAAGAATGACATAATGCTAATGTTCAAGAGCTAGCACACTCAACCATTAATCAATAACAAGAATATCATCTATCAATTGAACATATCAATCATGATGCCTTCTCTTTATCAAACTATTCTAAGACAAACCACATTGCTACACTAAGGCAACCAATATTCAAATAGATTCATCTAAAGCATCAATGATCAGCAAAACTACGAGGATGACAGAATAATATAATCAATCATTTTAATCCATCAAATAGAATTAAATGAACTCAAATAACAGAGGTATAAGAACGTAAATAGAACATCCACGAATACGAATAAAACATCCACCGCGAAGGATGGTCACAATCTGAATCTCGAGAGGTACCTAGAAAGCACAACACAGCAAGAGTGAGTCCACGACTCAGCAAAGTGCAATAGTAATAAATCACATAACATCATAACCAGCCAATGAGGATACTAAATCCCATTATGAACAACAGCAATGAATCACAAATCCATCTCTTATGCAATAATGCAATGCACATACCAAGAATGCTCTTTCTTCAACTTCTTTGCAATTACCGGTAATGCCGAGTAGTGCATCCGTCGATGCATACTCAAGCATGTGCCCTTAGGCACAAGGACCTCAGGCCCACACTCCACGAGTGTGGGGACCCAAGCACGTCCAATGCATGACGGGGATCTCAAAGAAAACAATCATTGGCTACCACGTAGACCAAGGTACAAAAAATGAATGCTATGATGCAAATTGAACTCACATTATCAATCCATCATGAAAGTATAATGCTCAGTGACATGTTCACGCATAAAACCTCATAATTAAATCATGGCAATTATCAAGAATGAAATAACACAATTCAATATCACTACTTGCACTTGCCTCAATCGTGAGACGGAAGACAACGATGAAAAACTCTAGCCCCGGGGTTCACCACCACCTAGCAGCCATAAAACAATATACTAAGTACACCAACCAAAAGTGTACAGAAATGAAATGGAACAAAACGAGAACAAACGTCCCTAATCGCAATCCGAACATTTAATCAAAACACTCTCAAATTTCCAAATCTGTCCAAACTCCAAAAGCTATGAGTCCAATTTTTATTAGAACCTACACAAGCCTAGCTACAACATCTCAGGTGATTGAAAGATCAAACTAGTTCACCTAGGCCCTTGTTTTTAATCCCGAAGACCGATCTGTCATCTTCGATACTACTAACTTGTGAATTTTATAACTTTTGTTTGGCACAACCAAACACATTGTTCTAAGACTCTCTGGAAACTACAGGAAACCATCTATCTCAATAAAATTATCAAAAATATTCCCACTATGCAACAAAGGTTGCAAACAGTTAAGTCAAACTCTTCTGTCCACAACAGAGAGACAGATTACAGCATTAGTTTCTAAAATTCATATATTTTGATCTAGAAATCCAAAAAATATGAAATTTAACTTTCTGGAATCATAATGAAAGTACCTACAGTTCTCATGAAGACCAACTGACCCAATGCGACCGTATCCAAGGTAAAATTTACAGATCTATGTTCGCTGCATAAGTCCTGAGACTAATTTAGCACCCAGTCTTGTGAAATTCATAATGAAATCACCGTTTATCCAAAAATTATGAATTAAGATGTGGATATCATGGGGATATGCCCATGATCTTAGGATGATGAAACAATTGGCAATGTTGCTTTTGGTTTGAAGTTTCAAGCGTTTTCGATAAAGTTTCTGATCTGTCAGGTTTTTGGCGGTCACACTAGCCTTGCCTTAAATGAATTTCTGGTTCAGTCGCAGGGGCGGTCAGACCGGCCAGAACGGCGATCTGACCGGTGTTTGTGCTGATTGTTGATGTTAGTTGTGGATTGATTTTGGGATAGGTCATATCCTTGTTTGTTAATGCATATGTGTTGCATATTGCATGTTTTGGCTAACGTGGGTCAAGCTGTGAAGAACTTGTTCCCGGATTGGTGTTTGCTTGTCTATTGCTGTGCAGGTGGCTTGGAGGTCAACGACGGTCAACGGCGAGGAGGATCGGGACTAAGCTTGGAGAGCTGAGGTCGAAACGATCATGGATCTTTGGGTGGTCGAATGACTCAAGCATGGCGCAGAATGGATGAAGATGACCGAGCAGGCGATTCGGTCGATGGTTGGATCAAGCGGTGCGGGGGTCGGTGCAAGTGCCAAGGTGGTCCGGTGGGAACCGGATGGGAGAGACTTGCCGACACAATGAGAGCCGCTGGATCAACCTACATGTGGTGAAGCATGGATGTGTTTCGCGCAGTTTGGACTCGGTCTTCGGAAAAGATCGAGAAGGGGTATTTTGGTAATTTTACCAAATACCACCTTGGTGACCTAATGCCAACCCGCGGCGCAAGACGGTGCGTCAAGAAGTGGATTAGGTCAAAATAAGTGAAGACAGCGCTTTGAGATGCATGCGTGTGTGACCCGTTTGTATTGGGCCTTAACGGGAGCCCATTAGGGTTAACTCTTCTAGAAGCTAAGCCTCTAGTATAAATAGAGAGGGGGCTGTTCACAGCAGCCAACTAAGCACTTCATTTGTAAACCCTAGTTTGTCTTAGGGCTTAGGGAGAAAGAGGAGAGGCTTAGGGATCTAGAGAGATGCATTGAGTTGTGTGCTCATGGATTGAGCTCTTGTCCTCCTTGAGGGAGTGGCTATAACCAACAGCCAATCTTGAATCAATCTATGGATGTTTATTCAAGGATGAGTCTCCTTGTGTTCTTCCTTCTCTTTTGATGATTTTGAGTGCTTCCTTGATCCTATGGTTTTTGATTGGTTTCTTGCCGTGATCTAACACTACTACAGGACTGACATATAGCAACACAGGTATGTGTTGTTGTATGTATGAAAAAGTGTTGCTGCTGATTCTAGCAACACAAATGTTAAGTGTTGTTATAGGTGGCGTTGCTAGGATGAGCCTGTGCAACACAAATTAAATGTTGTTATATATAAGAATAGGTGTTGCTGATATATGGGGCATGCAACGCATTTCTCTATTTATAACAACACATGTGGTACATATTTCAACAGCATTGCAAACACTTGTCAGCAACACATGTTTGTTATCAACAACACATTTTTATGGCTAGTTGCATATTTGTAGCAAATTCAACAACATAATGAAATAATTATTATTTTTGCAATTTATGAAAGTACACAAACTATTATCTCAATACTTTTCATTCAATGTTTGAGAATATAAAAATGTTGGGGGCTCCTCTTTTTTTTCATTGACGGTAATAAAAAAGATTCTATTTCCACACTGTACACATTGCATTTCCAATATATATGTAAGTAACACATATTATATGATGACATGAGACTCTTCTACACACTTTTCCGTAATGAGTGAATTATATGTTGCAAAGAGCCTCAACAACATATAGTATGTAATGTAAAAAACATTGCAGCTACAACACATAGCCCATGTGTTGTAGACAATGTGTTGTATAAAGTCAGTCCTGTTGTAGTGTAACTTGCTGTGACATGTGGGAACCCATTAGGATCATCTTGATCATCAACCACCCACGAGCAAGTCTCTAGATCATATTTTGAATTTGGCTCAGTTTTTGAACCACCCACGTTCAATTTGAAAAAGATAGGAACTTTGGTATGGATCTCTATGATCTTTGATTGGAATAGGTTCCTAATATCTTTAGGAAGGTGTGATTCAAATTTCGTGGAGTTTGGCCAAGTGGATCAAAAGTTGTGCCACTTTTAGTTTTCATCGTCGGGCTGTTCCAGGGAAATCGGTTCAACCGCCCTTATAACTGTGGTTGAACCGATCATTGGTTGAACCGCTTGTTTGCCTACGGTAGTACCGGTCATTGGTTCAACCGCCCATATAACTATGGTTGAACCGATTTTGGTTTCTTAAGCCTATCTTTGTGTCTGTTGATTGCTATGCTTGGGGTTTTTTTTATTAGGATTCAATACAAGGCTTCTGCTATACTTATAGATTGATCTTCATAGCTTTCATAGCTATCAGAGTGACATTGGTGTTGAATCCAAATCAAAGTGAAAAAGTGAGTGTGCTCCTATTCACCCCCCCCCCTCTAGTCGCCTTTCCGGTCCTACAAGTGGTATTAGAGCCCGGTTAGTTCTTCTCATAGATCTTAACTGGTCTTTGGAGCCATGGCAACTAACAAGTATTCAACCAAACCACCTGTTTTCGATGGAGTTGATTTTGCTTACTGGAAGGCACGCATGCATGCCTACATCGAGGCTCAAGGGCACGCTATTTGGCTTAAGGTCAAAAATCCATATGTCGTGCCAGCCAATGACGATGTGATCACTCCAGATGTTGAGACTAATAGCAAGGCTCGGAACTTTCTGATCTAAGGTCTTAGTCGAGCTGAGTTTGAGCGTGTGGCTCATTTGAGGTCTGCTCACGAGATCTGGAGGACCCTTTGTGACTACCACAAGGGCTCTACTGCGATCAAGGAAGTGAAACAGAACTAGCTCAAGAAAGAATACTCAAAGATCGAGCAATGGCCTGGTGAGTCTTTAGATGAGCTGTGGGGGAGGTTCTCCAAGATTCTTCATGATCTTCGCGCTATTGATCTTGTTTTCACTGAGTTTGAGAATGCACGCCAGCTTTTGGGTGCTCTTGATGTGAAGGTCTAGGGGATGAAGATCATATCCATCAATGACAACACTGTCATGAGTGAGGTTTCCATGGATAAGCTCTACTCGAGGTTGAAGACGTATGAGATTGACTTTATCTCGTGTCTCCCCAAGACAGAGTCGATGGCTTTGGTGGTTGACCCATCTAAGGGTAGCTTGTCTGATTCCTTTGATTTTGGCTCATCTGGTTTTTCTTTGTCCGCTTTACACTCTTTGAGCGATGAGCAGCTAGAGAGGCTACCTGAGGATGATTTAGCCCTCCTACCCACTAAATTCTCGAGAGTTTACAACAAGGTGAGGAACAGGAGGAGGGGTGGCCCGGTCACTTGCTTTGAGTGTGGTGAGCCAAACCACATTCGTTCCAGATGCCCCAAGCTGAAGGGCAAGGAGGAGAAGAACTTCAAGAAGCGTCCTCAAGCTCGGGATGCGAAAGCCAAGAAGCCAAACTATCACAAGTTCATCAGCCAGGTCCTTGCCGCTCTTGAGAGTGTTGAGATGAGCGATGTGGACTCGGAGACGGAGGACGACGACGATGACTCTCACGGCAAGAAGAAGGCTCAGGACTTCACCGGCATTTGCTTCATGGCTAGAGACAGCCATGATGTCGACTCCTCCAACAGCGATGGCCTTTTCGGCGATCCTGATGAGGTACGTCCTTCACTTGCTAATATGAAACGTGCTTTAGCCTTTGCTGAAAAAAGACTGAATAAGCAAGAAAGAACGATTAGGAAACAGATGCCATTATTGATGACTTGAACCTAGAAGTTGCTAGGCTCAAATCCATAAATCCTGCTGATGATTGTGATTCTTGCTCTAGCTTGCTTAATGAACTAGCAAATCTGAAATCTGCTCATTCCTCTATCGCTAATCAACTGAAAGATGCTTTTGATGAACTAGAAACTCTCAAGGCTAGTCCTACTTGCATGAATGCCATTGCTCTTGATGTGACTGCTGTAGATGCTATTCCTTTACCCTATTCAAATTGTGCTTTACTTGAATTAAAATTGAATAGTGCTATGGAAGAATTGCATAAATTTGATGCTAGTCACATGTGTTCTCATTGTGAGGATAGTAGGATTAAAATGAAGGAGATGACTGGAATGGTTCTTTATTCTAAAACTGCTTCATGTGAAAACTATATTAAACTTACAGTTGAGAATGATGCTTTAAATAAGACACTAGAAGAAAAAGCTAAAATTGAACAATCCATGTCCATGACTGCTTCCAAGAAAGTTGCTTATTCTAGTTCTTGTGATCTTTGCATTGAAATTGGGCATAATGTAGATAAGATATAAGAAGCTTTTAGAGTTAAGTTCAAAGAGCGGTTGGATAGGATTAGAGATGATTATTGTGTGTCTTGTGAGGCTTTGAAAGCTGAGGTAGCTCACTATAAGGAGAGATATGATAGGGTTGTCAAGCCAAATAAGTGTGCCTCATGTGAGGAGTGAGTCAAAGAAATTGACTACCTTAACAGGACTCTTGAGAGATTTACTAGTGGGCAGAAGAACCTCAACATGATTTTAGACAAATCTAAGGTGAGTGCGAACAATAGTGGCCTAGGATTTAATTCTCTAGAGCATTCCAATAATCATCCACCTAAGGTTGTTAGAGCTGTTGAGAGTGTCCTATTTGAGGTAGAACCCTCTAAGCCATCCAAGATAGTCTTTAAATCTGCTGGTTTTGCCCAAACCCCTTCTAGCAAGATAGGTGCTTATACTTCATCAAGTCAGACCCCTCAAAAGGTCAAGTACCATTGCACCTTCTGCAAGAAGGATGGCCACATTGTTGAGTTCTTCTTCCGTAGAGCCAAGATTGAGAGGACGGAGAGGATGAGTGCTTTGAGAACCATTAGAGGAGTTCCTTCACCTGCTGTAGTCACTAGAGCTAGGCAGCCTATCTTTCCTGCTAGACATAGGCCTAGGTTCGTAGAGGACTTCTTTGACTCCTTTGGTGGCTCTAGGCAGCGCTTTGGGTTAGGATATCGTGAGGAGAGACCACGGGTAGCATCTAGACAGGGGGAGTACCGACCTTTTGGTAGGTCGATTCGGGAGGTCTAGGTGGTTCTCGTGTGCATTCTTATGATTTTGCTCCTAACCATTTTACTGCTGCTTCTTCTGTTTTGCCCAAACATCATGTGACTCAGTACTGGATTCCCAAGTCTTTTATCACTAACCCCAGTACTGAGGCATAGATGTTTCCTGTTCGTGCCTTATAGGTCCGTCGTGCGAGGAAGGAGGACATATGGCTTGTTGACTCTGAGTGTTCTCGACACATATTTGGAGATTCTAGATGGTTCTCCTCCCTCACACGTGCATCGGCAATGAATTGATCATATTTGGGGATGCTTCTCTGAGACCGTGATGACTAAGGGCACAAGTCTTGCGTCAACAACAAGTTCATGCTCAAGGGCGTCGCTTTGGTAAGTAAGGTGAGGTATAATCTGCTATCTGCTTTCACCGCTTGATGAGGGTCTAGAGGTGAGATTTAAGAGTGGTGAGTGTAGAGTTCTAGATTCCTCCGGTGAGCTTGTCTTTAAGATCTCCAGGTTTGAGAGGAACTTTTGTGCTGATTTCAGTATCTCTTCTGCTTCTAGCCCTAGGTGTCTTGTAGCTTCTGACTCCCATGATCTAGTGTTGTGGCGTCATAGGCTTGGACACATAGGCTTCGACCACTTGACTAGAGTCAGTAGCAAGGATTTGATTAGAGGTTTGCCTAGGTCAAGGTCGTTAGAGACCTTGTGTGCACACCCTGTAGACATGGTAAGATGGTTTCTGCTTCTCATCCACCTCTTACCTTAGTGATGACTGATGGACCTGGTCAGCTCTTGCACTTAGACACTGTTGATCCTTCTAGAGTTCAGTCTGCCGGTGGGAAATGGTATGTACTTGTGATTGTGGATGATTACTCCAGGTATTTATGGGTTTATTTTCTGGTTTCTAAGGACGAGGCATTTGGCTTCTTTAGAGAGTTGGTCCTTAGACTTGCTGTTGAGCTTCCTGGAGCTTTGAGAGCCATTAGGAGTGACAATGGGACAGAATTCAAGAATTCTTCCTTTTCTACCTTCTGTGTTGATAGGGGAATTGAGCACCAGTTCTCTTCTCCTAGAGTTCCTCAGCAGAATGGTGTTGTAGAGAGAAAGAATAGGACCCTTGTAGAGATGGCTAAGACCATGCTAGATGAGCATTCAACACCTAGGAGGTTTTGAGCTGAGGCAATCTCTACTGCTTGTTATATCTCTAATAGGGTTTTCTTGAGATCTGTTATTAGCAAGACTTCTTATGAGCTCAGATTTGGTCATAAGCCTAAAGTGTCTCATTTCAAGATTTTTGGTTGCAAGTGCTTCATTCTTAAACATGGCAACCTTGATAAATTTGAATCTAGATGTTCTGATGGAATATTTCTTGGATATCCTGCTCATTCTCGTGGCTATCGTGTATTTAATTTTGACACTAACAAAGTTGTTCAGACTTGCGAAGTCACTTTTGATGAGGCTAGTCCTAGTACTAGACCCGATGATGCAGGTACACAGGTTTCTGAGAGCATCTTCGTCGATGATGACTCTGAGGATGAGGATCTAATCCATCCTCAAGTCCCTTTTGACTTGGTTGGAGAGCCTGCTTCTACTACACCAGCTTCAGGTGAGCAGCTTCTTCCTATTTTCACCGACGATCAGAGTGGCTCTATTCCTACCTCCACAGACCGTGAGGTAGAGGTCACTTCTGCACCAGGAGCACCTCTTCGCATTCAGCGACAGCATCCACCTGAGCAGATTATTGGGGATCTACATGAGCGAGTCACTCGCTCCAGGTTCATTTCTCCTGATTCTCATGCGCATTCTTCTTTTGTTGCTTCTTTTGAACCCCAAGATGTCACCCATGCTCTTTCTGATGCCTCTTGGGTCAATGCCATGCATGAAGAACTTAAAATTTTTGAAAGAAATAAAGTCTGGACCTTAGTTGAGCCTCCACCCAATCATAATATAATTGGAACAAAATGGGTTTTCAAAAATAAGCAAAGCGAAGATGGGTTGGTAGTTCGCAATAAGGCTAGACTTGTAGCTCAAGGGTATTCCCAGGTAGAGGGCTTAGACTTTGAGGAGACCTTTGCTCCTGTAGCTAGATTAGAAGCCATTCGCATTTTGCTAGCATTTGCGGCATCCAAGGGCTTCAAGCTTTTTCAAATGGATGTCAAAAGTGCTTTCCTGAATGGTTTCATAGAAGAAGAAGTCTTTGTCAAGCAACCTCCTGGTTTTGAAAATCCCAAGTTCCCAAACCATGTTTTTAAACTCTCCAAAGCCTTGTATGGATTGAAGCAAGCCCCTAGAGCTTGGTATGATAGGCTTAAGAGTTTTCTACTTAAAAATGATTTCAAAATGTGATTGGTTGATAAAACCTTGTTCACTCTCAGACATGGCAGTGACTTTTTGTTGGTTCAGATTTATGTGGATGACATTATATTCGGTGGTTCCTCTCATGCTTTGGTGCCCAGATTTTCAGATTCTATGAGCAGAGAGTTCGAGATGAGCATGATGGGCGAATTGACCTTCTTCTTTGGTCTTCAAGTCAAGCAACTGAAAGAAGGCACCTTCATTCATCAAAGTAAGTATACAAAGGACCTTCTTCGGCGCTTCGACATGGGAAGCGAGAGGCCAATGTCTACTCCCATTGCCACGACCACCGTCTTTGGACCACGATGAGGATGGAGAGCCCGTGGACTAGAAGGAGTACTGCATGAAGACGATCGGCTCCTCCTCTACCTCCAGCGTCGAGTAGGACATACAATTATTTGTGTGTCATGCGCTCGATTTTAGGCTTCCCCTCGAGCTTCTCATCGTCAAGCAGTGCGTCGCATATTTAGGTACCTCCAGGACACTCTTGATTTTGGACTTTGGTATTCTTCTTCTTCTGCTCTCTCTATTCGGGCTTTTTCTGAGGCTGATTTTGCCGGGTGTAGAGTGGATAGGAAGAGTACTTCTGGCACTTGTCATTTCTTAGGCACATCTCTTATCTCTTGGTCATCTAGGAAGCATTAAATGCATTGCCTGATCCCGAGGCCGAGTATGTAGCTATGACCGAGAGTTGCTCTCAGGTTCTCTGGATCTTGTCTACTCTGCGGGACTATGGGTTGTCTTTGGATAGTGTTCCTCTTTTCTGTGACAACACTTCTGCCATTAACATTGCCAAAAACCCAGTGCAATATTCTAGGACTAAGCACATTGACATTAGATATCATTTTCTTAGAGACCATGTTGAGAAGGGTGATGTTGTGTTTCACTTTGTAGAGTCCGAGCAGCAGGTTGCAGATATTTTCACTAAAGCTCTTGATTCGTCTCGTTTTGCTTCTTTGCGGGGAGAGTTGGGGGTTATTAGTTCTCTTGGCCTGCTTTGAGGGGGAGTTTGCTCTTTTTGCATTCATTTGAGCTATAATGCATTTTAAAATTCAACAACTTGCATTGTAATATAAACTTGTGGAGCTTTGATTATTATCCCTGTATGACTTGATTTCATACTTTATACCCTGCCATGTCTTGTGCTAGCTTGCTAGATTTCTTTTATGGCTTTTTATGTATAGCTTAGCTTTTGCCATGCTAGCTTCATTATCTGTGAGCAAACTGAATCATAATATGACTTGTTGGATCTTGTGACTAGTTTTACTTTAGTGATCCTCTCATAATTCATGCCATGTCATATAGACTTAATTGAGTCTTGAACTTATTCTGAGTTTTAAATTGAGCTATGATAATTCTTAAAGTCAAGCAAATGAAAAATGAGCTTTTCTGTGCGAAAAAACTGATCTCACAAATTCTTTCTTATGAGACGACTTGCCATTGCACTAGGCATAAACTCAGGGGGAGTTTTGGATGACCTAGACCACTCTCTTAAGCTTTTGTTGCTTGGGATGGTCGTTGTGAGGCTTGAGATCTAGCACAATGCTAAGAAAACAAATTGGCAATTGGTTGAAGCTTAGGAGGCAGTTGTGGATGGCTCCTAGTCCAGGACTTGCTTTACTAAGATAAAACCAATCATTTTCAGCAAAGTGCTCAAAGTGCTAAATTCTAAATGCTTGAACAAATTGATTCACATTTGATCTCAAAATGCTCAAAATTGACTCATTTTGTAGCTTCTAGCTCCATTTTGCTTATAGACATGGCCTGACTTATTTTTGGATACCTTTAGTTAAACTGTGATCTTGAGCACCTTGTCATGCTATCGATTCATTTAATCTCAGATTATTGCTATTTTGGCCTTAGCCTTGCTGTACATGTTTTGCCATGATTGAACATAGTCTCTTCACATAATATGGCTTGGTGTAATACTTGTACAGTCTTCATGGATAATCTTCATGGTTCCTTTTGTTAAAATTTAAAAAAACAAAAAAATTGAAAAATTGCAGCCATTCCGTTCCACTATTGCTCTATCTTCTTCCATGCACCTTGATAAATTCATTGTCAAAGGGGGAGAAAGATTGGTAAAAAAATGTTGTTTTTAGAGCTTTTTGGAGTCATAGGGAGAAATTGGTTTTTCTAGAAATTTGATGATCATAGTGAGTGGGAGCATCTCAATTGCATTCTTTTGGTTTTACTACCCCTTCTGAATTTGAATTGCAATTCTTGAAGACTCACAATGATCAAAGGTCAAATAGAACAATTGTTCTTCCATATGGACCTAAGTGAGATTTTTGGCTATTCTTTGGAAATTGAAGCTTTTGTGCTTTCTTTTGCCTTATCTCACTTGCTTATGCTATTATGAAGCTAGCTTGGTCATTTCCATTGCTTTCTCTTGCTAATGGACCAAGTTGTGCCTTTGTGCGAAAACGTCGAATACTTTATTTTTCAAATTCCTAAACTACATTTTCTGAGAGATTGCCAATGTGTTCATCAAGGGGGAGATTGTGGATATCATGGGGATATGCCCATGATCTTAGGATGATGAAACAATTGGCAATGTTGCTTTTGGTTTGAAGTTTCAAGCGTTTTCGACAAAGTTTCTGATCTATCAGGTCTTTGGCGGTCAGACCGGCCAATCCGACGGTCAGACCGGCCTTGTCTTAAATGAATTTCTGGTTCACCCTGTCGAGGCGGTCGACCGCCGTAAGCAATGATCGACCGGTTTTGTCTTGATTGTTGATGTTAGTTGTGGATTGATTTTGGGATAGGTCATATCCTTATTTGTTAATGCATATGTGTTGCATATTGCATGTTTTGGCTAACGTGGGTCAAGTTGTGAAGAACTTGTTCCCGGATTCGTGTTTGCTTGTCTATTGCTGTGCAGGTGGCTTGGAGGTCAATGACGGTCAACGGCAAGGAGGATTGGGACTAAGCTTGGAGAGCTGAGGTCCAGAACAATCATGGATGCCGGGTGAGGTCGAGTGACTCAAGCATGGCGCAGAATGGATGAAGATGACCGAATGGGCAGTTCGGTGTGACTGGTTTGATCAAGCGGTGCGGGGGTCGGTGCAAGTGCCAAGGTGGTCCGGTGGGAACCGGATGGGAGAGACTTGCCGACACGATGAGAGCCGCTGGATCAACCTACACGTGGTGAAGCATGGATGTGTTTCGCACAGTTTGGACTCGGTCTTCGGAAAAGATCGAGAAGGGGTATTTTGGTAATTTTACCAAACACAGCCTTGGTGACCTAATGCCAACCCGCGGCGCAAGACGGTGCGTCAAGAAGTGGATTAGGTCAAAAGAAGTGAAGACGGCGCTTTGAGATGCGTGCGTGTGTGACCCGTTTGTATTGGGCCTTAACGGGAGCCCATTAGGGTTAACTCTTCTAGAAGCTAAGCCTCTAGTATAAATAGAGAGGAGGCTGTTCACAACAGCCAACTAAGCACTTCATTTGTAAACCCTAGTTTGTCTTAGGGCTTAGGGAGAAAGAGGAGACGCTTAGGGATCTAGAGAGATGCGTTGAGTTGTGTGCTCATGGATTGAGCTCTTGTCCTCCTTAAGGGAGTGGCTATAACCAACAACCAATCTTGAATCAATCTATGGATGTTTATTCAAGGATGAGTCTCCTTGTGTTCTTCCTTCTCTTTTGATGATTTTGAGTGCTTCCTTGATCCTATGGTTTTTGCTTGGTTTCTTGCCATGATCTAACTTGTTGTGACATGTGGGAACCCATTAGGATCATCTTGATCTTCAACCACCCACGAGCAAGTCTGTAGATCATATTTTGCATTTGGCTCGGTTTTTGAACCACCTTCGTTCAATTTGAAAAAGATAGGAACTTTGTCATGGATCTCTGTGATCTTTGATTGGAATAGGTTCCTAATATTTTTAGGTAGGTGTGGTTCAAATTTCGTGGAGTTTGGCCAAGTGGATCAAAAGTTGTGCCACTTTTAGTTTTCATCGTCGGGCTATTCCAAGGAAATCGGTTCAACCGCCCTTATAACTGTAGTTGAACCGATCATTGGTTGAACCGCTCGTTTGCCTGCGGTTGTACCGATTATTGGTTCAACCGCCCATATAACTGTGGTTGAACCGATTTTGGCTTCTTAAGCCTATCTTTGTGTCTGTTGATTGCTATGCTTGGGGTTTTTTTATTAGGATTCAATACAAGGCTTCTGCTATACTTGTAGATTGATCTTCATAGCTTTCATAGATTGATCTAGTCGCCTTTCCGGTCCTACATAAGACTTTATGAAAAGCTCTCGCGAAACCCCGCATATCTCCAGGAGACACTAATCCCTGAATCTGCATGGAACTAACCTAATTGCGCACGACAACAGATCACAAATTAAACCGATCTACTGCAGCATTCTGAGAACAGCTAACGACTACAAATCGTATTTGAAACATCTACTAAAAACAGTAGGGAATGCGGATTTACCCACGGAATCCCGCTGGATTTTGTTGAATCCCCTCACAAAGAACATCCCTCAACCTTCTTCCCCTTCTTTCCCCTTTTTCCTCTCTTCTTCTTCCTTCTTTTCCTTCCCGTTGGCCGGCCACTCTGTAGGGTTTGGCGACCACGAGGGGAAGGCAGAGGAGGAGGGGAGCAGAAGCTCCGGGCCTGAGGCAATGGAGGTACTAAGGAGCAGGGAGGGGCGGCACCAAGGGGTAGGGAGGGGCGGCGGCTTGGGTAGGAGGGGTGGTTTCTTGGGGAGGAAAGGTGAGGGAGGGGGTTTGGCCTAGGGTTAAGGGGGAGGGGCGGCATGGGCTTTGGCCCTTGGGGCGCCTCCCCCCTCTTGGCCCACTCCTGGCTGGCCACATGGTTGATCAAGCTTAGGCTGGAGGCCCAAACTACAAAATTCCCCCGAAATCTCTGAATTTTAATTAATTTCTCTCCCGATTATTATTCTCTCTAATCGATATTTGGGGAATTACATTCTACCCCCCTAACAGAATTCGACCTCGAATTCTAACCGTCGAAATGAACAACTGCTACTAGAATGAAATAACAATTAACACGTTCCGGACGTGAACAAATCCGGATATTGCTCGCGCATGCAAGACTCCAGCTCCCAAGTCGTTTCACGCTCACACCGATGCTCCCATGGCATCTCAATGGATACCAATATCTTATGCCCCAAATGCTCGTCCTGACCTCTCCAATACGTACCGGACAAGACTCGGACGTGGGGTCTTACTCAGTGGTCAACGGCTATAACGAAACCTCAATTCCCAAATTTGTGAGGATCTCACTCAGCACCAAAACATACCAGATATTGCATCCCTCGCGTATGGACCCGAGACGATCATAGCGATACGCCCACTTCCTAATCCCCGCAACTGCCAAAAAAAACAATGTACCTTAGGCCAACTTCCCGTTTGGTACTAAAGCACAAAACATGCACAACCCACGTGGAACTCCTGTCCCACTTCTCAATCGGTTCCTTCATCTAACAAGGAACACCTCCTTTAACCAGGAACGCACAACAGTATTCATTTTAAACAACTTTTTCATAACCAGAACCCAACTGAAAATAACGGATTCTCATTGCAACCACGAAATGGCAACTTCACACAAAATGGTCAAATTTGGAAGCGAAAATTCATCGTGAAATCCCTTCCGCTTTCCAAGTAGGCAGTTTACAAATAAACACCACATAAGCCGAAAGAGCATGCGCTCAAAAGCCCAAACCAAATACTTCCTTTATTCTTTCTGAACTGATAAGGACCACACATGCCATCAAAAAGCCAAACTCAAATTGTGAATAACATCCGTCAAAAACACATAGCTCAAACGAGAATCAAGAAAACACTTCACTACCCGAGGAAACATCCTTTTTCTCAGTTTCTCTTTTAGAAATTAATATTACTCTCAAATTTTGGAATTCGAATTCATCACATACCACACGAGCTCAAATCTCTTAAATTAGCATCCTCAAAATTATGCTCGAACCGAAATACATCATCCACACCTTTGTGGAGAGGCTCTAATGATCCCACTGAAACACTCTAGACAACTCCTTATACTGACAAAATTAATTTGACAGATGGCACCCAATGCACCTCAAAATAGATCTCACGCAATCACATCACCTCAAACAACTCAGAATCCTCAATACACACGCTCATGTACTACATCAGAAGGGCTCTATCAATGATCATTTCACTGCTCAGAATACGCCATTATTCTATTTTCTCTACACACAATCATTGGGCGACCAAGGTTCTAGCATAAAAATGCAAAACCCAAATTTAACCTCCAAGACCTCTACAGCGAACTTCTCTTATAACAGATAGGGAAATCATCAGAATAAATCTCTAAAATTCCCACAATTCCAACTGTGGATATCATGGGGATATGTGCACAATCTTAGGATGATGTTAGAATTGGCAATGTCGTTAATGGTTTGTCGAAACAGCGCTTTCAGCAAGTGTCAGGATAATCGGTCATACCGGTGTGTAAGTCATCATGACGACCATGATCTTGATAGTACCATCTTGTAGAGGGCGGTAGTACCGCATCACGGTGTGACCGTTTGAATAGCGGTATGGAATTTCCAAAGAGGATGTTTTTGGGGAGTTTTGGAATTCCTTGAGAAGCCGTACGACCGCGGGGTGGTAGTACCGGCCCTTACTGGGCGGTAGTACCAATTCTGTTTCTAAGTTTCGGATAACTTGGAGAATTGTTTTTGGGTTAGGTCAAGTTCTTGGGTTTCATGGCATATGTGTCGCATGATGCATGTTTTGACTAACGTGGGTCAAGTTGTGAAGAACTTGTTCCCGGAATCAATTTCTTTGTCTATAGTTGTGCACGTTGCTTGGAGGTCAATGACGGTCAACGGCGAGGATGATTGGGACTAAGCTTGGAGAGTTGAGGTCCAGAACGATTGGGAATGCCGGGTGAGGTCAATGGAGTCAAGCATGGCGCAAGAGGGACAAAGGTGACCGAACTGGCAGTTCGGTGCGATGGGTTAGATCAAGTGGTGCGGGGGTCGGTGCAAGTGCCATGGTGGTTTCCGTGAGAGGCGGATGGGAGAGACTTGCCGACATGATAAGAGCCGTTGGATCAACCTACACGTGGCGAAGCATGGAAGTGCTTCACGAAGATGGGACTCGGTCTTTGCAAAAAGATCGAGAAGGGGTATTTTGGTAAATTTACCAAATACCGCCTTGGTGACCTTTTGCCAACCCGCGGCGCAAGACGGTGCGTGGAGAAGCGAATTAGGTCAAGAGGAGATGAAGACGGCGCTTTAAAATGCGTGCGTGTGTGACCCGTTTGTGTGTGGGCCTTAACGGGAGCCCATTAGGGTTAATGCTTCTAGAAGGTCTAAGCCTCCACTATAAATAGAGGAGGGTGGTGGCTGCACCCCCCTTAACCCTTTCATTTTGTTTTGAAACCCTAGTTTGCTTAGGGAGGGGATTAGTGGAGGTTAGGATTCTAGAGAGTTGGATTTGATTTCATGCTCATGTATTGAGTCGTTGTCCTCCATTGATGTATTGGCTATAAACCAATACCATATCAAATCAATCCAAAGAAAGTTCTCTAAAAGATGAGTCTATTTGCTTTCGTTCTCTCTATTTGGTGATTTGTGGTCTTTCTTTGATCCGTGAGTTTTTGCTTGGTTTCTTGCCGTGATCTAACTTGCTGTGACATGTGGGAACCCATCTAGGATCATCTTGATCATCAATCACCCACGAGTAAGTCTCTAGATCATATTTCGTATTTGGCTCAGTTTTTGAACCACCTTCGTTCAAACTGAAAAAGATAGGAACTTTGGCATGGATCTCTACGATCCTTGATTAGAATAGGTTCCTAATATCTTAGAGAAAGTGTGGTTCAAGTTTCGTGGAGTTAGGCCAAGTGGATCAAAAGTTGTGCCAATTTTAGTTTTCGTCGTCGGGCTGTTCTAGGATCATTGGTTGAACCGCTCTTATAACTGTGGTTGTACCGATCATTGGTAGAACCGCCCTTATAACTACGGTTGTACCGATCATTGGTAGAACCGCCCGTTTGCCTGCGGTTGTACCGATTTCTGTTTCTTCAGCACATCTTTGTGTTTGTTGATTGCTATGCTTGGTGGTTTGGAGTGGATTCAACATAAGTCTTTCATTGTGCTCATCTATTGATCTTCATAGCTCTCATAGCTAGTGGAGTGAAATATGTGTTGAATTCAATCTTAAAAGAAAAATAGATTGAGCTCCTATTCACCCCCCCCCTCTAGTCACCTTTCCGGTCCAACACCAACCTACTCACTCATTAACATCATCAGAAATCACCCACACAATCTCGCAACACTACCCAATTGCCCAAGTACAATGCTGCCAAGCTCATGAAGGCCGCTCACCGGGTCCTTGCCGCTTTTGGAGAGCAATTCATGAGCGATGTGGACTCTAGGAGCGAGAATGACAAGGAGGAGCTCCCTCAAGACAAGAAAGGGAAGGCCAAGGACTTCACCGGCGTGTGCTTCATGGCCGACATCGTCGACATCAATGACAATGATGAGTTACCTCCCTCCTATGATGTTCTTTCTGCTAGATGCGATGACATGTTTGAGCAACTCATGAGTCAAGATAAGGCCTTACAGTTTACCATGGCTAGGAACAAGGACTTAGAGTCACAAGTAGATAATTTGACATTAGAACTTACAAATGCTAAGACTCTTGAATCTGATGAATGTTCCTCTTGCCATGCTTTACATTCTGAATTTGCTAAACTGCAATCTGCTCATGATATTGCTTTGCATCAACTTGAAAATGCTATGACTGAGCTAATTGATGTTAAATTTGCTCCCTGTGAAAAATGCTTAGAATCTAGCAAGTTGGATGCTTCTGGTAATGTTAAATCTAGCTTTTGCTCTTTCTACATAGAACGTGAACATGAAGTTAAAGACATTTTAGAAGCAGTTAGAGCTAAATATGCCAAGCTTAAGGACACAATTGATTCTACAACTTATGCCTCTTGTGCAGCCTATAAGCTTGAAGTTGCTCATCTTAAGGAGAAACATGCTAGAGCCATTAAGGCCAAGACTTGTGAATCATGTGTTAACTTTGGAAAAGAAAATGCTTACCTTAAAGACACACTAGAAAATTTTTCTAAATGTAAGAAATAGTTAAACATGATTCTAGACACGTCTAAAACTCCTTATAAGAAGCAAGGTTTAGGATACAACTCTGACCAGGACACATCCAAGCCTAATGTCATTCAGGTCTTGGAAAATGGCTTAATTGAATTCAAAACCCAACCTGCAAAAACTGTTTTTAAATCTGCAGGGTTTGTCCAACCTTCTTTTGAGGTGAAAGGTGCTTCCCCTAGTGGTACCAAATACCATTGTACCTATTGCAAGAAGTGTGGACATTTGGTATAGTTCTATTGGCGTAGGTTGAAAAGTGCTAGGAGAAATATTGCTAGAATTTCATCTCATCAACCTAGAGCTTTTATGAGACATGGTCACTTAGAAAATAAGAAACCTGGACTAGGATTTGTTTCACATGCTCATCATGTTCCTAGACAGGATGCTTCTCATGTTAAAGTAACCATTGCTCATAATAGAACTCCTAATAAAATCAAGGATAGCACTTCTGCTTTGCACACTACTCGCAGACGTGTCTTAGTACTAGGTTCCCAAGTCGCTTTTAACTAACCCCAGTATTGAGACACATCATTCTTTTGTGCCTTGATTTTTCAGGATCGCCGCGGAAGAAGAACACGTGGCTCGTCAACTCCGGCTGTTCACGCCACATGACCGGAGACTCAAGATGGTTCACTTCCTTCACGCGGTCGACGGGTGATGACTTCATCACCTTTAGAGATGATACACAAGGGCGAATTGAAGGAACAGGATCAATCAAGGTGAATGATAGATTCATCTTGAAGGACGTCACCCTTGTGGACAAGCTAAGGTATAACTTGCTTTCTGTTTCGCAGCTTCTTAATGATGGCTATGAAACTCGTTTTAAGAAGAATGTCTGTCGTGTGCTTGATTCTTTTGGTGAGCTCGTGTTTGGGATTTCTAGAGTTGGTAGAATTTTTGGAGCTAATTTTTCTGAATCTCTTGCTGGATCTCTCAAATGTTTAATCGCATCTTCTTCTGACATCTGGCTTTAGCACCGATGTTTGGGGCACATTGGTTTTAACCATCTAACGCGAGTTAGCGGCCTTGATCTCATGAGAGGTTTGCCTAAACTCAAAGCCGTCAAGGATGTTGTATGTGCGCCCTGTAGGCATGGCAAGCAAGTTGCCGCTTCACACCCTTCATTGACTATGGTCATGACTGACGGACCAAGACAGTTGCTTCATATGGATACTGTTGGTCCTGCTAGGGTTCGGTCAGTCAGTGGCAAATGGTACATTCTTGTCATAGTTGATGATTTTTCGAGATACTCTTGGGTGTTCTTTCTTGCTTCGAAGGATGAGGCTTTTGATCACTATCATGATCTTGTTCTTCGTTTGGCTTCTGAACTTCCTAGTGCCTTGAGAGCGATCCGCGGTGACAATGGCACAGAGTTCAAGAATGCTTCTTTTGCCTCTTTTTGTGCTGAGCGCGGTATTGAGCATCAGTTCTCTTCTCTACACGTCCCTCAACAAAATGGCGTTATGGAAAGGAAGAACAGGACCTTAGTCGAGATGGCTAGGACGACGCTAGATGAGTATAGCACACCGAGGAGCTTTTGAGCCGAAACTATTGCTACAGCTTGCCATATTTCAAACTGTGTCTTCTTGAGACTGTCTTTGGGCAAGACTTCTTATGAGCTTCGATTTGGTAGAAAACCCTCTGTCTCTCATTTTCGAGTCTTTGGATCAAAGTGTTTTATTCTTAAGACAGGAAACCTAGATAAATTTGAATCAAGGACTTGTGATGGTTTATTTCTGGGTTATCCTGCTCATTTGAGGGGTTTTCGGGTTTTTAATGTTGAAACTAATATTGTCTAGGAGACATGCAATGTCACTTTTGATGAGACTAGCCCTAGAGCTAGATCCGATGTTTCAGGTGACTTACAGGTGACAGAGAGCATTTTTGTTGAAGAAGAAGAGGATGATTTGATATTGCTCCTTCACCTGCTACTGATATTCCTGTCCAAGCTCCAGAACTTGCTACAACTGCTTCACCTCTAATTGAGGCTCCTGCTGCTTCTTCTTCATTAGTAGTACCTGCGGAGGTTGAGGAGATGCTATCTCCCCAGGCGCTCCACTACACATTCAGAAGCAACACCCTTCGGATCAGATGATTGGTAATCTTCATGAGCGAGTCACTCGCTCCAGGTATAATGATCCGAGTCTTTTCTCTCACTCTGCATTTGTAGCTTCTTTTGAACCCCATGATATATCACAGGCTTTATCTGATGCTAGCTGGGTCAATGCCATGCATGAGGAGTTAGAGAATTTTGAAAGAAACCAAGTCTAGAACCTTGTAGAACCTCCTAGTGGTCATAATATAATAGGAACCCGTTGGGTTTTCAAAAATAAGCAAAATGAGGATGGTTCTGTGGTTAGAAACAAGGCTAGATTGGTAGCTCAGAGTTTTAGCCAAGTTGAGGGGTTAGATTTTGATGAGACCTTCGCTCCTGTTGCTAGACTAGAAGCTATTCGCATCTTGCTTGCATTTGCTGCATCTAAAGGTTTTAGGTTATGTGATTGTTGGTGAAATCTATTTTGAGGTGCGTTGGAAGTTATTTGTCAAAGTCATCCCGTTGGTAGAGAAGTTGGTTAGAGTATGTTATTGTGGGGACAATAGAGTCTCACTACAAAGGTGTGGGTGATGTGTTCGGTTTGAGCATAGCTTTGAGGATGCCAATTTAAAAGAAAAATGAGTTAGTTTGTTATGCGATGATTTGGAATCCCATGGTTTGAGAGAAAATTTATTCTTAAAAGAAAATTGAGAAAATAATGTTTTCTCGGGTAGTGAAATGCTCTTTTGATTCTTGTTTGAGCTGTGGGGTTATGACGGAGATCATGTACAATTTGAGTTGGCCTTATGTTGGCATGGTGATTCTTTCCAGTTCAGAAAAATAAAGGAAATGATCGGTTTGGGCTTTCCAGTGGCTTCGCCTTTGGCTTACGTGGTGTTTATTTGCAAACTACCTACATGGAAACTGGAAAAGTTTTTGTGATGAATCTTCGATTTTGGATTTGACTTTTGATTGGGAATTGCTTATGTGTGGTTACGATGAGAATCCTTTATTTCAGTTGGATTCTTTTTGGTAAGGGAGTTGATTTAAGGCGAGTTATTTGTGCGTCTCTTGTTAAAAGAGTTGCCCCTGGCAAAGGTGAAGTTATTCATTGAGAAAGGGAACAAGAGTTCCATGTGTTTGTGCAGGTCATGTGGTTTGGTACCAAAGGGAAGGTTGCCTAAAGGTACATTGTTGGTTCTGATAGTTGCGAGGGTTTGGAAGTCGGCGTATCGATAGGACCATCACAAGTCCATAAGCAGGGTACGCAACGTCTTGTACGTCCCGGTGTTGAGGGAGCACTTGAGATATCCAAAGTTTGAGGTTTCGCTAGAGCCGTTGACTAGGGAGCAAAATCGTACCTTTGAGCCAAGTCCGATGTGGGTACTAGAGAAGTCAGAGAGAGTGTTGAGGTAAAGACGTAGGTATACGTCACGGTGTTGTGGTCACGTCAGTCCGAGCAGAAAGCAGCTTGAGAATGAGAGTCTTGCATGAACGAAAACTACCCGGAATTGTTCTCAATGGTTATGTCTTAAAGGTTGCTTTATTTCGGTTCTGTTGTTCTTCGTGAAGAATGCAGAGCGTAGAATTCGGGGACGAATTCCTTAAAGGAGGGGAGAATGTAACATCCCTAAATTCTATCTATGAAATTAATAAAAATAGAATTAATTACTATGTGCTACATCGGCCTCTTGGGCCAAGAGTGATGTAATTAAATCCTATTTAGAGCCTAATTCATTTTAGAGTCCAAACTAAAATGGGCTTTTAGTATAAATCCTAGCCCAACTAATATCATGTTAATTCTTATCTGATTTTTTCTCTGCAGAACCCTAGCCCTATCTCCTTTTTCCCCCAGCCGCCAGCAGCTCCTGGCTGCCTGCCGCCCTTGCCTCTGTCGTCGCCATTTTCATTGTCCATCTGCTGCACACGTGCTTCGCCCGCTCGGTGCAACCCGCCTGCCCGCGTGTGTTGCTGCTCGACACAAGCCACCTGCCCACATGCACACGGCTGTGTGAGCGGCAGCAACTGTTTTGCCTGCCCGTGTGAGTGCTGCCATGTTTCCTACTCGGCCAGCGGGTGCTGCCCTATCACCGCTTGGCTCTGGTAGCATGATGTTGCTCTGCTTGTGCTTTTGTTTTTTTAGCCGCTGCCATCACAGCTTGGTTTGCTAAGGAGAGAGAGATCTGAAGCAAAAGGCTGCCTGCATTAGCCCTGCTGTAGCAAGTGCTAGCTCTGCATGCATATCTCCATCGGCAACATAAAGTGAGAGAGAGAAAAGGATATTTAGAAAGAAGAAAATAGATGCTGTTGCATGTTCATGTGAGGCTGCGTGCATTGAATAGTAGAGAGAGATTAGAGAAGGAGAAAGGAAAAGAAGGAAAAGAAGGAGAAAGGGAGGGGGATCGCGCAGGAAAACGGTGTTCCTCGTCGTGATCTCTGGGGTAACGATCAAGTTTTTCCCTTCTGTTTGTTTATTTTATCTATAGATTAAAAACGAGATTAGAGAAGGAATTAGCAATTTCTAGTCGGGAGAAATTCGTTTAGTAGATTGGTTTAGTCTGCTGTTCTGTTGTACGATTATTTCGGGTACCTTAATGGCGATCTTTGGGAATGTCATCTACTAGTTAATTGTAGATAATTTTGGTATCTTTCCGTAGAATATTTAATCATATTGATTGGATGATTAGATTGTGAGTTATGAATTTTGCAAGCCTGCTGTCCGGAGGAACTGTGTCGTCTTTTGGCAGTACGTGTTAATCTGTAACTTAAAAATAGTAAATTAGATAATTAGTGTATTTTCTTTACATGAAAAGTGTAGATAAATTCTTAAGCGTTCTAGAGAGCCTAAGAATATAATTTTTGGGTGAGCAGAACGGAAGTTATGATAATTTTAATACTGGGACAGCGGGTAGTGCGTTCAGTAGAATTGGATGGATTATGTCGTCTTGGCGTAGACATGTGAGGGCGATTAGTGTAAGGTTTTGGTACTGTGATGATGTAGTTTTGAGATTTGTTTTGACTTGTTTGTTCAGGGAGTGTGGTCTCTATTGCAATTCCACCGACTCGCTATCCAACTCCAATGGGATAAAGAGGCAAGTACATGGTAGAGTGGTGAACAACGGATTTTTTCACCATTATCATTGATATTACCTATCATGCTATTTATTATGCTTTCGTTAAGCTTATTCTTACACATGATATTGATAACATTGAGTGAATGATATTGATGACATTGGATGAATGACATTATGATATTGAGTTAATGAGGATGAGATATTGAGTTAATGAGATGGATTATGTTGATGAATAATTAAAGATGTCGCATCATTTACATTCATCATGACAGGAGTTGCATGAGCCAGGTCGGTGAGAAAGTCATGTAACTATTCCGGTGAGGTCGGTGAGAAAGGTACATGACTAGTCTGGAGTGCTCTAGATAAAATCCTACATCGGTGGGGACTTCACGGGAGTGAAGGATAGAGTGTGTCATCGACGGGTGAACACTCCGCTATACCGGTATCAGCTGATGAGAAGCATACGAGCATGAGCATGTTGGTGCATTCGCATAAATGAGTAAATTGTTAAATTGTGCAACTTTACCTATATGGAATATGGCTTGGTTGTTTGAGTATGATAATGGCATTAAATAGATAGATGATGATGATAACCTTGATTATGGTTGATAAACTGTTATTTATGGCTTTATTATGTATTTGCTGAGTCTTGGACTCATTCTTGCTCTATTGTTGTTTTTAGGTGACCGTTGATGACGTTTTCTCTCGGGAAGGGCTAGCGCACTTGGAATCACAATCTACACTCAATTATTTGATTCTTTGGACATGATAAATTTTTATTACAGCATGATGTTTTATATTTAGGACATGATGGTGTTGAATAACCTTATATGATAAGTTAGAGTTGCTTATTCATTCAATAGACTTAGTCGATAGGTTTGCGTTAATCTTGGTTTAATACCTTGCTATGCTCCTAGGAGGAAATTATCTATGGTTGTCATATTTTTATGCTTATGTTATTATGGCCCGTGGACGGGTTTTATCCTGATATGCTCGCTGTAATTTAATATAAATGATGCTAAAATTGATAGTTAGTGTAGTTAGTGGCATTCTGGGCTCCGTATTGGGCTGGGGTGTTACAAATCCCAAGCACCCTGATCGTGTTTTTAAGCTTTTCAAAGCCTTGTATGGTCTTAAACAAACCCCTAGAGCCTGGTATGATAGACGTAAGACCTTTCTGCTTAAGAATGATTTTGAAATGGGAAAAGTTGATAAGACTCTTTTCATTCTTAGGCATGACAATGACTTCCTGCTTGTTCAGATTTACGTTGATGATATTATCTTTGGTGGTTCCTCTCATGCTCTTGTTTCTAGTTTTTCTGAGACCATGTCTAGGGAATTTGAGATAGTATGATGGGCGAGCTCAACTACTTTCTGGGGCTTCAAATCAAGCAGTGCAAGGAAGGGATCTTTATCCATCAAATGAAGTACACTAAGGATCTGCTCAAGCGCTTCGAGATGGGTGACTGCAAGCCGATCGCCACTCCCATAGCGACTTCGACTGCTTTGGATCCAGATGAGGAAGGAGAGGCCGTGGATCAACGCAAGTACCGCAACATGATCGACTCCCTTCTATACCTGATGGCCTCAAGACCGGACATCCACTTCGCGGTCTGCCTCTGCACGAGGTTTCAGGCGTCACCGAGGACTTCACATCGCCAAGCCGTTAAGCGCATCTTCATGTATTTACACTCTACCCTCCAGTATGGCATTTGGTATTCCTATTCTTCTTCGCTGTCCATTCGAGGGTTTCGATTCGATTTCTTGGTCGTCACTAGATAGGAAGAGTACCTCGGCACTTGTCATTTCTTAGGCACTTCTCTTGTCTCTTGATCGTCTAGGAAGCGGTCTTACATTGCACAATCCTTCTTTGGCCGAATATGTAGTCTGCGCTAGTTCTTTGTAGTCGATTTTGTGGTTGGTGTCCACTCTTAAGGACTTTGGGTTAAATTTTGCTAGTGTTCCTCTTTTCTGTGATAACACTTCTGCTATTAATATTGCTAAAACCTAGTGCAACATTCTAGGACCAAGCACATAGACATTCGCTATCACTTCCTTAGAGACCACGTTGAGAAGGGTGATATTGTGTTGCATTTTGTAGAGTCCGAGGCTCAGTTGGCCGATATCCTCACCAAGCCTTTAGACCCAACAAGGTTTGTCACCTTGAGAAGCGAGTTAGGGGTAATTTATCCCTATGGGTTGGTTTGAGGGGGAGTTGGATCTTTTCTGATCTCATCTTGTTCATCTTATCTTTTCTTAATCTTCTTTTGAACTTTTTGAGCATTTTGATCTTTTTAGGCTTTTTGAGTTTTTCTTGCATCTCATTGTATCATATTGCATTCATATAAAAATCCAAAAAGATGCATTATAATATAAGCTTTTCTGCTTATCTTTTAAATTTGATGAAGCTTTGCTTATTACCCTTTGGAGCTTTAGTATTTCAATTCTTGCTCAATGCCATATCTAGTTCTTTGACTTGCTAGAATTATCATGTGTTCACATGTGTAGCTAAGTCTTTGCTGAATGAGCTAGAACTCTAAAAACAACTTGAACTAAAACTGCAATTTGTGGATGTTTTAGCTAGTTGCGCAATTAGTGCTCCTTTTGTGACATTGATCCTGTCAAAATTGCTTTGTTAGCTCTTGAATCTAAAATTGATCATTACTTGAGCTTCTTGTTCTTCTGAGAATCTAAAACTGCTCTTGTGAAAATGAAAAATGAAAAATCAATTTCAAGATTGTCTTAAGCTTAAATTGTGCCAAACTATTCTTATGAGACTGCATATCATAGACATCAACTTGGAGATAGTTTGATGATCCAAACAATCTCATGGGGACTGCTTGTCAAAACTGATATGAACCTCAAGATTTGTCGCCCTAGTAGAAGCTTAGGAAGAGTTTGTGGATGGCTCCTAGTCCAGGATCTTCTTCACTAAGATATACCTTTAATCAACTTCTGGTCGAAGCTTAGGAAGAATTTGTAGATGGCTCTTAGTCCAGGATCTTCTTCACTAAGTTAGACTATTAGTAAACTTCAATATTCATTGCAAATGAAAAATTGTTGAAAAATGGGCGTTTGAGAAAATTGAGCAAAATGATTCAATACAGGACCTATTTGTCTCTTAATGTGGTCATTGTTAGCTTTTTGATCTCACATTGAAATTTTGACATGGCTAGTATCATTTTAGGATCCCTGTTGATGAACATGTTAAATTTGAAGCTTTGCTTAAATTGATAAAATTCATTGCTTTACATTGAGCTTTCACGCTTAGCTTTGATATATATGTCTTAACATGATCTTGCTAGCACTTTCAGGCTTGATATGTTCTTGTGCAATATTAGAAATGCTAGCTTGTTCTTTTGGGTAATCTCCAAAGCTTCTTGTACTCAAAAATTGAAAAATACAAAAAAAATGAAGCCACTCCATTGCATTTCATGCATACTCCTTCTTATGTTTTTTTCCTCATTCTGCATTTGTTATCTCTGGACGAGAGGAAGGTGTGATTCCTTGATGACTCCATTGTCAAAGGGGGAGAAGATATATCAAATTGTATAAAGGGGAGAAAATATAAAAATGTTAAAAGGGGAGCCTTTTGGAGAAATTTGGAGAAATTAAAATTTTCTGAAATTTGAGGATCATAGTGAGGGAGAGTTTCTTATTTGCATTCTTATGATCTTATTGCCATTTCTGAACTTGATTTGCGATTCTTGCAACCTCACAATGATCAAAGGTCAATTTGAACAATTGTTCTTTCATATGGACCTTGAGTGAGATTTTGACCCTTTTCTGGAAAATGAAGCTTTCTCGCTTTCTTTTGCTCAATCTCACTTGTCTCTGCTATTCTGAAGCCAACTTGGTCATTTTCATTGCTTTCTCTTGCATTTGGACCAAGTTGTGCCTTTGTGCGAAAACGTCGAGTTTTTACTTTTCAAACCTCAAAATTTGCTTTTATGGGAAATTGCCTATGTGTTCATCAAGGGGGAGGTTGTGGAAATCATGGGGATATGTGCACGATCTTAGGACGATGTTAGAATTGGCAATGTCGTTAATAGTTTGTCGAAACAGCGTTTTCAGCAAGTGTCAGGATAATCGGTCATACCGGCGTGTAATTAAGTCGCGGTACGACCGTAGTGCGGTAGTACCAGCTTGTAGAGGGCGGCAGTACCGCATCACGGTGTGACCGTTTGAATAGCGGTATGGAATTTCCAGAGAGGATGTTTTTGGAGAGTTTTCGATTTCCTTGAGAAGCGGTACGACCGCGGTGCGGTAGTACCGGCCCTTACTGGGTGGTAGTACCAATTCTGTTTCTAAGTTTCGGATAACTTGGAGAATTGTTTTTGGGTTAGGTCAAGTTCATGGGTTTCATGGCATATGTGTTGCATGATGCATGTTTTGACTAACGTGGGTCAAGTTATGAAGAACTTGTTTCCGGAATCAATTTCTTTGTCTATAGTTGTGTAGGTTGCTTGGAGGTCAATGACGGTCAACGGCGAGGATGATCGAGACTAAATTTGGAGAGCTGAGGTCCAGAACGATTGGGTATGCCGGGTGAGGTCAATGGAGTCAAGCATGGCGCAAGAGGGACAAAGGTGACCGAACGGGCAGTTCGGTGTGACAGGTTGGATCAAGCGACGCGGGGGTCGGTGTAAGTGCCATGGTGGTTTCGGTGGGAGCCGGATGGGAGAGACTTGCCGACATGATGAGAGCCGCTGGATCAACCTACACGTGGCGAAGCATGGAAGTGCTTCACGAAGATGGGACTCGGTCTTTGCAAAAAGATCGAGAAGGGGTATTTTGGTAATTTTACCAAATACCGCCTTGGTGACCTTTTGCCAACCCGCGAAGCAAGACGGTGCGTGGAGAAGCGGATTAGGTCAAGAGGAGATGAAGACGGTGCTTTAAAATACGTGCGTGTGTGACCCGTTTGTGTGTGGGCCTTAACGGGAGCCCATTAGGGTTAATGCTTCTAGAATGTCTAAGCATCCACTATAAATAGAGGAGGGAGGTGGCTACACCCCCTTAACCCTTTCATTTTGTTTTGAAACCCTAGTTTGCTTAGGGAGGGGATTAGTGGAGGTTAGGATTCTAGAGAGTAGGATTTGATTTCGTGCACATGTATTGAGTCTTTGTCCTCCATTGATGGAGTGGCTGTAAACCAATACCATATCAAATCAATCCAAAGAAAGTTCTCTAAAAAATGAGTCTATTTGCTTCTATTCTCTCTATTTGGTGATTTGTGGTCTTTCTTTGATCCGTGAGTTTTTGCTTGGTTTCTTGTCGTGATCTAACTTGCTGTGACATGTGGGAACCCATCTAGGATCATCTTGATCATCAATCACCCACGAGCAAGTCTCTAGATCATATTTCGTATTTGGCTCGGTTTTTGAACCACCTTCGTTCAAACTGAAAAAGATAGGAACTTTGGCATGGATCTCTATGATCCTTGATTGGAATAGGTTCCTAATATCATAGAGAAGGTGTGGTTCAAGTTTCGTGGAGTTAGGCCAAGTGGATAAAAAGTTGTGCCAATTTTAGTTTTCGTCGTCAAGCTGTTCCAGGATCATTGGTAGAACCGCCCTTATAACTGCGGTTGTACCGATCATTGGTAGAACTGCCCTTAAAACTACAGTTGTACCGATCATTGGTAGAACCGCTTTGTTTACTGCGATTGTACCGATTGCTTTTCTTGACATCTTTGTGTTTGTTGATTGCTATGCTTGGGGGGTTGGAGTGGATTCAGCATAAGTCTTTCATTGTGCTCATCTATTGATCTTCATAGCTCTCATAGCTGGTGGAGTGAAATATGTGTTGAATCCAATCTTAAAAGAAAAATGGATTGAGCTCCTATTCACCCCCCCCCCCCCTCTAGTCGCCTTTCCGGTCCAGCACCAACCTACTCACTCATTAACATCATCAGAAATCACCCACACAATCTCGCAATACTACCCAATTGCGTTACTCTATAAAATTGATCAAGGTTTCCATACTTTTGATAATTCCCAATATTTCAACATGAACTAAGGTTCTGGAATTACACTTTACCATAGGTTCTACTTAGTCGTAACTCTAATCAGTTTTACTTCAACAACAAACATTCCATTTGAATCAAATTTCCTCCAAGAGGTACATGTCAAAACCAATTCATCTTCTACTACTCCTCTAATAGCTTGCTAGCAAAATCTCACCAATACAATTACTTGACCACCACCAAACTGTTGCTAGTTTATGCTTTGTAAAACCTTGCAACACAAATCTGTTGATCCTTTCTCAAAAGAAAGAGGCAAATAAGGACAAGTTTCGAGTGTTGCTCCTCACAGTGAGCACGAGACCAAAAGAAATAATCCAATAGCGATGATCTTGGAAAACAAAGGTTGAGATCATAGTTGAGGGCACATGCCCCTCACAAAGAGAATAGCAAATATCAGCCATTAAGAATAAGATATTGCCATTGAAACTCGTCAACTCTTGAGCGAAAAAAGCAAAAAGTTTAGGCGCGATTCAATTAAACTGCAAGTTATAGTACTTGACTCCAATCCTCAAATATTCCTACTACAATCTTTCCTTTAACACAGAAAATAATCCTTTGACTACAATAATTCTTTGCCATCTCGAACAAGATGAGTTCTCAATACCAAACCACAAGAACCAGTTAAGAACCAATAAAATCTTTCACTTCATCATTTTGCTCGGAACAGTTCAACTACCACATAGATCATGAGATCCAAATGATCTCAGCCGCAAAACTTGAACATTTTCAATTACGGGATATCACGAAAAGCAAGCAAATTAAACTCCTCTTAAAGGAATCAACGTAATAAGTCTCTTTGATTGCAACCTCATGTTGCCAACTCAGACAAAAGAGCCTTTTAAGATTAAATCACACGAATCTTTTAAGAATCAATAGATCATTCAAATACATCATTTTGTTTAAAATAGCCTCAGCTACCACAATATTCAAGAGCTCCAAAAGATCACAAAAGCAAAACTTGAAATATTTTCATTTATGCGATATCACCATAGACGATCAAATTACTACAAGAACGTAAATAGAACATCCACGAATACGAATAAAACATCCACCACGGAGGATGGTCACAATTTGAATCTAAAGAAGTCGTTATGAATTCAATGTTTAGATAAATGATCTATTTTATTTGTCATGGTTTGTGTATTCGTGATGTGCAGCAAGTCTACCCCTTCCCATGCATATTGCTGCCTCGAGAGGTACCTAGAAAGCACAACACAGCAAGAGTGAGTCCACGACTCAACAAAGTGCAATAGTAATAAATCACATAACATCATAACCAGCCAATGAGGATACTAAATCCCATTATGAACAACAACAATGAATCACAAATCCATCTCTTATGCATGAATGCAATGCACATGCCAAGAATGCTCTTTCTTCAACTTCTTTGCAATTACCGGTAATGCCGAGTAGTGCATCCGTTGATGCATACTCAAGCCTGTGCCCTCAGGCACAGGGACCTCATGCCCACACTCCACGAGTGTGGGGACCCAAGCCTGTCCAATGCATGACGGGGATCTATGCCCATCCAATGCATGATGGGGATCTCAAAGGAAACAATCCTTGGCTACCACGTAGAACAAGGTACAGAAAATGAATGCTATGATGCAAATTGAACTCACATTATTAATCCATCACGAAAGTATAATGCTCAGCAACATTTTCACGCATAAAACCTCATAATTAAATCATGGCAATTATCAAGAATGAAATAACACAATTCAATATCACTACTTGCACTTGCCTCAACCGTGAGACGGAAGACAACGATGGAAAACTCTAGCCCCAGGGTTCACCACCACCTGGCAGCCGTAAAAAAATATACTAAGTACACCAACCAAAAGTGTACAGCATTGAAATGGAACAAAAACGAGAACAAGCGTCCCTAATCACAATCTGAACATTTAATCAAAACACTCTCAAACTCCCAAATCTGCCCAAACAAACAGCTGTTAAGGAAAATTTCATAAATTTTGATTCAAAACTCCAAAAGCCATGAATAAAATTTTCCTGGAACCTACAAAATCCTAGCTACAACTTCTCAGGTGATCGAAAGATCAAACTAGTTCACCTAGGCCTTTGTTTTTAATCCTGAAGACCAATCTGTCATCTTCGGTACTACTAACTTGTGAATTTTATAACTTTTGTTTGGCACAACCAAACACATTGTTCTAATACTCTATGGAAACTAAAGGAAACTAGCTATATCAATAAAATTATCACAAATATTCCCACTGTGCAACATAGGTTGCAAACAGTCAAGTCAAACTCTTCTGTCCACAACAGAGAGACAGATTACAGCATTAGTTTCTAAAATTCATATCTTTTGATCTAGAAATCGAAAAGTTATGAAATTTAACTTTCTAGAATAATAATGAAAGTACCTACAATTCTCATGGAGACCAACTAACCCAATTCGGCCGTATACAACATCAAATTTACAGATCTATGTTCACTACACAAGTTTTGAGACTGATTTAGCACCCAGTCTTGCAAAATTCATAACGAAATCACCATTTATCCCAAAATTATGAATTAAGACTTTCTGGGAAGCTCTCACGAAACCCCAATATCTCTAGGAGACACTAATCCATGAATCTGCCTGAAACTAACCCAATTGTGCACGACAACAGATCACAAATTAAACCAATCTACTGCAGTGATCTGAGATCAGCTAACGACTACAAATCGTATATGAAACAGCTACTAAAAATAGTAGGGAATGCGAATTTACCCACGAAATCCCGCTCGATTTCATTGAATCCCCTCACGAAGAACATCCCCCCACCTTCTTTCCCCTTTTTCCTCTCTTCTTCTTCCTTCTTCTCCTTCCCGTTGGCTGTCCACTCTACAGGGTTTGGCGACCACGAGGGGAAGGCAAAGGAGGAGGGGAGCAGCAGCTCCAGGCCTGAGGCAATGGAGGTGCCAAGGAGTAGGGAGGGATAGCACCAAGGGGCAGGGAGGGGCTGCGGCTTGGGCAGGAGGGGTGGCGGCTTGGGGGGGAAAGGGGAGGAAGGGGGTTTGGCCTAGGTTTAAGGGGGAGGGGGCGACATGGGCTTGGGCCCTTGGGGTGCCTCCCCCCTCTTGGCCCACTCCTGGCCAACCACAAGGCTGCTCAAGCTTGGGCCGAAGGCCCAAACTCCAAAATTCCCCCAAAATCTCTTAATTTTAATTAATTTCTCTCTCCCGATTATTATTCTCTCTAATCGATATTCGGGGTATTACAATTTCTCTTGGCCTGGTGTTTACTGCGAATGGTAAATATTTTTCTATGTGCTGAAATCATTATTTTCATTTGCCTCTTCTTTTGAGAAAGGAATAATAGATTTGTTTTACAAAACCTTATAGAGTGTATAGTGGCAACTGGTTGGTGGTGGTCAAGTGAATGACTTTGTGAGACTTTGGGTGTCAAGTGTTTGAGATGCATTGAGTAATAAATTGATTTCTTGGAATAATCCTTAGAGAGGATTTGATTTAATAGAATGTTTGTCTTTGGAGCTAAACTGATTGCATTGTGCAACTAGTGGAAGCTATATTGAATTGTAGTCCAAGAACCTTAGTTCATGTTGGGATGTTGGGTCTATCAAAAGGTGTGAAAATCTTGGTCAATCTACTAGAGTATCATGATTGAGTAAGTCACAAGGTTGTGTAGGTGAATTGTGACGGTGTAGTGCAATGAGAGTAAGATTAGCGAAGCAATCTAATCGTTAAAGCAATTAATGAGATAGCAGGGATTGTTGGGTTATTAACAGGTATGACTAGGCGTTAGTGAGTGACCCTCTGGGAGTTAGAATCTTTATGAAGATAATTTGTTCGAGGTTATATTTTCATGTTGATGTTAAAGATTGAGTATGTTTGGATCGTGAGAATCTTAATCATCGGATTTGAGAGTTTTCGTATCAGTTACACCGAAATACATTTATAGGAGTCTTGGAAATGGAATTTGGGTTGGATGTTCTATGCTAGAACCTTGGTTGCCAATGACTATGTGTAGAAGTAGTAGAATAAAAATGGATTGCAAACAGTGTGATGATCACTGGTAGAATCCTTTAGGTGCCATAAATGAGAGTGTGTGCTAATAATTTCAAGTTGATTATCCTTAAAAGATGAAGGTGATGTGATTGTAGGTGAAAACCTTTATCGAGGTGTTGGGAATCTTTTGTCAAAATAAGTCCATTGGTAGAGGAGTGGACTAGAGTATCTTTTGTGGTCTATAGGAGTTCCTCTGGATGAATGTGGTTGATGTTTTCGGTTTGAGCATAGCGTTGTGGATGCCAATTTAAGATACATGAGTTAGTATGATGGTTTGGAATTCCATGATTTAAGATAAAGTTTATTCCTAAAAGAAAAAGTTTGAGAAAAATAATATTTCCTTGGGTAATGAGATGATCTCCTGATTCTTAGTTGAGTTGTGTGTTTATGACAGAGGTCATTTACAATTTGCGTTGGCTTCATGTTGGCATGGTGGTTCTTTCCAGTTTAGGAAAATGAAGGAAGTGTATGATTTGGTCATTTGAATGGTTTCTCCTTTGGCTGATGTACTGTTTATTTGCAAACTGCCTAATTGGAAGGTGAAAAAGTTTTCGCGATGAATCTTCGATTTCGGATTTGACTCTTTGGTGGGGAGTTGGTAATGCGTATTGGTGATGATAATCCTTCGTTTTGTTTTCAATTGGTCAATGTTGTAAAAGAGTTTGTTTAAAGCGAGTTCTTTTGTGTATTCCTGGTTAAAAGAGGTGCTCCTTGTTAATATGAAGAGATTGATTAAGAATTGGGACAAGAGTCCTGCGTATTATGTGCATGTTATGTGTTTTGGTACCAAAGGAATAGGCCCAAGGTACATTGGGTTGTTTTTGACAGTTACGAGAATTAAGAAGTTAGCGTATTGCTAGGGCCGTCTTGGGTCCATACACGAGGTACGCAACATCTGGTATGTTCCGATGCTGGGTGAGTATTTGAGAGATCCATAACATGTGATTCCACTAGAACCTCTGATCATTAAATAGGATCTTACCTTCGAATCCCAACCAGTGCAAATTCTGGAAGAGTCAAAGCGAGTTCTGCGAAACAAGACATTGAAGTACGTCGAGGTGCCATGGTCGCAACAGGATGAGTGAAAAGCGACTTGGGAGTTGGAGCCTCGCATGCGCGAGCAGTAAAGTCGGTTGATTTCAAATCTGGTGTTCTTGTAAATAGAATAGCGAGAGTAGAATTTGGGGCCGAATTCTTTTTAAGGGGGGTAGAATGTAATACCCCAACTATCATTTGAGAGTGCAATAAAAATTGAGAGAGAATTAAGGAAAATAAAATAGAAAATTTAGAATTTTAGGAGAGGAATGGGCCGCCAACCCATATTCGAGAGGAGGGGAGCCAGCCATAGTGGCCCAAGGACCATGAGTGGGCTGGCAGCCCATTAGAAGGCAAGGGGGGCACCAAACCCTAGCCACCCTTTGCTACAGTAGCGTCCATGCTACAGTACCTCCACCACCTACTGCTCCTCCTCTCCCCAACGCCATCCTCCCTGCTGCTGCTGCCGGCCAAAGAGAAGGGGAGGAAAGAGGTTCAGCCATGGAAGAGAGGAAGAGGAAGTGGAAGAAGGAAGAGGAAAGGGAAATCTCGGGATTTTTTCCAGCATCGTCTTGAGGTTCATTAAGGGTAACCCTCAATTCCGTTCGATTAGTCTTGTAGTTTTGTGATTTGGCAATATCGGGTATTAGATTGATTTCTAGCAGTCTGTAATGCTCCGTAGTTTTAGGGTTGTTAACTGTGAATTTCGGTCTAGCCATCTCCTAGAGAATTGTGGGTAGCGTCATTAGCTTTCTGTAGGATCTTAGATCAAGTCATTTGGATGAACGGATCGTAAGTTATGGTTTTTGCAACGTCACTGTTTAGAGGCTCTTTTAGAATTTTGGAAGCTAGTTTTAACTGGTTATTAGAAATTATCTAACGAATTATTTAGAGGATTTCACCAACACGAACGTTGTAGGTTATTTAATAAGGTTTCCAGAAAGCTAGAGAACTTAATTTTTGGATGTTTGTACTGAATGTTATACAAGTTTTAGTCTCTCTGTCCAGCATCGTCTTCATGTTCTTCTAGGGTAACCCTCAATTCCGTTCGATTAGTCTTGTAGTTTTGTGATTTGGCAATATCGGGTATTAGATCGATTTCTGGTAGTCTGTAATGCTCGGCAGTTTTAGGGTTGTTAACTACGAATTTCGGCCTAGCCATCTCCTAAAGAATTGTGGGTCACATCATTAGCTTTCCGTAGGATCTTGGATCAAGTCATTTGGATGAACGGATCCTAAGTTATGGTTTTTGCAATGTCGCTGTTCAGTCGCTCTGTTAGAATTCTAGCAGCTAGTTTTAACTGGTTATTAAAAATTAGCCAACGAATTATTTAGAGCATTTCACCAACATAAAAGTTGTCGGTTATTTAATAAGGTTTCCATAAAGCTAGAGAACGTAATTTTTGGATGTTTGTACTGAAAGTTATGTATGTTTTAGTCTCACTGTCCAGAACCTCTGACAGGGTTTAGCAGTTTTAGTAATCTGTTTAGTAGAGATAGAAAATAATAGAATCTGAGAATCTCACAAACTAGTTTTATGTGGGTAATTTAATAAGCTTTTCAGAGAATCTAAGAACACCATTTTTGGGTAAATAGACGTAAAGTTATGATTTTTATAAGAAGAATGTTCTATTTTGGGGCAGATCGATGTTAATGGTAGTTGGTGTTTTGGGTTGCACTAGGGAGTGTAGTTAATGGTATAGGCAGCGCTCTGTTCGCGTCATCAAGCTTCACTCGATTGAGGCAAGCGCAATTAGTGGGTAGAAAAATTGAAGTGAATGCTCATGAATGTTTGTATTATGATTATGTTCTTTACTCATGAATGTCGCTGCTGGTCGTTACATTCTTATTTTGGATAAATGAATAGACTCATATGCATCAGGTTATTATCCTTGATACTTGGCCACGTGGTGGCCAAGTATTGATTTTGAGGTCCCCCTCATGTATTAGACGGGCTTGAGGTCCTCACACTCGTGGAGTGTGGACTTTTGGTCCCTGTGCTAGAAGGCACAGGCATGGGTATGCATCGACAGATGCATACTCCGCATTACCGGTAAATGCATAGAGAAAAGAAAAGATGCATTTGTGGCATTTGCATTGCATAAGCATATGAGTTGTTTTTATATGAAGAATTGTGATTGAGAGATTGTGTTAAAGATGAATGTTGGAATACTGACTTATTTGTACTTTGCTGAGTCATGGACTCACACTTGTTGTTTGTTTATCTTTTAGATACCTAATACATGGACATCATGCATGGGAAGGGCTAGTAATAAGAATTGATGCACTCTACCACGAGCAACCTCATGAATGATAAATTTTGGAATAATGATTTTATAATTGAGCAAGTTGCTAAGATGTTTCTTATTGGTTATGTCTTTATGCACCCGTTGCTTTGTAATAGAATTGACTAGTGTTGAATGGAAGTTTCTATGGTTATGTTTTAAGTTGGATGTTTGAAATAATTGATTACGTTATTGATAAGTGTTGGAACCTCTTGTATGGTTAACTATACAAAGGAGGTTCTGTCGAAATTTAGTGTAATACCTTAGATTTTAAATTGTTATCTTAGAATTTAAATTTTTGCCTTGTTGTTTTAGTAACATTCCAGGCTTCGGTTGGGCTGGGGTGTTACATACAATGCTTGAGGTGGTCACTTATGTTGGACCTTGTCTCGTTCTGCAATCAGTACAATACTGGCCAAGTTACGTGTAGCAGCCAAACATTCCAATAAAGGTTCTCCTGGTTAGGGTGATACCAATATGGGTGGGCTTGCTAAATAAGTCTTAATATCCTCAAAGACTTTATTTGCCTCATCCGACCAATGAAATTTGTCATGTTTTCGAATTACCTTAAAGAAAGGCAATCCTCGTTCACCTGATCGAGAAATAAAACGACTAAACGTTGCCATTCAAACAGTTAAATCTTGAACCTCCTTAACAGTTGAAGGTGGTCGGAGAGATTTAATGGCACGAAATTTTTCAGGATTGACTTCAATGCCCCTAGAATTAATAAGAAAGCCAAGCAATTTACTAGAAGAAACACAAAAAAGTACACTTTTCTGGAATCAACTTGATTCCTTTATTATTCAAATTGGCAAAGGTTTCTACCAAATCAAACAGATGATCAGAACTTTTTGTTCTCTTTACAACGAGATCGTCTGCATATTAATTTAGTTTACGCCCTATGTGGTTAACAAATGTCTTCTGCATAAGTCACTAGTATGTGGCGCCAGCATTTTTCAGCCCAAACAGCATCTTAACGTAGCAATAGATACTGAAAGAGGTGATGAAGTAAGTCTTCTCTTGCCATATTTATTTAATGGTAGCCTGAGTAAGCATCCAAAAAACTCATCAATTCACATCCTACAGTTGAGTCAACCAGTTGGTCAATGCAGGGTAAAGGGAAGTCATTCTTAGGACAGGCAATATTCAAATTACTAAAGTCAACGCACACGCACCACTTACCATTTGCTTTTTTGACCATGACTGGATTCGCGAGCCAATCGGGGTGGTCAACTTCACGAATGAAGCTAGCGTCTAAGAGTTTGTCCAACTCTTATCAAATGGCTTCTTGCCCATCAGGAGCAATTCGCCAGAGCTTCTTCTTTACTAGTCATTTGTCAAGTCGTATCGCTAGCCTATGCTCAATCACCTCCCTTGGAACTCTAGGCATGTCGGGTGGTTGCCACACAAACACGTCTACATTTGCCCGGAGGAAGGTAATGAGCTCGAGTTCTTATTTCTCGTTCATTTCTGACCCAATCCGTACTGTCTTGGACTAGTTGTCAGGAGTAAGTGGGATTTGCTTCACTTTTTCATTCGAATGAGGAATTACCTTCAACCGCTCTGCTTTCACAGGCTTTTTAGCCTTATTCAACTTCTTTACATCATTAAGATCTCTTAATGGTAATTGATCAACAATGTCTAAAGATTTTCTATCGCAATTAAGTGTAGTAGAGTGATTACCTTGCACAGAGATGCCCTTCAGACTAGGAATTTTGATACTTTTGTAGGCGTCATGAGTAGCTGCCATAAACTTTGTCAGTGAAGGTCTACCTTGAATGGCATTATATGCTAACTCAAACTCTACAATTTCAAATGTAATTAACACTATTCAAAAGTTGTGAGAATCTCCTAAAGTTATGGGTAGTACTATCTGACCAATAGGAGTCGTTGAGGGACCAGGTATTATCCCAAAGAAAGGATTTGTAACTGGTTTTATTCTAGAATGAGGTATTTGCATCTCATTCAAAGCATTTATAAAAAGCAAATCCAAAGAGCTACCCCCGTCTACATGTACTCTTCCTACTTTGCAATGACTTATAATAAGAGAAACAACTAGTGGAAGCTTACAAGGAGTAGACATACCTTTTGGATAGTCGGTTTTGTTGAAGGTTAGGACAACATCCGACCACTTTTGGTAGCTTGGCTTCCCTGGTTGAGTGTCGACGTTGTTGACCTCCCTCTATGTGGATTTGAACTGTCTTATGGATGGATAGAGAGCAGACCATCCGACGATGACATTGACATGATTATCAGGCTTTTGAGACGCCATTAGTTCATCTATGTCTGCATCGTTGGTGTTACTGGGAACACCACCTTCATGTATTGTAGGCATTAGCCCTTTACCTGAGTAAAAGTCATCCATACACTTATGCTAAGTACGGTAGTTACGTAAGTCATGACCAGGCACACTGTGGAGCGGGCACCAGTGGCCATTTCTGCAGGTCGCACTAGAGCTCTTGGATAATGACTAGTCGGTCAGACGACCAGCCTGTTTTCTCCATGGACTCTTGCCTTTATTGTAGGTCAAGCGCTGGTCTATATCAACAGCCTCCCTTGGCGTAGACCTCATTTTATTCTTTTTCTTGGCCTTTCCTTTGTGGCTGTCAGGTCTGGTCAGTTTCTTGAATTCTTTCTTATCAGAACCTTCTATACCTAGCTGTGGTAGTGTATGGCCCTTATCGACCATACGGTTCTATTCCACCGCCTTAGGAGCATCCGTGTAGTGACCAGCCATGTCAAATAACTCTCACACGGTTCTTGGTAGGTTGATGTTGAGATCTTCTATAAACCTTTTGTATCGCACCGCCTGTTTGAATGCTCGAATAACACAATCTTCAGTAATAATTGGGATACTATTATGTACTTCTACAAATCTTTGAACAAACTGACATAGATTTTCTCCGGAAGTTTGGTGAAAACGGTGTAGGTCATCCTCTTTTTCGGGTTTTGTGTAACAACTTTTTAAGTTGCCTACATTAGCATGGCATAGATTTTCCCAACTAAATATAAAAAAATTCGACTAATTAATTAAACAACCATGTCTGAGTTAGAATAGTGGGTAAGTAGTTTGCCATTACTTTTTTGTTGCTGCCCACAGCCTGGACAGTGGTATTGTAGATTTGGAGAAATTCTGAGGGATTTTGCATCCCATCAAAGCTCTCCAAATTCCCTGGCATGAACTTTTCAAGCCAGTTGACATCTCTTAGCACGGTTGAGAAAGCCTTGCACCCTGTAGATTAGGAGAACGGGGTCTTCTACAACCATGGTAAGTGCGCTCACCTATGCCTAATCTATGAAACACGTTTCGCCGAGGCAGATCATCTTCTTGACAAAAGTTATTGCCGTGAAGGTGATGTCTAGAAGCAGAGTGGTTTGCCCTATAGATACTTTGAGAGCTTGACGATTACGATGTCTTGCCAATGAACGAATGACCAAAAGGTCATGTTCATCATTTTCTCCCATCTAGTGGTTAGCAATGGCACTTGAAAGTATGTTTACCCTATCGATGGGAGTTTCTGCCTGTAAAGGTGCCGGTACAATATTTAAATATCTTATCATCATCCTCAAGACAACCTGGGGGTGGTTGACAGACATTGTTCACCACTCGCGTTGATGGTAGACATCCTAGATGTCCGTGGCGTGCTATCGTGGTACCGGCGAGGGGCCTCCTCCATTGTCTTCTTGGCGGCGAGAAGTTGATTGTGTTGCTCCTGCGCCAAATGTTTAGCTTGCTCCTAGGCCTCACGATGTTCACGTGTCACCCATTGCTCATTAGTCTCGCTGGCGTTAACAACCACACATTCATGAAACTCGAAGCAAATAGAAGGTGAGAACATCCCATCATCATTAGAGGAGGCTAGGAGGGGTAGTAGTCGAGACCTTGGAGTAGATGGAGCACATAATCTAGAGACAATTCCTCCATCATCTCAACATAGTCTTCGTCATTGAGATCATCATGAATCATCACGGTATTGGCATCGTGGGACATCTCTCTCCAGTTGAGATAGAAATTGGAACATAGCCGCCCTCGGAGTTGCTCGAGGGTGGAACTAATTGATGAGACAATGGATCCCGATCTTCCCATAGGATGATAACTTCGATTTGGAGGAGAATGACTTTGACGATGCAGGCTTCTAACTAGTCACGACCAGAACACCTAGCAATCGCTAAACCACACTCCGAGTCATTATCAATCGTGCCAAGAACGCAGTTGATCTGAACACGAGGTTCAATTCCTGCGAGCAATCGAAGAACAAGCAAGAACAACATAATAAGCAATCTGAAATTGCGAATAGGAAATAGTTTCATATTGATAAGTGGGGTTTTGAAGAATAATGTTGATGTTGTACTCATCGTACAAGAGGACAAAGTACAAAGTAGCAAAGGCTAAATTTAATCCAACAAAACCCGAGGAGACTAGAGGGGTGTGGCCACCTTAAATAGGGGGGAAATAGCTGCACATAGCTAGTAGATAGGGGAGGTGGTAGCACTGTTCATGTGAACAGTGCGTAATGAACAGTACTCATGCCTGCGGTGGCCGGCCACCATATGGGCCAAGTCGGCCCATATATTACATAGCCCAAATTGGCCCAAACAGGTAACGCAACACCTTCTTTTGGTGATTCTAGCATGCACATAAGGAATTTGAAGGTAAGGTTATATCTGTTGGAAAGAGGACGATATAAGCTTTCCATCAAGTACTCGTGGACCTCAAACGGACTCCATATGTGAAAGTTATGCATGTTTGAAGTTAGTGCTGTCTTCGGAGACCGAATTGGATTCCAGAACGTAACCAACTTGAACCCTTTAGGTGTTGATGCATTATTCCTTGTATAGCTATACAAATAAACATTTTCATTATTAGGTAGCTTCATATTCTCATTTAAAACAAATTGAAGCTAAAGGAACGAATTCACCTTTATGGTCGTATGCATTTGTGGCATGGTCACATCATCCTCCCTTTCTTGAAAACAAAGCCGTCCTCGGCTTTTGATAAGCTGAAAATAGGGTAGTGAAGAACCCAAAGTGTATGCATGGTATATGTATATATCATTCGTTTTAATGGTTCTTCGTTGCTGCACAATTAATGTTATTAAACACCAGCGATCATAAAAGCTCATTGTATTATCTCCCCAAGAATAATCATATGTGTTAATGAGCAAAACAAAATTTCTCACACAGCAATTATTGCAACTAACTTTGCAAATATAAGTGAAGCATTTACGCAATTCAAATATCTGAAGTTATAAACTTGCAGTGCTAGCACATATGGGCAAATCTACAACTTTTGGAATCAAACAAAGTTCGTCCGTATAATTAGATTTCAATTGAGCAATAGCAAATTTATCTAGCAAGAGTGAAATGTTTTTTAAGTTCTTCCTTACTTCAACTTCATTATTGTGATTGTTAATACTAGATGGTGCAATAAGAGATGAATACATAGGGATTGAATTATCACTAATTTTATTTTCCTCTCATAATGAACAAGATTCAGCACGCAAGAATTATTGTTCAAAATAGCAAGCTTCAATTCATCCATGTGATCACAAGTTATACATATTTGATATACAAGAAATATTGATTGTCTACACCATAATCTCCAATTAATTTAAAGCAGTAGGTGTAGGTGCTAGATAGAGAATTTAGAGATGAAATTTTAGAAACTTTCTCCATAGCACATTCCAAACTAACGGGCTCATTAAGCATGATATAGCACAACGCATTAGTAGGGGATATTCTATCAAGTACTTCCTTATGTGTAATTAATTTGACATGTGCAAAATTATGTGAATTCAGATCAGTACATAGTCTGTTCAAATCAACACAAGGAATATCAAAAGATTGCACTACAATAGGTATATACTCACAAGGTTGCTCTATGTCTTACTGTAGCATTAAATCAGTACCTTTGTCATTATCGTCCTCATCAAATACTGTAGGTACCTCAAACTTCACCTCTAATGACTTAAGTTGCGCCAGATCATCCTTCATCTCTTCAAGCGTCTCGGCAGTTTCTGTAGATGGAATAGGAGCCAAAACAATGTCAGCATTTTCAGTTACCATAGGTTGCACCTCGCTCGCGGCCGTGGGTGGTGGAGGTATAAAACGATGTTGTAATTTCTTCTTCATCTCCTCCCATGTGTACATGTAGTGGTACTTGAGATTCGACCACTAATGTCGAACATCACCGATCAGCGCCGTTCTTGCGATGTCCATCTTCTCATGAGGATCAAGTTCTTGTCCTTCAAAGTAGCTATCCAATATAGTAACCCATAGTAAGTAGTCCAACAACGTACTCTCAGCGGTGAGTGGCAAGATGTATACCGGTAGTTGTTTCCCTTTGAGTTCAAATCTGCCCGCGATGTCATCGTAATCTACCAACTTTCTCAAACCTGCCATTGTTAGTAGCCAGCCAGAAAATATACACAAGTGTACAAATTCTATCAACTACTAGGTGGTGGAGATTCAAAAGTCACACACGCTCAAGCTCTTACCAAGCTCTTGCAAGTTCTTACTAATGCAAACAAGTGATGCAACCGGTGGTTCGACATGATCTGCTCGGTTAGTAGAAAGTGTAGCTTGGAAGGCTAGGTATGTAGTAATGGAGAATAATCAGTTAATTTCAGAAATTGCATAGAATTGAATTATAGTTCATATCTAGCTCTTAGCCTATCTTGCTGATCAACCAAGGATAGATGAAGGCTAAAACAAGTTTATAACAATGTATATGAGTGATAGACACAAGATAATTCAAAAGAATGCAATCTGGAATTGAAAAGCACAAGGATTGACCCAAATATGAAAGGGAAATTTTGATAAATGCCACTGCAAAGTGTCCGTTTTAGAGAAGTGCCATTGCTCATTTTGATATTCAAAAAATGCCATTGCAAACATCTCTTACTCATAAAAATGCCATTAGCATACGTATTATATCAGTATTGGACCAAATTACCCTTACCTTCTCACACACCCGTCTTCTTTATCAAATTTCCCTAATTCTTCCCCCAATCTCACACATCCTCTCTACTTCCTGTCTTCTTCCGAAGGTTGCTCCGGCCGCACCTCCCCGTGACGCCTTCTCCCTCGGGTGCGGTCGCCGGCTCTGGCCGCTTCTCCTTCCAACGCCGCCTCTCTCTCACTCGCCTGGCTCTCTCTCTCTCTCCCCCCTTTCTCCATGGCGCCTCCTACTCGGCTCAATGCTGAGCTGCCGACAGCCTACCGGCCCGTTGCCGCTCGCCTCCCGGTCAGCCCGTTGCCACCATCGACGCCACCCTCCTGCGTCTCCTATGGCCGCCGCCTTTGCTTGGCCTGCCCCCATGGCATCACCCCGCCGCCAGGGCCGCCTCCAGCGCCGCTCCCTCTCTCCCCCTGCGCCGTGGGAGCTATGTACTGTGAGCGAGGTGGCCGCAGCGCCCCCGCCACGTCCTTGAGCCGCTTCACCACCACCGTCGTCCCCTCCTCCAAAGACCGCTTATGCGCTTCGCCGCCGGGGCAAGAAGACCCACGTCGGTGGCGACCCCAAGAAGCTCTCTGCTGCGGCGGCGGGGTGACCACCACCTCCCAAGAAGGTGGCGGCCCTCCGCCGCCATGGCTTCGCGCTGCGTCCTTCCTCGGCGTCATCGTGCTCCTTGCTATGGACGTGTCCTCACCGCGCCGCGCGGGGACGATCACGGCTGCGGCACCGGTGCAGTATACCTCGGCGGCAACGCGCCAAGAACCTCTCTTTCTTGGCTCTCCGTGTCGAACCCTCCAACTTCATCAAGATCTCCTAGCGCGGTGGCTTACGCCGAGGTTCGCCGCCGCGACGCAGCAAGACGACCAACATCTCCATCCGGTTCTTGACGATGCCTGGTGGTGGCGAAAGCGCTGATGACTAAGCTGGCACCGCCGAGATCCACGAGTTCACGTTCTGGGCGCTGGATGACGCCAGCCAGCAGAGCTGCCTCGGCGGGGACGCGTGCTTCGGCGGAGGTGCTGGGGAAGGGGAGCTTGGGGACATCGTACAAGGCGGTGCTGGAGGAGGGGACGACGGTGGTGGTGAAGTGGCGGCGTGGCGGCGGCGCTGCGGCGGTGGTGTGTTGAAGAAGAAGCGATGGTGACATGGCAATCGAAGAAGACGGGGGCAATAACGTCATTATTTGTGAAATATGTAGATCAGTGGCATTTCTATGAGAAAAAGATGTTTGCAATGGCATATTTCGAATATCGAAATGAGCGATGGCACTTCTCTGAAATGGACACTTTGCAGTGGCATTTATCAAAATTTCCCAATATGAAAACTGAATATTTTTGTCCACTTGACAATACATCGGTATTTCGGCCATAACTTTTTGTCAGATGCCTTTTTTACAACAATTCTTTTTTTCTTTGTTTCCTAACAGCTTTTTATACAATTTTTCTTTCAGGGCTACTTTCTGAATACCGACTTAAAAATTCGCACAAAAATCACAAGTGCAGATAGTTTCAGATTCAAACATAAAACTAGGTCAATTTTCACCGCATATAACTTTTTACTTCCTTACTGGATTGAAGCGAAATTTTACAAGCAGATGTATAATGCAATTTTTGATCTAATGGCGGTGGTTTCACTCAAAACAGAACAAGGAATCAAAAGTTATGGCAATTTTTGTGGAGATAGTAGAAAAGGGAGTCTTCTGGCCGAAATCAGGAATTAGGGTTTGGGGTGTTCCAAATGGATTTTGACGTGGGAATTTTATTTTGGAGCTTATTTTTAGGTCTAGGACGTGATGGATGGGCTAGGGTTTCAAGATTTTTTTTTTTGATTTTTATAGGATCAAAGATATGACTAGCAACTAGACAAAGCTAAAACGGACACAATTTCAATTTAGCAAACCAAAACTAACAGATTGAAAGGCACAACGGGGTTTGGATAACGGGGATTAATTTTTTTTTGTAGGGTAAATTTTTTGGACTATAGGTATTAAAAACTGAAACAAGTAATTAAACTAGTGATACAAGAATTCCTACCGGTCAACTTTATCTCTGATACCACCTGATGAACAATGGGTCTCGATCTTTCAATAGGATGATAATTTCGATTTGGAGCAGAATGAACACCAAGCAATCACTAAACCACACTCGAAGTCATTATCAACCGTGCCAAGAATGTGGTTGACCAGAACACGAGGTTCAGTTCCTACGAGCAATTGAAGAACAAGCAAGAACAAGATAATAAGCAATCTGAAATTGCGAAAAGGAAATAATTTCATGTTGATTAGTGGGGTTTCGAAGAACAATGTCGCTATTGTACTCGCCGTACAAGAGGACAAAGTATAAAGTAGCAAAGGCTAAACTTTAATCCAACAAAACCCGAGGAGACTAGAGGGGTGCGGCCACCTTAAATAGGGGGGCAACAGCCGCACATAGCTAGTAGATAGGGGAGGTGCTACTACTGTTCACGTGAACAGTGCATAATGAACAGTACTTGTGCCTACGGTGGCCGGCCACCATATGGGCCAAGTCGGCCCGTACATTACATAGCCCAAATTGGCCCAAACAGGCGACGTAGCACCTTCTTTTGGTGATTCCGGTGTGCATAGAAGGAATTTAGAGGTGAGGCTAGATCCGTTGGAAAGAGAATGAGATAAGCTTTCCATCAAGTACTCGAGGACCTCTAACAGACTCCGTATGTGAAAGTTATGCACATTTGAAGTCAGTGCTATCTCCGGAGGCCGAATTGGATTCCGGAACAGAACCAACTTGAACCCTTTAGGTGTTGATGCATTCCTCCGTGTATAGCTGCACAAATAAACATTTTCATTGTTATGTAGCTTCATATTGTCATTTAAAACAAATTAAAGCTGAAGGAACGAAATCACCTTTATGGTCGTATGCGTTTGTGGCATGGTCACATCACTGATGTCCCCATCGCCTCACTCACAATGGGTTGGGTTGAAGGCGGCGAAGATTCTCCCTCGGGAATGTACTCTAGGTAGAAGTCGCATTTGCGTACCTCCTTAGGGACGTAGTCTTTGGATGTGAGGTGGGCATAGTCGGCAAGATCGAAGGAGTTCTCCTCATCCATTGATGAGGACGCAAGAACATCACAACGATGATGATCTTTGAGTTGATGGCGCCCTCCATCTACTGCCAACAGTCGATTATCGGAACACGGGGTTCCTTATCGAGCTTATCCGGGAAAATGATATGAGAACACTATCTTAACTAAGACATTTTATTGTTGTGAACACAGTGAGTGTATGTACGATAATACAATGGGGATGTTACAGAATCGATGAACTTGAATCTGAATAATGAATGATTACACAATATGATATATTATAGAGTACGTGAGCTATCCCTTTTATAGCTATTGAAGGGGTGGTAATTAATTAATACTGCTAAATGTGTCTCTAATCTTCACACACGTTCTTCTGTTGAGTCTTGAACCGTCACGTCTCTTAGCCAACTGTTGTAAGTTGCGAGATTCGCCAATAACCGCTTTCCCATTAGTCACGTGGGAAATTGTCTTTTCTTCCAACCAGTTTGCTGGTCAGGGATTGCCTAAAACTGTATGGCTGGTCGGATGGTGTCCCACTACACCATGAACACCCCTTTCGCAACGCATGTATGCGTTGCTATATGTCCAAATAACCGTTTCTATTATCTATACCAACGCATTTCGTATGCGTTGTCATTGAGGCCATTGCAAAGGTTTATCACAATACATATAAAAGCGTTGGTAACTAGTACAAAAAGTGTTGCAAGGTAGCAACGGATATATCTAAGCATAGCCAGCACTTTTATGCGTTGCTATTTTGGACAGCAAATTATTTTTATAATTGTTTACAACCCATATTAGTATTCTAAAAGATTCATCATTTTAAAGTTTTGCGGAAAGTAATAATTAAGCTAGGCCCACAAGGCTAAACACATTTTTTACAATAAATTGTACTCGTATAAAGAAGGAAGTAAATAGATGTATTTATTGAGAGAATGATACATTGGCGAATGTGACATGTACAAACTGGACGTGACATGTACAAACTGGAGTACAAGAATTCTATGAATTATTCTTACATTATAATACACGATATCTAACATAATCTAGCTCTTTCGTCTTTGTTGTCCATCAACATTGCTCATTGTCAATGTGAAGAACTATCAACTTGTCTTGTTGACCTGCATGAAAAATGACAACATATAAGTAAAACTTATATACTTTAACATCAGATGATTTAACAAAAGATATACCGCAATAATTTTGCAATGTGTCTAGATAATGTTGTATCTTTGTGTAAATAAATGTTGTATCTTTGTGTTCTTCTACATCATGTTAATATTTTGTGTGCATTCACGAAACCATACATGCTTGAAAATGGAGACATGTCTAAGCTAGCAAGCATGCACTTACCTCTTGAGATAGACCTTGTGCACCATATTTGTCGTCCCGAACATTGTTCCAATGCGATATATTTGGGTGATGCTCAAAACACGTGAAGTTTTCACAATATTTGATACTTAATGGTTTGCCAAAATTCAAGCATTTACAAGTTTGTCTTATTCAGACTTACGGGCAAAGCTCATCCGTGATTTCATCCAATGCTTTGTGTGACTTCGATGCAAAACCCGCAATTTGATTTCATTTAGCGGTAGACAGATGAAACTTCTATGGTTGTCAATAAGGGCATCTTGTCACTTTGTTAGGCATACCAAGAAACCAATCGCTTTGCCTTATGTGTTGCGTTCATCCCAAGATATTCTCGCATCTTGCATTACGATAATACAATTTAGTCTCGGTGCTTTCTTCTTGATTACTTTTTGTCTAGTTGAAATTACACATTTTTTACTTCACCTCTTGCTTGTTCTAGAGAACCACCGCTCTAGTTCTGTAAGTCGGCCTTCAAGAACTCCCCATTGCTAAAGGAGCAAGATTCACTATGAGTAGCAAACCGAATGAAAAAGTAGATATTTGATATAGTCCGGACTCGAGACTCAACCATTTTGTAAAGCATTTACTAATAATGTCTCACATGACCGTGTGTAGTCAAGCGAGTTACATTGTGGTAACTTGTACAAGATTAGTAGTACTGTTAAAGAGTTGAACGCTCATAAATGCAAATACTTGGTGAATGTTTTCCTAATTATCATTGGAGGTACCTACAAAATTAAAGTTGAAAAGGTAAATCCACATTATATTCATAAATTTGTTATGTATTTCCTGACCACAAGACGACTGAAAACAAGTAAGGTACTCACATAATTATTGTTCATTGTTTCCAGTGTATGATTCAGGCACTTAACAATGCTTTGCCAATGCACACTTGATGTTTGCCTTGATAGTGCATTAGAGTGTATGCTTTTCAATGACCCTCGAGATGATCTCACACGAAAATTATTGCTACTGGATACACAAAGCCAGCACTGTGATAAACCACATGTTGTCTAATTGGATACACACGCACTAAGTATTATATTCACGATAGCAAAATTAAAGACACTTGATTTCGTCAAATAATGAATCATCTACATACTCTAGAATGTAACACTAGACTACATCCACAAAAGAACAATGTACCTTGATGTATTCCACAAAATTGTGGAGCAAGCCCTGGCCATCATCTTGTGTCTGGCTCTCCGTTGTACCTTCAGCATCAACTGAAAAAGCCCCTTTCCATTTCTCAAATTCCAGAGCAGCAGCCGCGTCTTCCTTAGCTTTCCGTGCCCTAGCTTCTTCCTAAAGCAATTAATAACCATGTTTTGAATTCAATTTCTAGATTTCTAGATTAAAAGTAAAAAGAAGAAGAACAGGCATGGAATCGCAAGGAATTCAATTCATAATTCACGGAGCTGACCTACCCCTACCGAGCTAGCCGACCTTCTGTATGGAGACAACTTTGTGCCACCTGCTGTAAAGATAAGATCAAACAACACTTTGAATCGAAAATCCAAATAAACCACAACTGTGTGTAACTACACCAAATTTTATACATCAGCGACTCAAATAGGGCATTTACCATCATCAGAGGGACTATGTATGGTCTCCTCCACAACAACAGCTTTACTCCCAAGCACGCCATTAAAAGCATCCTCTGTTGTATTGCAGCACTTCAATTCTCCACAAGGAGCTAAGTTCGTAGCTTCTCCAAAAGAGAACCAATGAACATGATGACATGAAACAACAGGCAACATCAACAATATAAGCAAATAAGAAATGCGCAAAATTAGGACAGATCTGAGTTTTCCTTAGTATTAAGTGATTTTCCAAAACCCATGAGGAGCTTACGAGCATGACTCATCCAGCTGGTTTTGTAGGCTCCCCAAATCTTGTGTGGACTGCAAGATCCAAAGGAACTGCAGCCTCTTCCAACCATAAATCAATTTTACTAATACAAATATACAACAGCATGGAGAAAGAACATGGACAATACGGAACAAATCGGTGTTAAAAAAATTACTGCAAGGTGTTTTTCACATCAACATTGACTTTAACCAGTCTGAGATGTATTCGTATATGCCACAAATGTCACAGCACTAGCAGGAGCTGATTTCACCACCGAGGGGAAAAGTCCTTTATAAAGGCCTACAGACCCTGATTTCACGCACGGGGCTGAACTGAGGGGAGGAGATTGAGTTGTACCTCGGCGGAGGGAGGCGGCGCAGAGCGGGCAGAGTCGATTGGAGGTGGGGGGCGAAGGGAGGCAGCGTCGATCCGAGGCATTGGGCGGTGTCTAGGGAGGAGGCGGAGGTCATCGAGGTCGTTGGGGCCGATGGCGAGGAGATCGAATTGATGGGAGGAGATCGAGGTTTACCTCGGCGAAGGGAGGCGGTGCAGAGCGAGCGGAGCCGATCGGAGGTGGGGACGAAGGGAGATAGCATCGGTCAGAGGCGTTGGGCGGCGTCGAGAGAGGAGCTGGAGGTCGGCGCCGGCGAGAGGAGGTCTCTCCGGAGGAGGCGACGACCGGCATGCAGCGGCGCAGCATCACGGGGTCAGGCCGCCTCGCGCTTGGCGCGGGCCTTGGTGGCGGCGATGGATACCGCCCGGAGCAGGTGCACGCGCCTGGGTCACCGCCACCGCTGTGGCCCCATTCTCTAGGTTTTCTCTCCCTCTCCCTCCCCTCTCCCCTGTCACAACCACCACCCCGACCGGATCAGCGCATAGCCTTACCGAGCGGCGAAGAGGAGTGGTGGCGGCTGGTTCATCCGGCATGCGGCATGTCGATGTGGTGTCGGCGAGGTTAGGGGCGTGGGTGGGGAACGTGGAAGGCGAATGGCGCGGGTGGGGAGAGGGAGGAGGAGGAAGGGCGCAAAGCGAGAGAGGATAGGGAGGTGAGGGGGCGGCGGTTGCGGGGGAGGGGTGGAGTATGCGGGGTGGGCGGCGGCGGGCGGCCCTTTTTTTTCTGGCGTGAGCTGTGTGGTGGGGTGCGTGGGGGAACGATAGTTTTTTTTTGGCGTGCGTAGCTCTCGGTGGACGAAACCCGAAATTATAGTAGTAACGATGTTACCAACGTATGTAATTTCGTTGTGAAGTAAGCGTTGCCAAAGGTATGTTCCTGTTGTAGTGTCCATAGTTGGTCGTATCATGACTTAAACTGGTCGTTGACCAGTTTGGCCGTAGTAAAGGGTATTATACTTCCTTTAGGTACTAGTTGTAGGTTCAAAACTATTATAGAATTAGCATCTGATATGTGGGCCTACTTTAATAGAGACTCCCACCTTGACCGAAAATGTTCTGACCAAGATAAGAGAGCTAAGATCAGCACGAGCACAATGCAACAGATGGAGTACAGACAATTTAAGTTTCCACGTTGCCTGCAGCCTGCAGGCTTTGACGAAAAGGAAATTGCATGCATCTACCTTCTGCTTTCCTTTTTTTTCACCAAAGTGAGGGAGGCTAAGCTGTATACGTAGTTGCATGTGTAGATCCCATGCTATATATCCTTGCCACCATTAATTGGACATGACATGGTTTTTGAGGGATCGATCGAAGATATCAGCTACGTACGCATTCCTCTCTTTATAAAAAACACGCCGCTAATTAAGCCCAGCTAGCTGAACAGGGATTAGTTTTGCGATGATGCATGCCACTCACGTGGCTAGAACCAGCTATATATATATTCTACACGAGGTAATTAAGAAGTCTGATAACAATAAAAAGAAGAAGGAGGAGGCTGATAATCTTACCAGGTAAAAGTGCGTAGATGTTCTTCGCAAAAAAAAAAACACGCCACGTCGCTCACTTGCCTTATCGCCGCACGATTCCGCGCGAGCGTTGCGCGCCGTCCAATCTCCTCGCCAGCCCTCTGACGCGCGCCTGCTCGTCCGCACGATACAGCGCTGCGCTGCCTCGTCCACAGGATCGGCCGCCACACGGTTCCACACAAGACACGAGCGGGTGGGCCCGCCTTGTATGCGCGTGCCCGCGTCTGGCGCGCGGGTCGCCTCCTAGTAATATATGATCGATCGACTGAATCACCGTTCATGTTCTTTCTTCAAAGCTTGGGCCCAAATAGTACAAGCAACGCACGGCCGGGCTAAAGCTGAATCCCATGGGCCAAGAGTATCCACTCGTTAGTTACATCTCACGCGTCCGGCGGCAGCGTGCCCAAACCGCTGGTGGCCTCGTAGCCCACCACTATTTAATTAATATTATTGCCCATGTACACGTGATATCCTACATGTCATTGACGACTCACGAGTCAGATGGATGGCTCGTATCGTAGCTCCACTCGCGGTTATATGGCGCATCTCATCTGGACCAACGAAGAACAAAAGCTTGGCATTTCATCCATCGCCAGCTCCAAGTTAGCTGAGATGCACGTACTGGCGTACGGATGGATCATGGAGCATCGCCGACAGGACAGAGAGGCATGTGCCCGGCCGGCCGTCTGGTCCCGATCGAACTATAGTGGCCCAGGGCCCAGGCGTCTCTGGATGTCTCGTGTCTTCGTAACAAAAGACAATGCGGCGTTTCAAGGAAAGAATTGAGCCATGGACACAGATGGGCCGTTGACTAGGGAGATGTACATCAAGCCCGGTACCCCTATCTTGAGGTTGACCACACGGGGATGAACTCACCGGACGCACTTCCTCCCTTCCCCTGTCCCCTTCCTTCCCCTCTAACACAAACAATCAATTTCTCTTCTCGAAAAGTTTCGAATTAGAAAATTTCAAACTTGGAAAACATCCAAACCGGGAACTTTCAACTCGGGAAAAAAAACAAAATAGGAAATTTCAAAACCAGTAGGCGGCAATGGCAACAAGACGGTTCAGGATAAAGACGCTGCACTCCGGATGACGGTGCGATCGTGGAGCGTGCGACGAGGAGGAGCATGGGCGGCGGCACAGGCGGCGGTGGGGCGAGCAAAAAGGATAGGGAGAAAGAGTAAGGAAGAGGAAGAGTGGGCGATATGCTGGGAGAGAGATAGGGAGAACAAGGTGTAGCTCGAGCGTCTGCCACGTATTAGCATTCCAGTGCGTCAATGCAGGGTGTAGAGTGTCCCACGTGTCACCATGAGGAAGCGAGATCGGACACATGTGGCGAGAGAGGGGGTCCGTGAGAAAAATAGCGTGTGAGCACCTTAAAAATAAGATTTCCACATCAAGTTAGCACATATATATACCATATAACTACGTGGTGGGGGCATAGAATTTTTTTTTTCTTATTTATTAAAGGAAAAGGATAGCCACAAGAACCAAATTGTACGTATGTATGTATATTAATTCATGTATGCAATGAAAAAAAAAACTTTTTACCTTTTAAGGGGACATCCTCATATCACATATGTCGTCCAGTTTGTCTCAAGATACATACCATTTTGTCTCTTACTGTATTCTCTATTCCCATAAATAAATGCACGAATCTCGAGTTAAAGGATGACAAATTAGACAACAGATGAGATAGGAAATGTCCCCTTAAGAAATAAAAATCCACTTCTTGTGCATGCCAGGCTATAGAACATGTTCATGAACCAACCTTCACAGTCCGATACACTCCTGCCATCTTGCCGCACCACCTCCACTCCCAAAGTTAGGGTCTCGATCGCGATGAATCCAAAAAACTAACACAATCAACCCTAACCCAAGCCCCGATCACTGGTCACTGTCGTCAGAGAGGAGCTCAAGCGCCGCCTGGTAGCGCATTTGGACGAAAGCACGTCTACCGATGGCGCACGCCAAAGTATTTGGCTACACGGATTAATTTGTTTGTTAATTGATTCTAGCTATAAGGTCGGCCAGAGGAAAAAACTGTAGCTTTCTCTACCAGTTTCTTGAGGCTTCGAATGAGCAATAACAAATGACAAGGAATGATTCAAGATATACAATAGTATCCTTCTATATAAAAGGAGGTTGAAAGGTGCGCTTCTCAACCTGTCCACATCATCTTTTTTTTAGTCGTTCGATTTCCGTCCTTTTTGTCCCCGTCGTCCGATTTCCTTCGGCGTCGTGTTCGCGTGTGTTAGTGCGGCCTGGTTACTTCTAGACATCTCATGCATAATAGGTTTCTCATTTCTTGACCACCTGCTCGGTCTTTACTCCCCAGAACGCCTCCTCAGTTTCTTTCTCATCGGTTGTGTCGCTACTCTTTAGTCTCAAATTCTCCATCGCTTCCATCGCCCTCTCGTCCTCTTCCTCTTGGTTGCCACCGCCTGTCCTTCTTCTTGCTTCTCTCTGCGTTGTTCTCCTCCTTCGTTTCGCTTTCTCTGGGTTTCGTTTCTGCTGTGCGTTCCTCCCCCCCCTCCCCGCTTGTTCTTGGTTGCCCTACGATTTTTCCGGTTGCAGTTTTGTTTGGGGGAAGAAAGGCTTCTTGTCGTGCTCTCCTTCGTCCTGCTTCTTCTTGGATGTGTCGACCCCTTTTTTTGGGTTGTTCGGTTTTCCTTTCCTTATCCCCACTGTTCGGTTGCCATCGGTGTTGTGTTTGCATGTGACGATACAGCCTAGTTAATTCTAGACATTTTGCTCGGCTTGTTCTGCGCCTATGTAGGTTTTCTGCCTGCGATGTTCGCCTCTTTTGTTTCACTTGTTGCGGTTTTTGCCTTCTTTATTTCCATTCTTCTTATCGTTCGTTCTTGCTCGCTCTATGGTTGCTTCGTCCATGATTTTGGTTGGGTGGAGGGGCTGTTCTGCGTCTCTGGATCTCTAACGATTGGGTTGCTTGTGCTTCTTGGTTGTTTTGTTCTCACCTTGGTTGCTGTTTTTTGGTGGAGGAAACGGCTTCGCCTTCTTTGTTTCGATTCTTGTTGTTGTTGGTTCTTGCTTCACCTATGGTTGCTTCGTCAGCGGTTTTGGTTGGGGGGAGGGGGTGTTCTTCATCTCTGGATCTGTGTCAGTTGGGTTGTATGTTCTCCTTCGTCGTTTGTGGATGGTTCTCAGTTTTTTCGTTGTTGCCTCGCATGCTATTTTTCGGTGGGGAAGAGGGCCGTATTGCTCTGCGGATTTACAGCCTGGTTTTTTGGTGGTCCTCGCTTCCTCTGTGCTCCTTGGTTTCCCGTTTGTGCTTGTCTTTCATTACCGCCACTTCGCCTCTATCGTACATCTGTGTCTGCCTCGGCATTCTTTTGGTTCAATTGCTTTTGATGTGTTTTATGTTCTTACAGGCCCATTGCCGGCTGCGTCTACATTGTTCGCTTGACCTTTTTCACATGCTGGTCTTCGCGGCTCGATGACTCGATGCATGGTTTTGATGTGCTTTTCTCTTTTTGGTTTTTGTTTGGGCTGTTGTTTTGTTTCTCTCACTTTTTTTCTACTCTTTTGAAGATACTTGTGTTCATGTTCTTCGTTTCCGGATTGCTTCTTTTATCTATGTTGTCTTCTATTCTTTCTAGATGGCTGCTTTTGTTGTGCTCACTTCTTTCTTTTATTTCCCATATAGTTGTGTCCAAGTTTGTTGTTCCCAGATTATCTATTCCGTCTGCGCTATCCTTGGTGCTCTGCTTAGTTCGGCTATCAAGGATACCCTTGGTTGAGGTGGGTTCTCTTGTTTTGTCTCTTCTCTTAGGTAATCATATTGTTTTCCTCTGACATGTCGTTCCATCGTCTTTAGTTAGTGTCGAGACCCAAAAATACAAGTCTGGACCCTTTGTGTATAACGCACTAGTCCAGGATCACGCTAGTCCACACAGTGTCAACATAGATAAATATTGTTCTACACAAGATGAATAATAGAATAAACGATTAACTTGAATAGCAAATAGCTCACACCTCCACCCATTACTGAGCTCCTAACTTACTCCCTGAGTGGTCAATGTTGAGATTCCATAACTTACTAAGTTAGGCCCATTCCATACCAGGCATGTGGTTGTACAATTGTGGCTCAGTTCAATGGCGCACAAAGTTAAGTCCTTAATTGACCAAAACGAGATTGCCAATTTCTAACTAAGTCATGAAGATTCATTATTCCCAATCACAAAGCTCCACCATATCACCCAGTTCATCTACTCGCCTCAGTCTAAATCTTTTCACACCCTATTAGTTAAGTGCAACACATGTCATCAACGAGTAATAGCACACAGTACACAATTTTTCACAAGCTTCCATAATCACTTAGTCAAGTTTATATTTGCAACTCAATTGAATGAATGACTTGTTACATAGCTAAGCAAACTAATCGTACCTAACCAACCCACGTTAGTGCTACGATAATACCATCTAATAATTAACCAAGCTAGGGTGACAAAAGATCATGATCATAAAATAGGCAAGAGTGGATATAAACAAATTGGTATATAACTAATCCCAAAGTATTTAAATAAATACTTAAAGTAAATGCAATAATTGAATCAAAGTAATTTTAGTAAACTGGGTTCAATATGATCAAAGGTACAACTTGCCTTGGAATAAATCTTGGTACTGGTCTTGGTCTTGATCAACTCCTCCTTCCTCAAAATTCCCCGAAGTATCAATGTCTACTCGCAAACGAAGCAAATAAACAAAATAAATAAAAATAGGGAGAAAACAAACTTCAAAAATTAAATAAAAATCTCAGAAAAATAGAGCTTGAATTTAGATAAATTTAGAAATTTGAATGGGCTCAATCGAAGTTCGTATGAGGAAGAACAGGCTTTTGGAAGATCTAAACCCTAAAGAAATAACAAATTTGAATTTCTAGATTTTCCTAATTTCTTTTCTATTGGAAATCCCAATTTATGATGTCGGCATGACGTCAACCCTGATTTCGGAATTAACAGAAAAACCGGGAAAAAGGCACAATGACTGACATGTGGGCCCAGGGTCTATAGAGCCGATCCACAAACCTGGTTCATGGGTCTATGGCTTATAAATCTACAGAACATTAACCCTGACAAGTGGGACCTACATGGCATAGGGATAGCTCACGGTGAAACAGATCTACCGAGAGTTTGGTTTAGGGTTTTGGATCGGTTGACATGCGTGCGCTTACTAGGTCGTGACTAGGCTGACACGAGGCGACATGTGGGTGACACATAGGCACTAGGGCTGACGCGGCGAGTAAGGTGGCAAGACACGGTGGCTCGACAGCGGTAGCACTCTGGACCTGATGGACTCCGACGAATGGTGGCTCTCCGACGATGACCAAGATCAGAATCGGGACAAAGTTGACACCGGGAACACAATGACGCGATCAAACTTCACCGGCGACGACCACAGCGACAGTGATGATGAGATAAGTAGTAGAGCGGCGCGGCTTGATAGCGCACGCACTAGATAGAAGATGACGCGGCGAACTCGAGGGTGTAGGAGATGGCAGCAGAGGAACACCGGTGATGAAGTAATTGACGGAAAACTGTGGTGGCAGCCCTAAAACTCTTCCTTCAATTTTGGCGAGGTGGCAGCAATCTAGGGTTTCTGGCTTCAGAGAAAGGCGGCGGAAGTTGTGGTGATGCTCATGACGCACACGTCGAGGCCTTAAATAGGCTGTAGCGGCGGGGACACGAAGGAGTCCGAATGCAGCATGGAGGTGGAGTCCAGGGCGCACACGGTTGAAGATGATGAATAGTGCCCCTGGTGGGACCCACACGACAACAAGCGCAGCTAGGTGAGGATCGCGTGGCAAAAGCGCGGGTGAAGCTGGCAGGTGGGACCGGTGTGGCGCACACGATGGAAAAGAGAGAATGAGCTACGGGCAGGATTCGGCCGGAAGGAATAGGAATGGGCTCGGTCGAAGGAGATTCAGCCTAAAGGAATTTCCGAGATTTTTAATAGTTTTGCATTTTAGAAAATACGGTAAATCCTAATAGCAAATGAAAAATACTAAATGAACTCGGAAAAATTCTAGAAAAATCTAAAAAATATTTCCAAGCACATAAAACCCAAATAAAATAGTTTTGAATTAATTGATGTTTAGATTATTCACATTAAATTGTTTTGCTATTGAAAGTCCATATTAAGCTTTATTAAAATTCAAACAAAAACATGGGTGAATTTTTCAAAGGACTAAACTACGCAAAAAGGTTTTTAAACTTCAGAAAATTGGGATGTTACAAACCTCCCCCCCTAAAGGAATCTCGACCCCGAGATTCTAGTTAGCTAGAGAAAATGCTAGGAAACTCGGCCTTCAGCTCTTCTTCACGCTCCCACATTGCTTCACTTTCTGAGTGATTGCTCCACTAAACTTTGCAAAAACGAACGGTCTTACTTCTGGTCCGACGCTCTACCACATCCAAAATCTTGATTGGCTACTTTTTGTAAGTGAGGTCTTCTTTCAGCTCGATTGAATCCAAGGGAGTTTGTTCTATCAGCACACGGAGACACTTCTTCAACTGCGAGACATGGCAGACATGATGTACTCCTGCTAGCGATTGTGGCAGCTCAAGCTGATAAGCAACTTCTCCTCGACGACTCACAATCCTGAAAGGACCAACATACCTAGGGGCAATCTTCCCTTTGGATTGGAACTTTTTGACACCTTTAAGCGGGGTAACCCATAGATAAACAAAATCATCTGGTTGAAATCTGAGATCACAACAATGATTGTCAGCATAGCTCTTCTGCCTAGACTGAGCTATCTTCAATCTTTCTCTGATCATAGACACTTGGTCTTCTGCCTCCCGAATAATATCTAGTCCGAATACCAAACATTTGACTATTTTTGACCAATTCAGAGGGGTTCTACATGCACGACCATACAAAGCTTCAAATGGCGACATCTGCAGACTGGCTTGATAACTATTATTGCACGAGAATTTTGCATATAGCAAACTCTTATCCCAACTGGTAGTATGAGCTAGAGCACAAGCTCTAAACATATCCTCCAATACTTGATTTACTCTTTCAGTCTGCCCATTTGTCTGAGGATGATAAGTAGTAATGAAATTTAGATGAGTCCCCAAGGCTTCATGTAGACTCTGCCAAAAATAAGAGATCAACTAAGATCCTCGATCTGACACTATCTTCTTAGACACACCATGCAAACTGATAATTCTTGACATATACAATTTTGCAAGGCGATCTCCTGAGTAAGTAGTTTTGACTGGCAAGAAATGGGCAACCATTGTTAAATGATCAACTATTACCCAAATAGAATTATAACCCGATTGAGTTCTAGGCAAACTGATAAAAAAAAATCTAATTTTGATCTCTTCCCATTTCCACTCTAGAATCTTCAGGGATTGCAATAGGCCTGTTGGTCTCTGATGTTCTGCTTTTACTTTCTAACATACGTCACACAAGGCAACAAACTCTGCAACTTCTCGTTTTAAATTTGGCCACCAGAATTTATTCTTAACATCTTGATACATCTTTGTGCTTCCAGGGTGAATAGAATACTTCGAGTCATGAGCCTCCTTTAAGATCAGTTGTCTCAAACCATCCACATCTGGCACACAGATACGTCCATTGATCCAAAGCGTATCCTGCTCATCCTTGGTGAAGTCCTTGAATTTTTCTTCTTCCATCTTGAGCTTAATGTCCTTAATCTCAGGATCATTTGGTTGGGCAGCACGAATTTGTTTTTTCAAAGTAGACTATACTTCCAAACTGGTCATGAATCCTTCGGCTACCACTTCTAACTTTAACTTCTGAAATTCCTCAAGAAGTCCTTGGCAATTCTCTTTTACTTCCAAAGCATTACAGTAGCTCTTACGGCTTCGAGCATCTGCAACAACATTGGCTTTACCGGGGTGATAGTGGATTCTGAGATTACAATCCTTGATTAATTCTAACCATCTTCACTACCTCATGTTCAGATCAGACTGAGTGAAAATATACTTCAAGCTCCTATGATCTGTGTATATCTCACAGCGATTACCAATAAGATAGTGATGCTAATTTTTTAAAGCATGCACAACGGCATCTAATTCTAGATCATGGGTAGGGTAATTCTCCTCATGAGGTCTCAATTGTCTCGATGCATAGGCAACAACTCTTCCTTCTTGCATCAGGATGCAACCTAACCCTTGACATGAAGCATCACAATAGATATCGAAATCCTTTTGGATATCTAGCAAAATTAGCACCGGGGCTGATGTCAAACGTTTCTTCTACTCTTGAAAACTTTTCTCACAAGCTGAAGTCCAAGTGAACTTTTTCTCCTTTTTCAACAATTGCGTAAGAGGCTTAGCAATTGTCAAAAATCCTTCAATGAAATAGCGATAATATCCTGCCATTCCCAAGAAACTACGAATCTGAGTTACTATCTTGGGCGGCTCCCAGTGCAACACTGCTTTAACCTTACTAGGGTCAACTGCTACTCCTTGAGCTGTCATCACATGACTAAGGAAATCAACTTTGTTTTCAAAAATAACACTTGCTGAACTTGTCACACAACTGATGCTCCCTAAGTTTTTCCAATATTATTCTCAAATGCTGAGCATGTTCTTCTTCTATCTTAGAATAAACCAAAATGTTATCAATGAACACTACCACAAACTTGTCCAAATATTCCATGAATACCTTATTCATCATGTTCATGAAATATGCAGGGGTATTAGTCAAACCAAAGGACTGACTAAGAACTCATAGTGTCTGTACCGCGTAAAAAAGCAGTCTTTGGTATATCCTTCGGACAAATTTTCAACTGATGGTAACCTGATCGCAGATCGATCTTTGATAACACTCCGACTCTATTCATCTGATCAAACAAATCATCAATTCGGAGAAGTGGATACTTGTTCTTGATAGTAACCTCATTAAGGGCATGATAATCGATACACATCCTCATGCTTCTATCTTTCTTCCTAGCAAATAAGACTAGTGCTCCCCATGGTGACGAACTAGGTCTCACAAAACCTTTCCCAAGAAGTTCTCCAATCTGTTTCTTTATTTCTACTAACTCATCGGCTGGCATCCGATAGGGTCTCTTAGAAATTGGTGTTGTTCTTGGTACTAGATCAATAACAAACTTGATGTCCCGATCTGGTGGCATTCTAAGCAAATCTTCTAGGAAAACATCTGGATCGACTCTAACAACAGGTTCATCCTCCAAGGATACGGTCTTTAGACTATTGATTACTAGATGTCCATCACGTACTGTAGTGGCTAGAAACTCCTCCTTCTTTCCACTAGTACCTTCGATTGTTACGGCTCTTCAGCCACAATCTAACATAGCTTTGTGTTTTGATAACTAATCCATACCAAGTATGACATCTAACGTTTGGGTGTCTTAGACAATGAGGTTGGCTAAAAACTCAACTCCAGCTATGAGTATCTTAGCTCCTAAACATCTCACTTTAGAGCTTAACTATGCTCTAGGCGATTGGACTAACAAAGTATGCGTAAGATGCATAACTTCCAAATTATTCTTGGTTACAAAAACTTGAGAAACAAACGAATGCGAAGCTCTAGAATCAAACAAACCATAAACTTACCCAGTACGACATCGGATGCTTCCTAGGCTCCTTCTAGAATGACATGGTTGAAACGGCCTCTGACCACGGACAACGGTGCTCCTCCAGCTTGACCGACGACTTGAGGTGCTCCTCTGTTGTTGCTTGGCGCTAGTTTCTTGGTTGGTGTAGCGCCAAGGTTGAAACAAACCGGAGTTATTGTTCCCTTATGAGGACAATTGTTCGCGAAGTGTCCTCACTCTCGGCAGGTATAGCAAACTCTAGGTCCACTCTGCTGGTTGCCTCTTGGATTGGGGTTGACTATCACAGGGTTACGAAAATTTTGTACAACTAGACGAGGTGCTGAAGCAGGTGCCACTACTACAAAAAGGCTAATACTAGATGTCTCATCACAGACGGTTGACCAAAACCATCAGTATTAAATTCAATCACAAACGGTTTTGGTTTAGCGACCATCTGTGTTACTAACTGCGTTAGAACCCATCTATAAAGAGGTAATATCATAGACGATTCATGTTGAAGACCGTCTGTGAGGTATCATAGATGGTTCATATTTAAGAACCGTCTATAATATTACTAAATTCACATACGGTTATTATTTGGAACCATCTATAATGAGAAAAAAACCAGTTAGTCAATTACAACCAGTTCCTCGGGATTGATCTTTTATAGTGGTCGAAGTTGATTTCCAACAGAAGAAACCAGAAGATATGTAATCCTGTGGGCACCTTGTACCGTATGTGTAACTTCACTGTCTTTGATGCGTAACTTTCGATCGATCAACAGAGGAAAGCAGAAGTACTTCACTTGATCGATCGGAAGTGACACATCATAGACAGTGAAGTGCTCACCTGATCGTAGGGATATGATCTTCTACCAATTTCTTGAAGACTTCAAATCTATAGACCAAACTATATTACCAACCACCTTAATTGAAGTCATCCATGGATTTTGTTCTTACCACGGTGGTCAAGACGTCAATTTGTTCCGTGAATTTTGTCTTACTAGAAGGGTATGGAGATGAGAATTTTATGAAGAAATGGAAGTAAGAAAAGATGAAAAGTTTATGAGTGATCTTTTTCTTAGTTCTACCCTTCTGATGGTTATTTATAGGCCAACAACTTGTGGCAAGATTAAACGAATAAAGACGGATGTCCGACGGATAGGATTTATTAGAATCTACTCCTAATAAATCGTTGGTAACCAAAGCATCATCGTATTTTCAGGAATTTTGTTTCATAAACACGGTTGATGCTCATTTTCCTATCTTTACAACTGAAGCTGGAGGGCTCATCACAGACGGTTTTTAAAAAGAATTGTATGTGATAATTTCCAGACGGTTCTAAACAAGAACCGTATGTGATTACAGACATCACAGACGGTTTTTAAAATTAACAGTCTGTGATAATTCAATGCTTTGGCTGCCGCGCGATGCGTCTCTTCATCTCGCGTCGATGTTACAATGCGTCTCTTCGATGTTTTATAAGAATGATCATCACGCGCCATGGTGAGCACACACATATGGTACTAAATACATACGTCATGGTCAGCACGCGGAGCATGACGGCGAGGACCAAGGCGAGGAGGTCGGCGATCGCGTCACTCTTCCTCAAGATGTCGTCGTGCACATCGTTGACCTCGTGGCTACGAGCTCTCCTCAGCCCATGGCTGACCTTTGTAGCCTATGAGCCACATACGTATTCTGCTCTTTTGTTTTTGGTAGGTCTGAAAGGAGTTAGTATTATGTTCTATTTTTGTTTAGAGTCAGGAAGATGACTATAGCGTATCATCCTAGTTGTCGAAAAGCTTCAGATGTTCATTTCAGTTTCAGAGACCGATAGAGAACCTGATTGTAATTCCTCTGAAAATCTATAAAAACAAGAAAAACCGAAAAGTTGTATCAATTCATACAGCACAAAATAATCTCGTGTTGATTTCGTTTTGTGTCCAATATCCAGTTCTGAACTGAATTTGACTAGCAACAATGACCTTAATTTGGCCATTTAATTTTCTCTTATGGAGTAATTCTTGTATTAAGATTCTATCGTCTTGAATTTTAGTTGCAAGGCCATGTACAAGGTGTCCATGGAGCGCGCCGTGGGGAGGCGCGTGGCGCTAGAGTGGGAGAAGGCAATGAAGTGGCTGGACAATGAGCGCTACCTCCACCGTCGTCAACCACCTGGCCGGCACCAGCAACACGGAGGCCTTCTTCATTGTCGACCTCACGCTTGTCTTCATGCCCTAAGACATGCAGCGTAGCCTCGTGTGCCTCGAACGAGCAGCCATCGTCGGCCACAAGGCTACGGCCTACGTACTCGGCCACCTCCTCTACACGGCCGGCGAGACGCACAACGTTAGGAAGCACTACATCAGCCAGGTCAAGGGCGAGCCGGCCGGCGGCGGATGCGAGACGGCCAAAAGGACCAACTGGGAGTGCAGGCGGTATCGGAGGCTCGCTATGGATGCGGTCCAAGAGGTGGCGTGGAAGAAGATGGCCAATCCGCTGGGCCAGGTGTGGGCATTGTCAGAGGATGGCCACTAGTGCACAAGTACTGGCTGTGGCGTGACAGAAGGGTGGGACGACTACGTCATCTTCTGCAGCGATGACTATAGGATTAGGCATGACAATGCCAAGTTCTTTGCATAGGTGTTGAACTACTTGTCGTAAAATTAGCGGTTTTAGCATAGTTTTAGCAAATATTCAGATATAATTCTTTACTAATATGTGAATGTGTCATATGTTCTGAATTTACATTTATGTAGGTATATTATCACAGACGGTTATTTATTTGAACCGTCTGTGATGTATATTTAACACAGACGGTTCTACTTTAGAACCGTGTGTGATGTGTACTTATCACAGGTAGTTCTACTTTATAACCATCTGTAATGTCCAAACCTATTTATATTTGGACTCTACGGTTTGCTCTCACCCGCTCAAGATCCTCCTCACTTTGTCAAGATCGGCTCCGCTCCCCCTTCAGATCTGGAGATGACGGCAGCAGCAGACTCCCTCCTCAGCTGCGTCTACTCATTGCCAAGACCCTCTCCTGGCATGGCTGTAACAGCCCCCCTCAGACACCGCTCGGCTCCTCTGCTTGGCCCCGTGTTCACCCATGGCTCGGCTGCGCGCCCTCACCCCAGTGTTTGGGCCGCCTAGTTTTGGGGGGAGCTATGGTTTGGATGGGTTTCTTCCATCTTGGATATGCTCCCCCATTCCTCCCCTTTTTGATATTTTGCTTTTAGGTTTTTTGTGGTTGATTTATTTGTTAATGTCGATTCTTGCTCATGCATAGATCGAGAGGATGATGGATGTGGGTTGATTGATGCGTGGTGAATGGTGATGCAGTGGGTTGCTGGCTTGTGGTCATGCATGGTGGGTCGTACTGGAGGTGGGTTGTGCTGGTGGTGGTGTTGTCGCCGTTGCCGCGTTGCACTGAAGTAGACTACTCTCTCTACCATGCTCCCCCTTGCTCTGTGATGGTTATTATGGATGATGATGCCACTTCTATTGTTAGTGTTCTGAGGTTGAATGGGTTGGTGCTTTGAGAGCTATTGTGGCATAGATTCTGTGCTAGGTTGGCTTGTTGCTTTGCTTGGCTTTCTGAGTATGGCTTTGTTGGGGTGTGCTGGTTGTGGCTTTGCTTCATGTGAAGTGAGGCTTTGTGGGATGGCTTTGTGAGGCTTGACTGGGGAACATGCTTATGAGGTAGGGGACTTTCGGCTAGCTTCTCTCCCTTGGGAATTGCAAATTGGTATTTGTATTTGTATGCTCTGTTGAAATGCTCAATGATGTTAATAGTCTTATACTGAAATTGAATTGATAATTAGTTCATATTTGAGCTCTAATGAATTGCTAATTGCTGTCATTTTGATCTTCAGTTTATCAGTCTATGGACATACAAATTTTTGTACATGTAACGAATCTTATGGTATGTTCCTATATGGTATTCTGCTTTTGAAAGCTGCAATTAACTTTTGAGATTTGTAAAGGTTAGGCTAATTATGTCATTTAATTGGTGCTAGAAATATGTTTTATTCATAATGAATTTTGCAATACAAAATAATATCACAGAAGGCAAAATTTGCTATTCCATTCCAAAACAAGACCAAATGTCGGACCCGGGATTAGCACCCCAAATCCTCTGTGCATTTCTGATCTTGTCCCATGATTAGTAGCTAGTTCACACAGTTAAACAGATATGGTAACATCCATAAATCGCATAACTTTATTAATAATCAACAGAGTTATTACAAAAGAGGCTTACAAGCCAACAATAAAGAACACAGCGGAAGACAAAGAAGATGTAGTGGAGTCCAGCTAATCTGCCACAAGCAATCGACTGGGGTAGCGGCCTAGTCGTCGAGATCCACACCGATAGCGAAGCCCTTCTCCTCTGAAATTTATTTGCATAAAGCAAGTATGAGCACAACTACCGTGCTCGCAAGTCACACCTGTCAAGTAACAGATTGAATGCATGTATATAAGGGTATCTCAAAGGAAGGTTTATTGGTTGAATTTGCGTAAAGCAATGTTTTCTTTAAATACTTATACTAAGTTCCAAAGCAGTTATTTTATAACTAAAATTCATTTTATAAATTCTCAATTTTATAGTCAGATAACATTCACACAAGAATGGTGAAGGATACCCTCCTATCACATGGCTTCCCGCCCAATTCCCATTTGGATAAACCATTTGATGCCAAATCATTTTGAAATCAAAACCGAAGTCTAACTTTGAATGGCTTTGCCAAGCATGTCCATGACCGTGGACACGGCTATTTGAATTGTTTTTAACACTCTGCAGAGGTTGTACAGCTTTACCCACATGACACGACTTCTCTAGTTTGTTTGGCATCCAGGGTACCACTGCTCACTACCTTAGGTAAGCAGTCTAGAGCACGTGTTAAGGCCTTTACAATGCGCCATCCCACCGTAGTCCCTCCCCCGCTAAGGTTTCGCCCCCTTTGGGCTGCCACCCGCCGGGTTTATGGCCCCCTCTTGCGCCAGGTGGGACTAACGTAGGTCATAACATGACTACCCACCGCATCTGAAGGGAAAGACCACGGTAGAATATTGCAAATTAGTCAGCCAGGTCCCGCCCATTCGAGACATGTGGTAGTACGATTGGCTTAGCAAAAGCAGCTCTCAGGCTAGTCCTTAACTAACTTAAGTGACTTCCAATAACAACCCTGGGCCTCAACCCTGACCAGGTTGAACCCGTGCATAAACCTGCACCCACCAACCATCCATTTCACCCAAATACAAACCAACTTTTCCTTTTGCATTTCAAAATCATTTACAAAATCTTCCATGACAAACCAATGCCATAGACTTTTAAACAACATTTATATATTTTTCGCTGAAATTCCCCAAATCAAACATTTTTGGTCTAAGCATGGCTAAGCATAATATTTCTCAAAATGTTCTAGTTCATACTATTGTATAAACTAGATTTTCATCTAAGGTGTCAAGGTAGGTTTATTTCAATGTCAAGATTGGCAGTACAAAGGAATTAGGCATAACTATAATTTAAAATAGGAATTTAAATTACTGTATAGAACTAAGCATGCAATAATTCAAAATAGAAATTAAATAATTTAAAATAATGGGTTCAAATATGATCAAAGATTTAACTTGCCTTGCTCAATTGGTTGCTCTCAAACAGCGTCGAAATCTGACTCTCCGAAGTCGTCGAAATCTATACGCAAAAATAATCTAAATTCAAATAAAAACCAAATAAAGATTCAAATGAACTCCAAATTAAATAATTTTAGTTTAGTTACCTAGATAATGATTTTATACAAATTTAGAAATTTGAAACACCCAATTTGGAGTTTTGATGCAAAAGATATGAATTTTAGAAGTTTTAAACCTAAATCTGCAATTAAATGAATTTCCCGAATTATTTTTCTAAAGGAAAATCCATTTATTGCACAAGGCTGACGTCAACCCTGAGATTTTCGGGATTAAAATAATTAAAATGAATTTATGACGTGCGGGCCCCATGTGTCATAGACACGATCCTCATGGACTAAGTCCACAGGGCTTTGGCTTGGGAGGGTTGCGCAGATGTGGCGCCACGTAGGCGCTGACTCAGCGAGGAAGCGCATGTGGCGCTGACGTGGCGTCGCGGTGACACGCACGTGGCAGTGCCACACTGGCAAGGGCGGCGCTAGCGTCGGGACCGAGGGTCGCTGGCGCTACGCTACACGGCGGCAGCCGGCGAAGCGCGTGAAAGAGAGAGAGGGAGATGGCGGTCACGGTGCGCTCACCCACACGAGGAGGAGAGGACGGAGATGGCCGGCGGCGAGGATAAGGCAACAGCGAGGTTGCGGTTGACGCTGGCGCGGCGATGCGACGGGTCTCCAACGAAGGCGAGGTGCGCACCGGGTCAGCGTCGATGCGGCGAAGCGAATGGAGGCAGTGGCGAGGACGCGACGTTGACGGTGGCGGCGCAATTGAAGGTCCAAGCTCTTGTGGCCAACGGCGAGGAATCTCCAAATTCGGCGATCTCATGGCGAGAGAGGGGAAGTGAACGAGGGGGAGAGGACGAGTGGAGAGAGGCGCTCCCGATGCTCCCATTTATAGGGGCCGGGGAGGGGTGAGGGAGGAGATCGTGGTGCGAGGGTGGCGGCGGCCGTTACTCGATCTCGTCGGTTATGTGCGCGAGGGAGGGGAAACGGTCCGAGAGGGAGGCGGCGGAGTTAGGAGGATTGAATGCGCTTGAATGCGCGAGTTAAGGGGAGAGGAAACGCAGCATTGGCGAGCTTTAAGCCTACGGCCAAGGCGGCGTCGGGCACGGTCCGCACGAGGAAGAAGAGGGCAAGGTAGAAGAGGCAGGCGCAGGCCTACCCTGCGCGAGAGAGAGAGAAGGGATCTGACTCTTTGCTTGATCATGATCCGACGGCGCGGAGCGCGTGCGGGTGGAGGCGAGCATGCCCGGGTGGAGATGGGCCATGCGGGCGTGAATAGGGATGGGCCAAGGAGGATTCGGCCCATAATAGTGGAGAGAAATTTAAATTGATTTGGCTGTTTGAATAATCCAAGTAATTCAATAAGGGTTTAGAAAATAGCAAATAAAATCCAAAAATTCTAGAAAAATTCATAGAAATCTCTAGAGTTATTTTGGACTTAATAAAATAATTCCAACTTAAAATTGGTAATAGTTTTTGCACATAATTTATTTTGGCTTTAAAATAATTAGAGAAAAGATTTTTAAAATTCGTAACTTTCCAGAAATTAATTTAATTTTTATTTTTCAACTTTAACTCAAATAAAACTTCAAAAACTTTAATAAATTTTACTTTTGACTTTTAAAACCTCGGAAAAATCAAATAAAGCAATAAAACTCTTTGATTTCGGAAAACCAACAAAATAATAACTTTATTTAATTTTATTTTAGTAACAAAGACTTTGGGATGTTACACCAAATGAGTCAAAATTAACGCAACACCTCTTCACCGCCTCTTACCATTCTGATCTCTTCTCTATAAAGTCTCCAGCAAAGGTCGCTTGTGCCTTTAAAACAAACATACATACATACATACATACATACATACATACATACATACATATATATATATATATATATGTATGTGTGTGTGTATATATATATATATATATATATATATATATATATATATATATATATATGTATGTATATATGTATATATATATATATATATATATATATATATATATATATATATATATATATATATATATATATATATATATATATATATATATATATATATATATATATATATATATATATATATATATATATATATATATATATATATATATATATATATATATATATATATATATATATATATATATATATATATATATATATATATATATATATATATATATATATATATATATATATATATATACATACATATATATATAGTTCGTAGTCCCTTGTTAGCTCACTCGAGGCTTGAATTCAGCTAGCTAGCTCGCTCCTTGGGCGTTCATCCTGAACGTGCAGGTGAAGCACGACATACTTCATTGAACATGACACACTGGAGTGTGTGATTTGTTTCATGTCAATCCTCCAAGTTCTTGTATAATCCTCCTAAACCACGGCCTCAGAAGAAATAGCGGTAGAACTAAAGTTGAAGTTATTAATTACAAGCATGTAATTGTCCTTAAACCCAACAAGAATATCAAGCAACTTGAGTTCTGGTTTATATGTAAGGATGGCCTCACCGTGGAACTTGACATCAAGGAATGGTTGGTTGCTGATACATGATACCACTTCCCAGTCGAAGTACCTACACGTCTATGCCACTTTCTGAACATAGCGCGTCCAATTACCTATCGATGACATCTAAGTAGATATGCGACGGCGAGTACGCCTAAGAAAGAAACTAAGCCCACCACAAAGCATGATTGTTTTTTTAGGGGGTTGTCCACGCAGCATGAGGAGGATAGCACAGCATCCATGACCTACTTCATCGAGCCTGCAAGTTCAAGAAGCATGGCTCCCAATGATGCGACAATAGGTGTCCCGATCTTTTTCGATGAGAAGGATAATTTAGATTTGGTGGAGACGACTCTCACGATTCGGCTACCAATCGTACACGGCCAATATGCCTGGCAATGGCTGAACCAACTCTATGATTGTTATCAACCTTGCTAGAAGCATGATCGACCTAACCACGAAGGTCTATTCCTACTTGCAATCGAAAAACAAGCAAGAACAACATAATAAGCAATCTGAAATTACAAATAGGATTGAAGTACTCAATAATGTGGGATTCCAAAGTGGCATTCAGGGTTGATCTAGTCGACATAAGCCAATACATGAAGTTGCAATGTAGCTAACTTTTAACTAAACGAAATCCAAGGAGACTATAGGGGTGCGGCCTCCTTAAATAGGGAGGGCGTAGCTGCACATAGCATGAGAGAGGGGAGGTGGTACTACTGTTCATGTGAACAGTGCGGCTCCCTAGGTGGCCTGCCAGCATATGGGCCTAATCCGGTACAATTATAAGGCCTAAATTGGCCCAAATAGGTGATATAGTACCTTCTTTTGGTGATTGCGGCATGAACAGAAGGAATTAGGAGGTGAGTCTAGATCCATTGGAAAGAGAACGAGATAAGCTTTCTATCAAGTACTCGTGGACCTCAAACAGACTTCGTATGTGAAAGTTATGCACGTTTGAAGTCGGTACTATCTCCAGAGGCCGAATTGGATTCCAAAATGGGTCTAGCTCGAACTCTTACTTGTCTTGGACCAAAAGTGATGTGGTGCTGCACAAATATACATTTATTTCATCATTAAGTAGCATCATATAGTTCATATAATATAAAGGCACTCCTAAAAACGAGCTCACCTGATAATTTAAGTGAAGCGTACGAGCTCTTATACTTGGAACAACAGGCATAGCAAATATGGTTGTATGCATAGAGGTCATGTCCTCATCACCCAGGAGAGCACGTGACATCCAATTACCTAGATGTCATCGATAGGTAATTGGACGTCACTATGTTCAGAAAGTGACGTGGACGTGTAGGTACTCCGACTGGGAAGTGGTATCCCTGTGTGTGTGTGTGTGTGTGTGTGTGTGTGTGTGTATGAAGCCGGCTTTAAAAGCACAAACAGCCACTGCTTGGAGACTTTATACAAAAGAGATCATCACAGACGGCTTCATCTACAAACCGTCTGTGATATATCAGTTATCACAGACAGTTCTGAGTTAATAACCATCTGTGATGACCTCATGTCATTACTGACCCATAAACTCAAACGGCACATGAAACCATCTATGATGACGTTTTTAAACCGTCTGTGAACCTTTTTCTGTAGTAGTGTGCAGGTGTTCTAAAAGAGTTCTGCGACGGAAAACGAGTGAATTGTTGAGGAACCATTCTTGCTTTCTTCTGAGACTGGTGGCTTCCTTGCTGGGTCATTCTGTGCTTGCCGTTGTTATCCAACTCTCTGAGCTTATCTTCAAGGATCAAAGCTTTATTGACTAGCTCTTGAAAATCTGGGATGGTATAAGCAATCAGACTGACTTGTAGTCTAGTATTTAGCCCCTTCAAGAAACGACTCTGACGAGCCTTATGAGTAGTGACATCTTCTGCAGCATAACGTTCAAGCTGAGAGAACTTGTTGAGGTAATCAGTCACTGTCATACCTTTTTGTTTGAGTGCACGAAACTCATCCTTCTTTAGGTCTATAATTCCTTCTAGCACATGGTACTGGCAAAAAGCTGTAGAGAACTCTTCCCATGTAATGTTCTACGGCATCTCATGTACGGCATAGAAATTCTCCCACTATTCAGTGGCAATTCCTTCCATCAGATGGGTAGCATAGAGAACCTTCTCGTAATCGCTACACTGAGTGATCAGCAGCTTCCTTTCAATGACGTGAAGCCAATCATCGGCTTCCACTGGTGAAACATTCCCAAAGAAGATCGGCGGGCAAGTCCTCATGAACTCTGCTATCTTAGACGGTCCATGGTGACCATGAGCAGCTGGTGCTATGGTGTTGTTGTTGTTGTTGGCCTGATTGTTGTTCATGTTTTGCATCTGGTTCATCATTGTGTATATCATCTGCGTCTATGCAGCCATGAATGCTCCAAAGTTCTGCAAATTGATTTGGGGTCTTGAGGTGGAATTGCTCCTGTAGGGTTCTGCTCATTTCCTTCTGAACCATTGGTTCCTGATCCACTGGCAGCGGCGTTGTGAGTCTGAACCATCTGGCGAAAGCTCCAAGGGTTAGATAAGGTAGCAAGCACAGGGTAAGTTAGGAACTAGGCAAGGGGTAGGTTAAACCCAACAAACACGGCACAAAGAAATCAACTGAAATACTTATTTATTAATTAGGGTCTTAGCATGGCTGCAACAAATGCCTAAGGGCTTTTACATCTCATACTGCACACAAGAAAACAAGAGCGAACCTAACACACAAACTACAGTCTAGAAGATGACACTCCTAAACTTAAACTGACGTAGCTCACACACACTGAGCCTCAACCGGCTAAACCTAGACCTTGGCTGACTTAGTTGCTGAGGTAACCTCCACAACCATGACGATGCTCCCGCCTGCTGTAGACTTGGAAACGTGCAGGCATCCTGGCAAACTGGTCCTGATGTCTCGGAACTGGTGCAACAGGAATAGGTGGCTCGGGTATAGGCACGACCGCCTCCTTTGACTCCACAGGCTCTTTTGGCTCCTGGAGCTCTTCGGGCTCTGCTGGCTCCTCGGGCTCTTCTGGCTCCTCCTGCATGTACAAGGCTTCTTCTAGTGCTGCAATTCTCTCCTCTACCATCTGTAGCATCTCGTAGGCATACTCCAGCTCCATGGCAGTAGTCTCCAAGGCTTCCTCCTGGGCGGCGGCAAATTGGGCAAAGTGCACCACGGTAGCGTTGTGTTCTCCCTCGGTGAACAGGTAGCAAGCTGGAAGTCCACGGTAGCGACACGGGGATGGAAATGGAAGACTGTACCCTGCAACTCATGGGTGTAGATGTTGCACACCCTCAGGATGGCAAGGCGAGAGGACTCCTGCATCCCTTCGGTGAAGACAATCCTTCGAACTCAGATGTTCAGGGGCAACTGGCTCTGGTATCCCTCCGAGCGTAGATGGTCAACCGGCAGAGCACTCCATGGCTTCGATCATTCACCACCCAGTTGGTGCCTTGGTACATCGGTCGAACAAATCCTCCAAGCACTTGCAAAAGCTTCCACAACTTAGCAGTAAGGCCTCCTTTATGCTCACCATAAGTCTGAAGATGAGTCATATGTCAAGACATGCAAGATGTAAGAACCAACTTAAAAACAGCGGAGAGAAGAAAATTTTTAGCAATAGTTAAGTCAAGAGAGATATAACAGGAGTTAAGCAATTCATTAATCTGGTAGTTTGGACCTTATGGACGAGTTTACATTTATTCAGCCATGCAGGGCTGACAATAATTAAATAAGCAACAGCGAAACAAAAGCAACTCCAACGGAAACCCATCAACTCACCACAGCCAAATCTGTCATCATTGAATCATATGATCGAGAGACCATCGCATAACTAAAGCATGACTAAGCATAATACGCACCCATATTGGTATTAAAATAATGTCCAACTAAGATTACCCAACCTATGGTGTCCGAGCGTACATGTCAACATGTCATTCACAATTATTCAAGGAGACATACCGTCAAGTAGGTATTTAACTATTCCCAAAAATAATTGATATAAAAATTGCAACGCATGCTGATATAAAACAATATAATTTTATAAAATAGGTACGACATGGTCAAGGGCCAATGACTTGCCTTCGTTGAAGAGTTGAGATGCTTCGGTCGTCGGGTCCAAGAACTCTTCAAAAACGCCAGAATCTATACGTGCAAAAAGAGAAAAAAAAATTCCAAATAAAATCCAAAAAAATTACCAAACTAGAACCAAATGAAAGGTACTGAATCTAAGAGAAGTTAAAATTTTGAATCACTCGAATCGGAGCTAAAACGAGCCCTCGGAAAGAGGTTCAACTGGTCGAGAGACTTTGACTACCTAGTCGAAGGAGGTTCGACTACAGGTGGTCAGGAGGAGGTTCGACTACCTGGTCAGAAGGAGGTTCGACTAACTGGTCGAAGGAGGTTCGACAGGTCGGAAGGAGGTTCGACTAGTCGCAGAAGGAGGTTTGACTAGCCAAAAGGAGGTTCGACTACAAGGCGGTGGCACGGTTGCACAGTGAACCGACGGTCAAGCAGTGCTCTATGCCGGACCAAGGGGAAAGAGGAAGGTCGGAGACGGTGTGAGCGCTTCGGTGAACTCTTCGACGGTGAGGAGGTTGAAGACGGTGCGGGCGCTCCAATGAACTCTTCGGTAGGGAGGAGGTTGAAGACAGTGCGGTAGAGGAGATGGCGCGAGCTCCAGCCGGTGGTGGCGAAACTCGAAGCACGGTGAAACGAGGGCGAGCGAGAGAGAAAGGGAGAGCTGAGGGGAAAACAAGAGGAGGCAAAGGGCTCCATGGTGCTCCATTTATAGAGGAAGGAGAGGGACCGGGCGACAAGATGGAGCGGCGGAATTCACGGCGACATGGCGGAGACACCGGCATTTAATACGCACGTCGCGGCGGAGACAACAGCATTTAATGTGCATGTCACGGCAGAGACAATGGCATTTAATGCGATGTCGCTGTGGAAAAAGAGAGAGGGAAAACACGTTGAGGCGAGGGTGGTCGAAACCGAGATGGTGGTCGCAACGGAGAGAGTGGTCGCAACGGAGAGAGTGGTCACAACCGAGAGGGTGGTCACAACTGAGAGATTGGTCAACATCGAGAGAGTGGTCGATAACGAGAGGATGGTCGACACCGAAACTGTGATCGAAACCAAGGGGGTGGAGCGGGTCGGCATGCGGGAAAAGGAACGGGCCGACGAGAATTCGAAACAAACAGAGAAATGAGATTTTAAATACCAAAGAACTCCAATAAGCTCAAAATAAACCTAATTTTGAATTAGTTGAAATTTGATTTAGTCATTTAAATTTTTTTAAATTTCCAAAATTTCAAGTTAAGCTTTAGAAATTCAACAAAACCAAATTGTTATTCTTATTTTGAAAATTTTCAAAAAATCCAGAAAATTGGGATGTTATATGACATCAATCAACTTAGGAGGCTCACTTCTTGTGAGATCTAGACATAAGATTGCCAAAAGAAAAATCTATTTACTGGCTTTAGTCATACATGGAATGTTTAGTACTACTTACGAGAGTAGTTCATTTGTATGGCATGCAATACTGACTTTGCAATGTTTTGTTCGAATTGTTGGATTTAGATGGATAAAGTTGTACGTGATTGTACCGATGGGCCTGTTAATTTGGCCCAACGTTGCGTTATCCTAACATCGTTCAACCATCTAGCCTGTTTCGCAGGACATGGATGACTTCAAGACTGGCCACTACCGTCGCGGGCAGCAAGGGGACAAGGGGAAGGTTCCTGCAAGTAAGACTGTCGAGTGTACTACCGCTCCCCGTCACCTAGGCATACTTCGGATCCAAGAGGTAAGTCATGTTCAGTATGCATCATAATTATTAATTTGGCACGACGATGTCTTACCCTAATATCATTAAACCGTCCACCCCATCTCATAGGATATAGATGACTTCGAGACTAGCCACTGCCATGAGTAGCAAGGAGACAAGGGGAAGGGAGCAATGGGCTACCAAAACAAATGATTTTTGTTACAATCGAATTTATTTTCATTCCAAAAAGGCGCATATGTATGGTAGGAGTATTTCGGTTTGTTGCATCGTGCATGATGTCATTTCTTATGCACATTACCAAACCCTGTTGGTCATGCAATTTGTGACTTTATTATAAAGTCCATTTCAATTCGCAATGGCATTCTAAACCCGACTTCAAATCTTGTCGTCTTTTCGCATTCAATTCTTAGCGTAGCAAGGCATGCAACAACATATAAAAAAGGGTCCAAAATGCGTGTTCTAGAAGTAGGCACGAAATGGTCTATGACCTCAAAGTGACGATGAGCATCACCTATCATTGCAATAGGATGGGATGTGTCTGCCTAATCATCCATCTATTCATTCAAACTAACAACATCGCAGGTCCGAAATAAAATGTACTGCCTAGGATTGTGCATTCACTTAGCACCGTTCAATTGTTGCTATCTCAACTTAGGTTTAAAGTCCGTGGAAAATCAAATGCTAAGAACAAGGTACATGGGTGTGTACTTGTGCATTACAATTTCATCTTTCGTGCCAAATGGTCCACATATCTTATGCAACAAACGTAAGATTTCATCGTCCAAAAACACCTTCAAATAGTGTTCAGCCCTGTCACGCCAACTCTCGTGGCCCGACAATGCAGGCTTGTCATGCCATGGGTGTGGGCGTGACTACTGCCATGCCAGCCCTCCATGCTAGCAGTTCATTATATCAGTTGCAACTGTTACATGCATAATTACTGAATGTACCACTTAAATGAATTCACTAATTGTGAGTTGTTCTCTATTTGCAGCAATGGCACGTACTCTACCACCCCTAATTGAGGAGGCATGGGACGCCCAGCATCGCTGTCACGCTTGGATCGGTGGCGATGGGCTACCAACTCTAGTGACACGGGGACCCAGGGAGACTTGGAGATTGGACGACCGGTATGTTTGGAGGCTTCGTTAATCTGGGCTGATTGTGTTCGCCCGCATGCTGAACATGGGGCAGAACCTCCTGATTGAAGCCTCCCTTCTTTCCGCCCTGGTTGATCGTTGGCGGTCGGAGACCCACACGTTCCACTTCCGGTGGTGGGGAGATGACCGTGACACTGGAGGATGTCAGCTTCATTACCGGCCTGCCGTTGCGAGGCCGTGTAGTTGTTCCTCCTTCGAGGTCGCCAGACTGGAAGGCGCATCTCGGCCATCGCTTCGGGCAGCCTATCCCCGAGAGGTCTAAGGGCGTTCCACACGCCTAGCTGCGACGATTCTTGCATTTCCCAAATGATGCAACGGAGGAGGTGGTTCGATGCCACCTAATTGCATATTTGTTGTTTCTATTCGGGTGGGTCATGTTCCCTAGCACGCAGGGGGACATGTTGTACCCTAGTTATATTTACCTTGTGGAGTCCATCGTGGACTCCAACGATGAGGACATGCCACAGTACAGTTGGGGTTCAGCTGTGTCGAACCCGGGAGCGAAGGATCCCGAATTCTCTGTGTTCATACACTAGTCTAGGATTTCTAGTGTACACAGTCAAACAAAAGTGATAATCAAAACATATCATGCACTTTATTAATAATTATTCAGAGTTTATTACAAAAGAGGCTTACAAGCCAACAATAAAGAACACAGCGAAAGACGAAGAAGGTGTAGTAGAGTCCAGTTAATCTGCCACAAGCAATCGACTGGGGTAGCGGCCTAGTCGTCGAGATCTACACCGATGGTGAAGTTCTTCTCCTCTGAAATTTGTTTGCATAAAGCAAGTATGAGCACAACTACCGTGCTCGCAAGTTACACCCGTCAAGTAACAGATTGAATGCATTCATAAGGTAAACAAGGGGTATTGGCAAGGTTTATTTGCATAAAGCAGCATTTTCAATTTTAAATAATCATATTAATTTCCAAGGCCATTTTTATAATTTACCTAAAATCAGGTTTTAAATAAAAAATTTATAGTGTGGATAACCTCCATAATTAAATGGTGAAGGATACCCTCCTATCACTTGGCTAACCGCCCAAATTTTACCACAAGGATTATCCATCCAAAATCATCTGTTGAAACTATTTTGAAACCAAAAACAAGTCTAACTCAGAATGGCTTTGCTAGCATGTCCATGACTGCGGACGCGGCTATTCAAATAGTTTTCTACTCTGCAAAGTTTGTACAACTTTACCCACACGAGATAATATGCTCTTTGTGTCGGCCAATCCACGCTTCCTAAGGCGTGTGATAAAGCAATTATCACAAGGGCATTACAATGATCTACCTCAAAGTACTCATGCCCGCTAAGGTTTCGCTTCCATTAGACTGACTGTCCTCCGGGAGCCCCCTCTTGCGCCAGGTAGGACTATAGTCTAACCGACACCCACACATACAACATGGCACAAATATCTATGAGGTATTCCAAATTAATAAGCCAGGTCTTGCCCATACAAGACATGTGGTGGTACGGTAAGGCGTAGCAAAATACGCTCAAAGACCGGTCCTTAATTGACTTGGGCGCCTTTCAAAATCAAACCCTGGGTCTTAGTCTTAACCAGATTAAGCCTATGCATAGACCTGCACCCACCATTCATCCGTTTCACCCAAGTCCAAACCATTTTAATTTTATTTTAATGAAACCACCTTTTTCAAATTCTCTATGGTAAAACAATACCATAGATTCAAGTTTAAATCAATTTGCATTGTTTTGGCTAAATCCTCCTAAAATCAAAATCATGGTCTAAGCATTTGCTAAGAAGGAATAATTTCCAAACCAATTTATCTATGGTGACAAAGGAATGACATTTCAATATTCGAAATTGGCCATACAATAACAATTGGAATAACTAAGCATTTAAACAGGGTATTAAAATAATTGACTAAAAATATGCATGCAATAATAATTTTAAAAAACTGAATTAAATAACTTTAAAATACTGGGGGCAATATGGTCAAGGGTATAACTTGCCTTCGTTGAAGTTTTGAAATTCTGATTCCTCAAAAGGATCTAACTCTCTAGAGTCGTCGAAGTCTATACGCGAAAGTACGACAAATTCAAATGAAAATTCGAATAAAATCAAAAAGACAAATTAAACTAACTCCAAATGAAATAAATTTATTTTATTTTGCTAAATAATAATGTTCTAAAATTTTAGCAATTTGAATCACCCAATTTGGAGATTGGATGCAAAAGATATGAATTTTACAAGTTTGAACCTAAATCTGGAAATTAAATGAATTTCTAAATTCAAACAAGATTCAAATGAACCCCAAATTAAATAATTTTGGTTTATTTAGCTAGATCTTGAATTTATATGAATTTATAAATTTGAATCGACCAAATCGGAGTTCGTATGAAGGAGAACGAACCTTGGGAAGTTTTAAACTCAATAAAACCCTAAATTGGATTTTATAGAATTTACCGAATTATTTTCCTAAAGGAAATCCGGTTTATGACGTCAGCGCCCAGAATAACGATTTTTCGGCTGAATTATTTTTAATCCGACAATCGCTAAGTCGCTGACACGTGGGCACGTGGTCAATGGACCACGCCCACAGAATTGAGTTTAGTCCATGGTGGACTAGGCTCACGGGATTGGGTGGCTCGCCATTTGAGCTTACACGTGGGCAGGCCACGCAAGCATGGGCGATGAGGTGGCGTCTACAGGGCATCGCGGTGGTGGCCACGTGGGCATGGGGCCGGCGGCAGCTTGGCCGTGGGCTCGCCGGCAATAGGGGCTCCGGCGAGGGGAGTGGATGGTACCAAATGAGAGAGGAGGCGACGGGGAGTTCGGGGCTTACCGCGGATGTGCAGGGACGCGAGGGATTCGCCGGCGACGAGGAGAATAGTGGCGGCGACGGGCTCCGGTGGTCCTCGGGCCGAAATAGAGGGCGCACGGTGTAGGTGGTGGTGGCGCGACGCCGTTGGTGTGGTCAAAGTCGCCGGGCCGTCCTTGACCTCACCGGAATTGACGAAGAACCGCGACGCGGTCGGCGGTGCTCAACCTCGAAATCGGGGCGCTAGAGGGAGGGAGAGGCTACGAGAGGGGGCGAGGATGAGATGAGGAGAACGAGGGGCGCACCATGCTTCCTTTTATAGGGGCGGAGGAGCACCAGGCGAGGAGATCGGGCGTGCGGCATCTTCGGCGCCCATGGCGCGATCCGGCGAACGGGGGCGTGATTGAGGGAGAGATGGCCGGGATTGGGGCGGCGTGATGAAGGGGCTTTAATGCGCACGCGTGAACGAGGAACGGGGGACTCCTTGGCGGAGATTGCGGAACTTGGTTGGGCGCCAATGGCGGCTCCGTGCGGGCGGTTTGGGGGAGAAGAAGGCAGGGTAGAAGAAGGGCACGGGTGGTTGGATCTCGATCCAACGGCGCGGATTGGGTCATGCGGCGTGTGCACGTGATGGCCGTTGGATTGAGATCCAACGGCCGAGAGAGGGGGAGGCTTGGCCGGGTGAGAAAGGAGGGAGCATGGCGGACCGCCGAGCGGGCGCAAGCAGAAGCTACTGGTCATTGGGCGAAAAATGGCCAATGCGAGCGAAGGAAGGGAATGGGCCAAGGAGGTTTCGGCCCAAAGGAGATTAGGAATTTTCTTTTGATTTTTAAATTTTAAATAATCAGATTAAATAAAAAGGCTTTAGAAAATAGCAAATAAAATCCAAAAAAAATTCTAGAAAACTTCACAGAAATTCCTAGAGTTATTTTGGACTTAATAAAATTATTTCCAACAAATTATTTTCAACTTAAAGTTGGCTTTTAATTTTGCAAATAAATTTATTTTAGCTTTAAAATAATTAGGTAAAAGCGCTTAAAATTCGAGTAAAATTCTAGAAATTAATTAAAATTTTTATTTTTCAACTTAAATCAAATAAAACTTCAAAGACTTTAACAAATTTTACTTTTTGACTTTTTAAAACTCGTAAACTCAAATAAAGCAATTGAACTCTTTCAAATTTTCGTAAAATCCAACAAAATAATAACTTTATTTATTTTTATTTTGGTAATGTAACTTTGGGATGTTACAAGTCAGACAGTGCACTACATACTACGGCCAGGCGACGCTTTAGATCTCAAGACGGAATAGAGCCTGTTTCTCGGGTTGCCACAAGTCGTTATATTTGTGGTCGGTGGGAGCACTTCACTACGGACAACAGATTACCGCGCTTCGACCCACCCTTATCCGCGCACAGATCATTTCTAAGGTGGGGCGGACGACGAGGATCTCGTGGAAGGCCCGACCATGGGATCCCGATGGACTGTGGCAGTATTGGGGTGGGCTAGGGAGAGAGTGCATCACATATTCCTCGAGTTCCACAACGAATTTGAGGACCTGCACGAGGACGACATAATATGGGCTCCTTGGACAGATGCCTTCGTGTAGGAGACAGCGCCCAACAGCTTGAGCTTGCTATGCCACCAGGATGCATCATACTGGAGGACAACTTGTCATCTGGTGTTCTCCCACATGGTTGAGCCCTACAACCCGCAACGGGTGATGAGGCAGTTCCAACTACACCAGGAGATCCCCGCCTGTAGGCATCGCTATGCAGGCATAGCCACTTGTAAGTAGGTTACATTGCTTAATATTATAGGTCCATTACTCATATGTTATGTCAGTAGCATAATTTATTTATTTTGTTTCACCATCAGGCAGACGAAGAAGGGCCGCAAGAGCGATGAGTGGCTTCCGACGCAGCAGCTGTGGATAGATGCATGGTAATCTGCTACTGATTGCATTTTCCAGGAGGAACAGCCTTACGATGCATGGAGTGGTACGTACGGCACACGCAGGTGAGATTGATAGGCGTCCCCGGCCCGACATGCACATCCTAGCCACGCTGAACGCTTGGGCTTGTGGCTGGACCCGCACCGTGCAGCACGGCGTGACGATTCAGTACGTTGAGCACGTAGCAGATAAAACACCCTCCGAAATAGGGTTAACTAACAAAATTTTGTTTGTTCCGTAACCATGCAGCTAGACCGTTTGCGAGCTGCCAGGAGCGCGACACCGAAATCGGCGGGTACGAATAACATAGTTGAATGCCTTTATACGGTCATGAAGACTCTTGTTGACGATGTTAAGCACGTCGTTCGTAGCGTGAGCTGTGGAAGGCCCACCGATGTCGACTTGAGGCATCGGACGGAGTATTGTTGTGCACCCTCGCCCCCTCCATCTTCCCATCCAAGCGAGTCGACCCAGCGGCGTAGCGTCGATGGACAATCGTCTGCACAGTTGCCACACAAGGAATCTACATCGATGTAAATGCGCCACGCAAGCGACTCTACACCGATTCCGCTGTCGTGCCACGGAGGGACTCTCTACGCCGATGATGCGGTCAGTCACACGGAGGAAGGAAGAGGCCGTTCTAGAGTGTAGGAACGTGCAACCCGGAACCGCAGAGGTTATCTCAGATTCTACCGCCGAGCCCCACACTCTCGGACAATTTCAAATGGGCGATACGTCCCCATGGTATCCGTCCCGCTACACGCCGTATTCTCGAGCGTTCATCCGTAAGGTCACCAGTACCGGCGCTTCACCCGCAAGCTCGGTGAGTGGGTGCCCCTCCGCGAATCCTACTGCTTGGATCACCGAGATGTTCTCAACACCACTCCCACTGGTGATCCCCCCAGTACGACGACAACACGGCGTTTGAGGAGCCCCAATATGACCTGCAGCAGAACCCACGGTCACCCAAGAGGCTGACATTCTCGCGAGAACAGATTCGTCAGAGACCTATAGCAGGAACACGGTGTGGAAGGCCACTACAGGGTCCTATGGCCGAGAGCAGTGAACACCAGCGTGAACAGTAGTAAAATTAGAAGTTTAAGCATGTTGTAACTTGTACTTCAGTTATTGATTTATAATCCGAGTAGAGTGTGGTAATGGTATTGTAATTAGACACTTGTACTTCGTTATCTATCTCAGTAGAACAATTTTATTCTCATTCATCAAGAACTGCGATGCATAGATAAAGAGTGGACAATACAATCTCATTACAACTGACGTTCGACTTAGCTAGAACAACATATAATAGAAGAAAGACCACAAAACTAACTATCTTAACTAATTTCTGAAGCATCTTCTCAACTCTTTCCATCCTCTCATCCAGTCTTTTAAGTCTGTTCTCTTCACTTTGCATTGGTTGATCGGACGCTTGAGCCACTAGACAAATTGCAGCAGCACCATAGGAGTCTTCTTGCAAGGCGGCAATTTGCATTGTAACATCTTGAACCACTGGGATAGCATCATCAGCCCACTGCCAAAATCGACATGTTGTGTTCTACAAAAGAATTGCAGCTTCAAATGAAAGTAAGAAAACCTGGTATCTGCAATGCAATTCATTCATGCTGATTTTGCACAAGTTACCGTAAAATTTGAACACTTCATGAACACTCGGGACGGATTCGTTGGCGTATGAGAGATAAACACATTCGCCAGATCCCTGCAACGAGGGCAAACCAGGTGCTGCCACTAGGGGTGAAAACGAATCGGATACGGACGGATAATGGCTCTGCCATATTTGTTTTCACATTTTTTTCCAGATTCGGATACGAATACGGATACAAATAATATCAAATATGAATACGGAGCGAATACGAATCGAAACGAATACGGTCGTGGATATTTTTTGGAATATGAAAACCCCTTAAATTGTATGCCAAAAATTAACGAAAACATATAACTAGTTTATTTGATGCAAACATTCATGAATTGTTCATATTTTCAGTAACAACACATAATATTGGCACTAGTAAGCTGCATTAACTAGTTTATCACAAACATAACACTTAGTTTACCATATTTAGCTCATAAGTCATAACTCACAAAGTCACAAGTCATCACGCATTCACACTTCGTTCATCACATACATAAAAATTAGTTCACACTAACATTGATCAGGCTGGATGGTTAGTCTATACGCAAATGACTGTAACATCCCAAAGTATGTCACCAAAAATAAAATTAATAAAGTTATTATTTTGTTGGATTTTCTCAGATTTAAAAGAGTTTTCTTGGTTAAAAAAAAAAAAAATAAAGTCAATTATTTAATTTCCCGCTTTTAATGTAAAAAATAAAATTTATTGAGTTTTCTGGGATTTTATTGGATTTAAAGTGAAAAAGGAAATTTTAATTAATTTCTTGAATTTTACGGATTTTAATAAGGTTTTTCCTATTTTTAGAAATTAAAAATAATTTATGTGCAAAAATAAAAACCAAATTTAAGTTGGAATTAATTTTATTAAGTTCAAAATAATTCAAAAAATTTCTGTGATTTTTTCTAGAATTTTTTAACTCTATTTGCTATTTTCTAAAAGGCTATTTGATTTGTTGCATTTTCTGAAATTTGGAAATCAATTAAAATCTCTTTTTCTCTTTTGGGCCAAAATCCTCTTTTGGGCCGAAATCCGGATATCCATACTTCGTCTTATCTGGATAATCCGTATTCGTATCCGTCGGATAGCATGCCTACCGTATTCGTTTCCGTTTCCGACAAAAAACCCGAATTCGTTTCCGATCCGAAAAAAATCCGATCCGAGATCATCCGAATCCGTTTCCGTCCGGATCGGTCGGAAACTATCCGATCTGTTTTCACCCCTAGCTGCCACAGTGATTTTAATTGTCTACTCACTCGAAAGTTTGATGAGGCCGAAGACATCCCATTTTACACTTGAAGAAAGGAGAAGTGGAAGAGAAGAGTAAGGTGAATGGCAGCCAAAGCATCCATATATAGTATTGGGAGCACGAAGGGGCCACTGTGTGGAAAGGAGGACGTGACCACATAGTGTGGAAAGCAGGATGTGACCACTCTCTAGAAAGCAGGAAGTGGACACTCTCTGGAAAGCAGAAAGTGACCATTCCTAAGAAAGCAGGACATGACCACCCTTTGGAAAGCAGGACGGGACCACCCTCTGGAATGTAGGACGTGACAACTCTCTGGAAAGAAGGACGCGACTACTCTCTAGAAAGCAGGACACGACTACTTTGTGGAAAGCATGACGTGACCCAAACGAGGCAGATATCTGTACTTATAAATCGGTAATAACAACTTGTTACATTGTAGAAAGTAGTCCAGGTTACAGTGCAAATCACTACGACACTCACATCGCTACGACCAACTTGACTCAATACACCGGATAGCTTACAGATACTAAGTGACGTCGAAGGAAGAAGGTCTATTCGGGCAGTTCCTAAATGAGTGCCCATGAGTCTTACATAGCCTACACCTCATTAGTCTTGGCCGATCTCCACATACGGAAACGATGCTACACGGCCCCAAGATTCATCGTACACGGATAATGAGTGATTGGTCAAGACGCAACGTGACGACGACATGACGGCACCCCCCAGAGGATGCAGGTCACCTACCGCGCCGGACGGAGGGGGCAGGTCCCTACCGCACCTAGCACAGGGGGCATGTCCCTATCGCGCCCCACATAGAGGGCTGCTCTATGCGCGACATGACCCAACGAAGCAGCTTTGTGCGGAAACGATGCTACGTGGCCCTAAGATTCGTCATACACGGACAGCGAGTGACAGGTCGAGACACAACGTGACGACGACGTGACGGCGCCCCCCAGAGGGTGCAGGTCACCTATCGTGCCGGGTAGAGGGGGTAGGTCCCTACCGCGCCTAGCACAGGGGGCAGGTCCCTACCGCGCCCCACACGGAGGGCAGCTTTGCGTGCGACGTGACCCAACGAAGTAGCTTTCTGCGGAAACAATGCTATGCGACCCCCAAGATTTTTCAGACACGACACGTGAGTGACCGGTCGAGACATAGCGTGGCGACGACGTGTGGCGCCCTAGAGGGTGTAGGTCACCTACCGCGCTTGGTGGAGGGGGCAGGTCCCCACCGCGCCTAGCACAGGGGCATGTCCCTACCGCGCCCCACACGGAGGGCAACTTTGTGCACAACATGACCCAACGAAGCAGCTTTGTGCGGAAACAATGTCGCGGCCCCAAGATTCATTGTACATGAACGACAAGTGACAGGTCGAGACGCAACATGACGATGACGTAACGGCGCCCCCAAAGGGTGTAGGTCACCTACCGCACCTAGTAGAGGGGGCAGGTCCCTACCGCGCCTAGCATAGGGGGCAGTTTCTTGATGACAAGACCACACGAGGCGACTTTTGCGCGATGAAAAAGACCCACAGGCAGCTTTGTGCAGTGACAAGGCCAAAGGAGACAGCCTTACGCAGTGACAAGACCAGACGGGACAACTTTGCGCAGTGACAAGACCAGACATGGTAGCTTTGCGAAGTGACAAGACCAGACGTGGCAGCTTTGTGCAGTGACAAGACCAAACAGGGCAGCTTTGCGCAGTGACGATGCCAAAGGAAATAGCCTTGCAGAGTGACAAGACCTAACTAGACAGCTTTTTTCAGCGAGAAGACCAAAGGACAACACTCCATGCCAACCCTTTGGCTTATAAAAGGAGGTGGAAGAGATCTAGAAGGGAACATTACACAACCAAACCCAACACTACACCAGAGCTTCCTTCACCACGCCGGGATGGACGATAGGCAGAGGCAATGGGACCGGATCCGCGAACTAGCAAGGGATGCTAGGGTCCGGGAAGAGCGAGCAAGGGCTACTACAGCTCGGGTCGAATAAGAGACGCATGCCAGGCTGGCTGCTCTCTGCAATGAGGCCCCCGGTAGCAGCAGCGTCTTCCAGAATGTTCCAACCGAGTGTTCGCCGCAACACTCGCTAGAGGGGGAGACGCCGCCCCTCTGTTGGTGCAGAGACCCATGCAAGTTCTTCATGTCCAAGCACGGGATTAGCCTGGGCATGTGTTACCGGGGTTGCGCGAACTACTCCAGTGACTATCACGACCGACGTTGGGACACGAGCAGCTATCGGCAACCGGTACGGACCAGTTATAATGTGTTTCCGTACTATTTCTCTTTCAACGTATGTACTAACAACCTCTCTCATCTACATGTAGTCCCCGAATCTGCTATGTGGCTACTGCAAGTGGATCGACCAAGAGATCCACTCACATGACCAGTGGTCTCTCGACTTCGACGAGTGGAATGACAAAAGAGACCGTGAGATCCGGGAGGAGCAACACCGCAATGACAAGCAAAACGAGCACATACGTCGGGAGACGAAAGCTCATCTCGAGGAGTGCTGGCGCAGAGAGCGCGAGGCTCACGAGAGGGAGTGCAAGAGAAAGAGGGAAATAGCGGCCAAGGCCAATGAGGCCGGCGAGGAGTTCAACGTCGAGCTAGCAAGGAAGGGAAAATGGCTCTAGTCCATGCAGTAGGTCGGACCATTCTGTACTAGTCCCCCGTCGAAGGTCGAATCTATTTTCATTCCAAAAAGGCGCATATGTATTGTAGGAGTACTTCGATTTGTTGCATCGTGTATGATAATGTTTCTTATGCACGTAACCAAACCCTATGCGCCATATTATTCCCAGCTTCATTATAAAGTCTATTTTCATTCGCAACATCAAACCCCCTCGTCTTTTCACATTTGATTCTTCCGTGTTATTCCTTGGCGCATCGTAATATCACTTACCTTCCTACTTACGACTCAATACTATCTCAATCGTTCTCACAAAATTCTTCAGAAATTTAGCGCACTACAACAATATACGACGATCACAAAATGTTATTGCGAGTCTGACAAATTTCGTACCCTTGATATTCTACGAAAATAACAAACAGTGGTATCAACCTTGTCACTACACTTTTATTTTTTAAAAAAACCATCATACAATAAGATTTGCTAAATGTAATACATACGAAATGCAATATCTATTATAACACAATTATTCTAATCGGATTTATTGAATAGGACAACTAATACATAAAATCGCCCAGTGGTTGGGCGACTTAGTCAAGTCGCTCCACAAAAGGGCGACGCTAATGCATGTCGCTTGGTGGTGGGGTGATTCGGGTCAAGTTGCCATACGGGTTGGCAACTTGGAGCCAAACCCGTCAAGTCGTCCCTCTGTTCCGCGAGTTGGATATGTGTCCCACACTGGTTGGACGACTATACCAAGTCCCCCAATCGTACGGCGACACGATGTTATTTCTAACAAAAACAATTAAGGGGTATTATTTCTATAATTCGAATAAAAATAGATTATTTTTTAAAAAAATCATTTTGTAGAAGCTCCATAAAGTACTCTGCTTAAACTCCACTATACGAATTTCGGTCCATAAAGTACAAAAAAAATAAACAATTTCTATTTAATTGGATTAATTAAAGTTTAATTGCAAAATTCTGAAAAACAAAAAACATTTTCAATGAATAAAATAAACTTCAATAATATTTAATTAAATTCATTAGCTTATTGGATTTTTATGTAATGTTTTTGAAATTTTCGAATTTTTTTAAATTTTTTTCTGGAATTTCATCGGGGGCCGCCACCTGCCGCGCCCGGGGCCAAGGGCACGTGCCTACCGCCCCTGAGAACCACAGTAGGGGAACTGTGCAGAAGCCATAAGTGCTAATTATGGTGGAAAGTGGCTACTTTTGAAAATAAAGAAGATCACAGGATCATAAATGCAAAAATTTCCAGTTTTGGTGCATTTGTAGCAGCAAGTATGACCATGAACAAAAGAAAACATCCTGTTAATTCCAAGTACCAACTATATATGGTCCTAAACACTGTATATGGTTCATTCGCTCGATTTTAAATAAATAATATCCTATTCACGCTCGACTGTTAAATGACAATGCAAATGCTCGCTAGAGAGAGAGACCGTAAGAGAAAGGCCAAACTTAGGGGGTGAAGGGGGCAATTGAGTATTTTTGAAAAATTTGTGATGGAATATTTTATTAGAGTGTTGTTGTTTCATATTTTCAAACCTTGTCGATGTTATTTAATAGTCAAGTTTTAATGCGATGTTATTTCTCTCGTTTCAACTTTCTGGGATGTTACTAACCTAATTTCCCAAACAAACAAACGACGGAAACATGTCGTCGACTCGGGGCATAGCAAGTGAACAGATAGCACAGCCAGCCAGGGCAAGCTCACTGTGGTGGATGGACCCACTAATAATCACATGGGCCATGGCAGCTAAAACCAAACCTAACCTCTAAACTACCGCAACCACACATATTGTAACAAGCTTGCACGAGATTCAACCAGAAGTTTCCACTAATAATCATATGGGCATGCCAGCTCAAACCAAACCTAACCTCTAAACTACTGCAACCACACATATTTTAACAAGCGTCCACGAGTTTCAAACAAAAGTTTTCAAGAAGTTCGACCAAGTTTAATCAGGTTTCAATAAGTTTCAACCACAATTTCATATAAAAGAAGCGCAAAAATATCTCCAGCATGCTGACCTACGGTCGTCGCTCCCGCCCTTGCCACTCTCCCCAACCTCTCGAAGCACGACAGATCGAGCATCATCGCCTCCTCCCCCAGCTCGCCCAATGGGTGAAACTAGAGCTCGAAGCCGCTTGTGACTTGTGCAGCCGCACGCAGAGCCACGAGACGACAGGGGCGTAGTCTGCATTGGATCACTTCGTGACCCAGATGAGGAGGTAAGCGAGGGTAGTCGGATCAGTGGATGGCCGCCAACGCCTACGATAGAGCCGGGCATTGGGCCGCACCGCCGGTCCTACCAGTTCACCGTGCCGGGCGCGTCGTGCGTGTTTCGGTCCGGTCATCCGTCGTGCTTGCGCTTGCATCAAATTTCACCTCATCTTCGGCTAGACCCAGACACGGCCCAAAGTCTCATACCACCGTGCCGTTAGCCGCCCTCCTCCGATTGGGGTGGGGAGCTCGGTAGCGATTGATAGAGCTGGAGAACGAGAGATCTCGTGCAAACGGGAAGGGGATGGATTCACGGATAAGGTTGAACTGACCAAGTCAATGATAGTGTAACTGTTTGTAAAGATTAGATTTGACGCCGGGTTGCTATCAGGTTATTTTCACTAGCGACGGTATAGCGTACTCTAGTATTTCTCTTATTAATTTATAAAATTAGCAACAGCCGAACCAATTACTCGAGAACGAATCAAGAAATCTAATATCGAAGAACAGCAAGACGCACAATACTACAGGAATGGTCATACTTGTAACATCCCAAGTCCCAACCAATATGAATCTTTGCATAAATCGAATCAAACCGGGAAACTAATCTCTAAACAACAAGACGACAAGTGAATCAGCACTCTACTCTCTAGTACTTGACGCTACACCGGTCGCCGGAGGCAAGAACGCCGCCGACGCCTCCGCCGCGGCCCTCCGGCTTGACCGGAATCGTCAGCGAGCACCGTATCTTCGGCTTCTGACGTATCTTGATGCTTCCGAACCTGTACCTCACCCGCGCGTCGACGGCCACCTCCAAGCTCACCGACCCCTGGCTCTTCTCCTTCTCCAGCTCATCGGGGACGTCGCCGGGGACGCTGACGCCGCTCCCGTCGAAGTCGACCGTCACGTTGTCGCCGCACTTCCGGCGCTGGTAGAACTCGGTTGGGGAGGTGACGTTGGCGAGGCTGAGGAAGGTGTCGCGGAAGCGGAGGCGGAGCTCGGCGTCGAGGGTGTCGTAGTAGACGTTCACGCGGAGGCTTGGGTTATAGAGGTTGAGGTTGACGGAGAGGTGGTAGGAGACGGCGGCGCCGGAGGTGGCATTCGAGACGGTGAGGTTGGAGAGCGTGGCGGAGTTGACGGTGGCACGGATGTGGTGGGGCTGGAAGATGGCCCAGTAGATGAGAATGACGAAGCCGGCGCTGAGGAGGAAGGTGAACAAGCCGCCGCAGCAACTCTTCTCGCGGTTGCCGCCGTCGGCCATGGCGAACAGGAGGAGCTTGCTGGGTGGTGTTCTTGGTCAATGGGGACTGGGGAGGGAGAGGTGGGTGGTTCGTGTTGTTGTGCTTTGGAGCTGAGCTGGGATGGGGATTTTAATACCGTGCCGTTGATAAGGATTTAGGATATTCTAATCTTATTTAGATGATAAGTAAGAGTATGTATAATAGTGTGATATCGGTTGTCTTGCTAAGTACGCTATAAGATAACGTAGATGAGAAAGGAGAGCATAGAAAAGTATGAGAGATTGTAATACGAAAAATAAGATATATTGTACTAGAGACATGTAAAAAATAACTTATTTTATATCATTGTACATATCTAAAAAGGTGAATTTCCCTAATACATTCACAAATATAGGATGCTTTTGTTATTTAGTGCAATCGCGCTTAAAAGCAATCGCAAAGGCAATGTTTTGTTAGCCTTTTTGAGTTAACCATAACCGGCTAAACGTCGTACTATCTACTCGGACTATCAATTGACCTTGACCAAGTAACAGTTAGCCTGTTAGTTTATTGGCAGAAGACGTGTCTCTTGGATCGTTGGAAGTTTTGAGGGACCATCGAGGACGAGATCAGTTCGAGTAATTACGTTATAAACAAACTTATAATTGTAAAAACACAAGAACATAATAGTAGATTGAATACAGAGATATGAGGAGATTTTTGGCTTCTCTTTATCGCTCTTCTGTAAACTGTAGTATAATGGTTGGGATCCCCCTCCTTTATATAGGCTACTGGATAGATGAGGAGCTAATCATGGGCTAGGACTGCCGGTCTAGACCCGGTTTCTTAATACTCCCCCTTGGGCACTCATCTGATATGTTCATATCTCGTTAAAACTCCATAAAAACCTAATGGGGAAAATTTGGAGAAAGAGTACATGAAATACATTCTGCTGTGCTGTACGAATTGTCTCATTAAAAACCTTAGTCAAGAAACTTCAGAAAAACTCATCAAGAGAAAAAGAGTGCAATCCACCCAATTTCATTTAATCTCCAGGATTCATTTTTTGGGTACTTGATCTTCGTGAGCAAGTTTCAATAAAGAGTTCGTGAAGATTCTCCCACTGAATTCTGCACTTGTCTAAGTCTCATCATTCCAATTCCACATATGTATCTTTCAAAGCTAGATGCTAGAAGTGCCTTAGTAAATAAATCTGCAAGATTTTCACATGACTTAATATGCAGTATTTTAATTTCGTCAATCTTTTGCAATTCATGAACATAGAAGAACTTGTGGTTGATATGCTTTATGGGTTGACTCTTCACATAACTCATATGCACTTGTGCAACACAAGCTGCATTATCTTCATAGATAATAGTGGAGGTTTGTGCGATATTCAATCCACACGACTGCTAGATTTAGTGAATTATTCGCCGAAACCAACAACATTCTCACAAGACCTCGTAGAATGCTATGATTTCTGAGTGGTTCATCGAAGTTGATACAAGACTTTGTTTAGACGATTTTTATGAAATTGCAGTTCCACCACATAGGAATACATAGCATATTTGCGACTTAGCTATATGCGGGTCTGACAGAATAGTAGATTGTATACAAAGATATGATAGGATTTCTGGCTTCTTTTTATTGCTCTTGTGTAAACTGTAATATATTAGTAATGCTCTTCCTCCTTTATATAGACTACTAGATGGATGATAAACCTATTATAAACCAGGCCAAAACCCGATGTCTTAACAGGAAGCATCAGAGAACCAAACCGCGTGCGTATACACCAACCAACCTTTCTCCCCTTCTCTATCTTAATGGCATTTTGGAGAAGACTTGGCCACTTGGCTGTGTGGCCAAGTCTTTGTCTATTCCTTGTGTGTCGCTGTCAAGTATGATATGCAAGTCTCAAAGGCAGCTGGTGTAGCGAGTGACTGGATCGGGTTGCGGAGCAGAAGAGAAGACCGACCGGGTGTAGGCCACCCAACGGCAGCGAGCCCGCGGCCGAGACGCGTGGAGCCCTGGAGGTCGACGCGTCGACGCACGTTCGGGCGAATTCCCCTCACGGCACAGATAGCGGAAGAGCACGCTTGCGCGTCGGACCGTTTCGCGGAAGGTGAAATGGTGAACTCGAGTCGGGCATGAGCGTGCGCGTGGTGACATACACGCCAACGCCCGTACGTGCGTGCGTTGGGCTGCTCTGGCCAAAGCCCTCCAGGCATTAGGGCGCGCCGTGCGCGAGTTTCCGGCGCCGTGGCGTCGCGCGCGGCAGCAGCTGGGACGAAACAGTGTACTGGCGGGCAGGAAACGAGAGAATCCGCGTGGGTCGGACCGGAAAAAGGGGAGCAGACGCGGCAAGGCTTGGACTTGGACTGGTGCAGGAGAGCGCCGGCGTCCGAGCGCATGGGACGGAGGCAGATAGCTAACGTGCACGCAAACCACGGCAGATTTCCAAAGAAACCACAGCCCAACTGGAGGTCGTGGTTTGACCGCACTTGTCCATCCTAAAACCTCGAGCCGCAACCCAGCCCATCTAGTTGCAACAAAGGCCCAATGCTGGACACGATCTTTGCATAAATCGAATCAAACCGGAACACGAGTATCTAGATACCAAACGCAGGACTCGAGCTCAATCATCATTAGTCATTACTCTCTTGTACTTGACGCTACACTGGTCGCCGGAGGCAAGAGCGCCGCCGACCCGACGCCGCGGTCCTCCGGCTTGTCCGGAATCGTCAGCGAGCACCGTATCTTGGGCTTCTGCCGTGTCCTGATGCTGCTGAACCTGTACCTCACCCGCCCATCGACGGCCACATCCGAGCTCACCGCCCCTTTCTAGGGGTGAAGCCGGATTTAAGGAAGAGGAGAGCAAATAAACTATACATTATAATTTTATTTGATGAGTGAGCTAAATAACATTAACGACAATAATATTTTTTAAAATATACAAATTCACAATGCAAATTTGTAGAAGCATAAGGGGGCTTAGCCCCTGCCAACCCTCTCTCCCTCCGCCCCTGTCTCGTCTCTTCTCTTTCTCCTTGAGCTCCCGACGATGTACCTTTCCATGGAAACCAGGAAGCAAGCTTGAATGTAGTGTTAATTTGCAAGGGAAATAGAAATTTGTTGCATTCTTAGTGACCTTGTCATCGTTTTCATTTTTAGGGGTACATTGGCATGTTTGATTAGCCTTTTTGAGTTACTGGCTAAACAAATGTTGGATCTACTCAAATTATCAATTGACCTTGAAGTCTGTCGGTTTATTGGCAGACGGGTTTCTCGGCTCATTGGAAGCATCGGAGATAAAACCGCGTGAATGTGTGCACCAATCTTTCTTCCCGTTTCTGTCTTATTGTCGTTTGGGGGAAGACTTTTTTGTTTGGAGTATTTTGGAGAAGACTTGGCGGCAACTTGGGCGCTCAAGTCCTAGTGTATTACTATTCCTTGGGTGTTGCTGTGTAGCAATCACGTGATAAATAATGTAAGCTGCAAGTCACAAGAAGGCACCTGGTGTGGCGAGTAATTTGGAGCGTACGTTCGGATGGAACTCCCCTGACACACACAGAGCACATGCACAACACTTGCGCGTCGGATGGTGAAGTGGTGAACCTGCGTAGTGACTGCCGACTAGGTGAGCAACCGGGCATATATGCAAGAACGCAACGCGTGCCGCGCGTAATTTTGGCATGAATGAAACGCCTACGCCCGTACGCGATGCGCGTGCGTTGGAATGCATGGGCGGTGCGAGCTTTCGGCACCGTCGCGCGCGGCAGGCAGCACAGCAGCTGGGGAATTAGGGCTGTTCAATTTTAAACCGAACCGAATAAATCGAACTGTATCGGTCAATTCGGTTTGACCGGTATTCGGTATTCAGTTCGGTTTTCCAAAATTTGGATTTTCGTTTTTTGGTAAAAACCGGCTGAAAACCGAAAAAAACCGAAATGCCATTTTTTTCTGCCGCGTAGCTCTGGCTCGGCTGGAGTGCTAGCGCTAGTTGCTGGGTTGCTGGGCCTTGGGTGGAATGGGTGCTGCCGCCTGGGGGCCTGGCTGCTGGCCAGCCTGGCCTGCTGCTTAGTGCTTGCGTGCAGACTACAGAAGACAAAGTGCAGAGAGTGCTGATTGCTGATTTGCTGGCTTGCTCCTAAGCCTTCTAGGCCTGCATTTATTTTTAGATTGGACAATGCACACCGTGCCCATCAATCCATCATAAAGGTGCAAATGAACTACCAAAACAGTCCAGAAGGGTCAAACAAAATACAAATGAGACAAATGCATATGGCTGGTTGCTAGCTTGCTGCTTCCTGCTTGCTTTGCTACTTGGCTGGTTGCTGCTGCGATACTTGATAGTGCAATGCATATTTACATAGTGCTGCTGCTATGTGGCATGTGCAACGCTGTCATTAGCAATTCACGTCAACTTTGGTAAATATGGTATTTACCGATACCGAACCGAAAAAATTGGGATTTACCGAAACCGAACCGTATTTTTTAAAACACCGTATTTACCGAACTAACAATACTGTATTTACCGAACCGAAAAACCGAGAAAACACCCCTATGGGGAATGCTGTACCGGCCGGTGAAAAGAAAAGGAAAATACTGTAGAACCTATGTTCATTGTATCGGACGCTCACAACACCCAGCTCACCTTAATGGCTCACTTACCTGCACTTATTCTTTCTAGCTATTCCCCGTCGGCACCACCATTCATTCACGTTCCCCCACCTTCCTTCCCCTCTCTTGTTCTCAACTTCTCTCCTAAATCATGCTCTACCATCCTCCAATCAGCCACTGATGACTCACTCCGATGCCGCTTTATCCTCCGAGCAGCCACTGATGCTCGGCCACCATTAAAGGAGAGAGAGGGTCCAGCGCTGAGGAGGCCGGCCTCGTCCTCGACAGGCAAGACGTGCTCGAGCGCTTCGCGTTCGACACCATCTACATGGTTGCGTTCAGGTACAACCCCTGCTGCCTCGCCGACGGCAGGGTCTTAGCGGAGGCTAGGTCGGCTCCAGTGGATGGCCAACCTCCACGAGCACCATCCACAGCCTCGTGCGGGCCAGCGACCTAGCCAGCGTCCAGAGGAAGCTGACGTTCTTCATTTTTGATGTTGCTCTTTTTTTTATGGTTCTGATGCTGATGTTGCGGCTTGTTAAAAACAATGTTGCATACTGTTTTTTAAAATGTTGCATCTGAAGAAAAAAATGTTGCATATGTAGAAAAAATGTTGTATCTATAGAAACAAATATTGCATACTGTCCACGGTGATGTTGTAATTTTTTTCAACACGTTTTTTTTTCAGATACTTTGTTTTAATTTATGATGTTGCAACCATTGTCTAAAGAGTTAATTCCTTATTTGCCATTGGAAGTTGACGAGCTCCCCAAAATGCCATCGTAAAATTTCTCTTCCCTCCATTGCCACTCGATCTCAACTTCTATCCCCATTTGCCATTCTCGTGAGTTGACCGTTGACTATTTGTTGACTTGAAAGAAAAACGATTTTGATGCAACCTAAACTTGAAAGATTTTTAGAGAAAACTATGTTACAAATAAAACCCTATAAAATTACACAATAATCTAAACTATGTCAAAACTTTTTCTAAAAATTTTATAATTTTGGAACTATATTACTATATCAAACAATTTTCTAAAGATCTCAATACACTTAGGGCAAAATTTTTTCTCTAAAAAGTCAATGGCCTAGTCAACGGGTTTGATCTCAAACTTGGAATGGCAAAATGAGGATACAAGTTGAGATCGAGTGACAATAGAGGAAAGAGAAATTTCACGATGATATTTTGGAAAACTCGTCAATTTTTAATGGTAAATAAGAAATTAACCCTTGTCTAAAATATTGCATGCAGCGGTGTACCAAACTATGGCTTGAACCGTACGTCCAGCGCAACCAGAGATTCGCGTGGGTTGGGCTGGTAAAAAGGCTGCATGCAGCGCTGGTCTGCATGAGAAGGGCGCAGGCGGAGGTCGCGCGGCAGACGGGCCATCCCCACGCGAGTACGCGACGTACGACTATGCGTGCGTGCGCTTTGCATGGCGCATGGGCTCCGCGCAGGGGCCGGCGGTTGGTAGGTAGTATGACTGGAACCAAACAAAAGCGCGGTGATTTCGAAAGAAACTGCAGCCCACGGCATTTTTACGTAGGCCGCATCTGTACGTCATAACCTCGCGCCTACATAAATAACCAAGTTCGGAGGCCCAGCCTCATGCCCTAGTGGCCAGGGTTGCCATAGTGCAATTTTGCATGGCAAATCCGCGATGAGGGACAACTTGATAGGCCGGGGCGACTGTACCTTTCTAGTTAGGCCATGCATAATAGTTTGTTTCTTAGAGTTATCTTTTAGCTTTAGAAATAACATCTCTAATAATTTATCTATAAAATCATTAATTTTCACCGCAACTTCTTTCCTTAGACATTCACCATTTACGATGATTTGCATACCAAGCTTATCTTTTATATAAGAGATGTCATATTTTTTTCTCTTCACTTCCTCTCTCCTCCAACTAAAATGTTGAGTGATATGATAGGTAAGAGATAACTGAAATAACTACTATTGAAGATGTCCTTATGGTGCTGCTTTTCGACTCACTGAAAGTAAAATATCACTCCCGTCAAACGGTTAAACTGATGAAGCAGCACCGAGTGACATGACCGTTTGTTTGCTTGAATTACTCAAGAAATTCAAAGCTGTCCGTTTCAACTAGAAGAAGATTTATCATCGAGCTGTTGTTCGAGATGACCCCTGTGATAAGAAGGTTTATCATCGAGCTGTTGTTCGAGATGACCTCGGTGATTACGTCCAGGGTGCGGCAGAAGCAGGGACTACGCGCTAAAATGAGAGGAGCTTTCGAAAGCTAGTAGTACGTACCTGTCCCCTTGAAAATAACACTCCTCTGCCTCTTTACATCGGTCGATTTTTTACACGTCACATTGCCGCTGCTGACATCCACACATCCAACAAGAACGAAAGAAAAATGTTACCCTACTTTTTTTCTCATTTCAATCAACAAGAGGATATTCAGTGCAAAAAAAAAAATCATTACTAGTACCATATAAATATTACTACTACTACATTGGCCACGAGAAATTTCACCATCCGAAGAATATAAAATGTCCCCAAAGACAAATGCATAGGCCTCGCATGTCCCCGCCACCAGCCACCAGGAACACATCCAACGGTCACAAAAATCATCTATTTATGTTGCTATGTTGGCGTTCGATTTATGGTCAGTAAAGAGCTTCCTGCCCGGGCACTTGATTAATTTTGTTGTAAAGAAGCTGCCGGTGAGTGCTAGCTCTTGCTTAGAAACAATTCAATGCGAATAGGGTACATAACCGTATGTACATGGTCCAAGAAGGAATTGGCACAAGTGGTCGGAACACTCGGAAAAGGAGGATGTGTGTGTCCTTGGCCATTTGGACCAGTTTCGCATCTCCTGGCCCCAGCTGACGCCTGATGCTTCCGGCGCTAGTCATGCTATCTTTTCTTTCGCTGCATTTTTTTTGTCCTCACCTTTCGTCTCTTGCTTTACGATCAACGCACCGTTCATTCGTGCGTTATTGTCCCAGCAACTTTGGGCTGTTGGTAGAACAAAAGTACAACCATCAATCATCTGGCCGCACATCTCATCTCTCCTCTCCTATATATCCTGCGTCAGTGCCACTTCAATATACGATCAATGGGAAGATCAACCCTCTCTTATACGGTTATACTAACAAAACAATCTACTCAGGTCCATGCTGTTCAAGTATAAGAGAATTGTCTATTCTTCTCGTCAGTTTAAGTTTTTAGATGAATTATTTGGTACATGCAACTCAATATGATATATTAAGTGCGGTGGCTTGGTGGCCGAGTGATTCTCTTTTTAAGGTGAACTCATATCGTCACCGTGTCTATTACTAAGGACAAATCAGTGGCACCGAACCGACTGAAACGACGGGGCGGGGAGTAGTAGGAAACGATTGCTTTCGGACGCGCGTGGATGGGAAGGCACCGAGCCATCATGCAGCAAGAAACGAGGCAAGCAACCATTCGATCCACTCAAAAGTTGTACCGTTACACATGGACAGATGGGCTGCCCCCCGTAAGCAATGCAACCAGAGCAAGCAAGGAAAGGAAAGCGGGTGAGCACATGCATTCACGAAGATCAATGGTGACTTTGCCAAAACTACTAACCAATAGTAGTAGCTTCCAATCCATCTTAATTTCTCTTCACTCTTCACAGATCTTCTTAAGCAACACTCATAGAAATTGGCGAATATTAGGTACAGGAAGCTGTACTATTTGCTACTAGAAAGGTTTTAAGGCATCTTGGGTCGGATCATCTCCGCTGTCATACCACCTCTCAAAAGGCAACGCAGAGACCAATTACTTTCAGTCAGTGCTCCTTCGCTGCCTAAAGGCAACATGTTTTTTCAAAGCAAGTGAATCCTTATCATTTTGCAGGAAACATGGGCCACCCGTACACACCCACACAGAGGCCACTAGCTTGGCATCCATCATGCAATGCTTTTCTGAAAACTTGAGAAAAATACTCCACTGTTTTCACAAAGCCACTGCAGTAACATTCTATAAGCTGATTTAACTATGGCAACACTCATTGATTAAGAGGAGTGAGTGTAGCTCACTTGGTGAGCTTGCGTTGAAGCAAGCGGCCGGCCAGGGTTCGACCCTGGGCCTCACCATTTGGCTGTACTGGGGCACAGTTGATACAAAGACTATACAGGGACACAGTGGCATATAGGAACTTTAGGCTCCTAGCCTGCTACGGTTCGAGTACTGCTTCCATGGGCGTCTTGCAGAGTTGGGTGCTTCTTCTTGTTTAATATGGACCAGATGGGAAAAATTCCGGACATTAAAAAAACACTCATTGATTAAACAATGGGCTAATTAAGGGGAAATTTCGAAATGACTAACAATGGGCTAATTAAGGGGAAATTTCGAAATGACTCCAAAGTCAAAGTCCAAACATATTTTTTTTTCTCCAGAATAGATGCTTCCACATGCGCATGCCAGCGCGTGCATCGTCAATTTGCACGGAAGAAAGAAAAAAGAAGTAGATAAATGGTTGCCACAAACTGACACTTGCGTCTCCATGGTTTCTCAAGATGAAACCCCCATGTGTAGACAGAGAGAGACTAACCAACTACTGCTTGGACTCGGGATCACAAACACAGAGTCCCATGTGTACTTTCCCAGGCTTCACCAAATCTCACGCCTTGAGAACTGCCTCGGATCTGGTTGTTGCCACCAAACATAATTCCAAAAATCTAGTTAAGCCACAACCCCTATGTCCCATAATAAAATGAATAATCACCAGGACCATTTCGAGAAAAAAAAACAGAGATGAAGAAATCACGCATCATGAAAAGGAAGGAAATTTGGGGGAGAAAAAAAGGGGATGATTAAGTATTAACACCAAATCTGATGTCACCAACCAAAAAAGAACATTTTTCCTCTTAATTGTGACACAAAAAAAAAAGGATTACTAACAATTAAGCTTTGTAATAGTAGTAATTAACCAGGTAATGAAGGCAGCATATAACCATCGTATTAACTCTAAGTAAATTACACCTCCTTTACATTTATAACCCCACATAATAGTGTTATTATTACCACCGATCTGCCTCTGTTTTCACTATGGAGTATGGAGTTTATGGAGTATGGACTCCCAAGAACCTACCTCGCCGGCCAGAGCTAGTAGGTTGACGGCGTCCGGCCTAGACCTCGACGTGGCAGTAGGTGGTGGTCTGGAACCTGAAGCCGTTGGCGCCCGGCGCGCCGTTGCCGCCGTTGGTGATGAGGAAGGCCGGGCATGTGACGAAGAGGTGGTAGTGACCGGAGATCCAGCTTCCGACCTTCCACCGGACACGGCCGTCGATCTTGACCTGGAGGATGAGGTACCCGGCCTGGCAGTCCTGCGAGAGCGCGTCGGCGAGGTAGGGTGCGAAGGGCACGTTGGGCCCGTCGAGCACCGGCGACCATACGTCGACGTCACCGTGGCCCTGGTAGACCGGCGGGAGGGAGGCGGCGACGGTGATCTGCTGGTACTTGTAGGAGGCGTAGACGTCGAGGCGGTCGTAGTAGACGCCGACGCGGTCGTTGGGGTTGCGAGAGGCGATGGTGACCTGGATGGAGGTGGAGAGGAGGCCCGAGGAGTTGGAGAGGTCGAGCTGGCGGAGGGAGGCGTCCTGGAGGAAGAAGCGCGGGTGCGTGGGGCGGAGCACGAGGTAGACGATGAGCGCGATGATGGCGACGATGATGGCCAGGCCCAGGAGGATGGCGAACAGGCGCCGACACGCGTTTCGAAGGTCGTCGTCGCCGTGGCTGCCGCAGTCCTTGCTCATGGTGGCTGCCTTCTTTGGTTGGCTGATTTGCTTGTGATTTCGATGGCTCTTCTTCTTGGTGGTTCTTTGGTGAGATGGATGAATGAAATGAGTACAGTATTGTTTGAGAGGAAGGAGGTGGTGAGGGCGGTGGTGTTCGTTGGGAAGGTGAGTAAATTGGGCTTATGGGTCAATTAATAGGCTCCTTCTCTCTTTGCGAGAGAGAGAGGGGGTGTGTGTGTGTGAGAGAGAGAGAGAGAGAGGAAGGAGAGGGTGGTGAACCGGTGATGGTGCGGCTCATTGTTATCATGTTGAGACCATGTCAGGGAGAAGCTTCCATGTTGGGGGCTTTTGGTTCATTGTGCCGGCGACGTGTCTCTTCTCAATAGGTGAGGATAGTATAACTTCTTTTCTCCTCTTAATTTGGGAGATAACCAGCGATCAACGCCTATAAACCATGGGTGACCGGCCTATTCAGAATTCCTATGGAAAATCCTATAACCCAAACAGGGCCTCCGTTTAGTAGTGGCAGAGTTAGTACAAGAGCATGAGGGTATAGCTGCACCTCTTTTTTTTTAAAAAAAATACATGTTATATATAATAAATTTTGGTATAGCTAATGATATTTGTGATTATGTGTAAGTGTTAGATTGTATATTTATATGTTAGTGTGTAAAATTGTATACATTATGAATTATGTAGAAGTAGAATATTTAGCAGTTAGTTAGTTAGTTAACCATAAATCAATAGAACTATATCTTACTTAAGTTCACACCAAAAATCCTGGCTCGACCGCTGCCATTTAGTCGGGCCACGGTTGATGTCTCTATTAGCCAGAGTACACGCATTTGTACCTTGTCGACAAAGTGATGTTGATGCGATTAGTTTTGGACTTGTAGTGCCAGTGCTGGTTGGTTGTGGAAGAATTTTTAAAAAATAATATTTTAAAAAAAGATATTTACAAAAATAAATAGTCTCCATAAAAATTACAAAAATAGATCTTTGTCATCAGTTCAACTGGCGACAGCTACATGTTGAACTGGCGACAGGGATCCTCTTCCCTTCCTGTCGTCGGTTTAGCTACTTGTCGCCAGTTCAACTGAACTGGCGAAAGAAACTGAACAGTCTTCCTGTCGCTAGTTGAACTGGCGACAGGATGCCATCTATAAAGACCCCAAAAAATTCCTCCAAAACTCATTTTAATTCCAGAAAAACAAACAAAAGAGAGGAGAGGAAGAGAAGAAAAGTAGCGAAGCTCTGCTAGTTCGTCGCGGAGGAGAAAGATTCACAAAGCATCAGATCTAGTGGGCCAACCATCTTGCAGGTACATGTTTTTTGCAACCTTATACATTATGTCAAATTATGTAGAATTAAGTACATCATTTGAGCTGTAGCGAGTAGAATGGCAAGTGGAATTAAGTACATAGAATTAAGTAGAATAACGACATAGAATTAAGTAGAATAGCGACTAGAATTAAGTAGAATAGCGACATAGAATTAAATAGATTAGATAATTGTAGTCAAATTATGTAGTACATTATTTGAGATGTGTATAGTGTAGTTTGTCGTACACATGTTATGAATGTTACAGCAGTCGAACGATTTAGGATAAATCAGCAGAAATAGGAAGACGGCTATTAGAAATATTTACAAAATAATCTCAGCTTTATTTAGCTTCCCATTTGTGCGTGGTAATTATATTGTTAATGTCGAAAATTAATTTTAAACTACGAAACTTGAAAAATATTTAAAAATATCCTCTAAATTGGAAGACCCTATTATAAATCTGTTTAAATTGCTGAGTAGCCTAAATTAGGTTTACATTTTTGTGTGATAATTATTCTGTTAATGCCGAAAATTATTTTTAAAGTACGAATTTTGGTTTTTGTAAATGTTTCGTAGTGTTTACAATGCACACACTTAATTTATAGGTATGGCGGACGCAGGGCACTACGAATTGCTTGACCCGATGATTGACGCGCATCACCGTAGCCGCCTCAGTACCGTGCTCCCCTCGGAGGGCGAGGCACCGATTGAGCTTGGCGCGTTGCGGCTGTGCACGCCCATTAGGGCATGGAGGCTGCACCCAGCCTAGATTTCGAGGTACGTGTAGTTCTGACCTTCATGCACTCAATCGCGATCTTGCTACTTTGCGTGCAGTCACGTTTGTTCTTAATCGTTTTGACGCAGGTTGAAAGCGGCAGACCTCCTTCCACTAGCGAGGATGGTGGAGGCGACGTGGGAGGATGACCAAGACTGAGATGTCATACGTCTAGGCGTTTTCCATACGACCGGGCTCTGCTGACGGCGCTGGTTGACCATTGGAGGCCAGAGACGCACACGTTCCACCTTCCATGCGGGGAGATGGCATCGATGCTTGAGGACGTGAGCTTCCTGACCGGGTAGCCCTACACAGGCTCCCCCATGGCGGCGTACGACATCTCGGCCACCTGGCGCACAGACCTCCTAGTGAGGTTCCACGATGTGCTGCCACTAGACAGCGGGTACACGGAGTTCAACAACCCACACGGGCCGACATTGAGGTGGATCTGCCAGTTCTACGTATGTATTTGTAACATAACTATTGTCATCTCACATCAATTCATATGTGAACCTTGCTGACGTGTACATGTCTTTTTGCAGCCCGAGGGTATGGCGCAGAACGCAGGGGACGTCATTGTTAGGAGGCACTTCGAGGCCTACATGTTGTGGATGTTCTGGTGGGTCATGTTCCTGGTGTCCTACGGCGACAGCGTCGACAAGCACTATGTCCGGTACGCACGTGAGCTGGCGGACTTGTCGGTGGACGAGATCCCCTCCTACGCTTGGGGTCCAGCCGTACTGTGCGTGACGTACCACACACTGTGCGACGCGTGCCACCGTGCCCAGGACAGCTCCATCCTCTCCGGATGTCCGCTACTTCTGCAGTTGTGGTCCTTCGAGCACTTCTAGATCAGACGACCACAGCTGGACTTGGGAGCTACGTGGTTAGCTTGTACGCCCAGGGCGACGACATGGACCGACCGACCATGGGCACGGTGCGGTGCCGCCGACAGGTTAGTTTCATGATCATTTATTATTTTTTGTATTGTAATCACAATTTTGTGTGCTAAGTTTGCGGTGTTCTATTGCACAGGTCCCCTACTATTTCTCTTTCAAAGTATGCACTAACAATCTCTCCCGTCTACCCGCAGTCTCCGGATCCGCTATGTGGCTATCGCAAGTGGATCGACCCAGAGATCCACCCACACGACCAGTGGACTCTCGACTGCGAGGAGTGGGATGCTAACAGGGACAGCGAGGGGAGGGAGGAGGAGCGTCGCACCGAAGAGCACAACCAGCATATCCGGCGGGAGATGTAGGCCCATCTCGAGGCGTGTAGGCGCCGGGAACGCGAGAAAAAGAGGGAAATGGTGGCTGAGGCCAAGGCGACCGACGAGAAGTACAACGCCAAGCTCACAAGGAAGGGCAAATAGCCCCGGTCCACGCAGTAGTCCGACCCGCTTCATCCATATGTCCCATGTATTTCTAATTCCTTAAAGGTATGCGTGTACCGTCCTTGGTTCGTTAGCTGCGTACCATGTAACCCCTCTTGTCGGATCAACTGTCGTGTTGTTATCATTGCGCCATTTCTCCAATATTGTGCACCGTGTGTGAATTCTCTAGCGCATCGCAATATAACTTACCTTCTTACTTACAAATCATTAATACCTCAATCGTCCTCAGAAAATTCTCTAGTGCATCACAATATAACTTACCTTCTAGCTGACGCATCGCTAACATATTTCGTACTGTTCCGAATCTACAAAAATAACAAACACACCAATCAGCATAGGGTCGTGTCGCCAGTTGAAATGGCAACATGTCGCAATAATATGCTGTGCATGTACATGAGCAAGTGTATGAATTCCCGGGCGCATCACAATATCACTTACCTTCCTACTTATGAATCATTGATACCTCAATCGTCCTCGTAAAATTCTTCAGAAATTCACCGCACTAGAACAACATACGACGATCAAAAAAATGTTATTGCAAGTCTAACAGATTTCATACCGTTCAAAATCTATGAAAATAAAAAGTAGACAAATCAGATTAGGCAGATTAGGCTTTCAGGTACCTGTACAGGTATCTGTCGCCGTTTCAAATGGCAATAGGTACCTGTCACCAGTTGAACTGGCGACAGGTACGTGGACCAGCAACAGGGGTCCCTATCGCCAGTTCAATTGACGATATTTTTGTAGTTTTTTGGGGTGACTATTTATTTTTGTAATTATCTTTTAAAAAATATTATTTTTAAAAAATTCGGTTGTGGAACTTGTTAAGAAACCGGGCATAGGCTAGGCAGGCCTGGCTCATGATGGACTCCTTATCCATCCAATAGCCTATAAAAAAGGGGACCCCCAACCATTGTACTATAGTTTTAGAGAAAAGCAATAAAGAGAAGTAAGAAGTCTCCTCATATCTCTGTGTTCAATCTACTATTTCAGACTTTATGCGCGTGGCTGGCCGCCGACTTCTTGCCGGGCCTGCTCCGCCCCCGCATGGGTCCTCCACCACCTGGAGCCACCGCTGGCCTGGACCTTGGAGCATGGGCCACCGCTGCCGACTACCCGCGTACCGGCCATAGAGCTGCGTCGCCACCGGCCTGGAGCCACGCGTCGGCCTAGAGCTCAGGATGCAAGTGGGACAAATTGTGGCTAGCCCACATCTGCCCACACCGACCACCAAACATTTCGCGGGCATATGCGGCAACCCACCAAGCAATAGGCGACATATGCGGAGCCGCTAGCCCACAACTTTACATGCTTCATTTCATGATCAAATCACAGAATCACTTGGTTGTAACAGTAGCACACCACACTACAGATCATTGCAAATAAATAATCTGACTCGATAGGTTTGCTAGCAAGATCCAGAAGCTTGTAGATCATTGCAAATGCATCGACCTTTACTCAAAGTATCAAAACAAGTTGCAAACCATTATGTTCCACAAGTTGATGAAAAACAACCCAGAAGCTTTTGACAAACCACGGGCTAGTAAAGGCTAAAGCGAAAATGTAAATCATTTGTACAAGACCGTAGGGTTCTTTGTAGTCAGGGGCAGTTGGTTCCGGAAAGCCATTGGATGGACCGCTTCCTGGGAGAAAATTTGTTCTAGTACAGAGACAAACCCCATACCTAATTCACATGTTCCTCTGAAATTGAGCTAGGCCTTTCACTGGTTCTTGCCCAATGCAGCTCTGTCTTGCTGCCTCAGCCTCTCTCCTTCACGGCAAAGATAGTCCTGGAATTTCTCCTGCCAGCATACAAGAATGGATGGTTATATACCCTAGATCAAGTGCAACAACTCAAAAGTTTTTTTTATAGCTGTTAGCAGGCAAACTAAACAAATAAATGGTTGCAAGGAGACATGCAAATAAGTGTCGACAAGCACAAAAATACACGGATTGTCTAATCATCGAAGATGCATTTGATGCAAACAAACATTGCAATTTCTCATTCATAATTGCAACGGTTTGCGTGAATTCAGACGGAATTTGAGCTTTCACCGACTTATGAAACCTAGCACATGCTGATTGCATCCAGTAAGTTCACAACAATTTTCAAATTATGAAACCTGGCACATTCTAAGCAGCTCAGCCTGACTTACGAAAATTTGCAAATTGACAGTATCCATTTTTAGTTCACAACAATTTTCTTGAAGTTCAGTTAGATGCATCCAGGTTTACAAATTTTCTTTTACATGTGAAAATCAATAAGACAAAGCTGCCAGGTTAACACAATCTTCCAGCTATTCTACTATGAAGTAAAACAAATCTGGGAGGAGGGGGTCTTGACTCCTGACAATTAAGCAAATCTAGAACCCCAAGAAACTGGGGAATCAACAATGGCACACTCACCTTGTTCGTTTTCCGGTTTGGCTATCCTCCTCCACCCTCTTCCTCTTCTCGACTTTTTTTCTTCGCTCTTTTCTAGATCGCAGCGAACAAGCACACAGCAACAACAAATCGAGAAAAGGGAGGTGAATCAAGAATCGCAAGATGGAAGGGAGGATACAAACTTCTTAGATAGTGGCGGCTCGCGTTGGATCCGCCGCCCGTGCACCCTGCCGTGGCGCCCCTCCGGATCCGCCGCCTCATGCGCCTCACCGCCATGCCCCTCCGGATCCGCGCCCGCAGGCGCCTCTCGCCACGCCCGTTGGATCCGCCGCCTGCGTGCCTCACCGCGCAGATCTAACGCGAGAGGCACCTAGGCGGCCGCAAGGAAGGCGCGAGGCGCTGTTCAAGCGAGTTCCGTAAAAGTAGGCGACGAGAGGCGCCCGCCTAGCATGTTGCGGCATGAAGTTCGAAGCGTCAAGGCCCGCCAGATGACCACATACTTTTTGACGTTTGCCCGTGGGTGTTCGCTTATCATTTTTCACAGACGGGTTAAGTGGGTTTGTGGGTAACCCGTGCCCACTTGCACCCCTACCTAGAGTGCGCGCCACCATCGCTGCCGCCAAAGACGCACTCAAAAGTCGCACCTCGTGCCCACTCACCTCGGCCGCTTTGCGCCGCGCCTTGACCGCATGGTCACGAACCCGCCCATCTTCGGCGATCGCCTCAAGATGGCGGCCGGCCCGCCCACGTTATGGCCACGCCACCAGAGCCGCCCACCTTCACGCGCTGCCGGAGCTATATGCCTGCACGCTACGATGGCGCCGCCTGCCCTCGCTTGAAGCGCCACCGCCACCTGGGTGAACAGGGGTAAGGAAACCCTACCCCTCACCTCCCTTTGAACCAACTGAAATGGGCCGGCATTTTGGGCTGGGGGGAAAGGCCAAGCGGGCCAGGAGAACGGCCCAAGGAAAAAATCGGCGGAAAGAAACAAAAAAATTCGAAAAAAAAGAAAATTCTAAGATTTTGCAAAAAAGACCCTCGAAATTCTGAAGATTACGATAAATTTTTCGAGGATAAGGAAATTTTGCGAAAATCCTCTCATAATTTCTGAAAACTGCATGAAAGATTTCTCTTAATTGAAATTTAGCGGTTTAGCCACTAGAAATTGCAGAATTCGCCGAAAATTCATATTCCAGTAGAAAAGGGACTTGGGAATTCAATTTTTGAATTGGTTTTAGCATTTGAAGCATGTTTAATGTTGTTATTATTATTTCTATGCAATTTATTTATTGTATTTACTGTTTTGATTATCTGTGATTGTTTGTATTGCTTTTAATCACTGAAAATAGCAGTAAATCATGAAAAATGCATAGAAAAATATGGGAACATTATGAGAATTTTTGCAACCATTTTATGCAAGTTACCAGCAGTAATCTTATGAACTCTTTGCATGAATATACAGTTGACTAGCATTACGAACCGGGAGTTTGAAGAGTTGGCCCAACATGGCTAGAATTACTTGACTTGGGCATCAGATGTCGAGATCGTACTAGGAGCCAAGAAGCTCTGTGCTGCTATCGGACTTGGCACCTCGACGGATGTTACTCCAACTGCTGAGGAAAATGATTAGGCACTTCATTTCCTTAGACACCATCTCTGCCTAATGCTCAAGAATGAGCATATGACGGAGAAGAACACACTAGCTTTATGGACCGCACTGAAGAAGCGGTTCGAGAAGCTGAAATACACCATCCTTCCTCATGCAGAGAAGGAATAGAACCGACTACGTTTTGCTGACTGCAAGACCGTAGGGGAGTATAACTCTGCTTTGCACAGAATTTGTACCAGTCTTCAGCTTTGTGGTAAGGTAATCACAGATGAGGAGAAGATTGAGAAAACTCTCTCTACCTTTCACCCAAATGTAGTGCAATCCGTACGCAACTATTGTCAAGACAGCTACAAGGAGTATGCGAACTGATTGACATCATGCAAGTTGCAGAAGCTCAAGATGATGTTCTGAGGAAGAACTACATCTCACAGCCGCATAATAGCAATGTTGGCCATGAAGTCAATGCTAGCAGCTACAAGGTGAGGAAGCCTCACTCAAATGAAAGAGGCAAGAAGGGTAAGGTCATGGGTCGCAAGACCAAGCAGAATGCTCAAGTTAAGAAGGGCGAATAAAAGAAGCACGATGAGAAGCCCTGTGGCTAGCAGGACCAAAGTTGCTACAAATGTGGCACATGGGGACATTGGTCACGTGTTTACCATGAGCTGCAGCACGTGATTGATGCTTTCAAGTCTAAGAAGAAGGGCAAAGGACAGCATGAGGCACACCTCGCCATTGCAGTCACAGAGGACCCACAGTCATTGGTTGCACCCATGGATTTTGATAGCCCAGTAGCAGCCCCCATCACACCTTCTTTGGACATTGCAGCAGCCGCAACCGTAGTTGCCAGGGAAGAGAAGATGGATATGGAGCAGATTCAGGCAAAAGTTTCTTCATACTTCGCTGATTCGATCTAGTGCACGCATTGCACTTAGATTTTTATAGTCATTTGCAGTTTATAGTTGTGATAGAACATTGAATTATTGAATAATAGTTGTAAGCTCTAGGAGAGCAAAGCATTAAATTCTTATGATGAGTCCTGCAAGACTTTTTTCTGTATTAATAATGGTAAGTTTTGTTCTATTTTGGAGTATTTTATTTATGTGTGGATTACTTTCTACCTCATATTAATAAATACTTTATACCAAAACGCGTGTGGTGCCCTATGGAGGAAGTGTTCTTAGCGGATAGCGGTATAACAAATACCATCTTGAGAGAGACGATGTTTTTTCAGTCAATCGACAAAAATGCTGGTAGTCTTACGACAATCACAGGCAGCGATACTTGTATAATAGGCTCAAAAAGAACCACAATGAAAGATTTGGGTAAAACAAAATATTGCCTAGGCTTGCAGCTTGAGCATGCCCCTGAAGGGATTTTAGTACATCAGTAACCTACACTCAGAAAGTGTTAGAAATGTTCACTTTTGAAAAGACATACCCTTCGAAAGTGCTAGTGGTCGGAAGATCCTTACAGCAAGACAATGATCCATACGGACCCAAAGAAGAGGGGGAGGAAGTCCTAGGACCGGAATTCCAGTATTTGAGTGCAGTAGGAGCACTCGTGTATTTAGCAAACTGTACTAGATCGGATATTGCAGTTGTCGTGAACCTGTTAGCAAAGTATAGTGCAGAACCTACAAAAAGGCATTGATAGGGAATAATTCCGATACCTCCAAGGAAGCAAAGATCTTGGACTATTCTATAGAAAGAACCAAGATCTAACTATGACTAGCTATGCAGATGCCGGGTACTTGTCAGACCCACATATAGCTAAGTCGCAAACAGACTATATATTCCTATGTGGTGGAACTGCAATTTCATGGAAATCGTCTAAGTATATTCTTGTATCAATTTTGACAAACCACTCAGAAATTATAGCACTGTACGAGGCCTCGCGAGAATGTTCTTGGCTTCGGTGGATGATTCACCACATTCAGCAGTCGTGTGGATTGAATACCGCACAAACCCCCACTCACTACTAGAAATCCCCATTTTCTCTAGTGAGTAATATACTAGGGAACATGCACAAAACTGTAGAGAATTGGTTTCCCTAGTGGCAATCGTAGGGAACGACTACTAGGGGAAAGAATGTGAGGAAAGAAAATGTTCCCTGTGGTTTTTTTTTTGGAAAAACCTAGGGAAAGAATCGTTCCCTAGGATTTTAAACGGTAGAGAAATCTTGTCCACATGGCATTGTCATCTGACGTGGAAAGTTTATTTCCCTACGTTACCTTTCTGCCAGCCTAGGGAAAGAATCCAACAAATTCCCTATGTTATTTATTTTATGCCCTAGGGAACATTTTTATATAAACATTATTTTCCTATTGCTAATTCAAAATTCATCCCCTACTGTTTAGCATGAACACTAGGGGTACTGAATTTATTATTATTTTTTCTAAATATACATACATTATTCAAATACTTATTTATATTCAAGGACGCTAAATTCACATTATCACTCAAAACAAAGTTTATGCAGGAGATAAACATAACAATATCCTGTATTTTCAATAGACCATCAAGTACTATTTGAGGCACATTTGCACCAACATATACAAGTGTAAACATCACACTACCAAAAAGTCCAAAAAACAACACCCACGCTTACACCACAAGTGCACAACACACATGCATACTGAAGTACAAATGACCAGCAAGATTTCAGACATCAAAATGCAATCCTTACATGTTAGTCATTACATAAAAGAAGGCAACATGCACCACTTGCAACAAAAGTATGCTTCCACATGTAATTAGACTATGGCTGACATTAAAATAGTGCAAGATCATCATCCAGCGGAGAAGAGTAGTTCCCATCAGCACTAACAGATGCATTAACATAACCTCAAAACATTCCTCGAGCAATCCTATTCAATGTATCATCTGGGTTCTCTACTCCAACAACTGAACCGCTAGTACGAGGCTATACAACAAAAAATAGTTCGAAGATCAGTAAAAAAATTCAGAAAAACAGCGTTGTATGTAATTCTTAGTATCTTTTTCTGCAGTACTCTATCGGTAATGACATTGCTCAGTACTTGATGGGCAGGCATGATGATACACCTATGATTGACAAGGAAACTCACAGGCTTGCTGTTGTTAATATGGACTGGGAGCATATTAAGGTGTGTGTTGATTCAAAAATTAATATGATCTTGAGAAGTAAACAAAATCACATATTTTAATCAAATGTAGTTATTAAGGATTAGGTGCTGAAGTGCAAAGTCTATATTGATGTTAAATTATTGGGGTTTTTTTTTACTAGATATCCACATGCTGATCACCCATATATAGTTAAAAAAACAACCATATCTAAACCCAAATCACAACAAAATTTACTCTTTCCTTGTGTCATAGGTGTCATTACTGGCAACCAAGAGGATTTGCTGCTAAGCTGTTGTAGCAGTGGAAACACAACCTTTAGGGCATTGGCAAAACAGAGGTGATCAGCATTCGTAATTGCACAGAATATTATCATTAGAGTAGTGTGCACTAAGGCAATGGTGGAGTCATAAGCCGGAATTAGCAAGAAATATCCATTGTATACCTCAAGAGATAGATTTGGAGATGTTGAAACTTCATATGTAGGAGGTGGAGGCAAGGGAGGTGGAACTGCAGCAGAAGGCATTCCAATATGCTCAGCCACATTTTGCAATCATAAGATTTAATGCAAAAAGGTTAAATTTAGTTCAACATCTATTATTCAAAGTAAAAACGAATATTTTGAATGACATATTGCACCTCCATGAACCTCTGGATGTTGGTATTGTGGTTGTGCACACCACTACTCCAGTCTAACAAGGTCTGTGCATAATCCTTTGCTAAACGAGCATTATGAGTTTCCCTTCTCCTCTCACATTCCTCTTCTTCTCGACGTTGACGCTTAGAAACTAGCGAGGAGGCATCACTACTAATATTGTTCAAAACAACTCAATAATGATGAGGGATTCGAGACATCAAATAACCATTAGATAATCCTCCAGAGCTAATGGCGACCCCAAATCATTATATAGATTGTGTTCATATTCATGCTTGGCCCTTTACAGAAATCCCTTATCTTCTACTTAAGTACTTAATGAACTATGTAACCAAGGTTGCATCATCTAAAAACAATTGTCCCGATTGAAATTTTTTAGATACCTCTCTTTATAATAATTCGAACGGACAAAATCACAAACAATTGCTCTGTCTCTTTGGTTTTATTTATTATGACCTTATGAGTTATTAACTTATTATACATGATGTATTTCACCATTAAGATCTAAGATGAGTAATTATTGCTTCCCCATAACTAGGTAACAAGACAAACATGCATCAACTTCAGCTCACAATCACATCCCTCTCAAGTCAGAACGCAAACAATCAAGTTAAATAAGCTGACACATCTGGAGAGAGGTTAATCCAAACCAACAAAAGATGTATGAAGCTTAACCCCCTTGGTGGCAAATTCTTAACAGCAATTAGGTACAAATGCTATCATTTTAGGTAAAGTAGTACCGTACTGCAAGTCAGAGAGGTCTTTCCTACAGATTATAGGACATCTTAGCTTCAGAAAGGAATATAGGGCAAAGGCATATATATGACCAGTAATTGGCCATCTTCACACAATCATCACCAGTATTGACCTAAAATGCCCATACCATGCATATTTCGCTTTTGGTAGCTGGAGGCTAGACCTAATATGTTTATTTTTGATTTTTAGTATGACAAAAAACACGTGTTAATGGATAGCATTGTGGTAATTCTCACGCCATCTAATTATCATGACCAAAAGAGATAAACTATGATTCCAAATATTGGTCCACTCTGGATTTAAGTATGCTATTAAGTATGACAAACATCATGAACATACTTAAGACACTTTTCATTTTACTCCTGTATTATTTATTAATAAAGAAAAATGTAGATAGGTAGTTCTTAACGCATTTGACATTATCCTTTTTGAAAGTACTAAAAGGGAACAAGGAACAGGTCACTTGCTAGGGACCAATGCAACAATCATCCTGAAGACGATAACTAGCAAGGGCATATGATGAGCGACGTCTAGCTATAAGGCATAATGGACTTCTTTGGTATCCGATGCTTTAGGTTGTCTGGTTACGATATATTATCTAGTGTCCTAACCATGCACTTGACAAACCTTCCATTATCTTTTAAATGATGAGTTGTAGTTTGGCCTTAGTAGTTATTACTACACCATAAAATCACTATGTTCACATTGAGACTTGACTAAACTACCAACAAACTGAAACCAACAATTTGCATGCCAATCATGAAGGAAGGAGAAGAGCATACTTACTTCCAAGCTTCTATGGTCAGCAGATGGAGTTTTTCTGTCTTGTGGTTCTTCTCCAACTCAAGAAATAGCAGACACCCTGCTTAGGATTGTAAGAGATTACAGATGGACAAAGGAAGAAATCAGAACAAAAATTGTAAGAGATTGGTCAAAGAAACCACAAAATAAAATCATAATTAAATATTGCAGTTGCATAGGAACATAAATACTGCAGTTCTGCGCCGGGCGAAGAACCTGGATGGACTAGGGTTTCATAGCGGCAGCGAGGTCAGAGGTCAGGATTGGGGGCGGTTGTAACATCCCAAAATTTGGCTTTTCAAAAACCTTTTGAGTAGTTTAGGTCCCTAGAAAATTTCACCAATTTTATTTGAATTAATAAAGCTTAATTGGGAATTTCCTAACTCAAAAAAACAATTTAATATGATTAATCTCAACATCAACTATTATCAAAACTATTTTATTTGGATTCTATGTGCTTGGATATATTTTCTAGAATTTTTTCAAGTGCATTTGCTATCTTTTATTTTCTATTCGGATTTACTACTATTTTCAAAATAAAAAACCTATTATAAATCTCAGTTAATCCTTGTGGGCCGAATTGGCTTCAACCCATTTCTGTTTCTCTCTCTCCAGCCTGACTTCACTTGGTCCAGCCCAGCTGCCGCACCATTCCTCTCTCTTCTCGGTCGAGCCCATTCCGCTCAATCGCATCGCCACCCGGCCCGACCCTTTCCACCCGTTCTCTTGACCCAGTCACCTGATCCATCCGACGACGCCTAACCCGCCTGTGCCTCCTCTTCCCTAGCATCAAGACGGCTGGTCCCGCTTTGCGGCCGTCTTTGCTGCTTCAACCTTAGCCGGCTTGTTTCGCCGCCAAACCTAGCACCGCGTCGCCTTCACCCCGGGCCCGCTTGCAGCCACTGCTGATGCACACACGCGTGCACGACGCGTCCACACCGCGCTACGGCTTCCGTCACCACAGCCGCCTTGGAGTCTGTCGCTCGCACGCCTCCCTAGGGGCACTATAAAGGGCGCCGCCTCTCAATCCGCGCCTCTCGATCCACGCCACCCCCGAAGCCCTAGGCGCCGCCGCTACACCACGCGAACCCACCGGGTTGGAGCTGAGCCGCCTCCAGCCTTCCTTCGCGCGGGGGCGCCAGCAGCCCAACACCACCCCGGCTTGTCCCCGCGCCACACCTCCTGGGCCCGCCTAGCAGTTGAAGCCGCAAAAGCCCTAAACGCCCATGCCGCACCGACCGTGTCCGCCTGGGACTCATGTCGCTGCCTATGTGCGTGAGCGCTGCCAGCTTGGAGTCCGGATTGGCTACGCCTCCTAAGGCACTATAAAGGCGCCGCCCTCATGCGCATTGCTTCGCCTCACCAGCAGCCCTAGTGCCCTAGATGCCGCCGCCAAGGAGCCACCAAACGCCACCAGGTTCCTCTTCTCCAGGTTCGACGCCGCACCCGCAGTGCCGTTCTCCGCCATCAAGGTCCCCCGTGCCGTCGCGTCTACAGCTCCACAACTGCCTCGGTCTCCTCCACCATTGCGCGTAGCACTCGAAGCCCCCCGAGCAACCCGTCGCCGGTGGCACATCATCCTCCTCACTTTTGGCCGCCGCCATTGAAGCCGCCCCGAGTTCTTTGTTGGGTGTGTCGCGCCGGTGAGACCCTTCGTCCTCCCTCCTCCAATCCCTGACCTCACCGGTTCCCTTGCCCCAACTCGTGTCGGAGCTGCGCCGTCATCCTCGTGCTCCAACTGAAGCATCGTCACCCTGTTGGATCCGCCGTTCTCACGCTCTCCCGAGCCGTGTTTGATCTCACCCGACCCCGCCGTGCCTAGCACCACCACCGCCGTCGTGGATTCCGTGGACGCCCACTGCACCGCTGTCGCCGGAGTCCAACCGACCGCCGCTCCTCGCTGACAGGGATGACCCGAGACGACCATGGCTGCCGCCCCCCTCTGTCTCCCTTCCATGTGGGCCCGTCCATCTCTCTCTCCCTCTTGTCTCTATGGCAAGTAGGTCCTGTCTTCTGCATCTATTTGGAACCAAGTCTGTGCACTGTTGTCAATGACATGTCAGCATGTCCACATCAGCGCTGCCACCTTGCACCTTAATGCTGCCACATCACCACCTTGTCCTCCGCGGCAGCCACCTAAGTCGCCCACATGGCATCCACATAATCTAAACCCTAAACCACACCAGTGTAGACTCGGTTCACCGTGAACCAAGCCTATGACCCATGGGTCCCGCATGTCGATACTGTTCCATGAACTCATCCACTGTGAACCCAAACCCTAGCCTGTGGACTTGGTCTATGGACCAATGGCCCACATGTCATCCTCTTTGTCCTTTTCGAAAATTAATGTAATTTCTAAAATTCAATTATCCTGTTGGTCCCACATGTCATTCACTATCTTGTTCTCTTTCACTTACTAGTGGACCGCACTTATAAGTCTCCAATTCTATTTATTTATTTTAATCTGAAAGAATATTCTTTGAATATTCTTTTATCTCAATTTCATCATTTCATGTGATCTTCCAAAGCTCATATCTTTTGCATCCGAACTCCGATTTAGTCCATTCAAATTTCTAAATTCATCTAAATTCCAGATTTATTTATCTGAGATTATTATTTAATTTTTGGAGTTTGTTTGCTCTCTGTTATTTATTTATTTGGTTTATTTGCTTGTTTGCGAGTAGACGTTGATACTTGGAGAAGTTCTGATCAAGAAGGAGCTAAAGATCAAGGAAGTAGAAGATCAAAGATAAATAAGATCATCATTGCTATAGCAAGGCAAGTCATACCTTTTATCATGTTGAATCCCAGTTTTCTAAAATTACTTTGATTCAAATTATTGTATTTACTTTAAGTATTTACTTAAATGCTTTTGGTTTAGTTATTAATCCAATTTATTATATCCACCTTGCTTAATTGCTATGTCTTAATCTTTTGTCACCCTAGATTGGTTCTTTAATTAGTTGGTATTATCGTAGCACCAACGTGGGTTGGTTAGATACGATTAGTCTGCTTAGCCATACCACGAGTCATCATCTCATGTGAGTTGCAAATATAAACTTGACTAAGTGATTATGGAACTATGTGATAAAACTGTGTGTACTATGTGCTATTACTCGTTGATGGTGTTGGGTCATGGGTAGGCTACGGTAGCAACAAATCAAAATTTTCTACCATGTAAATCAGAAAGCCAAGCAAGTAGATGATCACAAATCGTTAACACCAGATGTGCAGAGCAGCGGAAGAAGGGTTGGAGCAGCCTGGTCCAACGTAGAGCGCCTCAATTTAGTGGTCATAGTCGATCGTCCAGCGTCGAGCACGTCGGTGCGGTGGTCGTGGTCGATCGTCTCCTCCAGCGATCTCTGCAGTTTCTTATGAAGATCGCGGATCGTCCTCAAGTGCAACAACAACTACAGTAGCGCCTCTACGGTATCCACACGTCTAGGGAAGGAAAAACCATACGCCGGTGTGCTACCATCAAGTCGTATGGCAGAGCTCTCAGGAAGATGGCGGCTAGGGTTTCAGTGGAACAATTCAACTCACGACTTTCGTGTGTCTCGTCTGTTACGTTCACCCACGTCCCAATAGCCTCATGCATCTCCTTATATAGTGCTCGTGATGGATCATATCCGAACACGTTTGACGAATCGTATCTGTACTGGTTTGTTCCAACCCATTAAGTGTGTGACCCTATAGGTTCATGCGTAATCGGTTGTAACTCGAAAACCCTTTTCGACCTCGATTCGTTAGCAGTTCCTAGTAGGACATAATGATTCCCAAATACACACAAATTATATCGGACGAACCTTAATGCAATATAATCTACGACTAGGTTCTCATCACTTACGACCAGGTCCTATCTCTATACGACTAGTTCGTATTTTGTCACGACTAGTTCGTAACTCCTTACGACCAGGTTTCGACCACTCTGTGATTACGTTCGACCAGTTTACGACCAGCTCGTATCTCCATACGACCAGTCCGTAACTGATTGAGCTGAGCAATCTACTCATGTATTCTCCCTTTGCCTCACGATGTCTGGTTGAACTGCAGGTGAGATGTTGTGTCATCCATGGACTGTTCAATACTTTTTCGATCGAGTGTCGGATAACTTCACGTGGTCGAACACTTCGACCACTAGTAGCATGGATATGCACTTTCTTTATCCGACTACAATGAGGGGCCCAGAGACATCTCTCTGTTATGTTAGGAGGGGCAAATCTCATATCCGACCAGTCACATTCCTCCGCATGTTTCATAGCATACCCGAAAGCTACATTTATAACTACCTAGTTACGAGTAGCGATTGGCAACCCCTAAGAGTACTATTACACATGTAGGAAACCATGCTGATCTCAGGTCAAAGGATTATACATCATCATTGCTTGAGACCAACTAACGACACATAGAATCATAACAATCTCAATAGTGTCTCAAGGTGGGTCAATCTAGCACCATGTTCTCTAACATGTGTTCACATTATTGATTCGATATCCCTATATCCATGACCGGTGAAATATGGTCGTCAATCAATACATGTGCTGGTTGTAGAGTCACTAGTGTTCCAACCATTGACATCCAACTAGGGATACATTTAGAACGACATCATATAAGTTAAGAGTTTCACTAACAAGTCACATACTTGTTAATCTTCATAATCAATGATTCATTCAAGGAATAGGATAACATATTATCCAATTAACACATAAACATAGACGTGATATCATCATCTTTATGATTGCTTCTAGGGCATACATCCAACAGATGACATATGTTGCACTTAACCAACAGGGTGGGAAAGGATTTAGATGGAGGCAAGTGGACTGTGTATTGTTATGGTGGATCTGTGTGCATGGGCTTAAAAATCTATGTGCATAGAGATTTGTAGTAAATTGGAAGTCTTGCCTTGGTCAATTAAGGACTTAACTTTGTGTGTCATTGAACTGGGCCTAACTTAGTAAGTTATGGAATCTTGACATTGCTACTCAGGTTGTAGGTTAGACTGTGTTGATTGGGTGGAGGTGTGCTACCAAGTAGTTACATCACGGGGCGGTTCGTCGTGTCCCCGTCCAACGGTGTGTGCCGTACCTATCGCTGTGTATGACTTGGTATGATGGTTTGTAAGCACACTGGGAGTATCAATGCTTGAGATGAAGTTTTTGAAAGGTTTTGTTGTGATCAGCTCTGATTCAGTTGATTGCTTTTTGTGGGTAAAGTGTACAAACTCTGCAGAGTGTTAAATCAATCTATTCGAATAGCCGCATCCATAGTCATGGACATGCTCGGGGATTTCACACGAGGGGTAGATTTTCATAAAATAATTGGAAAGGGACAACTGTGTGATCTAAGTCATATGGCTATGTGAATAACTTGATTAGGCTATGTGTTTTTGTGAAATCAAACTGTTAAATTATTATTGTCTATTTGTTTTGAATTATGCTTTCAATCTATTATTCATATTCAAATTGCAAATGTTGCATTTCTGCAAAAGAACCACAGAAGCTATTCCTTTGGAATAAGCCTGCATCTATACATTGCATTATGTTGTATGACTTGTGAGTACAGTTATGTACTCATGCTTGCTATAATAAATCAACAGAAGTGGAGGAATCGTCAGTCAACAAGGTCTACTTCAAGGATCGTGGAGAACTAGGTCGCGCTACCCCAGCCGATTTCCTGTGGGCATATGGATGGGCTTCACTGAAGTTATTTCGTTACATTCCGCTGCAGCTTAATTGAGCTTTTCGCCTTCTGAGACATTAATTGTAAGCTTGACCTTAAGGTCTTTACTCTGATATTTATTGTTATTTGCCTACTTATTAGTCATCTTTATATATGGAAATGATATTTTATCGATGTTTCCACTGTGTGCACTAGCGTGATCCTGGACTAGTGCATTATGCACAGAGGGTCCAGAATTACATTTTTTGGTCCCGACAGTGGTGGAGGGCGGCATGCTGCTTCGTGATGTCTTCATGATCTACTGGGGGGGGGCGGCACGGCCTACTAGGGGTGGTAGCCTACTAGGGTTCTTGATCACTGGATCATGTTGGGGGAGGAGAGGAATGTGGGGAAGAGAGCAGGAACAAGGGGATCTTTGGGAGGAGAGGAACAAGATCGGATCTTGGAGGGCGGCGGCCAGCAGTTCCGGCAAGGGCGGCGGCCAGCAATTCTTGGAGGGCGTGGTTTGGGGATTTCGAGAGGCGAGTTGTTTAGGGATTTCGGGAGGCAGTGCTGAAGTCTCACGACAAGTAGAGAGCAACAAAAAAAAATGCGCGGCGCCTTAAAAAAACAGCGCGTGCAGCCAAAAAAATTTGGCAGGGAGCTTAAAAAAATTAGAGGCAAAAACGAAAAAGAAATTCCCTACGGTTTTGCCCATTCGAGCAGGGAAAGTTGTCACCATGGCACTGACAGGGCATAGTCTATTTCTCTCTCCATAGTCTTTCCCTAGTAATTTACGTAAACAGTAGGGAACGATTTTGTTCCCTAGGTTTTTTTAACCTAATCCCAGGGATATATACTTTCCTTTGGATTATAATTCCACTACTAGGGAACGTTTTAAATTGTAGGAAAAACAGAGATTTCTAGTAGTGACTATTATCTATAGAGATAATGCAGCTTGTGTTGCACAAGTGCAGATGGGTTATGTGAAGAGTCAAATCACAAAACATATCAACCCCAAGTTCTTCTATGCTTATGAATTGTAAAAGATGGACGAAATTAAAGTACTGCATAGTAAGTCATGTGAAAATCTTGCAGATTTATTCACTAAGTCACTTCCAGCATCTAGATTTAAAAGATGTATACATGGAATTGGAATGATGAGACTTTAGAGAAATGAAGAATTCAGGGGGAGAATCTTTACGAACTTATTATTGAAACTTGATTACGAAGATCGAGTACCCAAAGAATAAATCCTGGAGATTAAATGAAATTTGATGGATTGTACTCTTTATCCCTTGACGAGTTTTTCTAAAGTTTCTCGGCTAAGGTTTTTAATGAGGCAATTTGTGCAGCACAGCAGAACATGTTTCATGTACTCTTTCTTCAAAGTTTTCCCACTGGATTTTTATGGAGTTTTGATGAGACATAAACATGACAGATGAGTGCCAAGGGGAGTGTTAAGAAACCGGGCCCAGGCCAAGCAGGCCTAGCCCATGGTGGACTCCTCATCCATCTAGTAGCTTATATAAGGGGGCCCTCAACCATTGTACTACAGTTTTACAAAAGAGCAATAAAGAAAAGTAAGAAGTCCACTCATATTTTTGTGTTCAATCTACTATTCTGTACTTGTATTATTGTATTGTTCTAAGCGATTCTACGCTTGTCTACGAGGTAATCGATCGGACTGGACTCGTCAGCGACGGTTACTCAACATAACTTACAGAGTAGGTAAAGCATTATCAGTTTCTACTGACTAACTTTTAGGTGATTGATCGATTGGCCCTCTTTGGACCTTATTACTCGATGATATAGCTTGTTTATGAGCTTCACATTGTAAGTTTCTGCGTAACTTATTGTACTAATACCGCGGTGTTCCATTTCCCTTTTTTTTAATAAGCGTCTATACTTCAGGTGACTAAAATTTATTTATCTATAAGTCACATTTCTTAGCCGTAAGATTTTGATCCAATAGATACCATAAGTTTCTGTGTTGAGATTTTAAAAAAAAATCTAAACTAGATAAAAGTAAATGTAGGTGAACACTACAAATACAAAATAAAAATCTAAACTAGACAAAACTAAATCTAAGTGAACCCTACAAATACCAAAAAAAAAAGAACTAAAAGTTACAGTAGAGTTATGCTAAAATTGCACATCACTTGGTACTGCAATTTTAAGTTTAAGTTTAGTACTATGCAATTGTAGGTGACCGATGGATAAGAAAATTTCAGGTAACTGAAAATTATCAAAACCGTTTTTTTAACCTTTTTTTAATTATTTTTGGTTGAGATGAGGCCAAGAAGCAGCCTACCTCAGAAGCACACACCCCGCTGATTGCGAGATGGTTGGAACAAAGATGAAGAATGTAATGGAATTTCCTGTGCCTGATAAATCGATCCACTGGGGGCCGGGAGAAGGGAAGCGAAGAGAGCACCAGAAAAGACGCGTGAGGACCGAACGCTCGGTTGGCTTGTTACGCCAGTTGTGCGAGCAGCCCATCTAGAGTTGATCTCTGAGATTGACCTCACACGTCTTATTTTCCGGATGGATTTACGATTAATATATATATGTGAGTGTGTTCAATGGTACCGTAGAGTTTAGTTTCTGCTCTAGATTAGACATATGTTAAGAACGTGTGTATGGGGGGAGGGGGGTGTGCGTATGATATGTGTGAGTGTGTGCGTCCGAACGTGCGTCCGACGGAACGGTGTGTTGGCTCGGCTCGATCCATCGGACTCGCTGACAATGCAAGTGGTCAACCTGCCAGATGTGTAGTGTGCGCGTGTGTCGAGAGGGAGGGAGGCACAGTCTCCGTGTTCGTTTTGAGGTGCATGCGAGCCGCGCGGCTCTGCTTTTGGGAACGAAGCGTCGGTCGGAAAGCAAGAAGCTTCCTGGGGAACTCACGGATGGCTGTACGTACGCGGCGCAGCGAGCACATGTGGTGTGGAGCTCGTGCCATGTAAGGCCGGCCGTCTTCTCGACTCTTTGGGAGCAGCACATGCACCCAGGCGCAGCATGCTACGTACCGGACCAATCAAACCATCCAGGGAAGAGGAAGGGAGTTCACATGTGGAGCTCGTGCCGTGTAAGGCCGGCCGTCTTCTCGACTCTTTGGCAGCAGCACATGCACCCAGACGCGGCATGCTACCGGACCAATCAAACCATCCAGGCAAGAGGAAGGAGATGTTGCCAACCTACCAAGCTCCGAAGGCCGAAGCGCACACGCAGTTCCAATAGTTCCAGTTGGACATGCATGTACGTGCTGCGATTGGCAGCCGTACAAAGATGCATGCGCTGCTAGTAGGACCAGTGATTGACCTGCTGAGTGTCTCGGTTCACCGGTTCGCCGATCGGACTGTTGGTTTACTGTCCGATCGTAAAATAATACTTATTGTTTGTTTGGTGGAGAAGAATAGGTTACTTTGCCCAGTTGGTCACGTGGGGCGCTGGGACGACTCCTCACGAGCATGCCTTGATGTTGGGACTCCTCACGAGCATGTCTTGATGTCTGGAGTTCGAGTCCCCTCAGCCGCAAAATATTTTTAGAGTGCTGGGCAGTGCGTAGGTCCAACCGCTCCCGATTTTTAGTGCTGGTTCGGAGCAAAACCGTCCGGTCAGACCTTGTTGCTCCACCGACGGTGGGCAGGCAGGTTACATGGGATCGCAGCAATGTGATGAGGCTAGTGTATAACTCTATGCTCTATGCGCATTGCCACTAGCAAGTACGAGTGCTAGTAATCCCGAGACGCTGGCCAAATCCTAGGCATGCATAGCCGATCGATCGAGGAGATGCAGGAGCAGGGCACGTGTACCATGGACTCTTAAAGCTAACTCCATTTGTAGCGCTAGCGTTGCATAGGCAGAGCTACAGCTAAATCTGGGAGTTGGGTCATGCCTGAGGACGACCCGTCGGGCTGCACCACATGGCCAGTTGGGCTGTACTCGTGCCAGCTCAACACGAAAGCGGCATGGCGACAGCACATAGGGGGAGACAAAGACGCGCACCTCGCCGAGTCACTGTGGCAAGTCGCCGTCGCACCACCCGTGTCCTCTGCCCCCGCCTCCACCGCCTCGGTCACCCCTGGCCTCCACCCCGCCACCGCCCGTGTGGCCAAGGCCTCTCCGTGATCTCACCCCGCCCGCACGCCGCCCTTGCATTGCCGCCCCATGCGTCATGGGCCATGCGATGGACACCGAAGAGAGGGGGTGCAAGGGACACCGGAGGTGCTCGAGGGGAGTCACCGGCACAACAAGGTGGAGCTTGGGGTTGGCCGAGGGGGGCGGGGTTGCTGGCACTGCAAGGTAGAGGGACGGGGGTAGCCGAGGGGCCCCGTGGGGAGTGGGGTAGGCGGGGATGGGGATGGGGAGGCCGACGACCATAGGGAATGGGGATAGGGATGGGGAGGTTGGCAACTAAAGGGAATGGAGATGGCCTAGGACGGGAGGCCATAGGGGATGGGGATAAGGGAGGCCATGCAAAATAGGGTTGAAGAAGGTTGACGGCCATAGCCCATAGGGGAGGCAGACTTGACTGGTGATAAGATGTTTGCCCCATTTCGGTGACAAGACGGAGTAGAGAAAAGAAGGCAACAAGCAGATGCGAGATTCTTCATCTCTGTGCTCTACTCAGTAGTCTCAAACTCTCAATAGTATGTACAACTATCAAGGAGTCGAAACATGAAGTCATCAAAAGGAGTGGCCACGCTCGGTAGTGCTATGCTATCGAGGAGTCACAGTACGAAAGCAGTAGCAGGGCACAACCGCAGCCGCTTCCACCGTTGCTCCCCTAACCCTCCTCCTATCGCCTCTCCCATCGATGCTCATCAGCTCTCCCCAATCATGGAAGGCTACGACATGAAGGACTGTCATATGGACGGTATGGAGGGGTACGAGGAGTACCAATGCAGTCCGGACCCGATGGGGACGCCAGACTTCGCTACCCCATCCACAGATGGCAATGTTGGTGGGTCAGTGCCCGGCACCGGCAGCGCCGAGCGAAGGGCGGAGTGCTAGAAGCACATAACCTAGAGCAAGGAATTTCAAGACGGTCAAACGGTACAGGTGGAGGGACGAGACACTTGAACCGACACTACAAAACATGCTTAAAAACGATGGGGGCGCGCACACGAGGTGGACGACTCTAGACACAGGTCAACTTCGAGGATGATGGCTTTGTAGGTACTTAGGCATACAACTCTCATTACGCCCATGAGAAAATTGCTAGATACATTACCTTCGAAGAACAACCGATTAGGATGGGTAAAAGTCACTCATTCGAAAGAATGATCTAACACGGCTTTTGTCGGACCTGAGAGTAACACCCCCAAATCCTCTGTATATTTTTGAACTAGTCCTATGATCAGTAGCTAGTTCACACAGTAAACAAATATGGTAACATCCATAAATCGCACAACTTTATTAATAATCAACATAGTTTATTACAAGAAAGGCTTACAAGCCAACAATAAACAAACACAATGAAAGATGAAGAAGACGTAGTAGAGTTCAGTTGATCTGCCACAGGCAATCGACTGGGGTAGCGGCCTAGTCGTCGCAATCCACACTGATAGTGAAGTCATTTTCCTCTGAAATTTATTTGCATTAAGCAAGGGTAAGCACAACTTCTGTGCTCACAAGTTACACCCAATAACAGATTATAATGAATGCAAGGATATATCAAAGGAAGGCTTATTGGTTGAATTAGCATAAAGCAATGTTTTCTTTAAATATTTGTACTAAGTTCCAAACCAATTATTCTATAACTAAAATTCATTTTATAAATTCTCAAATTTTATAGTAGGATAACCTCCATATGAAACATGGTGATGGATACCCTCCTATCACATGGCTAACTGCCCAATTTTCCAATTGGATAAACTATCCAAAATCATTTTTCAAAATCTTTTGGAAACAAAATCGAAGTCTAACTTTGAGTGGCTTTGATCAACATGTCCATGACCGTGGATACGGCTATTCGAATAGTTTTACACTCTGCAGAGGTTGTACAACTTTACCCACAAGAGATAATCAACTTGCAATGTCCGCTCACACATTTTCGTAGGTGTGTGACTAAGTGATTATCACAAAGCCTATACAATGCGCCATTCCAATGTAGTTATGCCTCGCTAAGGTTTCGCTTCCTTTGGATTGAACTATCTGTCGGATTTAAACCCCCTCTTATGCCATGTGGGAATACATAAAGGTATGTCATAAAGACACCCACGCAACTAGGTACAACTACGGTGAAATGTTGCATATTATTTAGCCTAGCCCCCCCTCCCCCCACCCCGGACTTATGGTAGTATGATGGGGCCTAGCAAGATGCGGCTCGAAGACCGGTCCTTAACTGACTTGGGCGACTTCCAAAATAACCCTTAGGCCTCGATCATAGAAATGATTCGATGCCATGCATCAACGTGCACCATTCAAACATCCATTTCGTCCTAGTCCAAACCAATTTTCATTTATTTCACAAGTAAAATCATTTTTCCAAAATCTCTATGGTAAGACAATACCATATACTTGATTTAAATCATATTTGAATATTTTGGCTGAACACCCAAATTGAATATTTTTAGTCTAAGCTTTGACTAAGCATCAAGTTTTTCAACATGTTCTAGTTCATACTAATGTACCAACTAGATTTTAACTATGGTATCAAGGAATGGATAATTCAATAGAAAAATTGGCTATACAACAGGATTGGGAATAACTATACTTTAAAACAGGAACTTAAATTACCTGAGTATAAATACGCATGCAATAATAATTTAAAACAGAATTTAAATAATTTTAAATACTGGGATTCAAATATGATCAAATGATGTAACTTGTCTTTCTTGATTAATTGTTGTTCTTAAACGGCGTCAAAATCTGACTCTCCGAAGTCGTCGAAATCTATACGCGAAAATAAGCCAAATTCAAATAAAATTCATTGAACTCCAAATTAAAAAATTTTGGTTTAGTTAGCTAGATCTTAAATTTATATGAATTTATAAATTTGAATCACTAGAATCGGATCTCGTATGAAGGAGAACGAGTCACTAGAAGATTAAATCCTCAAGAAATACTAAAAATAGATTTTCTAGGTTTTACCGATTAATTTTTCCAAAGGAAATTCTCTTTATTGTGTATGTTGACGTCATCGCCTGAAAATCAAATAACTGGCCGAATTATTTTCCTAAAGGGAAATAATTTCTAACTATGACATGTGGGCCCTTGGTCAAAGACTAGGTGCATGAATCGGTCAACGGTCCATGATGGACCCGATTCACACCATAGAACACAGGGGTATGCGTGCTGGCTCGGGCTACAACGTAAGCGTCCACGTTGGCGCTGACTGGACAGGAGGGCTGACGTGGCACTAAGGTGGCACTAACGTCGCATGACAACGTCAGCCCATGGTTGGTAGAGCTATGGCGAAGTGCTCGCCGGCTTTCTGAGCCACAGTGAGGTGAACGGGTGGTACCAATGCGTAAAGCGTAACTTACTGAACTAGGTGCTTACCAAAAAAGCTAGAGGACGTAGTGGAAAGGTCATCGGCGATGAAGTTTGGTGGTGGCGGGTTTAGGTCAAAGTCGGTGAAGGAGCTCTGGTGGTCTTCGACGCAAGCTGAAGCGCACACGAGGTAGGTGGTGACGAGGCGGTGCCGAGGGTGGGGTCGGGGTCGTTGGAGATGGCCTGACAGTGCTAGAGACGATGAAGAACTGAGCTTCGGGTGCCGCCATGAAAACTCAAAATATGGGCGCTAGAAGAGAGGGGGTGCTAGGAGATCTTGGGCGTTGGAATGAGCGTGAAAAGACACTTCCAAGGCGCACTTATATAGTGGCCAGGGAGGTTTGAATCACCGTAGAGTGCAAGAAGGTCCGAACGGCATTGTCGCCGGTGATTAGGAAAATCATGGCAAGATAAGGAAGGGGAGAGGTAGAATCGGGTGCGAGATTGACGTTGGTTTTTAATGCATGTGAATTCATGGGATTTGATACGGGTTTCGCCAGATTTTGGAAACCTTCAAAGGTGCGGTAATGGCGGAGACGTTCGAATGCGCAAGGAAGAAAGGAAAGAGGACGAAGGAGGACCTGACGTGTGGGCCCCACACGTCAGCGAGGGCTCGCGGGCGCTTACGATCGGACCGAAGCGAAAAGCCACAAGGGCCCACCAGTTAGCGAGAAAGGAGGCACGCGTGCGTTCGGACTAGAGCGAAAGGCTACACAAGCTGGCCGAACAGAAAAAGAAATGGGCCGGAGGATCGAAAGAAAATTGGGCCGAGCAAGTTTCGGCCCAAAGAGGGTTTTCCGAATCTTTAGATGGTTTAACTATTTAAATAATTCAATTAATTCATTTAGGCTTTAGAAAATAGCAAATAAAATTCAAAAATTATGAGAAAATTCACAGAAATTCCCTGAGATATTTTAGATTTAAATAAAATAGTTCCAACTTATAATTGGTAATTAATTTTGCAATTAATTTTATTTTGGATTTAAAATAATTAGGGAAAAGCTTTTAAAATTCTAGAAATTAAATAAAATTTTATTTTTCACTTGATATCCAATAAAAACCCATAAAACTCAATGAATTTTATTCTTGACTTTTAAAATTTAGGAAATTCAAGAAAAGCAAGAAAACTCTTTTAAAATACAGAAAATCCAATAAAATAATAACTTTATTAATTTTATTTTGGTAACAGAACTTTGGGATGTCACAAACTACAAACTACCCTCGTTAATAGGAATCTCGTCCCCGGGATTCAGAGAGGCTAGAAAGAAAGACAGGTTTTGGGTGACTCAATTGGGAGGCTAGAAAGAAAGTTAGGAGTACAAGGTCTTCAACTGAAATTGTCGTCGTATGGATTCTACTTCACATTTAATGGGGCCTCAGCTGTGATGTTGTACAGATGTCCCATTCCAGAATTCTGCATCTTCCTTTATGCTTGCATGGTGTTAATGGTTGGAACTTCAGAGCTACTTATGATAGCTGGATTTGCTGTTTGTCACTTCTTTGGACATTTATTGGCATAGTGTCCTGTCTCTTGGTAGTTGAAGCACGTGATACCTACGGCATGAGATGAGTTCTTCTGCGACTAGCCTTCAATAGAGGTGTTGGGGGACCAAGAGCTGGCCGGATGGTTCACTGCTATTTCTTGAGGCATTAGCAAGTCTAAACTCATGTATTTTTGCAATTGTGATAAGTACATTCTATTGTTTTTACTTCCTACTGCTGGTGTTATTGTTACGATTAGAGTAGCTTCTGGAATGCTATCCGGGGTGAGTGCTAAGCCTCTTTTTGGGCATCGATTGGCATAATGTCCCATATCCCGACAATTGAAGCATTACAATCCTGTCCTTGATGTCTTATTTTGCTGCGGTTGGCCACCCTTGTTGTTGCGGAATTTCTGCATCCCTAGACGTAGTGTTGATCCTAGTGTCATGATTGCGGTTGTTGTTTGTGCTCGGTTGGGTTGGGGTTGAATCACACGAACCTTGGAGTTTCTTGCCACATATTGTTCTTGATCTACCATATTCCTTTTGTGAAGATTGTCCTTTTGTTTGAACGTCTTGTGTTTGATCTTGCCAGAATTCTATTCATTTGATTCTTGAGCTTCTTCTGTACTGACTTGGCTCACTTGGCTTCTTATGACGGGCTGAGATATCCTTACTGCTTGGTGTGTCGTCTGAGGTTCTTCTAATCTGTACTCCAGTGCTGAGGTTTTTTGTGGTGCCAAGAATGCTTGTAAGGGATATTGTTTAACAAAGTGTCCTTTCTCACCACAATGTTTGTAGATTTGATACTGGATCACCTTCCTCTTGGAACACTTGATAAAACAGTGTCCGGTGCTATTGCAGTTAACACAATGAACTTCTTGTGTTGGCTTTCCCTTTTGAGGGCATCCGTAGGTGAAGTGTACTAGTTCACCACATCTGTAATAGATAACATACTTCCACTGATAGTGACTTTCAGGAACAAAATGGCTCATCTCAGGTTTATGGGATACTTCTGATGGCTTGATCCTTGGTAACTCATCGCAGGAACATTGTACATGAGTTGTAGGAGCAGTGGCTGAGGAAGCATTGCTGTTGTTGGCCATCTGGAGTGGTAGTTGGGCTTAGAGAAAGACAAGGGGAAAAGTAGAGGGAGGTTAGGGAGGTTGCAGTAACTCACAAAATCCAAATTACTTTTTGCAACTGAAAATAACTCAAAGCAAATCGTCTACTCGATCGATACTTTAATCTGGTGTAACGACTCAATACACAGAATGAGCCTTTGACAAACTTAAACTATATGGCTTGGCTGACTTCGCATCTTTTGCTCACGGTCTTCAATTAATACTTTCCATTGTCTTTGGATGGGAGAGACGACGATACTTTCTCGATAGCTCCAAGTCTTGTAGTCTTGAACGTAATGGTGAGAAACATGTTGACCATCTATAGCAATTTTCAAGAGAAAGAGGATCCATTTAACATTATAAAATCGTGAAAGGAGAATTAGGTAAGAAAGAATTGCTATGAAGAAGCTAAAGACAGATAGATGACCAAGATGAGGATAGAACAATTTATTTTTCTTGTTATGTAAAATAAGTTTTGAAGTTTTTTTTTTAACTAACAGCAATTCAAACTAGGTCACGACCTATAATCGATATGACTCAGATACCATTACTGTCGGACCCGGGAGTAACACTCCCAAATCCTTTGTGTATTTCTGAACTAGTCCCATGATCAGTAGCTAGTTTACACAGTAAACAAATATGGTAACATCCATAAATTGCACAACTTTATTAATAATTAACAGAGTTTATTACAAGAAAAGCTTACAAGCCAACAATAAACAAACACAGCGGAAGTTGAAGAAGACGTAGTAGAGTCCAGCTGATCTACCATAGGCAATCGACTGGGGTAGCGGCCTAGTCGTCGTAATCCACACTGTTAGCGAAGTCCTTATCCTCTGAAATTTATTTGCATTAAGTAAGGGTGAGCACAACTTCCGTGCTCGCAAGTTACACCCAATAACAGATTATAATGCATGTAAGGATATATCAAAGGAAGGTGAATGGGTGGTACCAACACAAAGAGCGTAACTTACTGAACTAGGTGCTTACCGAAAAAGCTAGAGGACACGGCGGAAAAGTCATCGGCAATGAAGTTTGGCGATGGCGGGTTTAGGTCAAAGTCGGCAAAGGAGCTCCGGTGGTCTTCTACACGAGCTGAAGTGCGCACGAGGTAGGCGGTGACGAGGGTGGGGTCGGGGTCGCTAGAGAGGGCCTGACGGCGCCGAAAATGATGAAGAACCGAGCTTCGGGTGGCGCTGCGAAAACTCAAAACACGGGTGCTAGAAGTGAGGGGGGGTGCTAGGGGATCTTGGGCGTTGGAATGAGCGTGAAAAGATGCTCCCGAGGTGCACTTATATAGTGGCCGGGGAAGTTTGAATGACCGTAGGGCGCAAGAATGTCCGAACGGCATTGTCGCCGGTGATTAGGAAATTCAAGGAAAGATAAGGAAGGGGAGAAGTAGAATTGGGTGCGGGATTGACGTTGGTTTTTAATGCGCACAAAATCACAGGATTTGATATGGGTTTCGCCGGGTTTTGGAAACCTTCGAAGTTGCGATAATGGCGGAGACGTTCGAACGCGTGAGGAAGAAAGGATAGAGGACGAAGGAGGACCTAACGTGTGGGCCCCACACATCAGCGAGGGCTCACGGGCGCTCACATCGGACCGGAGCGAAAGGCCACGAAGGCCCATCGGTCAGCGTGAAAGGAGGCGCGCGTGCGTTCAGACTAGAGCGAAAGGTTATGTAGGCTGGCCGAACGGAAAAGAAAATGGGCCGGAGGCTCGAAAGAAAATTGGGCCGAGCAACTTTCGGCCCAAAGAGGGTTTTCCGAATCTTTAGATGATTTAGCTATTTAAATAATTTAGTTAATTCATTTAGGCTTTAGTAAATAGTAAATAAAATCCAAAAAATATGAGAAAATTCACAGAAATTCCCTCAGACATTTTGGACTTAAATAAAATAGTTCCAACTTATAGTTGGTAATTAAGTTTGCAATTAATTTTATTTTGGCTTTAAAATAATTAGGGAAACGCTTTTAAATTTACAAAAATTAAATTAAATTAAAATTTTCACTTTAAATCCAATAAAACCCATAAAACTAAATAAATTTTATTTTTGACTTTTAAAATTTAGGAAATTCAAGAAAAGCAAGAAAACTCTTAAAATACAGAAAATCCAATAAAATAATAACTTTATTGATTTTATTTTGGTAACAGAATTTGGGATGTTATAGCATTTGTCCATAGTACCAACATGTTAGTGGGAGAACGACCCTGTCTGATATTTTAGGGATGTATAGTAGGGAGCTAGCATCACTAAAGGAAATATTCCTAAAAGTTCGGTACTCTTTTGCTTTAACTTTGGATATTTGGACATCATCGCACTATAGAACAGTCGACTTTAGTATTGTAGCCTATTATTTAGATGTTGAGTACAAGCTAAACAAGATAGTCATAGGGTTTAAGTTTATTACTGAATCACACACAAGAGATGCCATTGCCGAGGTTATACTAGGGGTAATTGAGGATTTTTAGATAGAAAATAAGATTATTTCTGTCTCTTGATAACACATCGGCGAAAACAATGGCTACGAACATCCTCACCCCATGGTTGCAGATATATATCGAGTGCATATGTTCTCCACTAGAGATGCGTATATCATACCCTTAACCTCGTTGTGTAAGCTGGTATGGAGGAGATTGGAGTTTATTTGAATAATATTCATGATGCCCTTCGTTACCTCTCTCAAATTCAACACAAATGGTAGCCAGGTTTGCGAAGTACTACGTAGCCCACGATAAGACCCCAAGAAAATTCGATCTTGGCATGAAGCTAGGGTGGAACTCAACATACATTATGCTGAAGAAGGTACAAGGGTATGAACATATTATATCTATCTTTGTCAATGCTAACTCTCAGAGTAACATGTTGATAGTTACTAACTCATATTGAAAAATTATTAGTCATTTTTGAGAGTTTTTGAGACATTTTTACAAAGCAACTAAAGCTCTATCCGGTATTTACTATCATACCTCTTACTTAGTTATAGATTATATTTGGTCAATTGCAAACTAGTTTGCTACATCTAGGGAGCATCCCCTTTTAGGCCATGTTGTTATAGAAATGGAGGAAAAAATTGTTAAATATTTTGGATCTATTTCGCACCTATATTGCTTTGTTATCATTTTGGATCCTACAAACAAATTAGCAGGTTTGCAGATTTCTATGGAGGGAATAAGTGAGTACCTTAGCCTTGATTTCTCTAAAGCTTTCAAACATGTTAAAAAGGAGTTTATTCGTATTTTTCACTTGTATCATGACAAACTTGGCAGCAGCACGAGATCAGAAGCCTCACAACAGGCGCATTAAGGCGAGACAAGCGTGACAGCTCACTTGTGGAAGAAGTTGAGGGGCAAGTCTAGTTCTTCATCCTCTCAGTCTCAGGCGCTCCCCAAAGTGGAATTCTACCTCAGAGTAGAGCCACTACTTAGAGCATGATTTTGCAAACATCGATCCTCATATTTCTGGCAGAGGCAAGATAGACTTGCTCGAGTGGTGGAAGAACACCAAACAGATATTCCCTGTGATGTGCCATTTCACATGGGACGTTCTACTGGTTACGGTGACCTTCATTTCTTTAGAAAGCGATATTCAGCATGGTAGAAAGAATAATTGAATAAAGGAGGTCATCCCTCACGCTCAAGATGGTGGAGGCAATCACCTGCCTTAAGGATCGGGAATTGGCAAAAGAGTGACATCAACATCAACTAGAGGATCCCAAAATCGTGCAAGTGTACGCTGATCTAGAATACATGAACAATCTCGACAATGGGAAGTAGTTAATACGTATACAGGCAGTTACCGTACTATTCTCCCTACCAAGGATACCCAACACTAGGTGTAAGGTTTTTAACGAAGCAGTAACTTTGTATCTATACCCAATCCAATGATGAATAACATCTAGTTCCTTTCCCCCTAAATATTTTTGTGCCTGTAGTCTACTGTATTATTTTACATCATCATTTTTTGTACAATTCTTTATTTTCCTTCGTCAATTCTGTATCTCTCATCTTTTTTAGGAGTACACCTGATGATCTAATCTGTAGAAGGTGAACACCACCGCAACATTTCCTTTTTTTCATTCCTTTTCCTCTTTTCCCCGTTCTATTCTTTTCTTCTTTTCTCTTTCCTTTCTTTCCTTTCCATTCTTTCGTTTTTCCCCTTTTCTTCTTTTCCTTTCTTCTTCCCCGAGCAGTCGCCTCTGCCCTTCTTCTCTTCCTCTCCTCTCCACGTGCCACCACCCTTCTAAAGGGACACGGGTACGCTACGCTAGCTAACAATTTAAAAATTCTACTACGTAAATCAGGAAGCTATGCAAGTACAAGATCACAGATCGTTACCACTAGACGCGCAGTGCAGCGGAAGAAGAGTTGGAGAAACCTGATTTAACATAGATCACGTCGATGAAGTGGTTGTAGTCGATCGTCCAACGTCGAGCACATCGATGCAGTGGTCGTAATCGATCGTCCAGCGTCCTCGCGAGTCGATCGTCTCCTCCAACAACCTTTGCAGTTCCTCGTGAAGATCGCGGATCATCCTCAAGCACAACAGCAACCGCAGTAGCACCTCTACGATATCCACACGTCTATGGAAGGAACACCGTACGCCGGTGTGCTTGCACCAACTCGCACGGTGGAGCTCTTGGGAAGATGGCGGCAAGAGTTTTGGTGGAGCAACTCACGTCAACTCGTATGTATCCCAATAACCTTAAGCATCTCCTTATATAATGCCCATAACGGATCCTATCCAAACACGTTTTGTTCCAACCCGTTAAGTGTGTGACCCTATAGGTTCATGCGTAATCGGTTGTGACTCAGAAACCCCTTCCAACCACGAGTCATTAGCGGTTCCTAGCAGGGCATAACAATTCCCGAATACACACAAATTATATTGGACGAACCTTAATGCAATATGCTATACAACCAGATCCTTATCACTAACAACTAGCTCGTATCTCTATACGACTAGTTCATACTTGGTCTCGATCAATTCGTAACTCCTTACGAGCAAGTTTCGACCACTTAGTGATTATGTTCGACCAGTCTACGACCAGCTCGTATCTCCATACGACTAGTCCATATCTGATCGAACCGAACGATCTTCTCATGTATTCTCCCTTTGCCTCATGATATCTGGTTTGAACTCTAGGTGAGATATTTTTCATCCATGGGTTGTTCAATACTTTCTCAATCGGGTGTCGGATAACTTTATGTGGTCGAACTCTTCAACCACCAGTGGCATGGTCATGCACTTTTTTTATCCGGCTATATCGAGAGGGCCAGAGATATCTCTCCTGTTATATTAGGAAGGACAAATCCCATATCCGACTAGTCACATTCCTCCGCATGTTTCATAGCATACCCGAAAGCTACCTTTATAACTACCCAGTTACGAGTAGCATTTGGCAACCCCTAAGTGTAATATTACACATATAAGAAACCATGCTAATCTCAGGTGTAAAGATTATACATCATCATTGCTTGGGACCAACTGATAACACATAGAATCATAACAATCTCAACAGTGTCTTAAGATGGGTCTATCTAACACCATGTTCTCTAACATGTATTCATATTACCGATTCGATATCCCTATACCCATGAGCAGTGAAACATTGTCATTAATCAATACATGTGCTGGTCGATAAATCACTAATATTCCGACCAGTAACATTCGACCAAGAATACATTTAAAACGACATCATATAAGTTAAAGAGCTTCACCAACAAGTCACATACTTGTTAATCTTTATAACCGATGATTCATCCAAGGAATATAATAGCATTTATTCAATAACTTATAAACATAGACATGATACAATCATCTCTATGATTGCCTCTAGGGCATATCACCAACACCTCTCGCCAGTCCACCTGATAGGGGCGGCGAGGCGGATGCACGAACGGCCTATGCAGGCGGCGGCGACCGAGGTGGGGCGAGCTACATGCGACGTGTGTCGTGCCCGTGTCGGCACGGGCTGACAGCGTCCTAGCGTGCCACCGTGCTGTGCTTGGCCTTGCCGGTGGCTGTCCTTACTGGCACAGCATGGCCCGGGGAGCTCGTTGTGCTGTGCCGCCATGGCCCGTGGCCTGTCGTGCCCATGCCGTGCCGGTCCGGCTGACTCCCACCTCTAGCCACGGCAACAATATGTGGTACAGCTGTGCTGTGCCTGGCTTTCAGAGTTTTACGGCTTTCAGTGCACTCGCTCGCTATCTTTTCTTTGTTCAGTAGCTAGAGCAAAAGTGGCTTTATTGCTGGTTGGGCGAAAATGGAACCAGGAATCCTGGTCGATCGATGGTGGTGGCAGTTGGTAAATTCTAGTGCCCTTTCCTTTGCCTAGAATCCGATTCTACTTTCAGGCTTCTTTTCAGTCAGCATCTCCTAAAAAAACTAATCATGACTCAGTTCTTCCTTTCTTAATCGCTCGCGCACCGGTGCGGAGGAACTGAACAGAAAGAGAGCCTTGTGCGTAAACATGCCAGCAATTAGGTGCTGTGAAACTGCAGCATCATTTGCAATTAGCTCCGAACTAATCTCAGAGAGGCGTGTAAGATCATCTGCACAACACTTTCAGGCCGCTCCCTGCCAACAGTTGCAATCTTTTTTTCCAATTCTCCCATACCCCTGTGATGGCGAATACATCAAGGGATCATCACTCAACCAGGTGACCATAGACAAATCTGCGAGGCCCAGTTTTCAAAACAATTTCAGACCTGGACGCAAGGCAGATTCTACTAAACCTTCTGTTAGGAACCCCACACAAGACCAATTCCTCTTCCGACTCCAAATCGACCACCTACCTCCGTACCTGCTTGATAATCCACCTGTGACTTTCTGGCACTGATACAGCATGTTTGACAGAAATGATAACTACTAACTTACAAACTATAGGGTAGTGTTCAGCTGTACACCCCGATCATCTTGCAGTTATGCGTTAAGAAATTAAAATTCAGAGGAAAGGGAGTAAAATAAACAAAGGCTACTATTTGAGCATGCCTACCAAACCCAGCAAATCGGATGATGGTCCAGTACTCCAGAAACCCAGATTGTAAACCCATGTAATACTGCCTCCTCATGTAGTGCCAACAAAACTTTTAGGTGGCAGCACGAACAAGCAAGCAACAACTAACAAAAAGCACAACAAACATGTGCCAAAGCAAACAATTTTAGCGTGCCGGCTTTAACGTCTAGGCAATGATCAACAAACCTAACTTGGCATTACCCAGAAGAGTCTGACAGTGGCTATGGCAATTCATCGAGTATGGTAATTAATATAGACTTACCTGAGATGAAGGAAGCCACTGGTAGTAATAGTAATGCTTATTGCTCATCAAAACAAGACACCAGCATCGGTCTAGTAGACACTAAAAGCTATGCTTCACCCAAAAGCACTTTATTCAGAAGCAACCCGGTTTTGTTTTCATCAATAGTTACCACTGCCAAAATCTATCATCTACAGTCAGGCCCTGAAACAGCCGAAGTACCACTTCCTAATGATAAGCACAAAGCACTTGCTTATTCAAACAACACGATATCGTGGTCCAAAATTCTAATGGCTGTTCAAAATGCTGGCTAGCTTTGTCCAGCATGAACATTCTGTATTATAGAACACAAGACAGAAGTGATCATCATTCCAGAATAGCTCCCAGCTACAGTCGCTAACCTTGCCTGAGTAGTCTCTTGTATTTCTTCTGTTCGTAATTTCAGGTTTTCTTCTCTTTCGTTTCCGGTGGTTGTCAAAGCCCCCAGTGCTCTGTTTGGAGCTTGGGCTGGGAGCTATGTACTAGTTTTGCTACTGTTGTTCTCTCTTCCTTTTTCTTCTTAATACAAAGACGTGCAAATCTTTTGCGCGTTCTCGATTTTTTTTTTCCAGAACCCAAATAAGGGTATACTACTTTCCTTGTTCTGCCTCTGGGCCTCAATTTAAAGGCATCAATGAACGTGCAGTTAGGTATTTTGGGTCCTATCATATTAGTGGCAGCGGACATGGAAAGACAAAAACAAAAAAGGGGAATGGCAGTCTCTTCTTTTCCTTCTCTTTGATATCTAAACACTGTGATTTATTTCTATTTTGTTTCCTATAGCTCTCATTTACGAGAACCTCTCCATCTCAAAACAGAAAGGAAAATAACTAACAGAGAGAACATCAGGAAATGAAAAACACAGGCACACAGGGGTAGCTAGAAGCATGCCTTCAAAAAAAGAAAGAAGAGAAATTAGATCAATTTGTCTATAATCAATATAGTCAAATAGAGCAAGCTCATTGCAACTTGTTGCCAAGAAAAAGCAACCAAATATGAAGATCTACAGAATAAATAAGACTACACAAAAATGGATCTGCAGATTACGAATACCAGCAATGATATAATAAAGACAAATTGGGAAACAAAATCCTGAGATTGCTTATGTGAATTAATGCCCTATCAGCTGTTAACATGAAAGATTAACCAGTCAAATAGTGAAAAAACGTGAGATCTTGCCAGAGCAGCTCTATAAAGGAGTACTCACAGTACGCTAGATCAGTAGTTGAGTATCGTATACGTGATGGTGTAAAGAACAGTTAGTTGCTTTTGTAGAAATCTCAGCGAAAGTTGTGCTATAAAATCTCAGCGAAAGTTGTGCTATAAAACTTATTGGCAGTGCTCTCCCCTTTATACTGTTTCTCAATGCTCACCGCTTTTGTTCACCAAATTGTTGTCCTTCAAAGAACTCACCCAGCAACTGATCCACCACTTCTGGGAGTATCTGATGTACTTATGTGGGTTCTTTCCATGCTCAACAAGATTCCTGAAAGTTCAAAACAGGAGCAGCATGAAGAATTGCAATGGGCACCGATGCAACTGCTGTTTTGTCTAGCATCATTGTCCCATCACCAGTTGATGCACACAAAAGAAGGGAAAAAAAGACAGGGAGCCAATGATGATTGGCCTCCCATTTGGCCATATATGTGAGTTATTCAACCACTTAATGGAGTGGACGGAAAAAATGGATGGAGATGGATGCATTGTAACATTCAAAAAAATTATTATACGAGATTAAGGTTTTGGGGTAAAATGTAACTATGATAGAATTTCATTATCAACCGTAACCAATTAATTGAGCGGAGGAATTGCGTGGAGAGCCTAAGAAGATCAAGAAAAAAGCTACTTAACGTACCCAAAACGTTTGGCAAAAGACCGGTATGCTGGCAAGAGAACTTCAGCTACAGCAAGCCTCAGTGATTCTCGCTATTCCTGATCGGGTATAGTCCATTGAGATTGCTTTGCATGAAGCTCTTCAAATTGCATATCGAAGGACTTAAACCTGGCAAGGAAAGAGCACACGGTTTTGTGACCTCTGTTATTAGTTATTTATTCAAAGCAATCTGCCATGGTACAGACCGTTCTTTGATCATAGCTCTTGAAACTCCACTGCTGCTAAGATCGGATGGTGCAGTCGTGCAGATGAGCCTGTGTTACCTGCACCTTGAACGGAGTGTGTCTGGAGAATCTAAAATAATAGAAGCAAAGTAGTTATAACAGGAAGCAGTTGTCCTTCACTATTTGTAGTAATGTAAATACAAGAGGAAAAAATCTTGGAACTAACTAATCTACAGTACGAGAAAGTAAACCTTGCAAAGCAAGGGGTAAATATACGACGACAGTAATGCACAGCAAAATCTATTACTTCTGCAGTTCATCACTTCACAAGCTTTACTTTACAAATCGTGTTAAATTCATGATGGAATATGTAGATCACTAATTTCTTCAAACCAGAAGTACAAATAGAAATCTAAATTCAAAATTTATAAAATAATTAACCACTATGCTGAAGAACAAAATATGACAGCCTAGTCAGGGCAAAAAGATCAACAATGTTAACATCTTAAAATAGAAAAGAAACACAACACCCCCGATTACTGAAGATTTCATTGATGCACTGACCTTTGCCCATGCTACCCTTTTGTACTGATTGGCATTTTGCTGTACAATCCTACGATGCCTCTGAATCCAGTCATCATCAAGTATATCCTTGGCTTCCGATCTGAGGTAAGAGAAAGAAATATTGAACAGGCAACTTCCACGAGAGCCGATTCAGCATAAAAGTAAGGGTAAATTTCTTATTTACCATAAGAAGTTGGCAAGTTCCCCAAAATGCTATTGCAAAATTTCTATTCTCTTTATTGTCACTTGATCTCAACTTCTATCCCCATTTTGCCATTCCCGTGAGTTGACCGTTGACTAGGCCGTTGACTTGACCGCAAAAAGACGATTTTGCCCCTAAGTATACTGAGATCTTTAGGGAATTGCTTGACATAGTAATATAGTTCCAAAAATTATGAAATTTTTAGGAAAAGTTTTTGACATAGTGTAGATTATTGTGTAATTTTTATAAGGTTTTATTTGTAACATGTTTTTCTCTAAAAATCTTTCAAGTTTCGGTTGCAAGTGAAGTATGTGATAATGTGGATTTCTTCATGTGATCTACTCCCTCCCAGGACGTGTCGTCCTCAATGATCACCTAAAAATAAAATTGGCAAGAGTGAGTCCAAGACTCAGCAAGTACGAACAAACGACATAAGAAACATTGAATCGAATACAAAATAGAAACATTGAATCGAATACAAATCATTCTCAAATTATCCCATACATATGAATATACTATGAATGCGATGTAAGATGCATATGTCTCCACTTCTCTTATGCATATACCGGTATAGCCAGTGTAACACCCGTCGGTGTTCACTCGGGCCCGCATTATCAAAATGCGGGGATCTAAGGCCCGTATGAACAATCTTTCATACGGGGATCTATTTGCCTATATTGGAATGATGAGACTTATTTTCCTATATTGGAATGATGGAACTTTCAATACCCACTCCCGTGGGTGAGACATGAATGATTGAAATGAAATGAATCTCAATACCCACTCCCATGGGCTAAACATGAAAACTTGGAATGAATGTAATGAAATGAAATGAACACTTCCATACCTTCCAATTGTTATAAGAATTTAATGGAAACAAGCAATCAATAGAAAAATACTCATACTTCATAAGATTATCCATATCATAGTAATTCAACCAATTTGTACAATCACACATCCAACATGACCCAAAATGTACTTACTTTTCGCGTTGCGACAAATTGAATGTAGAGAAAACGAAACCAAACCCAAGGTCACTCCGCCTACAATAAATACTTTACTCAAAACAAGATTTGACAAGATATAACAACGCTCTAAACCGCACTCCCAAAAACCCATATTTCATATATTTAATCTACTCAAGCGAAATGACGAACTAGCAGTAATTCAATACTGGACAGCGACCTTCTAAAATACATATCTCCCATTCTGCTTATCATAAAAAAGAATTTTTAGATTCTCTAGAAAGATTACGAAATTTTCTACAAAAGTCTAGTTGGCCATATTCTCAAATTTTGCCTTTAACTAATTTTAAAAAACAGATCAAAACAACTGTCAGAATCTTATAGACATTTTGGACATAAGACTTAAAATAGCCATAACATACATTTGGCTGATCCAAAAATTATGTTCTTTACCATTATGGAAAGATAAAAGAATTATCTACACAAATCATGTTGGTCAACATCTCTGATTCGGCCGTTATCTATCTTTAATCTATCAATTACCACGAGTACTATAACCTGATAGAGATTCTAGACAGCAGCGTTGTAAAATTCATATATCAAGATCTACTCATCCAAAAATTGTGATCTAGAACTCTAAAGAAAGATAATGATATACCCTATCTTTTATCTAAATAGACTGAATTCAAATTTCGAGTCCAACTAGCCCAAATCATCCTCGCAACGTTCTGCCCAAAACTTGGCTAATCTGGACAGAATAGAAACCTGACTTCCTATTGGCCAAACGTTCTACAAATTAAACAATAATTATGCTAGGGCTTGCTAAAGGCTTTCAGAGTGTTACCCTTGAAGATCTTGATGAAGAACACAAATCCCCGTGAATTTCCCTCTTCTCTTCCTCCTTTCTTTCTCTTCCACCTTGTTTCTTCTATTGGCCGAGCAAGGAGGCAGCAGCATCGGGGAGGGGAAGTTCTATGGTGGCGGCACTACAGTACCACGGCCATGCTACAATAGTAGGGCTATGGTTTAGGTGGTCTTCCCCCTTCCTTTTAAGGCTGGCCGACTCAATTGGGCCAAAGGCCCAAGTTTGCTTACTCTCCCTCAGAAATCTGAATTTCTAAATTTGATTTATTTAATTCTCTCTCTAATTCAATTGAAGTCTCTAATGCTATACGGGATATTACACTCGACTTAGTAAACTATTCAGCTCGGTCCTCCCCATTCTAGACATGTGGTTGTATGGTAATGCTCAGTTTGAATAGACACAAGCGTCAGTCCTTAATATGGCTTGGGCGGAACTTAACACATCGTAAGTTCTCGTGCTCTAGCTGCACCCGCCTGAACTTACCATCCGCCCAAGTCAAAATAAATTTTCACCATTTATTTTATTTTATAAATCAACGGCAATACCCATTGCCATACATTTCTAAAAAAGATTTGCAAAAAATGTAATAATAGTTTCCTCCCAATGGGTGATGATGACCGACAACGCATGTCTAAGCAATTCTACTGTATTAATTAATCCAACAATAATGTCATCAATATCAAGGATTTTCTATACTAGGGTGACAAAGGTTCGAGGATAATACCATCAAATGAAGACATTAACAAAGTTAGGATTAACTAACAACCTAGGATTTGAACTTATCATTTTGTGTAAATAGCAATGCATACTTATTTTGAAATTTAAAACAGGATTTGGAAAACAAAGGTACAATATGATCAAAGGAGACTTGCCTTCGCCGAAGGTTGAGGTCACTGCGTCCGGTTGGTCCAAATTGAATTCGGCGGCATGGGACTCTACACGCGCGAATCGAGACTAAATAAGTAATAGAAAACAAATAAAATTAGTACCATTAGAGAGATTATGAATTTAGGAGCAAGAATCGATTGATTAGGAGTTCATATGGAAGAGAACGAACTCTCGAAAGATTTGCCGGAATAAAAAATCCTACAAATTGAGAGGAAGAGGAATACTCCTTCTTGTTTTAATATAACAAATTCACTGTATATGACACATGGGCCCCAATTATCAGTGAGAGAGAGTTGGAAAGAGAGGAAGGAATGAGTATGACATGTGGAACTGCATGTCATAGAGAGGAAAAGAGAGAAAGAAGGAAGAACAGAGGAAGGAAACAGAGCAGGGCAGCAGCGGCTACGGCACACGACGCCGGCGATGAGTGGCGGGGGCCAAAATAGAATGATGTCGGGGAGGTGGTCCTCCAAGTGGTGGTGGTGCGGCCGGAGCGGCACGAGGGCGGCAAGGGTAGCACCGGCGGCGGCTTGGGCGCACGGGCACGACGGCGGCATGGGGTAGCGGCCGGGTTGGTCGGGGAGGCTCGGGGGCGGCCGAGGTGGCAGGGCAATGGCGATCGGTGGTGAAAATGGGGAGGCTGAAACGAGGTGAGGGATGGGTTGAGGGAGGCTGGGAACACGTTATGACATGGTCCACTGTCGGGACCCACAAATGCAATTCTGGACCTTTTGTGTATAATGCACTAGTCTAGGATCACGCTAGTGCACACCGTGTTAACATAAATGAATATTGATCCCCACAAGACGATTAATAGCATAAACAAGTAATTTGATAAATAAATAACCATTTTGACCTTATGGCCGAGTTTACACTTATTAGGCCACGCAGGGCTAGCAATAGAGAAATAAGCAGCAGAACAAATAACTTCAGCGGAATCCCATCAATTCGTCACAGGCAACCGACCGGGATCAAGACCCTAACGATCAACACCTTGCAAGAACTCCTCCTCGAAAGCAGGCGATGACTCCTCCACTTCTGTTGATAGATTATAGCAAGCATGAGTACACAAACATACTCGCAAGTCATACTACAAAATGCAATTTATACATGATTGGCTTATTCCAAAGGAATGGCTTCTGTGGTTCTTTTGCAGAAAGGCAACATTTGCAATTTAAATACGAATAATAGATTGAAACATGAAGTAAAACAAATAAACAATATTAATTTAACAGTTTGATTTCACAAAGAACACAAAGCCTAAACAAGTTATTCACATAGCCATATGACTTAGATCACACAGCTCCCATCCCAAAGGTTTTATGAAAGCTACCCCTCGCGTAAAATCCCCGAGCATGTCCATGACGCAGACGCGGCTATTCGAATAGATTAATTAACACTGTGCAGAGGTTGTACACTTTACCCACACGATACAACTAGTGTTGCAAGCACTAATCATAACAAAACGTTTCAAAAAACTTCATCTCAAGCATTGACACTCCCAGTGTGCTTAACCGCCATACCAACCTATACATAGTGATTGGTATGACACAGACCATTGGACAAGGAAGCGGCGAACCGTCCCACGATGCGACTACATGGTAGCACAGCTCCACCCATCACTGAGCTCCTAACCTACAACCTGAGTAATCAATGTAGAGAATCCATAACTTACTAAGTTTGGCCTGTCCCATCAGGTATGTGGTCGTACAGTAAGGCTCAGTTCAATGGTGCACAAAGTTAATTCCTTAATTGACCAATGCAAGACTTCCAATCTCTAACTATGCCACACAGATTATCAGCCACCAATTCACATAGCGCCACTTCCCTTCGTCTAAATCTTTTCCCACCCTGTTGGTTAAGTGCAACATATGCCATCAACGAGTAATAGCACACAGTACACACATTTTTATCACATATTTCCATAATCGCTTAGTCAAGTTTATATTTGAATCTTGCATGAGATGATGACTCGTAGCATGTCTAAGCAATCTAATCGTATCTAACCAACCCACGTTGGTGCCACAATAATACCAACTAAATAATGAAGCAATCTAGGGTGACAAAATATTATGACATAACAATAGACAAGGTGGATATAACAAATTGGATTAATAACTACACCCAAAAGCATTTAGATAAATACTTAAAGTAAATACAATAATTTGAATCAATATAACTTTTGAAACTGGGTTCAATATGATCAAAGATATAACTTGCCTTGGAATAGGTCTAGGTACTGATCTTGCCCTTGAGGCACTCCTTCTTCAAAGCTCCCCGAAGTATCAACATCTACTCGCAAACGAAGCAAATAAAAAAACAAATAAATAACAGATGCAAAACAAACTCCAAAAATTAAATAAAAAATCTCAGATAAATAGATCTCGAATTGAGACGAATTTAGAAATTTGAATGGGCTCAATTGGAGTTCGGATGCAAAATATATGGGCTTCGAAAGTTTGAATCTAAAAAAAATACCCTAAATTTGAATTATTGAAATTCCGAATTATTCTTCAACAAAAAAATCCGAATTAATGCGTCGGCTGACGTTAGAGAAGGATTTGCGGAATAAAAAGAAATCAAAAGGAATTCCAACATGTGGGACCCACAAGTCAGCGAAACGATTCACGGTAGACTTAGTTCACCGAACCATGAATCTGGGGTTTAGGTGGGCTGGACACACAGGCACACTAGCGTTGCACCAACTGGACGCCACGCAAGCGGCACATCGGCGCAAGCGCTGAGATGGACGCCAACGTGGGCTGCCACATCAGCTCGACGGCGGCGATGGCTCGGACGCGCACGACAATGGTGAACGGCGGCGATCTACCAATAGTGGATGGTACCAGGAGATAGCCAAGGCTATTGCAAACCTGATGAGTTACTTCCGGGTGGTTGGGGTTAACTGAGGTGGCCGGCGGCGAGCTCGAAGCGGCAGAGGAGAACCGGGTGTTGTCGAGAATGACAACCAAAGGCACTCCGGGGTAATGAAGGGGTTCCTGAGGAAGCTCTTGCGATGGGGATGCTGATGATGAAGTCCACGGAGGCGGAGCGTCACCGGTGGCGGAGGAATTGATGCTTTTAGGGTTTCGGTGACCAAAACCTAAATCTCCAATTGTTGCGGCACTAGGGCGATTGAGGTGGAATTGAGCTAGGGTTCGGGATGAGGGTGACAATGCGAACACGGGGTGCCTTATATAGGGGTCAGGCGAGTCAGGATAACGAATCCCCAATTCGGCATTTTCTCAGGTTTGTTTGATCTATGGGATAGAGTTCGCTTCGTTCCCGATTGGAAGCAGATACTGGTGTGGGAGAATCGGAGATAAGATTTGGTACCAAAAACCGAGAGGTTTTAGTTGGAGGAGTCTCGTTGTCGTACGGGATTTGGAAGCGTAGCCATGGCGGGCGAGTCCGAAGCTTACGCGGAGAAGATGACGACTCGGAGATGACGACGACCTCGCAGGTCTACCCGTCAGTGACACTGAGGCGCGGCGCGTTTCGGACTCCACTTGATCTGACTGCCCAACCTCGATCAGACGATCCAAATTGCTGGTGACGTTCGGACCGTCCGAACGGCCAAACTCCATCGGACGGTCCAAGTACGATTGAACAGCGGTGGACGAAAGGGCTGAGCGAACGCGTGATTGGGCCATGAAGCGGTCCACACATCGGAAAAAGGGAGATTGGGCCGGAGAAATTCGGCCCGAGACTATTCTGAGATTTTTAATAACTTTTCTATTTTAGAAAATAGTAGAAATTCCAAATGGCAATAGAAAATAGCAAATGAACTTGAAAAAATTCGAGAAAGATCTAGAAAATATATCTAAGCACATAGAATCCAAATAAAATAGTTTTGACATTTGTTGATGTTGACTTTAATCATATTAAATTATTTTGGTACTACAAGTCCAAGTTAAACTTTTGAATTAAATTCAAATAAATTCAAATGGTGAATTTTCAACCTACTATCTCTTCAAAAGATTTTTAAAGCTTAGAAAAACGGGATGTTACAAACCTCCCCCCCTTAAAGGAATCTCGACCCGAGATTCTGGCTAGCTAGAGAAAAGGCTAGGAAACTCGGCTATCAGCTCTTCTTCCCCCTCCCACGTTGCTTCTCCTTCTGAGTAGTTGCTCCACTGAACTTTGCAAAAGCGAACGGTCTTTCTTCTGGTACGACACTCTGCGACATCCAAAATCTTGACTGGCTGCTCTTTGTAAGTAAGATCTTCTTTCAGCTCAATTGAATCCAGCGGGGCTTGCTCTTCTAGCACACGAAGACACTTCTTCAACTGAGAGACATAAAAGACATCATGTACTCCTACTGACGATTGCAGTAGCTCCAACTGATAAGCTACTTCTCCACGGTGATCCAAAATCTTGAATGGGCCAACATACCTAGGGCAAGCTTCCTTTGGCATGAAACCTTTTAACACTTATGAGTGGAGTAACTCGAAGATAAACATAATCTTTTGGTTCAAAGCTAAGATCACGACGACGGTTATCAGCATAACTTTTCTGCCTGGACTGTGCTATCTTTAATCTTTCTCTGATCATAGACACTTGTTCTTCTGCTTCTTGAATAATATCTATCCCAAAAACTAAACGTTCAACTGTTTCTGACCAATTCAAAGGGGTTCTACAGGCATGACCATACAAGGCTTCAAACGGTAACATTTGCAGACTGGCTAGATAACTGTTGTTGTACGAGAATTCTGCATATGACAAACTCTTTTTCCAAGTGGTAGCATTAGCTAGAGCACAGGCTCTCAACATATCTTCCAAAATTTGAATAACTCTTTTAGTCTGTCCCATCTGTCTGAGGTTGATAACCAATACTGAAATTCAGGTGAGTACCCAAAGCTTCATGCAAGCCTTGCCAGAAACGAGAGGTGAAATGAGATCCTCGATCTGACACTATCTTCTTAGGCACACCATGCAAACTGACAATTCTTGACATATATAGCTCTGCAAGGTGATCTCCTGAGTAAGTGGTTTTGACTGGTAAGAAATGAGTAACCTTAGTCAAACGATCAACTATTACCCAAATCAAATCGTAACCCGATTGAGTCCTGGTTAAACCGGTAATGAAATCCATTCCGATTTCTTTCCATTTTCACTTTGGAATCTTCAGAGGTTGCAACAGACCTACTGGTCTCTGATATTCTGCTTTTAATTTCTGACACACGTCGCACAAGGCAACGAATTCTATGACTTCTCGCTTCAAATTTGGCCACCAAAATTTATTCTTAACATCTTGATACATCTTAGTACTACCAGGGTGAATCGAATACTTTGAGTCATAGACTTCCTTCAAAATCAGCTGTCTTAGACTATCAACTTCTGGCACGCATATACGTCCATTGATCCACAGTATGTCTTGATCATTTTTTGTGAAGTCTTTGAATTTTCCTTCTACCATTTTGAGCTTGATGTCCGAAAATACAGGATCCTTTGGTTGAGCTTCACGAATCTGCTTCCCCAAGGTAGACTGCACTTCTAGACTGGCTACAAATCCTTCAGATACAACTTCTAGCTTCAGCTTCTGAAATTCCTCCTGAAGCTCTGAACAAACATCTTTCCCTTCCAAAGCATTGCAGTAGCTCTTACGGCTTAAAGCAACTACAACGACATTGGCCTTACTCGAATGGTAATGAATTCCAAGATTATAATCCTTTATTAACTCCAACCATCTTCTCTGTCTTATGTTCAGATCATACTGAGTGAAAATATACTTCAGGCTCTTATGATCTGTATATACTTCACAGCGATTATTGATGAGGTAATGATGCCAAATCTTTAAAGCATGCACTACGACAGCTAGTTCTAAATCGTGGGTAGGATAATTCTCTTCATGAGGTCTCAATTGCCTTGACGCATAAGCGATAACTTTTCCTTCTTGCATCAAGACACATCCTAATTGTTGATGCGAAGCTTCACAATAGATATCAAAATCTTTACGAATATCTAGCAGAATTAGCACTAGGGCTGAAATCAAACGCTTCTTCAATTTTTGAAAACTTTCTTCACAAGCTGGGGTCCAAGTGAACTTTTTCTCCTTCTTCAACAACTGTGTAAGAGGCTTAGCAATCGTTGAGAATCCTTCAATGAAACGACGATAATATCCTACCATTTCCAAGAAACTACGAATCTGAGTCACTATCTTGGGCTGTTCCCGATGTAATACTGCCTTAACTTTACCAGGGTCAACTACTACTCCCTTGGCTGTCATCACATGACCAAGAAAATCAACTTCTTTCTTCCAGAAATCACACTTACTGAACTTTGCATACAACTGATGCTCCCTTAGTTTCTCTAGGATTAACCTCAGGTGTTCGGCATGCTCTTCTTCTATCTTGGAGTAAACTAAAATATCATCAATGAACAGTACCACAAACTTGTCCAAGTATTCCATGAATACTTTATTCATCATGTTCATGAAATAGGCAGGGGCATTAGTCAAACTAAAGGACATGACTAAGAACTCATAATGTCCGTACTGTGTTGAGAATGTGGTCTTCGGTATATCCTTCGGATAGATCTTTAACTGATGGTAACCTAATCGCAGATTGATCTTTGAGAACACTCCGGCTCCTTTCATCTGATCAAACAAATCATCGATTTGGGGCAATGGGTATTTGTTCTTGATGGTGACTTCATCGAGAGATCGATAAACAATGCACATTCTCATGCTTCCATCCTTCTTTCTGACAAACAAAACTGGTGCTCCCCATGGCAACGAACTAGGTCTCACAAAACCTTTCTCCAAAAGTTTTTCTATCTGTTTCTTCATTTCCACTAGCTCATCGGCTAGCATCCGATAGGGTCTCTTAGAAATTGGTGCTGTTCCTGGCTCTAGATCGATGACAAACTCGATGTCACGGTCTAGTGGCATTCCTGGTAATTCTTCCAAAAACATATCTGGTTATTCTTTGACAATAGGCATATCTTCCAAAGTAATGGTCTTCAAGCTATTGACTAACAAATGTCCATCACGCACTGAGGTAGCTAGAAACTCTACCTTGTTTCCCTTGGTATCCTCGATTGTTACGGCTCTTCGGCTACAATCTAGTACAACTTTGTGCTTTGTTAACCAATCCATGCCGAGAATAACATCTAAGGTCTGGGTGTCTAGAACAATAAGGTTGGCTAGAAACTCAACTCCAGCTATGAGTAACTTAGCTCCTAAACATCCCACTTTAGAACTTAACTCTACTCCAAGCGACTGGACTAACAGAGTATGCTTATGGTGCATAACTTCCAAGTTATTCTTAGTTGCAAAAACTCTAGAAACAAATGAATACAAAACTCTAGAATCAAACAAAACTGATGCAGGTACTGAGTTTACCAAAAACTTACCCAGTATGACATCCGGTGCTTCCTAAGCTCCCTCTAGAGTGACGTGGTTGACATGACCTCTGACCACCAACTGCGGTGCTCCTCCGAGTTGACCAGTGGCTTGAGAAACTCCTTGATTACTGTTCTACGCTAGCGTCTTGGCGGGTGTAGCTCCAAGGTTGAAGCGTACTGGAGTGATGGTTCCTTTTTGCGGGCACTGGTTGGTGAAGTGGCCTTGCTGATGGCAAGAATAACAAACTCTTGGATTATTCTGCTGGTTGTTCCCTAGATTGGAGTTGGATGGTGCAGGATTGCGAAAGTTCTGAGCAACTGGACGTGGTGCTAATGTTGGTGCAGGTGTCTTGGAAGAGTTCTGCAGTGAAAAATGATTAAACTGCTGCGGATCCATTCTTGATATCTGCTGTAACTGGTGACCTCCTTGCTGAGCCATCCTGCGTTTGCGGTTGTCTTCCAATTCCTTGCGTTTGTCTTCAAGAATTAACGCCTTGTTGACCAGTTCCTCAAAATCTGAAAAGGTATGTGCAAGCAGACTAACTTGCAGTCCAGTGTTCATTCCTTTCAAGAAGCAACTCTCGCAAGCCTTGTCGATGGCGACATCCTCTACAGCATAGTGAGCTAGCTAAGAAAATTTATTGAGATAGTCAGTCACTGACATAGTCCTTGCTTGAGAGCACAGAACTCATCCTTCTTCAGATCAATTATCCCTTCCGGCACATGGTACTGACGGAAAGTTGTGGAAAACTTTTCCGAGTAATATCTTGCAACGTCTCATGCGCTGCACAAAAGTTCTCCCACCTTTCAGCAACTATGCCTTCCATCTGGTGAGTGGCGTACAGAACCTTCTCATGGTCACTACATTGAGTGATCAGCAGCTTCCTCTCAATAACACGAAGCCAATCATCGGCCTCAACTGGTGAGATATGTCCAGAAAAGGTCGGTGGACGAGTCCTCATGAATTCAGCAAGCTTAGATGGTCCGTGGTGACCACGAGCGACTGGGGCTCCGTTGTGGTGATTGTTGTTGCTGTTCTAATTGTTCATATTCTAAATTTGATTCATCATGGTGTACATCATTTGGGTCTATGCTACCATGAAAGCTCCAAAATTTTGCAGATCGATTCGGGGTGCTTGTGGCGGTACTGCTCTTGCGGGGGTCTATTCATTTTCTTTTGATCCCTAAGTTCTAGATCCACTTGCAGCAGCATGACAAGTCTGAACCATCTGGTGAAGCTCCATGGGTTAGATTAGGTAGTAAGCACAAGATGAGTTTAGAACTAAGCAGGGGGTAAGTTAAACCCAACAAACACAACTCAAGAAACTCAACAGAAACACAGCTCATACTCGCACACAAGAAATAAGAACAAACCTAAGCACACAATCTACCGCATAAAGGGCGACTCTCCTAACCTTAAACTAGCTAAGCCGGACCAACTTAAACCTTAGCGAACTCAGTCGCTGAGGTAGCCTCCACAACCCCGGCGGTGCTCCTGCCTGTTATAGACTTGAAAGTGAGTTGGCATCCTCAAAGCCGATCCTAATGCCCAGATCGTGCAGCAGAACAGGCGTCCACAGTGCGAGCACGGTGCTCCTTTGGCTCCTTGCAGCTCGATGGCTCCTCAGCTTCTTCTGGGTATTCCTCTGGTTCTTCTTCTTCAGGGTCTTCCTCTTCTTGCTCTTCTTCTTGCTCGTGCTGACCGTAGAGGGCTTCTTCTAGCATGGCGATCCTTTTTTCCACCATCTGCAAGGTCTCGTGGATGCACTCCAGCTCTATGGTGGTCAACTCCAGTGACTCTTCTTGAGCAGCGGCGAACTGAGCAAGGTGCACCATGGTGGCATTGCCTTCCCCATCTGTGGATTAGTAGCGTGTAGGAAGGTCCACTGCTGAGGCATGAGGGTGGTAGCGGAAGACGGTGTCTTGCAGCTCACAGGCGTAGATGTTGTAGATCCTTAGAATGGTGAGGCGCGAAGCTTCTTGAATTGCTTCAGTCCAGACAAGCCTTCGAGCTGAGATGTTCAGGGGCTGGCTCACTTTGGTATCCCTCCTGGCATAGATAGTCAAACAGCAGATCACTCCACGATCTCGACCGTTCACTATCCAGTTGCTTCCACGGTACATTGGACGATCGAAGCCTCCAAGCACTTGCAACCGCTTCCAAAGCTCAGTGGCAAGTCCTCCCTTGCACTCACTATAGTTCTGAAGACGAGGCATCTGTCAAGACAGACAAGAGGGTAAGAACCAAATTAAAATAGCGGGGAGAGGAAAAATTCCAGCAAGAGTTGAGTCAAGAAAGACATGAGAAGAGTTAAGCAGTTCAATAAATCTTGTAAGTTAGTTTTGCTTTAGAAAATAATTTAGACACTCTAAGATGACCGATCTAACTAAGGTCAAGACCTACAGTCAGTATGGCTCTGATACCACCTCTGTTAGGACCCAAAAATGCAATTCTGGACCCTCTGTGTATAATGCACTAGTCCAGGATCACGCTAGTGCACACAGTGTCAACATAGATGAATATCGAACCACACAAGACGATTAATAGCATAAACGAGTAATTTGATAAATAAATAACCATTTTAACCTTATGGTCGAGTTTACACTTATTAAGCCACATAGGGCTAACAATAGAGAAATAAGCAACAGAACAAATAACTTCAGCGGAATCCCATCAATTCGCCACAGGCAATCGACTGGGATCCAGACCCTAATGATTAGCACCTTCCAAGAACTCCTCCTCGAAAGCAAGCGATGACTCCACTTCTGTTGATTGATTATAGCAAGCATGAGTACACAACCGTACTCGTAAGTCATACCACAGAATGCAATTTATACATGATTGGCTTATTCCAAAGGAATGGCTTCTGTGGTTCTTTTGTAGAAAGGCAACATTTGCAATTTAAATACGAATAATAGATTGAAACATGAAGTAAAACAAATAAACAACATTCATTTAACAGTTTGATTTCACAAAGAACACAAAGCTTAAACAAGTTATTCACATAATCATATGACTTAGATCACACAACTCCCTTCCCAAAGGTTTTATGAAAGCTACCCCTCGTCTGAAATCCCTGAGCATGTCCATGACCGCAAACGCGACTATTCGAATAGATTAATTAACACTCTGCAGAGGTTGTACACTTTACCCACACGATACAACTAGTGTTGCAAGGCACTAATCATAACAAAATGTTTTAGAAAACTTCATCTCAAGCATTGACACTCTCAGTGTGCTTAACTGCCATACCAACCTATACACAGTGATTGGTATGACACACACCGTTGGACAAGGAAGCGGCGAACCGTCCCGTGATGCGACTACATGGTAGCACAGCTCCACCCATCACTGAGCTCCTAACCTACAACCTGAGTAATCAATGTCGAGAAACTATAACTTACTAAGTTTGGCCCGCCCCATTAGGCACGTGGTCGTATAGTAAGGCTCAGTTAAATGGCGCACAAAGTTAAGTCCTTAATTGACTAAGGCAAGACTTCCAATCTCTAACTATGCCACACAGCTTATCAGCCACCAATTCACGCAGCGCCACTTGCCTCCATCTAAATCTTTTCCCACCCTATTGGTTAAGTGCAACATATGCCATTAACGAGTAATAGCACACAGTACACACAGTTTTATCACATAGTTCCATAATCATTTAGTCAAGTTTATATTTGCATCTTACATGAGATGATGGCTTATAGCATGGCTGAGCAATCTAATCGTATCTAACCAACCCACGTTGGTGCTACAATAATACCAACTAAATAATGAACCAATCTAGGGTGACAAAAGATTATGACATAACAACAAACAAGGTGGATATAACAAATTGGATTAATAACTACACCCAAAAGCATTTAGATAAATACTTAAAGTAAATGCAATAATTTGAATCAATATAACTTTTGAAACTGGGTTTAATATGATCGAATGTATAACTTGCCTTGGAATAGGTCTAGGTACTGATCTTGCTCTTGAGGCACTCCTTCAAAGTTCCCCTTAGTCCGTTGGACCTTGCCTTCCTCGGAACCCCAGGGCAGGCAAGGTCCAGCAGACTAAGGGGGACCCGCATCCATTTTAGCAGTTAGTTCACACATACGAGGTCATTTGTGTGAGTTAGAAAAAAGGAGGAAGAACTGCACTGCTTTTTATCTCCTCCCCAATAGAACACAACCAACAAAAACTAGAACTTAAAATAATTATAGAGAAAAATGCAGAACAAGAAAAACCCTGGAAAAATTATACTATGAGCATCACTGTGTCAGGAACGTCCCCTAAAAATTTCATGATTTTGGGAGTTAAAATTCTCTGCCTAAAAATTCTTTAACTCTCTTTGCCATTTCTTTTCCTCCTCCCCCCAAACTCTCGGTAAAACTCTTTTCTCCCTCTACCTTTTCTCCTAGCCGAATCCCATCCAAGCCACTGCCCTTTCCCTGTTCACCACTACCATTTCTCCCTTCCCCAAGAAAGCAACCCCACTTACCATTTCTTAATTTCACTCCCCCAACCGAAGCACAAGTGCAAAACGTCCCCACTGCCACCCATCACCTCTCACTCCATCTTCTCCCCACCAAAACAACACTTCACTGCCATCTTTTTCCTCCAGCAGCACACCTCCCCTTTCTTCCTCCTTCTCAAGCTCAAGCTCCCACACTTCTCTCCTTATAATCCAAATCAAAAACTGAACACTCTCAATGCATGTCACCCCATTGCAACCCCCGTCTCATGAGACTTCCATTCATCAAAATAGATTTCGCATGCATGAACTTTTGTGTGTTTTGGAGAAGAGGGAAGGACTAGCAGCGGTGGTAGTGGCAAGGTGAGTCGGCCGAGGCTCATATGGCAAGGTGACACAGTGGAGGCAGCGGCGCGACGGTGGCATAGCCCGGCAATAGCTGAGCCGAGGCAAGGCACGGTGCTGTCTACCGGCATCGGCAGCGGTGCTTGGGGATTAGCGGCAGCCTGGGTGAAGACGACGACATGGAGGAGACGGCCGAGAGCGTGGTTGGTGGAGGCAGCGGGTGAGCGGCATGGCCAAAGCGAGGCCAGGCAGTGGTGCATGCTGTCGGGCCATGCAAGCACACGGCCAGGCTCGACAGCGGCGACGCGGAGTCGGCATGACATGTTGCGCCCGAGCGCGGCAAGGTGGACGGTGCAGAGCGGCGTGACGTGACAAGGCCGAGCAGTGGTGCTGTGGCTCGCTGCGGCCACGGTGTCAACGAGGTGGTGTCGAGTGCACTGCCAGCTTGGCAGGTGCATGCGTGCGGCTGGCCTCGACGATGTCGGCAAAGACAGCGCATGCATGCAGCGGCACGAAGGACAACGTGGTGCATGCGGCGTCGAGGGCGCGATGCATGCGGTGGGACGTTGACGTGGACGCAGACGAGGGGCCGAGCGGACGCGGATTGGCGACGACTACGGCGGACGCGGCGCCGAGAAGACGTCGTCCGGTGGTAGTGGCACGCCTATCGCGTGCGGCGGTAAAATATTTAGTTAAATCATGTTACTGCGTTTATATTAATTAGTGGTCCTTGTTGCATACTCATCATATTAAGCATGGCATTTTTTCATGCATGTTTAAATGTAATTAACAAATGGATAATTGATTCAAGCGAGAAAATGTGTTTAAAAGCACCTCTTTACAACCAGCACCATTGGATAAAACTTATAAATAGAGAAGATGTTATGAGGATAATTAAATAACAATAGGCTAATAGCTTTTCTAAATACAAGTTCTTAGAAGGTTTAGTGATTTCAGTTAAGTTTGGACACTAAGCTAACAAAGGCAAGAAAATCTGAAAAATAAGCATTTGTGTGAATGTCCATAGCGAACAGTGACTTCTTTGGTTAGGCAAAGAAGTATTGGGATAGGAAAATTTTGGTGGAACAGTATGACAAAACTAAAAGAAATGACCAAATAATTGGTAGAGTATGAAGATTTATTAACCATTAGTACTTAGTATAAAGAGGTAAAACTGATTAGAAAAGAAGAGTTGAATTATAGATGTCTAAATAAAAAAGGGAACCAATCTAAGAACCATTCCTGAAAATGAACAGTGCGTCTGGAGTCCAAATAATGGATTGATCAACTAGTAGCACTTAAGTTAGTAATTTTCTCTTTTATGGAATTAATTATTACTGAGACAAGTAATTGGAGGTTAGTTAAAAATAACCTCTAAGTTATTATCGTTTACAGTACTAGGACAATCATAAGCAGGAAGGACAGTTGGTAAATCAAATAGTAATAGATGATTAGTGAAGTATAAGTTGAATGCCTTTGGTGGGTGATCAAAAGAGCAAACTCGTTAAAAGTCAAGTTTTGGAGTATGGTTGGCATTATAACAGTAATCCCTAGGCCTCAGTGGTGTCAAAAGAAGCAACAGGTCGTCAGAGAATTATCTAGAAACTAAAAGAATTATTTTTACACACAAAATTGATTTAACTTCTAAAATTCATAAGAAATTCATATGAACTCCAAATGAGATGAACCAAGTTATTTTGGTCATGTAGTTTTTTTTCTATATTTAGATATATAATCCTTTTATCCACCACTTTTCTACAAATTTTTGCGAAAAATTAGATTTCAGATGAACAATGACTGAAACCTAGTTTTTTCAACATTTTTCCAAAAGCTGATTTTCAAACTAATATAACTCTCGCATAATGACTCCAAATGAAATCATTCTTTCACCTAAATTTATATAAAATCATAATCTACCCACTATATAATTTTCATGCATTTTTTAGCATTTTGAATTTTTGGCTTTATTTGGTGTTTATTGCTATATCGTTATTTCGTTATGTTTTCGACGATTCCCATGAATTCGTGAGTTTGACCTAAGGGTAATTGGGAGTGGTACCAGCAAAGGCAAGCAATCCCCTCCTTTGATTCATGTTGAATTCCTATTAATTTCAAATGTATTTATGTTGCTTTTGAAGTATTCTATGCATTGCTTCAATTTTAATTACTTGTATGTCAAATGGGTAGCTTTAGATATGCCCTACTTGCTTCATTGGCCTTCTTTTGAATGTTAATTACCCTTTTACCTTGAATGATTAAGGTTATATGTTATATGGGTTTGTTTGGTGATTTGTAGAACGTTGCTTAATCATGCTAGTAGTTATAGTCAAAAGCAATTGATGGAGCTAGTCCATCGGTCGATGGATTGAATTGAATCTTGATGAAATTTGAGGAATGTGCGGATTGAATTATTTTGATTCTGAGGAATATGTCCAGATCTTCAAATCTAGTTTTGTGGACTTGTTGGGTCGGTTTTTGTTGTGTGTCAGACTTGGACGGGTGATAGGGTGATGAATGGAGGTTATACCGTATTAATGTTGCCTCGTCTAGGTATTTAAGGATCGACCTGTCGTGTGATGAACCAAGTCTTACGTGCAAGCACACGACGGGATAATGGCGATGGCTTAGCTAAATAATTTGTTATGTGTTAGCTATCAAAACACAATTAGATTGACAATTGTTATTTGAGCACCGGTAGTTGCCGAGGCTTTACCGGTGGCTCGTGTTTTACTGTTGTTTTCTTGTCAATCTAGTGGGGGCATGTTAAGTGTCGTCTTAACTAGCCCTTAAGGGTCTCTTATGCGCAAGGGACTTACTTACACAACAGGGTGTACCGTGCTTCAGTGCAAACGATAGCCTGCCATGGTTTGGATCCTCGAGTGGTTTGATAGTTAGCACATGCATTGTAATGGCCTCGTTATGATATCTCAGTCACACTCCAAAGGAAGAGTGCATTGGCCAACATTAAGAGGTATTCATATCATGTGGGTAAAACTGTACACCTCTGTAGAGTTAAAATCTATTTGAATAGTTGTGTCCCCAGTCATGTACATCACCTGTGGGAAAGCATGCACAATTAGTTTATGGGTTTGGGTTATGTTGATAGGTCATGTGTTAAATTGTTCAAATCTTGTATGTTGTCACGAACGGGAAGTTCGCGTGTTGATTTGTTAAGAAATGAATTGTGTCACGAACGGGAAGTTCATGTGTTGATTATATTTGTAGTATCTATTGTTGTTGATCATGAATTTGGGATTACCTACTGTTATATAATGTTTTTAAAATGTCTTACAAATGGAAATTTGAATCTATATCGGTTATCTCAATGAAAAACTTGCTTATGCTGAAAATTGCATAGTGTAGTAGCCTTCCGTTGACAATTGAATGCATTTATTATATGTTTGTATTTGTACGTCTTGCGAGTACGTTTTTGTACTCAGTTGGATTGTCCATGTTGCACGTGAGAAGTCATTCGAATCAGGTTTTAGTATGACAGATACTACGGCTTTAACCCTAGTTGGTTGCTTGTGGGTTTGGGCATGCCAACTCGGTTTCTCTCTTTTTATTTCCTTATTTACTTCCGTTACAACTTAATTTGTTTATAATTAAATTTGGCCGTTCGGCCCTCTTATGAAAAATTGGACCATAAGGTCATATTTGTTGATGTTGTAATAATGTTTCTATTATTCTTGTATATTGTGTATGGTTGTGATGAACAATGTTGTTTGGATATGTGCGTGTTAGCCATTGATCCTTGGGAGCTAATATGAGACACATATCCGGGTACTCGAAATCGTTCTCGTTGCATGTTAAGTGTTGTGCCTCCGGTGCAATCCCTTGGCTTGAAACAGATCCGATTTTGGGGTCGCCTACAGTGTTGGTATCAGAGCCATACTGGCTGTAGGTTAAAGCCGTAGTAATTGATGTTGTTAGGATTTTGGTTTGCAAAGAATATTTTCAAACTAGCAAAATTTAACAAAAATGCAAGTAATATAATTCCTTTCTTTCTTACCTATCCTAGCATATGATTCTTACCTCACTATTCTTTTGATTTGTGAAACATCATTTTCTCTATTGCTCGTCTCTCTTTTCCAACACTAGAAATGTTGAATAGTCATCGGTGAAGAGCATTAGTGGAAGGACGAGAAGACGACGCCTTGCTAATATTTTAGGATTAAGTTAGGGATTATCTTTAGATATTATAAACCCAAATTATATTCATTAGCTTCTAGACACTGGACTTTGTAGTGTGCTCTTTTGCTTTCTTTTGTTCCGAGTAGTTGCGCATCGCCTATGGGCAACATGACTCGCAATTATGTCGGAAAGCTACGGTTGCTTTTCTTGCATCTTGTGCTGACCTTTGAGCCTTAGCACACTCATTTGGATCTTGATTTTGAATGTTAGAAGTGTGCATACATTCTAGGGTTAACTTGCATACCCGTTGCCCGTTACCTTATGCTCATTCTTTCCTCACTACATCTTTTAGGCACCAAAATGTTTGGGGGGGGTAGAAGATGCCTCAAATTATGTGTTAGGCATCTTGATTCTTACACTTTGATCATGCATGTAGTTCTAAGTTAACTCAAGCATGCCATGTTACTCAATTTGTTTGCATGGATCACAACTAAAAAGGAAAAATGTAAATCGAAAAGCACGGTGAGTAGTTCATGTTGGTATTTAAAATATGAAAATGACTAACATTTAGAAGTATAAATGAAATAGCCCTTAATTTGCTTATTCTTAAAATTTTTAACCAAATTGGAATTTAACAAATTGCCATGCTCTTATAGATATTCCTTGCATTTTGGATGTCATGGATGTTGTAGTTTGATGTGTTAGATTTTTGTGGGGTTAAAGAACATGTTTGTCTTTTACTTGATGAGAAATATGAACTTGTTGTGAATAAAGTTGGGTATAGTCTATTTTCACCCATGCTTAACTAAAGGAATTGAACCATGTTTGGTCGCTTGGGAAACTAATCATGTGCCTTCGTGTTAAATGAAACCCTTTTCATTTTGTTGTACAATTTTGGTCAAGTTGAAAGAATGGTGCACCTATAACGAATGGTACTTCCTAAAATCTTGAATTTATTCACATGTTAATATGATAGTGTGTAGTTCACAAATATAATTTTTTACGGAATTTATTGAACTTATTTTGCCCAGAATTTAATCCAAATGCTTTGCAAGGTTATTCTTGCAGATTTTGAATCTGGAACTAATCGAGAGCTTTAAAATGCTAGGACTCAATTTTTTGGTGTTGTGTAACACCTCAGTAACCTTCTAAAATTTTTCTAGAATTGTTGAACTCAATTTCACTAGTGTTTGAGCATATGTCTTGTTTTCCTTGTCTGAATTGTTGTACCCACTAGAACCTAGGGATAATGTGTAGGGTTAATTTTTATAGCATATTTAGTATTTTTGCCGAGCCCTAGTTGCTCACTAGTAGTCTTTAAACCAATATCTGTTTTGAGCTTGATGCTAGACTTGGTTGTGGGTGAATTATTCTTGATGTATATGTGAACTTTCAGATGTTGTTACTAGTATGCACTTCTTTTGTCAAATTGTTTGAAGTGATTGTTGGTTAAGGACAAAATCATGTTAGTGTGACTTCTATCTCTTGTGATGCCTTGTGCTCACCTTAGCAAAAATTAAATTGTTTTGTTGCATTTGAATAGAATCATGTAAGCATGCATGTGAGCATTTGCACCCTCACTAACCAAACCTAATTTTGTCGTAAAGCTGATTGCACACATGCATCCTTTCATGCATTCATCCAATGCATTCCTCTCCACAGCCAGGCAATTAGAACTAGAGGATCAAGGGTTAAGTGAGACCACCATAAACTTTGCTTTATCTTCTCTTCCCTACACGACATCCCGGTGTTGATGCTAGATTACCATTTAACCAGTCCTCCCGTTCTATTGATCGATGCCTCTTTCGGTCGACTGAATGGAGCCATGTCTTTCGTCCTACCAGAAGACGGCATGAAGCGTGATATATCAAAGTGTCTTCGAATCAAGAAAGGAAAGGTTAAACAAAGCGATGGTAAGGAAAATTTGTCAACAACGCCATGTTACTTCGTCGGGATCTTCCGGCACTATCTCCGAAGGAAATCAAGACAGCAGATGGTGCATTTCGGTTAGAGTTGAAAGGACCACCTAGGAAACACTTGTCAGAAGGATCATAGAAACCCCTCGACATTGTTTCCCTCTATAGGACCTAAAACTTAGGAAGAACCTCCCTTGTTTTAGATTTGAGTTCAGTTTGCGACGAAATCCGAAGTGTGATCCGTAACCAAACCCAATAAGTTTGCCACAACCTTTCGTTCTGACTTCCGGACTACCGAAATCTCAGGACGAGATTCTATTTAAGGGGGTAGGTTTGTAACATCTCCAAATCCCTAAGTTGGATTAGTTAAGCATCTAATGTGCATTTGTGAAATTTTGGACTTTTTAAAACTTTTTGTTGTAAACCAAATAGGTTGAAACCTGGTTTTCCAAATCCTAGAATTGAATTTTCTAAAACAAAATAAAATTTTGTCGAGATCTTGAAACTTATTTCAAAGTGGAGTGTAAACCTTATGTTGAAAATCCTTTGATTTTTGAAGACTAGAATTTTAAACCTAGAATCTAACACTCCTTCTCCAATTTAAAAGCTCAAATTGAACTTGGGGTAAAACTAAAAAGGTTTCAAGTGTGAGAATATTTTAGTTGGATTCTATCCACTCTGTTGTGCTTGTTTGAATTTTTCTGAAATTTTTGGAGGTTATTTGGTTCCCTATTTAATTTGCATGTTCAAATTTTGAATTTGGATTTAAAGCACAAATCTAGTAGATAAATAAAACAAATGGAAATGAAAGTTGATAATTAAAAATCTAAACACAGCATAATTGTTCTAAATATAATTTGAGAAATTAATTAATGCATGTTTTGCAATTTTCTCACTTCAAGTAATAATAATCAATATTAAATAAAATTGTTTGAAAAACTGCAATTAAAATTTTAATTATTTTGATTTCTTGTTTTCGCATGCGCTACAAAAATCATGTCATTATGCATGCATTAGTATCGTCATTTTTCTTTTCTGATTCAACCGACTACAAGCGAAACGCTCGCGTGTCCCTTCTTTTCTTACCATCTCTCATTTTTCTGTCCCTGATAACTCCTTTAGTTTCTCTCCTTCAAATCTCGTCCAAAAGCTCAAAATCAAGCCGTGCATGTTATACCACCGCAATCGTCATCGCACGACCAACCCATTTCTGTAATTCGTTTTTGCATGCATGTTAGTTTGAGCAAATTCGTGAAAGGAGAAAAGAAGTAGCAAATAAAACACCTGTGTGTCCATTCTCTTCCCCAACTTCTCTCCTCGCTATCACAAACAAAAACCGAAAATTGTGCAACGCATGTTATACCGTTGCGATCGTTGTCTTGAGAGCGTTTCATTTTAGTGGTTAGTTCGTGCATGCGAGGTTGTTTGGGCGAGTTGGAGAAAAGGAGGAAGAACTACACTGCTTTTTATCTCCTCCCCAGCAGAACACAACCAACAAAAATTGGAACTTAAAATAATTATAGAGAAAAATGCATACCAAGAAAAACCCTAGAAAAATTATACAATGAGCATCATTGTGTCAGGAACGTCCCCTAAAAATTTCATGATTTTTAGAGTGAAAATTATCTACCTAAAAATTCTTTAACTCTCTCTGCCATTTCTTTTCCATCCCCCCAAACTCTCAGCCGAAACTCTTTTTCTCCCCCCTCTGCCTTTTCTCCCAGCCAAATCCCATCCAAGCCACTGCCATTTCCCTATTCACCACTGCCATTTCTCCCTTCCCCAAGAGAGCAACCCCACTCACCATTTCTTAATTTCACTCCCCAACCAAAGCACAAGTGCAAAACCTCCCCACTGCCACCCATCGCCTCTCACGCCATCTCCTCCCCACCAAAACAGCACTTCACTACCATCTTCTTCCTCTATCAGCATACCTCCCCTTTCTTCCTCCTTCTCAGGGAAGAGTGCATTGGCCGACATTAAGAGGTATTCATATCGTGTGGGTAAAATTGTACACCTCTGTAGAGTTAAAATCTATTCGAATAGCTGTGTCCCCGGTCATGTACATCACTTGTGGGAAAGCATGCACAGTAAGTTTATGGGGTTGGGTTATGTTGATAGGTCATGTGTTGAATTGTTCGAATCTTGTATGTTGTCACGAACGGGATGTTCGCGTGTTGATTTGTTAAGGAATGAATTGTGTCACGAACGGGAAGTTCATGTGTTGATTATATTTGGAGTATCTATTGTTGTTGATCATGAATTTGGGATTACCTATTGTTATATAATGTTTTAAAAATGTTTTACAAATGGCAATTTGAATCTATATCGGTTATCTCAATGAAAAACTTGCTTTATGCTAAAAATTACATAGTGTAGTAGCCTTTTATTGACACTTGAATGCATTTATTATATGTTGCTATTTGTAAGTCTTGCGAGTACGTTTTTGTACTCAGTTGGATTGTCCATGTTACAGGTGAGAAGTCGTTCGAATCAGGTTTTAGTATGACAGATGCCACGACTTTAACCCCCAGTTGATTGCTTGTGGGTTTGGGCATGCTAACTCGGTTTCTCTCGTTTTGTTTCCTTATTTACTTCCGCTGCGATTTAATTTGTTTATAATTAAATTCGGCCATTCGGCCCTCTTATGCAAAATTGGACCATAAGGTCATATTTGTTGATGTTGTAATGATGTTTCTATTATTCTTGTATATTGTGTATGGATGTTAAGAACAATGTTGTTTAGATTTGTGCATATTAGCCACTGATCCTTGGGAGCTAACATGAGACACATATCTGGGCACTCGAAATCGTTCTTGTTGCATGTTAAGTGTTGTGCCTCGGTGCAATCACTTGGCTTGAAACAGATTTGATTTTGGGGTCGCCTACACCGGATGAAGTGAAGGTTTGTCATTCGCCATGCTAGTGCAAGGTTAGGACTAGGTGATGTAAAAGTTTCATTACGAACTCTAGACTGCATACTATAATGTTGTGTATGGTGGTATTGACGGATACCGAACAAACTAGAGACTTTGTATTGTGTGGTTAAAGTTGTACACCTCTGCAGAGTGTAAATCTATTTTAGTCATGCTCGCTGTCATGAGCGTGCTAAGTGTGGTCACATCGGGTATAGTCTTAATTTTTGCAAAAACGGTTTGTTGAAAAATGTTGGGATGGTTGGTTGGTGTGAGTGTCATGTCTATGGCTATGAATGAAATGATGATCACATCCGAGGACGGTTGTGATTTTTTTATTGTTTAGTTACATACTTGTTATTTCATTATCTGTCCATTGCTCTTTAAAATTTCTGTTGCAAATTATTACATATGGATATTGCAAATTAAACTTGCTTAGTGCTCAAAATAACTTGTAGTGTAGAGCCACATCCATTGATAGCCTTGCATTTATATTTTGTTGCGATACACTACTAATCTTGCTAAGTACAAAATGTGCTCAATCTTGCTTAAATTGTTGATCAGAGTATGAGAATGAGCCAATGCCAAACGACGCGTTCTTTGCACCTCGTACTAGAGGGTACGGTGACGGGTCTTGCTAGGGTTTTGGGTTTTACTTGCTATGCTTCCGCTAGTACCTTTGATATTTGAGTTTTAATTTGGCTAGTCGGCCGTGTAATGTAAACTTGTTATGTAAACGCTTAAGTTTAACACTATATTTGTTTCTTGTTGTATGTACGAAATGTATGGATGTGGCTATCAATGTTGTGGATGTGTGTACTAACCACTGATCATAGGACTAGTACGGTACATATACGAGGGCTTCGGGTATTCAAAACCCGGGGTCTGACAATTTTTCTAGCGTTTCACACCAGATAGTTCAGATACAACGCAACAACACAACGCATGAGAGTGATAAAGATACATTTCAAATTTTATATTTGGAAATAAATTTTGATAAAATTCTGAATTAAACGTAAACCCTTAATAAAGGTAAACATAGAATTAAAGTGTAATTTTGTATTGTATAACTTCGTATTTGGAACTTAAAGTAAATCCACAATAGATTTGGAATGAAGATTAACTTCCGAAATTAAAATAAAACTAAAATTAAATTCGGAATTATGTAAATACAAATTTGTATAAAAATTAATTCTGAAACAAAGATTAATTCTGAAGGAAAATCCAATTGTGGGACTTTGAATCCTGTCGTCTCTACAAGCATTCATATTGTGCAATAAACAATTCATTTTCACAAGGAAAACGTAGCACCAACACAAACATGAACACCACAGTACTACCCCTCCGATGCACAGAATATATAGGACATATAATTCGTGAGACTTTGCAATACTGGAACATGCAAGTAGATTTAATGAGGCTTTTCCTATTATATTTTCCCACACACAAGCATTTCTTCTTCGTGATCACCTACAAAAGGTATCCATCTTTCACCTTTGCAAAATAAGAAGGGCGGGGGGCGTACTTAAGTCATTTCCCTTCATAGATTTATTATTTCATCACCTCTTTAAACTTTACGCAAACAAAAAAAAATGCCTTACAACATATAGTGGAGGGAGTACATCGTTCTACATATTTAGTGAAGAAAAAAAATGACTACCTTATTATAAAAACATAGTAAAGCATGTGAAATCAAAATATCTATTTAATTTACATAAAAATTAATAAAAATATTTTGTAAAGTCACTAGCCGTGCAGTCGCACGGGCTCATGACTAGTATTGTATAACTGGGTTACTTACATGCATGGACAACCGAATTTTTGGGATGCAATATGGATGAAGAATCTGCGATCCTTTGCTGCTAAGGAGCATCTTCCTTTACTGCCAACCTTTCGCAACGCCCCTGCCCTGCAGCTCATATTCTCTTTGAGCTTCCGCTTCAAGTTTGACACATACTTTGCTTCGGTTCGGTTGGCCCCGCAGCTTATATACCCACCGTGCACTAGTGTGGCGCGAATCTCACTCTCACAAGTAAACAAACACACATTGCACTTTCGCGTTGGATTTCCATCTAGCCAGCAATGGAGGTGGGAAGAGCACTGTGGAGGATGGCACTCCTGATGACTGCGATCGTGGTGTCCTTCCGTGGCGAGGTTGTTACGGCCGACGGTCAGCCGGCGGGAGGGCCGGACACGAACGTGCTGTGCATCAGCAAGTGCGGGACGTGCCCGACGGTGTGTTCGCCTCCGCCGCCGTCACCGAAGAGCGGCAGCGGCTACTCGCCGTCGCCTCCTTCGCGCTCCTCCTCGCCGCCACCTCCGTCGGGGCAGACAAAGGGAGGGCGGTCCGGCAACTACTACTACTTCTTCACCGCCGGGAGCGGCCCGAGCTGCACCGCGTCAAGCGTTTACACGTCGCTTTTCTTGGTGATTCTGTCTCTTGTCGCTGTTTTGTTGCGGTGATGCGTTTCTAGTCTTCTCTCCAGGGAGATCTCTCGTTTAATGTTTGTTCGTGTGTGCTTTCCGGGTGTTATTAACGTGAAATTGGCAAACTCTTGCTTTTACAATTTTCACCTGCCCTGCGCAACTGCTCCTTGTGCTTGTCGAGATTACTGTTGTCGACTCTCCCTGGAATGAGCTCAAAGTTGTGTTACCAACCTCCACCGATTACTAGCATACGAACAGGAAATACAGGTTCACAAGTGTATTTCAGATGGTAGTTTGGGGAAGAACAGGAGGGGAATAGAAGGTTCAGAGAAGAACAGAGGGGGGAATCGAGTCCAGAGTTTACATCCGATACTTCAACGGTAAGCAATGGGGCCACTACTTATAAGCATCTCTTCCATCGGACTGCTGGGTGGGCTCCACAGCAGCTTGCTTCCAGAAGATCGCCGAATCACTGGACCCATTCCGAGTCGGGATATCGCTTGCTAGGCCGCCGGCTTCGCTTTGCTTCAGAACCAGCTGCTGCATTGTCTGTCGAATACTGTAATCTGTCCGGCAACGTGACATTCTCCCCTCCTTTAAATCCGGCTTGACCCCAAGCCGATGCAGCAGGGAAACGCCTCTTCAATTCCGCATAATCCTCCCACGTAGCATCAGCTGACGAAGCCCCAGACAATTGGACTAAAACTTGTGTTCCAGAGGTTGAACCTGATTGCTGCAATCGACTGCCCAACACTCTGTGCGGCACACCCACAGCAGCAATTTCCGGTAATTCTGGTTGTAATGTTTCGCTCAGAGCTAATGCTTTTTTTTAACTGGGAGACATGGATAACTGGGTGGATATTAGAAGTCAGCGGCAACTTCAATCTGTACGCTACCGGTCCGACTGCCTTCTCAATCTGAAAAGGTCCGAAGTATCTGAATGCTAGTTTGTGGTTCGCTCTGGTTGCAACAGAAGTTTGAATGTAGAGTTGTAATTTGAGGTAAACCCAATCTCCCACTTCAAAGCTTCTCTCCGACTGTTTGCGATCTGCTTGAACCTTCATACGTTGACAAGCTCTATGGAGATGCTGGTGTAATAGATTTGTCATCAATTCCCTATCTTGCAACCAGGTTGATAGTTCCGGGGAGGCACATTCAGCAGTATCCACTATACCAAAGTGACGAGGGCTATGACCATACAACACCTCAAACGGCGACTTGCCCAGGGTAGAATGATAGGAAGTGTTGTACCAAAACTCCGCAAGGGCTAGCCATTCCGACCATTTGCGGGGACAAGCATGTACAAAACACCGAAGATAGGTTTCAAGACATTGGTTCACTCGCTCAGTCTGACCGTCCGTCTGTGGGTGATAAGAAGAACTCATCCGCAATTGGGTAGTCGCTAGCCGGAAAAACTCTCTCCATAGAGTACTTGTGAATATTCGGACTCGGTCAAATATCAAGGATTGCGGCAAGCCATGTAGTTTGAATAGTAATGTAGGACTGGGCTATATGCAAGGCAGTAAACGGGTGTGCAAGAGGGATAAAGTGAGCATATCGTGAGAATTTGTCCACCACTACCATAATACTATTGTAGTTGGAAGATCTAGGTAATCCCTCAATAAAATCCAAGGATACTATTTGCCAAGCTTGATCGGGTACGGGTAGTGGTTGCAGCAAACCGGGGTACTTGACATGCTCGGTTTTAGCTTGTTTGCAGACCGAACAAGTGGACACAAAGGTTTTGATTGCCTGTTTCATACCCGGCCAAGCAAACAATTTGCGTATGCGGTTGTAGGTTACCTGAAATCCCGAGTGACCACCAATTGCACTCGCATGCATAGCTGTGATAATCTGCTGTTGCATTTTAGTGTTGGTACCCACCCAGACTCTCCCATTATACCTCAACAGACCATCACAAAGTTGGAACCTGGGGTGTGTTGCTCAAGTAGCACTTAACTAAGTCAGTAACTTTCGGGCTGAGGCATCCAATTTATAACCTTCCACAACTTCGGTTAACCATGCCGGCACACATGTTGACACTGCAACCAAATCACCCAAAAGACAAGAAGGTGGGCGAGATAGAGCATCAGCTGCGGTATTGTCTACCCCCTTTTTATATGTCAATCGGTAGCACAACCCTGAGAGTTTATGGAGAGCTTTTTGCTGCCAGGCCATCGTCAGTCACTGATCATCTAGATGGACTAAGCTCTTATGATCCGTTTTAATCAGAAACTCTGTATGCTGCAAATAAGAGCGCCACTGGTCAATTGCTAGCATGATCGCCAAACTCTCCTTTTCATAAGTGGACAAGGCTTGATTGCGAGGACCTAGGGACTTGCTGAGATATGCCAAGGAATGTCCTTCTTGCATCAACACAGCTCCAATGCCCTTATCAGACGCGTCCGTCTCAATGACAAATTGTTTGCTGAAATCTAGGAGGACAAGCACTGGGGTAGTCATAAGCGCCTCCTAGAGAGATTGAAATGAGGCTTCCTTCTCCGCTGTCCACAAGAATACTGAATTCTTCTTGAGCATATCTCTGAGAGGTCTGCTTATTAACCCAAAATTCTTGACGAACTTACGATAATATCCAGCCAACCCAAGAAATCCTCGTACTTCCTTGACATTGGTCGGAGAAGGCCACTTACGCACCGCATCAATGTTTTTGGTGTCCGTAGCGACTCCCTCTTTACTAATAACATGGCCTAAATAGGAGATCTGTTGTTGTGCAAATGAGCATTTGGACCTTTTTACCTTCAATTGATTGTTGTCCAGTATGGTCAAAACAGCCCTCAACATATTTTCATGATCAAGCAATGTGCTACTATAAATTAATATATCATCGATGAATACTAACACACCCTTTCTTAGCAGAGGGGCCAATATAGTGTTCATAAGTCCTTAGAAGGTAGCCGAAGCATTTGTCAACCCATAAGACATCACTTGAAATTCATAATGGCCATGGTGAGTCTTAAAAGCCGTCTTGTGTTCATCTTTCGGTTTCATCCAAATTTGGTGATACCCCGCTCGCAAATCGAGGCTTGTGAACCATTGAGATCCCGCTAACTCATCAAGAAGTTCATCGATAATGGGCAAAGGATATCTGTTTTTAACTGTAGCCGCATTCAATTGGCGATAATCCACACAAAACCTCCATGTCTTGTCTTTTTTCTGAACCAACAACACAAGAGAAGAAAACGGGCTTAAGCTAGATCGAATAATGCCTGCGACAACATATCTTCCACCGCCTCTCAATTTCATCTTTTGCGTTGGGTTGTACCTATACGATTGAAGGCTCACTAGCATAACTCCCTTGAGCAATGGGATTGCATGATCAAATGGTGCGCTTGGAGGTAATCCTTGAGGTTCATCAAACAATCGGTCAATTCCAAAGAAGAAGGTGCGAATAGGCGTGGTATACTTTCACTTGTGCTGCTCGTTACCAACAAGGATAGTTCGTTGCCCCCGAAAGTCCTATTAGAACCTCGCTCATATTGTAACCACAACACACAACACTGCGATTCATTCCACTGTTGCCATACAAACACACCTCCTTTCCTTGATGTGAGAAGGATAAAGTTTTCTTCACCCAGCTTCATCATGGGATTATGCTCAAGCCACCCATCCCAAGTATGAGATCATAACACCCTAAAGGCAATACTCAAATGTGTATGGAAATAGTGACTCTGAATAGTCCATTGACAATCGAGAAACTCCTCTGCGCACTGCAGTATCTCCCCATTGGCAATATGTACTCGCAAGGGCTTGCAAGATGTGCTGACTCCTTTGATTAATCGCGCTAATCCCTCACTGATAAAACAATGGGAACTACCCGAATCCACTAATATGGTCACTGGCTGACCTTGAAGCTCACCTTGGAGTCGAATGGTACGAGCAGTTTCATGCCCCTTTAGAGCATCCGGTGAAATGGACATCAAGTCAGCACCGGTTTGTACTTTCTCTTCCTCCTGCTGAGGATCATCATCCGGAGGTTTCAACATGTCCCATAACTCTTCTACCACATGTAATTGCACTGTCGGTCCACAATGGTGATCCCGAGACCATTTTTCGCCGCAGGTGAAGCACAGTCCTTTGGCTCTTCTGTACGTCCGCAGAGCAAGCAATTTGTCGTTAGTAGGAATGGCTTTAGTTCCATCCATACCCCGACGTTCATCCGTCTTGCCCACTGTTGGAGTTCTAACTGGTGGTAAGGGAAGAGGAAATGCAGTTCGTAATCCAGAACGCACTCCTACTGGTTGATCATTTATGCGAGGATCCCTCTGCATAGATTCTAACACCTCTTCCTGCAGGCTAGCCAAAGCTACGGCCGTGTCAAAATCCGGTGGTCGATGTAGAACCACCGCAGAGCGAATATCTCCCTTTAAGCCATCAACAAATTGTGTGACAAAAAAAACTGGGTTCCAGGAATCATGATGCGCCAATAACTGATGCATGATTTCATTAAACCTCTCTGCATATTCAGAAATTGAATTGGTTTGACGTAAACGATTGAATTGCCGAACCAAATGTTGCAATTCCTCTCGACCGAATCGGTCACACACTGCTGTAGCAAAAGCTTCCCATGAACTGAAAAGGATATGCGCCTTGGAAGATTGTAGCCAAAGTAATGCTCCTCTCACAAAATACATGGTAGCCACATTGACCTTAAACTCTGGATAAATGTTGCAAATACGGAAATAGTTCTCACATTTGAGTTGCCACGCCTTCGATTCTCGCCACAAAAGAGGGAAATCCAATTTCGTGAAATGGTTGGTGGTGAACAGAACCTTGATGCCCTCATTGGATACTGCCACCACGTCATATCGATGAGAGTAACCCTCATGGAAATCCGATACCGTTGGCGGTCTTGGCCGTGGAGGAAAATTTTCCCCGCCGCTTCGCCTTACCCAAACGATGGCTCATCCCAATCAAAGCTTGATGTCGAAGAGCAGGCAAAATCGGCGGTAGAGGCACCGGTAGATTTGATATCACGGAGTTGCGGAGAGTTGAATCACTTGCGATCGCAGATTCAAAAACTTCGGTCATGCAGATCATCCACCGATCGCACCATCTCAAGCCTCCATTTCGCAACTCCATTACAACGGCTTCATCTCTTCCACGGCCGCCAGTATGGATTCACCGGTCTCCAATTTCGAGCAACTCACTCGGGCAAGAATCGCCTTGGTGAGGTCACCAGCTGTTGATCCATTTCTAGCGATCGGATTTGTGCTCTAAAAGTAAAACGTGGAGGATCCAGGTTGGGAGATGGCTCGATACCAATTGTTACCAACCTCCACCGACACTAGCATACTAACAGAAATCTGAGTTCGCAAGTATATTTCAGATGGTAGTTTGGGGAAGAACAGGAGGGGAATAAAAGGTTCAGAGAAGAACAGAGGGGGGAATCGAGTCCAAAGTTTACATCCGATACTTCAACAGTAAGCAATGGGACCACTACAAGCATCTCTTCCATCGGACTTCTGGGTGGGCTCCACAGCAGCTTGCCTCCAAAAGATCGCCGAATCACTGGACCCATTCCAAGTCGGGATATCGCTTGCTAGGCCGCCAGCTACACTTTGCTTCAGAACCAGCTGCTGCATTGTCTGTCGAATATTGTAATCTGTCCGGCAACATGACAAGTTGGCCCGTGTAACACCCTAAATCTCACTTTCAGTTCAATTGTTTATAAATATGGGATTTTAAAAACTTTTTGAAACATCTTGCTGATATTCGAGTTTCCGGGTTTTGTTTTGAAGATGTTCGTCGATGTGAGTTTCAAGAGATCCGTTAGCGAAATACAAATCTAAATTAAGTCGATGAAATCTAAAAATAAGTAGAAATTTAAAATCCAAATCTAGTAGGAAAACCAAGAAATTAAATTCATATCTGAGTTTAAAAAGAAAAAGGAAATTTTCTTTTTCTGTTCTCTTTCTTTTCCTTTTCTTTCTTCCTCCTATTCCCTCCTGGCCCACTGGCCAGCGGCGCCCTCTCCTTCCTCCTCTTTTGTTTCTCCCCTGCCATGCACAGCCGCCCTAGCGCCATGCTGCCCCGACCTCGCCGCCTGTGCCCCGTCTATCCGTGCCACTGCAGCCATGCCACCCTGTCCATCCGTTCCACTGCCGCCATGTCATTCAGCCGTCCTCGCCTGTCCGTCGTCGCATCAACGCCATCTTCACGTCGCTTCCACGCCCCTGGCGCCATGCCACCCGTTCCCTCACTTGCTCGCCTCCCTCTACTTAAGTTGCACCTGGTCTTTGTGTTGCATTCACCGCACCACCTCTGTCATTCTTCTCATTTCCCCTTCTCCACCAAGCGCAAGCGCGCAAGGCGTAAAGCCTCTGTGTCCACTGTAGCATTGCCGAACGACTCCATTATGCTCCGGCCACCACCGTCATGCCCCTAACAGCGCCTCGGTTTCCCCACCCACGTAGTCACCATCCCCTTCCCCCTCGCTCAGAATCGCTTGGAGTGACCATGCCACCATTTCTTCCCCGATGCCGACCGCCGCTCCACTTGTTGTTCCGGCTGCCCCAGTGAGCCCCTTCCATTTTTGTTCGTGTCAAAACATGTTCCAGCTTCCCCTCCTCAAAACACCTCAATCGATTCCAGGGATCGTGCAGATTAGAGCGTCGCGCCTTCTCCTTCCACGACTCCGGTCGAAAGCCACCATTGTTGCCTCCGTTCTTGATCTAGTGAGCTATCCTTCAATTCCTCTCGCATGGAGCATCCCCGGACCCCCTTTTATCCTTCCCCACCGCTCACCCCCGCTTCCTCTTCCCGCGGTGCCACCGCCACATGGAGCCCTTTTGTGTTGCCCCAGGTCACCGCCGCCGGCCCAACACAGCCGCCCTTGGCTCCCTCTGACCACACTAGTGAGTCCCTCGTATTCCCTAGGAGCTCATGCGCGCGCCCCTTTCCCTTTCTCTGCCTCCAGCATTGTCGCCCAGTTTCCTCCCCCACTGTCGGCCGCCGCGTGCCGCCTCCAACCCGCCACCGGCCACTTCCTGCTACACTTGCACCACCTATAGGGCCGCTTCCCCCTCGGCAACCCATTTTTGGGGTCTCTGCCTGCTCATTGCCGCCCCCTCACCGCCGGCGAAGCACGCCCAAGCCGCCCATGAACTTCCCTTGTTTTTGCCTTCTGTGTCTCTCTGTGTATCACCCTCTGTGTGAAAGCTTGTGAGGGGCTGTCAGTGGGGTCCATCTGTAAGGGTAAGTGGCCAGTAGTGTTTTAGGGAAAGATTAACAGACAGTGGGCCCCATCAGAGTAAAAGTCTAATTGAAACTGATTAGTGGATTTATTAAGCATTGGTTATGTCATTTAGCAAGAACATGTGACCGATTGGTAGTCCACTGCAACTAAAGGATAACCCAAGGTTAGATTAGTAGGAGTGGTTAGTGTTTGATTAACCAAGTAGTTTGATGCCAGGAAGCCGTGTTGGAACTGAGACTTGCATTAAGTCAGTAAACGATTAGTTAAAATGACGCAGTCATGTCTAGGCATGTACATACACCTATGATCCAAATGACGAAGAGCCCCTAGTCCATTATAAGTAGTAATAATGGATTAAGATAAATCAATTTATCATTATAAAGATGTTAGTAAATAATACCCCATGGTTAATGATCAGTAAACTATGCCCAATATGTAACACCCCAAAAATTCCCGAATGCAAAAATTTTGCCTGCATTTTTGGGAGTTATTTGATTTGCATTTTCCTTTTGCCGGCACGGGTGGTAAAATAGAAACCCTAAATGCAGAAACCCTAAAAATGAAAACATGTTCAAAATCCCAATTATAATTCTTTAGCAAATATCATATTTTATCTATCATCACATTTCGCAAGTTTTCCCTAATATTTTCTTTCCCTCTTTGCTATTCCTCTGGCCGAACCACATCGAGCCATATCGGTGGTCACCGCACCATCTTCTTCTGTCAACCAGTGCAGCATAACATCCTTCCTCCCAACTTCATCTCTCTCTCTCTCTCTCTCTCTCTCTCTCTCTCTCTCTCAGCATCAACCTTCTTTGGCATTTGGTCCACATTGTGCCATGCAAGCGAATCCTGTCGCCCATGCCGCTGTCACAATCTTCACGTTGTAACTGTGCCCACGCCGTCACCTCGTATGCATCGTCTAACCATGCCGCACCGAGAGCATCGCCGCATTTGACCTCATCACCCTCTCTCACCTATAAAGGGACAGCCCCGAGTCGCCCTCTGTCTTCCTTCACCATCTCCCTCCCTTTCCTCTTCTCTAACGAAAGCCAAGGACCTAGAACCGCATGTGCTTCGCCAATGGCCGCCGCATCACTTCGCTGTTCTGGCCATACCAGCGAGCTTTGTCCACGGTTGACCACATCACGACGCGTTCTAGCTCCTAAGGATGCATTCCCCTCAATCAATTACGGTGGTCCATCACAAGAGCTCGATGCTAGCCTCGTCTTTCCCAACCACAACCGAAACCGCTGTCTCGACCGCCTCTCCTCACGCGGTGCACCTCCAGTCAATTCCTCCCTACCGGAGTGTCTCCTCGCCTTCTCCAACCTATCCCCATCACTCCTTGTTCTCCTTCTCCCCAGCACCGGCTCCACGACCAACCGCTCGCACTGCCCCAGGTCGCCACTACCGGCCCAGCTCAGCCACCCTCGGGACCCTCCGACCACACTGGTGAGTTCCCCGTGCTTCCCTCCTACTCATGTGTGCCCTATCCTTTTCCCTATGCCCTTCCAGCATTGTCGTGCCTCCTCCTTCCTCGCGCTCGGCCGCCGCACGCCGTTGCTAGCTCACCTCAGTGCCGCTCGGGACACGACACCGCCACCCCCAACACCTACTCCCCCTTGGCATTCCATTTTGGTGGTTGCCGCCTCCCATCTCTGGTCCCCGGCGAAGCTCCACCGATCCAACTGTGCCCCTGCTTTGTTTTGAGGTAGGGAGCAACCCTCCTATTCCCTTCTCTCTAAATGGTTCTCTATGTGGATGAGCGTGTATGACCATAGGGGCCCACCTGTAAGTAGCTAGTTAGGATATAGTATGGTAGGAGTGAGCATATGACAGTGGGCCATCCCAATTAATTAGTTGATTAGTTAAAACCAATTGGTAGGATTACTAATAACAAACATATTAAGTTACCCTTATATTTTTATTAAGTTGATTATTGGTTAATTTTAGGTGATTAGTTTAGATAGTTAAATCAAATGGTCTCAATAACATAGGTCATAGTTCGTCATAACGATAATAATAATAATAGTGATTTTCAATTAATTGATGATTAATTTAGAACTATGGAGGGAAGTTAGAAATGATCAGGGAGCTGATGTTATACAAGAAAAAGTTTAATTAGGAGATATAACAACAGTTCAATAGTCGAAACCTTAAGCTGCAATTTAAGTAAGATTGTTAACCTTACCAGATGTTTTAGCAGCAGTGGGCCATAGGATGTTAACCCTGCTCTCAATATAGTATATACATAGCATTGTGTCCCACATAATTAGATGCTAAGTAGGTTAGCTAAGAATTGCATTAAGTCAATATGTGATTAGTTAAGATGATGCAGTCAGGTTTAGACATGCACACACATACGTGATCCAACACTAGTGAACCCTAGCCCATTGTTGGAATAAAAGAGATCGTAATGTAATCAAATAGTTAATTAGAGTTAGTAGAGTAGTTAGGTAATAATCAAGTACCATTAACATATAACCTTATGGCTAGGAGTACCCAAATGAATATAGGGTTGTATACTATTGTCTAGCAATATCATGTCTAGGGCCAATCCTAGTATAGTAACCCTATGGTGAGGAATGTAAGCTCACATATACTTAAGAGCCAATTAACCATTAGTTAATCACAACGCACACTAGCAAGCTCCCTGTTACCTGAGTGGTTAGTAGTTAGTTTAAGCAATTTAAAGGGTTAAGGTAGATTAATGTAGTGAGCTTCAATTTTCATATACATTTTTTTCTTAAAAATCAATTAGTGAATAGTTAGGATGGATGATTCGAATGCATACAAACCATTAGCGAATAAAGCTAGAGTAATCAACCCAAGCAATTGAACCTAAAACGATATAGTTATGTTTAGGTGTATGTATGCACATATGATCCAATGTCTAGTAGGTGCTTATTAAGTTGTCGATTAGGTAAAGTGATTACTTTAGCTGAAACCTAACTTGGGTCATGATGCGTCATCGATGCCTAGAACTATACATTAATGAGTAGTAATAATACTAACAGATGATCGTGAAGGTTAGCGGTGGCTATGACTTAGCTTCAAACTAGTAGTAGTAATCAAGGTGATAGAATTGATCCCTAAACAAGGATTAGTGGGTAAGAAACCATAGGTCTCGAGGTATAGTTACCTACCTAACGAGAAGGAGTCAATAGCAAGTGTTGTAGCTAAGAGTCAACCTAATACGATAGGTTTACTTTAGTGCATGCCAAGCCACGTAAGTAATAAGACTTAGTACGGATCGCCCCACAAATGAAAGCCAACCCACAGACACCACAACGGATATAAAGCTGATGTCTAGCCAATGCTTGGAAGTTCCGGTTAAGGCTCATGGAACTTCCTTGATAAATATAAAATCATAAAAGAAGTCATTAAGTGAACTAGGTCCCATGTGTCAGTGAGACTTATAGATGCCCAGGGCAAACCCCGCACTTATGCATAGGTCTCATCTGACTAGCTTGGAAGTTCCTCGGTAAATAGGAAGTAATAACTAAAAGAGTCGTTAGAGTAACTAGGCGTCATGTATGGATAGCGGTAATATGTTCCCGGATGGATGATAGTAGTTCAACCACCAATTGGCATCGTATGGACTTCAGCTATCATCCATCGTCATTAGTTCCCAGTAGTAGAACCCTTCATGATCCAAAAATGGATCAGAGAGTTCAACCTAACTGGGTGATCTATCCCATCTAGGTAACCATTATAGGATGTTCCTACCAACATTCTCCCCCTCTTCGTTGGATTCATAACTTTCTACTCCAGCGGACTTCCCGAGAGCCGACCCCTCTCGAGTTTACTTTGGACCAAATGAATATAGCTTGGATCTATCTACTTTGGTCTGAAGTATTTCCTTTATTCCAAATATCCTTGGATATACTTCATTCCATCTGAAGTATTTCCTTCATCAACTTCTTTGGTTATACTTTTGTTTGAAGTATTTCCTTCATCAACTTGATTGGTTATACTTCGTCTGTAGTGTTTCTTTCATCAACTCTAGATGAGTATGTTTTGGTCTCATATGAAGTACTCCCTTGTTTCAAGACGCCGATAAGTATGTTTAGTTTTGTTTGAAGTATTTTCCTTCTTCAAACACGCCTAAGTTTGTTTACTTTCATTTGATGTGTTTCATTTGATTTGAATGTCCTTGGTTTATTAGATTTTATTTGGTTGCTTTCAGATGTTCTCGAGTTCAATCATTTTCTGTGTAGATAGAATCTGAAGCTAAAATGGAACAGCAGTCCGAGACAAAGCAAGAAGGTTATCAGAACATTGAGCAATGCGAGTAAACACTTTGATCATATTGCACCTACTTTTGAAATGCAATTATATTATTTCAAATTATGAAATTGCATTGCTATGATTTATCTAAATATGTTGGAATAAGTTCATAGTTAATACTTTAATGATAGTGGTGTATAAACTTCTAATCCTTGAATTGTCATGCTTAGCCTTGCTTAGATACATTGGTATGAGGGCAATGATTTGCCCTAACACCATTCAAAACATGAAAAGTGGATTTGGACAGTCGAGGCTGGAGCCTGGCTAGTATGTTGACTAGAAAGGTATTTCAAAACAAAAGATAACCCAAAACAGATTTAGACTCGGGTGGCTGGAAAGAGTGGCTGGTACCGGGTGCACGACAGAGTAGGTATATAGATGTACTGCCAAAGTCAATAAAGGACCAAGTTCTCGTGATGACCTCTCGTGTAAAAACAGTGCAACCACAAGTCTATAATGGGTATGACCTAGCTAACTAATTTGCTCGCCTCGACGTGGCTTTGCTATGGTGGGAATGCGGTGTGGGTAAAGAGGCAAGTAGCCACGGGAACTACACGGCGCAAATGGGAGACCTCTCATGGGCGAGGCCCAAGGAGGTGATACCTAGCGGTGTGGGGTTGCGTTGAGGTGGAGCATTATAAAGGCCTTGTGACTATCATCTTAGTCGTACACCTACGGAAGTGTGTTAAGATGGTCATTATAAGTTGATTGTCTCTTGTGGGTAAAGTGTACGAACTCTGCAGAGTAAGAAAACTATCTAGATAGCCGTGCTCACGATCATGAGCGGTGCCGGGAACTTGCTTGAACTAGCTTTCATTTTATAAAACAATTTATGGGTGGAATGAAAAGCTGGGTTGAAACCCAGAGATTTGAGATGGCCTAGTCGAGGGCCAGTGAGAAGTATGGGAATGTGACCCAAGAAATGCATATGAGCATTGAGTGGACGGAGCCACTCAATGGTATAGGAGATAAAATCTCCACTAGTATTTTACAATAAAAACTCAGTTTATAAAACCTGAGTTAGTTAATCCAATTCAAACTTGGCTTTGTGTAACTAAAAGAACCATGAACCTGCCTTGATTAGCCTTGCATGTATAATAATTGCATTGTGTGTTGGCTCGCAAGTACGGTTGTGTACTCATGCTCGCTCTTTATATTCTTTAGTTAGTAAGCATAAAAGAAGGCTACGTGGACAATTATGAGTGTTGGTCAATACTAAAGATCAAGAAGGCTAGGAACTAGGTCGTGGGCCCCAATCGATTGCTTGTAGGCATATCGTGAGGGTCCCCTGTATTATATTGTTATTCTGCTTTCGCTGCTGATTCTTTAAAGGTATTTGGCCTAGTCGGCCATTCTGAAAGACAAACGCTATAAGGTATATTTATGCTTTGTTTATTATTATGCAATAGCTTTACATTTTTGTGATATATATTTGATATCCAATGATGTAACTGTGGGCACTAGCTACTGATCCAGGGACTAGTGCTGTGAACACAGAGGATGCCAAATTGCAAATTTGGGGTCCGACACAATAGGACCTAGGTTAAAATCGTTAACCCTATCGTTGTCCAACAAGTGAATAGCAAACTCTACAGCGGTGATTAAGTAGATAACATTCGGCTAAGCAACTCCAATACAACTAGGACCCTCGATTAAGATGGTGCCAACCCATCAAATGAACACCTTGATAGGAAGTAGTCATACGAACAATAAGGAGTGTTTAGGTGGCCATTAACCCTAGGTTAGTAACAACGTCTAAAGTATGGGGTAGCTCATTCGATAAGCACAGTCACTAAAAACGTGATATGATAGGCCTCACGCATGACTAGATCTTACAGTCGTGTCAAAGACACCGAGGACCTAGGCAGTAACCGGTAGTCATAATGACATAAGCTCACATATACTTATGACATAGAATAAGCAAGGAAGTAAAAAGTATATGTATATGCATGTATGCCAATTGGCCTATGGAGCATGCTAGTAATAGCGACCAAGGTGATAGGGCTAATTGCTAAACAAGGATTAGTAGGTAAGAGCCCTAGGTCTTGGGTTGTAGTAATTTGCTTAATGAGAAGTAGTCATTAGCAGATGTTGTACCTAAGGATCAACCTAGTACAATAAGTTTAGTTAGTATATGTCAAGCTGCGTAGATAGTAAGACTAAGTATAGATCATCGCAAGGATGAAGCCCAAACCGCATACACTACTAAAGACATAAGATTGATGTCCCGCCAATGCTTGGAAGTTCTGGCTAAGGCTCATGGAATTTTCTTGATAAATAGGAAGTAATAACTAAAGGGATCATTAGAGCAACTAGGCGCCGTGTATGGATAGCAGTGATATGACCCTGGTGGATGATGGTAGTCCAACCACCAAGCGATATCATATAGACTCCAGCTATCATCCATCGTTATCCATTCCTAGTAGTAGGATGATGTAATACTCTGAAACGCGTTAGAGAGAAAACAAAAATAGTTAAAGGGGTTTTTCTAAAATTTCTTCAAAACCTGGGTCATAGGCTCTTGGCCTCCAGCACCAAGGTCCAAAAGGGGGAAACCCTACATATGCTACAGTACCACCCCTGCTACAGTACCACCGTGCTACAGTACTCCCCTAATCCCCCTTCCTGCCATCCTCTTCCAAGTACTTCCTCCTGCTACCTTGTGTGCGCCGGTCGAAAGCAAAAGAGAGGAAGGGAAGGAGAAGAGGAAGGAACAAGAGGAGGGGATCGCTGGGGTTCTTGCATTCATCATTTTGATCTCCAAGGGTGACAAATCTTTTATCTCTTTTCTATTTAGCAATCGATAGGATCTGTTTGGTAGATCGGTAATCTGCCACTTCCTTTGCACTGTAATGTTGACTAATGTAAATATGAAATTTGGTCTAGTCACCTCCTAGAGATTTGTGGGCAACATCAATATCTTTCCATAGAATCTTGGTTCATGGAATTTGGATATTTATATCTTGATTTATGAATTTCTCAATGCTGCTGTCGAGAGTTGATATGTCAGGTTCTGGTAGTTGTAGAGATCGATTGATTAAAGATATATAACGGCCGAATCAGGATTGTCCACCAACATGACTTTTGTAGAAAATTATCTTAGCTTTCCAGAATGTTAAATAACACAATTTTTAGATCATCCTAGTGAAAGTTATAGCTAATTTAAGGTTGTTGTCCAGAATGCCGGTCAGTTTCTATCATTGTTTATTCATCTGTCTGTTAAATTTAGTTAAAGATAGAATTAGGAGATCTTGCCAACTTGACTTTTGTAGACCAAGTCGTCATATTTCTAGAGAGACTAAAAATGAATTTTTAGGATAAGCAGATTGGGAGATACGTATTTTAGAAGATCGCTGTCCAGTTTTGAGTTACTGTTAGTTTGTCGTTTCACGTGAGTAGATCAATTATTTGAAGTATGGATTTGGGAGTGCAGATTAGAGCGTTACGATGAGTGTTGTTTCCTATTGTTAAACCTTGTTTTGAGTAAATTACTTATTATAGGAGGAGTGACCTTGGGATTAGTTGAACCTTCTTTACCATCCAACGTGTTGCAACGCAAAAGATAAGTACAAATTGGATCGTCTTGTATGGTTGTTGTTCAATCTGGTTATATGATTATGACATGATTAAATTCTTATGAATTATGTGTATTTTCTTCCTTTACATGATTCTATTCATTGGTGATATCAAAATTGTTACTATGAGAGGTTGCATTCATTTCATTTCCTTCATTTCAATCATTCATGCCTCACCCACGGGAGTGGGTATTGAGATCCCCATCATTCCAATATAGGCAACTAGATCCCCGTATGAAAGATTCTTATACGGGCCTTGGATCCCCATATTTTGGATAATGTGGGCCTGAGTGAACACTGACGGGTGTATCACTGGCTATACCGGTATATGCAGAAGAGAAGTGGATGTCATATTCATATTTGCATCAAGTGCATAGCATTTTCTTGTGTATTCGATATATTGAGAATGTACTGTCTTTGATTCGATGTTTCTTGTAATATTCAATTGTATTTCTTGAGTCTTGGACTCACGCTTGTTTTTATTGTTTAGGTGACTGTCAAAGATAACATCCATTGGGGGAAATTAGCTCACGATTGCATATCACAATGATGCATATATTCATTACCAAATAATATTTCTATTACTTTGTTTCAATGAGACTCGATTATTGTAATAATTGGCCTGTTGGTACTTCAATTGGTTCCTTTCATAACTTCATATATTAGATGATGCCTATTTCTTGTTGGAACTTATTCATAATGCTTTTAACCTTGATGGTGATGTTTTAACTGTAGCTTTGAGTTTAGTCTCTTACTGAAATTTCTGTGTTATTAATGTTAGTAGTAATATTTAATTGTTGTCTAGCCATCATTCGTTGTTTATTTAATTAAGTTAATTGTAAGTTCAGTTTTGGATTTGTAATTCTTAGTTACATCTTGACTTCCGTATAACCAGGGTGTTACAATTAGTATCAGAGCGGGTTTTAGGTCCGTGGTGAATAGATTAATAACCTAGGTAACTTAATTTGCTAAAATTGCTTCAGGACTAGTAAAATTAACTAAAATTTGATAATGGTTAATTAACTTTAAAAAAATTGATACACTGGTGATGGGTCTAGCATTGCATTTATGCTTCTGTTATGATGTATTGATGATTTATGTCATGAGATGATCTTGTATACTTATGGCTTGATTCTATGACTAGTATGTGTGATGATAGTCGAGGTCGAGAGGTAGAGATCGTGGTTGTGGCCATAGGCATGGCAAGGTTACACCACTGTTCATTGTATGGGATTGGTGAAGGGTTTTTCTTGGGTAACTTATTTACAGAGGTTGGAAATGAGTTTCTTTAGACATGATGTTGTTTTTCCTTGAGTTTGTATCGATTATTCTGGGTACACTTTCTTGCAGTTGCTGAACTTTCGTTGCCTAGTGGTTACAATTCAGTTGATGTGTTTTAATTTGTTTTATGTGTTCCATAAGCAAACATTGATTTTTCCAACTATTGAGTTATTTTGCTGCTTGTAAGTTTTGCAAAAAAAAAGGCAAGGTTGATCTTTTCATGGGGAATCTACCTTTCTTGTTGGGACTCGTGACCCTTTTATTCGCTCGGTATTCTGGATAATGGATTTTTTTTTTTTTTTGCAAATCCTTTATCATGTGGGAGTTGTGACTCTACAAGTTTCTTTAAGAGTATTTGGAGTGTGGAGGTTTAATGTCTCTCTTTTCTGAAGAAAAGTGTTAAAACTCTTTTGTAATGTCTTATTATGTTTAAATGAGAGGTTGTAATTGTATAAATTATTTGATAAGGTATGAATTATCACATTGGGACACTAGCGTGGTGTATAATTAATTTTAACCAACATCTTTAGAAGTGAAATCGATTAAATTGATGTTGTCTTCTAGTAGTTCTTGATGAATTGTGATTATGAGTATGGTTATACCTAATTGGAATCAATAGAGTTATTAAGAATTATGAAATATTGATGAACTGGTTTGGTCATTAAAATTGTTTAGTTTGCTAAACTTGTTGGATTATTTGATCCCAATGGATTAATCTAATTGTGTGGAAAGGGAACTGGAGGAGATGCTAGGCTATTGCCTTAATAGATATTATTCGTGGGGTTATCTTTTCTGTAGATACTTGATGATCATATATGGTTGCTAGATTTACATATTCCTTAGTATGATTAATTATTAGAATTGTGTACAAAAGATTGAAGGGATTGAATATCGGTGGATCTAGAATTTATGGGAGGAGTTCTGGATAGTTTGTCTATATAGAATGATGCGATGAATTTGGTTGTAGTGTTGTTGAGACTTTTGATCGATAGAAGATTTCGATTCTTGAAGTTTTAGTGTGATTTTGGCAAAATCAAAACATGAGGAGGAACATTTGAATATGTGTTTGTAAACATTCATGTGATTCGCAAAGAAAAGTAGGTAGCAATTAGACTTCATAATGAAGTCAGTTGACAACAACGATGGTTGGAGTGCAATTGTTGTGTGTTAAGGTTTGGTGTTGAGCATCATTAAGAGTTGAATTGATGTGATTTAATATATAGGTGGCTTATGCCTACATATTTGTGGAATCATCAGATGATAGCATGTCCTTGATGAAAGGGTTTTGGTAAAACCTTTTAATTTGTGTAGTAGATCACCTCTAGGATAAAGTGATTGTTATAGTGAGGTTGCAAAGTTTTGGTGGACTCTCAATTTGAGGATGGGATAATAAAGTAGTATGGAACAATTTGGTGAGTTTTGGAGAGCTTTATAATGGAAGAGTAGATGATGACGATTCTTGTTATGGGTATATCATTTTGAATGTTAGTAAGGTTGTCAGCAATGGATTGTGAGTGTGTTGTTGATTCTTATAGAAAGAAAGTAATTTGAGTGTCTTTCGTGGTATCACTCAAATGAAATATTTCATGTTTCGCATTCGTAATGTTTTGGAGTTCGTGATTTATGTGGTAGCTAAAATTGTTGAGCAAAGCGATGTGGTGGAAGGTTATATTTGGTTCTTAAGTTATTAGTGTCATCTGGTTTTAAAAGCACTTCTTATTAGAGGTGGCAAGTGATGTGGTAATCGAATAAAATTGTTTTCATTGTTAAAGAAAAGAGTGTGGTAGAGGTATTCGGAGTTGGAATCAAGTTTTATAGCTTGCAGCTTATTAAAGCGTACTTAACCTTGTTGATTGGCCACATAAGAGTTTCTCGAATTTCAAAGGCAATGTTTTATTCTCGTTTGAGGCTTGGTATTCTCTTCTTGTGGGACGTATGCCCTCAACTATGATCTCATCTTTTGTTTTCTGAGATCATTGCTATTTGACTACTTCCCTTGGTCTTGTGTGTACTACGAGTGGTAACGTTTTCCTGTGTACTGAAATTTATCTCTATTTGCCTCTTCTTCTAAGAAAGGGTTAACCGATTTGTGTTGCAAAGTCTTTTCGGACGTGTAATGGCAACTAGATAATGGTGGTCTAGTAGCTGATTTTGTGAGACTTTAGGTGTCAAGTTATTTGAGAGGCATTGAGTGATACATTGATTCTTAGAATAATTCTTGGAGAGGATTTGATTCAAATAGAATGTTTGCCTTTGGAGCTAACCGATTACATTGTTGCAACTAGTAGAACCTATAGAGAGATGTAGTCCAAGATCTTTTGTTCATTTTGATGAAATATTAGAATTATTGAAAGTACGAAATCTTGATCAACGTAATAGAATATCGCGATTGGGTACTTTGCAAGGTTGTGTAGGAGAATTATGATGATGTAGTTCAATGAGAGTAGAATTGTGAAGAAATCTAATTATTATGACAATTATTGGGATAGTAGGGAACGTTAAGTTATTGTCAATTATGACTTGGGCTTCAGTGAGTAACGCTCTGGGAGTTAGAATTTTTCTAATGATAATTTGGTCGAGAATATGTTTCCATATTAATGTTAATGATTGAGTATGTTTGGATTGTGGGAATTTTAGGGATTTAATCTGAGAATTTTCCTATCTTTTATACTAGGACTTTTGTCGCCCAAGGATTATGTGTAGAGGAAGTAGAATAAGGGTAGATTCCAGATAGTGGGTTGATCATTGATAGAATTCTTTTGATGTAGTACATGAGTGTGTGTGTTGATAATTCCGAGTTGTTTATTCTTAAAAGATTGAGGTGATGTGATTGCGTGTAAGATCTATTTTGAGATACGCTGGGAGTTATCCGTCAAATTAATTTCATCGGTAAAGGAGTTGTCTAGAGTATGTTTCTGTAGGAGTCAATAGAGCCTCTCTACAAAGGTGTTGATGATGTATTTCAGTTTGAACATAGCGTTGAGGATGCCAATTTAAGAGATATGAGTTAGTGTGATATGCGATGAATTGGAATTCCAAATTTTGAGAGAAATATTATTCCTAAAAGAGAAATTGAGAAAATGATGTTTCTTCGAGTAGTGAAGCGCTATCTTGATTCTTGTTTAAGCTATGTGTTTATGACGGGTGTCTTTCGCAAATTGAGCTTGGCTTTATGTTGGCATGTGTAGTTCTTGTCAGTTCAGAAAGAATAAAAGAAATGACTGATTTGGATATTCGAGTGATTTCTCATTTGGCTTACATGGTGTTTATTTGCAAACTGCATACTTGGAAAGTGGAAAGGTTTTCGTGATGAATTTTCAATTTTGGATTTAACACTTTTGGTGGGGAGTTGGTAATGCGTGGTTGTGATGAAAATATTTTATTTTCAGTTGGCTCTGGTTATAAAAGAATTTGTTTAAGGTGAGTTCGATTGTATGTCCCTGGTTAAGGGGGATGATCCTTATTAAGGTGAAGAGATCGATTGAGAGGTGGAATAAGAATTCCATGTGTTATGTGCATGTTGTGTGGTTTAGTACCAAAGGGGAAGCTGGCCCAAGGTACATTCATTTGTTTTCGATAGTTGTGGAGATTCGGAAGTTGGCATATAGCTAGGACCATCTCGGGTCCATACGCGGGGCACACAACGTCTAGTATGTTCAGGTGTTGAGTGCACACCTGGGAGATCCAGAGTTTGAGGTTTCGTTAGTGCCGTTGACCACCGAGCAAGACCTCACCTTCGAGTCCCATCCGATACGTGTACTGGAGAGGTCAAGACAGTGTTGAGGTATAGACATAGGTACACGTTATGGTGTTATCATGTCGGTCTGAGCGAGAAGAGACTTGGGAGGTAGAGTCTCGCATGATCAAGCTTTAATCGGAGTTGTTCACGTCGGGTACTTCTTGATGGATATTAATTTTCAGTTGTGGTTGTTGTTTTTTTTTCAAGTAGACGACAGGAAAGGGGGAAAACCCTAAATATGCTATAGTATAGCCTTGCTACAGTGCCATCGTGCTACAGTACCTCCCCTAATCCCCCTTGTTGCCATCCTCTCACAAGCACTTCCTCCTGCTGCGTTGTGTGCGTCGGCCGACAGCAAAAGAGAGGAAGGGAAGGAGAAGAGGAAGAAGAGGAAGGAAGAAGGAGAGGGGACCATTGGGGTTCTTGCGTTCATCATTTTGATCTCCAAGGGTGATAATTCTTTTATCTCTTTTCTATTTAGCAATCGGTAGGATCTGTTTGGTAGATCGGTAAAATCTATTGGTAGATCGGTAATCTGCCACTTCCTTTGCACTCTAATTTCGAGTAATGTAAATGCAAAATTCAGTTTGGTTACCTCCTAGAGATTCGTCGGCAATGTCAATAGCTTTCCATAGAATCTTGGTTCATAGAATTTGGATATTTAGATCTCGATTTATGAATTTCTCAATGCTACTGTACAGAGTTGATCTGTCACATTCTGGTAGTTGTAGATAACGATTGATTAAATATAGATAACGGCCGAATCAGGATTGTCCACCAATATGACTTTTGTAGGATCCCATACATGTACCCGTTGAATCCACAATATTTTTAGATCTTCCATCAATAGTGCTAGGTACACATCAATATCATTCCAAGGTTGCTTCGGCCCTTGGATAAATATCAACAGCAAAATATACTTCCGCTTTATACACAACCAAGGAGGAAGGTTGTAGATAGAGAGAGTCACGGGCCAAGTGCTATGTCAACTGCTCATATTACCGAAAGGATTCAATCCATCTGTACTCAATCTAAATCTTATATTCCTTGGTTCCGCACCAAAGTCTGCAAACCTCTTATTAATGTTTCTCCACTGGGCGGAATCAGTAGGGTGTCTTAGCTTTCCATCATTCTTACTCTCCTCCGAGTGCCAATGCAGCACATTTGTATCCTTTGGGTTTGCAAAAAACCGTTTCAAACGGGTAATTAATGGAAGATACCACACCACCTTAGCAGGAGGTCATTTCTTCACCTCAATTCTTTCGCCGTCATCTAATTGATTCTTACGCTTGTATCGGGATGCGTTGCACATCGGACATACATGCATGTTTGCATACTCGTTACAGTAGAGCATGCAGTTGGTTGGACATGCATGTATTCTTTCTACTTCCATTCCCAATGGACAAAGAACCTTCTTGTCTTTGTAGGTGGTTTTGGGCAACTCGTTTGCCTCCGGAAGCATGTCCGCTAAGAGACCTAATAGCGCTGTGAAACTTTTGTCAGACCAACCATTACTTGCCTTCAATTTCAGCAGTTCAAGTACGGATGACAACCTTGTGTATTCCGGCTTACAGCCCAGGAACAAAGGTTTCTCCGAATCCTCCATCAAGCCTCAGAATTGAACATACTCTCTCTCATCACAGTTCCCTTCTGTATCGCGAAGCATCTGATCTAGATTGTCATCGTGCAGCCTATCCGAATCGGAACCACAATCGACATCATCCGGCGGCATATCGTTGACTTCGTCGGCGATGCCGTTATTACTACCTTCCTATATAATCTACTCTTCACTATCACTGGTCCAACGTGTATAACCCTTTTGAAAACCCCTTCAAATCAAGTGTGCTTCGATCTGCGCTCGGTTCTTAAACATCTTCAAATTGTCGCACTCAATGCATGAACAATACATATATTCCACCCTCTTATTCAATATATCCTCCTCAGTAGCTCTTGTAAAAGCAGATACGCCATTAATGTACTCTTCACTCACATGGTTGCCAGCGTACATCTAGCTTCAGTCCATCTACACGACGTATATAACAATTTGTTGTTAAATATTGAATTAATTAATTAGTATACTATAGATGCAACTTTTGATATGCCATTTGAAATGTGTATTTCTAATGAACTAAAAAAACACCAATGCACCCTAGGGTTAGATTGTTCATCACAAATACATTATAGATAGCCCATGCCCAACTTCAGATGGCAAGAAGCCAACACTTGCAAAACAACACAAAAAGCTAGATCTAAACTATCTTCAATTCTCTCTTTACTAATTTAAACCATCTTCAATTCTCTCTTTACCAAGCTAGATCTAGAATATAATGCAAGGAATAAATTAATTACGTACTGACCATTGATAGTCAAGAACAAATTACGAAATCTGCAGTCTCCTTTCACCAAATTGCCTCAAAGCCCCACCTCTAGCAGCAGTAGCGAGAACAGAGCAGGAATTTAAGACAGATCGATCTGTGAGGGTCAGCTCTGCAATAAATGAGATTATCACTGATGGTTTCTAATACAAACCGTCTACGAAGAGGGCGAAAAGTCACAGACGGTTCATGTTGAAAGCCGTCTGTGATATTTGGTAATATCACAGACGGTTCTTGTCCAGAACTGTTTGTGAAGTATTACAGACAATTTTCAACATGAACCGTCTGGGATATTACCTCTTCACAAACGGTCGTTAAACCAAAACCGTCTGTGATTGTGTTTAATACAGACGATTTTGATCAACCGTTTGTGATCAGGTATCCAGTATTAGCATTTTTGTAGTAGTGAATGCCGACGACAAGAAAAAAGAGTAGGGAGTCATTTCTTTAAATTCGTTTGTGCTTGAGAGTAGAGTGATGTAGGGATTCATCTTTGGTGGCGGGTGATCATTTTTATAAAACAAGAAATAAATTTGGCGCGTGAGACGAAGAGACGCATCGGGGAGCCGAAGCGGCATTGATGCGTTTAAGATATACATATCACATACATTTTCAACCACAAACCGTCCGTGATATAAAATTACAGATGATTCGGATTAAGAACCGTCTATGAAGTTTGTAATTATCACAGACGGTGCTTGTTAAGAACAGTCTGTGAATTATCACAGACAGTTCGAATTAAGAACCGTCTGTGATGTCTGTAATTGTCACAGATGATTCTTATTCTGTGAATTATCACATACGGTTCTTATTAAAGAACCATCTGTGATAATTACGTATCACAAATGGTTCTAGCCGTCGCTAGTAACATAGACAGTCGTGCTTGCAAAACCGTCTATGATAATTACAACACTGACGGATTCTAGAAAACCGTCTATAATGAGACGTCCAGTATAGCTTCTCTGTAGTAGTGATTAGGGGTGAGATGTCTCTCTAACTGTCAGCGCGGCACTACAATGTGATCATCAACGTTTGCTAACTGTATCCCTATGTACTTTTTTTTTTGAAATATTTGCCTCCAGCATTCATCAAGGTGAAAGGCGTTTAGTTCATTTTGCTAACTGTATCCCTATGTACTAATAACTAGTACTTCCTCTGTTTTGTTTTACTTGACTTTCTAGACTCCGTGCCATTAAACTTTCTAAAGTTTGGTCACTAATAAATTTAAAACTATCTAGATTGACTACATAAAAATTATATCATTAGATTTGTCGTTAAAAATACTATCATAATATTATAATTTTATTACTATATATTAATGTAAAGTTATAAAAAGTAACGGTCAAAGCCACATCTCGTAGACCGTAAAAAGTCAAGTAAAAAAAGAATGTAGTGAATAGTAAGTTGCAATTCATTAAAGCGAGCTCTGTTGCGTGAGTTGAGGGAAAAAAAAACTACCAGCTGACAGGCAGACCTCGCACACGAGGGACCAACCTGTCAGCCACCGTTTCATATCCACAATCTCTCTTTCCCAAGCCTTCCACTCCTAATGGAGTTGATTCCAGTACTAATATTAGCACGACGAGAACCATAATTTCATAATCTACGGATTGTTCTTGGCTGAGTTGCCGCTTAAACAAAGCAGATGTTTCGTCCGCTCCAACAAGCCGTCGTCATCTCACGCAGCCCCTTCACGCCCATGCTTCTTCACATGAAACAGAGTAGAGTAGAGAACTTTTTAGGCAACCTTGGAACATGGGACATGTCGTGGAGGATCCACAGATCAATGCCTCCTCTGCCTGTTGCACCACTGAGACTTGTCTGGTCTCGGAGTAGGTGGCACCACAGGCAGCACACGGGGGAGGACGTGGAACAAGCAATCAAGCACCCGGAAATAAGCTAAAGGAAGACCCCTAGAACTTTTTTTATTCTTTAACCTTTTTTTAGTTTTTATTTTAAAGCTAACCCCTGCGTACTTTATTTCCAAATCTAACCCTTTTAGTCACGCCACCACCCGTGGCATAATAAAATAATATTGTCACGCCACGGGATAAGTCCCTAAAATAGCACTTTTGGTCACACCACTGGTCTTAGCGTGACCAAACAACACTGTCACGCCACGGGTGGTGGCGTGAGGTCAGAATTAGAAATAAAGTACGCCGAGGGTTAACTTTAAAATAAAATTAATAAAAGAATTAATTAATAAAAAAATTCAAACGCCTAGGATCTTTTGGCTTTTGACCGGTTTCTAGGGCAAGTGACCCTTGTCTGCCTGTCTCTGCTACTGCTAGAGAGGGAGAGAGACCGAAAACTAGCTGTGTAGCACATAGGTTTAAAGACATCTCTAATAATAGTCATCTTAGTTGTTTCTTAACTATTATGTCACTAAAAAATATAGTTAGAGAAGAGATGATAAGAAAAGAGAGAATGTGTCATCTCTTATATAAGAGACAAGTTTGGACACGTAAACCATCGCAAATGGTGAGCGTGTAAGGAGAGAAGTTGTGTTAAAAATGAATGATTTTATAGATAAATTATTGAAGATGTTGTCTCTAAGGTTGTCTATAGATGAGTTAGAGACAGCCCTATGAGACAAGCTATTGTACAAGCTCTAATGTTGCTCTATGCAACATTGGTAGGCAAACATTTGTGCATGCATCAATGCTTCCAGGGCTGTAAAACAGGCAAACATTTTGGCTCATTTAGCACATTATTAAGTAAAATAGCAAAAAAAAAAACTTTCTGCAAAACGAAATGGCAAAAATAGTACTCCTACCATAGGGTGTGGATGCATCAATGCTTCTAAGGCTGCAAGAATGGAGGTTTTTAGCTCATTTAGCACGTTTTCGAAACAAAATAACAAAAATATCCTCACTGCAAAACAAAATGACAAAATTGATAACCCTGCCACATGAAAACGCTACGACAGGAGACCTACCACACCCCACCAAACCAGTGTCATTTTAGCCTAAGACTGCCAGAAGGGCATGGTCTCCTGTGCGTATGTGAGTGCAGGAGATAGCACCATACACAAACAAATGTTCCGAAGTGTACCATGGTACAGTAGCATCTAAAGAGATGCCCATAACCAAATTTAAAGATGCCACGACCATTGCATGATTTCATCATAAACCCACTTTGAGTCACCACATTATTCATGGCACTAGCTACATCAAGAACACTAGCCACAAATCACCATTTTTTTTCTCCCCTTAACATACCACCACTACTGTAAAGACTATAAGCCACTTTCCATCCTCTCATCTCTCCCATGCACCTGCCTGACAGCTAAACTACATTTTCTCATTGTTATTCCTTGTTGCTGCCGCTACAAAACCATCTACTCTTGAATGTTCGCCATCATCTCGTCGTCATGCGCCTCCTCTCGATCAGTAAGTCCATTCCTGGGGCAGCGCGAGCTCCGGGCAGGCGTGCAATGCTGCCGCTGCATTCTGGCGCTGCTGTTGCACCATCTGTGCGCCCATCTTGTTCTGGCGTTGCTGCTTCATTTCCGTTGCCTCCTGACCTCTCTGTTGTTGTTGCTGCTGCTGCTTGATAAGCCTCTCCTTTGGTGGTATCCCATCTGCATAAAGTTTAACCGGTTAATGTGAATAACAATTTTTTGTGGCTGAACTAGGATGGAATGGCAGCATGTGTTGATCTAAAAATGCAGATGTCAGGTTCAGAGGTCAGGGTTGGCTGGGTACTTCGATGGCAACAAGCATAGCGCACTACCCAACACGCATGGTTCTTGCATTGCAGTTATCCACACGAAACCTTTCTGATCTGCTTCTCTCCCAGTTTCATGGCATCAGAGGCGGGGCTTTATCCTGAGGTGGTGATGGCGATAAAGCCCACACGTTCCCTAATTATTTATCTTCGTTGCACAATTTATATTCATGGGTAAGTACTACGCATTGCTGAAGTAATCAGCACAAGTGGTAGCAGACAAGCAGTACATGAACTCTGGCTGCATGTCAGGCACTAATGCCTCACACTGCACAAAAGTACGCAGCATCTGCGCAGCCGGCAGAGACGCCTTTGCAGGCGGGAACAAACCACCTTAATTATTTATCTTCATTGCACAATTTATTCATGGGTAAGTACTAGGCATTGCTGAAGTAATCAGCACAAGTAGTAGCAGACAAGCAGTACATGAACTCTGGCTGCATGTCAGGCACTGAAGCCTCACACTGCACAAAAGTACGCAGCATCTGCGCAGCCGGCAGAGACGCCTTTGCAGGCGGAAACAAACCATCGATATTGCTTAAACGTTACATGAGCAGTAGTATGATCATGCATTTGCAGCAAAGATTTGGGATTTTGATCACAAAAACGGCGCAAAACCCAACAGCAGATTTCATACACTCGTAGACTAGTAGAGCATCTACAATGATTTGTTTCTTAGCAAGTTACTAAAAGGAGAGAGTACTCAATCTAATAAAAGAAATAAATCTTCCAATAGATTGTTTTTTATGTTTGTGTGTAAGACTTTAATTGCTACAAGTGTGTATGATTCTTGATGATCAATAATGAAGTACAACTTTGTGGTCTACATGTTTTAGCTTATTTATCATATCAATAATGAAGTCGGACTGCACAAGTGATCTGGTGGATATTTTGCTTGGAGACAGTGGAACCCACAAAACGTGTTTTTAAGTAACAAGTAAGTCTTCAATAGAGTATTTGGTTGTTTATTGTGTCTTGGTAATAAGAATTTGCTGGTTTATTCATCTAGAAAGAAACTCACACTCTCCTCATCTTCTCTTCTCCACATCACTTAAATGCCGATATGGTAACCCCTTAGACCATCTCCAATGTTGTGTTTTAGCCAATTCAAATGAGAAGAGAGAAGACATTGAATCGATTCAATACATTGGAGGTGTCGATTCCAACAAAAAAATGTATGGAACCGAACTCTACTTAAGAATCGATTCAAAGCATTAAACAACTCATATGAGCATTAAACAACTACATAGGAGATAGTGCAGTTGAGAGGGGATATTATAATTTTGTGATTTTTTAATGTAACGTGGGTCCTAGTTATTAGTAGGAATCGGTTCAATACATTAGAGAAAAACAAGCTCAGTTTCTATAATACTTATGTGGTATGACTTTGAATCGACATCGATTCAGTACACTAAATATGCTCTTAGTAACAAATGAAATAGACTGTTGTAGATTCTCGTATAGTAGTGACGCAGCATGAAGACCAAGAAAACAAGAAACGGTTCGTGCGTGCACCACGAGTAATGAATAATGATGTGGGGGTATAAACGAGGTGTAGATGCCGCGTTACCTATCGCCGGAGATTTGGTCGCCGCCGCCTTGCCCTGGTACACCCCGGCGCGCGGGAAGAACACGCCGGTGCCACCGCCACGCAGCTTCGCCGGTGGAGAGCCGCGGCAGGGCAGCAGCGGAGCAAGCCTCGGGTCCAGAACCCAGCCGACGCCGCCGCCGTTAACGAGATTGTTCGGGATCTGAATGGAAAGAATCAGAGTTAAAAACAACGAGAAATTGAGGAGAAACTCCCGTTTCTTTGATCTTTTCCACCGAACACAACAAATATGAAAGCAAGTAGTAGTGCATTATGGCTTCATCATTAACGAATGGCACGGATTATCTCTTTCTAAAAACACGGGCAACAATGGCGGCGTACTTGTTCCGATGCGAATTTGAGATTAACGAAACAGCCAAAATAAAACTAGAAACAAAGGAGAGCAGCAAGGGTTGAACAAAGTCTAAACTTTCTTCCTCCCTTCTCCAAAACACCATAAGCATAAATCCATTCGCAAACCAAAAAAGGAGAGAAAAAGAGAGAAAACACGAAAGGAAGAGAAGATTAGAAGGGGAAAAGAAAGAAAGAAACAAGTAGCAGAAAAGGCTGCTTCCGCTCACCTGCCACTGCACCGGCGAGTGGGGCAAGAACGGCCGCGGTGCCGTCGCACCGCCTCCATTGCTTCCGCCGCCGTACGCCACGAGAACCCTCCCTTCCAGCCCGCAAACCTGCAAACAAGCACGCACGCCGCTTGGATCAAGAAACCAAGCACCAAGCATGCATGAACAAACAAAAAAGGAAACCCACTAGCTTGCGTTCCGAGCAAACGCCTGCCCACCTGCGCGCGGTGGTGGTCCGAGGCGGCCCCTGGCGGCGAAGTCGAGCGGGGGGCCTCCTTGTCGCCGCTCCCGCTGAGGAGGCCGGCGAGCTGCACGGCGATGTCCTCGATGACGACGGGTGAAGGCGGGGCGGCGTCGGCGATGCCAATGTCCACGAAGATCTCCGGCGGCAGCCAGCGCCTGTGGAGTCGGTCCATCTCCCACGCGTAGCAGTCGTCCATGTGCGAGCGAGAGGAGAGAGCGCGCGCGGGGGAAGGGGCCATGGTTCTCGTAGCGGAGGAGGCGGCGGTTCTGAGGCTTCGTGGAGGGGTCGAGCGGCTAATTTATAGTGAACCGGGCGACGAGTTATAGAGAATTTTCTTTCTTCTTATTATTCTCTTTAAAGCATTTTTAGTGTATTGAACCGACGTCGATTCAAAATTATACTACATAAGTATTCTAGAAATTGAGTTTGTTTTTCTCTAATATATTGAACTGATTCCTACTAATAACTGGGACTCGCGTTACATTAAAAAGCCACAAAATAATAATATTCTCTCTCAAACGCACTCTCTTCTATATAATTGTTTAATGCTCATATGAGTTGTTTAATGCTTTGAATCGATTTCTAAGTAGAGTTCGGTTTCATGTATTTTTTTGTTGAAATCGATCCTTCCAATATATTGAATCGATTCAATATCTACTCTCTCCTTATTTAAATCGGCTAGAGTCCTTGTTTTGGCTCCTTCTGTTTCTGAGAGCCTTCGTGGATATTTATTATCTTTGTGTTTTTGGCAATGACAGGTTGTAAAGTACTACGATGATGGGTTGATGGGTAAAACACAGCGAGGATTATATGGCAAATTTAGAACAAAACACGCTTCGCTGATGGCAAAGCTGGCTATTTCTCACTCATGGAATTTTTTTTTCTTCTAAAAATGCATGCATGTGTGAAGAAGATGATGTTTGTTCACGGGAAAGCTAGCTATTTCTCACTCATTAAAATTTGTTCTAAAAATGAATGCATGTGTAGAATTGGGAAGCGGATCCTCTGCCTTACACTACTACAAAAAAGGTTAATATTGAACGCCTTATCACAGACAGTTCACCAAAACCATTTGTATTAAATACAATCACAGACGGTTTTGGTTTAGCGACCATTTGTATTACTGGCTGCGCTAAAAACCGTCTGTGAAGAAGTAATAATATCACAGACGGTTCTTGTTCAGAACCGCCTGTGATACTTCACAGACGGTTTTCAACACGAACCGTTTGTGACTTTCTGTCATCATCACAGAAGGTTTGTATTAAAAATCGTCTATAATAAGTATCTCTGATTTTACCATGGCTTGGAATCAGAGAGTCTGTGATAAGTATCTCCTGATTTTACCTAACTCTATGATTTGAAATGCCTAACTCTGTGATTTTACCATGGCTTGAAATGTCGTGAATTACAGAGTTAGGCATTTCAAGTCACAGAGTAAGGTAAAATCAGGAGATACTTATCACAGACGGTTTTTAATATGAACCGTCTGTGATACTAGCTCGTCACAAACAGTTTTTGTTTGAAACCGTCTGTGATTCACGGAAATTTTTGAACGCTTGCGTGGAAAGCGAAATGTTTTGGTGCTGTCCTTATATATTATACCCACCTCCGCCTTGTCTTCCACCAGTCTGTCCCTCTCCCCTCCCCACGCCGAGCTCTGGCAACCGCCCTGATTCCCCGGCGTAGTTCGGCGAGGAGATGCAGCCAACGACGAGGAGGAGGAGGGACGTACAGGAGCTCCATGTCTGCCGCATGAGGTAGACTGCCGGAAGGTACGTATATATCCCCAAAACATACATAATTTGTTGGCTGTTTGATAGTTCTTATTTTATTTGTACTTAATGCTGGAGCGCCGCTGGACGTTTTCAATCGTCTCTCCTTTTCCTTGCCGACGAGCTTGAGTCGAATTCGGACGACAGGCAAGAACAGTTTGTGATATGCTGGTGAGGTACATAGAGGATCTCACAAGACCAATCCAAGTAGCCGATGAGTTCTTCAGGAGCTTGAAGGCACAGATGGTTTCTAGCTAGTTTAACTTTGCAGTTTTATTCTTTTTTTGTCATTCGAAGGGGACGTTGTGAAACCTTTTGGTTTCCCCTTTGCTAGATAGGTCTCTCGTACAATGTGTTTGCCATCAGAATTTTAATTGGATTTTAGTTGTCTTACTAGAGGTTGCATATGAAAACTACTGTTAAGCAATTGATTGGTTTGGCTCAAAATCCTTTTTTTTTTTTGCAATAGAAAAAACTATCACAGACGGTTCTTGTTCAGAATCGTCTGTGAAAATAGACTATCATAAACGGTTCTGAACAAGAACCGTCTGTGATAAGTAATTATCACTCTGTGATAGTTTTTTTTATAGACGGTTCAGAAACCGTCTGTAATAATCTCATGTCATTACTGATCCATAAACTCAGACGGATCACGAAACCGTATGTGATGACTTTTTCTGTAGTAGTGTTAGCTAATACATAGGCTAATGTAGAGGAGTACAGAGATATGCATTATGTCCTCTCCACCATCCGATCAAAAACGAACGGGCAGCGCTACAGTATCCAAAAAATAGTAAAATCGTTGCGATGTATTTTGCTACAGTGTATATTTCGCTTCTCTACTGTACTTGCTATATTGCTACCGCTGAGTACTATTCACACATACTTAATCACTGTTTAAACTGTGGTCCGGATCCGTAGAATTGATGGATGACCATCATGCGTATCCTACCAACATTTTAGCTCTACCAAATTTCACATTTGAAGCTGTCTCATTCCTTTTCAAGTACGGTCATGTTTGTTACCAATTGTGCTGCTCTAAAAAAAAGTAAAAAAACTAAACCCTTTGGTAAATTGGGTAACTTGCGAAGAGTAGAGCTAAACATCTTTGTTTTATTTTAGTCCCCAACTCTAAACCAGTTGGCAAACATTACTAAAACAACACCTTAAGCAAAAGGGATCGTCTAGAATTACCTCACCGATTTTTCCTAAAAAAACACGTAGTAAAATTTTGTGATCCTAGACAATTCGAACTTCAATGTCGAGACATGATTCGATTTAAATTTGGCTGGGCTGAATTTTGGGGAGAAATAAGTTAGCTGGTCCTCAACAATTCCATCAACAAAAATTAATCTTCGAGAAATATTTTGTTTTTTGCCACTGGATGATGCCATCATCTTGTTTAGGGCATCCACAATATGCTAAAAAAAAACCGACCTTAAGGCCTATGTGTCTTGCTTGAGGTCGACCTCAAGCTTAGGGCGAAAAAGGCTCATGGGTGAGTCACAATAAGGAATAAAAAATTGCATCTCTCTCCCATGTCACCACTCACCGTTGGTCTCGCCGCCACTGTTGCTTTTTCTGATTGCTCATGCCACCACACTTGGGGACGACAAGGATGGCGTGTCGACAGTTGCCAGGAATGGATCCAGTCCCATGGATGAAGCGGGCGACATCCTCGACATCCGCCAGGAATAGATACGGTCCCAGGGACGAAGCGGACGACATCCTCAACATTCGCCAGGAATGGATCTGGCCGCAGGGACAACACCAGATCCGACCATAGGAGAACATGAATGGTGTCTCGATGGCTACCAAGACCGAAACCAGCTGTGGGAGGAGGGGGGACGACGTATCGACAGCTGTTGGGATAGGATCCAGCCGTGCGAAGGACATGGATGACATCTCACAGCCGTCGGGACCAGATCCAGCCGTAGGAAGGATAGAGATGGCATCCTCGACGGCCGTCGGAACCAGATCTGGCATTAGGAGGACGAGGATGGCATCTTGCTCGATGGCTTCCTCTACCAAATTCACCGACCGAGATGGCGCCATGGAGAGGGAGTGGCGAGAGAGGGGTGGCGTCGTGGTGGAGAGGGAATGACAAGACAAAGGGGCGGTGCCATGGTGGAGAGGGAATGGTGAGAGAGAGAGGGGCGGCACCGTGGGCGAGAGAGGAAGGCGAGCGTGGACTGTGTGCTGCATTGGGCTTGAGAGAAAGAGAGAGAGAGTGGGAGAGGGAGGGAGAGAGAGAGGGAGAGGGACGACGGTTGAGAGACATGGCGGGTTTTAGTTTTTTTTAATTAAGGCCGTGAAAACTAACCCAATTTTTTACTTGTTAAAACTAAGCCGATCTAATCACTCAGAGAGTTTTTTTTTCAAAACCCTTCGCTAATTGTGTTAAGGCTAATAGAACACTATCACTAAAAATCACGAGAGATTGCGAAAACTCGTGTACACGGTCGGCATGGCTCGACCTCAATTTAGTTAAGCATATAGTTACATCTAATCACATTTCACAATTCAAATTTTCCAACACATCCAAACTCAAGCATATAGTTACATCTAATCACATTTCACAATTCAAATTTTCCAACACATCCAAACTCATTCAGATTTCCAGTTTGCATAAGTATTTCCTTTTAGGCCCTTGCACTCACACATAATTACAAAATAATCCAATAATTTACACTTCAGCCCTTAGGCTTTCACAAAGTTACAATTAAATACTTGTCTTAGCACCTAAAAAACCTCTCATGGACAGCCATATGTCCAGAAAGGTGGCAGCAGCCAACAATGCCACCTAAGACCATCTCCAATGTTGTGTTTTAGCCGGTTCAAATGAGGAGAGAGAAGGCATTGAATCGATTAAATATATTGGAGGAGTCGATTCTAACAAAAAAAATGCATGGAACCGAACTCTACTTAGGAATCAATTCAAAGCATTAAACAACTACATAGAAGAAAGTGCGTTTGAGAGATGATATTATTAGTCTGTGGTTTTTTAATGGGAAAAAGTCCGGTTTACTCCCCTGAACTATCAGAAAAGTCTGGTTTACCTCCTGAACTACAAAACCGGTTATTTAACCCCCGAATTTGTCAACCGCAAATAACCCCCGTAGCGGTTTGGAGCGGCGGTTTGGCTGAGGTGGCACATATTTTGTCATGTGGACGCCCACATCACCCTATCTCTTGTTCTCGCCTTCCAACAAGATTGGCACCTCCTCAAGGACTCCGAGTACGGCGGGGAGGCGGCGAGGCGGCTCGATCTCGCGCTGACGCGAAGATGCGGAGATGGAGGCCAAGATGCGCCGGTTTCGGCCTGTCAGACATGCTCGTGGCGACATGCCACACGCCGCAAAGACCAGACGCTGCCGCCGACTTCGTCGGCCACGAAGGGCTCGCGAAGAGTGGAGCCTGGAAGAAGAAGCCGCCGCCGAACGGCATGGTGGGGAGGACGGCGTTGACACGTTCATGGCGTCCGGCGCCCATGCGCGAAGGCGGCGCCGATCGTGGAGGTGGAAGTAGGAAGCGACGCACCACTACATGGAGCTAGAGATGATCGAGCGGCCGGGCGATCGTCTTGGTCAAGGTGAAGTGCGAACTCACCGCTTATGCAAGATGACGCCGCCGCAAGAATCGCCCACCAGATCACCATGATCTTCCGGAGGCCGTGCACTACGCCGCCGACCACACCTCCGGCGTTTACGCCGTCCTCAACGACGAAAGCACGACTAGATCACCGATGCCTTCGCTCAAGGCCCGCCACGCCACGCCCGTCGAAGCGCCGAGGCACGATCGACCTCACCTGCGGCGCCTACTCCAGGCGCCGCTCAGGCTATCGAGAACGGGCACTACAAGTGTCACGTGGAGGATAACTCGAGGTCCGGCTTCATCTACGCGGCTCGCTCTACCGGGCGACGTGAAGAACTTCGTTTACGTGGACGCCGACCGGGAGGACGATCGCAAGGACGCCACCGAAGCCGCCACCATGCATGGCACGCACTGGATGCTCCGGCGAGGAACGACATCGTGCACTGGACGAGCCATGGCCGCCGTGCGAGGCATGACAAGATCCCGACGTCTCCCGCGACGCCGCGACGGGCCTGGTCCGGCCAAGACGGTCAAGATGGTATCCGACGCCCCGGAAAGTGCAACTCATACGAGAGGGGCTCGCCGGCGTCGTGACCGAAGCCGCGGAGGGTGGTGCCGCATCAAGATCTCCGAGGACGCTGGCCGCCGGTTGGCGAGCCTCGCCGCCTCGCGAGGGAGATGGAGGACATGGAGGCCACCGCCAGTGCTCCGGCCGCCCTACATGCTCGTGGCTCACACGCCACAAGCCGCAATGACACCGCGGCCGCGAAAGTGCCTCGCCACCATCGATTGAAGGAAGCCTTCGAGCGCCGATTCCAAGGAGCCGACGGACCAAGTCAAGATTCGTCCGATCTTCGTGGGCCGACGGACCATGTTAGCAAATACGATCTTCATTAACCCAAGCATTTTCATCGGGTCATCTTCTTCCTCTGAATAGCTATGGCTCAAATCGAAGAAATGAAGGCGGATCGACACCGCCGCCGTTGAACCGATGATGGGCCAGTAGAGCGCCCACGCGGCCGCCAGCCAGCCACCATCCCTATCACCCGATCCCGACCGGTGGCCTCCCGAGCGAGAGAATCGGATCCGCACTGAATCAACGCCGATGAGGGTGGGCGCTGGCGTGGATGGCGACGACCGCCGGCGCGGGCACGACGCCGCCACCACGGCTCACCGCCCACTCGAGTTCGTAGTAGCCGTGTTTCGCGTGGTTCACGCCGACGAGCATCGTCGTCATCACCGCCGATCCGCAAAGATTGGTTGTTGCCGCCGAGCCTCCGCCATGATCGGTAACTTGCGCGGTGGACTAGTAGCTACCCAATAAGCTTTATTAGCTAGCCAAGAATGGAATTATCGACTATGTGTGGTTGTGCAGGGAATGGCCAAATGGACGTGTGTATTCGAGAGGTCGCTTAATCGACGCGTCCATGCAAACAAGGGGCGGTGGTGGCGGGGCAAAGCGGCGTTAAGGCGGAACTAAGAGCGGCCGCCGGTGGAAGGAGGAGCCGGTGCAAAGCTCAAGGGAGTTAATGGAGGGAGAGAGAGAAGGGAGAGATGGAGAAGAAACACATACAAGCTGACTGCGAGAGAGAGAACAAGAGATAGGGTGATGTGGACATCCACATGGCAAAATATGTGCCACCTCAAAGAAAACCGCCGCTCCAAATCACACGGGGGTTATTTGCCCGGATTTGACAAATTCAGGGGGTTAAATAACCGGTTTCGTAGTTCAGGGGGTAAACCAGACTTTTCTGATAGTTCAGGGGAGTAAACCGGACTTTTTCCTTTTTAATGTAACGTAGGTCCCAGTTATTAATAGGAATCGGTTCAATACATTGGAGAAAAATAAGCTCAGTTCCTAGAATGTTTACATGGCACGACTTTAAATCGACGTTGATTCAATACACTAAAGATGCTCTAATTAAGTCACTAAACAATGCAGTGGAAGAGATCAAAGCACCTAGCATCCAAGTGTTATGATCCTAAGCTACACCCACATTCATGATGCCACTTGTCAACACCCCAGAATACATGCACATGCAGCTAGCCAATCTTTTTTTATTTTGCCCCCCGACGCCATCCAATTGCAAAAATAGCCCTCGTGCCGTTTTATTTGCAAATCTAGCCCCCCTCACTCACCTTCCGCGGTTGGGGAGTGGGGAAGGTCACTCTCCCCACTCGGGGAGCGCGGAAAGGCATGGGAGGCTGGCGCAGCACGAGAGTAGCCACTTGCTGCGGTCCGTGAGCGCAGAAAAGCCTTTCCGCGGTGGCTGAGCGCGGAAACCGCCTGGTTCCGCGATCGCCGTCCATTCCCGTGGATATTCGCGCTGATCAACTACCTTCCACGCTCACCAACCGCGGTAAGAGAGGGAGGGGGGCTAGATTTGTAAATAAAACGGCACAGAGGCTATTTTTGTAATTGGATGACGTCAAGGGTCAAAATAAAAAAAGTTTCCCTGCCTCCATCCAAATGGCCTTTACCGTACTATTTAAGCCCGGCCTGCAATTTATGTTTCACTTCTTTTTACCTTTTTACCCTAGGGAGCAAAGTTGAGGACAGGAGACAGCAGCATCATTAGATCATGTTCTTTTCACTAATCCACTCCTATTTGCTGACATATTCAAGGTGTTGCGTTCTAAACCATCGTCTTCCAAAATATTTTCCGATTTCTTCTTTTCTAATCTACTAGTATTTCATATCACCACAAAACCTTAATTTCTAAAATACTTAAGCCTAGTGGGTATGTTATATATTACTTGATTATTACATAAGGATATAACCAATTGGTGCTTATGTCAAAAGCTACGGCAATAGTATTAACCATAGACCCGGTATAGGATGGGTTGAACTAAGTAACTAGCCACCGAATTCAAATCCTCTAACATTGCAAAGGAAATTACAGATAGCAACAGTGTCATAATATTGCGACGACGTGAGCTGAAGGCACTGTAGCACGTGACATTAAGTGAAAAGGTGTTGAGTCGGTTGGGACCGCTCAACACCGTAGGGTGATGTTGGTGCCTCTACCTGCATGCCTTTGGTGAAGCTGGTTGGAGTGATAGTTGCGATTGCCACTACAGTTCAACTTTGGCCAACAGGGTAGAGGTCTATGTATGAATTAACCAAATGATATGTTTCTCTTGGCTTAGTCATGCGCCAAGGGTAGTGCAAAACTTACTTAGACATTTAAAGCTAAGAGATGCTATTGAAAAAGTGGTACCCCTCTACACAGAGTAAAATGTGATCACACCCTGCCTCTAAGCAGTAGCGGATCTAGGATTTTCAGGATAGGTGTTTGAAGTTACAAAAATATTGATTAATATAGAACATAAAGATCCACAATAATAATAATGGAAGTACTAATTGTTTGTACCGGAGAAAACATCTTAATTCTCAAATAATTCAAAGAAATTACAAAACAATTAAGAAAATTACGATTTAACTCGATGGTGCTTCATGCCTTGGAAGCGATATATGACGTCATCGTCCTTAACTTGCAAAAAAAAATTTCTCACTCAAGAAATGTGACCAAGCAGGCAGTCAAGTATTGCTCACCTATTCTATTTCTTAGCTTATTCTTCACATATTTCATTGAACAAAATACTCTCTCAACACTAGCAGTTGCTATGGAAAGAATTAGCACCAATTTGAGAAGCTTGTAAACAATTTTATAATGGAGGTTCTTCTTTGATTGACAAGCACAATTAATAGCTCGGCAAGATTTTTTACTTTTCTAAACCTTTCATCTCTACGCATATCAGTAATGAAGTGTGTAAGTTGAAAGAGAAGATGCGTCAATTCTGTGCTTGAGAAATCTTTAGGATAAAACTAAGCAAGCCTAACCAAGTTTTCATTGTCATAAGCAGCAAATGAATCAACAGGATTGAATGAAGACATGCAAAGAAGCAAATCAGTGTTTACATCATCAAACCTGTCATTAAGCTCTCGAAGTTGTCTATCAATGACGCTTAAAAACATTTCAACATGGAAGCGATAGAGATTCTTGACTTTTTTTAAGAACCTTTTGGATTTTACAACCGGTTTATAGAAACCATCCATTTTAGCAACTTCGATGCCATGCTTCACACAAAAGGAAGTGACATCACTAAGAAAAGTTTCTCATCCATCATCCTCCCGGAATAACTGCAATTGAGTCTTTGTCAAATAAATGAGATCAATTGCATTAACAATATCTTGATCCCTCTTTTGCAAAGCGTTGCTTAAGTCATCTGTGTTCCCAAATATGGTTAGCAACAAATGTGCCATGAAAACAAACTCAAATAATGTCAACATAGTTTGAGCTTGTATAGCCCCCGTGCTTGAAGTATGATCTTCTCCGATCTTTATAAGAACTTTTTGGATTGCATGATACAAAGAAATGACATACATAACAGTTTTATAGTGGGATCCCCAACGAGTCTCACCAGGCCTACCTAGGCCCATCTCTTGATTCAAACCCTGGCCAGTTTCAATGTCACCCAATTCTAATACCTCTACAATCTGCTGAGCTTGAGCTACTTGAAACATTTGTATCTTTTTACAAGATGCCCCTAGAACATTCAACAAATACACGAGTTGCTGAAAGAACCAAACACAATCACCATTCTCCTTAGCAACAGCAACATGAGTTAACTGGAGTTGATGGGCAAAGCAATGAATATAATAAGCAGAAGGAGACTCATCTGCTATGTTGCCACTGTCGCCGCAAGCCGCAAGGGCCAGACCTAGTGGAGCCGCGAGCGCAAGGAGCCAAGGATGAACGCAGACTTGCAATGTGCTTGTGGCTGTGTGTTTCTGAGAGACAGAGAGAGAGAGAGAGAGAGAGAGAGATTGTGAGATCGAGAGTCGAGAGAGACTAGGGATTTAGGGTTTGATGAAATGGAAATGGGCTTGGGCCTTGGGACTTTGGGAGTTGGGTGGGATATTGATTGGATTTGGGGCATTGGCCATTGGGCTACTACCGAGTGCTGAGGCGCTGAGCGCTTGAGCCACTGTGGGCCGACTGCGAGGTGCGAGCGCCGAGCATGGTGTGGTGCTAGTGGCCTGTGCCGACAGAACGTCATTTGGAGGATGTTACGCATTGATTGAAACAAATTTTCAGTATATATATGTATTATACCTCATATATACTGAATCTTTTCCCAAAAAAATTTAGGTATTCAGTTGAACACCCATGAACCTAGGTGGGTCTGCCCCTGCCTCTGAGTTTCGGAGGTGCGTCGTGTGAGTGTCCACTAGGTGTAAGGTCCCCACGTTGAACTGTCGCCAGTAGATTTTTGAATTAAAAGCCAGTTTTCCAACAAGTGTTTAATGATTTTTTTTTTATTTTGACTATCATGACTATTCTTTTAATGACGACTTGGTGGCCGGGAAATGGTTATACGCACGTCACTTCTTTGTGCATTTGGCTTGCTAAGTATGTTTGCACTAAGCCTTCTATTATTACTCCTTTGTAGACTTAGGTCATGTTTAGTACAGCTCTGCTCTAATTTTTTGCGGCTTTAACTTCAGCTTCACTCTTGGATCCACTCCTATGAGAAGTTGAAGCAGTCTGAAGAGGTGTTTGGCTAGAAAGTTAACTTCAGCTACAGGAATGAGAAAGATCTTCGTAAAAAGACTACACTACCCTTGTTTTATAACTTATAATCTTTTTTCGTATTGCTTAACCTATAATAGTTTAATAAGTTGATTTCAATCGTGCTGTGCTTTTATTTATCTAATTTTTTTGTCATGTTGTGCCATATTTTCACCCAATTTTGAAAGTTTTACTCAAAAAAAAACATACATAAACATAAGAAGTTCATAACAAAGGTTTACATAAACATATGAAGTTCATAACAAAGGTTCTAATTCAATTAGTATCATAACAAAAGTCCATAACAAAAATAAACATAATATTGTATCAAACAACACATAATCAAATCAAATATTGTATCACCTCGCAAATATTCAAAACATCCACCATAATAATGTATCAACACACAAACTCAAAAGCATTCAGAACAATACTATTCAGTTGCGTCTTCCAAAAAAAGACCATTCAGGTGCATTCCAAACTCACTTGTTCATTTAGAAAACATTACAAATTGTTTGTTCTAATTCAAGGCATCCACTACAACAAAATCACAAGAAACTAATGGATTAGTTAACCATTTTACAATACGTGGTGGAGGCCAGCGTGGCGGAGGAGGGCAAGTATATAGAAAACGGCCAACTCGAGGAGTACTATGCCCAATCCTAAAATTTCCTCTTAACACATGCTTCAATCTAGGTCTCTGTAGTGGTCTTGACAATCTGGCTCTCACTTTTGCCTGAAACAGAAAGTAACAGTCATTAGAAGGAATTGCATGATCATTTATCCATTGACCAACAGATTGAGTACATGGTAAAAATCAGTATAGCATATGTAAATTCGAGGACTCACCAACCATTGTATATAGCCCAACAATGTAGCACTTGCTCCCTAGCTTAAGATCATAGTTCAATTCCCACCAACACTAGGTTGGGTGGGATATTTCCGTGGATTTCAAGTTTTCACTACGATTTCCTGGGATTTGAACTCGAGACCTGTGGGTTGTAAATGCTACCATGACTACAGTAGCTACTTGTTCCCACTCCTAAAAAAAGGCAATTTCAAGGACTCAACAACTCGAAAGATAGCATGACAAATTTCGTTCAAAGTGCATTTCATGACAAAACTCGAAAGATAGCATGTTAAAAGTGCATTTCCTGACGGCCAATACTATCTGTTATGGTGCAAAAGCTATTTCTGAGTACATATTGCTTGCATTCTGGTTTCCAGTGAGACAGTGATCATTCCTACACATAAACTTCTGATCATATAGAAATTTATCTGTATCTGCTCAATGTGGAAACATTCCATCCATTTCATTAAAAATGAATCAATTTCATTACAAAGGAACACACTCAAGGTGACAATGGTATAGTGACTATTGTCTGTAAAATTAGCTGTCGAAATTTTCAATAATAGATCTTTCTTCCTGCCAACTGATCTAGAGTGGAAGTCCAACATCCATTGCAAACACAGAAGATACTCATATTTCTGAACATTCTGTCAGAAAACATGAAAAAAAGAAAATACTCATATTTCAGAACATTCTGTCAGAAAACATGAAAAAGAAAATCAAGCAGTTCTCTGTCGACTATTTTCTATGTATATCATCAGATGCAATATTAAACAAGCAATGTTCAGGAAGTGAAGTACAAGAAATAGCAGCAGTTGTTGTATCATGGTCCAGTAGTCAATCAATTATCACGGCTAGAGTTGCATCAAAACCAAGCATCAGGCAGCAAACAATATATATGAACCAAGCAAACAATATAAAATGGACTAGAGTGGCATCAGAACAAGTATCATAACCAAGGAGGTTGCTCTTTCAGCTATAAATTGTTTGCATACAGAAATCGAAGAAACAAAAATCCCAATGGTATGCTATTAATGCTACTGGCTGGTGGCCATGATGTGTACAGTATCAGGTGGCTTCATGTACCTTGTCAAGTTATATATTGTTTGTCAGTTTGTTCAGGCTATACATTGTTCTTAGAAATTTTGTCAAACATGTGTAGCAATTTTCTGTCACAACTCACAAGTGCATAAACTGGAGGTCTTTGTGCTATGTACATGAGAGCAATTGTTATTGACGTAAATGCTTATGAGCCTCAAAACTTACACACAAACAAAGCCACATTAGTTTTGGCAAGTTCACATTCCAAATATCAGAAGACATGAATCCAACAGCTCGGTTCACATGAGTTTTGGCATGCATTTGCTAGGCATCATCCAAAACACACTAATGTACAAGCAAACATTCATGCAAAAATGTCATCTACTGTCAATATCGCAAACATTCATCCACATTTGCCTTACAAAGGAAGCTTAAGATTATAATAGAACTTCAAGATTGCATCACATCAACTGATCAGCATCAAGTTGTTGACTGCAAGATCTTCCTTTTTCGTTTGCGGCTCTGGAAAAAACCAAAGATAGAATCATACAATCAGCAACTACAAGGAATTTCAAGATTGCAGGCAGAAGCTACATGGACGCACCCACAGATCCAAATCTGAAATTTCCAGAAGGGGGTGGGGGGGGGGCATGGGCAAGGGCAAGGGGCGAGGGGTACTCACCGTCGTTGCGCTCGGACGCCACCGGGGAGGGAGAAGATCTTGGGAGCCGTCGGGGAGGGGGGGCATCTTGGGAACCGCCGGGGAGGGGGAAGATCTTGGGCGCCGTCGGGGAAGGTGAAGGAGTTCACGGGCCACTGGGAAGGAAGGAGCTCGCGGGTCACCAGGGAAGGAGGAGCTCGCGCGCCGTTAGGGAGGGAGGAGCTCGCGGCAAGGGATGCCAGGGCTGGCGGCGACCTGAACTCTGGGCTCCTCCATGCGCGAGAGAGAGGAGGGAGGGCGAAAGGGAGGGGTCGGGCGGGAGTGGGAAGAGAGGCGCGAACAGGAGGGGTGGGTTTGGGGGGATTGTTCGGTTGCTGGTTACTTTGGCAATTAGGTAAATAAGGACTGCTGCTCTACGTGGGGAGTAATCTTCTCGTAGCTTTGAAAAAATACACTACGGCCAGCTCTAAATTCTCGAACTCCATATTCAATTTTTTGTTGGAGCTGTACTGTTTGGCATGACTCCACCTACTCCGACCATGAAGCTAGGATTTGAAGTCATGCCAAATAGGACCTTAGCGGCAACTCTGAGGAAATAGAAGATATCTCCTTTGATGATGTGGCAAATTCCATAGGAGGAAGGGTAATCAAGAGATTTTGTATGACAACAATGGGCGAAAAAGAAGCACTGTAGTTGGAGCGGTGACTCTGAGGCGGAAAAGAAGCAGTATAGTTGGACCTTAAGGGTACTAACTGCACCATATATGTAAGGGAACCGTATGACGGTGAACGCTTCTCAGTACATATGTTTCTGTCATGTGCACTCTGAGTAAGGCCATTCCCCAGTAAATGATATACTTTTACTTCCTTCTGGGGTAAAGTATGGCATTTGCTACGGAATGGTCGATGGCTTGTTACGCTTGACTTGGTTGAGTGTAATGGGGCGTCACAAATACCTCCTCCTAACACTAAACATTATAGAAACTAGTAGGCCCTGCGTGTCCTTGGACGCGTGCACCAAATCGAAAGGCCGGTGGGGCTCGCAGCATGGGACGGAGGGAGAAAGCAAATCGGAGAAGCGCGCTGCGTGCGAAGACTCACGCACGTGGGTGGGGCCCGCACGTGGAGCGACCGACAGCTCGATTGCGCGGCAGCGGAGCAAACGCGCGTGAATCCTCAGAGTCATCGTACGGTTGAGCGACTTAGTCTAGTCGCCTAACTAGTGTGTGACACATGTCTAACTCGCGGAACAGAGGGGCGACTTGAGCGTTTGGCTCCCAGTCGCCAAACCGTATGGCGACTTGATCCTAATCGCCCAATTACCGAGCGACATGCGTTGGCGTCACCCTTTAGTTGAGCGATTTGACTAAGTTGCCCAACCACTGGGCGATTTTAGGTAGTGGCTATCCTATTCTACAAATCCGATTAGAATAATTGTGTTATAATAAATATTACATTTCGTATGTATTACATTTAGCAAATCTTATTGTATGATGGGATTTTTTGTTGAAAATAAAAGTGTAGTGACAAGGTTGATTGGTCTGTTTGTTATTTTCGTAGAATATCAAGAGTACGAAATTTGTCAGACTCGCAATAACATTTTGTGACCGTTGTATATTGTTGTAGTGCGCTAAATTTCTGAAGAATTTTGTGAGGACGATTGAGATAGTATTGAGTCGTAAGTAGGAAGGTAAGTGATATTACGATGTGCCAAGGAATAACATTGTATGTTAGCTTGGAGGCACCATTTTTATTATTTAATCTTTTTTTACAAATTTTTGAAAGTTAATCCCTCTCGAACTATCCATAACTTAAAAGTAGAGAATCTATATGTGAACCATATGTAAATACATATATAAACTGAAAATCTTTTTTGTGGATTGATAACCTTTAACACTTTAGTGTATATATCATTGACAAACAATATTTACAGGCCTTGCCCAGAAGTGATACATGTTGTTGAATGTCTTTATAATGATGCTAGGAAGAACATGGAAGAATCGAAAGCGAAAAGACAAGGAGATTTGATGTTGCGAATTAAAATAGACTTTATAATGAAGCTGGGAATAACACAGCGCATAGGGTTTGGTTACGTGCATAAGAAACATCATCATACATGATGCAACAAACCAAAGTACTCCTACAATACATATGCGCCTTTTTAGAATAAAAATAGATTCGACCTTCGACGGGGGACTAGTACAGAATGGTTCGACCTACTGCGTGGATCGGGGTCATTTTCCCTTCCTTGCTAGCTCGGCGTTGAACTCCTCGCCGACCTCTTTGGCCTTGGCCGCCATTTCCCTCTTTCTCTCGCGCTCCCTCTCACAATCCTCACACTCCTTGCGCCTGCACGCCTCGAGATGAGCTTTCATCTCCCGACGTATGCACTTGTTTTGCTCGTGGGTGCGGCGTTCCTCCTCCCGGATCTCGCGGACTCTGGTGGCATCCCACTTGTCGAAGTCGAGAGACCACTGGTCATGTGGGTGAATCTCTTGGTCGATCCACTTGTGGTAGCCACATAGCGGATCCAGGGACTATAGGTAGACGGGAGAGGTTGTTAGTGCGTACTTTGAAAGATAAATAGTAGGGGAATACACTGCTACCGATAGCTGCTCGTGTCCCAACATCGGTCGGGATAGTCACTGGGGTAGTTCGCGCAACCCCAGTAACACATGTCCAAGCTCAGCGCTGCTTAGACTTGAAGAACTTGTATGGGTCCCTGCACCAACAGAGGGCGGCGTCTCCTCCCCTGGCGGGTGTTGCGTAACGCCGATTGAACGTTCGGATGGCGTTCTGTTGCCACGGGGCCTCATTATGAGAGTCGCCATCCCGCAAGCTACTCTTCTTTGGACTGGCCGCAGCAGCCTCTTGCTTGGTCGCTCGCGCCCAAAGAAATTTCTTGCTAGTTCACGGATCTTGTCCTATTGCTTCTGCAGCTTGTCCATCCTAACGTAGTGAACCAAGATCTGGTGTAGTATTGGGTTTGGTTGTGTAGTGTTCTCTTCTAGATATCTTTCACCTCTTTTTATAAGCCACGGGGTTGGCATGGTGTGGTAAATTTCATGTGTGTAGCCTGCGAGAAAGAGTGTTGCCTTATCATTATGAAAAGTTGCTGGCGTTAGGTCTTGTCACTGTGCAAAGCTGCTCCGTTTGGTCTTGTCACTATGCAAAGCAGCCAGCCCCGTTAGGTCTTGTCACTGCACAAAGCTGTCTCATTTGGTCTTGTCACTGCTCAAGGCTGTCTCCTTTTGTCTTATCACTGCGCAAAGCTGTCCCGTTTGGTCTTGTCACTGTTCAAGGCTGTCTTCTTTGGTCTTGACATCGCACAAAGCTGCCCCGTTTGGTCTTGTCTCTGCGCAAAGCAGCCAGCCCCATTTGGTCTTGTCACTGCGCAAAGCTGCCCCGTTTGGTCTTGTCACTACGCAAAGCTGCCCCGTCTGGACTTGTCACTGCGCAAGGCTATATCCTTTGGTCTTGTCACTGCGTAAAGCTACCCCGTTTGGTCTTGTGAAGGCGTCATTCATTCCCTAAGGCAGAGGCCACAATGAACTTGCAGTACACTATTCTGATTGAACATGGAAACCGAGCTATTCCATACCAGACATTATCCGATATAATTAAGATGAGATATTGACACTTCAAATAAAGTTAAAATTTGCAAACACGATACAATTAGATTCACAGTGCTTACAACAACCAAAGTACTGACTGAAGTACAAGTTACAACATGGTAGCAGTTCTAATACAAGTTACTTTATGCTGGTGTTCCTACGTGTCGGCAGGCGCCTTGCAAGTTCTCACAGTGTGACCTTCTTGGCAGCAGCGGCCACAACGTCTACCTGCCGCTCCAGCTTCCCCTTCGTCCATATCGTTCCTAATGCGACGACTCTGCCGATGGCCCTTCCCCTCCTTCAACGGGTCTAGATCCGGAATCCAAGTCTTCTGTGCAATATCCAACATGGCTAAGTTGCCCACAACCCTGAAGCCCCTTAGCTCGTCGCACCATGCCTACTGCACCCTCTCCTTCATGAAATACTCTAATATGAAGTTCAATGGGTTCATGTGGATAGTGCCACACGCTACAAGGATATGAGAACATGGCTTGTGAAGGCGCTTTAGCTTGTTGCATGTGCAGCTAGGTTCATTCACATGGTCTCCAAGGCATACCTAGTGGGTAACAAGAGACCGAGCCGTCCCAAGTCTAGCTCTGTCTCTAAGGACCACGTCGAATCGATGCTCCGTATTGCCTATTACGAAGACCGTGTGCGACTGAGCCTTCTCGGTCTTGGCCTACATATATGCTGTAATCTTCGAGCAGTACGGTGTATGTGGGTTGGCTGCATGAAGTGCCGCATTGGCAAAGGATGACCTGTAATATGACTGAAGTAAAGATATAGGGAAGTACGTACCCGTCTACGGCACCAAAGGGACCCTACAGTTGGCCGGTCCACCGCGTCCCCATGTTACATGTCCTCGCCATACGGACTGGAATCTACCAGCATGGGCCGTTCGAGAGAGAAACGCTCGAACGACCACAGCTGCAACAGGAGGGGCAGCCTGTGAGGATAGATGTCGGCTTCATCCTACAGAATGCATCGCACATGCCGTGGTACATCGCGACAAGTACGGCTGATCCCCAGCTGATCTCTAGCTCCTTGCCGTCGGCGATGGCCCTCGCGTACCCCACGAAGTGGGCGTCGACGGAGCCACCGTGGCTGCTGGTAAACAATACCCAGCCGAAGAGCCACAATAGGTACGCCTCGAGGTGCCGTGACACCTGGTCGGTGGTGGGCTGTGGGACCATCCGCTCGACCTACGTACAAACGAATAATTAGTAAGCCCGTCATATGGCTAGGCCTCAATACATCGCTAAACATGGAAAATAGGTAGTATACGTACCTAGAACTACGAAAGCCACCGTAGGGGCGGGCCATGCCGCTGTCGCTTTGAGAAGTCGAGTACGAGGCGCTGCCTCACCAGAAGAACCCCAAACACGCCAAAGATGGCATCGCATTAATGACAAGCGCCAAAGCGCCCCGGCGAAGAATGTAGGGATCCCGCGATAGGCAAGCCAAGCAGCATCGCGACATCCTACAGAGTAGGGGCCATCTCCCTGAATGGGAGGTGGAAGATGTGCGTCTCGGGCTACCACCGGTCCACTAGGGCTATCAGGAGCGACATGTCGAACGAGAACCGTCATGATCGCTCCGGACCGGCCTGGACCTCCCCGTCGTCCTCGACCGGACCGTCGTCCTCTTCGGTGGCCTCCACCATCCGCACGAGAGGTAGAAGGCCGGCACGACTCCGCCTACAAAGCATGAAGAATTAAGTACATAGCGGGTATATGACACAAAACAAGCGGCACAGCTTGCGGACAAACCTGTCTACCCAGCATGGGTCCAATCTCCAAGCTTGTCGGGGTGTTCGCGTACGAACCACCCCCAAGTCAGCCGTGTCGTCCCCGTGAACCGGATGCGGTACACGTCGGCTCATGGTGTCACAAGGTCGATTAATCGCCCAATGAGATCGAAATGTCATCCAACCACTGTGGTCATGAGCCATACATGCAAATTAAAAAATTAAAAGTATTAATATTAATTGAGCATTTAAATTATATCTAATGGTAAATAAATCATATTTGGTATGTTCTTAGTGACACCTAAACACTTTGCTAGAATACAGTGGTAATACATATACAATTTCATGAAACCCAAGTGGTAAACATGTGATTTTCCCTACAAAATGCTATATTACGTTAACACCTGTACCGGCAGCTATGGATTGCGAAATATTTAAAACATCATCGTTACTATGCATATTTATAATGGGTGAAGCTTTCAAGAAAAAAAAAATCAAAATTTCACATGTTAGAGAATCCTACGGGTTTGGAACCATATATCTATGATTTTTGTCTTAGTATTATATAATTCCTTAATCCAACCAAAACTATAAAGTAAATGTTATCAATTCTTTATTGTGCAAATAAATACATATATTTAACATTCTATAAACTAGCATTTACGAATGCATGGGTTATCGACATGTTTATCTAATAGAAAAGTAGCACGTTACCATTCATCAAGCTTGGACTCAATTAGCGCAACATGCGGAATAGTACAACTAAATTTATTTTCACCGACTAATTTTTCCTCCATACGAACTTCTAAACTAATTGTATTAATTATGATATCTCTAAACATTTACTAACAATATATCACTACACATGATGTTGCTTACTAACCTACCATGGTTACTAATTAATCATGATATCTCTAAACATTTGCTAACAATATATCACTACACATGATGTTGCTTGCCAACCTACCATGGTTTCAAAAATACACTTGTACAAAATAATACTACAAACTCACAGTCGTCTTCTTCTTCCTCATCTTCTTCTTCCTCTCCCTCTCCTCTTTTTCCTCTCCTTCTCTTCTTTCTTCTTGGCCTCGCTCTCCCGAACGGTGACTGTTAATGCGCGGCCGCGCGCGTGCGCTATAAATCCACCCCAAGTCGCCATACGGTTGGACGACTAAAATCCAGCGCCGACACATGTCGCTCCACCGTATGGCGACTAGGACTAAGTCGCCATACGGTTTGGCGACTGGGAGCCAAACAGTCAAGTCGCCCCTCTGTTCCGTGAGTTGGCAATGTGTCGCACATTGGTTGGGTGACTAGGCCAAGTCGCCCAACCGTACGGCGACAGGAGATTATTTCTGGCAAAAACATTTAAGTGGTATTATTTCTGTAATTCCGAATAAAAAATAGATTATTTTAAAAAATCCATCTTTTCTTAGCCACAAAACGACGGCTGATTGCATTGAGTATTACTACAAAAACCACAAGACAGATAGTTCTATTGAAGCAAAGAAATGCATGAGTGCTATGAAAGAATTAAAATTTTGACCTTCTAGCTCATACCTATAAACATCTGGAAGGAAGTGCGATCATAGGAGGAATGCTGCTGCACTAGCTCATACCTATAAATTGGGTGGGTCAACAGTGGCAAAAACATGGAAGCATGAAAACCAGGCAAAAGAATAATGGCAGAAATGTAACGAGAAGCTGTCCTCGCTCGAAAACTCCTTTGGGATGTCATACTCCACCTGACAAAGGGAACAATGGTGAATTGCCTATGCATGAAAGGTAACCTTCTGCTACTGATGTGCAGGGATGTAAGACATTTGTGAAACAGATGAAATGTGTGCTTGTTTCCCTTCCTGTCCTGATTCGACTCTGATGACCCCTTTTTATCTAGCACAGAGATCTGGTATGTGATTTATGCCTTTTTATTCTAATTGACATCTGATTTATGCCTTTTTATTCTAATTGACATCCGTGCAAACAGAAACAGCCATCGTGGAATATCAAAGGATGTGCCTGTGACACTATTTGTAATTTAGTATTTCAACACACTGGGGAAATGGTTCCTTTTTCTTTCCCCTAAGCTGCATGGATTTATAGCCATTTTGTATGTTGCATGTGTACATTCTGGTGAAGTTTGGTATGTTTACTGCACATGCTGGTATCCTAATTTCTCTGGAATGCCTGCCTGGTATGGTACTGTGGATGTGCGTATTGAGGTCCAGTTGACAACAGTGTATGGTACTGTAGATGGGCATGGAGGCTGGAAGTGTATGAGTCCATTGATGGATGGGCCTCACATCACAGCACCGTAGGTATCCCATGTGGGCCTCTTCACCTGCCTCTACGCTGGAGGAAAGGAGCAGCAGCAGGAGAAACTTTTTTTTTATTAATTAACCATTTTTTAATTTTTACTTTAAAGTTAACTCTCAGCGAACTTTATTTTCAATTCTAATCCCTTTGGTCACGCCACCACCTGTGACGTGACAAAACAACGCTGTCACGTCAACCCGTATCTGGGGAAAACTCTTGTCACGTCACCACTCGTGGCGTGATAGTGTTGTTTAGTCACGCCACCACCCGTGGCGTGACAGTGTTGTTTGGTCACGCCAGACCAGTGACGTGACCAAAAGTGCTATTTAGCGGATTTATTCTATAGCGTGACAACGTTGTTTTATCACGCCACGAGTAGTGACGTGATCAAAGAGGTCAGAATTGAAAATAAAGTTCACCGGAGATTAACTTTAAAATAAAAATTAATAAAAGATTAATTAATAAAAAAAAGTTCCAGCAGGGACGTTAGGATGTAACTTACATTATATTAGGTGGGTAGGGTTTGTTTTCTTGTAGCAACCTTAAGAAATTTAGGTTCGCTGATCATTTTTTCTATTTTTTTTTCTTCAAGTTCACAAAAAAGTGTGGCAGGTTGGGTCATATGTCCGTCGTAGGTAGGGGTGAAATCCGGGCAGACAGTTCTCGCCCGATTCGGAGCCGGATCCGATCGAGACCGCATCCAGGAAGCTATTTTGCTATCCATCAAGGTCCAGATTCGGAGCGACTACAATCCGCCAGATCCAGATATTTCTTGTATTATGCTGGATAGTTTATCGTATTGTAATTCGGACAGTTAATCTAAATAGTTTCCTGTATTATACGAAGAAGAAGAAAAATTCTAAAAAAAGGTTTTTGGGCTTTGAAAAATAGCAAAAGACACTATTTTTTTCTTCAGAAAACTTCATAGAGGTATTTTGGAATATTTGGAACCCAAAAAAATATTTTCAGACTTTGAAAATGTTTTATTAATTCCTTTAAAATGCTTTTAGTCTCCAGGAAATAGGAAAAAGCTTCTATAAATTCAGGAAATTGATATAAAAAATTTCAATAATGAATAAAAATAATTATGTTAAGCTAGAATTTGGAAATTTAGGCTATTAAACCTTATGTCGGTGTGATCTTGTCAAATTTATGTATAAACTTACGTTGAAGGCTTGAAGCATACTATGTCATTATGTCGATGTGGTTGTGTATGCATGTGAGACTATATATGTACTCGTGTTGAAATGTTGAAGCTATTGTGGTATGGTTCAATGTATATTCCTTCATGTGTGTGCGCAACTGCGTAGTATCCGATCACCTTATATGTTCCCGATTTGAATCCGTTGTGTATTTGCCCTATGTCCATAATTCGTATTTGTATTTGGCCTGCCCATATTCGTCTCCAAATACGGGTAGAATTATAGACCTGTTCATAGGCGGCTTGGCTCGAGCCTGGTATAGCCCGACAATGGCATTAATAATAATAAAAAACTATTTTTCATTTTTGAAATGAATTAAATAATAATTTTTATTTAAAAAAATTAAAATAAATATTATTTTATTAGAAACACACTTTTCGGGCTAGGCCAGGCTGAGCTCGAGCCTGCCTATTTAAGGCTAGGCTTTTCTAGGCTGACTGTAGTAAAAAAAATTCTCCGTAGCAATCAATGTCGTGCCGGTTCCTTTCTCCAATTGCGAAGAGACGCCAGATTCGTCGTGATCCTCAGAATGACCGCACATTTCGTTAACTGGAGCTGCTAGGCCTTGTGATGGCAGTACCATGCTGGAGTGACATCTCATGATATACTACTAGTTCATGATAGAGGCAGGCGGCAGTGTTAATTAGTCTAACCGGCCAATGGCATAGGACATTCTTGCGGTCTTGCTAGCTTTTTAGACCTACGGATAAGCTACTTGTTTACAAGGACCGACAAATGGCCTCCCAAACGATCTGCCTTTTCTAGACACAAGATTTTGTTGGGATAAATCCCTTTTGCAGCCTCTTTCTGAAATCGAAAACCCCCAAAAGATTAACTGCTGGTTTCATTTCTTTCCATGGTACTGTTCCTTGTCAATTGCCATGTCTACTTCTTCATCCTGCCTCTGTCTTTGTGTCGTGAGCACCTTTCTTGTTGTCCATGATTAGGGCTTCAATCGATGGGAGGGGAAGACACATCACAATCGCCATCAGCGAGCACCACATTAGGTGGGCACATGCATGGATCCCCATGCCCAACAACTGTATGCTCCTCCCTTCATCTCTCTCAACCCTCCAAGGCAGCTGCAAAGAGCCAATAAGCATGCTACAGATCAATGAAACTCCCAGGGCAATATCTGCTTTGTTTAGCTCGGTCCCATGCTATGCTTATCATGTAAATTCTGTAACAGATGTTTCATGCATGGACATATGTAATAGGAGTTCAGTTAGAAACACTGCTGACATCCATAACAACGCTAGGTGATATTGTTGCGACTAGACAAACGATCGTATTAAGAAAAGAATAAAAAAGAGGGGAGGGGAGGGGATGGGAGGGGACCCAATTTCACTGGTATCACTGCTGATCCATCTGTTCCCCTTTCTTGAGGCCAATACAGATACCACCATCAGATTTTGGTGTGGAGCAAAGCAAAGCAAAGCAGACTTCAAATCAAAGGAACTATTGCCCTCTTGCCTAGGGTTTGTAGTAGTAGTATCATTTGCAAGACACCAAGGTCAAGATTCTCATACAGATTGTCCCCTGTAGTGGGTTGGTGCCAATTTGCTATTTTTTTCCGTCTCCTTCTAAGAGTATCTACAACAGTCCACGTCACTTGTTACTAAAGGGTTGTCATATAACCATTTAGGTGATGTAGAGGAGAGAATGTAAAGTTGTTTCTAGATGAAGAAACCAGCAAATTGTTAATACCAAGACACAAGAAATAACCAAATTCTCTATTGGAGACTTGCTTATTACTTAAAAACGTGTTTTTTTGGGTCCCACTGTCTCCAAGCAAAATATCTACCGGATTACTTGTGCAACTCGACTTCATTATTGATATAATAAATGAGCCAAAACATGTAGGCCACAAAGTTATACTTCATTATTAATCATCAAGAATCATGCACACTTGTATCAATTAAAGTCTTTGATACAAGCTCAAGAAACAATCTATTGGAACTTATTTCTTTTTATTAGATTGAGTACTATCCCTTCTCTTAGTAACAAGCTAAGAAACAAACTATGTAGATGCTCTAAATCCCTCTTACACAGGGCAACCAATCTGTGTCTAGGTTCGACGATAGACCACAAGGTTGTGACGGTTGAGGTCACAGATCCCTAGCCCTATTCTCCCTGTTTAGAAACCAAGTTGCACAGTTCCTCTCCTTTCTTTCCCTTAGCTGATATTATTCTTCATGTGGCCTATTTTGCATTTGCCCCATGATCTCATCCCATACTGGGAGATTCAATTATTTGCCACTGCCAAATATGCGTAATTGATTATTTGTCACTGATATGGGTATGACATGTGGTCTCGGGACCTATATGTCATACTCACATACAGTGACAAATTGTAAAATTCACCCTTTTGCAGTGGCAAATAATCAATTTTTCCCATATTTAATACACATATATATAGCCATCAACTAGATGAGCTGCTAATGATCTTAAATCCGGCACCACATCACAAGAAGAATGAAGTGACCATCTAATTTGGCTTTACATAAGAGCCAAAGCAGCTTTAATTTGGCTTGTTCCATGTGATGTGACTAAACTCAAATAAACGTCCCTGTTTTTGCTCTAGTGGAGCACTTCTAGAAGCAACACATCCACATCAAGAAGAGGGAGTAGGATTAGTCTGCAAGGCTCCACTGATGAGTCAGCTTAATCTTTGATTAATATTTCACTCATCTTGGATTAGGCCAGCTCTCATTAAACAAGGGGATGCCACACGTTCAAGAATGGAATGGATATTTTCATTATAAAAAGAAAAGAATGGATGTTTTCTCGGTTTGGAGACTTCCAAACTAGCTAATCCAAATGTGTGAACTGTGAAATGAGGCTTGAATTACTGTTTGTTTTGGGCAATTTAAAAGTTGATTTTTTTTTGGTCCTGGGGCTTTTGGCTTTCTGACCATCAAATGGAGAAGCAGCAAACTTGGACCGAAGCTCGAGTAACAGTTGTTCTCACATGCCTGTCCGGTCAAGAAATAAAGCACAATAACCTGTCTCTATATACTATATGTATCTTTTTTTCTTTTACAGAACTACATATACTAAAACGTTTTCAGAGAACCTGTGTAAATTTGAATGGGTTGGTTTAGCAAGAAAAAAAGAGCCTGAATTGGTTGGACACTTGGATTTTGGAGTAATGTTATCACTATCAGAAGTTATCAAAGGTGCGGATCAATTTATGTAATGAGTTCGTAAGAAAATTTTAGTTTTCCCTGAGATTTCTAGGATTTTGATCGGTGCCGTGGGATCTTAAAACTTTACTATCCCATGGAGTTAATGGTTGATAATGCCGGCCTTACCAAACTTTGGCGGCGTTCGCCAAATGTGACACACATTTTGTTTGTTACCAAATTTTGGTAAGATTCAATTCTCACCTGGCACCCTAGTTTTTTTTCTAATCTTTGGCCAAACATTGGTAGCCACTTTGGTGATCAAGCATTAGGCCTTTTTAAGTTTCTATCACAAATAAGGGATTCTAGAATAAAATCTACGTGGTATTTTTCAGGAAATTTTGTAAATCTTCTAATACAGGATCAACAAATTCATGCACTGGACCTGTGGTAACAGTGTAACACATTGTCTTCTTAATCACAGCTCTGGGGTTGCTGGGAGAACAACTGCAGGATATCTGAATCGACAGCTAAGGCCAAATGCTTTTCAGATAATAAAGCCAAGATCAAACAACTAAGAGTATGTTTAGTGTATTGAACCGACGTCGATTCAAAGTCATGCCACATAAGTATTCTAGGAACTGAGCTTGTTTTTCTCTAATGTATTGAACCGATTCCTACTAATAACTGGGACCCACGTTATATTAAAAAAACAACAAAATAATAATATCATCTCTCAATCATACTCTCTCCTATGTAGTTGTTTAATGCTCATATGAGTTGTTTAATGTTTTGAATCGATTCCTAAGTAGGGTCCGGTTCCATGCATTTTTTTGTTGAAATCGACCCCTCCAATGTATTAAATCGATTTAATATATTCCCTCTCCTCATTTGAGCCGACTAAAATACAACATTGAAAATGGTCTAAGATCTCACAAAGCCCCATCATTATAAAATGCCCATGAAAAAAGGAAGCAATTAAACAAAGTTGCATGTTGCTACGTGTACATACCTGATGCAGTCATGCCAACTACCAGGTGGGTCATGGTGCACATAAACTTTCAGAAGGCCCACCTACCAGTGAATGTTGGGTTCAGGACATGTCCAATCATGAAAGAGATAAGCTCACAAGATCATTTTAAAACTTAAGCATTTCTAAACACACATTGCATCTAAAAACAACTTTTGGAAAATGTTTAAATTGAGCTAAGACAGGCTCTGCCATCTGATTGTCTTAGCCTCACCTTTTTCCTTCGTTGTAAAAAAAAATTGTGTTTGTTAATTAAAAAATTACCCCACCACCCCCTCAAAAGCATACACGACCACATAATTGTACTCCATGCCCACCTTTTGAAGGCCCATAATGGCATTATTGTAATTGTTCAGCAATCTTGAGGGCACAAATGTTAAGATAAATTTTAGGGTACGAATCTGGTGCACCGTACCAGCACGGACCACATTTTGAATGGGGATTTCAGAATTTATAGATGGATTTTAGATTTCTCTGTGTGTCCACATGTTATAGATGTATAGGGAGATAAATTCTAAAATCCATCTATTCATTAAAGCAAATTCTAAATTATTCCCATTTTGAAAACCCTTCTCGTCTGTTTTGAAGAAGAGTTTGGTTTTGATAGTTGCCAACGTCTAACCTTTAGAGTTTACACAGTAGTAGTATTTTGTTAGGCCTTGTCTCTAAAGCAAAAATTTTACAAGAAGCAATATAATTGTACTCCATGCCCACCTTTTGAAGGCCCATAATGGCATTATTGTAATTGTTCAGCAATCTTGAGGGCACAAATGTTAAGATAAATTTTAGGGTACGAATCTGGTGCACCGTACCAGCACGGACCACATTTTGAATGGAGATTTCAGAATTTATCCTCGTAGAGTAGATGGATTTTTGATTTTTCTCTGCGTCCACATGTTATAGACGTATAGGGAGATAAATTCTAAAATCCATCTATTCATTAAGGTAAATTCTAAATTATTCCCATTTTGAAAACCCTTCTCGTCTCTTTTGAAGAAGAGTTTGGTTTTGATAGTTGCCAACGTCTAACCTTTAGAGTTTACACAGTAGTAGTATTTTGTTAGGCCTTGTCTCTAAAGCAAAAATTTTACAAGAAGCAATATAATTCTTGTATAGATTTTACGGAATTTTCGTGTTCCAAACACGAATTTTATCCCATATTATAATGTGAACACATCTATGAACTGCCCAACGGTGTGAGGTAGGATTTTTATTCATTTATTTCACATGTTAGTCAGACATAAACAATTTTATCCCATATTATAATGTTTGATGTTAAACTTTAATCCACTGAAAGTAAGGCAAGCTTAGCCATTTGTATCTACTGTATGGTTGACCACCATAGTTAGGCATACCATAGACATACTTGATTCTTGGGCAAAGTTTGTCACAACCGTAGCTTACCCACACACAAGGAAAGCATCCAAACCAAGCTTATCAATTCCATTCTGATAATGATCTGAATGGTCGGAACATACCATACCAGTACCCAAAACACCACACAAGAGCCTCAATCTTGGACCACCCTCAATACGGTCATTTTGGTCCATTAAGTCATCGGACATAATTGGTGTGACCATTCATTTGAATCAACTTGGAAGGCCCAGTCCAATACTATTTCATCGGTAAGTGAAATTATGTTAGACTAGTATGCTAGACTATGATAAAATGTACGGAGTATGAACTCGTGTTGTATTATTTAACTACGTACGACCTTTGTATTTATGGAGTCATTGAAGTATTGAATTGTGTGTCATTTTTATTCTATGGTTATATATTTGAAGTGAGATTCCAAGTAAGTAAGTAAGTATATATATATATATATATATATATATATATATATATATATATATATATATATATATATATATATATATATATATATATATATATATATATATATATATATATATATATAAGGATATCTTTGGAATGGATCGGTACCAACGCATACCATACCAAGAGGCAAAGGTAATGACCTCGAGAATGGAATTGACAACTATGATCCAAACAGGCATGTATTCTCCTACAACAAGGTGCATTCGCAAATAGTATATTATACATCTATATAAATTCATTCTCCGATTGCAAACATCTTTTAGGAAAGACCATCACTGTATAAAACAATATCTAACTGATCAAATGAATGTTACTATATTCATCATTAATATCACATTCATCATATATAATTTTTGTGATTTATAAAGTCCTAATTTGCCAAAGCTTCGAGTTCAGTAGCACCTCTCTAGAAGCTAGCTCCAACAGAAGCTAAAGCCCACAAAAATTGGGTGTCTGGCCCAAATATTGCCTCTAAAACAACCCAAATGATTTTGACCATTTTGCCCTGCGTTCATCCATACTTATTTACTCCCTAATTGAATCCCCCACTAATCCCTTTGATCCACTCAAAATCCATCACGACCTCCCTAATCGACAGATCCTAGTGATATACTACATGTAACTGCAGTAGCCCCAGTGTCCTAGGAGGCAGTGGCAGATCCAGGATTTTCAAAATGAGCGTTCGAAGTTATAAATATGTTGTACAATGTAAAACATAAATATTCATAACATAAAAAATAACAAAGTTCAAATCGTTCTTACTAGAGATAACATGTCAAATAATTTAGAGAAATTATAAAATAATTAAGAAAATTACAATCTAGCTCGACATTCCTTCATGGCTTAGAAGCGAGATATGATGTCATCATCTTTAACTTGTACAAAAAAATCTCGCTCAAGAAATGTAACCAAGCAATCATTCAAGTATTGTTCTCCCATCCTGTTCCTTAGCTTATTCTTCACATAATTCATTGAAAAGAATACCCTCTCAACACTAGCAGTTTTTACTGGAAGAATCAACACCAATTTGAGAAGCTTGTAAACAATTTTATAATGGCGGTTCTTCTTTGTTTGAACAAGCATAATGGAAAGCTCGACAAGATTTCTTACATCTTTAAACCTTTCATCTCTACGCATATCAGCAATGAAGTAGACCTATTCAAGCTATTTGGTCGAAAGCGTGGCATGCCCAAGTAAACTACCGCCCAAAAATTGAATTTCCTATTAAAATGCATTATTTTAATCTTTTTTGAAATAAAAATGTATTATTTAATTCATTTCTAGGATTAAAAAAATAAATTTCCATTTTTAAATTGATTTTTTTTGGGATTTCGGGCTAGGTCGGGCTTCTTTTGGGCCGGACTTCCAGTCCCAAGCCCGCCCCGGACATGGTCGGGCTCGGACCGGGTCGGCGGGCCAGGCCGCCCGTGAACAGGTCTACAATGAAGTGTGTACATTGAAATGGAATATGCATCAATTCTGTGCTTGAGAAATCCTTAGGATAAAGCTGAGCAAGCCTAACCAAATTGTCCTTGTCATAAGCAGCGAATGAATCAACCGGATTGAATGAAGACATGCAAAGAAACAAATCCATGTTTACCTCATCAAACCTATCATTAAGCTCTCGAAGTTATCTGTCAATGACACTTAAAAACATGTCAACATGGAAGCGATGGAGATTCTTGAATTTTTTGAAGAACCTTTTGGATCTTGCAACTGGCATGCAGAAATAATCCATTTTAGCAACTTTGATGTCATGCTTCACACAAAAGGAAGTGACATCTTTAAGAAAAGTTTCACATCCATCATCCTCCTGCAATAACTATAATTGAGTCTTTGTCAAATAAATAAGATCAATAGCATTAACAATATCTTGATCCCTCTTTTGCAAAGCATTGCTTAAGTCATCTGTGTACCCAAATATGGTTAGCAACAAGTGTGCCATAAAAACAAACTCAAATGACTCAAATGATGTCAACATAGTTTGAGCTTGTATAGCCTCTGTGCTTGAAGTGTGGTCTTTTCCGATCTTTATAAGAACTCGTTGGACTGAAGGATACAAAGAGATGACGTGCATAACAGTTTTATAGTGGGAACCCCAACGAGTATCATCCGGCCTACCTAGGCCCATCTCTTGATGCAAACCTTGGCCAGTTTTAATGTCACCCAATTCTAATGCTTCTACAATTCGATCAGCTTGAGCTACTCGAAACATTTGTATCTTTTTACAAGACATCCCAAGAACATTAAACAAATATGAAAGTTGTTAACTTCTTCAAAATTTTCTGCTAGCCAATTTAAAAGTTGAAGAAAATTTCCTTTATTATGTGATTCTTCACTTTTATCATGTCCACGACAAAGTCAACCGTTGACGCAAAAGAAACCTCAAGCACTTAAGTGAACATGTTAACCGGGTTTTATACAGAATCTTGTCTTGTTTGGTATTGGAAGCAAAAAGATTCTCGAATTGATACTCTAGGTGTAATGAACAAATCATATTTCTCTTGAGCTTCATTGTGGGCACTATTAATACCACCAATATGTTTCTCAAATCTATTTTTATGGTTCCAATTTCTAAATCTTCCATTCACAAAACTATCTCCACCAGCATAATTAGTTTTATCCTTGAAAAAATAACAAACAAAGCAGAAAGCAGCATCTCATTCCACACTATACTCAAGCCAATTATAAGCATCATACCAAGTAGCTATGAATCGATGCATACCTCCAATATTTCTTCTTGGAAAATCATGTTCTCGTGGTTGACATGGCCCCAATGCAATGTATCCCCTTCTAACTGTATCTTGTTCATTGACATCATACTGTGTGATTGGAATCCACTTTCCGGGATCATGAGAAAGCAAATCAATATCATAAACTGCTTCATCATCTCCATCATCATCTTCTTTGTCGTCATCTATAAGTGGGGACAATGAGGGAGGCTCTATGCTTGGTTGCGTTGGTTCTGGACTTAGGACTTTGTCTCAGATATCACTCTCATTTTGTGCTTGCAACTGAATGGAAGGAGAAATACTTTGAACTTTACTTTCAATAGATATTGATCTCTTTCCAACACTATCCCACAAAGATTTCAAAGCTACATGCTTCCTCTTCACTTTTGAATGCTCTGCGGTCTACATGAAAACAAAAACTTCACATAAATAATTGGACACTTAAGACAAAATAATATTCTCTTTTATTTAACAACTTAAGCTACACAAGCTACAAAATAATTGGACATTTGGACATAATAATCTTCTTTTTTATCCACTGACATATACATATAGCTATTGAACTATACAAGCTATGAAGCTAATAAATATCGATAAGTGATTTAATGCCAATATGAATATCTGATTCACTGACATCCACAGATCCACTTATCAGAAGTTCAAAACTAACTCAACTAAAAGTCTACCTCTTTGCTTCTTCTCTCCCCTCACTTTCCTCTTTGCTTTATCTCAATCCTTCCTCTAGTTCTTGCAGTCCTGCTCCAGCTGAACTCCCTATCCATCTTCTTCTTCTTGCTTTTCCCCCAATGTTATTTCTTCTCTCCTCTGGCCCGACGCCATGGGTGCTTCCTCCTAGCTCCCCTCCGGCCCGACGCCACCTCCGGCCTCCGACGCGCCTGCGCTCGCCTCCCGTGGTGCCTCGAGCCCACTCCCGGCCAGCATCTCCTCCTGCGCAGCTCGCCCGCTCGGTGGCTCAGCCCTGGCTCTAAGGTACCACCTCCCATCTACGTCGCTCGGGTCGGCCCTATGCTGCGCCCACGTGCCTGCGGCCTGCTTCACCTCCCTGCGGCTCGGGTTTGGTGGTTTGGATGGCGAGCCGGCGAGGCAGCGAAGGAGGAGCGGCCGCAGGAGGCAAGCGCCGTCGACCTGGCCCCTAGGGACTGGATCACTAGAGTAGCCCCGAGTAGGAGGTGGTAGCCGCGAAACGAGACGACTAACGAGGCAAGAAACCAACCGAGGAGGCGAGGAGCTCACCTTGACCTCGCCACGTGCCGCCACCGCTCCTTGCGCCAATGCCGGTAGCTGGTCCTGCTCGGCCTTGGCATTGCCGTGCGCCGCAGGGCTTCCCTCCCCTTGCCGCTTGCCGCGCGAGGCACTCTCCATCCCTGGCTCCGGCATCAGCGGCTCGGCGCTCACGGGCTCATGGCTCACCCCTGCCCCGTCACTCGCCGCTTCGCCGCGTGTCCTTGCGAGATTACACCACCGTTGCCGCGGAGCGAGAAGAGAGGGCCGAGAGGTGCTTGGGGATTTCACGAAGGGGATGGGTTAGGTCTGGTCGTCTCGGCGCTTGGGTTGGGGCTGCCGACCGCCGTGAGGGCGTGAGGCGCTTGGCCGCTTGGGTTTGGCTGTGGTGGGCTTTGCTGGTGGAGCGTGGTGCGGCTTAGCGAGTGGGTTGCGTGTGCCTGCGCGACTCGCGATCGGGAGGAGTCGTTATGTAGTTCAAATACATATTTTAAGTATTTACTGGTATATATACATAATATACCTAATAAATACTAGGTTTTCCCCCCAAAAAATGGGTGTACATCTGTACACCCATGTCCTTATACTAGATCCGCCCTTACCAGGAGGGGGCGACGGTGATGTTTGCTCGGCAAGCGACTAGCGACAGAGGTAGGGTAGCGGCAGTCATAGTTACCAGACCCGAATTGGTCATCCACTCGGTTGAGATCTCGAGTCACTGGTTGGACCACATGTATTTATGTAAATACTAAAAAGTATATACACGAAAAGGGGCGTTGCAGTACATGCTAAGGTCTTAAATACTTTGTTGAAAGCACAAAAAAGGCATCAACGGAGCAAATACATACGAATATCGCTCATAATGTTTTTTCTTGGAGTCGGATACAGATAGTGTTGCATACCTATTTCTCCATCCCATATTTGCTCTGCGAGTCTTCGATTAGTCAGTTGGATGGAAATTATCCTCTTCTTTTGCACCCCACATAGGACATTGAACAATAGAAGTGCAATCAAAGCGAAAACGGAGAGACTAATAGATGAGATATCGTAGGAAAAATACTCAGTATTCCCTACCTACTCAGATACAGTAAATCACCTATCGGTTATTTGTTTCTAAGTGAAGTCACAACAAGCTTTCCTCACACCACTTAACATACGGACACATATAGACAAATATCGCTCATCCTGTATCCTATTTCGTATTTTTTTTTCTCGAAGTCAGAGTTGAACACGGATAGTGTCGGATACTCATTTATTCATCTCATTTTTGCTCTGCGAGCCTTCGGTCGGTTGGGAATTATCTGCCCCGTTTGTAGTTGGCTAGCTCATCTAGTGGCTCATACGAAAACCAGACAGTTTAACTAATTTTCTTCGGGTGAATTGCACAAAATGGTCTAACTTCTAGTTAGGTGGATCGGGCCTGTTGAGGCGTTGGATCCATTTTTTTCCAGTCGAACCGGTGGGGGTGGGTTTGGTTTAATAACTATTGTGGCGGAAGTGGCAAAGGTCAACCAAGTGCAACGGTGGTGATGCCCCCAATAGCATGTGATGACTTTCTCGATGGCATCGATGCAACTCCCCTAGGTCCCGAATAGGCCTCAGTCTAACTGCACACTTGATAGATCTTGTAGTCGTACTAATCCTGTTTACACTTTTATCCTCACTTTAGTTTATACACGGTGTTCTCTTGTCCTAAGCAAGATGTGTGGCTACCTCATCCGTATTATGCTTTGTTTGGGACGACTGCAGCTTCCTCTTTTCGCTCGAAAAAGCCGAAAGCCGTCCCAAACGGATAGCTTTTTTTCGCGAAGTCGGAAGCCGTGTATAATGGGAGAAAGCTGAAACCCGAAAGCTGTCGAAGGGCAGCTTCCCGCAGCTTCCCACACTTCCTTCCAACTTTTCCCCTCAAGTTAACGAGTTATTACCCGCTTTTGCCATCGAATAAAAACCTAGATCCCCCTCTCCCAAACCCTAGCATCGCCTCCTGCCTCCCTCTTCCTCCCACACCTCCTCCCTTCTCCTGTGCTCCTTTCCTCTCTCCACGCCGCTGCCTCGGCCCGCCCCCGTCCTCCTCCTCCTCCCCCGAGTGGCGCCGCCCCGCTCCCCTTGTCCTCCTCCTCCTCCCCCGAGCGACACCGCCTCACCCCCTTTCTTCTCCTCCTCCCCGAGCGGTGCCCCGTCCTTCTCCTCCTCCTTCCTCCACCTCCTGAGCCGCCGCCCTCCCCCTCCCCACAAGCCACCACCACCGCCAGCCTTCCCTCCTCCTCCCCTGTAACGACCCACCTCTAGGGCACCCGCGAGGTCCTCCAAGACCTTCTGGAAAGTCCATCAGGACCTCCCAGAGGTCCCCAGACCTCTCGGCACCGACCCTGAGCCTCCCGGGAGATCCAGCGGGACTTCCGGAGGTCGAGGACATGACCCGAGAGAGAGTTTTGGAGCCGAGGAGCACCCACTACTGTCACGACCAAGCCAGGGAAAAACAAGGAGGTCGTGGAGGTCCAAGACCACCTGTAACCTCACGTGTTCCTCTCCTGGAGCGGACATGAAGGTCCGTGCTTGCGCCATGGTTCCTGTGAAACCCGAGCTAGTCCCAAGGATCATGGCTAGCTCCTCACAAAGACAATTACAATAAGTGTGACATCCGAACACATCTTTATTTAAACAAAATATTAACAAAGTTGTTTACAAGGTGGCCTTGGGCCCAACATAGATACATAAAAGCAAAAGAGGCAAAAGGTCCATCAACACGCCACGGCAAATGATGGAGAGGCACAACCTATTCGCTTTGATCTTCTTCATCGTGAAGATCTTCTCTGGCAAAGATTGTAATGAGCACGAGTGAGCACAACAACCGTGCTCGCAAGTTACACACTGTGGGTTAGCAACATGACATGCATATATGGATAATCAAAGGATAGCATAATATGGTTATTCGCACAAAGCCAATTTTCTTTCAAATACCATTACTAAGTTCCAAAGCGGTCTTTAATAGCTAAAATTCATTTAGCAAAGCAGTTTTTCAGTTGAGTAGCATTCATCAATAAATTGGTGAAGGATACCCTCCTGACATTAGGCTCCCTGCCCAAACCCATGGGATGAAATCCCAAAAACAGATTTGATAAACCTTTCTGAAAACCCCAAATCCAACATCTAACTTCAAGTGGCCTTTGCCAGCACGTCCATGACCGTGGACACAGCTATTCGAATAGATTTATCTCTGCAGAGGTTGTACACTTTACCCACATGACATGATTTCTCTAGTTTATCCGACATCCGTCAATGCCACCTCTCACTACCAAAGGTAAGAGGTCTAGAGCTCATGACAAGGCCTTTACAATGCATTGCTCCACCATGCCTTTTCCTTGCTAAGGTTTCACCCCCTATGGACAACAATCCAATGAAGCCCCTCTTGCACCAATGGGAACAGATGGGTCATAAAGGACCATCAGTCTTACAAGACCTCCCACACCTCCAATGGAGCAGCATATGATGGAGTTTTGCAAATTACTCAGCCAGGTCCCACGCCCCATTCTGGAGACATGTGGTTGCACGATTGTGGCATAGCCCATTATAGGCTTGGCATTGGTCGCTCAAAGACCGGTCCTCACATGACTAGGGCGACTTCCACAAACCCAAGGGCATCGATCTACCATAAAGGCACGATCCCGTGCATGAACTTGCACCCACCAAGCCAACCAATTCGCCCTAGTCCCAATCCATTTTCATTTTCCTTGCTTCCCTAGCAACATTTTCATCCTTCCATGACAACCCAATGTCATGGTAAAAACATTTTAAGCAATATTTGGTTATGTTGGTAAAGATTTCCCCAAATCAATATTTTTGGTCTAAGCTTGACTAAGCACCAGTTTTTCAAATGGTTTTGGTTCACACTATTGCATGACCCAAGTTTGATCTAAAGGTGACAATGAGTTCAGTCCAAAGTCAACAGTGGCCATATCAAGGAAGTAGGTATAACTATGAATTTAAAAGCAGCATTGAAATAACTGGGTAAAGATAGGCATGCATTAAACTTTGAAATTGAACATAAATAGATTGAATTATTGGGTGCAATATGATCAAGAGTGCAACTTGCCTTGCTCATCGTCCTGCGAATCCTCCTCTTGAGACACTCGAGACTCACTGAGTCTTCACGATCTACACGTATGAAAGAGCAAATTCAAAGAAGGTTCAAATAAAGATCCAATTAAGAACAAGAAGAAAACCAAAAGGACCCCAAAGGAAGTCCAACACGCAACCAACAGAGAGGTCTAAATTCCAGATTAGGTTCTTAGGAGGAGGTCTAAACTCACCAGAGGAGGGTGGTCTTTAGCAAAGGACCCCAAAGGTGTGATGTAAACGATGAAGCGTGGAGGTCCGAGAGCGACCCTTGCGAAAAAGCGAGGAGGGTCTTCTTACAAAGGCCACAGAAGTCCAAAAGAAATCCACGAGAGGAGGTCCTGTGAAGGACACGACCATCACAATATAGTGGTAAAAACAAGAGTGGAGCAGATCACCCAAGGACTTACCAGGGAAAAGAAGAAACAATGGATGGAGGGAAAGTCGGGAGCAAAGAAGGCTTCCACGGGAGCCACCGACGAGAGCCGAGGATAATAGAGGGGTGGAGAAAAGTGATGTGGTAGAATTTCTTAGTCTAATTGTAATCAAAAGCGGTGAAGAAGACTAGAAATATCGTGTCAAGGATAAGTATAGAAATGGGTCAAAGGTAGGTAGTGGCAGGGCAGGTGTCACTACAATTCTGGGCAAAAGGTACGAGGAAGGACAATGTATGTTGCTATGGGAAGGAACAAAGAAAAATGTCAGAGTACGGTTAAGTGACCCAATTCAAAGTAACTACCACGTATGTGGATGCATTTAATGTGACAAGACATGCATTAAATGCCCAAGATATTTTCGTGGCGGAGGAAATGAGAATGATTAAGACTGGCAGGTGGGGCCAGTCAATTTAGAAACAGTCGGGTCAAAAGGGGAGGTCTTGCCCCGCAGAGGAGGCCCTTGAGGAGGTCCGAAGGCTAGGAGGTCCTGATATACACCAAGGAGGTCCGAACGTGGGGAGGTCCAAATACACATGGAGGAGGTCCACGTGACTAAGGTTCGGACAACCAGACTTCATCGAGAGGAGGTCCCACGGCTCAAGGAGGTCTCGAACATGGGGAGGTCTGACGGTCGGGATCAACAAAGGAGATCCCTGACGGTTAGGATCTCATCAAAGGAGGTCTGGCGAGGAAGTCCAGGGCCAAGTTAAAAGGCCACGGAGAGGTCTTGGACAAGAGGTCCAAAGAATTACAACAAGGTCCTGCGGTTGAGATTAAGGGCAAGTTGAGGTCCGGGCGGTTGGATCTCCAAGAGGGAGGTCCAACAGCCAAGATCAACGCGAAGGGGGAGGTCCCCAGAGAGAAAAGATGCACGGGGAGGTCTGGGCCTTTAGATTCAAAATGAGGGGAGGTCCACGAAGGGACATAATGCATGGAAGGTCTAGACCCTTGGATTGGAAATGGGAGGAGGTCTGGACCGCCAAATCAAGTACAAGGGAGGTCCTAGGGGAGAAATTCACGACAGGTGGTCCGCAGGAGTTCACAAAGGTCCAGGCAACCCTAGGGAGGTCCTTTCGGCCAAGAAGGAATGTCAAGGGGGTTCATATGAACTCAGGAGGTCCGAAGGCATACAAGAAGTTCACTGGAACACAGGGAGGTCCCGACCCAAAGAGGTCTGGACATATGAATGTGCCCAGGCAACAAAGGGTTTAGACTTAAGAGAAGTCTGAACAGAAAAGAGGTCTGATTCCAAAGAGATTCGAACCAACAAAGAGGTATAAAGTGTCCAAACTCAGAAGGAAAGGCCCGAACGTAAGAATACGTCCAGGTGAGAAAAGGTTCAAGCCTCAAGGGAGGCCTACCCTCACGTGCCCATCTGGGAGGTCTAGACCACAGAGGAGGTCTAAACCCGACAACCAAAGAAGATATGCTAAAGGGAGGTCTCTGGGCATACCAAAAGGAGGTCTCAAAGAACTCAAACCTCTCCAAAGAACCAAACTTGTAATTCTCATTAAAATAAAATAGCTTTAATTTATTTTACACATTTTAAAAAGGATTTAGAAAATCAGAATGTTACATCCCCTAAGCTGGCATCGCCCAGATCCGGATCTCGCCTGGCTCCTCCTGCGATCACTGCCCTCCTCCTTCCTCTACCTTGTGTTGGCCCTGCCGTTGGCCTCCTCCACCGACCCCGCCACCCAACTCCTCTCCTGGCGCCTCCTCCTCCTCCTCGACCCACCGCCTAACTCCAAAGAATCTGGGTGGCTACCAAACCCTAATCATTTGCTTTGTTGTTTTTTCTTCTTCTTATTTTTAATAATTTGTTGTATGAATTATTCATTGTAATAATTATTTATTTGTTGTATTAATTATTCAATGTAATTTTTTAATAATTAATTATTGTAATACTTGTTTTTTATTAATTATTTGTTGTAATAAATATTTATTGTAATAATTATCGTTAAATATGCTAATTGTGATTTATTACGTTGTTTGCGATTTAATTGTTTATTGTGATTATTTATGTAATAATTATTTATTGTAATTATTTCTATAATAATTGTTTGTTGCAATAAATATTTATTACAATTATTTATGTAATAATTATTTGTTTACACACGCCACCACGCGCACACATATATGTGCCTGTCTCCTTACACCTGCCAGAAATTTGCGAAAACACCGAGGCCTCACGAAGCACAGATACATATTTTGCGCATGCGTGCCTACCTATTTCTAACTATTCTGTGTGACGAGAGAGTTTCGACCCTGAGGAGGGATCAAACCCTGGCGGGCAGGGAGTACGACGACATCCCTTACCATCGGACTACAAAATTGGTGTAAGAATATCAGGGGCCCTTATCAGGGATTGCCAGAAATTTGCAATGGGATTATGTAGGGAGGATAAACACACGAAAACATGCCCATTTTGCCCCTTGTGGAGGGAATGATGGTCATGCCTGTCTCGGGAGAAAGAAAAAGGAAGGGCAAGGAAAGAAAGCAACAAAGAGAAAGCCAAAAAAATTACACACTGACACACAACAAGCACACCCAAAGACTCCGAGACGGTGAGGAGCCAAAGCGAAAGCGAGAAGAAAGAAAAGGGGAAGAGATTGACGAGGACGGGCATCAGCAGTAGCAAATCCAAGACCACATTGAGACTTGAGAGCGCTCGCTCGCTCGCTCGCCGCCGTGCGGCTCCGGCGCTTCTCTCCGCTCCCACCCACCCGCCTCAGGCTCTCTCGTGAAGCGCAGCGGCCCCCCGCCCCCACTGACGCTGGGACCAGCGCCCGCCGGGAGTGGGCCCCTCTGATGGCTGCCCGTGCGCCGGCAGCGAGGGGAATCGTTGGGATTTCGGCGGCGGCGGCGAGGAGGGGCGGCGGGCTCCGCGCGAAGCAGGCCGGGCGCGCCAGCTGCCGCGGCGCCTAGGGAGGCGTATTAGGCGGCGTTTCTTGTTCATCTTCTTCTTCCTCCGGCGGCGGCGGCTAGGGTTCGATAGGTTTCCTTTGCGTTGGGGGTTGCGGAGATGGCGGTGGGGGATGCCTTGCGGCGGCTGTGCGAGGAGGTCGGGTGGTCGTACGCCGTCTTCTGGAAGGCCATCGGCGCCGCCGACCCTGTGTAAGCCCTCCGTCCCTTTCTTGGATCTTTTTGCGTCTTGGCTTATCCTCCTGCTCGATCTTGCGAAATTTCTCTCTTTCTCTCCCTCTCTCTCTCTCTCTGCTTTTTTTCCTCAGACTTCAATGTCTTCTCTTATTTATTTTGTTGGGTTGGGGGTTTTCTTGAACATCCCATTTCAGCTAGATTTGCCTTGTACTACGATTGAAGCGTACGTGGGGAAGATTCGGATGGGTATATTCCTCACCGATTACTAATAAGGGACTTCTTTGATTGTGAGAAACTAGTGTGTGCAAAAGAATGCTTGTGTTTGTGTGCGTGTACTGATGCTGCAAATTTAGTACTACCTTTACTAGAACATGGAACAAAATGTTAGTGCCATATATCCAATCAACGCTATTGCGTAAATGCGTGTTTGTTCTTGAGGAGTACAAGAGCGTCAATACGCAAAATGTTACTGGAATTCGAAGGGGCACATGATTTGGGCAAGGAGGGATGCTAAATGCGCTGCGAATTTAGCTTCTTGATGTACCTAATGCTTCAAGAATTCGGTTCTTGTTTGCTGATTTGTACGCATTTTTTTTTGCCTTGGAGACGTGCAGGCATTTGGTGTGGGAGGACGGCTATTGTGGCCACACATGGTGCCCCGCCGGATCTGAGGTTTCAGAGGTTGGGTGCGAATCAGGCGGCACCGTGTGCACGCTTGTTAGGAAGGATATGGCATCGCAGGTTCATGTCGTCGGAGAAGGGTGAGCAAGAAGGGGAGCGCCATTTCTTTGTTACCAGGCACCAGCTAGTACAATGTTCTTGGTTTATTGCGTTTATTGATGGATGCCTGCTGCATTTGTGTTTTTCAGTACCATTGGCCGTGCTGCTTTTACTGGGAATCATCAATGGATTGTCCATCATGATACTGCCAATGATCTCGGGCTCAGATCCGAGGTATAATTTGTTCTTCTTTCTTGTGAACTGATATAAATGTAACCCAATTTCAGTTTTGTCTGGTCCATTTTTGCTGCCGCCTCATTTAAAGCATGAAGTCAGGCGATTTATATCATTGCAACAATCCTTGTGGGGTTATTTTGTCCTCACATGTTTGTTTCTTATATGTCCTGAAATTTTGGCATGTAGTGAGTTTGTTCTATTGTTCTGCCAAATAAGTGGTCACTGTGTGATAAGCTAGTTGCGAAAGCACACAAATGGACATTTGAATGAGTGGAAATGTCTGTCGACGTTCTCATTAAAATGGTTTGCCCTAAAAGCTTGAGTTAACCATGATGTTACTTCCATGATTATTTTCTAATTGTCTTTTAAGAACAATGCAGCGGAATTTAACCTCTTACTTTCTTGTTTTGGATATCTTAAATTGTAATTTGAGCTTTTGTAATGGAACAATATGCTAAGGACTTCTTATGATGATAGGTTGCTGCTGAGATGAATCATCAGTTCAGAGCTGGCATTCAGGTTAGTAGAATTATTGCCCTTGCATGGTAGATTATTTACCGACTTTCTACTTCTAAGATCTTAATAATTTACTTGTGCAGACTATTGCAATCATTCCTGTGTTACCACGTGGTGTACTGCAGCTAGGCTCTACAAGTGTGGTAAGATACCCAAGCTTTGACAATGCTGATTAGTATATCTCTTGTCTGCATGTCTTGAAGTTTGTTCTCTGTGTTGTTTTTATATGGGCCATGAGGCAGTACTACTTTATGACTGTTATATTGTTGACTGGTCCAATATTTTGTTCTCTGGATTCCTAAGTGAGATCCTAGGAAGACTAAACCTTCTGTGGATTGGAGTGGGGAGCTGGAAAGAAGAACGATTTGTGATTTTCTCTGTTATATGTTGTGATTTTCTGTTATATGTTTAGCGCTTAGAGGACTGCATTAGGAGGAATTGCTTTTGAGTTTTACTATGACCGCTGGGACTATGGTAGCTCTCCTGTCTGTGTTTTCTAGATGTTAGAGCTGATAAGTGCTTATTTTATGACAGGTTATGGAAAACACAAATTTTGTGCTCCAATATAAGAAGCTGTGTTCTCAGCTAAACAATCGATCAAGTATGGTTGCATCTGCTTCAGTTAAAAATGATGTGAGCCAGAAGGTGCAGTCACGTACTTTACATGGTCTCTCAAGTATCTACGCTGCAGATGCTTGCTCAAAAGCTTTTAGTGGATCCCCAGTGACTTATGAACAATGCTATGGTCCTGATGCCACAACTGTGTCAAGTAGTACATCAGCAAACACAGGCAGGAATGCTTCATTGCTTAAGGTTGCACAGAGAAATGGTCAAGCTGTTAGAGATCACAGTTTATATGCGCCTGATATGAGGTTCAGACCACAAATCCCTTACAGTGACAGGAGAGTCGAAAGTAACACACAAAGTAGTGTTGTGAACTCAGGTTTTATCTCTTCTATCTCAACATCAGTGGAAAAACATCCATTGTTGATGACCAACATTGGACAAGTAGAACTGGGAAACATGGAAGAGTCGTCAGAGCCCAGAAATCTTCTATTAGAATCTCTTGCATCCCGGAACCCTGTTGTCCATGAAAATACAAACATGTTTCCATTGCATGGAGGTGAGGTGTCGGATTTTCTATATGGTCGTGGGAATTTTGATTTTCTCCCCACAGGTACTAGAATAGTCAAGGCTAACTTGTATAATAGCACAGCAAGTCAAGTGTTAGATCAAAGATGTAATTCTACCTCTGGGATGAAAGGGCATGAACCAGCTATTTCACATAAAATCCCCCAATCTGCCCAATTCATTATGAAAATGGAGAGTACCAAAAGAGAGTCATTTCAAGCTCCTGCAGCTCCATCCTCTGGTTTCGATGTTCAAGTTTTGAGTGGATTGAAATCAGCCATTTCTCAGGAGAATCAACCAAGTAGCTCAGATCATGTTTGCCAAAACCAAAAGGCTAATGAAGTAAATGACTCCAGTGTTGCCGTAAGCATGCAGGGTGTGAAGAATATGGATGGACACAAGCTCCCAGACATTTCTAATGAGCGAACTTCCTCGTATCTTATGGATCCTACTTTAGAAAATGATTTGTTTGATATATTTGGTACTGAATTTCATCATCTGTGCCACAATGTGGATGGTAATATGACCTGGAATGCTGAAAAATCTGAGAGTTCAGATAGAGATGCACCTGAATCATCGGTTTATCTTGATACCTCTCCAGTCTTTGGTGCACTGGACGATGAGTTCCCTTATTCTGGGATCTTCTCACTAACTGATACTGACCAACTATTGGATGCGGTTATCTCGAATGTCAATCCTGGTGGCAAGCAGATCTCTGGTGACAGTGCCTCTTGCAAGACTTCATTGACAGACATTCCTAGCAGTTCTTATTGTGGCTCAAAACAGACAAAGCAATGCAAATCATCTGGTGCTCCTCCTTTACTAGTCAATAATGAGTCGGCTGTTTCAAATTTTGTTAAACAACCATGTTTCCTAGAAAAGCCTGAGGATGGTTGTCTTTCCCAAAATAATGGAAAGCACAAATCTCAGATACGCCTTTGGATCGAGAGTGGACAGAACATGAAATGTGAAAGTGTGTCAGCCTCAAACAGCAAAGGTCATGATACACCAAACAAGGCGAATCGAAAGAGATCTAGACCAGGAGAGAACCCTAAGCCCCGACCAAAGGACCGTCAGCTTATTCAGGATCGTATAAAGGAGCTCCGGGAACTTGTACCTAATGGGGCAAAGGTATCCTTTAGTTGACTTGCACATTTTAATTGTCCTTTATGATTATTTAAGATTTGAATTACACTGAGTTCACATTGGTCATAGACTTAATAGTGTAATGACTACTATACTCGTGTCATTTTTTTGTCAACAGTGTAGCATTGATGCTTTGTTGGAAAAGACCATTAAGCACATGCTTTTCTTGCAAAGTGTGACAAAGCATGCAGACAACCTCAAGGATTCTAATGAATCTAAGGTATACACACACTTATTAATTTGGATCCTCTTTACATGCATTAGGATGTAGAAAAATAGCATTTAGCCTATTCCATGAGATAATAGTTGCAAATCTCATGAGATCCTTTGCTGTGCTATTGGTAAACTTCAACCAGATACTTGGTGGTGAGAATGGTCCACTTTGGAAAGACTACGTTGAAGGTGGTGCGACTTGGGCCTTCGATGTTGGCAATCAGTCTATTGCATGCCCAATCATTGTTGAGGATCTTGATCGGCCTCGTCAGATGCTTGTGGAGGTAAATGATTCTGCTATTGTTTGTTCTTTCTATCCTATGATTCTCAATACACATATTATACTTTCCATTTGTTGACATCAATACATATGCAGATGATTTGTGAGGATAGAGGTATATTCTTGGAGATAGCTGACTTTATCAAAGGACTTGGATTGACCATCTTGAGGGGGGTGATGGAAGCACGCAAAAATAAAATCTGGGCACGATTCACTGTTGATGTAAGTAGTTCGATGTTTTAAGATCATCATTTGGTTGGGTCAGAAGCCAAGAACAGTTGTTCACACATTGGGGTTCATGAACTTACAGATTATACACATATTTTGCATGTTATGACAATTTTTTTCCATATGAAAGTCTTCTGTTGCTTCCTTCACTGTCTGCTTCCGAAGAGTTCTTATTTGATTATTTTCATGCAGGCCAACAGGGATGTGACTAGAATGGAAATTCTTTTCTCGCTTGTGCGCTTGTTGGAACCCAGTTGTGATGGGGGCGGAGCAGGAGAGAATCCTAACAATGTAAAAATGCCTCATGGGATTGTGCAACATCCAGTTATCCCAGCAACAGGTCATCTTTAATGAGCGATCGAGTACGGACGTCATCAGAGTCATCGTTTAATTGCTAAGAGCGGGAGTTCAGTTCACTTCTGCCATGACTAGCATTGTCAGTGCACGACTAGCTGGATTCTTGTGGCGTACAGTGCATCTTTCTGGCAATTCGCGTGCAGAAAGCCTAACAGTAGATGTGTCAAGACATGGACAGTTGATTCAGCAAATGATGATTAGGCAATGTTTTGACTTGTATAATCCTGTTTCTATTTGTTAGTGATGTTTGCTCGCGTATTAGTAAATTTTGTTCTATTGATATACTAGATGGAAATTCAGAGTTTATTTGCCTAGCATGAGTGGGAAGGCCTCTTTTATAGGCATATACCCTGTCTCTGATCCAGAGCTCGTAGTAGTGCGTGATTATTCCCCCAGATATTGAATCACAAAGGTCAAGTTTTACTCTGAACAAATTCGGAGGCTTTATTTCTAAATGTCTTGCTGCTTTAGTGAACTACATTCTGAGGTTGCATCAGTTCAGCTACAATTCTCCAATCATCTTCCCTGGTACCACTCTACTGAGCCTTCAACCCATGAGAAAGAATTCAGAAAGAACAAATCGAATTGTACCAATTTAGTTAGTAAAGATGTATCATATATTCAGCTCTTATGGCACCCTATGTATCTTCTTCCCCACTGGATATAGAGAAGCGAAGCTGAGTTACAAACAATATCCAAAACTAGTGCTGAGTAACCAACTGCTACAGACTATGAAACCCATCTATGCACTATGAAACCCTGTAATTATTTTTGTTATATTAACTAAGTAGACTATCCTATATCTACCATATACATTAATCCATACTCCTATCTAGCTATACATGCCCTAAACCCAATGATCAAGCTCAAGCACGTCTAGGCTTAACCCTTATTTTCTATACAAGGCCTAAAGTAACTGGTTAATTGTGCTAAAGTAATTATTAGGCCACGAAGTCTCTCATGAGCTGAGCTGCAATGGACTTGGTGCTCTGCATGTTCGTGTCGTAGCCCGCGGCGACGCCGTCGCTGGCGTTGCTGCTGCTCATGAGGAACGACGTTGTCTGCTCGGCCGCGCCGGCGCCGTGCGGGAGGCCGAGCGTGAGGGACACGCCGCCGCTGTTCCCGGCAAACGCGTACTGCTCCGAGCCGAACTGCCTGTATGGCGGCGGCGTGAACAGCGAGTACCCGCCGACGTCGTCGTCGTCCTGTTGGCACCTCGCGCCCGCGGCGGCGCCGCTGCCGCCAGCCTCCATGAACTTCATGAGCAGCTCCCGGTGGCTCACGGCCTCGTCGTGCCTCGACAGCGTGGCCACGTCAGAGGCGTGGAACGCCGCCGGATCGTCTGTCCTCGCCTTCTTGAGCTTATGCTGGAACGAGGCGCCGCTGCCGCCGTCGCGGCCGTAGAAGCTCGCCTGAGCCTGCTGGTCTCCGGCAAGCTCTAGGAGGGACGCGTGCACGTTAACCTTGGAGCTTCCAATCCCTGCCATGCGCTCCCCTTTGGACGTCGTCCCCGCCGACGACGACATGCCGTTGTCGACGTGCTTCGGAGGCTCCGTGCCGTCGGTGTTGTTGCTCATCTTGCCGCCGCCACCGGAGTTGTCGTCGCCGGCGCCGGCCGCCGCGTTGGCATCCTTGTCCTTGGTCTCCTCCAGGTACATCTCCTCCACCATTGGCTTCCACAGCCTCACCCTCGCGTTGATGAACCAGTTTGATACCTACATGCACAAATTTGCAACGCAAAACCATTTTTTTACAGTCACATATACAAATATTTCAACAACCATAGCCATTGTAACTTCGTATTGCAAGGTGCAAATTAACTAACTTTGAACAGACTGTGTACGTGCACATACGTACATTCTACGTATGGTGTATATATGCACATATACATACCTGGCTCCTAGTGAGGCCGGTTTGCTTGGAGAGCATGATCTTGTCCGAATCCTTGGGGTATCTGCATGACGTCAGAGGAATCGCAGCCACCAATGAGATGTGGACACGAGGGCGCGCGCATTCACCGATTTGAGCGAGCACTCAGAAAAAGTAGTTTGTTAACTTGTGTGTGCGCGCGCGTGTATATGGATAAAAAAAGCCTCCAATTATTAGTATCTGCACATACATATGTGCTTGGAACTTTTTTTTATTAATTAACCTTTTTAAAAATTTTATTTTAAAGTTAATTTCCGACGAACTTTATTTTCAATTATGACGGATGGTGACGTAACAAAACAACATTATCACGCTAATGGATAAGTCCGCTAAATAGCACTTTTGGTCACGCTATTGATTGTGACGTGATCAAACAATACTGTCATGCCATCACCCGTGGTGTGACAAGAACTTCTCTCAGATACGCGCTGGCGTGATAGTATTGTTTTGTCACGCTACAGGTGGTAGCGTGACCAAAAGGATCAGAATTAGAAATAAAGTTCACCGAAAGTTAACTTTAAAATAAAATTTAAAAAAAGATTAATTAATAAAAAATTCTATGTACATGCCAACAAGGAGCCAAGGACCTAGGTCTACATGTTTGTAATACAATTTAGAGCTGCACGGCCATTCGACTCATTTCAAAGATCTACTACATGCTACAAAATATCTTGCATGTTACAAAGTGCGCAAAAGATAAACACCAGTATGAGATGTGTATCCGATGGTAACCCATGTTTGTGTGAAATCTTTCGATGGAAGGCTAATTAGTAGTTGTAGAGCATCCCGAGGACACTAGCAACAATCAGGGTTCACAATTTTGGTGAAATTTCGTTGAAATTTTGGATCTTTCGTTACCTTCGAAAGAAAATCAATTCGTTTAATATCTTAATTTTTAAACTCAAATTTGATACAAACCCTTTGAAGGAAATTCTTCCGAAATTACCGAAAGTCCGGTCATTTCCATGCCCATCTAAAAGATAACTCAACGAAATATTTTTCCCTGGCAACAATAGTGCTCTAGGGTTCTCAACGTCGATCAGATGGCTTAGATTGCGAGTATTTAGGTTTTTATAGAAAGACGCTACGTGTGCCCGCGTGCATATATTATGTGTACTTACGGGTGGAGGAAGTGCTCGAAGAGCCAGGCGCGGAGGACGGAGACAGCGCGCTCCGGCAGGCCACGTTGCGGCCGCCACGCGCCGCCCTGCATCATGCCCAGCTGCTGCTGCGCACGCTGCTGCCGGAGGTGGTGGTCGATGAACAGCAGCCGCGACCCCACCGTCCTGCCGCCAGCGGCCGCCACCGTGTCCTCCCCGAGGGCGCGGCTCGCCGACCGCACCTGCGTCGCTATCGCATCCCGCAGGCACCGGAACTGCTGCGAGATCGTGCGTAGCGCCAGCGCCGTGTACGTCCGCGCCGACCCGACGCCGGCCACCGCCTCGAAAGACGACGCCACTGCCTGCATCTGGTGGTGGTACTGCCGGTACCGCTGCTCAACCTGCATTCGCTCATTCATCCAAGCCGCAGAAGATCCCGAAGGATCCAGGAGAAGATATTATCAATCTAGTAGTACTAATTAATTGATGGAACAGTTTGTCAATGAGCTAACCACATTTTCTTATCTTGTTTGTTAATACTGGGAAAAAACTAATTAATTATTTTCTTCAATACCAGTTCTGCCTACTACTACTGCTACTACAGACAAACAGATAGCATATATTTGAGCAAGCAACAAGCAATAATCAAAGTAGGAGTAGTGCACAACTGAAAGAAGTGTAGATTATCCATGTGCTTTGCTTATCTAATCTTATCAGCTAAAGAGAGCTAGCCACCCGTAAGGCGCAGCAGCAAATCACTGTAGCCATATTTCCATGGAATAGTACGGCAGCGATTTTGCTGTAAAGAAACACGTTCTTACTGTAAAGAAATATTGTAGCACGTGTTCTCTGCTTTTGATTTTTTATCAAACGATAAAAATCGTTTCTAATAAATATGTACTGTAGATCCTCTGCATTGGCTCTCAATACCGACGATGTCAATCCATCTGACTACCGTCCCTTTTGCCGTTCTGGTATATATTGTTCTGTTTTCTCTTACATCTAAAAGCCTTCGCCCCAATAGCTCTATTAGACTGTAATGAAGTGCAGTCTCAAGCTAGCTAGCCTCTTGCTCAGGGAAATCACAGAATTAGCAGGGCATTAATTGGTCAAGAAACAAGTTTGGAATAGCTAACAATATCCTGCTATTCCAACAAAATAAAGATAAAAGAAATTGCATTTTTAGATAAAGAACTACATTTTCTGAATAAAAGCTCAAAAGAGACAAGTAAAGAGTAAAAACATTTGCTGTAGCAGGATTAGTTGCCACCGACAGAACAATATCAGCAGATTAGGAATCATGAACAGCAATTTAGTGACAATTCTTTCTGAACCGTCAAAAAGTTAAGTAGTTACTTAAATTACTATTCTAACTCTCCAATTACCTCATCAAGCATGTTCACAAGCTTGCTCTTCTTCATCTGCAGCTCCTGCCGCTCTGCCGTCGACATCTCGGCCGCACCGCCGCTCTTGCTGCCGCCACCACCATCCTCCGCACCGCCGCCGGACCCGCCTTCCGAGTCCTCCTTCTTCTTCACTGCCATCGCGCTCTTTGCCGCCGCCGCGTTCGCCTCCTCTACACCCTTGCTGACGCTCACCACCTCGTCCAGCAGCTCCTGCGCCGTCATCAGATACTTGGAGCTCATCACCGCATGCTCCTGCGATGGCGTCGGCGACGCTCCCATGTACTTCCCCTCGGTGAACGGAACGGCGGCCACCGTGACCGGCGGCGCCTTACGGAACGACAGGCTCAGCACGACGCTGACAGCCGACGTGCCGAGGGTTTGCTGCCGCGGCGACATGTCGGTGGCGCCGCCGCCGCTGGTGGCTGCTGGGGCCCACAGGTTGTAGCCTGAAGGCGGCGGCTGGAGAGGGATGCCGAAGAAGTGCTGCGGCGCCGGTGTCGGCTGGTGGCCGAAGCTCGCCGAGGTCTGAGAGCTCACCGCCGAGTTGAGGAGCATCATGTTCGGCGCGGCCGCCGCAGCGTCGGTGTAGCCGACATAGTTTGGGTTCATGAGGTAGAGCGTCTGCAGGCCGTCGGTGCCGGCCTGGACGTCCGTGCCGGCGCCACCGCCGGTGAAGAAGGCTGCCATGGTGGTGGCCAACTCCGAGTGATCGATAGAAGCTGAAAGCTTAGCCTTTTGGAATGCTCCAGATCACAAGAATGTGACTTTGCCTGTAACAAGAAACCAAGAAACTTACCACTATGCAATTAAAATCAAAATTAATCAAGGTATATATATATATCAGAAAAAAGAGAGATCGATCTAGCTAGGACCATGGAATATATAGTATGATCAGTGAACTGAGGACAGTGTCGACTGCGAGCTAAAATTGGAGCCACTTTTTTTTTCCTTTTTGTGAGAGAGATGTATACTATATGTAGGGGGTCATTGCAAGAACTCTAGCCTCTGGAGGAAAAAAAAAAAGAGAGCAAGATAGAGATGTAGGAGAGGCATCTCGCGCATAAAAAAAAAAAAAAAAGGAAAGGTATCCATCCATCTTCATCAGCTGATTTAACAATGAAAGAGTACACATGTGTATCACACATACGCCAGCAACAAGCACAAGCACAAGCACACATCATTGGGCTTGCTAATTAGCTATATTACCTCAAGGATTGAGCTGCACAAGCACAACACGTGCTATCTACTGCATATAAGAATGGGTGGTTTCTCCCTCCCTCTCTTCTTCTTCCTCTCTCTCTCTCTCTCACGTACACACACAAACAGAAGAACAACTAGGGAAAAGATCACCTAAAAAGATGGAGGAAAAGAGGAGAGAAGATGATCACTCATGTCAAAGTCTTGTTAAGTACTTACAAATCCATCTCCCTTTCCCTACAGAACACACATATAAATCTTTCCTCTCATCTCCCGGCCTCTGAAAGGGAAAGGAAGGAAGGCAAGGGGAGACAGGTAGCTAGAGAGGGAGGAGACTGATAATTAGTGAAGTCTTTGGAGTTAGGAAATAAAAAGGGCAGTGAGTAGCTAGAGGAGAGATACCCACCTCCCTTTTGCATTATCCTCACAATCCCCACACTGGCCTTTCTCCCCACTTCCCCTTTCGTTTTCTTTCTACATCTCTAGCTAGAAACTTTTATCTTTTTTTCCCATCAATTAAAATTATGGGTGCTTAATGTCGTCATGTTATCTTAGCCCTCAAGCTCCCAATGACAAGTCAACAAGAACATGATTTTTCTTTGGATTTTTTTAATAATCTATTTTTTTATTTCGAAATACATTAATATACATGCGTTTTTTTATTTTACAGAAATAATCCTCTGTCGCTCTACCGTTGGACGACAGGGCGACAGAGGATAGTTGTCCAACGGTTGAGCGACCATTATACAAATAGGCCAATGGTTGAGCGACAAGTTTACAAGTCGCTCGTGCGTTGAGCGACTTGTACTAGTCGCTCAAGGGTTGAGCGACATGTAGACAAGTCGGCGATCAGTTGGGCGATTTAAGATAATAATAATATAATTTTATTAATCCGATGAAAATAATTGTGGGGGAATAAATGACAAATTTTGTAGGTAATACATTTGGCAAATCTTGTTTGCGGATTGTTTAATTTTTTTTTTTGGGAAAAAAGGGTGACATGATTGGTTGGTCCGTCTGTGATTTCCGTAGATTCTCAAGGGTACAAAATCTGTTAGACTCGCAATAACATTTTATGATCGTCATATGTTGTTGTAGTGCGGTAAATTTCTGAAGAATTTTCTGAGAACGATAGGTAGCAATAAGTCATAGGTAGGAAGATAAGTGATTCTTCTCATTCATGAAGGACTGCGATGTATAGATAAAGAGTGGACATTACAATCTCCTTACAACTGAACTTCTACTTGGCAAGAACAATATATAATATAAGAAAGACCGCAAAGCTAACTATCTTAACTAATTTCTGAAGTATTTTCTCAACTCTTTCCATCCTTTCATCCAGTCTTTTAAGTCTATTCTCTTCATTTTGCATTGGTTGATCAGAGAGTCAAGCCATTGGACAAAATGTTGCAACTCCACGGGAGTCTTCTTGCAAGGCAACAATTTGCATTGCAATATCTCGAACCACTGGGACAGCTTCACTAGCCCACTGTCAAACCGACATGTTGTGTTCTGGAAAAGAATTGGAGCTTCAAGTGAAAATATAATAGCATGCTATTTCGAAGGGAATTCATTCGGGATGATTTTCCATAAGTTACCATAAGATTTTAACACTTCATGAAGACTCGGGATGGATTCGTTGGCGTACGTGAGGTGAACACATTCGTCGCATCCCTACAACGAGGGCAAAGTAGGTGTTGCCGTAGTGATTCTAATTGTCTGCTGACTCGAAAGTTAGACGAGGTCGAAGACATCCTGTTTAAGACTGGAAGAAAGGAGAAGAGGAAGTGTAGAGTAAGGTGAATGACAACCAAAACATCCATATATAGCCAGTAGTGTGCGATCTTCCTCTTCTGCCTCCGCAACATCGTCCACTACGTCCTCTTCATGAACCACGCGCTGCAGTGTGCGATATTCCTCTACTGCCTCCGCAGGGCCTCCCGCAACTCCCTTCAGACATGGTTGCACGAGTAGCACACACTCGTATGCACAGCGCCGGTAGCCTTTTACAAAGCCCTTCCATGCAACCGTGCGCATCAGCCTGCTCAACTCCCACCGAATGTGTGTCGTAGACTAACTCCAAAGCCCATGTAGGACGACACTGCACACCTCGGGGGTCCAAGGAGAAGCTACAGGTGAGCCAACGCAGGACATCTCCGATTCTAGTATTCTCCGCGTTCGGGTGTACCATACTGACTTGCGGGAAACCACTCAGGTCAACACCGTATGGACCTTCACAAATTGTACCAACACTGTAATGCACTTTTAATCTTGTGGGCTCCGACATGACTGATTTATCACTGCAAATAATTTATAACAATGCAACTACCCATGTGTCAACATACATTCACGAAATATATGCTAAACCAATAAATAGCGACAAGTTGCCTACATTCGGATTAGAACAAGAACAGATAAGACTATTACCTCCACATGAAGACCTTCTCTCCTAATAAACGAGCTTCCTTCTTCTTTGTCTCTTCTCTCCTTCTCCTGAGCTCCTCTGCTCTCCTTCTCTCCCTCACCTGAGCTCCCTCTGCTCTCCTTCTCTCCCTCTCCTGAACTCCTCTACTTCCCCCGTCGTTCTCTCTTCTCCTTCTCCCCTCTCCGACCTTCTCTTCTCTCTCTCTCTCTCTCTCTCTCTCTCTCTCTCTCTCTCTCTCTCCCCTTTTCTCCTCTCCCTAGCTCTTCTTGTTCTCTCCTTTCCCTAGAGAAATGGCGAAATAGACCGTGAGGGGGGCGGGTACGCCTTTCTATACAATCGTCTAGTCCCCAACCGTTGGACGACTTGGCAGATCCAACGTTTCAATGACACATTGGGCCGAGCTCTGCTAAGTCGTCCAACGGTTAGACGACTAGGACTAAGTCGCTCAACCATTGAGCGACATGAACTACTTGTTGTACTATTGAGCTACCAATCCATTTGTCATGCATCTGTTGGGCGACTTGGATAGCGTCGCTCAACCATTAGATGACTTGTATAAAGTCGCCCAACAGTGAAGCGACATAGGATTATTTCTGAAAAATAAAAAAAATGCAAGTATATTACTATATTTCGGATTAAAAATAGGATTATTAAAAAAAATTCTTTTTCTTTGTCTACGTTGATCTAGACTAGCTTGTTAGCAACAGGGAAAACAATTTTGGCGAAATTTCACTGAAATTTCGGTGATTTCGGCCCCTCCGAAATTTTTATATTTCGTTCAAAAAAATTCAGAAATATTTGAATTTGGATAAATTGCACCCTAAATTTGAATTTAGACAAAATTCGGCCAAATTTCAAGTCCAAATTTCGTCCAGTTTAAAAACCCACCAAAATTTCAAACCAAAATTCTAAAATTTCGGTAATTTCGTTCGTTTCGTTACCCTGCGAATTTGTTTTTCAAAACAAAGTTGTTTTCCCTGATCAGCAAGCGTTGTATGTGATATTTTTACTGGTAGATTTTATTATTTAGACATGTCAATTTTGGGATGTGCTTTTATGGTCTCAAAAAGAAAACCGTACTCTGACCCGTGTGGATTAATTAGGAAGGAGCCTGAAAACGTTCCTTCCAGTTCAATACAAGAAAAATTATGCTGATGAACATGACAAGTAGTTGGTTGAAATTTTGCTACGACAGAGTAAAGACGAAAAGCAAGGCCTCACCATCGTTGGTTGCAGACAAGGGAAGGCCAGGGTTGAATTCCTTCAGTCTTTCCTTCCTGTTAGTGTGTGTGATGCGCAGAGACGGGAAAGCAAGATGCAGACAGAGATATCTGAATACATCTGATATACTATTCCCAAAAGGAAGCAGGTGATAGGGCGGATAGAATTTAGAAATTCAGATAGATGTGGTGAGTAGTGGTGTCCAAATAGACCGTCGATCTGGTATAGCTGATCAGACTAACTAATCAGGTCATACCGTGCTGGGTCATAGGTCAGGGTGTCAATCCAAACACGTCACACCGGTCTCTCAGGTCATACTGGTTTGAGCACGATAAAGCTCGACGGGCCAAGGAAGCCCGGTCACCGTCGCCATGGTTGCGCAAGGCCGCCTCTCCGCTCGGCCTCCTCCGCACTAGCCGCACCTCGCCTCCTCCGCATCCGGCCACGCCCCGTAGCCTTTGCGCCCAGCCTCCTTCGCTCTGGCCGAGAACCGCTGCCTCCTCCACGCGGGTCGCCGGCTGTGCCATGCGTGTCGTGTCGTGTCGTGCCGTGCCTCAGGGCGTGTCGGACCAGTCTGACCCGATGGGCTAAAATGCCAATCCAAGCACAGCACATCCGGTTGAGCCATGCCGACCTGATCGATGCACAGTATTGGGCCATGCCTTGTCGTGCTTCAGTGTGCCCGGACGGCACAGTCCATTTAGACGCCACTAGTGGTGAGAGATAGCAATGTGTGTCTGTAGATACATATAGGACACTGGCACAGTCTTCCTGACAGAGGTGTGCGTGTGTAGCCCTGAAAAAAACACAGGAAATAAACCAATATAACGAGATGACTAATCACAATATGGAATTAAACCATTAGTCAACCATCGGAAAACAAATGGTCTCAATTCTGACCCTTTGGCCACGCTACAATACGTGATATGACAAAAGTATATTATCATGTTACGGATTTCAGCATAACAAACGAGTGCTGTCATGCCACTCGTCTTGGCGTGATAGGATTTAGCCAAAAAACGGACGTGTGTTGACTCGGAGGGCTATCGTGACAGATTTGATCACGTCGCGGTCGGTAACGTGATAGAATAGTTTGGTCATATCACGGGTCATAGTGACTAAACGGGTCAAATTAGAAATAAAGTTAGGGAGAAGTTATATTTAAAATATTTTAAAAAATAGATTAAAAAATAAAAAAGCTTCGAAGAAAAATGCTGGAAAAAATAGTGCAATTATTGAGTGCTTTTAGGCTGAAGATAACATCCTTTATTTCCTTTCTGATGGGACCAGAAGGACCAGTATGTTTGACAAATCTCCTTGATACGCCCACGTTTCAACTCATTTTCAATAGATCTTACATATATTATATATACTATATCTTCATGGACCAGTACTCGATGCCTCAAAATCAAACTATGGGTTGATATTGATTTTTTTTAAAGGAAAATGTCCATTCGATGCTCTGAAGTATTGTGGTCCGGCCACTTAACCCTTTGATCTAAAAAAAATAGGCTATTTGAACCCCCCATGTTGCAAAACCAGTGCAGTTAACGCCATGAGGTGGTTTTGAAAGCGGTTTTGCTACCGTGGTGACTGACATGGTTGCTGAGGTGTCACTGAGGTGATGTGGCCATTGAGGTGTCTTCTTCCTCAATCTCTCTCTCACTCTGACTTCTCTTTTGTCCGGCAACGGGGCGGCTCTAGGCCTGGTCCACCTCCTCCTCCTCCTGCTCGTCTAGTTCCACCGACCTCGGCACCACCTCCCACGCCGAGCTCCTCCTCCACCGCCGCTAGAGATCCGAAGCTCCATCCTCCTCCCCGGCCTCCTCCTCACCACCCTCTCTGTGGTCACCACCGACACTGCCTCCTCCTCGACAGTGTGAAGCGAGGAAGAAAGAGCATAGTGTCCCGACTCCATTTGCACCTGATGTCGAGCTACAGCTGCTCCTGGTGTGCCGCCACGCATTCCACACCGTCTGCGTCGATGCCTGGCTCCGCACCACCTCGTCCTGCCCGCTCTGCTGCACCGCCATCTCACTCCCGCATCTACTCGCTCGGCTCCTTCGACTACCACGTCGACGAGGAGGTAGAGGCCATCGTGTCCCGCATTACGCGCTTCGTGGCGGCAGCCAAGTCGGCGGCTGGGGCCGTACCACCATCCCCAGGCAAGGCACTAGCAGGACACCTGGGATAGAGGCTTGGGAGAGGTTGTTGGGGGCAGCGGAGGAGTCGAGTGACGGCGTCGGGGTCGCGAGGTGCAGGCGGTGGTAGAGGAGGAGGGGCTGCTTGCGCGGGGCGGCTGCTGTGGTAGGGAGGGAGGCGCTGGGCCTGAGGTCTATGGTTAGCGGGGAGGCGGGGTTGGTCACCGCGGCGGCCAGGGAAGGGGACGCCATGGCCGTGCCACCGCTGGATCTAGCCGGAGCGGCACGCTGGCCTCCCACCTACGCCTTCCTCACCAGCGACCATGGCCACTTGTCTCACCGCTCCGCCCACACTCTCCACTCCAGTGCCTCGCCGCTCGTGGTTGCCACCGGCAAAGTTTGAAATTCGAGGTTTCAATTGGAAATCTATAAAAACGTCCAACTTGGGAAACTCAACTTCCACCGCGAAGTTTTAAAAATATTCAACTTTCCACTCAAGATTTCAATATTCACGTGGGAAATCAAAATTTCAACCATGAGGCCACGGTGGTCAACAATGGTGGTGGCGCAGCTGGTGGTGCTCGACATTTAGGGTTAGGGGAGCGGAGAAGAGGAGATGTCCCATATTGGGAATACGAAGAGGCACGCAAAGAGGGTATGCTGGCAAGGCAACAAGAGGCCCCATGCACATGGCTAGTGCACTAGCAAGGGGAACAACGATGCACATTGTGGGGGAATGTTGCATACCATGATTGGGACAAAGCAAAGAAACCATTAAATGTTGGGGGGGGGTACACCCTAGCTATTCAACGTATCTTTGGCACACGTTGGTCCTTACCGTATTCTGAAGGGATACAGGTAGACTACGCTAGTTGGCAATTCAAAATTCTACCACGTAAACCAGGATGTCATGCAAGCAAGAGATCATAGATTGTTACCACTAGACGCGCAGTGCAGCGGAAGAAGAGTTGGAGCAGCCTGATCCAATGTAGAGCGCGTCAATGTAGTGGTCGCAGTCGATTGTCCAACATAGTCGATCGTCCAACATAGTCGATGTCGATCGTCTCCTCTAGCAACCAATCGTGTTCCTTGTGAAGTCGTGGATTGTCCTTGAGTGCAACAGCAACCGTAGTAGCGCATCTACGGTATATACATGTCCAGGGATGAACACTGTACGCTGCTGTGCTAGCACCAACTCGCACAGCAGGGCTCTCTTGAGAAGATGGCGGCTAGGGTTTTGGTGGAACTAACGTTCTATAGTATATCTCCCAACAGCCTCATGCATCTCCTTATATAGGGCCCATGACGGATCCTATCCGAACACGTTTGTTCCAACCCATTAAATGTGTAACCCTGTAGGTTCATGCGTAATCGGTTGTGACACAGAAACTCTTTTTCGACCACGAGTCGTTAGCAGTTCCTAGCAGGACATAACGATTCTTGAATACACATAAACTATATCGGACGAACTTTAATGCAATACGATCTACGAGTAGGTCCTCATCACTTACGACCAGCTCGTATCTCTATACGATCAGTTCTTATATAGTCATGACCAGTTCATAACTCCTTACGACCAGTTTACGACTACTTAGTGTTCATGTTCGATCAGTCTACGACTAGCTCGTATCTCCATACGACTAGTCCATATCTGATTGAACTAAACGGTCTGCTCGTGTATTAATGCTAGACGGCAATGCTGAATAAAAGTGGGATTCAAATCATTAGGTCAAAGTCTCTTAGCATTAATGCTATAGACAGGCACATCCTCAAGATTCAAAATATATAATCCATTCACCAATGGAGCATGGCCATAAAGCATATCTTCAAAATAAATTGAACAACAATTGTTCTTTATTCTGAACTCATAACCTTCTGCTCCTAAACATGAAGTAGAAATAATGTTTTTTCTTAAGGCTAGAACATAATAAAAATTATTTAATTCCATAACTAATCTTGAGGGTAAAGCTAATGGTAAAGTGCCAATAGCTAATGCAGCAACTCTTGCTCTATTGCCCACTCGAAGATCAACATCTCCTCTTGTCAAACTTCTACTCCTTATCAGTCCCTACATCGAATTGCAAATATGGGCAACTGATCCGGTATCAAATACCCAAGAACTAGTCGGAGAAGTGGCAAGATTAATTTCTATAATATTTATACATGAACTGAAAGTCTTACTTCCTTTGTTCTTTTTCATTTCTGACAAGTACTTCTTGCAATTTCTCTTCTAATGCTCAGTCTCATGACAATGGTAACATTCTGTGTCAAGCTTAGGACCCAGCTTGAGCTTCTTAAGCTTAGCCTTGAGACTCTTGATCTCATCTTGTGTCTTTCCTCTGCCCTTTCCTTTTCCCGACTTACCCTTCTTCTTGAAGCTAGTAGTCTTTTGAACCATCATCACATGATTGGAACTTTTCTTGATGCTCTCCTCAGTACCTTTAAGCACGCCATGCAACTCGGTCATTGACTTCTCCATGCCATTCATATGAAAATTCAATATGATAGGTTCAAAGCTCGTAGGGAGTGATTGGAGAATCACATTAGTAGCCAACTCTTGGCTAAGGGGAAAACCAACATTACTACATCCAGCCTCATCATAGATGGTTCGGAATCGTCATCACAGACGGTTTTTGAACTGTCTGAATTTGTATGTCTGTGATAACGTTGGTTATCACAGACGGTTCAAAAACCGTTTGTGATACGGCATAACACAGACGGTTTTTTGTTGAAATCGTCTGTGATAGCTCATTACCCTAACTACTTTTTTTAAAATTTTTGGCTAGCCTCCGGAATTGCTAGCCATGCCCTCTGAAAACAAGCATGCAAAAAACAGATACATCACAGATAATCAATTTTTGACAACTCAAAGTGATTATTACTCAAAATAAATCACAAAAGAATTTGTTCAAGTATTCTCGCTATAGTTACAATTGGATTACAATTGAATCAATTGTTTGCACGTGGTTGAGAGGTGTCGACGGGGTGAAACTTTGGGTCGAGGACAGAATGAAAGTCTCCGTTGGGATTAATGATATCTGTCTTGATGAAGACGCAGAGCTTCCCTCAAACGTCCACAATCTCTCTCGCAACGAGTGCATCTAATTCTATCATCAAGTCCTGTCGCTAGCAAGAGTAAAGTGGTAAGCACATATATATATATTTAAATTTATAATTTAGAAATAATTATTTCAAAATTGACAAACCTCGGGATCCTTCGTCTTAGCACTAATGATTTGCTGCATATGATGGCAAATGTAGAATACACATAGCTCATCATTTTTTTGATGGCGGCACTGCAAAAATAGAATTACATATATAGGTATAGTTAGTTCGAGATGCATTATTAGGAAGTATGATATAGCATTATTGTGTTGTAGCGCGTACCGGAAATCGCGTCCTGTGTGTCAGTGTGTCGTTCGATCACCCCTTGTATAGTCCTCCCTCATCAACATAGGCGGTGAAGGACCTACATAATTCCAAAAAATTATTCTTGGCAATTTCAAATGAAGGAAGACTACAATAGAGTTATGTATGAAGGAAATGAGCATACCTGTCGAGTATTTCTATTAGAATGCCGAAATCGTGCTGTTTGCTAATTAGGGAATCAAGGTATATTACCTTGTTTCTCTTTGGTATAATGACTAAAAGAATCCAGTTGTACCTACTCATGTATGTCGCTATAGTCTAATCCTAAGTTCGTGCTGCGTATAAAGTACAAATAAAATTTATATAGCAAGTAGTGAAGTACTTACCCCTGGTTGTAGGGTACCAGTATGTAGTCCTTGTTGTTCTAATGAAGCAATCTCGCTGTTATGTATTTCTCGATGAAGGATGTGTCTGTTTCGATGGTTTGCATAGAGACCACATGTGGGTCGAGAAAACCCACCGATTCGGACCATTCCTGGGCTTTTTTCATTATGTATTTGTACATAAGCAATGAGTTGTGATATTTATCGGTATTACGTGAATGTAGAACTTGATTGTACACACTTACAGTGCCCAACATCGTAGAAGTGAGGCGTCGAGGGCAATGAGGTTGAATAGGTTGTATAAGTTGCTGAAGCCCACGACGAAGTGGCCCAGCCCGTTGAACAAATGCTCATCCTTGTATCTGACGGTGATTCCAGTATCGCACCCCTTCTTTTCGGTCTTCCGCATATACCAGAGATGCAAAGCCTGTCAACCTAATCCAGCGCGGGTTAATACTATGTCGAAGCACAACGGTTTTTGGATGGAATATTTCGAGGGATTGGGAGGCGCCTTAATATTCATCGATTTCGATTTGGCCTTAATGACTTGCCCGCTACACGTCTTCCTGCGAGACGACTCGGGAACCGATACGGCGGCACGCTTTTCTTGTTCCTTCGGCGTCTTCTCCACAGGAACCGATGAGGTGGCCTTCTGAGGCGAAGGATGAGGTGAAGTCATCGAGGGTCCGATTGGAGAGGAATGGTCGTGTCGAGATCGCGGCACTATTGGGTCTAGGGCGATGTCCTTCTTGGGCCACTGGATAAAAGTGTGCATGGCATCCCCTAGTGTTCTGATATCTTTATTCGGGCGAATCTCCAGCGGGACAACCATGAAATTGTCATGTACCATGTCCACCTGGACCCTAGCGTAACCCTGCGCCCGGCACCCGTCTTTGCAATGTCCTTCTGGCATGGATACACCATCCCCTTGACCTCAATAGAAATAGACACAACCATCCTCACTTGAAGCTTGCAGGGCGTCGGCTCCTACAAAACGATACACAATTAGCTAAGGCGTCCTATAGGTCTATCTTTGGAGTATTCCAGAGATGTACATTACCTTGATGTCGTCAATAGGTAATTGGACATCATCATATTCAGAATTATACGTGGACGCGACGCTACTCCGATATCGAGGAGGACTGGCTCCCAAATTAACGGGGGCAGCTTGCGATTGGTTCAGGAGTTGATTCATTTGATCCTACAATCTTGTTATCTGTCCTTGAAATTTTGCAGTAAGCATCTGTACCAACCAGTCCTCGTGCTCGGCCTTGAATCTCTTCCTACTCCTATACGTGTCGTAGTTGCCTCGGAATCCATAACTCCAAGGTACGTTAACCCCAAGGCCTCGCGTGCGACCTGGGTGCTCCTTGTTTCTCAGGGCCGTAGATAGTATATCCTTCTCCCTGTCTGCTTGGAACGAGCCTTGGGAAGTTTGGGCAGTCAATTCATGCTGCAATAGGTCATCATGTTATTATAGACACTATGAAGTTATGGACTTATTAACAACTAAGTAGTTCGATATATTTACCAGACGTTGGGACTCTTCCTGGTCTACCAGGTTTGTGAAAGAGATGCTGCTCGAAGACGAAACTTTTGTCATCGCTTTTAACCAGCTTAGGGCATGCGGGTCTATGATCTCAGGAAATGGCCCGGTTGCGTTCTCGTCCTCCGCCGCCCATTCCGCGGATTTACCCGCATACCCAGCGGTGCCGAGTCTATGGGGGTGAGTGTTTCGTGTCTGGAGAGCTTTGTGTGCCACACTTTGCTCCTGAAATTCAGCCGTCGTCTTCATAGCCACCAAGGTGTCCCATATTTCCCGCGTCAAGAATAGATACTTCGTGAAGGGCGTCCGACCCGTGTTCACGTACTTCGTGACAAGCTTGCTCTTGAAGGTCCTCCACGCGTGACACATCGCGAGCAACGCCTGCCATTCGACGTGTGCCTAGTCTGCTTCTGGGATAGTGAACGAGGCTGAAAGTTTTGTCCACAGCGCGCCTCTCTCTACGGTCGTCAAAGACTTCTAGCTTGGTGTGGTGATGGGGACCCGTTCCCTTGCAAGTATCCCGTAGATGGTCCGGAATCTCGCCGCTTATCTCTGGGGACTCAGAGGGATCCCAACGTCACTAACCTCCGTGATGATCAGTCGGCCCACAGGCAATTTCGATTTCTTTCTGCCATCTCGCTTACGTATCGCTATCGTCGGACATCCAGACGCATTCGGTGACGTCGGTGATGGCGGCGAAGACGGTGCCTCTGCCATCTCGCATACTTGCTATCTATATAAGTTACATACGCCCAAAAGATTGTTGCAAGCATTTAAATGACCAAATCAACATATACATATGAAGTATCTCCATATCATTTAAAATGAATAATATGCTCAACATATACCACATGTATATTAAAGAACTCAACATAAAGCTCAGAGTATTGATATTAAAGAGTGCTCTCAGTATATCAGTCAATATATCTTCACTAATCAAATTTGATAATCATTAAACAGATTTTGAGCTGAACCTAGAACTTTCCTATTGGATTGTTGTAATATGTGCAATATTAGCAAATAATCATAATTAATTCCAGCATAGATATGAAACAATAAAGCATTAATCCAACAGCATTTAAATGACCAAATTAACATAATCAAATGTAAATCATTCAAGTCATTTAAATTAGCACATGTATATGAATGAAATTAGCACAGAGCACAAAAAATTGAAATTAATGTGAGCTCTCATATGGCGAGTTGTACAAGAAACAAACTTGGCCATCTCAGCACTAAGGTCTATTCTCTTCATAAATTGGATAAGAACACTAAAATTCAGATTTTGAGCTTTATCCAAAGCTTAACTAGACTGACATAACAATCACATGTATAAGAAGTTCAAAATGATACTATCTGTCAACCATAGATCATCAAGAACCATCAATATCCACTACTGAAGTCCACAGAAGACTGGCCTTTAAAGAAGACATAGAAACAAAACAGAATCAAGTAAAGCTTTCTTCTATTAAAAGGACAGGACAGCAGATTAAGTGATCAGGTAAAGCACTACAGAAATACTGGAACTTCTAAATACAATTTGACAAAGAAGAAGTAAAGCGGTGATTACTATGACAACAACAAGCAATCTTGTAGAGCTCAAAATTGAACTAGTAATTCTACCAATTTCAGAATTAGACCATTCCAATCACAGAGCAATATTAAGCCCACAAAATTCACTTTGATATATCTCACGAAGCATGAATAAAAAACATACCCTTCTAACCATGTCCAGGGACCAAACCCTAACCATGCATTTGACTGACCTAGCACAATATCATGAATCCATAGTGGAGGGAGCAGAGGATAGGTTCTCCCCATTCATCTCATATCATACATTAATCTCAAATACAACATTAACAGTCGAAGATTAACCTTCATAGTGCAAGGAGGAGGCCGGTGCAGGGGAGGAGGCCGGTGCAGAGGAGGAGGCTGACGCGGGGAGGAGGACAGCGCGGGGGAGGAGGCCGGTGCAGGGGAGGAGGCCGACATGGGGAGGAGGACGGTGCCACCGGGGAGGAGGCCGGCAAAGGGAGGACGCTGACACGGGGAGGAGGATGGCGCCACGATGAGGAGGACGACAGAGGTGGTGGTAGCATCGTCGATGTCGGGGGCGATGGCATCGAGGTCAGAGGCGGCGGTGTCGGGGCTTACGGGGAGGTGGACGGGCGAGCCCTAGAAGAGGCGAAGGAGCGAGAGCTGAGCGGGCTAAGGGCATTGGGGAGATGAATGGGTGGCACTGGGGAGATGAATGGGCGAGCCCTAGGGTTATAAGCGAGATCACGAGCGGTTCTATTATGGAACCGTCATCATAGGAATCGCTGAGCGGTTCTTAAGAAGAACCGTGCGTGATATGTCACATCACGAGCGGTTCTTTAATAGAAGCATGCGTGATACGTTCCATATCACGAGCGGTTCTATTATGGAACCGTCTATGATTATTTATCCCAGACAGTTCCATAATAGAACCGTCTGTGATATCCCGACATATCCATATGAACCTAGTGACAAGTATGATGACAATCATGACAAGTCCATATGAACCTGGTGACAAGTATGATGACAAGTCCGTAACACAACTCCAAATAAGTCCATAACACAACTCCAAATAAGTTCATAACACAATTCCAAATAATTTGACTAAAAATTAATTTATCCACTGACAATTCATTTGAGTTCAAAAATTCATTTCTAATTCAACTCAACTCCAAATCAAAGTGAAACCAATTTTGATACTCCACATTACAATGAACGTCCACATTGACATCAATATCAAAGATGACAAGTCCATAACACATTAACACATAACAATTCCACGTTGACATCAAAATATATGAGAGATTACAAGTCCATAACATATGATGTTATAGAATAAATTAATTACAATGGAGTAAATTCTTAATTAAAATATAGCCCTTCATGATGATCGACACGCATATAGCTAGCTTCCTCACTGGGTTCTTCCTCATGCCTGATGCCGTCTCTGAAAGGAGGCAACTTGTCAAATTGATTGTACTCTTCCTCATCCACGACATTCTTAACTCCAAGAATCCTTCTTTTTCCATGAAGAACTACGTGGCGGTTCTTATTTGCCAGGTCTATTACATAAAAAACTTGAACAACTTGCTTAGCGAGTACGAATGGTTCGCCCTTGTATCCGACACATTTGAGGTCCACAGTGGTGATGCTGTACTTGTCGACCTTCACACCTTGCGGAAGTTTAACCCAATGGCATCGAAACAGGGGGATCTTAAAAAGTACATAGTCGAGCTCCCAAATCTCCTCTATGAACCCATAGTAGGAGTTCAACCCACGTGCCCCGGTGGTATTGAACTGCTCGTGAAACACATCTATGCGGAGACCGTTGTTCTGGACTGTGCTCTTCCTATCCTGAGTTGCTGTATAAAATGTGTACCCATTTATGTCGTATCCTTGCCATATCACAATTGTAAATTGTGGCCCTTTTGCCAACCATAGCAGCGTATCATCACTTGATGACCTCCCAGTGATTCGCACATTTAATCATTCGTTGAACTGACGGTTGTGCTCTCTCGTGATCCAAACCTTCGATCGGTCTAGATTCTGTTGGCGTACCATGTCTTTGTGCTCGTTCGATGTACGGGGACACTTGGGTCATGTGTTGCAAGACCGTGAAATGGGCTGGAGCGTACGTATCCAGATCGGGAGTAATTGATTTCCTTCTGATGGTCCCGATACGATCCAGCCTCCCCTCATGACGAGATAGAGGCACACCTATCGGTTCCACCTGAGCCATGTAGTCGACGTAGAACTCAATGACCTCTTTGGTTGCATAACCTTCAATGATGTTGCCCTCCGGTCGAGATCGATTTCATACGTAGGACTTGAGAATGCCCATGTACCTCTCGAATGGGTACATATGACGTAGGAACACAGGGCCGCATATCTTTATCTCTTTCACAAGGTGAACAATGTGGTGGACCATGATATCAAAAAATGACAGAGGGAAATACATCTCAAGATGACATAGAGTAGTCACCACCTCGGCCTGCAGAGCATCTAGTCCTTGGAGATCGATGACCTTCTGAGCAATTGAGTTAAAGAAATAACACAGTCTCAAGATTGCCACTCGGAACTTGTTCGGCAAGATACTCCTAATTGCAACAGGAAGCATTTGTGTCATCAGCACATGAGAATCATGAGACTTCATACCAATTAATTTTAAATCTTCCATAGAAACAAATTTCTTAATGTTTGCGGAGTAACCAGACGGGACTTTCACACCATGCAAGCTCTGGCACAGTTCATTTCTCTCGGCCTTCGACAGAGTGCAGCAAGCTGAGGGAAGGTACGTTCGCCCTTTATCAGTCTCTTTCAGTGCTAACTCGGTCCTTATGTTCAAATTAACCAAGTCACGCCATGTGTTAACACCATCCTTTGTTTTGCCACTAATGTAGTGGCGAACTTCTAAGTGCTCCCAATAAGGCAAGTCCCAAAAAATTGACCGCTTCTTCCAGATGTTCTTCTGACGGGTTCTTAATTTACGTCCCTTCTCAAGCACAACATTGATATCCTTAACCATATCATAGACCTCTTTCCCTCTAAAAGCCCTTGGAGCTGAATCATCCGCCTTATTTTTGTCGAATTGTTTCTTCATCTTCTGGTATGGGTGACTCCTGGGAAGGAGCCTACAGTGACGCATATACACAGTTTTGCGCGAGTTGTTCAGCCATACACTCTCCGTAGCATCTAAGCAGTGCGGACAGGCTTTGGCTCCTTTTGTACTAAAGCCCGACAAGTTACCAAGGGCAGGAAAATCATTGATGGCGTAGAACAACATGACGCGTAAAGTAAAGTTCTCTCGTTTGTACGCATCTCATACCTGTACCCCTTCGTTCCACAGTGTCATAAGATCTTCCAGCAATGGTGCTAGGTACACATCAATATCATTCCCAGGTTGCTTCGGTCCTTAGATAAGTAGTGACATCAAAATGTACTTCCGCTTCATACACAGCCAAGGAGGAAGGTTGTACATACATAGATTCACGGGCCATGTGCTATGTCGGCTACTCATGTTACCAAAAGGATTCATTCCATCTGTACTCAACCCTAACCTTATGTTCCTCAATTCCACACCAAACTCTTTGAAGCTTCGATCGAAGTTTCTCCACTGGGCAGAATCAGCAGGGTGTCTTAGCTTTCCATCTTTCTTACGCTCCTCCGAGTGCCAACGCAACAATCTTGCCTCCTTTGGGTTCGCAAATAAACGCTTCAAATGTGGGATCACAGGCAAATACCACAACATTTTAGCAGGAGGTCCTTGCTTCACCTTAGCAGTATTCTTACGCTTGTATCGGGATGCTTTGCATACGAGACATACATGCATGTCTGCATACTCTTTACAGTAGAGGATACAATCGTTCGGACATACATGTATTCTTTCTACTTCCATTCCCAATGGACAAATAACCTTCTTTGCTTGGTAGGTGGTGCTGGGCAACACGTTTCCCTCTGGAAGGATGTCCGCTAGGAGACCTAACAACACCGTGAAGCTCTTAGCGGACCAACCATTACTTGCCTTCAATTTCAGCAGTTCAATCATGGTAGACAACCTTGTGTATTCCAGCTTGTAGCCAGGGAACAAAGGTCTCACCGAGTCCTCCATTAAACCTTCAAATTTGCAAAACTCTCTCTCACTGTAGTTCTCTTCGGCATCGCGTAGCATCTGATCCAGATTGTCATCGTGCGACCTATCCTCATCAAAAGGACAGTCGACATCCGGCATATCGTTGACTTCCTCGACGATGCCGTCATTATTAACTTCTTGTATAATCTGCTCTTCACCGTGACTGGTCCAACATGTATACCCTTTTTGAAACCCCTTCGAATCAAGTGTGCTTCGATCTGCGCCGGGTTGTTAAATATCTTCATATTACCGCAATTAATGCATGGACAGTACGTAAATTTTATCCCCTTCTTCAACATATCCTTCTCGGCAGCTCTTCTAAAAGCAAGCACGCTATTAATGTACTCTTCACTCACATGGTTCACACCGTACATCCAGTTTCGGTCCATCTACGCTACGCATGTAACAAATTAGTGTCAAATTAGATTAATAAACCGCAAGTGCGTACTCTTCCTATTTACCAAACATACTTAAATTGATTAATTAGCGATTAATTTATAGCAAGCATAAAGGGTTATAGATCATTACCCTCGGAGCTCATGACGAAAATACCAAATATCTCTTGAGAATCCTCTCCTTCTCCTCCCATCCTCCTCTCCTTCTCCTCCCTTCCTCCTTCCTTCCCTTCCTTCTCATCTCTGTCGGCGGTGCAATGGGGGAGGACCTGGGTGGCGGCTCAAATGGGAATGGGCAGGGAGTCTGTCGGGTCCAAGTATTTATAGTGCCAGCCTATCACAGACGGTTCTTCTTACGAACCATCTGTCATACATAATCACAGACGGTTCCATAATAGAACCGTCTGTGATACCAGTGATTATCATAGACGGTTCTATTATGGGCAAATGCAGCGATAAAATCAACCTGAGCAGTTCCATAATAGAATAAATGCGTGATACGTTCCACTACTCATTTTATAGAGTCAGTTGTTCGAGACCGTCCGTCGAATCGGACGGTCGATCGAGAGGCGTTGAGCGGTTGAGCGTCTCCTCCAATCAGGACCGTCCGATTCCGATCGAACGGTCCGAACATACCTGGGATGCATAAAATAGCAAAAAAAAAATCATAAAATCCTGAAATAATTGAAGGAGGTTCCTGTGATGTGCTAATACTCAAATAAAATTATAATACCAAAATTATAAGCATTTTCTAGTGTAAAAAAATTGGACCTCTATTCAACAACCTAAGCTGGTTTGAATTTAGTTAAACAAATAACACTTGAAAAGTGAGGTTTCAAATTTTATTTGAGTATTAGCACATCCCAAGAACCTCCTTGAATTATTTTAGGATTTTATGAATTTTTTTGCTATTTTATAAACCCCGGGTCTGTTCGGACTGTTCGATCGGAATCGGACGGTCCCTATCGGAGGAGACGTTCGGACGGTCCGAACGTCTCCTCTGATTAGGACCATTTGATTCCTATCGGATGGTCCAAACAGCCCAGGCTCTATAAAATGAGCAGTGGAACGTATCACAGACGATTCTTTAATAGAACCGTCTGTGATAATTCACAGACGGTCTTTGTTGAGAACCATCGGTGATACCATCATTATCACAGACAATTCGCTAATAGAACCGTCTGTGAATTATCACAGACGGTTTTATTAAAATAATCGTATGTGATAGGTACGTAACACAGATGGTTCTTATTACGAACCGTCTGTGATAGGCTAGCACTGCAAATGTCTGGTCCCGATAGACCCAACACAAACGGTGATGAGGCGTCTACAATTGCTTGTTTTGTAGTAGTGCAAGATTTTCGAAGCTCTCAATGTGACCAATCATCTTGATCACATGAGGACTGATCGGGCTACCTTCTGACAGCCTACAAGAAAACAATGCCTTGGAGGTATTGTACCTCTCTGCCCTTACTTGATCTTGAAACATACCTTTCAGACCTACAATCATATTGTAAGCGTCTGTGGTCTCATATTGCTTCTAAAGCTCAGAGTTCACGGTTTCAAGCATTAGGCAGTGCACATCGACTGCGTCATTGTAATGCTTCTCATAAACATTCTTTTCAGCTCGAGTAGCATTTGTATTCAGTTCCTCAGGATGGGAACCCTTTAGAATATATTCTTTCTTTTCTTGTTTGAGAACAATTCTCAGATTACGAAACCGATCAATAAAGTTGGTTCCATTCAGCTTTTCTTTCTCAAGAATAGATCACAAATTAAAGGCAGGTGCAAAAGAAGCATTAGGTGCCATGATCTACAACAGAAATATATGCAAAGATTCAGCATTATGTCTATGTAAGATCTTCTATTAAGCACTTTAATAAAAGATACTTCCACTACATGTTCTAAACCATGTTTCCCTCTAATATTATGTAGTGGGTTCAAGATCCAAATATCATTAAGTCCTAGTGAGCTTTGGCATCACTGCTAGAAACCTAGTGATTTAGGTAGGCAACCTTTTGCCAATCATATCTCATATGACTCTTATCTATTGGGAGGCATCTCTATACCCCTGCGACCAACATTATGCCCCAAGGTCCAAAGCTGTTTTAATAGCCTTGTTAAGTTAAACCAATACTATGCATGTGGGTGTTTGACACCCACCCCATCTTATTAAGATAGTTAATGACACCCTACTTTGGTAGACCTACCAATTAACGATCAAAATCATGATAGGCGCAACAATTGGAAAGGCATCAAATTTACTTAATTCTTCTTGAGGGATACTATTCTACCATGTTAAGACATCTAATGATAAAACATGATCAATAGCATGACAGGAATAAACATTCACAGATAATCATATTAAACTGTGAAATAGTATAGCCCTTATCATGAGGATCTCCATCACCACACTTCCTGTCCTCTAGGCCATCATGCTTGAAATCACCACATTCATCTACTAAGCAATTACTCTTAAAAGCTAGTAATGAATTACATATGATAATATCAAGCATCACAAGTCGACACACAGACTGTTATACAATAATATGTAGCTCAATGGCTATCAGACAGCATGACACACAGGCCATGTAAAATCCATACATGCATGTAACATCCCAAAGTTCTGTTACTAATTTTAAATTAATAAAATATTATTTTATTGGATTTTATGAGTTTTAAAAGAGTTTTAAAGCTTTTCTGAATTTCCTATATATTTAAAAGACAAAAATATAATTTATTGAGTTTTACGGGTTTTTATTGGATTTAAAGTTAAAAGAAAATTTTAATTATTTTCTTGAGCTTTCGAATTTTACGGATTTTAAAAGCTTTTTTCTTAATTATTTTAAATCCAAAATAATTTATTTATAAAATTAAATACCAATGTTAAGTTGAAAATATTTTATCTAAGTCCAAAATATCTTAGGAAATTTACGTGAATTTTTCCATAATGTTTGGACTTTATTTGCTATTTCTAGAGCTAAATTGAATTAGCGAAATTTACAAATTAGTAAATCAATCAAAATTTCAAAAATTGATTTGGGCGGAATCTCCCAGCCCATCTACTATTCTCATGGCCCGATCCATTTCCCCCTTTCGTCAGCCCAAAACCTCCGGCCAGCTCCTTGCGCCTGCCCACGCCTCTCTCATTGTAGTGTGTGCCTGCTGGTGGTCGCCGCCACGCAGCAGCTCCCTTCGCTCTTGCATGGCTACCACGTCGGCCGAATGCGCGCCACGCCTCCCCGTCGAGCCCATGCCATCATCACCCTCAGTAGCTCCGTCCTCTGGCTATAAGTGTCGCCCTGAGCCGCACCTTTGCCCTCCTTCACCATCCCCCTTTCTCTACTCCACCGAGGGCCAAGAAGAAAGCGCAAAGCTCAAGCCGCACCGCCGAGCCGCTCGTTGCCATTCCAGCCACGCCAGCGAGCTCTGGTCGTCCCCAACCGCGTCACGATGCACCCAGAACCATGAAGAGCAAAAGCCCTCACTCCAACTGAGGAATCTTCCACCGAGGAGTCGCACGCGAGTCTTCTTCCCCGTGACCGACCAACTCCGCTGCCTCCATTACAGCTTCGTCTCCGAGGACCACCTCTCTAATTCCTTGAACCTAGAGCACCCCATGGACCTCCCTAACCTTCCCCATCACCCACTCTCCCTCTCCTTCACCTGGTTGCCCTCTCCACGGTGACATGGCCACGCCGCTGCGAGCTCGCGTCGCCGGCTCACCACGGTGCCCCTCCTCCTTCGCTGACCCCTTCGGCATGCTCCTAGAACCTCACTAGTGCCCATGCTTCCACTAACTCGCCCCCTCTTTCACTCTACGCCATTGTCCCCTTTTCGCCCCTACGGCCGGCTACTGTGCGACCTCGTCGCGCCGCCACCGTCCACCTCAATGTGCACCTCCACTGCCCACGGGATCACCTCGGCGCCACGGTTCCATTTTGACCTTCTCCAGCCATCGCCGTTGATCCCCTTGCCGGTGCGAGCGCCACCCCAGCCCTGCCCGAACCGCCTTCGGCTGCTCCTCTAGTGTCTCCTGTCTCTATACGTGTATGATTACATGTAGTTGGCTGATAGTGAACCCCCTTTCATTTAGTAGATGGTTAGTGAGGATTAATAGAAGAGATTGGTGTTTAGTTAGTCAGATAGTGCAATGACAGTGGGGTCCACCTATGGAGTTTAGGGTTGATTAGTAGTTGAATGACAGTATAATTCTTGGGTTAGGATAGTTAGAGAATAATGTAAGTAATTAGTCAAAGCCATTAGTGGGTTAGATTGGTATAGTTAATTTAAGTAATTAGCTAAGCTATGGGAGAATGCTAGTTAAGAATTGTTAGTCAATTATCTGCTAAGTATGGCGATTAAAAGTAACAATTCATTCTATGTTATCAGTTTTTGGTTAAAGTTCAAGTTCTATCTGGGTGGGCTATTAGTAGTTAACTGACCAGTGAGCCCTAGCCGATTAAAGGACTACTGTGGTGATTCAGTATTAGATGACTCCTTTTAGCAACTCCAGTAGTGGTGTAGTTAGCAGCCACCTTGAGAGTATATAAGAGGATTGATTTTGACTGTATGATCATCGTGGTTGTTTACATAGAATGCTTGGAGAAAATGCTTGTGAGTACTAGGTGGCATGTTAAGGAAAACAATATCACCTAGGTTCTAGGTATCATCCATCATCATCCATTCCCAGTGGCAAAACCATTCGAGATCCGAGAGCAGATTTGAGAGTATTACCTAACCGGGTAATCTCCCCCATCTAGGTAATCAGTGAGAAATGTTCCTACGAATATTCTCTTTCTCCCTGTTAGATTTATCTACTTTTGTCTGTAGTATTCCCTTCATCAACTTCCTTTTATTATACTTTCGTCTGCAGTATTTCTTTCGTCAACTCCATGGTTATACTTCATCTGAAGTATTTCCTTCATCAACTCCACTAGGTACGATTAGTTTCTTCTGGAATACTTCCGTCCTTCAAGATGTTGTTAAATATGTTTGTTTATTGTTCGAAGTGTTTCTTTTATTTGAATATATTTGAATTTGGTTTGTTTTCGCGTATAGATTTCGACGACTCCGAGGAAACTGAATTATTTGAAGAATCACATTCTGACGCCATTTAAGAACGACAACTAAATAAGCAAGGCAAGTTACATCCTTTAATCATATCCGAATCCCAGTATTTTAAATTATTTAAATTCTGTTTTAAATTATTAATACATGCGTATTTATATTCAAGTAATTTAAATTCCCATTTTAAGATTTATAGCTATTCCCAATTCCCTTGTATGTCAAGAGAGGTGGTATGGAGAATCTTTTCGAATGCAAATATAATATGGAGTTAGAATTTGATGGAGTTTGGATAATAAAAGTAGATTGTTGATAGATGTTTGATAATAAAGGAAGTTTGTTGATAATTATCGGATTAATGAATGTTGAATTATAGAAATAGGTAATTATTGATTATCGACTATTGATGGATGCGAATTATAGAAATACACGATTGTTGGATATTAGATTATAGAAATTGATTATTGTTGAGATTGAATTATAGAAATATATTAATATTGGGCTTGGGTTGTGGGAGATGGATTTATAAGATTACATAATTGATGAACATAGGATTGTAGATATACATTATGGATGAATATTGGATTATAGAATGACATGATCATTGGATATTAGAGTATATGAATACATGATGATTGGGTTATAGGATTAACAAATTATGATGTTAATTATTAGTGGATGTAACAGCCCAAAATTTCATATTTGAGTTGAATTTAAAACTTATTTGATTTTGTGGATTTTCTGAAATTTTAAAAGCTCTTTCTCAAATTAATTTAAAACCAAAAAAAATTTATGTGCAAAAACTATTACCAATTAAAAGTTGGAGTTATTTTATTTAAGTCCAAAATAACTCTAGGGATTTCTGTGATTTTTCCTAGAATTTTTGGAGTTTAATTGCTATTTTCTAAAGCCTAAACGAATTAATCTAATTAGTTAAATTAGCAAATCCTTTTAAAATCCCTAACTGCCCCTTGGGCCGAAAGTCGCTGTGCAACCCAACTTCTTTTCTCCATGCGGCCGGCAGCCCGTCTGCCAGCATCCTCTCTCTCCACTCGGCCCTTTGCCGATCGCTTCTTCCCATTGCCAGTGTGGGCCGCACTCTTCATCCCCACTGTTGTCTTCCTCGTGCGGACGAGCCCGACCCCGCCGCCATTGACGCCACACCGGAGCTCGCAATGGACGCGACCCCAATCGCCCGCGTCTCCCGCGCGCGTGCGAGACCCGCGCCCACCTCCGCCGAGCCCCCACGTTCTCTTCCCCCTTCTCCGCGAGCGGGCACACGATCACCGAAACCGCCGCCACCACGCCTCCACTACCCCCACACCGCACTGGTGACCCCTAGCCCCTATAAAAGGGAGCACCGGGTAGCCCTCTTCGCACTCACCATTTCCCCCTCATTCACTCTCCCTCTCTCCCCGTGAGCTCGCCGTAATCGGAGATCTCGTCGCCGCTGGCCGCAAGCTCTCCGCCGCCCCTAGCGCCGCCACCGTCGATGTCGCGTCCTCGCCGCTGCCACCAACAGCTTCACCACATCGGCGCTGAGCCAGTGCGCACACTCATCCTCCCCGAGGACCACCGGAGCGCTACTTCGCCGTCGCCTTCTCCTTGCCGTTGGCCGTCTCCATCCCCTTCTCGTCGAGTGGGTGAGCACTTCGTACTCGCCTCGTCCCCTTCTCTCTTCTCGTACCTTCGCCACCTGCCACCGCGCAGCATAGCGCCGGCGACCCTCGGTCTCGACGTCGTTGCCGTCGTTGCCAACGTGGTATGGCCACGCGCGCACCACCACAACGCCATGTCAGCGTCGGATCCGACGTGGTGCCACGTCTCCCCCAGCTCCCCAGAGCCAAAGCCCGTGGACTTATCCATATGGCCCGTGTCTATGACACGTGGGGCCCGCTTGTCAGAAAACTATTTTATTTTCTTTAAATCCTGAAACCCTGTGGCTTACGTCACCCTTGCGCAATAAATGAATTTTCCTTTAGAAAAGTAATTCGGGAAATTCTTTTAAAATGCAGATTTAGGATTAAACTTCTAAAATCCATATCTTTTGCATCCAAGCTCCAAATTAGGTGATTCAAATTTCTAAATTTGTATAAAGTCATTACCTAGCTAAATAAAATGTAATTATTTGATTTGGAGTTAGTTTGAATTGTCCTTTTGAATTTCATTTGATTTGTCGTATTTTCTCGTTTAGACTTCGACGATTCCGGAGAGTACGATCCTTCCGAGGACTTAGAATACCAAGACTTCAACAAAGGCAAGTTATACCATTGACCATATTGCTCGCAGTATTTTAAAGTTATTTAATTCAGTTTTAAATTATTATTGCATGTATACTTTTATTCAATTATTTTACTTCACAGTTTAAATGCTTAGTTATGCCAATTCCTGTTGTATGGCTAATTTGAATATTGAATGTCTTGTCCTTGTAACCATTAGATAAAATGATATTGGAATAATCACATGCTTAGCCAATGCTTAGGCCATGATTATGATTTTTGGAAGGATTTAGCCAAATCATTTCAAATTGATTTAAATTTGAATCTATGGTATTGTTTTACCATAGAGTATTTGTAAAGGTGGTTTTAACTAAAATAAAATAAAAAATGGTTTGGATTGGGGCGAAATGGATGAATAGTGGGTGCAGGTTTATGCCCAGGGTTAATCTGGTTAAGATTAAGGCCCAGCGTTTGTTTTGAAAGTCGCCCTAGTCAATTAAGGACTGGCCTTTAAGCGTTCCTTTGCTATGCCTTAGTGTACCACCACATGTCCTGTATGGGCAGGATTTGACTAAATAATTTGTGATGTCTTAGTGTTATTTGTGCCATGTTGATTAAGTGGGTGTCAGTTAGACAGTAGTGTAATATCCCATTCAGACAATAGAGAATTAAATGATTTAGAGACAAAATTAATAGGATTATTTAGTGGGATTCCAGAATTTAAGGAGGGAAAAAGAACTTGGGCCTTCGGCCCATGGCCCGTGACTCTTGTGGAGTGCTGTCTGGCTTTAAAGAGGACCAAGTGGAGAGTAAACCCTAGATGGAATCCCCTCCTCCCCTTAGGGCAGCCACCTTTCTTTTCTTTTCCTGTCCAGGCCGCCGCCCCAACCGACTACTCCTGCACCCCACCTCTTGGCCGCCGCCCTACCGAATCCTCCCGCTCTCGCCGCCACTCGCATCCTCCGGCGCATCCATGCACCGCCTCGCTTCGTCCCTCGGGCGGCGCTGCCGCCGTATCTCCGAGTCATGGCGGCAGCGGCAGAGGGTTATCCATGGCGCCGAGTCCGTCGAGGTGGTCGGCGCCGAGGCCGGAAGGACACCGTCATCGACTTTGCTTGGGCTCCGCGCCCTCGTTTTCCCGCGACCCCCTGCGGCTTGCCCACCTCGGCTGCTCTCGTCCGGCGCGCGGCCTCGTGCCTTTTGCCGCCTCGTGTACCAGCGTGCCCGCTCCCACGTCTTTGCCGCCTCCGTCCCTCCACGCCGCCTTCTCGCGGCGCCGCCCTCTCGACCTCGGCGTCCCCCTCCTGGCGCCTGTTACTGGCGGTCCACGCCACTCCGACCAACCGGCGCCGCGACCGCTTTCGATGGAATGCGCGACCTAAATGAGCCGCCCAGAGCCAGGCCGTCGGCTCGCCGGCATCGCCTCGCGCCTTCCCACGCCCGGTGGTATCGTCGCGACCTGCTATGGAGGGCAACCAAGCTGCCCATCTATTCTGTGGCGCTTGTGCCACTCACAGTTGGGAGTAGCCTTCGGCATTGAGGACCTCCAGGACATGATCGAGTATTGCATGCTTCAATCCAAGCTTGCCCGTGCGCCAAGGTCGGTAGGAATCCCCTGCTTTCTGCTCTTATGTTTTGGAAGCGGCTGATTGATTGTGATGGAATATGTCATCCTCTTTGAAGCCAAGCAAGTTCCTCAAGGACCTAGATTTTGTACTCAAGGAAAAAAAACCCAAACTATGCTTACATGGAGAAGACAACTATGAAGTGGATGGAGTGTCTCGGTCATGAAGCACGGAGACACAAAGTTTTCCTTGTTGGTGGAGACAAAGGGGTGCTATCAAGAATGAAATCGTTTACTTCTAGTTCACAGTCCGTTACTCTAGTATGTATCAAGCAGAAATCACTAGGGTGATCACTTCAAGGTCGCATAATTGTTGATGGTTTGTCTGCGTGTCTGGTAAGTGTGAGGAAGATGTTGCTTCTATTATCCTATATGTGTGATTGATGAACTGAGACTAGTGAACCGTGTTGCCTTTGCGAATCCTATCTGTAGTAACCAGAAATTTCAGATAATTGTTGATGATAATTGTGCATTGTAATTGTGAGAACCCTTTGTGCTCTAGATAAGATGTGAGAGAGTTGTAGTAGATCGAGAATCAATTTGTCGATTCACGAGGAAGTCGTGTTCGCGATCTTGCTATTTGTTAATCTTTTTCAGCATTGTGCTTTATTCCTGCTGATGGTAATTGGCAGCCTGTGGCTGTTTGTTCGATTGATAACCAGAGTTGTTTGGTTGTAGTTATAGACTATTGTGTTCCCTCAGTCGTTGTTTGTCATACCATTCGTTCGTTAGTTTGGTAGTTTCTCTCATCGTCCCCTCTCTAAAAGCGAGATCGTTTTCCTGGTTGGTTTTCGCTTACAGTTGTGGGCGGTGGGCGGTGGTCAGGACACAGTGTGCGTCACTCGGTGGTGGTGAATAACGGTGCTAGAGTGTTCCGCCTGTGGTCTTCTATCTCACGGTTGAGGCAAGTGCAAGTATTATTAATGAGTTGCGATATTTCATACTGAATGAATGCCATAGTTGATTGCTGATGATTGCGGCTTGGTAATGTTGATGAGTATGAATGCCATAGTTTAATGATGATGTTTTTTATGATGATGCTTATGTGATAAAGCTTATAGGGAAATGTTTACATGTCGATGCATGCTAAATGCTTCTGTGATGATGCTTACATGATGGTGTTTACATGAGAATGCTTATATGTCAATGTTTAAATGATGATGTTTACATGGTAATGGTTTCATGATTGATGGCAATATTGATAGGCCAAGGTGAGCAATGAGATTACCTTGTTAATGATGACAATGATGAGTTGGTATCGTGCTTTAAACTTTGCATCATGTCATTCATTTACGAACCTTGGACTACGTGGTAGCCAAGGGTTGTTTCCTTGAGGTCCCGTCGGGCATTGGATGGGCGTTAGGTCCCCATCATGCATTGGACGGGCTTTGTTCCTCATTGCGTGGAAAGTCATGTAACTAATCTGGTGAGGTCGGTGAGAACTGTTACATGTCTTGGAGTGTGGGCTTTTGTTCCCTGTGCCTAGAGGGCACAGGCTTTGAGTAGGTATCGACGGATACCCTACTCGGCATTACCGGTAATTGCTAAGAAGTGAAGAGATGCATTCTTGACATATTCATTGCATTTCTGCACAAGATGTGGATTTGGTTGTTTAGCCTATAATGTTGTTGTTCCTGATGGAATTGTTTATTCCCTTCGATTGCTTACGATGCTATCATAAGAGATGGGTTTGTGGTATATCCTGCTGTTATTTATGATGAATTGTTTATTCCCTTTGACTATTTATGATGCTATTGTTTGATTTGCTATTGCACTTTCTTTGAGTCGTGGACTCACACTTGTCGTGTTGTGTTTGCTAGGTACCTCGAGGCGGCGACATGCATGGGAAGGGTAGACTTAGTGCACGTCACATAATCCTATTCACAATGAATAACCGAGTCCATTTAGCCACAATTCCTATTCTTGATAATTGCTCTAGATTCAGATTGTGACCATCCTTCGTGGTGGTTGTTTTAAATTGTGGTCATGTATGATCCATTTATGTTCTTATTTATTCGTTGATTGTGTTCATTTAATTCTCGTTGATGGATTAGAATGTTTGGTTGATGGTTTATTGAGTTGTTGAAACTAATTGGTTCAGTAGAGTCTCAATAATTGGAAATAGGGTTGATTAGAAGATTATGGATGCCCTTTGTGTTTATGCTATATTTGTTTAGCTTATCCTGGATTTCCTTTGATGATTCGTTAAATTGGATGATTTGATTGTTAATTGATGCTATGGTAAACTGTTTGAACCCCCGGTATAGCCATCTATACAAAGGGGGTTCTGTCGGATTCTAGAGAAATATCTTAGTTCTATTTGGTTAAAATGTTATTGTTTGAAAAATGGTTGAAATTATTCCGTATTGCTGTTGTACGTTAGTCTTTTAGGTAACATCTTGGCTTCCGCTTAGCTAGGGTGTTACAAGTAGTCCCACCTGGCGCAAGAGGGGGCTTCCGGAGGACGGTTAGTCCAATGGAAGTGAAATCTTAGCGGGCATAAGTACATTAAGACAGAGCTTTGTAAAGGTCTCATGATAACTACTCAGTCACACGCCTTCGGAAGCGTGAAGTGGCCAACATTACGAGCAAGTTATCTCGTGTGGGTAAAGCTGTACAAACTCTGCAGAGTAGAAACTATTCGAATAGCCGCGTCCGCGGTCATGGACATGCTAGCAAAGCCACTTTGAGTTAGATTTGTTTTTGGTTTTAAAAATGATGTCAACAGATGATTTCAGGATGGTCAATCTTGTAGTAAAATTGGGCGGTTAGCCATGTGATAGGAGGGTATCCTTCACCATTCAAAAATGGAGGTTATCCACACTATAAAACTGTCATTTAAAACCTGATTTTAGATATAGTATAAAAATGGTCTTGAAAATTAATATTGGTATTTAAATTGAAAATGCTGTTTTATGCAAATCAACCCTACCAATATCATTTGTTTACCTTATGCATGCATCATAACTCAATATTGGGTGTAACTTGTGAGCATGGTAGTTATGCTCACTCTTGCTGAATATCTTTATTTAGGAGAAGACTTCTACCTGGACGATGAGGACACCGATACTTAGGTACGCTCCCCAGACGATTGCCTGTGGCGGATCGTTTGGCCTATCACTACTACTTTTGCTTCCATTGTGTTATTTATTTATTTATTTATTTGGCCTCAGGCCCCATTTGTATTAAACTTTGAATTATTATTGTTATTAATTGAATGCGTGATATGTTTTGTGATATCGTTTTTGACTGTGTACATTGGAAATCCTGGACTAGTGTATGAACACAAAGGATTCGGGATCCGTCGTTCCCGGGTTCGACAGTGGATTAGTTGAATCAAGTAGTACGATTAAAACCTTGTGGAATTAGTGGAAAGAATTAGTTACATTGGATTATCGAAATATATTAGTGGGGGATTATAGGAGTAGATTTTTGTTGAATATTGGACTGTCAGATTATATGATTAGTGGATTATAGCCTTACATAACTATTGGATAATAGGTATACATGATTTTGGATAATAGAGATATATTATTATCAGATGTAGGATTGTAGAAATAGAATATTGTTGGAGAATGGGTGGTCAATCTCGGATTATAGAGATAGATGACTCATGGATATTGGATTATTGGAAGTTAGATTATAGGAATACAATATTGGAGGTTGACCTACTGACCTTGAAGTTGACAATTTTTGAACATTAATCCATCATACCCTGTCGCCCTAGATAAAACTTTTGTTAATACAATAGTGTTAACAAGATGCTTTTGATTGAAAAACTTTATGCTTAGTCATGCTTAGACCAAAAATATTGAATTTAGGGAATTTAGCCAAATGTTCAAACATGATTTAATTGAGCCTATGGTATTGTTTTACCATAGGACTTTGGCAAATGATTTTTGAAAAGCAAAACAAAATGAAAATTGGTTTGGGCTTGGGCGAAATGGATGTTTGGTGGGTGCAGGTTTATGCATGGGATCGAGTCATTTCCATGATCGAGGCCCCATGATTCTTTTGGAAAGTCGCCCATGTTAGTTAAAGACTGATCTTCGAGTGCATTTTGCTAAGCCCCTTCGTACTACCACATGTCCTGAATGGGTAGGACCTGGCTAACTAATTTGCAACATTTCACTGTGGTTGTGCCATCCGGTTGCGTGGGTGTCTTTTATGACCTACTTTTATATATTCCCACATGGTACAAGAGGGGGCTTGATCCGGCGGATGGTTCAATCCAAAGGAGGCGAAACCTTAGCGAGGCGGGACTACGGTGGAATGGCGCATTGTAAAGGTCTTGTCATGTGCTCTAGACTACTTACCTAAGGTAGTGAGCGGTGGTACCGATTGGTGCCAAACAAACTAGAGAAGTCGTGTCTTGTGGGTAAAGCTGTATAACCTCTGTAGAGTGAAAAACTATTCGAATAGCCGTGCCCACGGTCATGGACATGCTAGAAAAGCCACTCTAAGTTAGATTTTTGTTTTTGTTTTTAAAAGATTTTATTAAATAATTTATCCAAATAGGAAGTTGGGCGGGTAGCCATGTGATAGGAGGGTATCCTTCACTACTCTTGTGTGAATGTTATCTAACTATAAAACTGAGAATTTAGAAAATGAATTTTAGTTATAGAATATCTGCCTTGGAACTTAGTACAAGTATTTAAAGAAAACATCGCTTTATGCAAAATAAACCCTATAAGCCATCCTTTGTTACACTCTCATGCATTATAATATGTTATTGGGTGTAACTTGCAGAGTACATTCATTTGTACTCACCTTACTTAATAAAATGTTGATCAGAGGAAAAGGACTTATAGCTTTGAAGATCGTGGCGACTAGGCCGCTACCCGATCGATTGCGGTGGCGATACTTTTCTTAGTCTTCATTGTGTTCATCATTATTGGCTCGTAAACCTTTCTAGTAATAAAACTCTGTTTATTATTTATTAAATGCGTGATATGGATTGTTATAATGTTGTGTAACTGTGTATACTAGCTACTGATCACGGGACTAGTGTGAAATACACAGAGGATTTGGGAGTGTTAATTCTGGGTCCTTACAAAGTGGTATCAGAGCCATATCGACTGTAGGTCGTGACCTAGTTAGAATGGCCGTTAGTTGAAAACTTCAAAACTTATTTTATAACAAGAAAAATAAATTATTCTCTCCTCATCTTTGGTCATCTTTTCTATACTTACCTTTTTCATAGCAATTCTTTCTTACCTAACTCTCTTCACCATTTTATAATGTTAAATGTATCCTCTTTCCCCTATAAATTTCTATAGATGGTCAACATGTTTTACCATTACGTTGAAGACCACAAGACATGAAGCCATCAAGGAAGTATCATCATCTCCACCATGCAAGGATGACGGACAGGATTAATCAAAGACCATAAACCGAAGATCGTTTTGACAGACCAACCATATAGCTTAAGTTTGCCAAAGACTCCTTCTGTGTATTGAGTCGTTTCACTAGATTAAGAGTATCAATCGAGTAGAAAGTGGTATTGTTTCTTAACTCGTATACTATATTTTTCTTTTTGGTACGTCGTACGCAGATCTGATCAATCTTGTGTGTAACGTTTGCTTAAGGTGGGTAGACTTCTCTCCTCATAGTTTTTCTTCTCATCCTTTGCTTTTCCCTCTTCTCTACCAAACAATTGGACAACTCAAACCTATCAATGCACAAAAGACTTGAAGAACGAACCAACACTTTAAAACTTGGGACAACTCAAGACCCAAGGACATAAAGCTGACTTGAAGATAAACTCTTCTCATGTCCTTGTAGCCTCCCAATACTGTCATCCTATCTCTGTCTTTCTCTCTATCCTCTTCGAATCTTGGGGACAAGATTCCTTTTAAGGGGAGTAGTTTGTATCATCCCAAAGTTACATTACCAATTTTAAATTAATAAAATATTATTTTATTGGATTTTATGAGTTTTAAAAGAGTTTTAATGCTTTTCTGAATTTCCTATATATTTAAAAGACAAAAATATAATTTATTGAGTTTTTGGCTTTTTTATTAGATTTAAAGTTAAAAAGAAAAAATTAATTATTTTCTTGAGCTTTCTGAATTTTTTAAAGCTTTTTTCTTAATTATTTTAAATCCAAAATAATTTATTTGCAAAATTAAATACCAATGTTAAGTTGGAAATATTTTATCTAAGTCCAAAATATCTTAGGAAATTTCTGTGAATTTTTCCATAATGTTTGGACTTTATTTGCTATTTCTAGAGCTAAATTGAATTAACTGAAATTTCTGAAATTAGTAAACCAGTCAAAGTTTTAAAAATTGATTTGGTAGAATTTCGGCCCATCTATTATTCTCATGACCGATCTATTCTCCTTTCGTCATTGAAAACCTCCGTGGCCGGCTCATTCATGCTTGCCATTAGCCTTCTCTCTCTCATTGAGTGTGCCACTTTGGTGGTCTTCGCCGCCATGCTTGACTCCCTTGACTCTTGTGTGGTGCCGCCACGCTTACGAATGCGCCACGCCTCCCCGTCGAGCCCATGCCGTCGTCACCCTCGGTAGCTCTCAGGTTTAAGGATTATACATCATCATTGCTTGAAACCAACTGATAACACATAAAATCATAACAATCTCAATAGTGTCTCAAGATGGGTCATTCCAACACCATATTCTCTAATATGTGTTCACTTTATTGATTCGATATCCCTATATCCATGACCGATAAAACATAGTCATCAATCAATACATGTGCTGGTCGATAAGTCACTAATGTTCCGATCAGGGATACATTTACAATGACATCATATAAGTTGAAGAGCTTCACCAATAAGTCACATACTCGTTAATCTTTACAATTGATAATTCATTCAATGAACATAATAACATTTATTCAATAACTTATAAATATAAATATGATATAATCATCTCTATGATTATCTTCAGGACTTATTACCAACACATTGGACGGTTGATGTTTGTCGTGCCGCTAGTATACCATGTCTAACGTCAATATGGACCCAGCCAATGGATCCATCGACTCACACAAAAGACGGAAACAAAAAATTATATTACCTCTGTAACAAAAATTTATCCTTGAAGACACTTGGTTGAAGTGTTATCCAAATTACAGAGAATGAAATGCGCATGAGACACGACTGCGAAGTGGACACGTTGCTTAGGACTCTTTGCAACTTGTACTTAAAACCTTTCCCATGCTGTCAGATGAGTCCAAAGTTCATCGGGTCCACATGTCATCGGCGTAATTAGCCACTTCTGATTGGTGGTGTTCCCACGTGCCAGCTACGTGATAGAGGTGTGCACTCGTGTGGGCCCCGAGTGTTTATGGGCTGCGTGCACGTGTCGACTTCTTACGCAATTAACATTCGTTCGGCTCAGAGATAAAATGCTGCTCCGTACTACTCACTCCAGTCTGAGGTAAAATGCTGTCTTCTTCTGCTTCTTCTCGTTTATTTTTTTTCCCAGGGAGGATGACATTGACATGAATATATACTACTTGTAAACTAAGCTGGGACTGTGTGACGTTAATCTGGTCACTAATAGAAAGCTTGAAAAACCTGACGGTACATATTTATGAGATCCTACAGGCAAAATAGGCTTATTGCCGGTAACGAATTCGTATTCTACTTCTGTTTTTAGCAATTATAAAGAAGGAAGAATGATGTTGACATGCATGTGTTACTTCATCTGTACCTTTCCATTTGCGAATTTTTGGCCGAAATGACACTATTTGAAATAGCGTTATCAAAAATAACGCTCTCGTCTGCACGGTCACAACATAGACAAACCACAGGGCGACGCGTGACGTCTCATCTACACGGTCACTATGCGGACAAGCTATGAGATGGCATACGGTGTCATCGTCCGCACAATCACCGGACGGACAAGCCACGGGAAGACACATGGCGCCTCGTCTGCACCGTGACCGTGAGGACGAGACGCCACGTGTCGTCCCGTGGCTTGTCGCGCACGGTGACCGTGCGGACGAGGTGCCACGTGTCGATCCGTGACTTATCCGCATTGTGATCGTGTGAACGAGAGTGCCATTTTTACAATTGCGGCTGCGAGAGCTCTATTTTTGCTAATACTGTTTCAAATAGTGCCATTTCGGCCAAAGATTTTCCATTTTTCAATCAAAATGCTTAGACTTATAATGCTAATTAAAGCGAACACACTTAGAATGCTAATTGACTTTTTATCAACTGGGTGCTGATATAGAAAGGTTGATTTGTCAGTTGCAAATTAAAATTGATTAATAAACGTATATGCAGAAGAGTTTTTATCGTCACAGGTAACTGCGTACCGCAAAAACACTTGAAATCGTAGTTTTTACATGAAAAACAATCGGAGTGACTATAGTGCATTGCATGCATCATGCACCCAGATAACATATCCAATACTCCCAACATATTTCATGCTACTGGTGCTTCCACTCATTAAATGACCACGAAAAGTTCCAAAAAAATTCATAGTTTGGGCATAATATAATATATTATGTCACAAAATTTCAAATATTACTTTGATCTACACATTGAGGATGAACAAAAACAAATTTCAGTGTATGGTAGCTTTATCTTTTCCCTTTTGGATTTTCTTTTCCGCATAATGTTTTTTTTTTGTTTTTCAATGTGTAGATCGAATTTACATTTAAAATTTTGTAGAATGATACTCCATCCGTTCTTTTTTATTTGATATTTTTGACTTTTCACGGTCTTCGAGATGCGATTTTGACCGTTACTTTTTTATAACTTTATATTAAAGCATACCAATAAAATTATAATATTATGAAAATATTTTTGACGACAAATCTAATGGTATAGTATTAAACATATTGATTGTCTAATTTTGGAAAGTTTGACCGTATAGATTTTAGGATGTCAAATAAAAAAGAATGGAGGGAGTATATTATAATGTACTCTATCTGTCCAAATGTTTTTAGAAATTTTCGTGACCACTTTGACTATCTTTTTTATGTGCAAGAGCACGGTGGCACGAAATATGCTCTCTTCAGTCCTGCGTCACCTCCATGCCCGTCCACGTTGAAGTAGGTTACCGTATACAGGATCCGGCACACAGGATCTTCCCTGCCGAATTTGGTGGGGGCGGGTCCCGTTGTCACTGTCAGTGGGCCCCGCGCGCTAGGCAACGTCAAGGCCAAGCCCAATCGGGGCTCGGCAGCTTCCAGCCACGTCGCTCTCCGCCACGTGGGCTGCGGGGCCCATGGCGTTCCCACTTCCCTATTGGCTGCTTCTGCCCTCTGGACCCCACGTGGAAAATGTGTGTAGGTCCGAACGGGTGTTTTTTTTATTTAATCCATTTTTAAAAATATTTTAAAAATAACATCTTTCTAACTTTATTTTTAATTCTGACCCTTTTGATTACGCCACGTATCACGGTGTGGCCAAAACTGCCACGATAGTCCTTCGAGTTAACACGCATTCGTTTTTAGACTAAGTTTTATCACGCTTAGAGGCGGCATGAATAAAGACTCGTTACCACGCCGAGATCGGTGGCGTGACAACGTGCTTTTGTCAGCTACATATTGTGGCGTGACCAAAGAGATCAGAATCAAAAATAAAGTTAAAAAAAAGTTATCTTTAAAATATTTTTAAAAAATAAATTAAATAAAAAAGTTTCTCCATACGGGAAGAAGTAGCAACAAAAAGCTTGGACATACGCACATCTTTACGGTTTTTCGTTTGAGTAATTTGGATTTTTTGTGGTCCAACTAGCCATGGTAATGGGTTGGATCGGAACAGATGAAACGGGTTGGATTTCAATTTGGGTTGGTTTTGGATGGATTTTAATGGGATGAGACAGCTAATGGTTTGGTCTGGGTTGGATTTGCACAGAAACGGGCTGGTTTGGTTTGGTTTGAGCCAAGAAATTTCGGGTTGATACGATTTGAACCCTTGATTTAGACTGGGTGGGTTGGAACGGACGATTGGATGGGGGAGCGAGACCCAAGAGGCCGAGACTGCTGGTCATGGCAGTGGCCGCTCCTCCCTTGCTCACCCAGTCACCCTCCCCCAATCGCCGCACTCTAGAGCCCCAAAGCCCTGCGGCCACTTGCCGCGGGACGTTGTCTCATGGATGTCCACCATCGCCCGGCTGCAGAGAAGCGACTCTACCGCCATTGCTCACCATGCTCTCTCCCCGCCACCCTTTGCCCCACCCCCAACGACGTCACCCTCCTCACCATCCTCTTGGCCTGCACCAACTCCCTCCTCCTCGCTCCGCGCCTCTCGCCTCTCCTCAACGCCCTCATACTCAAGCTATTCCCCTCCCACCTCCTCCTCTCCACCTGCCTCGCGTGCTTCTACCTCGTGTCCCACCTCGTCCTCCAGCTATTTGACTCCATGCCCGTCCGGTCAGCCGTCACCTATAACACCATGATCTCCGGCCTCATGCTCAACGGTCTTGCCGTCGCCGCGTGCGAGGTGTTCGACGGAATGCTCGCCCCAGATAAGGTATACTGGACCGCGCTCATCGACGGGTGTGTCAAGAACTACGTCACGTTGGTAGCTGCTGGACGGTGTTGAGCCGGACTACGTCACGTTGGTAGCTGCCATCTCTGTGTGCCCCGAGGTTGGTGCGCTTGGGCTTGGGATGTGGGCGCACCGGTTCGTGGTCAGGTAGGGGCTGGAGCGCAATGTCCGGGTCGCCAACTCGTTGATCGACATGTACGCTGTGCGGGCAGATGAGTTTGCGCGGCAGGTGTTTGCCTCCACAAGACCACGAGGAAGTGCACGGTGGTCTGGAAATAAGCTTCTGGCTGAATGAGGTTAGAGATGGGTTCAAATGGGTTGGCAAAGTGGGTTGAACCCATATCAGAGAAATGGTTTGGGCTGGTTTGGGTTAAAGTATCGTGTGGGTTGGCTTAGGTTTAGTCTATGAGATGTGAAGTGGACTGGTTTAGGTAGGAAAAGTAGGGCTTGCTGTTGTGGGTTAGTCTAAAAATAGGAGGGATTCTAAACCATTACTCCATTAGCACTCCACGATGGGTGGCCGTGCGGCGTGCGCGACGCCGCATCAACCCGTCGGTTGATGCGGACGGTGAAGCGGTCGTTGTGGTTTATTAATTGTGTTGTCGGGGTTACGCTATCGTGATGCAGTGGTCAAGCTAATACTTTCGATTAGCGACACTGGTGACCGACAGCCAAACATGCTTATGCTGTTTTTAATATATATTTTTCATGCACAGTGATTTTGTGCATCAACTTTTGTTTGACAAAATTTGAGATTTATTGTAAAACTACTAGGTGCTATTGCCTAACAAAACAAAACCTCCTACAGAACACAATTTTGATTTACACATGCACATGACAGTTCAGTAATTGCCAAGGCACAAGTTGTTTTTTTATTAGAAGGAAGACGCATAAGTATACGTACCATCATGCACGTACACGTGAGTACTCTCTTAGCTCATGTGTAGAAAGATAGAGGCTAGAGAGAAATTCATGATATCATAAAATTCCTACTGATAGACATCGGGATTTGAACCCTGATGGATAGAGTCGTATATCCATAACTCCATATACTGATTAGACGTAGACATTATAATGAGAAAATACACATGAGAAAATTCAAATACCGTCATTTTCTTATTGAGAGGAGTTATGGGCTAACAATACTCGCAATTGGACAGGTGATGCGCTTTTTTTTCTTGATGAGGACGTACTCTTCGATCAATGGATCCTGTGATGATCTCACATAAGATAGGTCGTCAAGCATGAAATGTCATGCAACAAGAAGGATACTTACCCCGCTGATTAATGACCATAAGAAGAGCCAACGGTGGAGCTAGAAATTAGAGAGGGGGAGGGGGGGAGGGGATGCACACTAGAATAACATAGCAAAAGATAACTCACGAAGTTTTAATAAAATTGATAAGTTGTAATACCTTAATCTTCAGAATCGGGATGTTAATATTTAATTTGGCGATCTATTAAATTTTTGACTGGGTTTTAAAAATTTTCCCGTGTTTAAGTAAAAAGTTTACTTTTAAAATCAAATTGAACAAATTAAAAGGTTACATTTAAAGGTTAAATCGAATTGTCACTACTACAAAACAGGCTATAGTAGACGCCCCATCACAGACGGTTCCTTTGGAACCATCTGTGTTGGGTATGTCCGGACCAGCGGGTGGCGCGGGAAGCCTATCACAGACGGTATTTTTTAGAACCGTCTGTGATAGTCATATATCACAGACCGTTTGTAAATAGAACCGTTTGTGAATTATCACAGACGGTTCTATTCACAAACCGTCTGTGATAATCCTCAATCACGAGCGGTTCTAGTAAAGAACCGTCGTAGTATCACGAGCGGTTCTAATTAAGAACCGCTCGTGATATCCTCGCCGCACCGCCATCGCCACTCATCGCCGATCGCCATCGCAGAATTATCATAGGCGGTTTGTAATTAGAACCGTCAGAATGATCCTGACGGTTCTATTAAAAACCGTCTGTGATAAAGGCGTATCCTGAGCGGTTCTTAACAAGAACCGTCTCGATTGTTAGGCGGAAGCGAAATTTGAACATAATGGGCGAAATTGCCGAAACTCGCTTTATATAACCTCCATCTCCTCCTCTGCGGTCTCTCCTCCTCATAGCTCATACCTCCATCTCCTCCTCTGCGTTTCTCCTCCTCACCCTTGCGCCCGGCCTCCGAAACTTCGCCATGCCTGACCTCGAACTTCGCCCGACCTCGTCGCCTTTGGCCTCCCACGACCTCGTGCCGCCGGCCTCCTCCGGCCGTCGCCCGGCCTCCCCACGACCTCTCTCTCTACTCCCCTGTGCTTTGTGATGTGGATTCTTGAGTTGATGCTCTTGTGATGTGGGTGATGCTACTATGATGTGTGTAGTTCATGTTGAGTTATTTGGTTTGGGCAAAAATATGGATGGTAGATCGCGACCGTTCGGTAAAATCATCATAACTTTTGCCTCACGAACTCCGATTGCGACGTTCTTTGGCTCGTTGGAAAGCTAACGAAAAGCTCAATCCGAAAATCCATAAGTCAAGGTCAAATTCTTTTCGCGAGGTCTCGAAAAAGTGAAAACCCCAAAAAGGTCGTTTAGGGCCTCTAAGCGCCTCTGAAGTTTTAGCGGCCGTTTTCGGTTTTTTGCCCGAAAAAGCTATCACGACGGTTCTAAACAAGAACCGTCGTGAGAACTCATCACGAGCGGTTACGAACAAGAACCGCGATGAAAATACTCTTCACATACGGTTTTGATGAAAACCGTGCGTGATAATAGCCTTCATGAGCGGTTTCAACAAAAACCGTGCGTGATAGTCGTATCTGAGACGGTTTTGAACCGTCTGTGATAACCACTGTTATCACAGACCAACAAATATAGGCGGTTCAAAACCGTGCGTGATGACGATTCGAACAAATGCGTGATGAGGCTTCTGTAGTAGTGTGTCTAAAAGACTACATTTAAATTTAATTATTTTGATTTCTTGTTTTAGCGTGCATTTCAAAAATCATGATGCATGCATTAGTACCTCTGCTTTTTTTCAGTCCGACCAACCGCAGGCGAGACGCTTGCGTATCCATTCTCTTTCCCAACTTCTCTCCACGCAATCACCATCAAAAATCAAGAATCCGACAACGCATGTTGTACCGATGCAATCGTCGTCGCGAGAATGTTCCATTTTAATGTTTAGTTCACGCATGCGAGATCATTTGAGCGAATTAGAGAAAAGAATGAGGAAATACACTGCTATTTATTCCACTGATATTTCATTTTTAATGGAGCAATACATCTACAGCCAACTCCATCCAGCATGCAAAGCCCTCTCTCTCACTACCATTCTCAATTGCCATTTCTTTATTCCCAACCTTTGCCCAGCTGAATCATTTCTCCTCCCTGCCATTTCTTTTTTCCACTACCCATTCCTCACTGCTGCTTATTTCCATCCCAACCAAATAGCCCCTGCCATTTCTAGCACCTTCACTATCTTTGCTTACTTCCAACCAAATGCCTCAGCCACTACCCATTGCTTTTGTGTGTAACATTCCAAATCTGGGTGTGTGTTTTAAATGTAAGAAAATGAGTAGAAATTAAAACTTTTCTTGCATCTTGAAGTTTTTGAACTTTTCTGTAATTCTTGTAAAGGAATTGTGGAATTCAAAAACCTAAATCTCCAATTGACTAAGTCATGACCTCTTTGTTGGGAATGTTGTGTTCAACCCTTGGAAATATTTTTTCTTGGTTCTAGAGATGCGGTGTGACTCGTCTAAAAAATTTCATAATTTTTAAAAATTATTTGATAATTTTTGGAGGCCAGTCAAACCAGTTTGACTCTTGGTCAAACCCTAGATCAAGCCTTCTGAAATTTTGGGAGAAAAATGCTCTGCATAAAAACCTCTGAAAAATTTACACAAGGTTTATCCTGGAGTGAGGAACCTTCAGTCAAGATTTCAGAATTTTTGGAGTTAGTTTGCTACCTCTAATAATTCTTCCAAGTTTTCAGCTTGTTTTTGAACCTCAGTCGAACACTAGTCGAGTCTGGGTTGGGTTCAAGCGGACCGAAGCCAACCTCAAGTTACAGTTCGAACCAACCACTTCCCACTCAAATTTCGAGCCTGTTGGTAGCGATCTTTGTGAGCCGTTGGATTGCAATCTAACGACCAGCGTTGATTGGGCCGTTCGGACCTCCCGATCCCGCCGGTTGTTTTCAACTGTTGGGTCTTGATCCAACGCTGCTTGTGCATAGCCCTTTGCGCTCAGTCGTTTTGATAAAAGCAACCCGAGCCAGTGGTGTACGTGGTTGAACCAGATCAACTAAACGTACCGGGTCGTTTCAAAGCGGTGCGTGTTTCCAACCGTTAGATCTGAATCTAACGCTCCAAATTTTGTGGGCCATTTGGCTTTTCCGTTTGTCCCAATTAATCGCAACCGTTCATCTTTGATTGGACGATCAAGATTGCGTGGGAGTGTTTGGAGCCTCCAAAACCCACTTTAAATCATGACCGTCCGCTTTTGATCCTACCGTGAGTGGTTGAGCCCGTACCGGTTGGGTTAGGCTCAACCCATTTGGTTCCGGTTAGCCCGAGCCGCTTTGTGCTTGTTCCTCTGACTAGTGGGGCCCTCGTAACCTGTTCTCCGTCTTCCTCGGTCTCCTTCGCGCGCGTGCGTGCCAAAGCTCCATGGCAGTGCAAAGTCACCTTCGTTGTGTCCTGCAACGGCTCTTTCCAGCTTTGCCTTAATTGCGCACCAACTTTCGCCCCCCCAAAGTCTTCCTCCTCTGCTGCACCACTTGCTTTGCACATCCATGGCAGAGCATGAGCCGAGTGCACCTTGAAGCTTTGCCTTTGCTAGACCCCTTGCTCCTCCGGCTATTTAAACCCCTCAAGCTCCTCCTTGGACCCTTTCCCATCTCTAGCTAGCCTCCTTCGCTGTTGTTGGGCTCAAAACACCAGAGATCACCTTTGCCGCCATTGTTGAACCTTGAAGCTCCTCGGTGAAGCCAGTGTTCCAGTGGCCTTTCTTCCTATCTTCTTGCTCAGCTTTGAGCCTCTCATCTCGGTGGTCCTATCCCCTAACTCTATTTTAGGTTGCTTTCACAGGAGCGACTTAATTTTTGAGTTGGGATCTTTTCGGCCGAATCACTCCTCTTCGTCCTCAGCTCCGGTAAGCCCTCCATTTTTCAATTGTTTGCTCAGAGACCATCTCTAAGCCTTAATGGAGCTATCCTTACCATTCATGTGTCTCCTTGTTGATCAGGCCGCTTTGTCCGCGTCATCTTCCTCGGCGCCGGCAAGTCTCTTCGTCGCCGGAGCCGCTCCGACCTTCTCTGTGCCTCTCAGTGCTAAGGTAACCTTCTTGGTAGTCCTTAGATGCTGTGGCATCACTTCTCTGAACCGCTGCGGAGCCATCCATCTCTAGATCAATGGCCCACATTCGTTGGAACGTGCTCTGTTCGCATGGGCCGTTGGATTCAATCTCAACGGCCCAGGCCTTTCCGCTTTAAGTTAGTTTATTTAAAAACCCGGTATGCTTTATTTGCAAACTAAAAATTGTATTAAACTTCAAAATTACTTAACTAATTCGTTTTAGCTCCTTTTCGGTTGATTCAAATTTTGTTAGTTTTGGTTTTAACTAAGCTTTAATCTAAAAATGGTTAGAGGCTTGGTTCTGTTCCAGAAAAATTTGTTAGTAGAACTATTTCCTGTTTAGCTTTATTTGTTGCTTTAAAAATGCTTTTAACTTGAAAATTGCATAAGTATTTCTCTGTAGCTCCTTTTTGAGTGAAACCAAGTCTGTTGGTTTCCTCTGTTAGTGTGCTTAATTGTAGAATAGGTTTAGGCATGCTACCATTTTTGTGGTTGCATTTGTCTTGTGCTCTTTTTCATGTCTTTGAAAAATCATAGAAAATGCATCCTAGCTCCAAATGGGGTGAATCCAGTTGTGTTGTTCATCTCATGTGATGCTCTGTTTACTATAAAAATTTCAGGTGCAACACCTTTCTGGAAATTTGTGCTAAAATTTAATTTAATTGAGCGATGGCGGGGTGAATTTTTTCATTTTTCCAACCCACCAAGCTTGTTTTGGCCATAACTTTAGCATTGAGCATCCAATTCAATTGGTTCTTATTGCTAAATTCCTTAAAAATCATGCTCTACCTGCTGTAAGAATTTCATGGCTATTGGTGGAAGTTGGTTTTTGAGTCTTTTCGGTGTTCTTCGTTCTTATTGGTTCTTTTTTGTGTTTTCGTTAGGTGCCGACGAGTTCGTTGATTATGAGAGTGATCCTCTGTAGCATATTGAGCATCTCTAGCAAGGCAAGCAGTTTGATCATATCAATCCCATTACTTTTAAAGTCTAATACTTTGTTTACAAATTGTATGTATGCATGCTTTTGTGTCAAAGTTAATTTTCCCGATTAGAGGTAGCTATTCCTATTGCATGGTTGCCCTTAAATTGTTATCCCCTACCACTAACCATAAGTTATTAATCTCGACGGTGAATTAGAGCCGGTGATTGAATTATGCTCTTTTATTGTCTTTACTTGTCATGCTTAGAAATGCTTAGCTCTTGGTAGAATTGACGGTCATCGACTTAGTCGATGATCTTGATCACCAAATCTTATTATTATTCCATTATGTCCAGCACTTGTGCTTTGTTAATTTGTAAAGTCAAAAACTGAAAATAAAATTGTTTCAAGACTTAGGCACAATGGTTGATGGTGTGATCTTTTGGGTGTGACTGGAATGGTGCCTAAGTCCACAAGGACCGAGTTACTTGGGCCACTAAGCCAAGCGATTTTGCGTGCTAACCACACGAGGGGGATATGGGACCTCTCTTGGCTAAGTACTTTGGGGGGTGTTAATTAATGAGTCGCGTGGTGGGTTATATATTTGACTATATGCAACATTGGGACAGGAGGGGAGCACCCGCATGGCTTGAGCTGACCGGTGTATCTTTCTCTTCGTATGGGTCCTTGGTGAGAGCCGAGGAGGCATTTCACTAAGGGTTAACCCCTATACGCACGGCTCTTAATTAGCTCTTTCCATTAGAAATGTCTCGTAGGACTTAGCCGTGCCGGCATACCAAAGGATGTGTGCTAAATAGCTTGGCAAAATAGCGGTCTGACGTGTGGGTACATTGGTACACCCTTGTAGGGTTCAAATTATTCAAATAGCCTCGTCCTAGGTTATGGACATGCTTGGTAAGGTCGTGCAAGAACTAGACTATAACCTTTTCATTAAAACTTGTTGTGGGTGGTATGAATGGGTAATTCATGCTATTGTTGTGGTGGCTATTGGGTTAGTCACTTCCATGTTGTTGTTGTCATTTATATAATGTTACTCGCTGTTATTTGAACATTAAAAACAGATTGCAAAAATTGCTTTAAATGTATTACATTATTGCAAATGAAAGCTTGCTTTATGCTGAAAATGAACCTAGAGCCTTCTGCATTGATTAAGCTTGCATGTAGCTATGTATAGCTATTACACTACATGTAAGTCTTGCGAGTACATTTTTGTACTCATTTGCTTTGCTTAATTAATTGTTGCAGAGGAGGTTGATCCCCAAGGGATTAACTTTTGTGAGACGGACTTTGACTTCATCTTTGACGACTAGCTGGCGGCCCGGTCAGTTTGCCTTGTGGGGTAATGGCAAACCGATTGGCTTTTGTTTATCGCCATCTTATGGCATGTTGCTTCCGCTGTTATTTTAGTTCTTTAGCTTTTGTGGCTGGTTGGCCACTTGTTGAAATAAATCTCTATTATGTATGTCTTTTGTTTAATCTAGTTCGTACTTTGGTTCTGTGCTTGTATGGAATTGATGCATGATTTTGTAAAAGGGTGTGTGTACCGCACTCTTGGGAGGTACACATTTTCCCGAGGCACGGGATATTTTGTTTGTGATGCTAGGGTCAATTGGAAGACTAAGCATTACAAGCTAAATACCCCGAGGTCTCACATTGTGCCCAGCCGAACCCCTCCCAGTCACTCATTTCCTCCACTCCATTCTGCTTCCCTCCAACAACACTTTCACTTCTAGTCATCCCAAGAGCTTTTGCACTAGTTCATCTCAAGCCCCTTCTCTCCTTCCAATAACCCCAAGAACACAAAATCTCTCTACGCATGTTACACCATCGTGCTCATCTCCTCATGAGCATACCATCCATGTAAATAGTTTTTGCATGCATCGCCATTTGGGTGTTTTGCAAGAAGGGAGGAAGAAGCACACACTCTTACGAGTTGGGGGCACATTGTCGGAGCGTTGGCGGCGACATCTTGGCCTGACGAAGCAGCAGTGGCGATGTGAAGGCAGCAAGCAGTGGGGTTGGCCATGGCTAGCAGCTGTAGTGGTAGAGCAGCTGCACCGCGCTGAGGCACAGTTCGGTGGCGGCTTGTGCAAGTCGGCGACACGGGCATTAAAGTCTAATTACTAAAGATTGAAGAACTGATCCCTGCGTGTTCTCCCATTTTTGGGGTGCCGATGCATACCCAGTACCCCACCTGGTTCCGCCCTTGTGAACAACACATAGCATTTCTAACGTCAATCACGTACGTAGTGAGTGTACATGACCAATGATTAGAGCAATTAATCTTTTACACTAAAAATATATATCCTATCATTGATGTCTTAATTAACTTATCCTTTTGCACATCCCTTTCCATACCTTTCTGGAGAAACCCTCGTCGATCAATCGCCATTGTAATGGGTTTTCTCAACACCGTATGTTTGTTCTGTCCGTTGTTAGGAATTTTTCCCGTTCCTGAAGAGGTATATGGAATGTACTTTCCTGTCTCACGGCCAACTTAGAGGCGGCAAGAGCGAGGGTGGCAACAAGCTGCGACAGTGGAGCTCTGGCGAAGATGTGAGTACGATTCATTCCTGGGTTTGAAGAATTTGTTTTTGTCGGTGTGAGGTGACGGTGACGATGAACACAGCCGGAACGGGGCAGCGACGAGTCCACCGGACTCGGACGGGATGAAGTCATCGGCATCGCATTTGACGAACTTCGCTTCAACGCAAGTTCAGGGAGCTAAGTGGCACAACCTTGCAAGTTCAGGGGCTGAGAAAGTAAAATATAAGTTTAGAGAGCTAAGTGGCACAACCTCGCAAGTTGAGAGGGGCTGAGAAAGTAAAATGCAAGTTCAGGGAGCTAAGTGGCACAACCTCGTAAGTTCAGGGACATACAGTGCAATTTCCTCTATATATTTCAGTGCATCACACTACTACAGAAAAGGTCTTCACAAACGGTTTCGTGAGCTGTCTGAGTTTATGGGTCAGTAATGACATGAGGTCATCACGGACGGTTTTCAAACCGTCTATGATGCAGACTATCAAGATGGTTCTGAACAAGAATCGTCTGTGATAGTCATTTATCACAAGCGGTTCTTGTTCAGAACCATCTATGAAAATAAACTATCACATACAGTTTTTTTTAATAAAAACCGTCTGTGATAGTATTTTCTATTGCAAAAAAAATTCAAATTTTGAGCCAAACCAATCAATTGCTGGACAGTAGTTTCCATATGCTCTTTCGATAGTTTGCAAGAAGGTAATTAAAAGATACTCTCTCTCTTTCTCTCTCTCTCTCTCTCTCTCTCTCTCAATCAATGGCTCACTCTCTGACGAGGACGAGGTCAAGTAGAGGCGTCCATCTCGAACCGAATCAGCCTCCCTTGTCGACAACAGATGGGGAGGGGGGGGGTCCTCACAGAGAATGAAATCTAACAGGATGGAGGGGACGAAATCAGAGTGAGAAGGAAACTTGGATGGGGATTTGGGGGCAAACCGTCATGCTCACCTGAGGCCAAGATGGGGGGCGGCCAGATCTGGCGGTACTGGTCGAGCCGTAGCGCCCTTCTCATCGGAGGCGCCGTGAAATAGTAGGCTGCGGACACGTGTCAGCCTCCTGCGGCAGACATGGAGCTCCTGCGCGTCCCTCCTCCTCCTCGTCGTCGTCGACTGCGTCTCCTCGCCGAACCGCGCCGGGGAATCGAGGGCGGTCGCTGGAGCTCGGTGTGGGGAGGGGACAGGGAGAGACTAATGGAAGACAAGGCGAGGGTGGGTATAATATATAAGGACAACATTAAAACATTTCGCCTCCCGCGCAAAGTGTTCAAAAACTTCCGCAAATCACAGACGGTTTCAAACAAAAACCGTATGTGATGAGCTAATATCACAGACGGTTCATATTAAAAAAACAGTCTGTGACTCTGTGATTTTACCATGATTTGGCATTTCTAACTCTGTGATTTTACCATGACTTGAAATGTCTAGCTCCATGATTTTACCATATCTTGAAATGTCTAACTCCATGATTTTACCATAACTTGGAATGCCTAACTCTGTGATTTTACCATGACTTGAAATATCTAACTCCCTGATTTTCAACATGAACCATTTGTGATATTACCTCTTTACAGATGGTTCTTTGCGCAGCCAGTAACACAGATGGTCGCTAAACAAAAACCATCTGTGATTGTATATAATACTGACGATTTTGGTCAACCGTTTGTGATGAGGCGTAAAGTATTAGCCTTTTTTGTAGTCGTGTCATGCATATAAATGCAGGATAGTGCTCACCAAGCCACAAATAATTTTGTAACATCCAAAAAATTTGGCTGCATTTTTATAAGTGCGTGATTTTCATGAATTTGAAAAACTTTGGTTGCATTTCAAATTTCCAAAAGCTTTGCCTTATAATTTAAAATTTCCTTGCCTCAAAAATTAGATTTGCAAAAACATAAGATTTTCTTGTGTGCAAGCCAAAAATTTTCAAAGCCATGTATTGCAAAACCCTCTCAAGGTTTGATTTCAAATTCAAATCAGATTTTGAATTGCAAATAGAATTTCCAAATCCTTTTCTTCCCTCCCTCTCGCCTCCTTTCCTTCTTTTACCTCTCTTTCCCACTACCAAACCCCACAGGCCTGCTCTTTCTCCCTCTCCAGCCATCTCTCTCTCCCCCTTGTGTGCTCTTAGTGAACGGTGGGCCCCAGCCCCACCTATCAACGCGGTGGAGACACTATTTGCCCCCTCCTGCCGTCTCTCTCTCTCTCTCTCACACACACACACACATTTGGTCTCTCTCTTGCTCTCTCTCCGTGTCGACCACATGAGCAGTAGCAGAGGCAACACCTTGAGCCTCTTCCGCTCTCACAATGCCTGTCACCCGCCCCAGTGCCCATTACACGCCACTTCGCTCAAATGTCGCAACGTGCCACGTCATACCACTTGTTCTCCCTTCTTCCCTCTATTCAAGACCCCACTGAACGCGTCAAAACCCTAGCCCACTCCTCTATTTTTCCCCAGCTTTGCCCCTCTTCTCCATCCCGGGTGGAGAAGGATTTAGCCGCACGGGCCATCTTCTTCAACCATTGGGGTGAGCATCTACCTCCGTTGTCTTGCGCGTCATGGTTGCCTTGACCTCTTCCTCATGATCACCTCGCCTTGCTTGTTTCCTCACAGGGAGGACAAAGCACCGTCGTTGTCCGTAGAGCAAGCTAGAGTACACCCTCGCCAACGCCGCCTTGTTCTACCCTTCCTGGTGAGCTTCGACCTCGAAGCCTTTGTCTCTCATGTTCGCTTTGAGTTTCTCTCACTAGTGCTCGTCTTCTTATTCCTTGCCATGCACCAGAGTAGCCGGAACGCGCCTTCATCCCCATCGCTGGCCTGGAGCACGCAAAGCTCGCCACCACCATCGATCTCCTTCCTCTCTTGGACCTTGGGTGAGTCCATCTGTTCCCTAGCATTCCATCATCTTAAACACCTGGTAGGCTAGTCAACGTCGCACCTAGATGACCAATGTGTCGCCTCCCTATAGCTCCTCGCCGCGCTGCAGTGGGCCACTGTGGAGAGACCAACACGTAATGCGAGCCCAAACATCATCGACACCAATAGGATCGCCTAGTCGTGTAGATGCTCAAGCCCCATCTTGTCGAGAAAATGTGCTAGAGTTTTGTAGTCTCCATCGCGCACAATATCGTAGTTGTTGTCCTTGCCGTAGCGGTGCCACCTTAGTCCATCTCTCGCCACACTGTCGCTCCCATCGTGGTCGTTGAGATCGTTGCATCCCATTTTGGGGGTCACGGGTGGTCACCGTGGCTTCCCTCGCCAATGCCAAGCTTGGCCTGAGCGGGCCATGGCCGCCCTGCCTGCTCCTCTGTTTTGATGGGAGGAAAAATATGTTAGACACCGACATGTGGACCCCATGTCATTAGGATTAAGTTAACCGGTAATTAATTAGTGTTTAATTAGTAGATTAGTATTAGGATGACAGGTGGGCCCATGATAATTAGAAAACATAACGAAAGTCTAGATTAAATTATGTGAGTATGACATGCGGGACCCACCAGTTGAAATACTCGGTGTAGACCATAGCCACTAATGTGTGGGCCCCTTGCCTCGTGAACCATCGCATGGACCGAGTCCATGTTGATCATGGATCCACCTGTCAACCTCTCAAGTTTTTTTAAATAAAATTAATTAGTAAAGAAAAGAAAAACCCCGAGGACCCACTTGTCAGTCTCTTAGTTTTTTCCAAATAAAATTAATTAACAAAGAAAATAAAAACCTAGTGGATCCACCTGTCAGCCACAGAGGTTTTTCCTTAAGAAAAATAAATGGAAAAGAAATGAAAATCCCAGTTAACCCCACCTGTCAGGATTTTCGGAATTGCTGGAATTTCCTCCCGGGTCAAACTTTGGGGTGTCCATTCCCCCTCGTTTTAAATCCAAATGATTTGATTTTTGTTTCCAAATTCGTATAAATTAAAAACCTTTCCAACATTACCAAAATCATAATTTTTTGGAGTTCATTTTAATTTATTTGTACTGGTATTGAATTTGGATGTGTTGAATTTGTTGTTGTTGCAGATCAAGATTAGGATACATCCACTGTTGAGCAAGGCAAGTCCTTATGTTTGATCATGTTGAACCTAGTTTTCAAATGCAACTTATTTGCTTCAAAGTATTACTTGCATGCTTTATATATTTATTAAATTCTATATATTAAATGTTGATGCTTAGCTATACCTTAAAATTGGTACTTGTTATTCCCTTGGTTATTGATAATCCATTTACCATGTCACCCTAGGCTAATTATTATATTAATAAATTGTTCTTGGTTAATCAATAGTGACTAATGGTTGTGCTTAGACATTGCTTAGCTGTTAATTTGAATATACAAATATTGCCATTACAATACTTGGGACATGATATGATTTGTAGTGTGGTAACGTGGGTTACCACAGGAAATAGGAAAATATTTTATAAAATGGTGGAGACTTGGGAGAGTGGATAGTATGAGAACGGTGCAGGGATTGCAAGAGTGTTGTGTTGTGGTTTGTCTCGCCTGAGTCGATTAAGGACCAAATCATGTGGCACATTTCTAAACTACCAATTGTGCAACCACAAGCCAAGTATGGGCGTAACCTGGTCAAGTAATTTGCTTAGTTTCGGCATGACTCCCGCGCATAGTTGTAGGTAGGGGTGGAAATGAGCTAAGCCGAGCCAGCTCAAGCCAGGCTCGCCCAAGCTCGGAAACGAGCCAGGAGGGAGGCTCGGAATCAAGCTCGAGCTGGCTCGTGAGCCAAGCAACTGACAAGCCAGAAGCTTGCTCGAGGTGGCTCGCGAGGGCTTGGCTCAGTGGCTCAACTCAGCGAATGCATAAACAAAGCCAAAGGATGAAATGATGAAATGCACCAGAATGGACCACATATCACAAGTTAATTTCAAAACAGAGGCATCCAATTAAGAGTTCAAAGTAATAGGACATCATACGCTCGATTTTGCAAACGAAACAGAGCAATATCCAAGAACCCAAAGTAACAGTGCAAGGTTCATGTTTAACAGTCCATGCTTAACACTTAATCTCTAATTAAGAGTTCTAACTTCTAATTCACAAATAGACTTCATAGTTTGCAAAAGGTGTTGTATTATACAAAGGCCAGCAAACAAAAGGTCCTCTTGTCAACATGTCATGACATCATCTTGTCATCCAAATTCCAAAGCATCTAATGAGCCTACAATACACAATGAGCTATGTAAAACTGAGATGAATTATCTGAATTTTCCAAGCTTTTTTTATAGAAGTATATGCTTTTCCAGATTGAAGTACATGCTCAATTTTATTGCTATCTATAGAAATTCTGGTCTATGAAAATGAATGTGCGAAGTTGAAGGGCATGTGTGAATTGAGTGAATGATTTATTGACATCTATAGAAATTCTGGTCATATCTGTGCAGACTCTCATATAGAATCGACTATGCTATAGTTCTACTATGCTATAAGTTCAGAAGCAACTAAACTCAACATTGTCATTATACTCTAGCAGAATTTCTGAAGTATGGCAGCCATTAAAAAACAGAGATAAGTTGGAAAGCAAATATATCCCACGTTTGAACTTGTATGTGGCTCACAAAATGATATTGGTTGTATAACATGTCCTTGTTCTCCATCCTCATTAGATGGTAGACCATCGTGATCATCATCAGCCATATCCTCCCAATCCGCATCCTCGCTCAACAACTATGATAAAATGGGTAAAACAGTGAATATATGAATATATGAGTAAAACAGTCAATGTATATGAGTAAACAGTGAATATATGAATATATTAGTAAAACAGTTAAAAAACAAAGTGACAAGGATATCTAATAATCCTCATTTTATCTTTTATCTATAATTCTTATTATGGGTAAATATGATATCATGTGGTCCCTAGGTATACCCCTTATATTTATAAGGGAGAAGCCTACCAGGTGGTCGTATGTTCTTCTACGACCACCCCCATAGTCGTAAGTCTTGCTACGACTACCTTATGGTCATAAGTTCTTCTACGATCACTATTTAGTCGTAGGTTATTCTACGACTACCCTATGGTCGTAAGCTCTTCTACGACTAGGTCAGCTACGACCACCTTATGATCAATAAAACCTACAGGCGAGTGGGTCCAATTGATTAAGGAATCCAAGCAGTCAACATACGCTGTTATTCTATGAAGTAATAGAACGTAATACCCCATTATCTCTGACAAATAACTGCCAGGCGGCATGAAGGAGTTAACACTCCGGTGATTACTGCAAACATGCGCCCGTTACAGGACCTGATGAGGCGCCTCTTCACCTGGAGAAACGGCTACTCCTTCACAACCATATAAAGGTGGTGATCAGAGAAGAAGAGGAGGGCAATCAGAGAACACAACAAGCAATCGGGAAGACAGGCACTATCTTCTGTAATAGTCTTAGTCTTTTCTCCCGATTGTACAAGATACACTCAATATCATACACACACAGGAGTATGGTTGTTATTCTCCCCGGAGAAGGCCTGAACCTGTATAAAAATACCCGTGTCAATCTCTCTGCGTGATTCCATTCAAGGAGACCCCCTGAATCAAATAATCTTTACATAAGATCGGTTCTAAAACACTGACACAAAGAATATATGAACATATGAATAAAACAGTGAATACATGAGTGCATGATTCATATATATTCACAAAGCCACAGAAGTGCAAGCATGTCTAATACATATGAGTTATGAGTTATGAATATATGAGAGCAAAATCATTCACAAAATCATTCAGAAGATTTTATTAACACTACAAACAACTACAAGATTTTATTAACACACTAACTACACCACTAAACTACAATATGAGACACAATGACTACACCACTAAAAAGCTACAATATGAGACACACCGAGTCACTGACTACACCAGTAAACAGATACAAAATCATCATTCAGAAGATTTTATTAACACTACACTACAAAATCATTCACAAAATGAGAGACACTACACTAAAAAACATCAACAAAAATTTCTAACATTTTGAACTTAACTCACCGAGTCTGCCGGTTTGCTGAGTTCAGGAGGCACTGGGAGCTGAGGAGGCGTCGACCGACTGCACGCTCGCCTACTAGTGTCGAGGCGGAGGCCCTAACGTTGACCGACTTCTTCCCTCGTGCACGAGACACCATGCTCCGTTAGCGATCCATGGGAGTCGGTTGGAGGAGGGCGCGACGGATGGAGAAGTGGATGGCGCGGCGGATGGAGCAGGGGCCGGGTGAGGAGGACGGGGCAATGATGCGGAGGACAGGGGAAGCACGGGATGAGCGTCGTGGTGGACAGGGCAGCGACGTGGAGGACAGGGGAAGCACGGGGTGGGGTGGAGCACAGGGCCAAGGGGAAGACGAGGAAGCATAGGGCCAGGGCGGAGGCGGGGGGAGCACGCGGCCAGCGGGGAGGATGGGGCGCGGTGGTGCGGTGGACGGGGCAGGAGAGGAAGGAGATCGGGATCGGGGTGGGGAATTAGGGATCGGGACTTCGGGATGGGAGTGTAGGGTTAGGGTTAGGTTAGTGGCTTGGGATGGGCTGGGCCTAGGGGCGACAGGGCCTTCGTGCGCCGTCAAGCAGGCACGAGCCAAACGAGACTCACAAGCGGCTCGAGCTCGACTCGATTTTTTTTGTGAGCTGGACATGGGGCTCGGCTCGGCTCAAAAATTCACGAGCCAAGCCAGAGCCAAGCCGAGCCGGCTCGTGAGCCTCAAGCTATTTTCCCAGCGCTAGTTGTAGGATGGATTTCTGTCGTCGAAAAGGGGTGCTGACTTCCCTCACAACGGCGGGTCCCCCATTGAAAATGTAGCCTGCTGATAGAGGTGTTCAAATGTTGGGCCGGGCTTCGGGTCAGGCTTGAAAAGCCCGGTCTAAATTTGGCAGGCCCGAGCCCAGCCCGGCCCGGCCCGAAAAGTAGATTTTCTTAATAAAATGTATTATTGTAATCTTTTTTGGAATAAAAAAGTATTTTTAATTATTTTTAGGATTAAAATAATAGTTTTTCATTTTTAAATTGTTTTTTTCGGAATTTCAGTCGGCCAAGGCCCTTCAGCCGGACTTGTAGTCCCAAGCTCGACCTAGACATGATCGGGCTCGGGCTGGACTGGTGGGCCAGGCCACCCGTGAACAGGTCTACTTGTTGATGGGAGCATTTTGGGTGTGCCCTATAACGGTCATGTCCCAGTGTTGACTATTGAGGGGTTTCACCCACCGGGCGAGAAAAGTTTCAGGATTAGGTATTGAAAATGCCTTCTTATGATCATCTTAGTCACACGCCTAAGGTAGCGTGTCACTGACAAACATTATGAGTTGATCATATCTTGAGGGTAAAGTTGTACAACCTCTGTAGAGTATATAATCTAGTTGAATAGCTGTGCTCCCAGTTATGGGCATTGTGAAGAAGACCACACTTGGTTAGTTTTGATAAATGAGGGATTGGAAACATGTTAACATAAAAAAAATGGTTATAGCAATGATCTAGAGCAGGTGAATGAAACTTTACATCTAAAGTCAGGTGGATAGAACCGCATGAGTAGTAATGGGTGGATGGAACCTTATTACATAATAAAACTTGCTTATACAAGCAACACTTTGGTTTTAAGATAAACAACTAGGTCATAGACTTGTAAAATAACTATGCTATTTGAACTAAAACAGGCTTTGTGCTAAATAACTATAAGACTTCCCCTTGACAAGCCAAGCATCTATATACTTGCATTTGGTATAAGAACTTGATAAATACCTTTGTACTCATTGTTGCTCAAATATGTGGATTCAGACTGCGAGAATAAAGATTCGGTGTATGGAAATGAAGATGACAGCGATAACTAGGTCGTAGCCCCACTTGATTGTCCATGGCAAATTATGGAGGTCATTTTGGTTTATTTACCTTACGCTGTTGTTTCCTCCTTTGGACTTGTCGGCCTATCGACTATTTATGTAAGAACTTGGCCCTAAGGCTTATTTACGACTGTTTATGTAATATTAAGTATTAATTTATTTATATGCATGTATGGATGTGATATTCGTCGATGTTGTACTATGTGAGCTAACTATTGATCATGGGACTAGCTCGGTTACACAGAGGGTCTGGATATAAATTCGGGTCCCGACAAATTTGTTTGTCATTAAACCATATATTTAGAAAATCCCCTTGAAAAACAAATAACATTTTAAGTTAGGGGCAAGTTTTTTTTTGGTTTAGGGACAATCTAAATTTCGTCCATCGTATCAACATTTTAGAATACATCTGCAAGCACATCGTATCAACGTTCAACACACTTTTAAAAGTACACCAAATTAGCAAAATCATATTTTAAATGCTTATATTTTTAAATTCCCCAGGTAAGGTAATTTTACCAAGTTAGATTTTCATCCGTCATATCAACATTTAGCAGCTGAAGTACATTTGCAACCACATCCAACGGTCAGAAAATCAAACTTACATTAATAAATATCAAGCCCACGAGGAGCAAGACCATATTTTGAATGCTTGTATGTTCATAAGTTCCCCAGTTTAATTTTATTAAGCCAATATGTCATCCTACGTAGAAATTCAGGATGAGATTAGTTGATGTATATATCATATTGATAACTTTTCTAAACAAAAACAAAATATTCTTATAGAATCTAATAAGCTAGCGATTGATCGGGTGCAGCACTCATCCTGTGCGTTCGATGTGATAGGTGCTTATCCTACAAGGCTAGCTAGCAGTGTTTGGTCCCAGCTCGAACAATTGGCTAATCGATCGACTTGACTAGGCATCTGAATCCTGCACCATCCAGGTTCCATCAATGAGGGCCATACATAGATATGGTAGGACCCCTATTTATCCCAATTCTTGGTCTCTTTTGCATCTTTAGACTACTTACCATCCTTTCTCTCTCGTGGCATGTCACCTCGACGCCTGTTCGATCTAAAGTATAGTTCTAATTCTAAAGAGTGCAGAGTGCCACACGTGCAATTAGAGTTGCCTTAGCTGGGTGCTTAAAGTTTCAGTTCATCGTAAGTTGGGTTAGTATCAAGGAAATTGATAGAGGTAGAGTAAATTGGCGTGCATGTAGTAAAACCTGGCCAGTGGCGGAGGGAGAGGTGATTCGCAAGCCGCGCGGATGTGACACATGACTTCATTTGTGCTTCTAGAGGCTGAGCTTCTTCCCCGCCTCTGTGCCCCTATAGCCCGGATTTCCTCTCTTCTTGTTTTTATATCTCACATTTGGACCTAGACAAACACATCAAACGACCTCACGAACCGAGTGATCAAATCAGACAAAACCAAAAATCCAACATAGTAAAAGTAGTAGAATGAGTAGTACTACTCGGAGCCGGAAGGAAAATAGTATTTGCACCTGATGTCGACCGTGACATAGAGGAAATCGTACTCTAACTTTACGGCAACATTATGTTATGTTTTTTTTATCTTCATTCCAAAATTGTATTATCACATGTACGAAAACAAATTTTCACACATGAAATAACAACGCAATACAGAGGGGGTATTATCACATGTACGAAAACAAATTTTCGCAAATTTTTACACATGAAATAGTCATTCTTTGTTAATTTGTCGGTTTAATGTGCTGCGATTTTATGTTAAAAAAACATGACACACAGTGGTTGGTTACATGCATTAGAAATGACAGCATGCACGAACCAACAAATCGGAAAACACCTACGACACACGCGCGATTTTTTTGGAATAAAAAAAAGGAGGATGGAAATTAGTCTTGGTGGCGCATCGGTCCATTCCCCTTGTCTCTTGACTGCCCGCGGTGGCGGCCAGTCTCGAAGGAAGCCCTGTTCCATGAGACAGGCTAGAAGATTGAATGATGTTAGTAGAACGTAAGGTATCAATAATTAGGATGTGAAATGAAGAGCACTTACCTCTTTGATCCAGAATTTTCTAGGGCGGTAGGGAGCTTTAGGACCGCCACCGGTCTCACTAGTCGGAGCCTTCTCCTTGTTGACCGGTGCCTCTTCAATAGGGTCGAGCATGTAAGGTTTCCATTATTGGAAGGTCTAGGCTCGTATCGCGTAGTTCAACGTGTACTTCTTCTCGATGAACGCCCTATCATACATGTTCAGGTCGTTGATCCATTGGAAGGAGTTGCAACGCATCTCGGGCTGCCATTATACGCAGATGAAGTTAGAAATATGTGAAATGCAACTTAAGGTGTGAAAAACGATGTGTGCGTAACATTCACTTACGAGAATGTTCCCGCATGTGCAGTACGCTCGGGCGGCGGTGGCCAGGTGTGTGGACTAAATGATCTTTGTCGGTTCTTCGCACACACATTGTAGGCATGGAAACTCCGGTGGTACCGGCGCATCCTTCATAAAACAATCTGGGTATAGTTTAGCTCTCTCAGCAAGACACTTGCGCTTTCGCAGCATCTTCGCATAGAAGTCTGATGACGAGTCCAACATCTCCAAGACCGGCCTAATTTTTTATTGTAGCTCATAGAACAAGGGTGAGTCAGTTTGGAACAAATAGAATGGCAAAATACAAACCCATTAAGAAACAATGGGGTACACAAAGGTGCAATAAATATGATAACTCTACCCGTTTACATAAAATGAGGGTCCCCTAACATGCAAACAGTATAATTCATTACGATGCAGAATGATGCCTAGATGAGCTCAGTCTGTTGGGATAATCCTTCATGTAGTGGCAAAGGGTCTTGCATATTCGGCACTTCCTCGCACGGCTCAGGCCCCCACGCTGGCTGTTATCCATGTCGTTTCGGAAGCGCCGCGTCTGTTGTCGTCCCTTCCCAGTTCCCTTCAAAGCTATATTCGGACCCCATTTCACCCTGTCCGGCCAAAGATCCCTATAATTCATGTCCACTCCATACGAGTGAAACTCAACACTCCATGTTCCAAAAAGATGGTGCATGTCGTAGTACTCAGAGATGTACGACGTAGATATCTGTCTGACTTGCGCACACGCTTGGTACACATGGAAGCATGGCTTGTGCAGGAGTTTTGGCTTGTTGCAGGTGCATGTGATATCCTGTTTCACTTTATAGAGGATAATTGAATTTGAGAATGGAATTAAAAAAGGTTTAAAGGGGGGTTTTCGCTTAGGGTGGAAAACCTAGGCCGCGGGATCTCGACCCATGGCGACTCGACGTAAGGGGGAGCCGAACATATGGGGTTCCAAGGAAGGGGGGGGGGACGCAGCCAACCCTAGCCCTGCCTTGCGCCTCCAACCCCCCTGCCTTGAGCCACACTGCCACCCAGCTGCCTCCCTTCCCCTTGCGCACACCCCTGCCCTTGCTGCCCAAGCGTCGTCGCCCTTGTAGTCGCGCCCTGCTGAGTCGCCGCGCCACCCTATAGTGCCGCTGCCACTTGGCTCGTCGGCTGCCCTGCGCTGCTGCCCTTGGTTGCTGCTGGGAGGAAGAAGGAGGGCAGCCAAAGGAGAGAGCAGCAAGGAGAGGGGAGGAAAGGAAGGAACAAGAAGGGAGGAAAAGAGAAGAACTCGTAGGAAATTTGTGATCTTCATCGTGTTCTCCAAGAGTAACGATCTGAAACCTTTAGATTCACCCTAGGTTAATTGTTATTTAGTTTGTAGAACGTTTGATCATTGGAAAGGATAGATGGCATTCTGCAATAGTTTGTCAAGATTAGGGTAGGACATTGTGGAGAAGATTAGGGGTATTTCACTACTACAAAAGGGGCTATCCTGGACGTCTCATCATAGACGGTTCCTCGGAACCGTCTCAGATAAATCTAATCCGAGCGGTTTTGGTTTTAACGACGTGCATGCTATTGGTCATGTAAAAAGCGTCGGCGGTTCATCTTTCAAACCGTCTGTGAAATTATTACGGACGGTTCGGACTAAAACTTGCCTGTGATATTTATTAATATCACAGACGATGCATGTTTAAAACCGTCTGTGAAATATCACAGACGGATAGTAACAAGAACCGTCTATATGATAGTTATTGATATCACAGACGGTGAATGTTTAAAACCGTCTATGAACTATCACAGACTGCTTTTCATACAAACCGTTTGTGATATTAAGACTATCACATATGGCTTTTCATACAAATCGTCTGTGATATTAAGACTATCACAGATGGTTTTTAATAAGAATCGTCTGTGATTATTTTTGTACTCAGACTGTTTGTGGTTGGAAGTGTCTGTGATATGTTGATTGCCGCTTCTCCTCCCACGTGATGCGTCTCTTCGTCTCCCGCGCCAACGTTACTCCTTGCATGTTTTATAATAATGATCATCCGCCACCGTACTTCTCACACATCGCTATACTCTCAAGCACAAACGAGATCATCCACCACTGTATTCCTCACTACACATTGTTCTACGTACTCTCAAGCACGAACAAAATAGCTCCTCACTCTTCTCCCCTGACACCGGCATTGATGGCTTATCTGGCCATCCTGTACAATTGCCTCGCCGGTTGTACGCTGGCGAAAGCTGCGGAAGGACACTGTAATCATAGTGCCCTCCCTCCTCCAGTGGACGATATGCCGGGACACGTGACGACAACGTTGCGTCGTCTAGACGACCTCCTCTGTCATGTCTTCTCGGTGGTCTGCAGCTTCTGGCGAGCTAACCTCTCCATCGGTGTAGTTCTCGAGCAAGAGATTGCATGTCTGTAGGAGGATTAACGTCGCTTGGAATGCGACATCGAGGTGACGGGCGACCGAGTCGACCAAGCTGAGACCCCTGAAGCAAAAGAAGAGGGCCTATGCCCACTGGAAATATTGACATCCTACAGCCTACAGAACCGTACAAACGCCAAAATAGCACACACATTTCATAGCTACTAGAGAAACATCCAAATCGCAAGAAATCAAACTCAAGTTTACTTACTAAGAAATAAGGACATTTGTAAAACACCCGACCAGTATTTCCCTCGGTGTTGGTGTAGAACACATTTGCTTGCACACGGCAGTTAGGGCAATCCACCCGCCTAGCAGTGGCTAGCACTAGGGCCCTCTGATTCAATGAGCTCGACGCCTCAGACATATGGCCCTCACTCAAGAGGAGGAGGTGAGGTGAGGTGAGACTAGAAGGAGAAAGAGCTGAAATCAACTACTAGAGGAAAATGAGAAATCTCAGGATTGACCCTACTTATGCTGGATGTAGAACTATCACAGGTGGTGTAGTGGAATAAACTGTCTATGATATGTATCGTAGGCGGTTTATTGGAGCAAATCGTCTGTGATATATAAATATCACAGACGGTTATAGAAAAGAACCGTCTGTGATGCTTTCCACAGATGGTTTTTAATAAGAACCGTCTGTGATAAGGGCCGACTGCTTTGAAGAAGACGACGAGTTCGCCTAAGAAAGCAACCAAGTCAACGACAAAGAATGGTTTTTTTTGGGGTCGTCCATGCAGCATGAGGAGGATGACAGTAGGCACGACCAACCTCATTGAACACACACTGTCCTGGTAGCCATTTTTCTTGAACTGGCAGGGGTTGGTCATACTGACCAGCCAGAGAATACTAATGAATACAATCACGGTATGAATACAATCACGGTATGACCAACCCCTGCAAGTTCAAAAAGAATGGCTGCCAGGAGAGTGTGTCAGCTTCAATGAAGTAGGGTGTGGCTACTGTCTCATTACCTCATACTACGAGGGTGACAACCGAAAAAAAGATCATGCTTGGTCGTGGGCTTGGTTGCTTTCTTAGCTGCACTCGCCATCTTCTTCAGAGTAGCCGAATCAGAGATAAAGGAATACTAACCTTAGATCACCAAGAACAAATAGAAATACAAGCACACTTGAAAGCTAGGGTATTCCTTTCACCAAACGCGCCTCAGAGCCGGCCGCATCTGTGGATATCATGGGGATATGCCCATGATCTTAGGATGATGAAACAATTGGCAATGTGGCTTTTGGTTTGAAGTTTCACGCGTTTTCGACAAAGTTTCAGATCTGTTAGGTCAGCGGCGGTCTGACCGGCTTTTGTGCTGATTGTTGATTTTAGTGGTGATTTGATTTTGGGATAGGTCATATCCATATTTGATAATGCATATGTGTTGCATGATGCATGTTTTCACTAACGTGGGTCAAGTTGTGAAGAACTTGTTTCCAGATTCGTGTTTGCTTGTCTATTGTTGTGCAAGTGGCTTGCAGGTCAATGACGGTCAACGGCGAGGAGGATCGGGACTAAGCTTGGAGAGCCGAGGTCCGAAACGATCATGGATGACGAGTGAGGTCAAGTGACTCAAGCGTGGCGCTGAGAATGGACAAGGATGACCGGCCGCCGGTTCGGTCGGTTGGTTGGATCAAGCGGCGCGGAGTCGTTACAAGTGCTCGATGGTGCGGTGGGATGCGGGCGGGAGAGACTTGGCGACATGGAGCTATTGATCAACCTACACGTGGCGGCGGCGATTGCTTCATGATCTGTGGACTCGGTCTTTTGAAAAAAGATCAAGAAGGGGTATTTTGGTAATTTTACTAAATACCATCTTGGTGACCTTTGACTAAGCATGGCTGGTCGGCGCATGGTGAAGCGGTTTAGATCAATCGACGATGAAGGCGGCGCTTTAAGATCGTGCGTGTGTGTTCCAGTTGATGTTGGGCCTCAGCGGAAGCCCATTAGGGTTTTAGGTTAGGATTACCCTATAAAAGGAGCTGAGATGAATATTCTAGGGTCTTTGCTTAGGAAAAAGTAGCCTGGTCGCTACGGAGATCGGTGCAACCACCGAAAAAATTGGGGCGTTTTGGGTGTGGCGGCACCCTCGATGAGAAAAGAAGAACCTGTGTTGGCGCCATAAAATCGGTGAGTGGCTCGGCGCCCATAAAATCTATAGGCGGCGGAGGCCTCGGCCCCGGAAAAACCGTGTCTTTGCTATCAAATCGATCCGACTTGATTTACGTGTTTGATTGAAATCTTCTTGACTTCGTGTGTGTAGGGGTCACTGGCACTTTTGTCCTCATGCGTTATCTTCTTGCATGTTTACTGCGTCTTGTTGTTTATTGCGAGTGATTCATCGGCTTGTAGCGTTTTTGTTTGGCTTTAAGTTGATCCAAGTATTCGGTCTTTGTGTAGTGTGTTGATTTTGGTTTACTTTTTTTTGAATCGGCCCGCATCGAGAGCCCGGAAAAATGGCGTATACGAAAAAAAAAGAGCGTGTCTAAGAAAGAAGCGTGGCGACCTCTCAGGCTCCGGATCTGTGAGCTTTGGTCTGCTGCTCGTGTGTGTGCATGTCGGCCTCCTTGGAGAAAAATCTTGAGTCTTTGGGCGGTGATTCTGCTTTCGGTTTGGTTTGTTTTGTTGAATCTATCGATCGCATTTTGTCCTTCGTTTTGTTCACTCGTTCTCTGGTTGATCCGCCGGCGGCATAGTAAAGACCGAAGGAATCGGCTTTAGCCTCGCTATTTTTGCCTCTTGCGTCTCTCTCTGAATGCTTGTGTGGGGCGGCGGCTGGTGCTAGTCTGGAGACTTGTCTATTGTTTCTTTACTGTGCTTGTTCTTTGCTCTTCATTGTCTTTGCTTGGAGTTCACAGAGGCGGCGCATGTCCGCCTGAAGAAACCGGCTTGTCATTTGGGAAAAGAGCTTTTAGTTGCGCCAAAAACCAAGAAATGGTGCATACTGTATGGTCGCTTGTAGCGTGAGAGATCGAGTTGGATGGTGGCTGTCTTTGCTCGAGAAAATCAAGTGATTGCAGTTTTCTTGGCTCATCTTCTTTGTTTGTTTCTTTTCGCTTGTCGACTAGGCCTCCTTCTGCAAAAATCTATGGCGCTTGTAGAGTTGGTAGAAAAATCTTGAGCCATGTGGCGGTTGCACATTTCTCGGAGATTGAGTTGTCACGATGTAGCTAGTTGAAATCCTGATTTTGCATTTAGTTGTTCTTGTCTTGTAGGGAGAAAAGTAAAATCGGATTCCCTGCTTTACTGCATTTGCGATTCATTTTATTGTAGTCTTGGCCTCTTTCTTTGCATCTTGTTCCGTCCGGTGAAAATCAGAGTGGCTGGCGGTGGCCTTAGGCCCTGGAGAAAAAGTGAGCGCCTGTAAAAATCCAAAGCCGTGGCGGCGCGTGCTTGTAAAAATCAGGAGTTAAATCCCGCGGTTGTTTGCTGTTTTTCAGATCAATTAATTTCTCTGTCGATTTACTACTTCTTGATCTCCACATAAATCTTGAGGTGTTTTTAGTCTTGTGCTTAGGGGTTGATCAGATTCAACACAGGACATCCGCTGTGCCTGTATACAGATCTTCATAGCTTTTATAGCTATTGGAGTGAAAGTAGTGTTGAGTTTGATCAAGGTGAAAAATAGAGAAAGCGTCTATTCACCCCCCCTCTAGTCGCCTTTTCGGTCCTACAGCATCATTCAGAGACATCTCTCACTTCAGATAGATCTAGATCTGATCGAGGGGACGACAAGATATTTAATAGCGAATATCACAGATGGTTATTAATAATAACCGTCTGTGATCATTCAGAAGCTGTCGGTGAGGTCTCTTAATATCACAAACGGTTGTTCATTAGAACTGTCTGTGATGTTTAATTATCACAGACGGTTGGTAATTAAAACCGTCTATGATGCTTATTATCCAAGACGGTTTTTAATTAGAACCGTCTGTGATACTCATCACAGACGGTTATTAACAAGAACCGTCTTTGATAATAGACGACTGCTTTGAAGAAGACGACGAGTACGCCTAAGAAAGCAATTAAGTCCACGACAAAGTATGATTTTTTTTGGGTCGTCCACGCAGCATGAGGATGAGACAGTAGCCACGGCCAACCTCATCGAACACACACTCTCCAGGTAGCCATGCTTCTTGAACTCGTAGGGGTCGGTCATACCGTTTAGCCAGAGAATGCTAATGAATACAACCACGGTATGACCAGCCCCTGCAAATTCAAGAAGCACGACTGCTAGGAGAGTGTGTCAGCTTTGATGATGTTGGCTGTGGTTACTGTTGCATCACCTCATGCTAGGTGGACGATAACTGAAAAAAAAGATCATGCTTCGTGGTAGGCTTAGTTGCTTTCTTAGCCGTACTCGTCATCTTCTTCAAAGTAGCCGCATCAGATGCAAAGGAATACTAACCTTAGATCAGCAAGAACAAATAGAAATATAAGTACACTGGAAAATCTACGGTATTTCTTTCACCAAATGCACCCTAGAGCCGGCCGCCTCCTTCAAAGTAGTCGCACATATCAGTGACATTTCTCACTTCTGATAGATCTAGATCCGAGGGAACGACTAGATATTTAATGGCCAATATCACATACATTTATTCTTAAGAACTATCTGTAAGTGAAATTTCACAAACGGTTCTTTTTAAGAACCGTCTATGAAACTCATCACAGACGGTTCGATTTACGAACCGTCTGTGAAGGTTCTTCACAAGAGGTGTGAGAGCCTATGATTATCACAGACAATATTTATTTAAAATCGTCTTTGTTACGTATCACAGACGGTTATTAACAAGAACAGCCTGTGATATTCGTAATTAAATATCTTGTCCTCCCGACTCCAGACTGATCTGTCTCTGATATGCGGTTGCTTTGGAGGAGGTGGCCTGCTCTGGGGCGTTTGGTGAAAGAATTAAATACCATAGATTTACAAGTGTGCTGGTAGATCTATTTATTCTTGGTGATCTAAGGTTAGTATTTGCTTTTAATTATATGCATTATAATCTAGAGAGATACATGGATGATAGCTAGGTTTATCATCCAAGGAGGTTATTGGCAGTTAAGATTTACAATAGAACAATGAGCAGCACGTATATATACATTCACTTGTCCTGTATTGTGTAAAATAATATTGTTTACATCATAGTGAGCCTCAGTTATGATGATTTGTAATCCTTAAATTTATATTTGGCCTGGGTTGATCGCTATTCAATTTGTTACGTGCGTAGCGCAGATGGACCGAAGCTGGATGTACATTGAGAACCGTGTGAGTGAAGAGTATATTGATGGCATGTCTGCTTTTAAAAGAGCTGCCGAGTAGGATATGTTGAAAAAAGGGATAAAATTTATGTATTGTCCATGCATCGATTGCAATAATCTGAAGATGTTTACCAACCCAGCGCAGATCGAAGGGCACTTGATTTGAAGGGGTTTCAAAAAGGAGTATACATGTTGGACCAGTCACGGTGAAGAGCAGATTGTACCAGAAGGTAGTAACATTGTCGAGGGAGACAACGATATGCTGGATGTGAACTGTGCTTTCAATGAGGGTAGGTCGTACGATGACAATCTGGATCAAATGCTACGCGATGCAGAAGGGGACTATAGTGAGAAAGAGTTTGGTAGAATTGAAGGCTGAATGGACGACTCGGGGAAACCTTTGTTCCCGGGCTATAAGCCGGAATAAACAAGGTTGTCCTCCGTGCTTGAACTGTTGAAATTGAAGGCAAGCAATGATTAGTCCGATAAGAGTTTCACGACGTTACTAGGTCTCTTAGCGGACATCCTTCCAGAGGGAAATGTATTGCCCAGAACTACCTACCAAGCCAAGAAGATTCTTTGTCCATTGGGAATGGAAGTAGAAAGAATACATGCATGCCTGAACGATTGTATCCTCTACTGTAAAGAGTATGCAGACATACATTTATGTCTAGTGTGCAAAGCATCCCGATACAAGCGTAAGAATCACTCCGATGACGGCGAGGGCATCGATGTAAAGTAAGGACCTCCTGCTAAGGTGTTGTTGTATCTGCCTATAATTCCCCATTTGAAGCATTTATTTGCGAACCCAAAGGAGGCAAGATTGTTGCGTTGGCACTCGAAGGAGCGTAAGAAAGATGGAAAGGTAAGACACCTTACTGATTCTACCCAATGGAGGAACTTTGATAGGAGCTTCAAAGACTTCGGTGCGGAACCAAGGAATATAAGGTTTGGGTTGAGTACAGATGGAATGAATTCTTTCGGTAACAAGAGCAGCCGACATAGCACCTGGCCCGTGAATCTATGTATGTACAACCTCCCTCCTTAGCTGTGTTTGAAGCTGAAGTATATTTTGATGTCACTACTTATCTAAGGGTCGAAGCAACCTGGGAATGATATTGATGTGCACCTAGCACCATTGATGGAAGATCTTGTGACACTGTGGAACGAAGGGGTACATGTATGGGATGCGTACAAACGAGAGAACTTCACTTTACGCGCCATGTTGTTCTGCGCCATCAATAATTTTTCTGCCCTTGGTAACCTGTCGGGGTTCAGTACAAAAGGATCCAAAGCATGTCCGCACTGCTTACATGATACCGAGAGTGTGTGGCTGAACAACTCGCATAAAATTGTGTACATGTGTCACCGTAGGTTTCTTCCCAGGTATCACCCATACCGCAAGATGAAGAAACAATTCGACAGAAATAAGGAGGATGGTTCAGCTCCAAGGGCTTTTAGAAGGAAAGAGGTCTATGATATGGTCAATGATATCGATGTTGTGCTTGGAAAGAGACGTAAATTGAGGACCTGTCAGAAGAACGTCTGGAAGAAACGATCAATTTTTTGGGACTAACCTTATTGGGAGCACCTAGAAGTTTGCCACTACATCGACGTCATGCACGTGGAGAAGAATGTATGTGACAGATTGATTGGTCTCTTACTGAACATTCATGACAAAACAAAGGATGGTGTTAACGCACAACATCACTTGGTTGATATGAACATAAGGACAGAGTTAACACCGAAAGAGACTGATAAAGGACGAACGTACCTTCCCCCGGCTTGCTACACTCAGTCCAAGGCCGAGAGAAAGGAACTGTGCGGAAGCTTACTGTGGATATCATGGCGATCTGTGCACGATCTTAGGATGATGTTACAATTGGCAATGGCGTTGAAGGTTTATCGAAATATGCGTTTTCGCCAAAGTTTAACTGCTGTCGATTCGAGCGGTCGAGCCAAGATTGTGGGGCAGGATCGGCCGCCAATCGATGGAGGTCGACCGGGTTCTTACTGTTCATCGGCCAAAAGATGGCGATGATTGTTGAGTTAGGTCATATTCATGGGTTTCAGCGCATATGTGTTGCATGATGCAAGTTTTGATTAATGTGGGTCAAGTTGCGAAGTACTTGTTCCCGGAATCGATTTATTTATCTATTGTTGTGCAGGTTGCTTAGAGGTCAACGACGGTCAACGGCGAGGATGATCGGGACTAAGCTTGGAGAATGAGGTCGAACGATCGAGGATGTCGGGTGAAGTCAATGGAGTCAAGCATGGCGCTAAAAGGACAAAAGGTGACCGAGCGGGTAGTTGATCGCAGCGAGTTGGATCAAGCGGCGGGGGTTGGTGCAAGTGCCATGGTGGTTTCGGTGGAGCGGATGGGAGAACTTGCCGACATGATGAGAGCCATTTGGATCAACCTACGTGCATGAAGCATGGAAGTGCTTCACGTAGCCGACTCGATCTTTGCAAAAGATCGAGAAGGGTATTTTGGTAATTTCACCTAAATACCGTCTTGGTGACCTTTTGCCAACCCGCGGCGCAAGACGGCGCAAGGAGAAGCGGATTAGGTCAAGAGGAGATGAAGACAACGCTTTAAAATGTGTGCGTGAGTGAACCCGTTTGTGTGTGGGCCTAACGGGTGCCCATTAGGGTTTTCCTTTTAGAAGCTAAGCCTCCACTATAAATAGAGGGTGCTGGCCAGCACCTCCTTAACCTTTTTTTTTGTGAAACCCTAGTTTGTCTTTGGTGCTTAGGGAGAGGATAGTAGGAGGTTAGGGTTCTAGAGAGTTGGATTTGATTTCGTGCTCATGTGTTGAGTCTTTGTCCTCCTGGATGGAGTAGCTGTAAACCAACAACAATCACAAATCAATCTATGCATGATTTCTCACAGATGAGTCTCTTTATGTTCTTGCGCTCTATTTTGTGATTTTGGGGCTTTCTTTGATTCCTCCATTTTCCTTTGGTTTCTGCCCCTGTTCTGGCTTGCTATGACATGTGGGATTACATCTAGGATTATCTTGATCATCAATCACCCACGAGCAAGCTTTTAGATCATGTTTTCGTTTTGACTCGGTTTTGGAGCATCCTTCACTCAAACAAAAAAAGAACGGAACTTTGACAACGATCTTCATGATCGTTGATTGGAATAGGTTCCTGACATCTTAGAGAAGGTATGTCTCAAGTTTGGTAAGGTTTGGAGTCACAAATCAAAAGTTAGACCATTTTGTGTTTTGGAAGTTCGGGCTGATTTCACTGTTCATTAGGCTGGAGGTCAGACCGCCCATTTGAGAGGTCAGATTGCCCCATGGAGCGGTCAGACTGCTAGGCTGAGAGGTCTAACCGCCCAACTCATTGTGAATTGAGTTTTTGGTAATTTTGGTTGTTTTGCTTTGGAGTTTCGATTGGATTCAATACAAGTCTTCCGCTGTGCTTGTATTATGATCTTCATAGCTTCCATAGCTATTGGAGTGAAAACGTGTTGAATCCGATCTAGGAGAAAAAGTGATCGTACTCCTATTCAACCCCACCTTCTAGTCGCCTTTTCGGTGTAATAAGTGGTATCAGAGCCCGGTTAGTTCAATCTTGATCATAACCGGTCACTGAACTTGGCGATGGATAAGTACTCCACCAAGCCGTATATCTTCGATGGGCTCGACTATACCTATTGGAAGAATCGCATGTGAGTCTTTCTTCAGAGCGAAGGACAAGCTATATGGGAGGTTGTTCGAGTTCCGCTCGTTTTGCCCGAGGTTGCTTCGCCGACTTCAGCAGCCCTCTTGGCAAACAACCATAAGGCTAAGAATCTCCTATATGCTGGGCTTGGTAGATATGAGTACGATAGGATTTGTAACCTTGAGACTGCACATGAGATTTGGCACACCCTCGAAACTTACCATGAGGGATTGTCCCAGATCAAGCAAGTACGCCAGACGGTCTACAAGTGTGAGTATAACAAATTCGAGATGCGTCCTGGAGAAAGCATCGATGGACGTTTTTACTCGCTTTAACAAGGTGATCAATCAGATGAGAGCTGTTGACATTGAGTACTCTCAATCTGAGAATACCACCGACCTCTTGGCTGCAATCAACACAAAGGAGTGGGAGATGAAGGCTACTGCCATTGAGGAGAACGTCGATCTATCTAGTCTCACTTTGGAGCTGCTTTATAGCAAGCTCAAGACTCATGAGATCAAGAGAGACAGTCTTCCTAAAAAGGATAACATGGCTTTGGTAGCTGATCATTTGAAAAGAACTTCTGATGGTTCTTCTGAGTCTTCTTCTAGATTTTCTCTTGCGTGTTTATCTGCAATTCAAGAAGAAGAGTTTGAGAGTCTTCTTGAGGCTGATTTAGCTCTTTTAGCCAAGAAAGTCACACGGGTATATAACAATGTTAGAAACAAGAAGAGAGGTGGCCCTGTGACATGCTATGAGTGTGGAGTATATCATATCCGGGCAAACTGCCCCAAGTTGAAAGGTAAGGGCAACCGCAAGGATGAGAAGACTGCCTGGAAGAAGCCTCGGGGGAGCAAGCCCAAGTATGATGCTGCCAAGCTCATGAAGGCTGCTCACTGGGTCCTTGCCGCTTTTGGAGAGCAATCCATGAGCGATGTGGACTCCGGGAGCGAGGAGGACAAGGAGGAGGAGCTCCCTCAAGACAAGAAAGGGAAGGCCAAGGACTTCACCAGCATGTGCTTCATGGCCAACTCCATCGACGCCGATGACAATGATGAGGTACCTCTATCTTATGATGTTCTTTCTGCTAGATGCGACACCATGTTTGAGCAACTCATGTAAATAAGAAACGCCACGTAGTTTTTCATGAAAAAAGAAGGATTGTCGGAGTTGAGAATGTAGTGGATGAGTAAGAGTACAATCAATTTGACGAGTTCCCTCCTTTCAAAGACGGCATCAGGCTTCTGGAAGAACCCAGTGAGGAAGCTAGCTATATGCGCGTCGATCATCGTGAAGGGCTATATTTTAAAACGAAATAGCAAGTGGAATGATCCCACAAAGTGACACCTATTTGGAAAATTGTTCCATTGTAATTAACAAACTCGGCATGTAATTAAGGAATTATTCCATTGTATTTCATTCACTAATTAAGAAATCATTCCATTTGTGATTGTATCAGCTGCTTTCTTGTTTTCAGAGGGCATGGCTAGCATTTCCTGAGGCTAGCCGAAAAACAGAATATTTTTTAAATAACAGAAGGAACTATCACAGGCGGTTTAGTGGAATAAACCGTCTGTGATAACGACGCGCCAAAATATTTCTCCTCCCGCGCCGCACGCCCTCCCGCACACGTGTCCAAAAATTTTCCCCAACATCACAGACAATTCCATAATAAAACTGTCTATGATAATCATCACACACAGTTAGTAAAATAGAACCGTCTCTGATATTCTCGATTATCACAAACGGTTCTCCAATTGAACCGTTTGTGATATGTGCGATTATCGCAGACGGTCCTGGAATATAACCGTCTGTGATAATCAATTATCTCAGACGGTTATATTAAAGAACCGTCCGCGATAGTTATTTTCAAGTAGGGCCCCACTATGGTTTGCGTCCCTACTCCTCAGTCCTCAGAGCTCACTCTTCGGTCCGCCTCCCCCTCACCCTTACGCTGTCATCCCCTAGCCTCCTCTCTCCGTGTCGTCGACCTCCCCTACACCGCCGTCATCCCCGAGCCTCCTCTCTCCGCACCATCGATCTCCCCCACGCCATCATCCCTGAGCCTCCTCTCGCCCCGTGTTGTTGTCCTCCCTCTGCCACCTCCGACTTTGACTCCCTCTTCGTCCACGCATCCCGTCAAGGTACTAACTCACCGCTTTGGATTGTGCTAGTAGAAGTTTTAAATTGTGCTGATTTGATTGACTCTAGCACTGGGAGATATTGCTTAGTAATGTTGTGGGAGGTACGAGCTCATCGCTTTGGATTCTCTAATATTGTGTCATGTTATTCATGCTCATCAAATCCCTATTTTTCATTATGTTGATGTTGTCTGGTCATTTTGCTCCATTCTGTTTGTAGCTTCTGTTCACTGTGATTATTGTTCTGCCATTGTTTATATTCCTGTCAATTGAAATATTGTATAGTTGGTTCAATTGAAATATTTACAGTGAACTCTCAATTGATTATTTATTTTGTTGTGAAGTTCTATCTTTTGAGTATTTTATCCTAATTGATGCAATACTGATTTATTGATCTTGCAGTAATATCATTTATTGATGCAGTACTGATTTGTTAATCTTGCGAGATGGCGTCCGCACCTTCTTCGCCGCCGTCATCGACGTCGCCGAATGCGTCTGGATCTCCGAGGATATTTGCACCTAAGCGACATGCTAGAGGAATATCAAAAATACCTATGGGCCGAATGACCATCATGACCGTCAGTGCCTCTAGGGTCCCTCTGCTACTCGAGAGAGTAGTGGCAGCATTCCGGACCACCTGCAGTATACATGGAAGGCAACAAGTCCCCATCACCACAGAGAAATGGAAAGATCTGACGGACGTAGAGAAAGACCAGTTGTGGACTAAAATTACAACGTCGTTCGATATCCCAGCAGAATTCTCCGATCTCGTGCGATGACAGGCGATCCTCTCGATGGGACACACTTGGAAGACCTTCAAGAGCAATCTTGTTATGAAGTACGTGAAAAAAGGATTGGACGCCTTGCACAAAGTATAGTTTCGTGTCGTCGGATACATGGGACACCTTTGTCCGGATGAAGGCAACGGACGAATTTCAACAGTAAAGTACGGCGCACAAGGCTATCCAGGCAAAAAATATTTATCCCCACAGACTCGACACTGCTGGGTACGTAGGCAAACACCTGGTATGGATGAGTAAGGGTAATGTGGCAAGCCAGTCGCAGGTCTCCCCGCCATTTGCCGAGATCACAGACAAGCGCACCAATGCATGGTTAAGAGCGAGGGCCACAATCAAGTCGTCGGGCTCCATCACTTTCAAAAGCCCAAAAGACGAGGCAGTGTCCCAACACCTGGTAAAATATGTCGAACTACCTAGTTGTTAATAAGTCTATAACTTCGTAGGGTCTAAAATAACATGATGGCCTCTTGTAGCAAACATTGAGTGCCCATCTTTCCAAGGCTCCTTCCAAGCAGTAAGGGAGAAGGATATACTATCCAGGGCCCTGGGAAACAAGGAGCGCTCGGGTCGCACGTGAGGCCGTGGGCTTTATGTAACTTGGAGGGATGCATTTCGACACGATGCCGAGGCATATAGGAGTCGGAAGAGATCCAAGGCCGAACGCGAGGAACAGTTGAAAGAGGAGATCAGTGCACAGATTAGTGCATAATTTCAAGGACAGATAACATTATTACAGGAACAAATGAATCAACTTATCAACCAGTCACACGTCGCCCCTGTGATTTTGGAAGCTAGTCCCCCTCAACGTCGGAGTAGCGTCGCATCCACGCCTGTATTTTCTGAACCTAGCGACATCCAATTACCTATCGACCTCATCCAGGTAATATACATTTCTAGAATGCTCGAAAGATATACCCGTAGGACGCCTTAGCTAATTGTATATCATTTTGTAGGTGCCCACGCCCTGCAGGCTCCAAGTGAGGTTGGTTGGGTCCATTTCTGTTGAGGCTGGGCGGGGGGTGGTGTATCCATGCGAGGAAAGGATAGTGGTGCACGGTGCCCAGCTGGCTCAGGGTTACACCAAGGTCCAGGTGGACATGGTACATGATAATTTTATAGTCGTCCCACTGGAGAAGCCCCTGAATGAAGAGATCATAACACTAGGGGATGCCTTGCACACTTATGTCCAGTGGCCCAAGAGGGACATCGCCCTTGACCCTATAGTGCCACGATCTCCACACGACGACCATGCCTCTCCAACAGTACCCTCGATCACTCCACCTCAACCCTTGCTTCAGAAGGCCTCCATATCAACTTCCATGGAGACGACACCCAAGAAACAAGAAAAACGTGTCGAGTCATCTTCCGAGAAGACAATTAGCACACGAGGCGCTAAGCCCAAATCGAAGAAGATTAATGAGCCTCACAAGCCCGGCACGTAATCCCTCGGAATGTCGTTGGTCTCCGAGACAATGTTACGCAATGCTGGTTTGGTTTTTCGGACTTTGCATGACTGGTACATGCGGCAGACCGATGAGACGAGGGAAGACCGGCCTATTGGATTCACCGTCAGCTACACGGATAACCATTTCCTCCACAAGGTGGGCTACTTCATCATGGGCTTCAAAGACTTATTTGATCTATTCAACCTCAAAGCCCTCGACGCCTCACTTCTACGATGCTGGACATTATAAGTATGTACAATCAAGTTCTACATTCACGCAATACCGATAAATGTCATAACTCATTGCTTATGTATAGATGCATGATGCAAGAAGCCCGGCGATCACGACAACCGGTGGGTTTCCTCGACCCACATTTGATCTCTGAGCAAACCATCAACCAAGACCCACCCTACGTCCAGAAGTACATAACGAAGGCATTGTTTACTCACCGCGACAAAGACTACATACTGGTGCTCTACAACAAGGGGTAAGTGCTTCACTACTTGCTATACAAATTTCATTTGTTCTTTATACGCAACACGATCTTAGGTTTAATGACTATAGCGACATACTCATAGGTTCCATTGGATCCTTTTAGTCATTGTACCAAAGTGGAACAAGGTAATATACCTTGATTCCCTAGTCGGCAATCAACACGACTTCACCATTGTGCAAAAATTACTTGACATGTATGCTCATTTCCTTCCTACGTAACTCTATTGTAGTCTTCCTTCGTTTGAAATGTCCGAGGATAACTTTTTGAAATCACATAGGTCGTTTAGCGCCTATGTTGATGGGGGAGGGACACACAATGAACAGGGCGCTACACTGCGGCACAGGACTAAATTTCTTGTACCCTCTACAACACAATAATCCTATATCACATTTTGTAACCCGGTCTCTTAAATAAATATATATATATATATATATATATATATATATATATATATATATATATATATATATATATATCCTATATCACACTTCTATTTTTGCAAAGGCTACCAAAGAACTACAACAAGGCGAAGTATGTGCATTCTACGTTTTTCGTCATATGGTGGAAATCATGAGTGCTAAGACGAAGGATCCAGAGGTTTGTTAGTCAATCCTATATAGTTATGAATTTAAATATATATGCTTACTACTTTACTCTTGCTAGCGACAGGGAATGACAATCGAACAAAGTGCCTACCATCTGGACTTACTCGCAGACATTAGAGCAGAGCTCGCCATTTTCATCCAGGGGGAGATCATTAGCCAGAAAGGAGAGTTTTACTCTGGCGACATCGATTTGTTGTAATGCAATTTGAGTTGTAATTCAAATCAATTTGTAATTGATATTGAGTTTTTAAATAACTTTGAGTTGTTCTATATCAAAACAATTGTGATATATCTGTTTTCTGCTTGCTTATTTTCAGAGGGCATGGCTAACATTACCTGAGGCTAGCCGAAACACCTAAAACCGTCTATGAATGTAAACTATCATAGACGATTACCTACAAAAACCGCTGCGTGAATACATACTATCACGCATACTACCACCAATAAAGCTATGCGTGATATGTATACTATCATAGATGGTTACGCACAAAACCCTCTCGTGAATGTATACTATCACAGACGGCTACTACCAATAAACCGTGCATGATATATATATATATATATATATATATATATATATATATATATATATATATATATATATATATATATATTACGCATTTACTACTACCAAAAAAATCGTAAGTGATATATGCCTTTTACCAAAAAGCTGTCTATGATAATTCTCATATCATAGACGGTTATTGTTACTAACCGTTTGTGTTTTATATATAATCACAGACGGTTATTTTTACTAACCATCTGTGTTATATATATAATCACAGACGGTTGGTATAGATAACCGTCTGTGATAGTTGGTCCTCACAGACGGTTGGTCTATATAACCGTCTGTGATAGTTGGTCTTCACAGATAGTGTATACCCGAAACCGTTTGAGTTGTTATTATCATAGATGGCTCAAAAATCGTCTGTGATAACCGGCGGTTATCACAGACACATAAAATCGCATTTGCCGTAACGATGCGTGATGATGGTTAAGAACTGTCTGTGATGACCTTTTCTGTAGTAGTGTTTAGACTTGGAATTAGAGTTCGATACAATTATAGAAACGTTAGGTTATCACGTTAGCCTTCCAAGAAGGTATGAATCGTTAAAAAGGAGTAGCGAGCAAAAAGATACAGCCTCCAGAAGGTTGCTGTCCAGATTCCAAGAGTAATTGGCAGCAAGTATTAATCTGTAAATTACAAATAGAAGATAGAATAATTTTGGGTTTTGGTATACATGAAAAGGGTAGGTAATTTATCAAGTTTTCTATAGAGTCCAATAACATAACTTTTGGACAAGTTGAACAGAAGTTATGAATTTTGGGAGGCTGCCGTCCAGAACTGGGTTGCTGCTGGATGCAGTCGTGGGAAAAACAATAATTTGACTGAGTTAATGGCATAATAGAATTTTGGGCATGACTAGAGAGTGGTAGATAATTCTCTGTAGTTTCTGGAAAAGTCATAGTTCATTATATTTGCATGTGTGGATTAAAATATATGAAAATATTAAGTATGTTGTCCAAAAGATGACAGATCTATTTTCTGGGTAAAAAACGAGGGTTTAGATGATTTAATCTGGACATTTGATCAACTAAAAAGTTGTAGGAAATTTTAAATAGATTCCAGAACTGGTATGGTTTATCGTAATATGATGTAGGAGTTTAACGTTATGAAAATTTTAGTACCGAGACAGCAGGAAAGACTGTCGGGTAATGGGGGAAAGTTGCAGAATTGGGGAGCACATAGGTGTGTTGTCGATTAAGTGATGGTTTGCATTGCTGTAGCTTGTATTGAGTTTGGGTGTTTGCTGTAGCGGAGTAGCTTCGGGATTTTTGTTATCTTCAAATCATCCTGGTCATCACAACTAGAAAAGCAAGTGCATGGTAGAATGATATTTAAGTGTTTGAAATTATTATCTGGTTAAGTGAATACTTGTCATGATTACTCACTTGAATTAGGCCTATTTTACATTGCTCACATGCTTTTGATAACTTGATGATGCTGATGACGATTATGAAAGAATGATGATTATATCAATTGCTACTGAAGAAAGATAATAATCATTTCATTGTGTGTTGAGCATTTATGATGGAAAGTTGTGACCCCATGGGTGTGGAATGAGGTCCCCATATATAAGATATGGGCAATGAGGTCCCCGTATGAAAAAGGTGGGGCAATTGGTCCCCGCATTAAAGAATGCGATCATGAGTGATTACCGACGGGTGTTACACTCCGTTATACCGGTATAAACAGAAGATGAGTTGAGAAATGAACATGAGCATTACATTGTATTCGTGAAAAGTGATTTAAGATAATGAGACACGTGAATGGAAACCGATGAGAATGAATATGAGAAACTGTTATAATGATAAATGGGAATGAATTGTTTTTAAGATGATGCCTCATTTATTATTTTGCTTTGTACTTGCTGAATCGTGGACTCACCCTTGCTCTACTGTTGTTTTTAGATGATCGTTGACGACGCTTCACTTGGGAAGGGATAGCACTTGGAAACACTTGGAACAATGCATACACTCAATTACTTGATTACTTGCCATGAGAAAACTTTACCTTAGGGTGATAGTTTATTCCTTTAGGACATGATAGGCATTGAATAATTCTAGATTGTTGGTTGGAACTGGGTTATTCATTCAATAGTCTCCATTTGATTTTTTTGCTTAAATCTTGAACTATTATTCTACTTTACTATCTAGAGTTTAAATATATGTGCTCACCATGTCGTTATTCATATGTTATTGTGACCTGTGGACGAGTTTTAATATTGAATTGGTTGCTGGAATTTTATTGTTAATTGATGTAAAAATAATTGTTATTGTAGTTGAGTGGCATTCCGGGCTTAGTGTTGGGCTAGGGTGTTACAGTGCATGTAGCCACATCACTGAGGGTGCAAGTATATTTTCTTTCCCCTTTGGCATGACTGTTAACATATTTTTGTTTCAGACGGATCTCGTACTTCCTCCTGAAGCCATCGATCACCCAGATGTCGTTCATACGAGTTTTTTTGCATCTTCTGGTCTATATACATCTGCATGTTCTCAGACCACTGCTTCCCTTCTTCTAGCTGTCGTCTTGCTGCGGTGGCTCTATTGACTAAGTTATCGACTGTGTGAGTCCAGGTCTCCTCAACGATCACGGTGACAAGGAGGCACCACACGCCTTTTAGGTTGTCAGCACGCTGTTGTACACCTCAGACATGTTGACCGTCATAATGTCGTACCTCGCATCTTCGGTGTTGTACAGTTGTGACCATTTCTCTAACTAAGGAGTATGGAGATTAATCCACTAGGTGAAACTTATGGGGCTCCTGGATTCCCCGCTCGCGGCCTGCTGTCCTGCCCGTGCCTTCAGAGGGGACTCCCTTACATGCCTCATAGTCTGATGTTCCAGGTATCTCCAAATGGACTCAAACTTCGACCTCTGGTTTTGCATGCACAACGTCTTGAACATCTTCACGAGTTCCTGACTGTGGAACCGTGTGAAAAAGTTCAATGCAAGATGCCTCATGCACCACTGTGTTTCCATGTCGTTCCACTGGTACGGAGGTTCCATCGCGTTCTTCATGGCGTTTAGAGCAGACAAAAACCTAGCATTGCGGTTTGTGATAAGGCACACATTGGGCCGGTCTCCCACAACTATTTGCTTGACATTTGCCAGGAACTACAAGCAATTGGATGTGTTCTTATTCTCTACGATGGCAAAAGCAACCGGAAGAAGCTGGTCATTGGTGTCGGCCACCATCGCGGTGAGAATGGTGCTCTTGTACCTCTCAATGAGGAAAATTCCATCCATCGTGAGCACCGGACGACAGAACTTGAAGCCCTCTATGGCCTGGAAGAAAGCCCAAAACACACGGTTCAGTATGAAGTTGTTAGGGCCTTCATCAGGATCTTCTCTTTCCATCTTGTTTATGTATGTGCCGGGGTTTGCTTTGGCAATGTGGTGAAGCATCCTTGACCCAAGGTTATATGCCTCCTCGTTTGTCTCGTACATGGCCTCGATAACCTTTTGCTTTGCTCGTCGGACCTTGCTATAGCTGACTGGATAACCAACCAGATTGGCGACTTCTGACAACAACAGTTTGGGGGAGACGGACACGTACTCCGCAACTAGGAGGCTGATGAGACTTGCCACATATGTGGAAGTCACATTTTGATGCTACCACAGTGGCTCACTCAGCTCGCAAGTGTGGTTGATCACTGCTTTGACCGTAAAGACCGAGCCGAATAACTTCGCCCCATGAGCACTGACCTTGCTAGGGTAGCCTTCCACTAGGCACTTTATTGCGTAATGCCCTAGGCTGGACCGATGCACCCGATACACACGGCTGATGGATAAGGCGTATTGTGCTATAGCTTGCTACACGACTGCCTTGTTAGGGAAGTGTTGCCCAACTAACATGGTGTCAGCATCAAACCTCCATTGCGACCCTTCTTCTTGTGGCAGTACGAGCGACCGCATTGCAATATCATCAAGTCTGGATGACATGTAAGGCACCTTCGATGACACAATTCCACCGATGGGACCACCACCCTGGGTGTGTCCTCCTCGCTACCCTATGAGCTTGGGTCAGGGTCCTCGTTGGACTCCAACTCGACCGACTGGTCCGGTAAAAACTTGTGGCAGTCAATGTGGGTCAACCACCATTGTCCCGTCCCCTCATTTTGCACAAAATTATGCACAAGTCTTCTCTCGCAGTCTTCCTCCAAAACAGCACATTTCGTGCTACCATCTTCACACATCGTTGCGGTTGCCCGTGAATTAAGGTTTGCTGGCGCCCTATGCACAGAATTCACGTACACCATCGGCTTCCCGTATATTGCTGCCTTAGGCTGGGAAGCAATTTGTATGTACTGGCCCCATGCAACGCTGCCATTCACCTCCAGTAGCTCCCATACGCCCTTCCCTTCTCTATTCGTGTAGGTGATCCCCTCGATGACAAGCTCCTTCGTTGCTGCATCTATGTGGAACTCCCACTAGATGCAGCTCCTAAGCTCATGAATATTCAACGTATTGAGCCCCTCCGCTCGGACCACCTTATATTGGCATCTCGATAGGTTCAATTCATCAGGTTCGTCCCATACGAGACCATCGCCATAAAACACTAGCAAGCCTTGCATGTTCGACATTACCTAAAGCCACAACAACCCAAAGTACTGTACACATTATAACAAATAGGTTGCACTACGTAGTCTACATTTCACAACTAATTAATTAATAGTATTTACTTACAACTAATTAATTAATAGTAGGAAAAAGTCCGATTTACTCCCCTGGACTATCAGAAAAGTCTGGTTTACCCCCTGAACTACAAAACCGGCTTTTTAACCCCCCAAACTTGTCAAATCCGGTCATTTAACCCCTCAGGCTGGTTTCAACTGGCGCTTTTGTCCACGTGGCAGTGGTTTTACCGACCGCGACCACGCCACCTTTTTACCATATGAAAATGTCTACAATTAATATTCTTTATGCTTTCTTTCTTTCCCTCATTCTCTCTCTCCCGTTCTTCTCTCTCTCCGATCGAATGCTCCCATGGCACCATGGCGCTGCCCAATTGCCGGTCCGTCGCCACATGGTGCCGCCGGTGCCCATGTCGCGCCACCGCCGCCCACGCCGCCGCCTCCGCCGCGTCGACTAGTGCGCTCTTGCCCGCCCACAAATCCCCGCCCGCGCCGCCTTAGCCTCCACATGGGAGGTTGGCAGTGCCCTGCTTCAATCGGTGCGGTGGGCCTCGCCGGCACCGCACCTCCCAAACCAACTCCGTCGCCATGCTCCGGGTCCAAGGCAGATCCTCTCCCCACCGTCGCGTCTGCCTCTCCGGCGCTCCGCGCCTGTCCTCCTCTGCCTCCACCCGTGGGACATCTCCCACTACTCGCCCTCGAGGTCCTCCGCTCCTTCAAGGAGCCGCGCTGCTCTCGGGAATTGAGCCGCCCACCGGCGAGCTCGATCGCGGCAGCGAGCACCTCGCCCGCCGCTCCACATCATGATCGACGCCAAGCTCCACACCGCCTACCACAGGATGGACTGCCGAAGAAAGAAGAAGATTTACTCTTCGCCGGGCGATTAATCTCGATCTCACGACCGATCTTGTCGAGGCTATCGGCGACGCCTTCATCCTCACCGAGCTCGGGTCACCTCCGTGCACGCCTTGTGCACGACATGGAACGCGCCACCACCACCTTCTTGGGCAACGGCGGCGCCCCGCAGCAGCGTCCCGGGTCCACCATCTCCGCCACCGGCAAGCTGTCCTCCTCGAACCCGTCGCACCCATCGCACCACCTCGGGCGTGGCCCGTGCTCCAGCTCCGGACCGTCCCGTCGTCGGCCGACGGCGACGAGAACGACGCCGAGGTCCATGCGACGAGGAGGATGTTGGAGGGCTTGACTCGCCGTGAACGAACCGACGGGGGCTGCACTTCGTGGTACGCCACCAGCAGCCGCGCTTCTTGGCGGTCTTTAGCCGTGTTGACCGTGACGGAGTTTATGAGGAGAGAGAGAAGTGGGAATGGGAGGAGATTGGGGAAGAAAGAAAACAAATGAAGAAGATGGCACGTCTCTCTCCCGATCGGCTTCTCTCTCTCTCGGCAAGAAACCATCGCCACGCCACCAAAACCACCGCTCCAAACCGCTCTGACTGGGGTTATTTGGCCGATTTGACAAATTCGGGGTTAAATAACCGCTTTTGTAGTTCAGGGGGTAAACCAGACTTTTCTGATAGTTCAGGGGAGTAAACCGGACTTTTTCCTTAATAGTATCTACTTAAGACTAATTACTTAGAATTATTTTAAAATGGTAATTCAATTACGTCTAAGTAATGACGGCTAATTAATTACGATTAATTAATTAGGATAAATAAAATTGTGAGTAATTAGTACTAGTTAATTAGTAATATTTAATTAAGCCTAATTCATTACGACTAATTAGTTATGGTTTATTAATTACAACTATTTTAATTAAGACAACTAACTATGACTTTTTAATTAAGCCTAATTAATTACAACTAAATAATTAATAGTACTTAATGTAGCCTAATTAATTACGGTTGAAAATTTTAGACAAATAAATTAACACTAATTTATTATGACCAATTAACTACTACTACATAATTAGAACTAATTGGTTAGTAGTAATTAATTACAATTAATTAATTATGATTATTTTAATTAATACTAACTAACTACTTAATTTCTAATTAAGTCGACTAATTAATTAATACTATTTAATGAAGTCTAATTAATTATGACTAAATTATTACATTAATTAAAAATGACTATTTTAGCTGCAAATTTTAATTACGACTAACAAACTGTAAGTAATTAATTACGACTAGCTAACTGCGAGTGAAAAATTACGACTAAGCACGACTAATTAATTATGACTTCTTTAAATACAACTAACTAATTTGCAAAATAAAATGTGACTAATTAATTACAACTAGTTAAATTACAGCTAAATATTTACGACTACTTGACTACGGCTAATTAATTACGATTAAATACTTTAACAGTAACTACACGGTTCAAAAAAAGTGCATACAAGAGAAATTACCTCCTCTAGAAGATCTTCACTAGATGTCAAACTAACTCTACTAAAACGACCGCTAAACACTTCTCTAAACACCCTTAAATCGGTAGCAAAATCAGAACTAATTTTGGGCAATCGCGCTGTCTCTCGTTCACTCGATCCTCTCTATCTATGCAGAGTGTAATGGTTCTTGGGGGGGGGGGCATGAGGGCTCGTTGCTGTGTTTTATAAACACACGAAGGCCGACCACGAAGCGACGTGATGGAATTGTTGGGTTTTACGCGCATACGAAGCCTGATTTTAGTTTTTAAAAAAATCAGTGGGGCTACCACACCCGTGGGGGCCGGCTGATGGCAAAACCGCGCCCCTGGGGTCTGGACGAGGCAAATCTGTGCCCCTGGGGGCCGGATTTGCTATGTGTTGTGTTCGCGTGGCTTCACGGTGCTATTTTTGCCTTTGATGCACGAAAAAAGCTAGATTTGTTATTTCACATACCAACGGTGTTATTTTAGCCAGAAACTCAGGGAGAGGTGGCGGTTAGGACCTAACCCCCGATGACTTGAAATTTTCCATTACAACCTTTTGCATTTCTATTTGGAAACAAATACATTGCGTAGCTTATTTGGCCCTCTCATCTGTGATTCCCGGCTCCGTCCCTGATGTTGGCATTTAATTTGGATACGAATAATCTGTTGTCGACGTAGGACGTCACCTTCAATTGACGTCGTGTCACTCGAGAGTAATTTGGATGAGATTAAATTAAGCAGCACTTGATCAACCGCTAGAGATGAGGCTCTAATCATAGCCTTTTTCTTTTTTGGAGCTTCTAAACCTAGCCTTTTGGCGATGAATGCACCATCGTGTAAAGAAAAGGCAGCGCTGGCCAATGGCCGTAGTTCCCCCTGTCTAGCAAAAGAGTTCTTGATGGAGAAGCCACGATCTATTGGGAACTTGGGATTGAGTAGGCCGTTTGTCTAGATCGTAGTTTCTCGGCCCACAGGGACTATTCTGGGGTAGAAATGAATCAGATGATGGATTGAAACGACGTTAGTTCTCGATAGGCTGTGCCAAGGGGACGATCAAATCGAATCATTTGATGTGTAGAAGTGGAAAAAGAGGTGAAAAAGAAAGCTAGGTAGCTATAGCACGCAGCTAGATAGTGCAATGTAATGTTCGACTTCATGGCATAGCTAGCTGATGTTTAGACCTATATTGTTACTTATGCAATTCTTACGCGTTAATTCACTATTACAAAATGAATAATACTAGACGTCTCATCACAGACGGTTGATCAAAATCGTTAGTATTATATACAATCACAAACGATTTTGGTTTAACGGCCGTCTGTATTACTGGTTGCGCTAAAAACCGTATGTGAAGAGGTAATATCACAGACGGTTCATATTGAAAACTGTTTGTGAATTATCACAAACGGTTCTGAATAAGAACTGTCTGTGATACTACTAAGTATCACAGACAGTTTTTTTTTTCTCTTAAAACCGTCTGATACTTCCCGTCTATGATAATTAACTCTTCACAGATGGTTTGTATTAAAAACCGTCTGTGATAATTTTACTTATTGCAGACCCGACCCTCACAGATCTGTCTTAAATTTTAGATTGTTCTCACAGCAGGCTGCTGCTTTGAGGAGGTGGGGTTTTGAGGCCATTTGGTGAAAAAAGACCACGGAGGAGGTGGTGGGAAGATTATTTACATCTAGCATGATATTAGCACACTGTCCTAATCCAAACACCTTCTCTATTCTTACATTCTTATAAAGGAATTTTTCTTATTAGCTAACTGTCCTAATCCAAACACATTCTCTCTATTAGTTCACTCTTTTAAAGGAAGAGTGATTGCAGATCCATTTGTTCTTGACTATCTATGTATGGTTAGTAATTTGTTCCTAATTGCATTATATTCTAGATCTAGCTTAGTAAAGAGAAATTTAAGATGGTTTAGATCTAGCTTGATGTATAAAGAAGATTATTTACATCTAGCACAGTTTAGGGTTTAGGCTTTATGGTTTAGCCAATTCATAGTCTATTTCTACTTAATTCAATTTAATTAATTCTTGCTACATATAGCTACTTTTGATCATATATATATATATATATATATATATATATATATATATATATAGTATACTAATTAATTAATTCAATATTTAACACTAAATTGTTATATGCGTAGCGTAGTTGGACTGAAGCTGGATGTACGCTGAGAACCGTGTGAGTGAAGAGTACATTAATGACATGTCTGCTTTCACAAAAGCTGCCGAGGAGGATATATTGAATAAGAGGGTGAAATATATATAATGTACATGTATTGACTCTGAGAATTTGGAGATATTTAAGAACAGAGCGTAAATCGAAGCATACTTGATTCAAAGGGGTTTCAAAAAGGGGCGTACACGTTGGACCAGTCACGGTGAAGAGCGGATTATACAGGAAGGTAGTAATAACGACATCACTGATGAAGTCAACGATATGCCGCTGGATGATGTCGGTTGTGTTTCCAATTCGGATAGGCTGCACGATGACGATCTGGAACAGATGCTTCGCGATGCAGAAGAGAACTGTGATGAGAGAGAGTATGTTAAATTCCGAGGCTTGATGGAGGACTCGGAGAAACCTTTGTTCACGTGCTGCAAGTTGAAGTACACAAGGTTGTCATCCGACAAGAGTTTCACGGCGTTGTTAGGTCTCTTAGCAGACAAGCTTCCGGAGGGAAACGAGTTGCCCAAAACCACCTACAAAGCCAAGAAGGTTATTTGTCCATTGGGAATGGAAGTAGAAAGAATACATGTATGTTCAAACGACTGTATCAACTATCGTAAAGAGTATGCAAACATGCATGTATGTTCGGTATGCAATGCATCCCAATACAAGTACAAGAATCAATCAGATGACGACGAGGGAATCGAGGTGAAGAAAGGACATCCTGCTAAGGTGGTGTGGTATATTCCTATAATTCCCCATTTGAAGCTATTTTTTGCAAACCCAAAGGAGGCAAAACTGCTGTGTTGGCACTCGGAGGAGCGTAAGAAGGATAGAAAGCTAAGACACCCTGCTGATGCCGCCCAGTGGAGAAACATTGATGGGAGGTTTGCAGATTTCGGTGCGAAACTGAGGAATATATGGTTTGGTACAGATGGAATGAATCCTTTCGGTAACATGAGCAGCCGACAAAGCACTTGGCCTGTGACTTTCTGTATGTACAACCTTCCTCCTTGGTTGTGTAAGAAGCGAAAGTATATTTTGCTGTCCATACTTATCCAAGGGCCGAAACAATCTAGGAATGATATTGATGTGTACCTAGCATCATTGATGGAAGATCTAAAAATTCTTAGGATCGAAGGGGGTACATATATGAGATGTGTACAAAAGAGAGAACTTCACTTTACGCTCCTTGTTGTTCTGCACCATAAATAATTATTCTGCCCTTGCTAACCTATCAGGCTGGAGTACAAAAGGGGCCAAAGCCTGAACTCACTGGTTAGATGATACCAAGGGTGTGTGGCTGAAGCACTCACACAAAACCGTGTACACGTGTCACCGTAGGTTCCTTCGGAGGGCTCACCCATACCGCAGAATGAAGAAATAATTTGACGGAGAGAAGGAGGACATTTCAGGTCCAAGGCATTTAAGCGGAAAAGAGGTCTATGATATAGTTAAGGATTTATATGCTGTGCTCGGAAAGGGACGTAAATCGAGAAACCGTGAGAAAAACATCTAGAAGAAGAGATCAATATTTTAGGACTTACCTTATTGGGAGCACCTAGAAGTTCGCCACTACATAGACATCATACACGTAGAGAAGAATGTATGTGATAGCTTGATTGGTCTCTTACTGACCATTTGTGACAAAACAAAGGATGGTGTCAACGCACAGCTTGACTTGGTTGATATGAACATCAGACCTGAGTTAGCACCAACAAAGACCGATAAAGGACGAACGTACCTTCCACCTACTTATTACACTCTGTCTAAGGCTGAGAGAATTGAACTGTGCCAGTGCTTGCATGGTGTGAAAGTTCCGTCCGGTTACTCCACCAACATGAAGAAACTTGTTTCGATGGAAGATTTGAAGTTAATTGGCATGAAGTCTCATGATTGTCATGTGATGATGACACAAATGCCCCTTGTTGCAATTAGAAGTATTTTGCCGATCAAGGTACGAGAGACAATCATGAGGCTGTGTTATTTTTTTAACACAATTGCTCAGAAGGTCATCGATCTCAAAGGACTAGATGCTTTGCAGGACGACATGGTGACGACTCTATGTCATCTTAAGATGTATTTTCCTCTGTCGTTTTTTGATATTATGGTCCATCTCATTGTTCACATTGTCAGGGATAAAGATGCGTGGGCCCGTGTTTCTACTAGCATGTACCTGTTCGAGAGGTTCATGGGAATTCTCAAGTCCTATGTACGGAATCGATCTCAACCATAGGGCAGCATCGTCGAAGGTTATGCAATCGAAGCGATCATTGAGTTTTCCGTCGATTACATAGCTTAGGTCAAACCGATAGGTGTGCCTCGATCTCGCCATGAGGGGAGGCTCGAGGGTATCGGGACCATCAGAAGGAAAGCAATCACTCCAGATATAAATGTGTATGCTCAAGCCCATTTCACGGTCTTGCAACACATGACTGAAGTGTCCCCATATATCGACCAGCAGAAGCACGTGCTTCAGCAACAGAATCCAGAGCGACCGGATGTTTGGATCACGAGACAACACAACAGTCGGTTCAACCAATGGTTGAAGGAGCGACTCGTTAGGAGCTCATCAAGTGATATGCAGACATGGTTGGCAAAATGGCCAACATTTACAGTTGTGACATGACAAGGATACGACATAAATTAGTACACATTCTATACGCATGCTCAGGATATAAAGAGCACTAACCAGAACAGCGGTGTCCACATAGATGTGTTCAGTACCGATGGGTTGAGGAGCTCCTACTATGGGCTCATAGAGGAGATTTGGGAGCTCGACTACGTGTTTTTCAAGATCCCCCTATTTTGGTGCCATTGGGTCCATCTCCCATGGGTGAAGGTCGACAAGTACGGCGTCACTACTATGGACTTCGAATGTGTTAGATACAAAGATGAACCATTCGTACTCGTTAGCAAGTTGTTTAAGTCTTCTATGTCACCGACCAGGCAAATAAGAAGCGTCACATAGTTCTTCATGGAATAACGAGGATTGTCAGAGTTGAGAATGTAGTGGAAGAGCAAGAATACAATCAATTTAATGAGTTGCCTCATTTCGAAAACGGCATAATGGTCGAGAAAGAACAACGTGATGAAACTAGCTACATATGTGTCGATCATCACGAAGGGCTAATTTTTAAAGGAAATAAGCAAGTGGAATAATGAATGAAATGTTTATGTGTCATATGTTCATGAATGGTTAATTTTAGTTCATTTGAGTTAATTGATTTGTGAAATGAATGTGCTTATTTCTGAAATGAATGTGAATTAGATGTATACATGTACTTGTTGTGTTTCTAGTTGTTTCAGAGGGTACGACTAGCATTTGTTGAGACTAGCCAACAAACAGAAATAGATTTAACAATATAAAAGAATATCACAGACAGTTCCTTAGAACAAACCGGCTGTGATACATCAACTATCACAGACAGTTCATCTACAAACCGTCTGTGATACATAACCTGCCATAGACAGTTTCATCTACAAACTGTCTGTGATACATAAACTGTCACAGACAGTTTAATCTACAAACCGTCTGTGATAAATAAGCAATCATAGACGGTTTCATCTTCAAACCGTCTATGATAGTCAACTATCACAGACGGTTCTACTTTAGAACCGTCTGTGATATGTTCAATGCCGCTTCGGCTCCCGCATGATGCGTCTCTTCGTCTCGCGTGCCGATGTTATGGTGTGTCTCTTTGTCTCGCGCGCTGATGTTACTCCTTATTTTATAAGAATGATCATCCGTCACCGAAGATGAATCTCCACATCGCTCTACTCTCTTTTGCACCATCCATCAACAACTAGTAGAGTTAAAAAAAACAATGGCTCCTCTTCTCCCCTGATGCTGGCGTTGATGGCCTACTTAGCCATTTTGTATTAGCACCTTGCCAGCCATACGCTAGCGGATGCTGCGAAAGGACAGTGTCATACGTCCTCCAGCGGAGGTTATGCCGGAGCATGTGATGGCCACCTTCCACCGTCTTGACATCCTCCCCCGCCACGTCTTCTGGGTGGTCTCCCTCTTCCGGCGAGCTAACCTCACCATTGACGTAGTCCTCAAGGAAGAGCAAGGGAAGAGAGCCTCTGGGCGCATTTCGACTTGGTTCTTGAGTCAGAGCGTCTTTAGGCTACTCTCCAATGAGCGCGTCAACGGGTGGACGTGTTTCGTGGAACCTACGCTGACCCCAAACCCTCAAATGCCGACGATGTCATCTACAAAGAATTGAAGGCGGAGATAGAAGTCTACCTGGACCGCTAGAAATAAGTTGGTCTTTTTTATTTCTACTTTTTTAAGAAAATCTTTTGTAAGAAGCGACTGACCATGATGTTTGGCCATATGTAAATATAAAAAATGATTAAAAAAATCCATTTTGGAGTTCAAGTTACTGTCTATGTTGAACATGTTTACTGAATAACATGTTTATTTTATTGTCTTCTATGTGAAAAACAAGTCATACATATAAACTCTTAAGGCTAGCTCAAAAACAGAATATTTTTTAGCTATAGAAGGAACTATCATAGGCGGTTTAGTGGAACAAACTGTCTATGATATGTGTCACAGATGGTTATAAAATACAGCAATCTGTGATACATTAGCTATCACAAACGGTACCTTAGGACAAACCGCCTTTGATACATAAGCTATCATAGACAGATATTTATTAGAATCGTCTGTGGTGTGTATTTATCACAGACAGTTCTACTTTAGAACCATCGGTGATGTCCTACTCTATTTATATTCGGACTCTAGGGTTTGCCCTCGCCCCCTTACTCAAACTATTAAGTTTTTCTAACTCTCCCTCCTCCTCCGAGACCGTCACCGCCGTCCTTGACGCTGCCTCCTCCTTGAGCCCAGCACGCCTCCTCCCCCGAGCTCGGCACCTCCTCCCTAAGCACGAGTCATCGCCTCCCAGAACTCGGCGTCCCTCCTTCCCCAATCCCGCCTCCTCCCCTCCCTCGAGCACGCGTTGCCTCCTCCTCCCCTAAGCCCGACGCGCCTCCCCTTTGATGCCACCCTGCTGCTTTGGTGCTCCCTGATCGTCCTTCTCCTCGATGCCCAAAGGTAACCGATGCTGAGTTGCCGACCCCGACGCCCCTTCTCCTCACTCTTGCTATCAATAATATGTCATGTTGTCATGCTGTCCTGGTCCTCGTGGACTCATGGTAATTACACTGGTATCTGATTCAAACACTGAGTAGTATGAGGTGTTGTACTTGTTTTAGGAATTTTAGCCAGAACTTAACAAAAAAAAATTTGTGCTTAATAGGGGTGGAAATCAGATTGATTGTGTCAGCCCAAATTTGAATCACCTTTAAAAATGAATCCATGCTGAATATATATCTACATTGCTCAGATTGCTCAGTGGCTTTGATTGCCATCTGCTTCGTGAGTCACAACATTTCAATTTAATTACCCCATTTGCATTTGATATGTTCTAGTTAGTTATTCATATTTTATTTGTTTTGATACTACCACTGCAATATATTGCAATGTGGTGTGGTGGGCTTGAGATGAATGCTCTGTGATGATAATAGTCTTGTACTGAAATTATTTTGATAATTGGGTTTGAACTTGAGTTCTAATTGGAATGCTTACTACTATTGATTGATCTTTAGCATTTAGTCTGTTACTTTTGGTTGGTTAATTGGTTGAACCTCTAGGTTCTGTGGTCCTTAGCTATTCATAATATATGCTATTTTGTCAGTCAATTGGGCTTATTGCTGAACTTGTTAAACTGTGATCTTTTATACTGTCAATAGATCAAGTTTTGTTGGCTGACTGGAGTGTTGTTTTGGTGATCATTTTGCTTTGATCTCCTGTTGGCCGAAAGTATTATTTGTTATCTTCCCTACATATCCCATTTATTTCCTGTTGGCCGAAAGTATTATTTGTTATCTTCCCTACATATCCCAATTATTTATTAATTGGTGTGTATACCCATATACATAGATATTCTGATGATAATATGTTCTTGCGTGTTATAATTTCTATTTCTTGTGAAGATGTCGTCCGCTCATTCTCCGTCACCATCGCCTCATGCGTCTGATGCACCGTCCTTTAGAAAATCCAAGCACGATAGAAGAGGAATATCGAAAAGACTCAAGGGCCGATTCACCATCACAGATGTCGATGCGTCTAGGACCCCTCTGAATTCTCGCCGAGCAGCGTCCGCATTCTAGGGAACAGTCGGAATAGTTGCACGGGAATGGGTCAAGATGACCTACAATTTGTGCAACGAGTTGACCCAAGCTCAGAAAAGGTGCACTGGTGACAGAAATTTTCTAATTGTTCGAGATCCTCAAAGAACACCAGGTCTCCATGCGATGACACACGTTGCTAGCGGCATGCAAAGCGTGGAAGAACTTCATTCTTATCAAGCATTATGCGAAGAAGGATCTGACACTCTTCCAGAAGTATTCGTTCGTGGAAGAGTATTGGCAAGACTTTGTGGTGAAGAAAACAATAGATGATTTTAGAAGTGAAAGTGCGGTGCACAGGGCCATCCAGACAAAAAGCACGCACCTCCACAAACTCGACACCACTGGGTATGCGGGTAAAATCCCGCAATGGAGGATGTAGGACGAGCAGGCAATCCTGTGATAGGCCTTCCCACCATTTGCGGGGATCCCTAATGAGCGTGCCCGAAACTGGATAAGAGCTAGGTCATCCACCGTGTGCTTGGGGACCATCTCCTTCCCAAACCTCGCAGACGAGGAAGTGTCCTAGCGCTTGGTAAGATATCGAACTACCTAGTTTGTAATTACTCCATAACTTCATAGGAGGTGAAATAACATGTCGGGCTATTGCAGGAAGTACGAAGTGAACAATCTTCCCAAGGCTCATTCCAGGTAGTCAGAGAGAGAGATATACTCTCCACGGCCCTGGGAAACAAGGAGCACCCGGGTCGCATGAGAGGCCTTGGTCTTTATGTTCCATGGAAATAGAGATTCTCAAAGGACTTCGAAGTGTATCGGAGTAAGAAGAGAGCCAAAACCGAACGCGATGCACGGCTGCAAGAGGAGATTCGTGAATCCCTCAAAGAGGAGATCACTAATGCCATCAAAGATGAGAAGCGACGGTAGATAGAGAGCATTGAGGAAAGACTTAGGGGAAATCGGTTGCAAGCCCTCGCTGCTACTGTATTAGCTAGCCCCCCCAACTGTCAGAGTAGCTGCACGTCCAACCATACCTCAGAAAGCGACGACAGATTTTCTGTTGATGACATCCTGGTAATAATTATTATCTCTGGAATACTCGATCCATTGATAGGCCTGTTGGAGTAGCGCATTTTGTATCGTTATGTAGGTGGCTACGAAGTGCAAGCTCCAGGTGAGATGTGACTCCATTGCCCTCGACGCTGCTTGGGGCTAGGCGTATCCATCCGGTACCGGGGCCTTGGTGCACGGTGTAAATCTAGTGCTGGGTTTCGTAAAAGTGAATGTGGACGGTGTTCATGCCAATTTCGAGGTCGTCCCGCTGCAGATGCCCCCAATCGATGAGGACGTGACTGTAGGGAAAGCCATTGGAACATTCATCTAGTGGCTCAAGAGGGACACCTGCCTGGAGCTACCTGCACCGGTGTCAACTTCACGGGAAAGTCCTACAACGGTGCCAAGTCCATGGGAGCTACCTGCACCGATGCGGCAAGGGCCTAGTGTATCAGATGCATCTACACCTCATGCCCGGTTGACTCCCGTGAAGTCGACCTCTAAAAGGCGAGGCGGCAAGGGCAAATCGAAGAAGCCCGATGATATCCACTTCTTGCTGTTGGCCCGAAAATTCATGCTACACGAGCCGTTGGTCGTCCTGGTAGATCACCTCGAAACCTTAGGATTGACTTACAAGAGATTGCATGCATGGTACATGGAACAAACTAACAAGACAGATGGACAACAGCGCACGAGTGTCAACGACAAGTTCAAGCTGCATCATCTTCACCATGAGGTTCAAGACTGTGTCTTCACGGTGACCTTCGAGGATTTGTACTTACTCTTCAACCTCGACGCTCTTGACGCCTCACTTATGCGATGATGGACATTGTAAGTGCGTACACTCACGGTCTACGTTTGTGTAATACCGATAAATGTTATACATAACTCCTTGCTTTTGTGTGTGTGTGTGTGTGTGTAGGACGCCCTCGTACTCCCGGGAGTATGTACTCCCACTTCCAATATACTACTTAAATGAATATATTATACTTCTTTATCACTTTCAGTATACTTAAATACTAATTATAAGATACCCCAATGCGACTTGATTGAACAAAATTAATTGGAGCCCTTTATTTTTTTCTATATACTCTTTTTCATATATAAAAGAAGTACATACACAAATTTTGCTATAAAAATGAACTATAATGAAATTTTTCATGGAACTCACTTTGGAGTATCTTATAATCATTATTGGAATATGCTCAAATTGATAAAGAGGTATCATATATATATATATATAATTTCTGAAGCCAAATCAAGGGAATCACCAGTAGGTTTCCTCGACCCACACTTGGTCTCCATGCAAAGCATCCAGGAGGATGCATCCTTCATCGAGGCTTATATGACGATGTCATTGCTGGCTCACCGCGACAAGGAATTCATACTTTTGTCCTACAACTAGGGGGTAAGTGCTGCACTAGTGGCTATACTTCTTGATTTGTACTTTATAAGTAACATGAACTTAGATTTAATGACCATGACGACATACCTGTGTAGGTTCCACTGGATTCTAATTGTAATTATACCAAAATGGAACAAGGTACTATACCTTGATTCCCTAAAGAGGGCCGACAACGACTTCACAATTGTCCAATAATTAATCGACGGGTAAACACATTTTCTCCATAGATAACTCCATTGTAGTATTTTTCTTCCTTTGTAATGGCTAAGGCTAACTTTTTGGAATCACGTAGGTCGTTCGTCGTGTACTTTGCTACTGGAGGGAGATCCAAGAGAGGGATCCTATGACACGATCTAAATTTTCTAGTATTCGCTATTACATATTAATCCTATATAACACTTCGTAGTAATGCCTTTCGAACTAACCAATTCTATTTTTACTGTACCACCAGTAGTGGCCGGGCAACATCTGTGGATACTATGTTTGCCACAACATGCAACTACTCCCTTGTTCCGCGATGACCAATGATCCTCATGTTTGTCAATCTTGCAATAACTATTTCATACTTATCAATTTATATATGCACGACTTTAATCTTCCTAGCGACAGGTTGCAACCATCGATATAACTGCGTTGGAACAGGGCGAGCTCACAAGCATTCGAGAACAGTTTGCGTCTTTCTTGTTGCGTGAGGTCATAAACCCAAAAGGGTTGTTCTACAATTTAGATTGAACTTGATTGGGATAAGATTGAACTTAATGGTACATGTGTGTATTTGTTCATGAATGATTAATTTTAGGTCATTTGAGTTAATTGATTTGTGGAATGAATGTGAATTAGATATATACATGTACTTGTTGTGTTTCTGCTTGTTTTATAGGGCATGTCTAGCATTTCCTGATGCTAGCCAATAAACAGAAATAGATTTAGCAATACAAAAGAATATTATCACAGACGGTTCCTTTGGAAAAACCGTCTGTGATACATCAGTTATCATATATGGTTTCATGTACAAATCGTCTGTGATACATCAGCTATCACAGACGATTTTATTTACAAACCGTCTGTGATGCATAAGCTATCACAGACGGTTTCATCTACAAACCGTCTGTGACAATCAACTACCACAGACAGTTCTGAGTTAATAACCGTTTGTGATAGTCTGTATCACAGACGGTTCGAAAACCGTCTGTGATGACCTTATGTCATTACTGACCCATAAACTCAGATGGCTCACGAAACCGTTTGTGATGATATTTTCGAACCATGTGTGATGACCTTTTCCGCGGTAGTGATTGGCTAACTTGCAGCCTTCAATTAATTACCATATACTCACCTGTGATGACCATCACATCGATCCATAAACTCGCATTTTACCATTTATGGCTGTTTGTGATGATATTTTTAAACCGTCTGTGGTGATCTTTTTTGCAGTAGTGATTGGCTAGCCTGCAGCCTTCAATTAATTACCATATAATGCAACTCCACATTCAAGTCAACTAATTCGAGGCGCTGCAGCACTGCGCAATTCTCTCAACGATCGGATCAATTAATCGATTTCCTTGCTGCAAGTTTCACCTCCTCCTTTTTCTTCTTCTTTGCAAGGGGACATGCTTCACTGTCAACCATTGTTCGTAAAAGATTTTTGTTTGTACATGCAGCAACTGTACTCAATTAGGACAACGAAAACGACGGAGCAACCACCCGATCGCAACTCTAGAACTGCAGCGGTGCGGCGTTACCTGAAAGAACAGTATGAATCAATCAGAAATCCCCGTTCCAAATCCTTGTCTTTGGATATGATCCATTAATTTCCTTGGTTAATTGGTCATACGACGCCCCGTACAACCACCCCATCTGTTCCTAATTCATTGCACCAGGCTGGCAATCGATCGAGTTGGCCAGCACGCTAGATGATCAACCCACATGTGTGAAGCTGTGAACCATGAATGCGAAGCATATGGATGGAATGGAGCTGACTAAATGTGAAGTGCAGAAGACAAGGGTAGGTAGTAGACATTGCACCGCCTTGAAGCCGCTGGGTTCAGTTGGAAGAAAGAAGAAATATAGTACACTACTATGCTAGAAATTGGGCTCCATGGATTTATTGTATCTCATCAAGTTGACAAGGATGACTTGGTTTCTGCAACCCATCCATCAGCTAATTAAGGCACAAGATCAATGCGTGCTTCAAGTTCTTGCCGATCGCGAGGGAGATTATCTCTGAATTCACAAGTACATATATATGAGGCAGATTTTTTTTAATCTGGCCTCGTGTTGCCATCCTAATTGCAAAAATAACACCTTTGGTCTGAAAATTTCAAATCTAGCACCTGCCGAGCGCGGAATAACCGTAGGCTGACATGTGTCACATTCCGCGGTTGGGTGGCGCGGAAAGACGCTGATAGGCGTGGCAGGTTGGACTGGCGTGGAAAGCAGGCGCGCAGCACGGAAGGTGGTGAGCGGAAGCTTGGCTGCCGCCAAAACTCTGGCCATTTTTCAAATGCAACGTCGCATCAATTATCAATTAGTATAGTATGAATAAAACATCACATCAATTATTAAATATGAGTGAAACATCACATCAATTATTAGTATAATATGAGTAACAGGCAACAAATTTGCGTATTTGCCGCGTTTCCGCGCTCCACCGCCGCGGGATGTGGTTGGTCAAGCTTCCGCACTCCAGTGGTGCGGAAGGTGGCTGGGCCCACCACCTTCCGCGCCGCGCGTCTGCTTCCCACATCGGCCCGGCCTGCCGCACCTTTCCGCGCCACCCGACCGTGAAATGTGACACATGTCAGCCTACGATTATTCCGCGCTCAGCAGGGGGCCAGATTTGAAATTTTCAGATTAACGATGCTATTTTTGCTATTAGGATAGCAGCATGGGGCCAATTAAAAAAATAATATTATAAGGCAGAGGCACTTGTGAAGAAGGTGGTTAGAAGCATTATTTTTAAACCGGGGCACCTCTGCGTGAACACTGCACTCTACCACCCATGCCATTATGTAATATTTGCACAATTGCCCTTAGAGGTGGCCAAATGTGCCATGCCAGCTGGGCCAGCCCGAAGTATGATACTGTTGACTCGGCCTAGGCACGACCCACTACCTAAATGTGTTGTGCCGGCCTGGCACGATGCATCGTGGTATGCTTGGGTCGCGACCTTTGTCTAGCGGATCGGTCCGGCACCACACGAATAGTATCGAGCTTGGCACGACACGTTTAGGCTTGTTAGGCACGATAACGGTCGACTTTTTGAGTTTTCTAGCCGTTGGGGAGCTTAAAAAAATACGAAAAAACCAAAAAAAATCCCAAAAATTGTTTCTATAAATAGGCAGCAACCCCCTCATTGAGCCTCCATCCAACCTTCACTATCTTCTCTGAATTCTGTTATGAAAATTTATATCCTTTGTGATAATTTGGCAAAATTTAAAATATTTTTGCCAAATATTCAAAATTTTGAAATCCAGATGCGATTAGGAAAAAGGTAACAATATTGATTTTTGTATATTTTTATTGTTATTATTTGTTGTACTAAGGTGAAATAAATGATAGTGTAATTTTTATTTGATGTTTTCTTAATGGAAAATTATGATACTTTTCCTATATCTGATTTCGGAATTTCACTAGATGATCCACTGTTGCTTTATCCATAGTGTATTATCCAATATCTCCTTTAATTGTGCATCATATTCTTGAAATTCTAGTCACTTGATGGCTCACAAAAATGAAATAGTGTTACGAGAGGCTATCACTGTTATAAAAACTAAATATTAGAAATATTAGAAAGATATCCCATATGTGTATGCATTTGCATTTATTTTAGATCCCAGGGCTAAACTTCAAGGATTCACTAATGTTCTCCAACTTCTTAGTGATGTTATAGGCATAGATTATTCTAACTATTTTTCAGATGTTCGTACTAAATTGTCCGATGTATATCAAAAGTGCGAACTAAAGTTTCAGAGAGTTCACTTACAACGACCTCCAGTACCTGTCAACACAGGTAAGAAGACAACTATGTGGGGCAAAATATGGGGTGCAGGTTCTTCCTCTAGGGGTTCATGTTCTACAATGTCAAGTTTTGAAGCAATGGTGGTATGAGCATAAGATAATATATCTAGTGCTATCCAGATTAGCACGATATGTGTTAATTGTTCCTGTCTCGACGGTCTCTTTCGAGTCTGCATTCAGTCTTTCTGGAAGAATATTGGAGGAGAGAAGAACAAGTCTCGCGAGTGAGATGGTAGAAATACTTCTAACTGTGAAAGACTGGGAACAAGCTGATACACGAGATCAACACTTTGTAGAAAATATGAGTTGGCGGACACGTTCGAAAATCTTTACCTAGACAACGACACTTACAATATCGATGTATGCAGAGCTATAGGCGGTACTCTTTTTTCTTTGCCAAGGTTTTCTCATATTAAGTTTTTACTTGGCAAAGTTTTTAGAGAGACAACCATCTAAACATTAATAAAGCTCATTATTACATTTTTAATATATTTCTCTTTTATGGGTATATAACTCATTTATTAAAATTTTAATTTGTATGTTTGAATTCTATACATTTTTCTAGAATTATTGTGATTTTCAAAAATTTCAGGCTGAGATGGGCTTGCATTTGGCACAACACTACGCAGAAGCTCGCAGTGTCATGCCCGGATCTGTGGTGAGCCAATGGCCGACACTCAAGATGACCCATTTAACATGCGGGACCGAGCGGGCAGTGCCTAAATAGACCCGTGTTGTGTCGTGCCGTGCTATCCATTTGGCCACCTCTAATTGCGCTCGGAATGAACGAGTAAGCTGATATATGTATAGATGACTAGGCGTGTGGGTGTGCACCCAACCCGGGGGCTGAAGTCTCACACTTGGTGCTGATGTCCATCAAATTTAGGAGCACACATGTGCATTTCGTGGGAAAGCACGGACACGCTTTTGTAAGCCCTTGGGTGCATCGGGTAAATTCTAAGAATGTGTAGAGGACGTGCGTGTGTGCATAAAGCCCTGGGTGCATCCTGTAAATTCTAAGAATGTGTAGAGGGCGTCCATGTGCGTGTATAGGGGCCGTAAGTGTGGGATGGGTTGAGCACGTGCGGCTGTGATATTAAAAAAAAAGAAGAAATCTACGAGGAGGAGCCTAAGATGCTTTGAAATGAAAAGGGCTTGCCGGCCCAGCCCGTAGTCTGAGTCTCTGGGCCTATACTGGCCCATTACTGGCTTATGTCCTCCACGTCTTCAGCCCAATCACCCCATCTCCCTCCCCAGTCACCAACGCCGTTTGCATCCATCGCCGAGCGACCCACGCTGCGTCGCCGACGCCGAGCTCGTTCCCTCCCTGCGCCGCTTGCACCCCCCGCTCTGCGAGACTCCACCTCGTCTCGTGCCGCACCACCGTCTTCCTCCCGCACAGGCCACCGCAGCGCCTGCTTCCAACCTCTCCCCCCTCCCGTGCGGCTGCGCTGCGAGGCGTTGCCGGCCCGCCGGGACAAGATGGCTCCCCCGTCCGGCGCCACTATCACCGCACGACCGAGTTGCAGTACGTCGCCGGCCTGCTGAGTCCAGTCGACGCCCCGCCCGCCGCCGCGCGGCCTCTGCCACCTTGGATCCTCGACGGCGGCCGGCGGCCACTCCTCGGCCGTGCAGCCACCGGAGAGTCTACTGGGCTGGCGTCGAGTGGACAGGGGATCCGTCCAGGTTGATTTCTTCTTCTGGTACAGAAGCCCTAACGACTAACGTCGCTTGCTTGGATTGTAGAGTGTTTCCTTTCGTTGCGTTGAGCAATGAAATCCAAATATTTCTTTCTGAGATTCTCCAATTCATTCTGTTAGTTGCGGATTCAATTCTTCTAATAGCAGCAGCTTATTTTCCCCAAAATTTAAGTTCGCCCCTGCACTGGAGAACCTGTGGGGGAGAGGTATTGTGGTAACCTGGTAGTATGAAATACGCTGAAAACCTTGCAAATATTAAGTAACATATCTCGGAATTCAGAGTTTGCCAAGTAGATTACTTGCATGTGTTGTAATTTTAGGCTAGTTAACTTACGTGATGCGTGGGGAATCCTGTGGATCACATGGTGAGGCTAGCTTGGGTAATCACATATAATGGTTAATTGACACAATGCGTGAAGCGCATTTGGGTGTTAGGGTCAGTTTCGAAAAGGCATGCTTGAATTTGCTATTATGGATCAAATCTTAATGTGCTCTAGTATGTCGGTATCTCGTTCTCATTTATGTTTGTCACATCTGTAATTTGTCGTACTTTTCTCTTGACTTTATCTATAATTACATTTTTCTTGACATGTGGCCCGATATGTTGTCTTTTGTGGTGGATTATGCAGTAATGGAAGGTACTAGCATCGCTATTGAGATCGATGGGGAGGCGATATGTCTGGACAGTGTTGAAGATAATGAGCAAGAAGCTCAGGAGAACAGAGAGGTGCAAATCATTTATGATGCTGAAAATGCGGGGCAAGTAGCTTTTGACAACCGGGAACAGGGAAGGGGGGAAGATCCTGTGAGAAATGAAGAAGATCAAGAAAATAATTCTGTAATTCCTAGCCGTGAGGAGTTGACTGAAGAATTGCGGAATAAAGTTGCGTATAGTGAGGAAGAAGCTTACAGGCTGTACTGTGACTATGGGCACCGTATGGGCTTTAGTGTGCGGAAGGGGAAGCAGTACTACTTTACAGGGACCAAAACTATTCGTACGAAAGACTATTACTGCTCAAAGGAAGGTTTAAAGGATGATGAGCAGCTTACCGAGGCAAACTTTAATAGGCCAGAGACCAGAACTAATTGCAAGGCGATGGTCCGTTTTAGAGTTGATTCTGAAGGTCAATGGCGAGTTATTCAGATAATTCCTGAACATAATCATGAGTTGGTTCAGCCTGAAGAGATACACTTACTGAGATCAGTGAGGACCCTTTCAATTCCAAAACCTGGTGTGCTGAATGCAATGGTTAATGCTGAAATCCAAGCAATGCATGACAGCTTGCATATGAACGAAGATGGTACTGAATGTCAGAGTCAGCTTAGCATCCAAAGTTACACACTGCTTGAACCAGAGGATTCCGAGGCACTTGTAGGTTATTTCAAGCGTAGAACAATTGAACAAGGTATGTTCTATTGGGATGTGCAAGTAGATCAAGAAGGCCAAATGACTAATTTCTTTTGGAGAGATCGTAGAAGCCGGGTTGACTACGACTGTTTTGGAGATGTTGTTGTATTTGACACAGCATATCGTACCAACAAGTATAATATGATATGTGCCCCATTTTTTGGTGTCAACCACCACTGGCAAAATGTTATGTTTGGCTGTGCATTTTTGTTGGATGAGTCCTCAACATGCTATGAATGGCTATTTAAGTCATTCTTGGAGTCAATGGGTGGTCGTCCTCCAAAAACAATCTTTACTGATCTGAGTGGAACTATCTCCAAGGCAATTGAAGATGTTCTCCCTGAGACACGTCATTGTCTTTGTCAATGGCATATTGAAAAGAATCTACAGTCCCATGTAGGCACTCTAAATGCTTCTGGAACATTTCATAGCTTGTTCACAAAGTGCATGAAAGATTGCGAGTCAGAAGCAGAGTTTGAGGAAACATGGACACTGATGCTTCATGAGAATAATATACAGGATCACCAGTGGCTTACTGATCTGTATCAGCAGAGGCATAAATGGTGCACTGCTCTTCACAAGGATGCATTTGATGGTGGGATTAAATCACTGGATAGGAGTGAGAGCTCAAACAATGTGCTGAGCAGCATTGCTGATGAATCAACTTCACCCACTAATTTTGTTCTTGAGTTTGATAAACTGGTAGGGAGTTGGCGTACAAATGAATCTGTAGAGGATATTCAGTGTAACCAGAATGCCCCAGAGTGTACAGTTAAGCATAGCAATATTATGCAACATGCCGCTAAAGTTTACACACATAAAGTCTATAAGTCTCTTGAAACAGATTTTCTAGATGGATGCAGTGGAACTTCATATCAGGAAATGCAATGTAGTGAAACACTGTATAGGTTTGAGTTCATTTTGCAAAGAAGTGGTCCAAAAGTTTGGATAGTTTTCCTTGACACCTCTACCATGGAATTGAACTGTAGTTGTAAAAATTTTGAGACAATGGGCATTCTTTGTTCACATGCACTAAATGCACTTAGTCTCAAGAATGTCAGTAAAATTCCTGAAAGGTATGTTTTAAAACGGTGGACAAAATATGTTAGGAAAGGAACATATCTATTTCCGACTGATGAGTTTCCAGAACAAAATTGCGCACAGGCTGAGCTTGCATATCGTAACAGAGCTATGCGGTTTGTTTATGATCTGTTGATGAAGAGCAAAGGTCATCAGGATACAAGAAAACTTATTCTGGACGTGCTTGAAAATGGAGAAAAATCACTAGAAAGTTTATGTGAACTCAAAAGATTGAATATGCATCCCTCAGGTAGGGACAAAGATGGAAGTAAGGTTGAAAAGCGGAAGAAAAAATCAACTAAGCAGGATAAAAGTTCAAGTATTTCCTCTTTTCCTTTGAATGCAAATTTGTTTATGCAATGCTTAAGCTAGCAGTGTTTTTTATAAATGACTACTTTGTTTTGCAGGAAATGTTAAACAAGCAGTTTTGCCTCAGCCAGCTGACTCAGTTTTTGTTGATCCACCAAATCAAAATCAATATTATGCAACAGAAGATATTGCAACAAACTCATCTATTGGTAGACCTTTCTTCTACCAGGTAGAAATCCTACCAAAAACTGTTGTGTGTATTTTATAATATTATTTTATTAACTACTTGCACTTGTGATGCCAAATGTGTGCACGTTATACCCTTTGTAGGGATATCCTGCTACTGGTGTTTCAACAAGTCAGATTCAGGGGCATACAAATATGCATTCCGTGCCTCAGTGTGCACCACAGGTACTTTGAAGAACTTTCTACTCTAGATCTTATATTAATTGAAGGTAGCATGTGTTTAAATGTAGATGCAAATATGAAACTGCCAAACATGCCTAGTGAAATACACTTAAATTAACTTAATCAACCTGTGATTACCGTTAACCAAATGAAAGGGTGTAATAAGCTAATCTAGCATCTTGGCCTTTCTTTTTCCTGAAAACTTCCAAAACATATCCAAGATCTGCTTCTATGTAATTATGGGTGACAGACTTTGCAGCAAAACAAAAGGTGGGATATACTAACAGAGCTATTATTGTTGTTGCTGTAAGTTACGAACATTTAGTTTCTAGACATCCTTGTCTTTTTCAAAGGTAATATATCATTGTGTCCTCACTTCCTCAATTGGAGGATTGACCTTAGAACACAAACTGTATAGCTTGTTCTGCTGCTAAATTATCACGTCAGAATTCAGATAATAGTTGGTTCTATTCAGTGCTTCCTATACTGATGTTACCATGTTGTTAATGGAAAATAAGATAGTATTACTAGCTGGTATATGGGGTTACCACTTACCAGTAAATAAGATACCTGCACTCTCTAGTGTTTTAGTATTTGTGATGGCTAGGTCCGACATACTAACCCCCAGCCTTGTTATATTTAAGTATCATCAGGAGGGAGGGACTTTCATAACTCTTATCTTTCCCATGTTGTCCTAAAAAATGACTACAGCTGTAGCAATGGTTGTTTTCATGTTGTAAGCAGTTACTTGTTCCTATTGCTTTTATTTGTGCATGTTTTATACGTGCCTCATCTAGTTGCTTTGATGCTTCATAGATTTATCAGTTTACTAAGCCTAGTGTAATTGTGAATCATGACAGGAATATTCAGCATACGGCGCAGTTCATCCTCCATCAACATTTGGTGGTGGAAGAAACTTCTAAAGAATGCAGTATCATTTGATTTGTGAATATCTGAAATTCATATTTTCTTGTACTGATTGTTGTATGTGCATGGTCTGTTGAACCTCCGACCTAGGCGGTAGGCAACCACCTAGCAGCAATGGAAGTACGTTATTCCTGTGCTTTTTGTTTGGGTATGAATTTGCTAACTGATGTACTAGATGTAAACCTGTTATTCACTTAAATCGTATGGAGTGGCAGTATTGTGCAGTAGGTAATTAGATGAATCCATATGTTTTTTTTGGGCTTCCCGTAGGTAAAAATAGCTCTTCAAAAAACCTGAAGAAAAATACCATGAAATTTGTTTTGTTGAGTCAATTCATTATTTGTGATGTACTAGCTTTATAAATGGCATCAGATTAAACCTCAATCCATCCATTATTATTTACTGCTTAATAGCTGAAATTCATATGTTTTCTAAATAAAAAACTGTGACATTTTCAAAGTTTATTTACAATTCCATTATACATAAATTACAGTAAATTATTTATTATTTATGTAATTTTGGTTCTTGGTCACTGTAATTATTCTTGAAAGTCTTAATAACTCATATTTTCATCACATGATTCAAAATCTCACATGTAGTTTGAAAGGTTGAGCAAAAACAAAGATAAAAAAATGTATATATACCAATAAAATACAGTAATGTGGTGAACTCGTTATGTTCTTCACATGTATTTTGAGAGTTTGAGTAAAAACAAAGACAAAAAATAAAATCATATACCAACAAAATACGGCAATGTGGTGAACCCATTATGTTCTTAACATGTACTTTAAGAGGTTGAGTAAAAACAAAGACAAAAAATAAAATTATATACAAACAAAATACGACAATGTGGTGAACCCGTTATGTTCCGTGGTATGGGAGCTCGGCGCCGACCACCCGGACCTGGACGCGGCCAAGGTCTCCCTCGGTGTTCTCGGCGTCATCTCTCAGGTACGTACGAGCTATAAAAATACCTTTGCACTTCGTACTCGTTGGTCGAGGCAATTGTACCTGTACAGCTTGTTGCTTTGGATCATCCATTCATCGATCCATGCGTGCAAATATGTACTGAGAAATATTAAGATGAATGAACAACACATCAGCAACACGAATCTTATAGCACATCTAACGAACAAAAAAGTGACAGTTTTTTTTATCAAAAAACTGTCGGAAGCTAAGTAGCAATTCCCATAAGATAATTACCCCATACAAATGAAAGTTTCGCACATAATTTGCATTCAATCAACGAGCCATACAGAATTTTATCATAAGCCATAAGCACAGATAATTATCTGTGACTAATTATCCATAAAAGATTATTCAAATATCTTATACATATGTGTACATATTCATCTATACAAATGTGTATACATATACCGATATACGGTCGTGTGGTTCGTGTGTGTAGCACTTGTTTCTCTTCTCCGCGGCACCTAGCTAGCTTGCGTGGCCCAGGTAGAGTTGGAACGACGGAGAGATGCGATTAAAAATGCAAGCTCGCCGCGTACCGAACGACGGCAATTCTGCACTGCACGTAGCGTACGTACGAGATTCCAGGCACAAACCGTACGTCGGCACACGCGGCCGGTCGGGCTAGCTGCACGGCACGCGCGCGCGAGTCGTTGGCGTGCTAGCGGGGCGGCGCGACGGGACATGAAAGTTAACCGGCACCAGCACGGCACGCGCAGCTCATTCGCCGCGCGTAGCCGATCGAGCAGGTCGCGGCGGTCCAGATGACCTAGCTAGCTTCTCACGTCGTTCCATCGGCGACCCGTTCCGCAAGCGGCGACGGAGAGGGATCGAGGCAAATGGCAGCTTACTTGCTAGCTAGCTCTGTGCCTCTGTACGCAGCTTCAGAAAAGAAAGAAGAATATGAGTTTTTGTTTAAAATAGCGTTGTTGGTGTGTACGGTAGCAAAACTAGCTAGTCTCTGCGTATATCAAAGATAAAAATGACATCTTGTTCATACCCTAGAAAACCAGATTTACCGAGGGTACGACACGTGGTGAATCCGTCTCCGGGGGTGGAAATGCCATGTCTGGCCCTAGGGACACGGAAATACCCTCGTTTGGTCTCTAGGGGTGCAAATTCTCTCTCCTCTAAAAAAGTATTGTTTGTATCAATTTCTAAATATAGAAAATAGATCAAAAAAATATGAAATATTTTGTGGAGGCTCCTGACACAGTGTATTTACTTGTGTAATTTTTCTAGAATTTTATATGTTCTTCATTTTTCTCAAAAATTCTTTTAAGTCTACTGTTTGTAGGAATTTCTAAATATAGCAAATGAGCTCCAAAAATTATGAATTTTTTAAGGCTTATGACACAGTGTGCTTGCTTTTGTAATTTTTCTAGAATTTATATGTTCTGCATTTTTCTCGACAATTCCTTTAAAGCTACTGTTTGTATGCAAATGAAATAATCGATTTGAGCAAAATTTCAAAAACATGCTGAAAATACTTTGCACATTTATTCTCAATATAATTATCCCAAGTTTAGAATTTTTTGAAATTTTCCAACTCCTGTAGGCCGGATTTGCCTCGTCATAACACCTAGGGCCATAGGGGTGCGGTAGCCCCCAACCTTTATTTTTTTAAAAAAAACTAAAATATTGATTTCGGCGTCCCCGGATTCTCACTAAATCTAAAAAATATTGTTTGATATGATTTTGTCACATGTGATAATACCACCTTCCCCGACAACGAAAGTTTGATATGATCAGTAGGGGCGGCCAGGCGGCCGACCACATGAAAAAATTATGGAATGAAATTTTTGGTACATGTGACAATATTTACTTTTTTATTTTTTTTTACCATATGTATGCAATGCAATCGTCATTGTACTGCATGCATAGTCATATATATTCAATGCAATCATCATTGTACTTCATGCATACTACCACTCTTTTCTTTAATCACTTGATGGTGTCCAATTTCCAAAGCGTACCTGAGCTGCTCCAAAGTCCAAAGTAGTAGCTAGGCATGCACTGTGTCTCGTACTTCTAAAACAAACCCTACTTTTATCTAGTGCTAGCTAGCTGCACGCATGTACACCTGCACGATCGAGCTAGCTAGCTAGGCCTAAGCTTACCTAATCCATGCGTACATGGCTAATATATATGTTTGCTACCTTCCATGATTTTTTATCGTGAAACCGGTTCTATTTTTGTAAATTCGTTCACAGAGACTATTTTTGCTATTCACTTCAGAACAGTGACATTTTATCCAAAAACTCATGTTGTGTCTCTACAGGGTGTCGTCTGGAAGCCATCGGATTGAGAATCGGACGCTCAGGAAGAGAGGGCATAGGAGGAGAGGATTGCATGAGCCGTGAATTAAAATACGTCTATTTGATCGGGTGTCTTCGCCGTTTATCTAGTCTGTGGTACAATGCAATATTAAAGAATAGCATCCACATTAAACTGACGAATTAACAAAGAATGTCCTATTTGATCGGGGTACATGTGATAATACCCCCTCCACCGGCTATGCTGTGGATATCATAGGGATATGCCTACGATCTTAGGATGATAAGACAATTGGCAATGGCGTTGAGGGTTTGCAGAATCACCTGTTTTCGGCGAGGTTCAGCTGTTGTCAGGCCTCTGGCGGTCGACCGCCATGGGAGCGGCCGACCGCCATTCCTGCCATTTTTCGAATGTGCCTTGGCGGTCCGACCGCCAGAGTGGCGGTCAGACCGGCCAGAGGAGCGGTCTGACTGGCTACTGCTGAGCGGTCGGACCGGCCCTTTTAGGAACTTTGGATTTTTGAGCTGGGCCAAAAATAGAGGGTGTAGACAAGAGAGAGGATTCTTCTGCACTAGGTCTTATTATTTTTGGAGCTTCTAGTAAAAAGTTCTATTCGTTTGAAAATTCCAGAGAGTTTCGGTTTTCCAGGATGGAATTTCGGCTAAGTCCCAACTGGGCGGTCGACCGTTAGCAGTGTGGTCGAGACCCCACCGAGGTGGTCTGACCGGCCAAAGTGACGATCTGATCGGTTTTGGCTTGTTCATCAGCCAACTCGGTGGCGATGATTGTTTTGTTAGGTCAAGTCCATGGGTTTCATTGCTTAGATGTTGCATGATGCATGTTTTGGCTAACATATGTCAAGTTGTGAAGAACTTGTGCCCGGAAATGGTTGCTTGGCCTATTGTTGTGCAGGTGGCTTGGAGTCAACTATGGTCAACGACGAGGGGGACCAGGACTTGGTTAGGAGAACCAAGGTCCAGAACGGTCGTGGATGTCAGGTGAGATGGTTGGACTCAAGCAAGACGCAAGACGGACAAGAACCATAAAAGGCAAAGTTTGACCAAAGGCCTTTGTGAAGGTATGTGCTCATGCCTCATCAATTATGAGAATTGATGATTGTGCATATCGTGCGGTGCTACGTAATGGTTTGCTTGTTTGTGATGGTTGTAGGACACCGGAGCTAGGCTATGGTGAGGCGGACTAGATCGGGACTAGGTTAGGAGAACTGAGATCCAGAACGATCGAGGTTATGCTGGAAGATGACTAAGGCTAGCGGAGTGCTTACAAGCCGAGAAGACAAGGAATTGGAGCGGAAGCTACCGGTGGTGAGACATGTGGTGCGCCAAGTGACTTGGTCCCAGTTGCAAGCAAGGATGGTTCGGTGGCATCCGGATGCGTGAGAGGCTTGGCGGGAAGTTATTGGGATCACATGGATGAAGACGGAGCATGGGAGATGATTCGAGCGAAGGAATCGCAAAAGGTTGGTAGATGGGCATTTTGGGAAATTGCTCTATACCGAAAAAGTGGTAAGTGGTGGTGTGCGAAACCACCTTCTTGGCTTTGGCTAAACCGCGGCGCGGGACGGTGCTTGGAGAAGCGGTTTAGGTCAAGCAAAGATGAAGACGGCGCTTTGAGATGCGTGCATGTGTTGAACCCGTTTGTGTGTGGGCTTAACGGGTGCCCTGATGGAATATTCTCTAGATACTAGCCTCCACTATAAATAGAGAAGGGAGGTGGCTGCACCCCCTCAACCCATCCATTTGGAAACCCTAGTTTTGGTTCTTAGGGTTTGGAGAGCTTAGTGGGAGGTTAGAGTTCTAGAGAGTTGGATTGAGTGTGTGCTCATGTGTTGAGCTTTGTCCTCCATGATGGAGTGGCTGTAAAACATCCATCTATCTCAAATCAATCTAAGCATCACTTTTTGAGATGAGTCTCTTTGTGTTCTTGTTCTCTATTTTGTGATTTTGGGGCTCTCTTTGATTCTCATGTTTTTATCTGGTTTTTCCTCCTGATCTTGCTTGCTGGGATATGTGGAAACCCATCTAGGATCATCTAGATCATTAAGCAACCACGAGCAAGCTTTTGGATCTAAGTTTTGATTTTGCCCGGTTTTGGTGAAGGAAAGGGTGATTTTCGGGGGGTTTTGCTCTTGAGAGCTTTTGGCTTGATTCTTCCTGTGATTGAGAGTGCTAAGATGTATGAGAGACCATCCTTAGCCATCTTGGATTGATTCCTCCCAAGAAATCCTCTCAATCACCATTTTCGTATTTGACTCGGTTTTGGAGCACCCTTCATTCAAACTGAAAAAGATAGGAACTCTGGCATGGATCTCTGCAATCTTTGATTGAAATAGGTTCCCAATATCTTAGATAAGGTGTGTCTCAAATTTGGTAAGGTTTGGCCTTACAAATCAAAAGTTAGATTGATTTGAGTTTTGGTTTTCGGGCTGATTTCACTGTTCTCTGGCCTGGAGGTCAGACCGCCATGTAATTGGAGGTCAGACCACCAATGGAGAGGTCAGACCACCAACTATATGGATGTCAGACCGCCCAACTCATTTGAGTTCTAGTTTTTGAGATTTTGGTCTATTTGCTTCGGGGATTTGATTGGATTCAATACAAGTCTTCCACTGTGCTTGTATATTGATTTTCATAGTTTTCATAGCTATTGGAGTGAAAATCGTATTGAATCCGATTTATGAGAAAAAGTGAGTGCCTATTCACCCCCCCTCTAGTCGCCTTTTCGGTCCAACATGTGCTGCACCGTGATTTGATGTGTAAAAATTTGTGGATTTTTTTGGTACATGTGATAATACATTGTGGAATTAAATTACGTGATTTCATCTGAAAAAATTTGTTTGAATGATTTCAGGACATCTTGGCCGGTATGCGACAACAAATGTTTGATCTGATCAGTAGAGGCGGGCCAGGCGACCGACCACATGAAAAAATTTTGTGGAATGAAATTTTTGGTACATGTGATAATATTTTATTCTTCTTTTTTTTACCTTTACCTTTGACCTATTCTCATCACAGCCTCCGTAAAGAAGATAAAAACAGTATCGAAATGTTGCTGTGAAGTCGGAGTACAATTTCCTTTACGTCCCGGTCGACTTCGGGCACCAATGCTATTTTCCCTCGTGCTTCGAGTAGTACTAATTGTGCTACTACTTTTACTATCTACGATTTTTGGTTTTGTCTGATCTGATTACTCCCTGGGGATGTGACGGTGTCATCACTAAATGAGACGATGGCGACGACGGGATTCGACATGCTGTGGGAAGTATTTTGAGCATGTTTCAGGGATGTGACGGTGTCATCACTAAACGAGACGATGGTGACGGCGGGATTCGGCATGTTGCGGGAAGTATTTTGAGCATGTTTTTGAAATTTTTTTTTCTCAAATCGATTATTTCATTTGCATGCTAACAGTGGCCTTAAAGGAATTTTCGAGAAAACTGCCGAAGATATAAAATTCTAGAAACATTACACAAGCAAGAAAACTATGTTGGGAGCCTTCACAAAAAAGTTATAATTTTTTCATCTCATTTGCTATATTTAGAAATTCCTACAAACATTAGCATTAAAGAAATTTTTGAGAAAAATGCAGAACATATAAAATTCTGGAAAAAGTACACAAGCAATTTAAAGGTGTCAGGAGGCTCCACAAAACAATTTATAATATGTGGAGCTCATTTGGTATACTTAGAAATTCCTACAAATAGTACTTTTTTGGAGGAGGGAGAATCCACGCCCCTAGGGTCGAACGAGGGTATTTATGTGCCCCTGGGGGCTAGACCGGGTATTTCGGTGCCCTTGGGGGCTAAAATTGGTATTTCCGTGCCCTTAGGGGCCAGACGCGTCATTTCTGCTCCCCAAGGGGCCAAATTCGCTATGTGTTGCATCCTCGGCAAATTCGGTCCTCTGGGGGGCACGGACAAGGTGTTATTTTTTTCCTTTGATGTGCGTGGGGGGCTAGTTTTGCTATTGCGCACACCAACAATGCTATTTTAGTTAAAAACTTAGAAGAACAGAAGATAAAAAAGCAAGACACATTATGTCATGTGGCCGCAAATCAACCATGGTTGATCATATCATTGGTTTTAGATTGCTGACCACGCTCACCACGTGGTCCGAGATCAGCTTATCAGTACGTTTTGCTCTCTGGGGGTTTCTTAGCCTACACAACTTCTTGTGAAACATTCATCCTCTGTAATTGGCTATTCTCTATAAAGGTTTAACCATATATCTTCCTCGATGATGCTATGTCCTTCTGCATGTCAACTGGGGAAGATGGAATAATTTGCACCTCCTTTGGTCCCTGTTGCTACAACTGATCGTCCTCGGATTCCTCATCTGGAGTCAATGCATCCATCTCTTCCTCAAAGGCATTGTCTTCTCAGCCATTGTCATCATTTTCCTCTGATTCCCCTTCAACTGGCATTGTCTCCACATATATGTCAGCAACCTCTCCTTTAAAAACATAGTTGGACATTACCTAGAAGGCCTTGTCATCTACTAGCGCCCTCAGACCATTCACAAGTCTTTATCGGGAAATAACCAATGCAACAATATCCCCTGCAATACCTCACAGTGGTCTCCAAGGTGCCCAGTAATCTTAGGTAAAGATACTTTATCTCGTTCAATGTAAGACATACGCTCAGAAACCCCACAATAATGCATCTCCTTCCCATCCTTAATAAACTCTCCATTCAAGTGGAATCTCACAACAAGCTTGTCCAAAACATTCATCCCTACGGCGCAAGGATATCCTACCTGCGTTCCAACAAAAAAAAACCTCAAGATCCAACAAAATCCGAGCACAAAAATCATGTTCGGATTGAACCAAAACCTAATAGATCCTACAAGCACTAACCTTTATGGATGTCACTGCAGAGTCTCTCAATTTGTTTCTTGGAAGGGGATGTACATAAAAATGACTAAATGAGCGCATAGTATTGCTTATTCTAAATAAGAAACGTGGGGTCGTCCACTGTCCCGTTAGCAAAAGTACACTAGAAAATGCTATTGCTCCTTTTTCTTCATGCTTCATGATGATCGTTCTGTTAGAATAGGGACTCTTTTATATTTCCTTATCTGCCTTTTGTATTATCTTATTTGTATATGGCAATGCACCCTTGTACACCCTATATATATTGCCTATTGGGCCTCTTCAATACACACAATATTCATAACATGGTATCAGAGTGAAGGTTCTAAACCCTAGTCTCCTAGCCTCTGATTGCTTCCGCTGCCCGCTGCCCCCGGGAGGAGCATCTCCACTCCCAGGGACAGCCACTTGGTTGTAGTTATTTCATCGATCGAAGAAGCAGTAGCAACCCTCTTCTACCAATCCGGGGAGTGACGCCAGACGCGACGGGTCGCTGAACATGTCGGCCACGAGCCCCAGCCCGGTCACCAACTTGAGCTTGCCGTCTCGCCCCACGGCGACGATCCCGGCGCCCTCCTCCCCGCGGTGCTGCAGCTTCTGCAGGCCCAGGTAGTAGAGCGACGCCACGTCCGGGTCCCCGACGACCCCTACCAGGCTGCGCTCCTCACGCGGGTGGTCATCGATTCGTCATCCCTTCATAGGAGAACGGGTCATGCGGTCGGGCAGAGCGCCTGACCGGGGACAAAGCGGCGGCTGAGTCGCGCAGAGCAAGAGGAGATGGCTTGGCGGAGTGCCCGAGTTCTTGACGTCCTCTGCGGCCACCTAGAGAGCGTTGTTATCCAGGGGAGCCACCCCATCTTCAGCGACGCGAGATGCCTTGGTTTGGTTTTCTTGGTTTGGGGAGGAGAAGAGGAAAGCAACAAATTCAGACTCAACTAGAAACTGGGAGCACATGTGAGTCCCCTTTGTAGTTGAGCCCGAAGTTGTCTCATCTCGTGGGAATCGAGCACCCACAGTACCGTCCCAGGCCTGGTCCATGTGCTGCTGTCGGTCGAGATAGTATCTGCTGCTGCTAGTTATCCTTAGGCTTTTTTTTATTTATGTCATCTCTTCCGCTGCGTCCATTCAAGTCCGTATCAATTCAATCTTTGAGTTCGTCTAAGCTATGCGAGTCCACAAATTTATTGTTAGTCATAGAAGTATAGGAATTGACTTATGCATGGCAGCAGCCGCCGCAACCGCTCTTCTTTCTGAGCCGCGTGTAGATCGTAGAAGTCATTATAATGCCGCCGCTTTCTTAGCCGCCGCCCCGAGCTTCTAAGGCTGTCGCACTTCTTTCGCGCCGCCACCGTCTTGGGCTTCAATCTGCGCTGTCATGCTTCCACCTATTCCTATTCGGCTTGATTTGACAGTTCTCTCTATTCATGTCGGTTCACCATCTTTTTCGTCGTGTTGCCGCGGTCGACTTTCTCAGCCCCTGCACCTTGTGTTTTATGGGTTGTTACACGACTCCGGATGAGAGGAGATCTTTTGATACTCGACATATTTTCCAAGAGCTGCATACTACGATGACATTATCAGACTCGGACTTCGGATTTTCTATATTTTAGTGTCAACCATTTCCAAATGCAACGCTATTGCATACGCCTTGCATTTGAGGGGGGTGTTAGAATAGAGACTCTTTTATATTTCCTTTTTTGCCTTTTGTATTGCCTTATCTGTATATGACAGTACACCCTTGTACACCCTATATATATTGCCTATTGGGCCTCTTCAATACACACAATATTCATAAGGAGATCTTTTGATACTCGACATATTTTCCAAGAGCTGCATACTACGACGACATTATCAGACTCGGACTTCGGATTTTCTATATTTCAGTGTCAACCATTTCCAAATGCAACACTATTGCATACGCCTTGCATTTGAGGGGGCGTGTTAAAATAGGTGTTAGAATAGGGACTCTTTTATATTTCCTTATCTGCCTTTTGTATTGCCATATATAGATATGACAATACAAAAGGCAGATAAGGAAATATAAAAGAGTCCCTATTCTAACACCTATTGTAACACGTTCATCGTATTCTTTTTTGACCTACGCACATTTTGTCTTTGCTCGTTTGTATCTAGTATTTTTTTAATAGGAATTTCACTGGAAAAATATTTGAAACATAGGAATTTCACAGAAAACATCTAAATTTATGTAGCAATCTGAAAAAAAATATTGCTTTCCAAACGAAGCTTAGACGTGGATGTTTCGTTGATGCTTTCTTTTCTACCAACTTCTTGGGAAATTCCAGCTCAAAAGGAAGTCTTATGAAATTCCTTGCATATGAGCTTTAAACTTATAACAACGTTCCTTTGCTTTTTTTTTAATGGGCGTGCATTCTCTTAGCTCTTCGTCGGTGGAGTTTTGTGTCTTTTTCGTGTGATATCCGCTGCTCATTCATTCTTGATGCCCATCATCTCCAGATCGGAGAGATTCTTTCTGTTCCTCCAAATGTACGTATACCTGTTCACCTCCCATCCCAATGAGTCAAAGAAAATGGAGTCATCCTGTAGAGAATGCAATCATCCACAGGATAAATCTTCTCTCTCTTTATAGGTGCTGCTTTTCACGAATTTTTAAAAAGTATAATCATATCTTCATTCATTTTTCGTGAATCAAAACTGAATTGTGGCCACTAAGTTTCCAAACATAGAGTAGGCGGCTAAAATGCGGTAGGTTCTAATGCAAGACAAGCAACAGATAGATAAAAGCAAATGCAAACTAGCAAAACGCACACCACCGGAGATTGAAGGCAACCAGCACACTGCACACCCAATGTACACATTTATAAAATTCACCTTAAGACATGTGCCACATCTAAGGCCCCATTTGGAACGCATGAATTTCACATGAAACAGTTTAATTCCTACGGAACCAGGCAATATGTGTTCCAAATAAAGGCTACTCAACAATCTAAGAAAAGAAGAAACGCAAAAGATTTTCAACTGATTACTCTAAATTTTCTGCTCTGCTAACACTAGAAGAATGGAACAAATAACTGAAGTATCTCAACTGGTAGTCCTCTTGTAACTTTCATCATCATCGATGGAAAATGCCATGTTAAGCAGCACGTCGAGTGGGCATTGTAATATGAGTGCACACAAGAGGCTGAAGCATGGCTTCCATTCATCTAAAATTAAAAACACCGAAGGATACATAAAGTGTGAACTAGAGCCACTCGCAGTAACAGCGGTTGGGGAAGCAGAATTACTCTGGGACGGCCCATCTGAGCTGCCTGCACTTCATGATTTTGTTGACGTCGCGGTGTGCACTCTCAGAATCCACCGGACCAATGGCAACGGAAGGACTCCAATCAGGGATCAGGATGAGCAACAATGCATCAATCAACTGTGCTATGATCTGTATGCTCCCTTGTGGCAATTCAAAGTGCTCAATCATTTCCATAGCCACAGAAAGACTGGTATCTTCAGCCGCGTCAAATGGGAACTCAGCATTCTTGAAATGACCTGAAAGAAGCCGATGCGTCGGTACAAAACAAGTGCTGGTTGAATTTTAAAAAGGAAATATTTTGAGTACTATAATTACCGTTGGGATCAGGAAATCTTATCTGTAAATCGACATGGTCGGCGACATTCATATTTCCTTTCAGCAGAAATTCGCCCTTCCAAAGCACAAAACTGGCAGACCGCTGCCCATCTTCGGTCACATTCTCGACCAGAGAGACCGAAATTGGAGGCACTGAGATAGATCCGTCGTTCTGGAGGAAGGAGCTTTTCAAAAGCTCACTCGCAGGCAGTCTTTCAGCTACTGGAGCTAAACAGTTTTCTATGAAAGATCTTACTTCCGCGTCTTTAACCTTGGAGAGAGCAGCTGGTTTTTTACCCTACAACAAAAGGGCCATTCAAACAAAAATAAGTTGCTGTCTGCTACAATAGTCCTTAAAGGAGCCGGGTACTTTGTAGATCATAAAGCGCTTACTTGAGAAATTTTCTTGTATATATGGGCCTTGCCTTGACATTCACCGTACGGATATTCACATGTCACCATTTCAAGCATGCACATCCCAAATGAGTAGATATCCACCAACTCATTGTAATCACCAGTGAAGAGCTCTGGTGCCATAAATTCTAAGGTGCCTACATTGAGGATACCATTGTTGTTAGTACACACCTACCTGAAAAAGGCATCTTTTAGAACAAAGTAAGATGCGCCCGTATCATATCCTTCAAGGTAGACATTCGTAGTACATAGAACAGGTCTATTTCAAAATATCTGTAGCTATTAGAAAAACAACAAGATGTCACAATAAGACCAATGCAACGAAGAGATCGCTACCTTCTATACTTCGCGTTTTCCGTTCCTGCATGAACGTTGCCAAACCAAAATCGCCAATCTTCACTTTTCCATGATTTCCATTTATGAATATATTGTCACACTTTAGGTCCCTATGTATAATCGCTGGCTTCTGACTGTGCAGATATTCTAGCCCTGTCAATATCTGTATTGCCCATCGTCTCATAGCCTTTATACCCACTTTCTTGTGCTTGTTACGGTACCTAATTATATGGTAAAATAGAAGAGGTCATTTCACAATTCATAAGGGGGAAAAGAAAGCAATCTCCTATTTAAGTTTCAAACCCAAAGGGTCTGAACCATTTAAGTAAATGTCTTTGTATGTTGAATGAAAGGGTGAAAAGTGTGAACTATATGTTAAAGTTTCCAGATATTTCAAGTATTGCGGACAACCCCACTCAAACTTTGTTTGCACATAGGCAAACTCTAACATAGTTAAGGTAGCACTGATCCAACAAAAAAGTAAGCTGTTAACACATAAGGAATCCGTAATGAAAATCAGGCAAAGTTGTATGAACACTCGCTTGATAAAAAGAGCCATCTGCACAGTTAAGAGCATAGTTGTGCTAAAGAAAAGGGACATACTGCCTCAAGCTACCGGATGTGAAGAACTCTGTGATGATGTTAACTGTCTGATTCTCCTCATCAATCCATGAGGCAAACAACTTCTCAATGTTCTTGTGCCTGAACGTCTTCAACAACTGAATCTCTGTATTCAGTTGCTCCATCTTCTTGGAGGACCCCATGACAGAGTCGTCAATCCGTGCTTGGCTCCATGCCACCTCAACACCATCCAACTTATCGAAGGCTTTGTAGCTATTCACCAAACCACGGTAAGGAACACAAGATGAACAATTCTGTTCCGTTAGTGTCACATCCAGGGACAATTCCAAACCACAAAAAGAAAAGAAAAAACGAAATATGTTAAATTGACTAAAAAAATAACCGGAATTGTTTGTGTTATAGCTCCAAAATTTCTGTAGGTTATACACACTAGTAATGCAGCAAGGTGCCACAGATTGGTAAAATTAAATATTCGTTCCGTTTCATGTCTGCCGTGAATTTACTGAGGTTTTCTCAAGAAAACATGAAAGGTAGCATTTCTGATCAATATATTAGCTCATGCCATTGAAATCACGGCTTTGAAACATGAAAAGCAATACTTCTGAATTTGTCGGCTGATTTTACATGGCGCAAGTGTTTATTAAAACATCTAATCGTAAAAAAGAAGAATTCGCTAGGGTTCAATCGGCCTAGACCACCAACCAGTATTACAGTAAATAATAAAAGATCGAATTCCACCACCGAATCAAACGTGAAATTGCAATCCAGAGAAGAAAAAAAGAAAACAGCAGATGAGATTGATCGAAGCATACACTGTTTTGACGGCCCCTGATCCCACGATCTCATCATACTGTACATGCAGCAAACCGAAAAAGAAAAACACGTAGATTAGAATAGAAATCTAAAGAACAACTTGCTAACGTACCAAGCAGCAGCACAGAACCAAGAACACGCACTTAAATTTGAAGAGAACAAGATCTAATTAGAGATGCAGGATGACAATGGCAAGAACAAGGAAGAACCCGGTCGATCGATCGTACCCGGATGAAGCGGCCGGTGGGGTCGGTCTCGGCGTAGCCTTCCTCGTCCTCCTCGTCCGGCGGCTCCGCCTGCTGCCCCTCCGCCTCCACGGGATCCATCCCTTCCCCCTCTCTCTACCAGCCAGCCAATCCACAACGATGATTATCAACTGCTTCCCACGGAGGAGAAGCACGCAGCGGCAAATTTATAGCGACACGGTGAACGACCGGCTAGTTTGCGGCGCCGATGTCCACATCCAAATCCAAATCCGAAAGAGGGAGGGAGGAGAGGAGTTCGAGAGAAGTGTAGTCCACATCCAAATCCAAATCCACAGAATTCGTTTCTCTTTCTCTTTTCTTTTTTTGCATGTTTGAAGAAACGGAGAACTGGTTGGTGATCATGCGGCAAATATTCCGTTGCTAAATTACCGGCAGATATTCTATTCACCTGTCAAGGTTCTATTTGGAACGCAGGACAGAAATTTTGTAGAAATTTCATGATTTTTTTTTAAATAATATTAATTTAAAAGGTAATTACAGGAATAAATAGTCGAAAAAAATAACTACAAAATCCTGTCGCCGTTCCAATTGGCGACAGGAGGCTTAGCCCCTGGCGACATGGTACCCAAATGTCCCTGTCGCTATTTGAATTGGCGATAGAGATCTTTTAAAAAAAATTAAAACTTGAAGAACCACCATTTTTAAATTCCACTCCAATCCTTTTGTACTAAGTATTTCTGAGCAAATATTTTATCGCCAAATCACACTATCTACTTACTATTTCGGCACACAACGTCATAGCATTTTTTGTCGACAAATCGAAATTTCTACTGACTATTTCGGAGCACATTTTTTTTCAATAAATCAGAATAACATTGCATAACATTCAGTACATCGTCATAACACCTAGTTTTTTACAAATCAAAGTGATATTACAAAGCATTAGGCACCACATACTTCAACTGGATGAACATTTCTAGTGGCTGCAACATCAACGTCTGCCATGTGTACGCATCTAAAATTTTCTAGCTTCGCCATTGATAATATGACACTACACAGTACGCATCTATTTTTTTTTCTAATTAACCTACTATTATTTCATTTGCTAACAATATGTCAATACGCATGATGTTGCTTGCTAACCTACCATGGTTTCAAAAATACACGCATATAAAATAATGCTAGAGACACACCGTCATTGTCGTCGATGCGAAGACACTTTTTTCCCCTCACTCTCTCTGTCAAGACCAGACCTTCCCGAGAGGTCTCCCATGACCACCAAGTGGTCCTGGAGACCGGAACCGGGAGGTCCTGAAATCCTCTGTGCATAACCGAGCTAGTCCCAAGGATCAGCGGCTAGCTCACACAGTGAACAAATGTGGTAACATCCATCAACACAACTTTATTAAAAATAACAACAGGGTTGATTACAAAAGGGGGCATGCAGCCGGCAAGTAAAATTACAGCAGAAGCAAAAGACAGCAGTAGACCACTCGATTCGCCACAGGCAATTGACTGGAGGGTGCAGCGTAGACGTCCTGGTCTTCGGGCTCCTCGTAGACCTCCTCTCCCGCTCAATATGAATCAAGCAAGAATGAGCACAACAACTGTGCTCGCAAGTCACACCCGTCAAGTAACAGATTGAATGCATGCATACAAGGGTGTCTCAAAGGAAGGCTTATAGAGTTGATTTGCGTGAAGCCATGTTTTTTTCCAAATACACGTACTAAGTTCCAAAGCAGTTATACAATAACTAAAATTTGTTTTCTAAATCTCAGTTTTATAGTCGGATAACATTCATCAATAAGTGGTGAAGGATACCCTCCTATCACAAGGCTCCCTGCCCGAACCCATTTGGATAGACATCCAAAACCATTTCAAGAGTTCTTTTGAAAACAAAACCAAATTCTAACTTCAAGCAGCTTTGTCAGCATGTCCATGACCGTGGACACGGCTATTCGAATAGTTTTACACTCTGCAGAGGTTGTACAGCTTTACCCACATGAGACGACTTCTCTAGTTTGTTTGGCATCCACCGATACCACCACTCACTACAGTAGGTAAGTGGCCTAGAGCACGTGACAAGGCCTTTACAATGCGTCATTCCTGTTGGAAATATGCCCTAGAGGCAATCATAGAGATGATTATATTTCTTTATATTCATAATATTGGATAAATGTTATTCTGTTCCATGAATGAATCATCAGTTATAAAGATTAACGAGTATGTGACTTGTTGGTGAAGCTTTTTTAACTTATGATGATGTCGTTCTAAAAGATATCCCTGGTCGAAAGTCACTGGTCGGAACACTAGTGACTCTACGACCAGCACATGTATTGATTGATGACCATGTTTCACCAGTCATAGATATAGAGATATCGAATCGATAATGTGGACACATGTTAGAGAATATGGTGTTGGATAAGACCCATCTTGAGACACTATTGAGATTGTTATGATTCTATGTGTCATTAGTTGGTCTCAAGCAATGATAATGTATAATCCTTAGACCTGAGATCAGAATAGTTTCCTATATGTGTAATAGCACTCTTAGGGGTTGCCAAACGCTACTCGTAACTGGGTAGTTATAAAGGTAGCTTTCGGGTATGCTATAAAACATGCAGAGAGATGTGACTGGTCGGTTATGGGATTTGCCCCTCCTAACATAACAAGAGAGATATCTCGGGGCCCTCAAGTGGTTGGATAAAGAAAGTGCATGGCCATACTCTTTGGTGGTCAAGAGTTCACCACATAAGGTTATCTCGATACTCGATCGAGAAAGTATTGAACAGCCCATGGATGACACAACATCTCACCCGAGTTCAACCAGATATCGTGAGGCAAAGGAGAATACATGAGTAGGTCGCTTAGTTCGACCGCCATTCATCGGTCGTATGGAGATACAAGTAAGTCGTAGACTGGTCGAACGTAATCACAGAGTGGTCGAAACCAAGTCGTGAGGAGTCACGAGTTGGTCGTGACCAAATACGAACTGGTCGTATAAAGATAGGACCTGGTCGTAAGTGATGGGGACTTGGTCGTAGATCATATTGCATTAAGGTTCGTCCGATATAGTTTGTGTGTATTCGGGAATCGTTATGTCCTGCTAGGAACCCCTACGACTCGTGGTCGGAAAGGGTTTCCGAGTGACAACCGAGCTACGCATGAACCTAACGGGTCACACACTTAATGGGTTGGAACAAACCAGTACGGATACGATTCGTAAAGCGTGTTCGGATAGGATCCGTCACGGGCACTAGGAGATGCATGAGGCTGTTGGGCGTTAGAAGAGTTGACGTGAGTTGCTCTCCCGAAACCCTAGCTGCCATCTTCTTGAGAGCCTTGCCGTGCGACTTGGTGCTAGCACACCGGCGTACGGTTGTTCCTTCCCTGGACGTGTGGATACCATAGAGGCGCTTCTACATTGTTGCGCTTGAGGATGATCCGCGATCTTCGCAAGGAACATCAGAGGTGCTGGAGGAGACGATCGACTCGCGAGGACGCTGGATGATCGACTACGACCACTGCATCAACGTGCTTGACGTTGGACGATCGACTATGACCAGTACATCGACGCACTCTTCGTCGGACCAGGCTGCTCCGACGCTTCATCTGTTGCTCTACGCATCTAGTGGTAACGATCTGTGATCATTTTCTTGCTTGGCTTCCTAGTTTACGCGGTAGAAATTTTGAATTGTTGCTATCGTAGCCTACCCGTATCCCTTCAGTGGTATCAGAGCCATCCTGCGTAGTTTTTGATCTGGATCGGTTGCATATACTTGATATGTGGTAGTAGTAGTAGACTGGTCGGGTCTGGTAACCTAGGCCCTGGTCGATTAGATCGATCAGTTTTCGGTGGTAGTAGATGGGTATACAAGGAGGTATAAGTTAAGAGCACCAGATGATTTACTCAACTTGTTTTCGACTACCTTGCATGATACTCCTACCGGTCGGAATTCCGCCATCGGAGTATGCCGCAATGTGTGGTCGTATCAAGGCAGTAATCGTACCGCACGTTATAGGTAGTATGTGTCCATGTCGCCCGATAGAATTGGATTCTATGCGTAACTTGTTTTTTTAGGGATTGATGTGAATAGTATGGCCCATTGTGTATGTGATGCATGTATGGATTTTCATGACCTGCGTGTCATGTTGTGAGATAGCCATCGAGCTACATATTATTGTATAACTGATCACAGATCGACATGTGATGCTTGATAATATCCTATGTAATTCATTACTAGCTCTTAGGAGTAATTGCTTAGTAGATGAATGCGGTCAGAGACTTCAAGCATGGTGGTCGGAGAACAGGAAGCATGCTGATGGAGATCGTCATGTTAAGGACCATACTATTTCACAGCGATATGATTATCTGTGAATGTTTGTGTTTATTCCTGTCATGATATTAAGTACGTTTTTCATTAGATACTTTTAACATGATAAAAGTAAAATTCCCTCACATAATGTTAAGTTAAATTGATGCCCTTCCAATAAGCTGCACCATCAAAAGTCTTGTATTTTAATGGTAAGTCTTGCTAAAGCGGAATGCCGTTAACTTTCCTTGACTAAATGGGTTTGTGTCGGACACTTACACGCATTGCATTGGTTTAACTTGACAAGGTCATGATAACAGTTATGGACCTTGGGGCATAGGGTTGGGTCTTAGAAGCATAGAGATGTTGCCAACAACAAGAGTCATATAGAGATATGATTAGCAAAGGGTTGCTTACCGAATTCACTAATCTTCTAGCAGTGATGCCAAAGCTCACTAGTAGATTACCTGATTGTGGATCTTGAATCGCTAAATGTCATAAGAGGGATATGGTATTTAGTGGGAGTATCTTTATTAAATTGTTTAATAGAAGTTACTTTTCTTGAACATATGTCTTAGTTTTGCATGTTTTGTGTTGTAGATCATGGCACCAACTGCTGTACCTACATCTAGTTTTGCATTACGTTTGATACTTGATAAGGAAAAACTTAATAAAACAAATTTTGCGGATTGGTCCCGCAACCTAAGAATTGTTCTTAGGCAAGATAAAAAGGAACATGTTCTAGAGGAACCAATTCCAGATGTGCTGCACGATAATGCTATCACATTTTAAAACCGCCTATAAAAGGCATGTGATGAGTCCCTTGATGTTAGTTGTCTCATGCTTGCTGCGATGAACTCGCACCTTGTAAGCGGTTTGAGAACATTAAGGCCTACGATATGATCGTGGCACTCAAAGGCATGTTTGAGACACAAGCAAGAACCGAGAGATATGAGATCTCAAAGAACTTGTTTGGGTGTAAGCTAGCTGAGGGTAGTCCGGTGAGCCCATATGTGATCAAGATGGTTGGTTACACACAGAGCTTGAAAAAACTTGGTTTTCCACTTAGTCAAGAGTTGGCTACAGATTTGATTCTTGCTTCGCTTCCTGCAAGCTATGGTCAGTTCATTCCGAACTTCCATATGAATGGCTTAGACAAGAATCTTACCGAATCGATATGATGCTTAAGACAAACAGAGGACAAGATTAAGAAAAAGCAATCATGTGATGATGGTGCAAAAGAGTACAAGCTTCAAGAAGAAGGCTAGAACTTGGGTCAAAGAAAAGGGCAAGAAAGTTTCGGATGGGATCCAAACTAACAAGCCTAAGCCCAAGACTAAGTCTGGCCCGACTCAAGAGAATGAATGCTTTTACTGCAAGGGATCAGGACATTGGAAAAGGAACTGCAAGAAATACCTGGTTGATCTGAAAAAGAATGGTAGGACTAAACCTTCCACTTCAGGTATTAATGTTATAGATGTTTTGCTTGCTGATTCTTCTGTTAACTCATGAGTATTTGATACCGGGTCGGTTTCTCATATTTGCAATTCGATGCAGAGTCTAACAAATAATAGGAGAATTGCAAGAGGCGAGATGGATCTTCGCGTCGGGAATAAAGCAAAGGTTGCTGCATTAGCCGTCGGGACTTTACCATTGTTTTTGCCTTCAGAATTTATTATGGAATTAAATAATTGTTATTACGTTCCAGCCATGAGTAGAAACATTATCTCAGCCTCATGTTTGATGGTAGTCGGTTATAAATTCATTATTGAGGACAATGGTTGTTCTATATTTTTGAATGATATGTTTTATGGCAATGCTCCTGTTTTGAACGGGTTGTTTATTTTAAATCTTGATGATGCACTGCTCTATAATATTAATGCAAAGAGGCTTGACCTAATAATATGAATTCCACTTTTATCCGGCATTGTCGTTTGGGTCACATAAGTGAGAAACGCATGAAGAAGCTCCATGATGATGGAATTCTAAACTCATTTGATTTGGAATCATTTGAAACGCATGAATCTTGCCTACTCGGAAGATGACCAAGACACCTTTCATCGGGTGAATGAGAGGCGTCCGACTTGTTGGCACTCATACATACCGATGTGTGTGGACCAATGAGCACGACGACTAGAGGTGATTTTCAAGATTTCATTACTTTCACCGATGACTATAGTAGATATGGATATATCTATTTAATGAGGCACAAGTCGGAATCGCTTGAAAAGTTCAAAGAGTTCCGAATGAGGTCTGTAATCAACTTGGCAAGACAATCAAATCTTTGCGATCTGATCGTGGAGGTGAATTTTTGAGCCAGGAATTTGGTAATCATTTGAAACAATGTGGAATTGTTCCACAGCTTACGCCACTGGGTACTCCACAATGGAATGGGGTGTTCGAGCGGCGTAATAGGACCTTGTTGGACATGGTTCGATCGATGATGAGCCAATCTGATCTGCTATTGTATTTTTGGGGTTACGCTCTGGAAACTGCCGCTTTCACTTTAAATAGGGTACCATCTAAATCAGTAGATAAGACACCATATGAGATATGGACTGGAAAGAGTCCTAGCTTGTCTTTTCTAAAGATTTGGGGATGTAATGTCTATGTTAAACGTTTGACGTCTGATAAACTCACACCCAAGTCGGATAAATGCTTCTTTATAGGATATCCTAGGGAAACCAAAGGATATTATTTCTACAATCAAGAGGAGGGCAAAGTGTTTGTTGCCCGAAATGGTGTCTTTTTAGAGAAAGAGTTTCTTTCCAAAGAAGTCAATGGGAGAAAGGTGCAACTCGAAGAAATTCGGGAAACATCTGAAAGTGTTTCAACTCCTCTTGAACCTCTACAAGATGAACAAAATGTTGTTGAACACAGAGATGAGGTATCACCCCTAATGAGATCTAAAAGGCCACGTCAATTGCCTATAAGGTATGGGCATGACGTATTATTATTGAATAATGATGAGCCTAACACTTATAAGGAAGCGATGATGGACCCAGACTCTGAGAAATGGCTTGGAGCCATGAAATCTGAGATAGACTCCATGAGAGGCAACCAAGTTTGGAACCTGGTCGATCCACTTGATGGTGTTAAAACCATTGAGTGCAAATGGATCTATAAGAAAAAGATTGATATGGATGGAAATGTTCACATTCATAAAGCTCGACTAGTCGCAAAAGGGTTTCGACAAGTTCAAGGAGTTGACTACAATGAAACCTTCTCATCGGTAGCGATGCTTAAATCTGTACGGATCATTCTAGCTATTGTTGCATATTTCGACTATGAGATATGGCAAATGGATGTCAAAACGGCTTTCCTTAATGGAAACCTAAGTGAGGATGTGTACATGACACTACCTGAAGGTTTTATCGATCCAAAGAATGCTAGTAAAGTGTGCAAACTTCAGAAGTCCATTTATGGATTGAAGCAAGCATCTTGAAGTTGGAATGTACGTTTTGATGAGGAGATCAAAAGGTTTGGTTTCATCAAAAACAAAGAAGAACCTTGTGTTTACATGAAGGTTAGTGGGAGCGCACTTGTAATTCTAATCTTATATGTGGATGACATATTATTGATTGGGAATGACATTCCTATGCTGGAATCCGTTAAGGCATCATTGAAAAATAGTTTTTCTATGAAGGACCTAGGAGAGGCAACATATATCTTGGGAATAAAGATCTATAGAGATAGATCGAGAAGGCTAATTGGATTAAGCCAAAGTACTTATATTGACAAGGTATTGATTCGGTTCAACATGCAAAATGCCAAAAAAAGGTTCTTGCCTATGTCACATGGCATAAGTCTTAGCAAGAGTCAGTGTCCTTCGACTACTGATGAGTGAGACCGCATGAATGGTATTCCATATGCTTCAGCTATTGGATCTATCATGTACGCCATGATATATACTCGACCAGATGTATCATATGCTCTAAGTGTTACGAGTAGATACCAAGCTGATCCCGGTGAAGGTCACTAGACAGCTGTGAAAAATATTCTTAAGAACTTGAGAAAGACTAAGGATGCGTTCTTAGTTTATGGCAGTGATGAAGAGATGGTTGTAAATGCTTACACCGATGCAAACTTCCAAACCGACAAAGATGATTATCGTTCACAATCTGGTTTTGTATTCATTTTGAATGGAGGTGCAGTGAGCTGGAAAAGTTCCAAGTAAGAGACGGTTGCTGATTATCTGATTTGAGTCCGAGTACATTGCGACTTTAAGTCAGAAAAGAAGGTGTTTGGATAAGGAATTTTACTACTGAGTTGGGTGTGGTTTCGAGTGCCTAAAGCCCAATAGATCTCTATTGTGACAACAATGGAACCATTGCGCAGTCTAAAAAGCCTAGATCCCATCAGAAGTCCAAGCACATACTCAGACGTTATCATCTCATTCGCGAATTGGTGGATAGAGGAGATGTTAAGATATGCAAAGTTCATACGAATTTAAATGTTGCTGATCCATTGACAAAGCCTCTCACACAGTCAAAGCATGAGGCGCGCACAAGAGCTATCGGTATTAGATACTTAAATGATCGACTCTAGTGCAAGTGGGAGACTGTTGGAAATATGCCCTAGAGGCAATCATAGAGATGATTACATTTCTTTATGTTCATAATATTGGATAAATGTTATTCTGTTCCATGAATGAATCATCAGTTATGAAGATTAACGAGTATGTGACTTGTTGGTGAAGCTCTTTTAGCTTATGATGATGTCGTTCTAAAAGATATCCCTGGTCGAAAGTCACTTGTCGGAATACTAGTGACTCTACGACCAGCACATATATTGATTGATGACCATGTTTCACCAGTCATAGATATAGAGATATCGAATCAATAATGTGGACACATGTTAGAGAACATGGTGTTGGATAAGACCCATCTTGAGACACTATTGAGATTGTTATGATTCTATGTGTCATTAGTTGGTCTCAAGCAATGATGATGTATAATCCTTAGACCTGAGATCAGAATGGTTTCCTACATGTGTAATAGCACTTTAGGGGTTGCCAAATGCTACTCAGAATCGGGTAGTTATAAAGGTAGCTTTGGGCATGCTATAAAACATGCAGAGGGATGTGACTGGTCGGATATGGGATTTGCCCCTCCTAACATAACAAGAGAGATATCTCTAGGCCCCTCGAAGTGGTTGGATAAAGAAAGTGCATGGCCATGCCACTGGTGGTCGAAAAGTTTGACCACATAAGGTTATCCGATACTCGACGAGAAAGTATTGAATACCCATGGATGACACAACATCTCACCGGAGTTCAACCAGATATCGTGAGGCAAAGGAAGAATACATGAGTAGGTTGCTTAGTTTGACCAGTTACGGACTGGTCGTATGGAGATACAAGCAAGTCGTAGACTAGTCGAACGTAATCACAGAGTGGTCAAAACCAAGTCGAAAGGAGTTACGAGTTGGTCATGACCAAATACGAACTGGTCATATAGAGATAGGACCTGGTCATAAGTGATGGAGACCTGGTCGTAGATCATATTGCATTAAGGTTCGTATGATATAATTTGTGTGTATTCAGGAATCGTTATGTCCTGCTAGGAACCGCTACGACTCGTGGTCGGAAAGGGTTTCTGAGTCACAACCGAACTACGCATGAACCTAACGGGTCACACACTTAATGGGTTGGAACAAACCAGTATGGATACGATTCGTAAAGCGTGTTCGGATAGGATCCGTCACGGGCACGATCGACTCGCGAGGACGCTGGATGATCGACTACGACCACTGCATCAACGTGCTTGACGTTGGATGATCGACTACGACCAGTACATCGACACGCTCTTCGTCGGACCAGGTTGCTCCGACGCTTCTTCCGCTGCTCTGCGCGTCTAGTGGTAACGATCTGTGATCATCTTCTTGCTTGGCTTCCTGATTTACGTGGTAGAAATTTTGAATTGTTGCTATCATAGCCTACCCATATCCCTTCAATTCCGCCGCAGTCCCCCCTCGCTAAGGTTTCGTCCCCGACGGATAAAAGCCCACCGAGTTCATAGCCCCCGCTTGCGCTAGGTGGGAATAAATAAAAGTAGGTCATCAAGACACCCACACAACCAGATGGAACGACCACGGTGGAAAATTGCAAATTAGTTAGCCAGGTCCTCCCTATTTCTGGACATGTGGTTGCATGGTGAGGCATAGCAAAATACACTCGAAGACCGGTTCTTAACTGACTTGGGCGACTTTCAACAGAACCCTGAGCCTCGACCATAGAAATAGATCGATCTCATGCATGAACATGCACCCATCCAAACAACCAATTCGCCCAAGTCCAAACCAATTTTTCTTTTTCTTTGCTTTTCAAAATCATTTGCAAACTTTCACGACCACTCAATGTCATGGTTAAAACATTTTGACAACATTAGTCTTTTGGCAGTAAAATTCCCAAATCAAGATTTTTGGTCTAAACTTGGACTAAGCATGGAGTTTTAAAACATGCTAGTTCATACTAATGTACCAATTAGCGCTTTACTAAGGTGACAAGGGGTGATCAAATCAATAACCAAGTTTGGATGTACAAAAGAATTAGGAATAACTATGAAGTTAAAACAGGGATTTAAATTACTTAAATTCAAATAAGCATGCAATAATACTTTGAAACCAAAATTAAGTAATTTGAAATACTAGGAACAATATGATCAAGGTTGTAACTTGCCTTGCTTGAAAGCTTGAGGGGCTTCTTCGAAATACTCGGGCTCTCCTGAGTCATCGAAATCTACACAAGAGAACGCAGCAAAATCAAATAAAGACCAAATGAAATCCAAATAAACACCAAAACAAACAAACTAGAACCAACAGCAAGAAATTGAATTAAAAACGGGCCCTTGGAAGGAGGCTCGACTAGTTGGAAGGAGGTCCAACTAGTCGGGAGGTCCTGAGGATACGACAAAAAGGGTACAGGAGGTCCTGAGGATACGACAAAAGGGTACAGGAGATCCTGAGGAGGAGGTCTTGAGGATACGACAAAAAGGGTACAAGAGGTCCTGAGGATATGACAAAAGGGTACAAGAGGTCCAAAGGAGGAGGTCCTGAGGATACGACAAAAAGGGTATAGGAAGTCCTAAGGATACGACAAAAGGGTACAGGAGGTCCTGCGGATACGACAAAAGGGTACAGGAGGTCCTGAGGAGGTTTTGAGGCCCAACGACTTAGTCGAAGAGGTTCGACTAGGCGGAAGGAGGTCCAATGAAAGGTATGACTACTCAACTTGGTCGTACGAGGAATACAAAAGGATATGACTATGCAGCGTAGTCGTAAGAAGGAATACGACTACGCAACGTAGTCGTAGGAACAAGGGAAGAGAATAAGGCACGGAGAAACTCACTGAGTCTGAGAGAGAGACTGAAGGAGGAGGGAGAGAGTCAAAGGACGGCGACGATGATCGAGGACGGCGCGGGTCTCCGGCGAACTCCTTCGACGGCGAGGTGGTTGAAGACGGCGCAAGCTCCAGCGGTCACCTTGGCGACAAAACTTGAAGCACGGAGAAACTGGGCGAGAGCAAGAGAGTTGGGTGCGGAAAAATGGTGAAAGAGGGCTGCTCAGGCTTTTATAGCCAGGGAAAACGAAGAGAGAGTCACTAAAAGATTTGGAGGCGCACACGATCAAGGGCAGGTGTGCGATAGGACAGAGCACAGCCGAGCAAGTGAAGGAGGAGACGGGGGCAAGTAGGGGAGGAGACAAGAGGAGGAACGGGTACTTGCAGAAGCGACAGCATCTAATGCGACACAACATCATTTAATGCGTGAAGACAATGGCGTCAGCAGTGACGCGCCTGGAGGAAGGAGAAGGTGAGCAAGACTGACAAGTGGGGCTAGTCAACACTCAGGAGGGTGGTCAAACCAAAGGGAGGTCGTGACCAAAGAGGTGGCATGTGACCAAGGGGAGGTCGTGACCAAAGGGGATGTCGTGGCCCAAGAGATGTCACGTGACCAAGGGGAGGTCGTGATTGAAGGGGAGGTCGCGGCCCAAGGGATGTCACGTAACCAAGGGGAGGTCAGGACCAAAGGGGAGGTCGCGGCCCAAGGGATGTCAAGGGATGTCACGTGACCAAAGGGAGGCGTCCAAGGATGTCACGTGAAAAGGGAGGTCAAAAGGGAGGCGCGCCAAGGGATGTCACGTGACCAACGGGAGGTCGCGGCCAAAGTGGAGGTCGCGGCCCAAGGGATGTCACGTGACCAAGGAGAGGTCACGGCCAAAGTGGAGGTCGCAGCCCAAGGGATGTCACGTGACTAAGGGGAGGTCGTGACCAAAAGAGAGGTCGTGACTAAAGGACAAAAGGGGAGGTCGCGGCCCAAGGTATGTCACGTGACCAAGGGGAGGTCTTGGACCGGGAAGGAGGTCCAAATGCAAGGGAGATCTGGACAGAGGAAGAGGTCCAAACGCAAGAGAGGTCTAAAGAAGAAGAAGGAGCTGGGCCGAGGGGAACACAGAACGAACAGAGAAAGAGAAACAACACCAAAGAACCCCAACAAACTCAAAGCAAACCAAAATTTTGATTTAGTTGAAGTTTGATTTAGTCATTTTAAATGCTTTTAATTCCAAAATCTCAAGTTAAGCTTTAGAACTCTCATCAAAACCAAATGGTTCTTTTTATTTTAAAAAATTTCAAAAAGGCGCTGAAAATCGGGATGTTACAAACCTACCCCCCCCCTTAAGGGAATCTCGACCCCGAGATCCAGACTTGGTTAGCAAAAAGGTGGGGATACTCCGCTTTCAGATCTTCTTCTCGTTCCCATGTGGCTTCTTCTTCTGAGTGGTTGCTCCACTGAGCCTTGCACGAACGGATGACCCTGCTCCTGGTAACACGCTCCGCGACGTCAAGAATCTTGATTGGCTGCTCCACATAGGTGAGGTCTTCTTGGAGGTCGATGCTCTCAAGCGGTGTTTGCTATGTTGGAACTCGAAGACACTTCTTTAGCTGGGACATGTGGAAGACGTCATGGACTGCAGACAAAGACGCTAGTAGCTCTAGCTGATAGGTAACTTCACCTTTCCTTTCCACAATCTTGTATGGTCCAATAAATCTTGGCGCTAGTTTTCCTTTGATCTGAAATCTTCGTACTCCTCTGAGTGGAGTTACTTTGAGATAGACAAAATCTCCTACATCAAAAGACAAGTCTCTGCGACGATTGTCAGCATAGCACTTTTGTCGAGACTGAGCTACTCTCAATCGCTCTCTTATCAGCCTTACTTTACTTTTGGCATCCTTAATCAAATCAGGTCCAAAGAACTGGTGTTCTCCAACTTGATCTAAAAGGAGAGGTGTTCTACAAGGTCTACCGTACAAAGCTTCAAAGGGAGACATTTGTAAGCTGGCTTGAAAGCTGTTGTTGTAAGAGAACTCTGCATAAGGGAGGTGCTGATCCCAACTTTTTCCAAAGTCTAAAGCACAAGCTCGAAGCATGTCTTCAAGAATCTGATTTACTCTTTCTGTTTGTCCATCGGTTTGGGGGTGATATACTGTACTGAAGTTGAGTCTGGTCCCCAAGGCTTCATGCAAGCTCTTCCAAAATCTAGACGTGAACTAAGAACCTCTGTCGGATACTATCCTTTTGGGCACTCCATGCAGGCATACAATCCTGGCTATGTATAGCTCTGCCAACTTACTACTTTAATAAGTGGTCTTGACTGGTATAAAGTGTGCCACCTTTGTTAACCGGTCAATCACAACCCAAATGGAATCATAGCCCGATTAGGTCCTAGGCAATCCAATGATAAAGTCCATGCCGACTTGCTCCCACTTCCACTCGGGAATGGGTAAAGGCTGCAACAGACTAGCTGGTCTTTGGTGTTCGGCTTTGACTCTTTGGCATGCATCACAGTGGGCGATGAACTCGACAATCTCTCGCTTCATACTGACCCACCAATACTTCTCCTTTAGATCTTGGTACATCTTGGTACTGCCCGGATGAATGGAGTACGGTGATTCATGGGCTTCCTTCAGAATCAACTACTTTATCTCTTGGTGATCCGGCACACAAATGTGGCTACCGAACCAAACTGTTCCTTGCTCATCTTGGGAAAATCCTAGGGCTTTGCCTCTTCTCATATTCTTCTTGATTCCCTTGATGTCTTCATCTTCCTTCTGCTTCTCTCTGATTTGGCTCTGAATGGTTGGCTCAACTTCCAAAGCATTTACACAACCTTGGTTGACAATCTCCAAATTCAGATGTCTTAGCTCTTCATACAACATTGGCTGACTCTCCTAGACCATCATAGTGTTTCAATAGCCTTTTCGACTTAGGGCATCTGCCACTACATTTGCCTTGCTTGGATGGTAATGGATTCCAAGGCCATAGTCCTTTATCAGTTCTAGCCATCTCCTCTGCCTGAGGTTGAGCTCTAACTGGGTGAAGATGTACTTCAAACTTTTATGATCTGTAAAAATCTCACAGTGATTACCAACGAGGTAATGCCGCCAAATCTTCAAGGCATGCACAATTGCAGCTAGCTCCAGATTATGTGTCGGGTAATTCCCTTCATGAGGCTTCAACTGGTGGGAGGCATAAGCTACAACTCTTCCTTCTGGCATCAGCACACATCTAAGGCCTTGACGGCAGGCGTCACAGAAGACTTCAAAGTCTTTATGGATGTCTGGTAAGACTAGCACAGGAGCTGATACTAGTCTTTTCTTAAATTCCTGAAAACTTTGCTCACAAGCAACTGTCTATTCAAACTTCTTCTCTTTCTTCAAAAGCTGAGTCAGAGGTCTGACAATCTTAGAGAATCCCTCTATGAACCTTCGATAGTATCCAGCTAATCCAAGAAAACTCCTGACTTCGGTGACAGACTTGGGTTGCCTCCAATCCAACACGACTTCAATCTTTGCGGGATCTACTGCAACTCCTCTTGCCGACACTATATGTCTAAGAAAAGCTACTTGGCTTAGCCAAAACTCACTTTTACTGAGTTTGGCATAGAGCTGGTGCTCCCTGAGTCTTTCCAAAACTGCCCTGAGATGCTTCTCATGCTCGTTTTCATCCTTTGAGTAGATGAAAATGTCGTCAATGAATACGACCACAAACTTGTCCAAGAACTCCATGAACACTTTATTCATCATGTTCATAAAATAAGCTGGTGCATTCGTCAACCTGAATGACATCACTGTAAACTCATACAATCCATATCTCATAGAGAAAGCAGTTTTGGGGATGTCTTCTGGTCTGATCTTCAACTGATGGTAACTAGATCTCAAGTCAATCTTGGAGAAAACACTTGCTCCTTTCAACTGGTCGAAGTGGTCATCGATCCTGGGCAAAGGAGACTTGTTCTTGATTGTGACCTCATTGAGTGATCTGTAATCCACACACATCCTCAAACTGTTATCTTTCTTTCTAACAAACAGCACTAGAGCTCCCCAAGGTGATGAGCTCGGTTGAATAAAACCTTTGTCTTGCAATTCTTCAATTTGTCTCTTCAATTCCACTAAATTATTTGCTGGCATCCTGTAGGATCTCTTTGAAATTGGAGCTGTCCCTAGGACTAGGTCGATTAGGAACAGGATGTCCCTATCGGGTGGCATACCGGGTAGTTCCTCGGGGAACACATCCGGGCATTCATTGATCACTGGGAGGTCTTCCAAGACCACCCAGGAAGCCGCCAGGACCACCCGGAGGTCTTCTGGCCTTACTTCCTTCAGACTGGTCAAGATAGGACCTCCTCTAAGAGAGGTCTCAGGTCTGAATTCCACTTGGACTCCTTGCTCATTGGTGAGGGTGATAGACCTACTGGCACAATCTATCTGGCCTTGATTCTTGGCTAGCCAATCCATTCTGAGAATCACATCTAATCCCTGGGAGTGCAAGACTATTAAGTCTGCCATGAAGGATACTCCCGAGATTTTCAAGACAAGGTTTGGGCATAGGAAACTAGTCCTCATTTTCGAGCCCAAAGAATGGATTATCATAGGGTTAACTAAGGGAGAGATAGATGACCCATATTTCCCCATAAACTTACTTGAAACAAAAGAATACTAAGCTACAGAGTCAAAAAAAACTGAGGCTGGTACTGAGTTGACAAGGAACGTACCAAAGACCACGTCCGGTGCGGTCTGAGCTTCTTCCGCTGTGACATGATTCACGTGTCCTCTGGTGTACTACACTGAGGGCTTCACAGTTGAGGTGTTGCCAGGTGCTAGAGCTGCCTGATGTGGTCGGGTTGGGGTGGCTGCTTGCTGCTTCTTCGGGCACTTGTTGGTATAGTGCCCCACTTCATGACAGTGGAAACAAGTGACTCCTGCGTAGGAGGTCGTAGGAGGTGCCTTCTTCAAAAACTGGCTGCTAGGGGAGGTCTTGTGGAAACCCGAGCTGATTGGGCGCTGAGCTAGCGCTGGTACCTTGGACGAAGAGGTCTGAGAGGTCCTGCGCTAAGGTGCCTGCAGCTGAGAGGTCCGGGGCTTGGGAAACCCTCCAGGGTTGAATTTCTGGGCTGCCTTCTTCCTCTTGTGGTTCTCCATTTCTATGTCCTTGCCCTCTTGGCGGATAGCCTTGCTGACCAGCTGCTAGAAGTCTGAGTAATCTTGGGCAATGAGGAGGACTGCGAGGTCATCATTGAGCCCTTCCAAAAAACGCTCTTGCTTAGCTTCATCCGTTGCCACATCTTCTAGTGCATAGCGGGCTAACTGGTTGAACTTGTGCAAGTACTCATTAACTGAGTGGTTGCCTTGGCGCAAGGTGCGGAACTCTTTCTTCTTCAGGGACATCATACCCGGTGGAATGTGTGCACGGTGGAAACCCTGCATGAACTCGTCCCAAGTGATGGTCTGAGCATCAGCGCGGGACTGGTGAAGTTATCCCACCACTCGGACGCTGGTCCGTTCAACTGGTGATATGCGAACAACACCCTCTCACGATTAGTGCACTGGATCATGTCCAGTTTCCTGCCGACTGCTCTGAGCTACTACTGCTGAAGAAGGTCGGTGGACGCAACTTCATGAACTCTGCTATGTTGGCCCTTGGAGGGGGTGGAGCAAAAGCTTGAGATTGAGCTGCTGCTGTTGCGGCTGCTTGCAAGGTCTAGGTGTTGTTGATTGATTGAGCAAGCAAGTTGATCAACTGAGCTTGGTTGGCCATCATTTGGTTCCAATCGGGTCCTTCAGCTGGTGGGGGTGGTGGTGGAAGAATTGGGTTCTCTTGCACATTTTCTCTGTTCGGGTTGCTGGTGCTGCCACTGCCGTTGCGAGTAGTCACCTTCTTGCTCGAACTCCACAGACTGATGAAAGAAGAAGGAGAAGCTAAGGGGGACAGGACGGAACAACCCACCCAAGCAACAACCAACACGAAAAGCTTTGCCAAATACTATAAAAACTAAACAACGTTCTACTCGACACTCGTGAGGGTCTCCCAGGACCACCCGGGAGGTCTCTCAGGACCACCCAGAGGTCTTGGACACCAGGGCACCTAATCGAGAGACCACCTATAGAAATTTCAAGGAAAAGATGATCCATTTGACATTGTAAAATGGTGAGGAGAGAAAGTAAGGTAAGGAAAACTACCAAGAAGGAGGTGAGGATAGAAAGACGACCAAGATGAGGAGAGAACAAATTATTTTTCTTGTTATATAAAATAAGTTTTGAAATGCTCAACTAACGACCATTCTACTAGGTTACGACTTGCAGTAGAGATGGCTCTGATACCACTTTGTCAGGACCGGACCTTCCCGAGAGGTCTCCCAGGACCACCGGGTGGTCCTGGAGACCGGAACCAGGAGGTCCCGAAATCCTCTGTGCATAACCGAGCTAGTCTTAAGGATCAGCGCCTAGCTCCCACAGTGAACAAATGTGGTAACATCCATCAACGCAACTTTATTAAAAATAACAACAGGGTGATTACAAAAGGGGGCATGCAGCCGACAAGTAAAATTACAGCGGAAGCAAAAGACAGCAGTAGACCACTTGATTCGCCACAGGCAATCGATTGAAGGGCGCAGCCTAGACGTCTTGGTCTTCGGGATCCTCGTAGACCTCATCACCTGCTCAATATGAATCAAGGAAAAATAAGCACAACAACTGTACTCGCAAGTCACATCCGTCAAGTAACAGATTGAATACATACATACAAGGGTGTCTCAAAGGAAGGCTTATAGAGTTGATTTGCGTGAAGCCATGTTTTTTTTTTCAAATACAGGTACTAAGTTCCAAAGCAGTTATACAATAACTAAAATTCGTTTTCTAAATCTCAGTTTTATAGTCGGATAACATTCATCAGCAAATGGTGAAAGATACCCTCCTATCACAAGGCTCCTTGCCCGAACCTATTTGGATAGACATCCAAAACCATTTCTAAGAGGTCTTTTGAAAACAAAACCAAAATCTAACTTGGAGCAGTTTTGCCAGCATGTCCATGACCGTGGACACGGTTATTCGAATAGTTTTACACTCTACAGAGGTTGTATAGCTTTACCCACATGACACGACTTCTCTAGTTTGTTTGGCATCCGTCGATACCACCACTCACTACCGTAGGTAAGTGGCCTAGAGCACGTGACAAGGACTTTACAATGCGCCATTCCACCGTAATCCCCCCTCACTAAGGTTTCGCCCCCGACGGATAAAAACCCGTCGAATTCATAGCCCCCTCTTGCGCCAGGTGAGAATAAATAAAAGTAGGTCATCAAGACACCCACAAAACCGGATGCAACGACCACGGTGGAACATTGCAAATTAGTTAGCCAGGTCCTCCCCAATTCTGGACATGTGGTTGCATAGTGAGGCATAGCAAAATACACTCGAAGACCGGTCCTTAACTGACTTGGGCGACTTCCAACAGAACCCTGGGCCTCGACCATAGAAATGGATCGATCCCGTGCATGAATATGCACCCATCCAAACAACCAATTCGCCCAAGTTCAAACCAATTTTCCTTTTTCTTTGCTTTTCAAAAACATTTGCAAACTTCCACAACCACTCAATGTCATGGTTAAAACATTTTGACAACATTGGTCTTTTGGCAGCAAAATTCCCAAATCAAGATTTTTGGTCTAAGTTTGGACTAAGCATGGAGTTTTAAAACATGCTAGTTCATACTAATGTACCAACTAGCGCTTTACTAAGGTGACAAGGGGTGATCGAATCAATAACCAAGTTTGGATGTACAAAGGAATTAGGAATAACTATGAAGTTAAAATAGGGATTTAAATTACTTAAATTCAAATAAGCATGCAATAATACTTTGAAACAGAAATTAAATAATTTGAAATACTGGGATCAATATGATCAAGGGTGTAACTTGCCTTGCTCGAAAGCTTGAGGGTCTTCTTCAAAGTACTCGGTCTCTCTTGAGTCGTCGAAATCTACACGAGAGAATGAAGCAAAATCAAATAAAGACCAAATGAAATCCGAATAAACTCCAAAATAAACCAACTAGAACCAACAGCAAGAAACTGAATTAAAAACGGGCTCTCGGAAGGAGGCTCGACTAGTTGGAAGGAGGTCCAACTGGTCGGGAGGTCCTGAGGATACGACAAAAAGGGTACAGGAGGGGTCCTGAGGAGGAGGTCATGAGGATACGATAAAAGGGTACAGGAGGTCCTAAGGAGGAGGTCCTGAGGATACGACAAAAAGGGTACAAGAGGTCTTGAGGAGGTCCTGAGGATACGATAAAAGGGTACATGTGAGGACCCCGGAATATTGGAGATTTATACCGAATTAACAATCATACCAAAAGCATAATTCTTAATCAAGAACATCCGATTCTTAATTAAAAATTATACTAGAAGCATAATTCTTAACAAGGTACAAACCCAATATTCAGGTTCCCGGATATATGTATCACAATAGTTCCCAGGTTCCAGGCTATTGCACATATATCCTCAAACAACATTGTATCATACATACAAGGCATACACTTACATAATTATACATAGTGTTACAATTCGGTTTGAAAAACTACAACATCAAGTGACCTTGGGCCACAAAAACAAAAGGTAGCAGCGGAAACAAACTAAACAGTAAAAGACCACCAATGGCCCCATCACCCACAGGCTATTGAGTGGAAGTTAGAATTAGCTTCACTCGTTAGCGTCACCCTGATCGGCGCTAACAGGCATCTCATACAAATAACCATCCTCACCTGCAACAAGATGTTATAAAACCTGAGTACAGAAGGTACTCGCAAGACTTACACAAACTATGAAAAGAAAGTGTTTAATAGATCCTATTCAAAGGAGTTGAATGGATACATGCTTAATGTTATCAACAGGAAGGTTATAATGGTTTAAATTTTGCATAAAACAACACATCTTAAGCCTATACTTGCTAAGTTTTGGCAAAGCAGTTTTATAAATCAATTTAGACTAAAACAGTAAGTAAAAGAGAGCATAATCATAATCAATAATCAACATTAAAGTGGCTGTCCACTAATCATTAAAAACATTGCATGAATAACTCTCATGCTGAAATAGTATTCCAAATCAAGTGGTAATTAAAATCTATACAAAGATCTATTCAACTCAAGCGTTGTCCATAACCGTGGACACGGCTATTCGAATAGTTTTGAAACCCTGCAGGGGTGTACATCTTTACCCACACGACTTAGCTAGCCCGTAAGCCATCTAGAATAATAGCACACTGCCTTTGGAGTCTTGGTACCGTAAACTAAGATTTGGTGTTTTTCAATAAGTTAACGCTATTGAGTCGAATACCCATGTGTGATCGATCCCTTCGATTCCAGTTACTAATAGAAACGCCAACCGGGGCCCACATATTGTCTTGGGAATGCCGAATTCGATCAACAAAATGCAAACCGTGCTCATTGCACATATTACATCGCAATCGGAGCCCTTAAGGTATGTACATATGATGGAACGCATGTACGTCCTCACCCTCTTAAGAACATATGATATAGATATGAGATCAACCACATATGCCCTTACTTTCCTGTTTTTCAACTCAATAGCACTAACCCTTTACTTAACCAAACCGTGCCCATACACTGCGCGTGGAAGTACGTTGGGGCTTGAATCGTCTAGTCAATGTTCAGTCCTTAATCAATCCAGACAAGACACCCACATTTCCCAATCTCGTGCACAAAGGCACCATCACTAGCATCCACTTGTCTAGATTTAAAATCAGTAAACAACAACAAAATGTGTTTTCATTTCAGATTTACATAGGCTGAACCAAGAATCAAAATAGATAAAATTCATTTAGTGTTTCCAAGTTTGGTAAAATAAACTTGACTACACTACTGCATCGCATGGCTAAGCATTTCTCGAATAAGTAATTAAATACTGAAGCACTACCTTAAGTTTGAGTGTATGATCAGATTAAGGGTAAACCTCAAGTGTTAGGTGATAACTAACTATTAACAGATTACCAATAAATTTTTAGAAAATTAGCATGCAACAAAGTTGTCCCGGTTTTATAAATCTACAGTTCAAAATTGGGATCAACATGGTGCAGAGAGGATGCTTGCCTTGGTAATAATAGTAAACCTCTTGTTCAAATTCTTGTTGCTCAATACCAGATTCAACCACTTCAGAAGAACCAGAATCTAAAAGAAAATAAAATCCAATGAACACAAGGAAAAAGGCAGAGAACAGCATGTATAAAAAGAATGCATGGTCAATGGCGTAATGCATTATTAGCAACATGCTTAAGCTACATCAACTTTAGATAGAAACAATAGACTACAACTAACCTTTGCTAGTATTATTTACCACAAATTAGAGTTTGGGTTTAGAACTACAGTGTCAGATCTTAGAAACTGAAACAGGATAGATTATAAATGAATTGTTTGCTGAGCTAAACATCTTATAATTGAAATATCTTGCTTGAACTAAGAGTATTCAAAGTTAGGATAGTAACCTAACTCATCATTTAATAATTAATTGACAGTAATTTAAGAAATTGAAAACCTTGCTGTCGGTTCAACCGGCAACAAAACAGCAAAGTCCAGAATTGAAGATTCTTGCTTATAGATCACACACTTAAACACCAGATTCTTGTTAGAGCTAAACCTAATATTTAAGAAAGATAATACCCTAGACCAACCCTTGTTAACCCTTATAGCAAGATTAACAGAAAATGGATAGAACTACAGATTTTGTCGGTTTGCCTGACAACAACTGACAGAGGAAGGACTTTGATAAACAGTTAAGTTGAAGGCATTAAGAATAAAAAGAACAACTTCTTATGTTGCTAGGGTTTAGATAGAACCTAAATAAGCTGATAAGATAACATGAGAAACCCTAGAACTTCAAAACGATATGAAAGACCGAAAAGTTATAAATAGAACTTTTCAGTCAAGCAAGATTTGAGCTAAGAATTCCTAAATGAGTGATTCCTGTGAGTTACTGAGGTCTTATGGAGCTCAAGGTGGAAGGGAATAACAACAGATCTTACCAGCCGGACTTGGAGAAGATGAAGTTACCAAACCGGCCGAAAATAGAAAGTGATCACTCCACACGTTTTCTGTTGACAAAAGATGTGATTAAGGATTGATTTTAGTTCTCAAGCTCACCAGATCTAAAGAGCAAGAAAGAGAATGGATAAGAACTCCACCGAAGAGGAGGATAAGCTTCACTACCTCAACAATGGTGGATAAGCATGAAACTAGGGTTTTTATAGTGTTTGAACCTCCAGAGAAATAGAGAGAATTCTCTAGAGTTGATGAGGTGGCAGCTTGATGCCAAATACCAAAAGAATATTCGCCCAATTACTGTGCAATGCCATCGCTCCGGCGATGAAGTCGGCGACGGCACATAGGCGAGAGGAGGAAGAGAGAGGCGTCACTGACGAGTGGGCCCCAATGTCAGCCACAGCAACGCACACAACATCGCAATCACCAAGGAACATCAGGCGTTTGATTAGAAACGAGCGGCTGCGATGGATCAGGGCGTTGAGAAGTTCTAACCAGTACTCTTTTCGTATGGGCCGTGCGATTACAAATAAACGGCTGAGATAGATTAAGAGAATCGGGAGGTCCGAACGTTACAATCCACAAGGGCCATTCGATCACAATCTAACGGTGGCGCAAAAATAAGGCCTTAAGCGCACACGCTTGAAGCGGCACCGTAGGATTTAAATCCAACGGCCAAAATTTAATGCGCGCCGATGAGTTTTGAATCCCAAAAGGAAGACACGTTGGATATGAAATCAACGGTGAGGATTGATGGGGTGTTGAGGTGGTCCGAACGGCCCATCAATACAGTCCGTGCGATCAAAATCCAACGGTGGAGATCACGTGGTGCATTCGGGCGGTCCGAACGCCCACTAGATCCGGTTCGTTCGCTGAGGATCCAAGGGCTCGCGGCATTTCGGCTTTCCCCATTCAAAATGGTATACATCGAAAATGACGCACCACACGATTAAGATCCTACGGCTAATATTGCGGGTCGATCGAATGGTCCGAACGCTCACGCCGATCCGGGCGGTTCAAGGAGGATCCAACGGTCACGAAGTTTTAATGCGCTGCTTTTGGTTTTAAATCCAAAATTGGGCGCGGTTGGATTGAGATCCTACGGTGGAGATTGCGTCGCGTAAATGGATGACCTGCACAGCGCTGCAGATCTTGCCCGTTCATCAAAGAAATCGACGACCCACGCTTACTTGGAGTTAGAGCGTGCGCATGAACGTGATGAGCCGGACTCGTGCACTGGTTGGACTCAAACTCGTTGGAATCGAAGTCATTCTGATTGCTAAGGGTCGGGTTTAGACCGGATGAGTTGACCAATCTCATTTAAATCCTCAAAAGTTTGACCGGTGCTTTAGAAATAGCAAATAAATTTGTAAAAATATGAATTTTTGCAGAATTGCTCTTGGGATGATATATTCCCAAATAAATTTTGAAAACCACTGCTTCTCAGTTTAAATTACATAAATAATTCATTTAAACCTAATAGGTTTATTTAAAGACAAATATTTTTATCAAAGTCAAGATAATCTTTTAAAATTTAACAAAAATTACTTTTGGCCAAGATATTTTATCTAGTTTTTAATAAATTTTTTCCCGGTCTTAATACCAACATTGATTGGCATTTTCTTTTGAAGCTTCAAACAAGTATGGGTTTTAGGCTAGAAAATTGGGGAAGTTAGATTGTGACATAATGCCCAGTTTGCCAAAATAAACAGTGATGCTATGAACAACATCTTATTACTGTTTATTAAAGCTGAGGCTGTTACAGCACAGGAGGTCCTGAGGAGGTCCTGAGGCTTAACGACTTAGTCGAAGAGGTTCGACTAGGCGGAAGGAGGTCCAATGAAGGGTACGACTACTCAACGTGGTCGTACGAGGAATACAAAAGGATACGACTATACAGTGTAGCCGTAAGAAGGAATACGACTACGCAACGTAGTCGTAGGAACAAGGGAAGAGGACAGGGCACGGAGAAACTCACCGAGGCCGAGAGAGATACTGAAGGAGGAGGGAGAGAGTTGAAGGACGGCGACGACGATCGAGGACGGCGCGGGTCTCCGGCGAACTCCTTCGACAGCGTGGTGGTTGAAGACGACGCAAGCTCCAGCGGTCACCTTGGCGACGAAACTTGAAGCACGGAGAAACTGGGCGAGAGCAAGAGAGTTGGGTGCGGAAAAGATGCTGAAAGAGGGCTGCTTAGGCTTTTATAGCCAGGGAAGACGGAGAGAGAGTCACTGAAAGACTCGGAGGCGCACACGATCAAGAGCAGGTGTGCGACAGGACAGAGCACAGCCGAGTAGATGAAGGAGGAGATGGCGGCAAGTAGGGGAAGAGACAAGAGGAGGAACAGGTACTTGCAGAAGCAGCATCATTTAATGCGACACAACAGCATTTAATGCGCGAAGACAATGGCGCCAGCAGTGACGCGCTTGGAGGAAGGAGAAGGTGAGCACGACTGACAAGTGGGGCCAGTCAACACTCGGGAGGGTGGTCAAACCAAAGGGAGGTCGTGACCAAAGTGGTAGCACGTGACCAAGGGGAGGTCGTGACCCAAGGGATGTCACGTGACCAGGGGGAGGTCATGACCAAAGGGGAGGTCGCGGCCCAAGGGATGTCACGTGACCAAGGGGAGGTCGCGGCCAAAGGGGAGGTCGCGACCCAAGGGATGTCACGTGACCAAGGGGAGGTCGTGGCCCAAGGGATGTCACGTGACCAAGGGGAGGTCACGATTAAAGGACAAAAGGGGAGGTCGCGGCCCAAGGGATGTCACATGACCAAGGGGAGGTCGCGGCCCAAGGGATGTCACGTGACCAAGGGGAGGTCACGGCCCAAGGGATGTCATGTGACCAAATGGAGGTTGTGAGGACCACCCGGAGGTCTCTCTGGACCACTCAGGAGGTCTTGGACGGGGAAGGAGGTCCAAACGCAAGGGAGGTCTAGACAGAGAAAGAGATCCAAACGCAAGGGAGGTCTGGACAGAGGAAGAGGTCCAAACGCAATGGAGGTCTGAACAGAGGAAGAGGTCCAAACGCAAGGGAGGTCTGGACAGAGAAAGATGACCATATGCAAGGGAGGTCTAAAGAAGATGAAGGAGCTGGATCGAGGGGAACACAGAACGAATAGAGAAAGGGAAACAACACCAGAGAACTCCAACAAACTCAAAGCAAACCAAACTTTTGATTTAGTTGGAGTTTGATTTAGTCATTTTAAACATTTTTAATTCCAAGATCTCAAGTTAAGATTTAGAAGTCTCATCAAAACCAAATTTTTCTTTTTATTTTGAAAATTTTCAAAAAGACACTGAAAATCGGGATGTTACACTCTCCCTCTTCCTCTCCTATCTTTTCCTCTCTTTTCCTCTCCATCTCCTCTCTTTCTCTCCTCTCGGCGTCGCTGTCTCAAGAAATGACTAATTTGTTTCACAAGCGTACGTCATGCCATGATATATAACCGCCTCTAGTCGCCCATTGTTGGGCGACTTGAGCCCAGCGTTGAGTGACAGGTGTCCTAGTCGTCCAATCATTCGGCGACTAGTAGCCAGTCGCGCTACCGTATGGCGACTTGGAGGCGAAAGATTCAGTCGCCTCAGAGTTAAGCGACTTCAACTTGTGTCGCTCACTAGTTGGGCGACTAAGACAAGTTTCTAGAGTAATACGTGATTATTTCTGATAAAAATAAAATAAAATAGTATTATTCCTGTAATTCTGAATAGAAATAGATTATTAAAAAAAATTCCCTCTTCCTGCCGTTTCCTCCCCATCTTCCAACAAAGCAATCACATGCATGTCCAGCCCAGAGACACCCTTCCCACTGCCTATTCTTTCTCTCCAGCACTATTCCATCGTCCTTTTTGTCCTTTTCCTCACTGCCTTTTAATCTCCCAACAACCGAAGCCACAACAGTCCACAGCCACTTCAACCCCACTCACTGTCATCTTCATCTCCCCACGCCATTTCTCTTTCTTTTCCCCCCAAACCGAGCTGCACAGCCATTTTCCTCTCCTTGAACATTAGTTCATCTCCCACACTTCTCTCCTCCCAATCACCACCAAAAATCAATAATCCAACAACGCATGCTATGCCATTGCGATCATCACCGCAAGAGGAACCTATTTTAGTGATTTGTTTCCGCATGCATGACCATTTGAGCAAGTTTGAGAGAAAGGGGAGGAAGTAACAGTGGACTGGCCGGCAGCAGCATGCAGTCCTTCCCGAGCATCATTTGGATGGGCAGGATGGCCGTCTTCATCCTCATGTGCATCTTCTTTTCTCTAGCCTTCGTGTCCTACGTCCACTACGTGAGTCGGCAGCACATAAAGGGCCAGGGTTATGCCCATGAGCAAGCCGTCAAGCTACCCCTTGGGCCTTGGCTGCATGGGCACGGCCGAGGCCCTGGCTGGGAGCAGCGGCGCGGTGCGGCGGCCTGGAGCGCTCGGTAGCCAGCGCCCAGCAGCGCGTGGCGCGGCACGGCGCCAACAGGCACACAGCTCGGCGAGGTGGTGGCGCACTGCGACAAAGGACGACAACGCGGCCATGGCGGCTGAGTCGTAGAACGCGGCGGCGATTTGGCGAGGCCGAGGCGGCGCAGCGCCCAAGTCGCGACCGGCACGGCGACGCAGGAGCAGACGTCGGTCGAGCGCTGGAGCGCGTCAGCCTGGCGCACAGGCGGTGGAGGCACGGCAAGGCGGAGCCCGAGGCCGAGGCGCTGCATGCATACAGCGACAGCATCGGCAGCGGTGGCGACCGAACGGCGACGGGAATGGCGGAGGATGGCCGAGGGGCACGGTCGGTGTAGCACATAGCAGTGTTAGATTAGTCTTAATGTTTAGTAATTGTTACGTTGGATGTAACGTGCTAGCAGAAGTGCTAGATATAGTTTGCATTTTAGGAGTCGTCGGTTTGCACGTAGACTAGTACTAGGCGAGTCGTCGGAGCCCTTCCGGGAAATCCACCGTCTCACACTCCACGAGCAGCCAAATCAAAACTGATCACACCTGCAACAACGAACGAGGGAGATCATCACACTGATCCAGTTAATTCACAGACCGGAGGCCACCACCTCCCAACGCGAAATCAAAATTGCGGGCCCCCGCTATCTCAAGCACGGAATCGAGCCAGGAACGGAGCCCCATCGATCCCGCTGCACCCTCGTGAACATGCGCGCTACGCATTCTTCTCTCAATTGCGGGCGTCTACGCGTAACTATCTACCACATCGGAAGGACGGGGCGTAGATTACGAGTGGAAAGAAAATGCAGTGGGACGGAGTCTCTCGGTGAGGCTCTGTCCTATCACCGTCTATCTCGTCTCTCTCTGATCCAACGGTTCGGGGGCGAGGTCTCGTCCTATAGGATTTTCTTCCGTGCGAGTGCGACAGCGTTGAGATTGAGAGACAGCTGAGGGATAGGAGTGGCAGTCGCCGGCGGCGAGGTGGACGAGCAGTGGTGGAAGAGTGGCCGTGAGGTGAGAGGACGAAGAGAGGAGGAGCGCCTCGACTCGCCATGAGGAGGATTTCGTCGGTATCTGATGAATTCTGAGCTGTCCTGCTCCCAGATTCCGGGGAGGTATGCATGCTATATGGATGGTGGGCTGTGATTGTTATGGGCTAAGGCCCATGTTTATGCCAAGTGGGCCTCTTTGTAGCCTAGTATTATTTAGGCTTTTCTAAGCCAAATTCTACCGGTCAAATCTTTTTCTTTTCTTTTGTTGAATCTGAGCGTTATTCATTGATTAATAGTAGGATTACAATCATCCCTAAGCAATTACTCCCTCCGTCCACAAATATAGGTCTTTTTTATTTTTCACAGTCTCCGGTCTCCGTTACCAGACTTAGACTACAATTTATTATCATAGTATGCTAGCAAATATAATAAAAAATATGCATTATAAAAGTATTTTGCAAGACAAATCTATTGACATCATTTTTATGTAGTCAATCTATGTACTTTAGCATATATTAATGATCAAAGTTTCAAAAACATGACTGCACGGAATCTACCATTACCTACATTTGTGGATAAAGGGCGTACAAAAGAAATCCGGTGCTTGTAACCCTATACACTTATCATTGCCTACCGAGACTTGTTTTGCAGAAAGATGGGCTGCTACATTTGCCGTAGTCGCAACTCACACAAGTCAAATGTGCCGTTCTACCAGGGTCAAATCAAATGTATACTCACCAATATTTTGCACATGCAAATCTCGGAAAAAGTAAGCAGTTTGCACACGCAGCTTTTCATACTTCAAAGCTCATAATAATAATTATACTATACAGATTGACTCTCTCGAATCATCTAAACGAAGGATTGGATCTCTTGGATAGCAGAGATCCGGAATCCGGATAATTTACTGTAACGCAGAGGATCGTTATGTAAATAGTTATTTGTGGGTGTGTAAAGAGACAATGCTATTATAGTAAATATTGTAGAGACAGTGAAATATTTGCTGTAGTGAAAACACTATACTGAGAATCTTAACCTTTATTTTTACACGAACCACTGTAGATCTCGAAACCTTCGGAAAACCCCTTTCCTCGACGTGCTTTTCTTCTGATACGAGGTGAGAAAATTTTCGACGAGGAGCCAAGCTGTGATGGATGGTATTGTCGGCGCCGTTCGTTTGGTGGCGCATCGGCACCAGAAAATGCTACGGCGACAATGAAGAATCTCCACCCCTTGCAGGCCTGGAGCAGCCATTGTGATGAACGTGCATCATAAGCAACTGAGCAAGGGATCTATTGACGCTGTTTTTATTTATGCAAACACTACCAAACGAAAAGGCCTCATTCGTAGCTTTTACACCGATTGTTGGATAAAAAAACAAATTACATGTTAGAAAAATAGGAACAAAGGAGACACGAATTTTTACGTAGAAAACTCTTACGAGAAAAAATTACAGGCGCCAATCGGCGATGATCACTATATGAAGCGATTACAAAAACGCAGGGGATTATAATGAGGTGTCGATTTCCCCGTGCGACTTACAAGAGGTATATAAAGAGGTAAAAGGACTTAAAGTCAAAGTAGAAACTAATCGGCTAATATAGTATATTACATATACTTCCATATTAAAAATTCGGATCAAATACGGATCCAAATATCAACATTACATATGAGGTGTCTTATATGCTCATGCAAAAATCCTAATGTATGTGGAAAATATACTCTAATAAGCAACTATTAGTGAAATTTCAATTACAAAATCCATTTCCTTTGGGTTCTATTTGTTGGCACCCTAGCTTATTCGAAAAAGCCTAAGTGACTCAAGGCTGCCACCACCGCCACTACCTTGTGCATGTCTATCGGTGATCTTTTTCATAGTAGGTGCCCGGTAATTAGCCTCTCTGTTCACATTTATTTGCCAGTTTTGACCACTTTATTTGTCCACGTATACTTGTCACTTCACATTTTTCAATGCAATCTTTCTCATTTCGCCCTCGTGAGATACCTCACCTCTGAAAAAAAATTTACTGAGAGCCTCCCTCATAAGACCATCCTGTTAGCTGTTGGATCCCCTCTCAAACCGATCCAATGGCTAATACCCTCTTATCACATTTTCTTTCCTCGCCTCCCGGGGGTGGGAATGGTCTATTTGATTTGTTATCAAGATCAGTTTAATTATTTTAAATAAAAATAGTGTTCGCCTTGGTAACTGTGCACATGTCAAAAGTGACGAGTCCACGCGAAGCGCGAGAGTACCATGTTTGTTTACTCTTTAAGCTGGTGGGCCCCACAGGCTCCAACCGAAAGGCCCAACCGCCATCCAGCGACACGGTATAGGACACGAAGTCACGAACTATTGGACTGGCACGCGGTTCGTCCCACAGATCACACACTGACCGGTGGGCCACGCAACTCTGAACCCACATGTCACTCACTGGGCTGGAGGCCACCGGCAAATAGTCAGCCGGGCCCGCGCCAACTGCAGCACACTGCTCGACCGACGCGGCATTCCTTCGTCCGGAGAATTTCCCTACTCCCGTACACCGAGCCCACGCAGTACTGCGCAATGGCGCTATCCAATGATTCCAATCCACCTCGATCCATACACCGAGTCCACCCAAACACCCGCGCCAACTTCGCATCCGCACCATTTACTCTCGGCGAAGATTCTCCCTCCCTCCCTACACCCTCCCCACCGACCAAGCCCCACTAACCCGTAGATGTCACGTCGCGATCCGTGCCAGATCTCGTTAACTCCGTGCACCGGGACCACGCGGGGTCGAACGGCATCACCCCGCGGCTTCCTCAGTCCCCCCTTCTACTCCTCACACGTACCCACCAACTCGATCCCCCTGAGCTCACACAACGCACACACCCGCAACTCCTCGCTCGAGTCCACGTGCCGCGCCGCCGCGAGCTAGCTTCCTCGCCGCCGGCGTTGACCTCCATGGACCCGCGCTTCCCTTTCCCGGCGCCTGCGCCGGGCTCTGGCGGCGGTGGCGGCGGAGGACGTGGGCACCACCGGCGGGCCCACTCGGAGACGTTCCTGCGCCTCCCCGACGCCGACCTCCTCCTCGACCCCGACGGGGACTTCTCCTTCTCCGACCTCGACTTTCCCTCCCTCTCCGACGACTCCCCTGCGGTCTCCGACCCAACCCCGCCTCCGCCGCCGCCCATGGCGGCGGCCGCGCCCCCGGCGCCGGCGCCCCGGCCCCCGGGAGGGGCCCACATGAGGAGTCTCTCCCTCGACGCCGCCTTCTTCGAGGGCCTCGCCCTGCAGGGCGGAGGAAGCGGGGGAGGTGGGCATAAGAGGAGCGGGTCGATAGATGGGGCCAATTCGCCGTTCGAAGGCGAGTCGGCGCTGTCGAGCGAGTTGCCCGACTACGCCAAGAAGGCCATGCCGGCCGAGAGGCTCGCCGAGCTCGCGCTCATCGACCCCAAGCGCGCAAAGAGGTGAGGAAGTCTTCAGCTGCTCCCCTTTTTGCCAGTCGATTTTTCATGTTTTCAAGATCCGGAAGGAGGTGTATTGTCATCTAATACTGGAATTTAGCTTGTGAAGCATGTATGTTGGAGTTTATAGCGATTGCTGCTAGTGTTAGTGTGCTATCTGTTTTGGGATCTGGGCTATCTGCCTTGTCTTAGTGATTACTCCATAATTGTGCGGTTTTAGGGTTTCTCGTGGTAGTTTCGAGTTGTACTGGATTTGTTGATTTAGATTAAGCTTGTGGTGGTGCCTGTGTGTAGGATTCTGGCCAACAGACAGTCGGCGGCGAGGTCGAAGGAGAGGAAGACCAAGTACACTATTGAGCTGGAGAGGAAGGTCCAGACACTGCAGACCGAGGCCACCACGCTGTCAGCACAGCTCACGCTTCTCCAGGTATGTTTTTTATTTATTCGAAAGTGCAAGATGAGCTTATATTTATCTAATCAGCTGAGTTCGTTAATCGGTGGTCAATTGTTATGTTTGACATGTATTATGACCATAGTAGAGCAGCTTATACAATGTTATGAATATTGTGTATGTATTCAAGAGGCTCAATGGGCATTTGAACTGATGTTCCATATGGCATCATTGTATGCAGGTAGCACTTGAATGTGTCATATTTCTAGCTTCAATGATATATGTGGTTCTAGAAAACATGTGATCTATACATGGAAAATGAGAAAGGCATGGACGCATTGTAAATCGATTTTGTATTAACATTCTCAAATCTTTTCTGGATTTTTTCATGGTGTGTGACCGCCGGGGGGGGGGGGATGAGGATTTGCCTTCACATGAGTAAACCATATATGTATACATTTTCATTTGAAAGAGCGCAAGCATATTTGTTCTTTATTTAATACCTTTCTGCCTCGGTTCTTGTAGTTCACATGACAATTAGAGTAGGAATCGATGCACCTAATAGTTTTTGAAGTAAGGCATATGTCTGGAGCTTGATAGATTGCTCACCACAAATGGGGCTAGCACCGCGGGGGGGAGGGGGGGGGGGATGAGGATTTGCCTTCACATGAGTAAACCATATATGTATACATTTTCATTTGAAAGAGCGCAAGCATATTTGTTCTTTATTTAATACCTTTCTGCCTCGGTTCTTGTAGTTCACATGACAATTAGAGTAGGAATCGATGCACCTAATAGTTTTTGAAGTAAGGCAGATGTCTGGAGCTTGATAGATTGCTCACCACAAATGGGGCTAGCGATGTGCCATTTCAGAATATGATTCGAACGAAATGGATGTAATTAGATGGGTAGTGTTAGGCTGAAGATTAAGTGGTCACAAGATTCTCTCTCTCTCAAGAAAACTTGGCTAGTACTCTACCATTTAGTTAGGCTAGGACAATCAACCCATAATCCCAGGAGTAACATTACACATTTATGCTCTGAAAAAAAGGAATAAGAAGAATGAAGCTGAGCTATCCAGACTACAGAGTTGATTCTTGTTGGTTACGTACATAATATTCATGTATGTTTCAAACTTCGCATTAGTATTGATAAGACCTCTGTGATAATAGATGAATTCTGTCACAACACTACAGATATTTTACTAGCTTTATCCATATCAAGTAATGAACTAATATCAGTGGTTAGCATGTGATCTGGATTTCTTGGATACATTCAAATGATTTTGTTGGATCATTCTATAATTTATTTGATGAGACTGAGAGAACTAGAGTACTGTTTTTTTTTTATGGGGTACATTGTTGTTGGACCTAATGCTGTTAACTGTCTGCCGGTCTGCTGAGTATACTGTTGCTGAGTTAGTATTACTCATTTTTAGTAAATATTTAACTGTATGTAGCGTTTTCATGGATGTATGTGTTTCATAGTTATTGATTTTTGGACCATTCTAGCACACAACCCCCCTTTTGTCTGTCATTGAGAATGTTTGATAGGTAATTGCTAGCCGACCTGTAAGCCAAAAGTTTGTTTTGTTTTAGTTTGTGATATGACATTTAATATCTGGTGATCTAATTTTGTTTCTTTTGTTCATCACATATCTGATTTATTGCAATTTACTTGAAACCCAGAGGGATACATCTGGTTTAACTGCTGAGAATAGAGAGCTGAAACTCCGGTTGCAGTCCACAGAAGAGCAAGCTAAACTACGGGATGGTATGCTCTGATCTTCCTTTGGAACTTCAGTCTTCCAGTAGTCATTGTTTGAATGCTCTGAAAGACTAAGTTTGTCTGCTACAAGGTGTCTAAATCTATTGACAAATTGTTGGGCAGTTAGTAAAGCCAAATTGAACATTCGTATTTTCCTAGTTTTGGAATCAACATACTGAAATATTTCCTTTCCACCAAATGCAGCTCTGAATGAAGCCCTGCGAGAAGAAGTTCAGCGACTTAAGATAGCTGCAGGGCAAGCTCCAAACATGAACGGGCATCCCTTCAATGGCGGACTACAGCAGCAGATTCCATCCTATTTCTCTCAACAGCAGCAGCAGATGCCTTACTTAGGCAGCCACCAAGCTCAGCATCGCCATTCAAGCCATCACCAGAGCTCATCGAACGGTGGCCAGTCTCTGAGTGGTCAGTCCCTAAACAACTCCATGGATTTCATCTGAGGAGAATTTCAGGGCCCCTATTAAACCATATACCAACTGCAGTTCAGCATTGTAAAGATAGCTAATGTACAATGTATGCATATGAATCGTTGATAGGGCAGCTAGCCGTTCTTTGTATCATTAATCAGAAAGTAATTCTTATATGACAATCTTTTTTTCCTTCTTTGCTGGTGTCTGGATTAATGCCTTAGACTGAACAATTAATCGTGCTTAACAAATTAGTACTTGTCAGTGTTTACCTTGTTAAGTGGCTTTTTTGTAAATGCCGATGTTTTCCAGTTGCAAAGTCGCTTATAGGCCAACAGAAGTTACAGAAACCATACGTAGTTCAGTTCCTTTGCTGTTAAGTTGCATCTGTTGTATACCCACCGCTGGTGAGTCCGGTACGATGATCATCGTTGTGAAGGAAGAAAAATTACACATGCACAAGTACAGAAAGTAAAATAGACACAGAGATATAGAGGACTTCTTATGCTCTTTCTTTTGTTCCTAAGTAGTCCATACAATGATTGGAACCTCTTATAAATAGGCTAAAGCCCTTCGAAGGGATAAGGATGAGGAGCCCTCTATTGGCCAAGGTTGGCCGGCCTAGGCCCAAATTTTCTAACACTTCCTATTGGACACTTATCCGACAAGTTCATGCATCGTCAAAACTCCATAAAAACTCAGTGGGAAAATTTTAGAGAAATAGTACATGATACACGTTCTTCTATGTTACACGAATTTTCTCGTTAAAAACATTAACCGAGAAACTTCAGAAAAACTCGTCAAGGGAAAAAGTGCACAATCCACCCAATGTCATTTAATCTCTAGGATTTATTCTTTGGGTACTCGATCTTCGTGATCAAATTTCAATAATGAGTTCGTGAAGATTCTCCTCCTGAGTTCTGTACTTCTCTAAGTCTCATCATTCAAATTCTATGTATGCACCTTTCAAAGCTGCATTAGTGAATAAATCTGCAAGATTTTAACATGATTTGGTATGCAATATTTTAATTTCGTCCATCTTTTGCAAATAATGAGCATAGAAGAATTTAGGGTTGATATGCTTTGTGAATTGATTCTTCACATAACCCATCTACACTTGTGCAACACAAGATGTATTATCTTCATAGATAATTGTGGGAGTTTGTGCGGTATTCAATCCGCACGACTGCTGGATGTGGTGAATCATCCACCGAAGCCAATCACATTCTCGTGAGGCCTCATACAGTGCTATGATTTCCGACTGGTTCGTCGAAATCGATACAAGACTTTGCTTAGACGCTTTCTATGAAATTGTAGTTCTACCACACAGGAATATATAGCTTGTTTGCGACTTGGTTGTATGCAGGTCCGACAGGTACCCGACATCTACATAGCCAATCATAGTTAGGTCTTAGTTCTTTCTATAGAACAGACCAAGGTTTGCTTCCTTAGAGGTATCGGAAGATGCTCTCCTATTGCACTTAGGTAAGGAAATTTTGGTCCAGGACTTCCTCCCCCTCTTCTCTAGGTCTGTACAGTTACTTGTCTTGCTACAAGGATCTCTCGACCATCGACACTTTCGAAGGATATGCCATTCCAAAGCCAAACATTTTTAACACTTTTTGAGTGTAGGTTGACTGATGCACTAATATCCCTTCAGAGGTATACTCAAGTTGCAAGCTTAGATAATATTTGGTTTTACCTAAATCTATCATTTCGAACTCTAATACAATGTGCTAAATGTTTTAAAGGGTCACACCTAGGGATGGAAATCTCGCCCGATAACCCGGTTACCCGTGGGTAAAAACCCTAATAGAGGTGGGTATGTTCTTAGTTTTGTGTCCACGGGCATGTTCGTGGGCGCAGAGTTCCACCCGATGGGTAAATGGGCATGGGCATAGGTAACCTCTCCTCATGCCCGTTTCGCCCATTTACCTGCAAAAAGCTTGACAAGTGGGCCCAATATCAAAGAGTAATCTAATACTAGCATCAATGCATGTATTCAAACTAAGCCCAATTAGCCCATACTAAATCCTCATGTCGTTGCCCAGCCAAACCTGTCCTTTGCATGTAACTCGCTCAGCTGACTCACTCGCATAGTAGCAGATGACACCACGCCTCTTCCCCTCACCCTCCATTCACTCGACCGCTGCCTCCAGACCTCCATCTGGTCGCCGCTTCCTCCAATGGACCTTCCATCGGCTCACCTCTGCATTCGATAGTCGTCGCCCTCCGGTAAAAGACGCCACTACTTCCAGTTGCACCCGTCCGTCGGGATCCATCTCCATAGGAATAGGCAAGCTCTTTTCCTATGCTTTTTTTTCATCATGTGAAGATTCTTTACAAATTAATGCACACGGATTGACGAACTCGTGATATTTATCACAAATCTTTGTTTTGTGGCCGCAACTTTTGATATTTTGTCAGATTGTTGTATTAATTGACCCTATTTCTTTTAGATCTATGATATTTAAGGAATGTGTGATTCTAATTTGAAAATCAAGAAAATCCCGATTTCATCATTTCATGCAAATTCAAACTTCCGAAGGCCATAACTTCCTCATTTGAACTCTGATTCGAGTGATTCAAATTTCTAAATTCATCTAAATTCCTTATATTCCTATTAGTATTTATTTAGTATTTATTTGAATTTAATTTAGAGTTGTTTTATTTATTTAGCTTGTTTCGCGCGTATAGATTCCGGTGTTTCGGACGAATTCGTGGACCCGACAATCGAAGCATCTCTACTCTTCAACAAAGGAAAGTCATAGACCTTTGATCATATTGAACCCATTTTTAAAAAGTATATTGTTTGATATGAACATGCATTGCTAATTTTATAATAAATAGTTTCAGGATTAGTTAATTACCTAATTGCCATTATGCCTCCTTGATAAATTCAGAATGACATGTATCCTTGAATGATATAATTCCTTGGACACCTTAGGATGGTTAATTAATAGTTGGACATTATTGTAACACCAACTTGGGTACCGTATTATGCTTAGCCAATGCTTTAGTTATATGATAGATTCATGATCACATACTCAAATAATGATGGAATTTGACTAAAGGAAATATGGAACTATGGCGGAGCCACTTTTGATAAAAGATGTTGTGTCATGACTAGGGTGGTCATTTGGCCGGGTTGAACCCAATTGATTTATACTCGGACGAGTGATCGTGCAGTAAAGGGGATGATTTCGAGATGAGGTTGCCTCGCCTGAATAACCACTAAGGACTTAACTTTGTGCGCTATTGATCTGGGCCATACCGTGCAACCACAAGTCCATTTATGGGGTGGACCTAGCCAACTAATTAGCAATGTTTTGAGTCAGTTTTGTGTTGGTTGATTATGGCGCAAGAGGGGGCCCGGAATGGCGAAACCTTAGCGAGCAGAACCGGATCAAAACAAAACTTTGTAAAGGCCTTGTGATAATCTCTTAGTCGCACACCTCGGAAGTGTGTTAAACGGACATTATAAGATGATTATCTCTTGTGGGTCAAGCTGTACAACCTCTGTAGAGTGTAAAACTATTCGAATAGTTGTGTCCCCGGTTATGAACAATGCCTGGTGATTTCACACGAGGGGTAGACTTTTATCAAAAATGTTGGAATGGGTTGGTCGAATCTAGTAGATGGATGTGATTGATGGTTGGGAAGTGAACAAGGTGTTGACTAGTTGTTTAAAAGAAAATTAATTACTTATGTATGAATCTTTTAAAACAATGCTTTACAATCTAATTATTGTATTTAATGTCAAATATTGCTTTCTGCAAAATAGTCATAAAGCTATCCTTGTCAAACCTTGCATGAATATTACTTGCATACATTTCTCTGCAACTTGCTGAGTACATTCAAAGTACTCATGGCTTTATGCCCTTTGGTTGATCAGTCGCTGAAGAAGAACCAGGAAGCACCGAGTTCTACGAAGAAGACTACTTTGAAGACTATATGTATTAGGTCGCGTCCTCCACTCGATTGCCTGTGGGCATATTGGGTGACCTCCACCGGATGTTTGGTTTCCGCTGCAAGCTTCCTTTTGTTATTAAGCCCTGCGTGGCAAACTTTGTAAGACTTGACCATAAGGTCCTTTTGCTATTAAATATTAATTTGTCTGCTTCATCTATAGTTTGTTGTGCGGTTTTTGATTACACCAATGTTGCAACTGTGTGCACTAGTTACTGATCCAGGGAATAGTGCAGATATACACAAAGGGTCCTAAATCCGGAGATCCGGGCTCTCGACAAAGGTGTATCAAAGCTGTGTCGACTGCAGGACGTAACCATAGTTAGCATGGTCGTTTAGTCAAGACTTCAAAATTTATTTTATAAACCAAACCAACAATTAACTTAAATAGTATTCTTCTCTTATCTTACTCTATTCCTCCTCATCTTATGCTAATCTCTCCTCATTTCATTCTCAGAGTCTGACTTCTTATCTTTTCTGAACTTTGTTTTTAACTTAAAGTGACCTTCTTATCTCTATAACCTCTATAGGATCGAACTTGGCTTGAAGTCGCCCATCCACATAAGATAGATTAGTAGTGATGTTTTTAAGTTACCCTTTTTAATTTCAGTATCGTTTAGTCCGATAGATAGGATCTTTGGCTTGAGTTTTGTTGCCTCTTGTAGCTTTCCGGCTATTTGTTCGTTGGGTTAAACCGACTTTCCCCAATTAGGCTGTGCCATCTTTCTCCCTTTTTCTCGCTCGTCTTTGTGCTTTTCCCTCTTTCCTATCGTGCTTTCTTCCTCTCGTCTATTAAACCTGAGAAGATTTGTGCAGATGGTTCAAACCCACAACTCCGCAAGACAAGAAGAACCCCTTCCGCCACCACCACCTCCTCCTCCGGTAGCCACAACAGATCAGGGTTTGAGTCAATTCATGGCAGCCCAAACACAGCTGATGAACGCAATGATGCAGAATATGAATTAGATGACACTACTAGAAATCTCCGTTTTCCCTACAGTTTAAAACGTTCTCTAGTAGTGGAACTGTAATCCAAAGGAAAGTATCTATCCCTAGGGTGAGGTAAAAAAACCTAGGGAACGAAATCATTCCTTACTGTTTACATAAATAACTAGGGAAAGACTATGGAGAGAGAAATAAACTATGCCATGTCAGCACTATGGTGACAACTTTCCCTACTCGAATGGACAAAACCGTAGGGAATGCATTTTTTTTGTTTTTGCCACCATTTTTTTAGGGCCCCGGCATTTTTTTTTTGCTACACTTTTTTTTTGCGCCATTTTTTTTTGCTGAGCGCTTTTTTTTGTTAGGCACCATTTTTTTTAGCTAGGCGCTATTTGTTTTAGTTTAGCGCCACGCCAGTTAGTCCTATTTGTTTCGCTACGCTTAATTACCTTGCCGCTCGTAGCAAAAAAAAAAGTGGCGCCCGTAGCAACCAAATTACCAGCCCGCCTCGTTGCCCTACCCAAATTCCCCACCACCCATACCAACCGCCGCCGCCCCGCTTCTCCCCTTCTTCTCCTCCTCCCCCGAGCCGTCTTGCTCGGCGGTCTGAGCTGTAGCCCTCCTCTTCGCCGCCGCCCGCTCCCCTTCTTCTCCTCCTCCAGAGCCGCCGCCGCCCCCACGCTGCAATCGCTTGCCCGACGCCGCCCCAGCAGATCCCTCCACCTCGTCCTCCTTATCCGAGCCGCCATTGCCGACCTCTGTTGCATCCGCCACCTGGCCGGTCCCTCTCGCCATCGCCTCACTCCGGTGCTTCTTGCTTTTCTTGCAACTCTGCCTCCTCACTCCGGCCCAGCAGTCGGTCCTCTCCTCTCTGGTGTCGCCGCCGCCTTCATGTTGGTAACTTGATTGGGTCTTGCCGGCTCTGCCGCCTCCCAATCCGTATGTCACTTTGTTCGATAGGTCTCGGTATGTTTTTGTTTGTGTTCTCCAACGCTCCTCTCACATGTGTTCTTCCGGGTTGGGGCTTCCAGAGAAGCATATTACTGTGATATTGATTTATCAAGGTGTTCTGATCATAGCACACTCGACTTCATGTGATTATTCTATCTAGAGAATGACAAAACATAATGATGATTCCATCATGTAGTGGCCATAGAACTACTGAAGTTTAGGACTACCCAGTAGGATGCACCTGAGCACTAAGCAACACGAAGAGGTGATTTGGTTTTGGTTTTTCCTTGGCATGGGAAAAGATGGATTAGATGCTCTGTGAATGTGTGGCTAAACCTTTCACATCTAGGACGAGACTATTCTTACCCCTGGACCGCTAGACTGAATCATATGGTATTTAGTGAACACCAATCCACCTTGGTAAATGATGTTACTTAAATACCATCTTACTCAAGGTTTAGCTAGGATTGAGGAAAGTTTTTTTTCTAGACTGACATCATCTTTGTTTTTGTCTTAGGAGGTCATTTGTTTTTGAACATCATTCCATCCCACAAGAAATTTTGTGTTTAGGTTTGTCATGAATCAATGTATATTGACGCTATTATAATTGCCTCATGAGGTTTTCCTGTGCTGGACATGAGCAGAGGCTCATTTGGTTTCCTTAGTTCCTGTAACCTCACCTACCTCACAATGTGTTCAGTTCCATTGTTTAATTCCTTTTAACCTTACAGAAATTCAATTCAGCATTTCCCTTAATTTCCAATGAATCATATAGCTTACAGAGTATGTCACTACTACAAAACAGGTTATAGTAGACGCCCCATCACAGACGGTTCCTTTGGAACCGTCTGTGTTGGGTCTGTCCGGACCTGCGTGTGGTGTGAGCGGAACTATCATGCATTTGTTCATTAATAGAGTTGTCAGTGAATTATCACGAATGGTTCTATTTACAAACCGCTCGTGATAATCAGACCAATCTGAGCGGTTCTCATTTAGAATCGTCGTCGTATATCCTGAGCGGTTCTCAATAAGAACCGTCTATGATAATACTGACGATTACGAATGAGAACCGCTCGTGATATTAGTTATCACAGAGCGGTTGAATTAATAACCGCTCGTGATATCTCGCATCATATAAATTGCGCCCGACACATCCCTCTCGCCAGACTGCTGCCTCTGCAGCCTGCCGCCTCGAGAGCCCTGTGTTCCTGTCGCCTTGACCGCCACGCCTCTACCGCCTGGAGCAACCCCGCCACTGGCTCCACTTAGATCTACTCTCCTCTCCCATGCGCCACTTCTGCCCTAGCTCCTCCAACTGCTCCTTCTTGTTCTAACGGGAGCCGCTTGTTTGTCCGGCTCGGTGAAAATTCAAAAAGATAGTGAGGTGCGGTTGAAGATTATTGGCACAAAAATTCCAACTTGGATTTGCTCATCTTTGTTTAGAATTTTGAGGCACTGTAACAGTAAATACTAAATAATCGCCGTATGTTATTGCCATTATACTTGGTGATGAAATTTGATATGCAAGATACCACTAGATGATTGCATATGATTATTTTCTTTATAATGTCTATGAAAAGGCATATGTGGTTTTGTAGGCAAATAACAACCTTGGTGTAGGTCAAATTAATTAGTCCAAAGTAATATCAGCATATCACTATAAATTCAGGTAGATGGGATTCAAATAGGGTCGTTCTTTTGTCACGTGAAACGTCCTGTCTTCTACCATACATTGTAGCTAATTGAGGATTAGATGCTCAGTACTCTAGTCCTATTTAGTATGGTCTTAGATGTTTGTCGTATGCAATAGTTATCTATGACTAGATGTTTTATGAAAATGTTGAAACTTGGAGTTGGTACAATTCTCTCTTCCTGGAAGCATATCAGATGCCTAAAGCAAGAAAGAAAACTTCGTTATGAAGCTTCACTTGCATATTTAAATTCATGTTTGCTATAAATTAATCGCTAATCAATTTGACACTAATTTGTTACATGCGTAGTGTAGATGGATCGAAACTAGATGTACGGTGTGAACCGTGTGAGTCAAGAGTACATTAATGGCGTGGTTGCTTTTAGAAGAGCATTTGGCGAAAGGTGATATGTTTAAGAAGGGATAAATTTTATGTCTCGTCCATGCATTGATTGCGCTAATCTGAACATGTTTAACAACTTGTTGCAGATCGAAGCGCACTTGATTGAAGGGTTTCAAAAAAGGGTATACATGTTGGACCAATCACGGTGAAGAGTAGATTATACGAAGTTAATAATGACGACATCGCCGAGGAAGTCAACGATTTCTTGGGATGTGGATGTGCTTTTGATGAGGATAGGTGGCACGATGACAATCTAGATCGGATGCTACGCGATGCGTAAGAGAACTACTGAGGAGAGAGAGTTTTGTAAATTCGAGGGCTTAAGGGAGGACTCGTGAGACCTTTGTTCCCTAGCCGCAAGATGGAATACACAAGGTTGTCAACCGTGCTTGAACTGCTGAAATTGAAGGTAAGCAATGGTTGGTCCGATAAGAGTTTCACGGCGTTGTTAGGTCTCTAGCGGACATCATTAGGAGGGAAACGTGTTGCCCAAAGACCACCTATCAAGCAAAGAAGGTTATTTGTCCATTGGGAATGGAAGTAGAAAGAATACATGCATGTCCGAACGATTGTATCCTCTATCAGTAAAGAGTATGCAGACGTGCATGTATGTCCTGTGCAAAGCATCCCGATACAAGCGTCGAGAATCGCTAAGGTGAAGCAAGGACCTCTGCTAAGATGTTGTGGTATCTCGCAGTGATCCCACGTTTGAAGCGTTTATTTGCAAACCCAAATGAGGCAAGATTGCTGCATTGGCACTCAGAGGAGCGTAAGAGAAATAGAAAGCTAAGACACCCTACTGATTCTGCCCAGTGGAGAAACTTTGATCGGAGCTTCGAAGAGTTCGGTGCGGAACCGAGGAATATAAGGTTAGGGTTGAGTATGGATGCAATGAATCCTTTCGGTAATATGAGCAGCCAACATAGCACCTGGCCCGTGAATCTATGTATGTACAACCTTCCTCCTTGGCTGTGTATGAAGCAGAAGTACATTTTGATGTCACTACTTATCCAAGGGCCGAGCAACCTGGGAATGATATTGATGTGTACCTAGCACCATTGCTGGAAGATCTTGTGACACTGTGGAACGAAGGGGTACAAGTGTGGGATGCGTACAAACGAGAGAATTTCACTTTACGCGCAATGTTGTTCTGCACTATCAATGATTTTCTGCTCTTGGTAATCTGTCAAGCCAAGATACAAAAGGAGCCAAAGCTTTGTCGACTTTGCTTAGATGCTACGGAGAGTGTATGGTGAACAACTTCAAGAAAGCGTGTATATGTGTCACCGTAGGTTCCTTCCAGAGTCACCCATACCGCAAGATGAAAAAACAATTCGACGGAAATAAGGAGAACGATTCACTCCAAGGGCTTTTAGAGGAAAGAGGTCTATGATATGGTTAAGGATATCGATGTTGTGCTTGGGAAGGGACGTAAATTAAGAACCCGTGAGAAGAACATCTGGAAGAAGCGGTCAATTTTTTGGGACTTGCCTTATTGGGAGTACTTAGAAGTTCGCCACTGCATCGACGTCATGCACGTAGAGAAGAATGTATGTGATAGCTTGATTGGTCTCTTGCTAAACATTAGTGGCAAAACAAAGGATGGTGTTAACGCACGGCGTGACTTGGTTGATAGGAACATAAGGACCGAGTTAGCACCAAAAGAGACCGATCTGAGATTTAACGTACCTTCCCCGACTTGCTACACTCTGTCCCAAGGCCGAGAGAAATGAAGCGTGCGAGCTTGCATGGTGTGAAAGTCCCGTCTGGTTACTCCGCTAACATTAAGAACCTTGTTTCTATGCAAGATTTGAAATTAATTGGTATGAAGTCTCATGATTGTCATGTCCGATGACACAAATGCTTCTGTTGTAATTAGAAGTATCTTACCGAACAAGGTCCGAGTGGCAATCTTGAGGTTTGTGTTATTTTTCAACTCAATTGCTCGAGAAGATCATTGATCCCCAAGGACTAGATGCTCTGCAGTCGAGGTGGTGACGACTCTATGTCATCTTGAGATGTATTTCCCTCCGTCATTTTTCGATATCATGGTCCATCTCATTGTTCACCTTGTGAAAGAGATAAAGATATCTTGACCTGTGTTCTTCGTCATATGTACCCGTTCGAGAGGTACATGGGAATTCTCAAGTTCTACGTCGGAATCGATCTCGACCGAAGGGCAGCATCATCGAAGGTTATGCAACCGAAGAGGTCATTGAGTTATGCGTCGACTACATGGCTCAGGTGGAACCGATAGGTGTGCCTCTATCTCGCCATGAGGGGAGACTGGATAGTATTGGGACCATCGGAAGGAAATCAATCACTCCCGATCTGGATACGTACGCTCAAGCCCATTTCACGGTCTTGCAACACATGACCCAAGTGTCCCCGTACATCGACGAGCACAAAGACATGGTACGCCAACATAATCCAGACCGGTCGGAGGTTTGGATCACGAGAGAGCACAACCGTCGGTTCAACGAATGGTTAAAGGTGCGAATCACTGGGAGGTCATCAAGTGATGATACGCTACTATGGTTGGCACGAGGGCCACAATTTACAATTGTCGCATGGCAAGGATACGACATAAATGGGTACATATTTTATACGGCAGCTTAGGGTAGGAAGAGCACAGTCCAGAACAGCGGTGTCCGTATAGATGCATTCAGTACCGATGGGCTGAGGAGCTACTACTATGGGCAAATAGAGGAGATATGGGAGCTCGACTACGTGCTTTTCAAGATCCCCCTATTTCAGTGCAGTTGGGTCCATCTCCCACAGGTAAAGGTCGACAAGTACGGTGTCACTACCGTGGACCTCGAACGTGTCGGATACAAAGACGAACCATTCGTACTGGCTAACCAAGTTGTTAAAGTCTTCTATGTAACTGACCCGACAAATAAGAAGCACCACGTAGTTCTTCATGGAAAAAGGAGGATTGTCGAAGTTGAGAATGTAGTGGACGAGGAAGAATACAATCAATTTGACGAGTTGCCTCCTTTCGAAAACGGCATTAGGCTCGAGGAAGAACCCAGTGAGGAAGCTAGCTATATGCGCGTCGATCATCAGGAAGGCCTATATTTTAGTTAAGAATTTACTCCAATGTAATTAATTTATTCCATAACATCATATGTTATGGACTTGTAATCTCTCATATATTTTGATATCAACGTGAAATTGTCATGTGTTGATGTGTTATGGACTTGTCATCTTTGATATTGATAGCCAGTCATAAAGGATCTTTCTCACCTATACATTTGTAATAATACATTTCAAAGTTCCGCGGCAAGATTAAACGTGAATAACAAGAGGAGACCAACCGGCCGACCAGATATTTCAACATATAATTAATATAGTAACTTCACCTCCAAACTTTTTTTTTATTTTGGAATTTTCATATATATAGCCAAACAGCGTGGCCAGTCGCTTACAAAAAGATTAAAAAAACTAGAAACCTATAAATAAAGAAAGTTTTTCTAGTGGCGGAGGTAGGTTGCTATCTCCATCTTCAATACTTAGTAGGCGGCGGCGTCGGGGGCGGACGGTTCGTGATCGAACGAAGCTTGAAATGCATCCACCCGCTGACGCGCTCGTTCAAGTGTCTCCCGAAGACCCTCGGATCGTTGAACTAAGAAGAATTGAGCCCATAGGCTCTCTTCTCTTGCTTGAGGGTCTCGGCCAGTCGACTCGGGCCTTTCTTTGCCTCGATTAAGCGATCAATTGACGGCAAGCCTCCTGGAGACGTGTAACATCGTTTTGGAGGACCACATCAACGACGCGGTAAACTCGTCGAAAGTAGGAGATCACCCAGAGAACACAGCAGAGGAGGATGTCAAGACGGCGGAAGGTGGCCGTCACCCGCTCCGGCAAATTCTCGGACAGAGGAGTGAAGACATTGTTGAAATAGTGTTCTTCCACAGCACGGTTCAACGTACAGCGAGATAGGTGCGTGTACAGTGCGGCCAAGTAGGCCATCAATGCCGGCACAAGGAAGCAAAAGAGGCAACTATTTCTGTTTTTGTGGAGAAAGGGGATCAAGGAGGTTGTGTGAAATACATTGTAGAAGGGGACATCTATTTATAGAACAGGTTCGATCTAAAGCTGGAGCGGGAGACGAAGAGATATTTGGGGAGCTGTAGCGACGTTGGAAAATGAAGAGACGAAGCCGTGTGATCGTGAGACGAAGAGACACACGCGGGAAAATGAAGAGACTTGTTGTTTATTTCTCACCAGGAGATATATCACAGACGGTTTTCGAATAGAACCGTCTGTGATAAGGATATCACAGACGGTTTCCTACGAGAACCGTCTGTGATATGAAAATATCACAAACGGTTCTATTAGGAAACCGTCTGTGATATCCTTATCACAGACGGTTCTTTAATGGAACCGTCTGTGATATACTTTTTATAAGGCAGGAACCGCTAGGGTTTTGCTCTCACTCATCACTTCCTCTCCTGCGCCCCTTAGGCTCTCGCGCGCTCGTTCGCCTCCTCTAGGGTTTAGGTCTCGCCCGTTCACCGCCGACTACAACCTCGGCGCCGCCGCCCCCGACCTCGGCGCCTTCGACCTCGGTGCCGCCGCCCCCGACCTTGGCGCCCCTGACCTCGACGCCCCCGTTCACCTCCCGGCCAGAAGCCACGACATCGCCGCCTCCGGCCTCGACGCCGCCGCTCGACATCGACAGCGCTGCAAATCCTCCTTCCTGTCGGCGTCCTGCCTCTGCACCAGCCTCCTCCCAGGCGCCGTCCTCCTCCCGTGTCGGCCTCCTCCTCTCTGACAGGCCTTCTCCCGCGTCGTCCTCCTCCCGTGTCGGCCTCCTCCCTGCAGACCTCCCCCTCCTCCCGCGTCGGCCTCCTCCTGCGGCCTCCTCCTTGCACCGTGAGTTCTTGTGCGCATCCTCTCTGTGACTATTGCTCCTCTGTGGCGATTCGGTTGATCTTTGCATATATATATATTTGCGGTGCTAGTTGATACCTTGATCGTATTAGTTCGATTTACGAACTAGTCTTCAAGATATTACAAATTGATCGATGGGCTTTGTTGACATGCTCTGTGATGAACTACTCGTCTTATCTTGAGATTGAATGTGATAGTTAGTTCATACTTGAGCTCTATTGTATTACTTGCTCTTTGTTAATATGATGTCTTGTTAATTGGTTACTTTCGCGGTTGAAAGCTAGTTATTTCGATTCTTCTAGTTCATTTGATCTCTAGAATTTGAAGTGGATATCTTGTTATGTCGACCTAATCGGTTTTATCACCGAACCGTGTCTTCATGTTCGTTCTATTGAGAGTATTCAGTTTTTGTTGGTAATCTAATGACTAGTTTGTGATTCTTCTAGTAGTCTGTATGCCCTCTACACTGGCCTTCTCCCCGCGCTGTCCTCCTCCCCGTGTCGGCCTCCTCTGTTTAACTGGAAGTTTAATCATTTTTGCTATTATGATTGAGATCATTTGGCGATTAAGCAAAGTATTGTTTAGAGCTCATAGTTTGAATTTATATTATCATATTCATTTAATGAAGAGTATAGACAATAGGATTGAGATGGCAAAGACTTATTCTTTAGCTACTCTCCTTCTGAGAGCACATAATATCATCAATCAATATGTTGGAATAATGTCTGTGCACTGTTAATCTCTAGACCTTTTATTGGCTAAGAGTTTAATCCAGAAAGAAAGTTTTACTTGATTCTATTTTGTTTCTATGTCTTCATTAAAGGCTAGTCTTCTGTACATGAAGCATTAAATCTTTGCTTAGCATTTCCTTAGAGAAGTTGGTGGATTAAGGAATGTTAGTAGTCTGTATGAGCTCATTCAACTTTTCATTTGCCATCTTGATCTCTATAGTCAACCTCTGTACTTCTTCTTGAGATTAATTGTTTCATATTTATGCTGGAATTAATTATGATTATTTGCTAATATTGCACATGTTGAGCATATTATTAAGTTTAAATGTATATGTTAATTTGGGACACTTGCAATCCATTTTATTGCATATGTAACTTATATAGATAGCAAGTAAGCGAGATGGCAGAGGCACCGTCTCCGCCGCCTTCACCGACGCCGCAGATGGAAGAGGCGCCGACGAGGCCGCCGTCACCGACACCGCAGATGGAAGAGGCGCCGACGAGGCCACCGTCACCGTCGACGATAATGACACGGAAGCGAGATGGCAGAGGACAATCGAAAATGCCTCCGGGCCGACTGGTCATCACTGAGGTCAGTGACTTTGGGGGGTCCCTCTAAGTCCCAAGAGATCAGCGGCGAGATTTCGGACCATCTGCGGGATACTTGGAAGGGAACGGGTCCCCATCATCGCACCAAGGTGGAAGGACTTGACAAAACAAGCGAAAGGCGCGCTGTGGATAGAACTTTCAGAGAAGTTCACTATTCCAGAAGCAGACGTGGCACGCATGCGATGGACGGCGATGCTCACGATGGATAAATCGTGGAGGACCTTCAAGAGCATTCTTGTCACGAAGTACGTGAACACGGGTCAGACGCCCTTCGCGAAGTATAGATTCTTGATGCGGGAAGCATGGGACACCTTTGTGGCTATGAAAACGACGGTCGAATTTAAGGAGCACAGTGCGGTGCACAAAACTCTCCAGACACGAAACACTCACCCGCTCAGACTCGGCACCGCTGGGTACGCGGGTAAATACGAGGAATGGGTAGTGGAGGAGGAGAACGCAACCGGGCCATTTCCTAATATCACAGACCCGCGTTCCCTAAGCTGGTTAAAAGCGAGGGCAAAAGTCTCGTCTTGAGCAAAGATCTCTTTCACAAACCCGCAGATCAGAAATGTCCCAACGTGTGGTAAATACGTCGAACTACCTAGTTAATAAGTCCATAACTTCATAGTGTCTATAATAACATGATGACCTCTTGCGGCGTGACTTGATCGCCCAAGCTTCCCAAGGCTCCTTCCATGTAGACAGGAGAAGGATATACTATCTACGACCTTGGGAAACAAGGAACACCCGGTCGCACGCGAGGCCTTGGGGTTAACGTGCCTTGGAGTCATGGATTCGCGGACGACTCTTGCGTATAGGAGTAGGAAGAGATCCAAGGCGAGCACGACGGCCGGTTGGTATAGATGATTACTAACAAATTTGAAGAAAAGATAGCAAAGATTGCGGGATCAAATGAATCAACTCTGAGCGGCGATGCAAGCCGCCCGATTAATTTGGGAGCCAGTCCTCCTCGACATCGGAGTAGCGTCGCGTCCAAGATAATTCGAACATGACGACGTCCGATTCCGATAGACGACATCAAGGTAGCGTACATCTATGGAATGCACCAAAGATAGACCTATAGGACACCTTAGCTAATTGCGATCGTTTCAGAGGAGTCGGCGCCCGCAAGCTCAAGTGAGGATGGATCGTCCCTTTCTATTGAGGTCGCGGGGATGGTGTATCCATATGAGGAAGGCGGTCTGCAAAGGTGTCGGTGGCGCGCAGGCTACGCCAGGGTCCAGGTGGATATGGTACATGGCAATTTCCTAGCCATCCCGCTGAAGATTCGCCCGAACGATGAGATCATAACACTAGGGGATGCCGTCCACTCTTTTATCCAGTGGCCCAAGAAGGACATCGCCCTAGACCCAGCAGTGCCGCGATCTGGACACGACCATTCCTCTCCAACGGGACCCTCGATGACTCCACCTCATGTTTCGCCTCAGAAGGCCACCTCTTCGATTCCCGTGGAGAAGACGCCGAAGGAACAGCAAAAGCGTGCTGCCGTATCGGTTCCCGGGTCGTCTCACAAGAAGACGCTGCCAATCGCTAAGGCCAAATCGAAATCGACGAACGTTAAGGTGCCTCCCAAGTCCGGGAAGTCCGCGATATCCGGGAACTACATCATCGAAAAACCGTTGTGCTCGACGCAGATAATGCACGCTGGATATGCTTGTCGCTTTGCATGCACGGTACTTGGAGAAGACCCAAAAGAAGGGGTGCGATACTGGAATCACCGTCAGATACGAGGAGAAGCATTTCTTCAACGGGACGAGGTACTTCGTCGTGGGCTTCAACGACTTATATGACCTATTCAACCTCGTTGGCCTCGACGTCTCGCTTCTACGATGTTGGACACTGTAAGCGCGCATAATCGAAGTTCTACATTCATGTAATCTCGATAAATATCACAACTCGTTGCTTATGTATAGATACATCTTTGAAAAATATCCGAGAATGGAAAGAACAGGTGGGTTTCTCGACCCACATGTGGTATCGTTGCAAACCATCCAAGCAGACTAGCCCTTCGTCGAGAAATACATAACGAGGTCATTGCTTCGTTAGAAGAACATGAAGTACATAGTGGTGCCCTACAACCGAGGGTAAGTGTCACTACTTGCTATACAAATTTCATTTGTACTTTATATGCAAAGACAAACTTAGGTTTAATGACTATAGCGACATACATGAGTAGGTACCCATCGATCCTTTTACTTATTATACCCAAGAGGAACCATGTGATATACCTTGATTCCCTAATCCGCAACAAGCACGACTTGACGTTCTAAGAGGAATACTCGAGAGGTATGCTCATTTCCTCCTTACATAACTCTATTGTAGTCTTCATTCGCTTGAAATGGCCGAGGATAACTTTTTGAATCATGTAGGTCGTTCATCGATTATGTTGCCAACAAAGGAATATACAATGGAAAGAGTGCCCAACTAACACACAGGATGGATTTTCCAGTACGCGCTACAACACGATAATCCTATGTCATACTTCATAATAACGCGTCTCGAACTGACTATACCTATATATGTAATTCTATTTTTGCGGTCGCCAAAGACAAAAAGATGATGAGTTATGTGTAATCTACGCTCGCTATCATATGCGACTAATCCTTAGAGCTAGGAAGAAGGATCCTGAGGTTTGTCAATCTCGAAATAATTATTTCCTAATTATAAATTTAAATATATATAGCTTACCACTTTACTCTTGCTAGCGACAGGCATTGGATTTACAATGTGATGGACTCGTTGCGGAAGAGATCAAGGACATTCGAGGGAAGCTCTGCACCTTTATTAACTCAGAAATCATTAACGACAACGGAGAGTTTCACTCCGTCGCCAACCCAGAGCATCACCCCGCCGACACCTCTCAACGCAAACAATTGACTCAATTGTAATCCAGTTGTAACTATAGCGACAATACTTAAACAAATGCAATCTTTTGTAATTTATTTTGAGTAATGATCACTTTGAGTTGTCAACAATTGATTATCTCTGATGAATCTGTTTTTGTGCATGCTTGTTTTCAGAGGGCATGGCTAGCAATTCCTGAGGCTAGCCCAAAAAACAGCAAAAATGTTGTCAGGAGTGTGAACTATCACAGACGGTTTTTGCTTTAAAGCCGTCTGTGAAGGCTAGTATCACAGACGGTTTCGACTAAAAACTGTCTGTGATACGCGAATATCACAAACGGTTCTCAAGGAAAACCGTCTATGATACGCCAATATCATAGACGGTTCTAAATAAAAATCGTCTGTGATATTCGTGTATCACAGACGGTTGTTATTTAGAACCGTATGTGATATTGGCGTCTCATAGATGGTTTTTAGTGGAAACCGTCTGTGATACTAGCCTTCGCTGCAGCGGTTCTAATAAAAAACCGTCCGTGATATTGCGTATCACAGACGGTTTTGAACCGTCTGTGATAACTGCCTGTTATCACAAACCAACAAATATAGACGGTTCGGAAACCGTCTGTGATGACAGTTCTGAACCGTCTGTGATGTGGCTTCCTGTAGTAGTGTGTATGGATGATCCCTAGCCTTAGATGAAGAATGATTTTTGCTTTAGTCCCGATAGGTAACCAGGGCCAGTTATGTTGAATTAATATCTTGTCTTTTTCCTTTCATGAGTGTAGCCAACATATTGTATGTTGCATGTGGCTAAATATGTTCACTTGGTTTTCTTTTGCAGCTGCATGTGGCTAAATCTATTCACTTGGCTTTCTTTTGCATCTATGATGATCCATGATACCGGCCCTCTAGAGGAAAGTTAAGAATCTGAACTCTAAAGCAATTTTAATAGCCCAAACATGATTCTCTTATTGCTTAGAATCGCCGTTAGATTGTCTTTTGTATATATTGCTTAAATTCGCCGTTAAATTGTCTTTTGTATATAGATTGTCAAGTCATATTCTCACAGAAACTTTCTTTTTGGCAATGAGGATGTCTCATATGTATTGGTGTGCATCCTGTTTGCTTAATCTTGCCTGTGTTTTTAGATTGCTTGAGCAAAAGAAAATTTATGCGTGATACAATTATAGCTTGGGGTGATTTCTACATTTGTTCTTCTCATTTTGTTATATATCTTTAGATTATTATATATTATTTTACTATATATATATATATATGTGTGTGTGTGTGTGTGTGTGTGTGTGTGTTTTCATTTCGAGGGGCAGTGAAATGGTCTGAGAAGCTGGTTCAGAGCGTTACCTTCAGATATGGGAAATATTGGGTCGTACGGGGGCACAATCACCAGTTTGCGCTTTGCTTAACATGCACCCTTCGCAAATTTCAATAGTAAGTTCTTAGATTCAACAAGCACTACTTCGCTATTACAGTTTCTAATTTTGTGCTTGGGTTTGTGTAGAGATGATTTCCGTAGAGATTCCCTTTCATATTTTGATTTGTTACATGAGTACTTTGGCTAGATAGACCTTATAAAAAAATTGCATCAATTATGAGATCGACTTATCTTGGTCGACTTACGTGCTCATGTACACTTATCTAGATTGACTATATTAATTCTTATAGTCTATTTGTTTCATCATGTACAAAAGCTCCCTGCAAACACAATTTCTAAATTAGATGATTGAGGTGACATTTGCCATGAAAATATCTACAGCATTATTCAGCTAATTGGTATTGTGGTATAGCCTGTCAGAGATAACAGACCCTTTGTTGAGATAATAATTGTCCAAGATTTATTTTCTGCTACCATGAAAGTATCTATTATGCATACTATTCTTTACCTGAAAAATTTTGAAAATAGGACCTATTTTAAGACAGTATCTATTTGAAAACAATATCTATTTGTAGCATTGTTCAGCATACTATTCTTTACCTGAAAAAATTTACTATTCTTTACCTGAAAATAAAACTTACAGAAGCACATGTATACGCTTATTCACTAAATGCTTGCATTATCTGAAAACAAGACCTATTTTAAGTTATGTTTACTCATTGTGCGTACCTACTTATAGCTATCCAGTGTACTGCAACCATCTAGCTTACATGCATAAAAAAGGATGGAAACAGTTCACCCCAAAAAACTTCATTCATACCTTTTTCATTCTGGTGCCACATCCTCGCGGTCGGCAAGTATAAAAGATGTGGCTGCGACTCCTCAGAGCATCTCTCAAATTGCTGCTAGGTTACAACCACCGTACCAAACAGATACGCAGATCATAACACCTCTGTTACCAGAATAGCAAGAGCACTCCACTACTCTTGAGGTAACATTCAAACTATTTTTATTCTCTTTTTATATTCAGCCATTATCCATATGCTTGCAGTGTAACTTTTGTACTGCATGTATTCTGAACTATACTAAAGTCCTAGCAAAATCCTTCCAAAGTTTCACTATATGAATAACACACATCCATGAAATTTCCTGCAGTTAGACTTACGCATCATAGCTATTCTATTTGTCATGTAACAGAAATATAATTTGATTTGGCAACATTTTTTGGAACACATATCGCAATTGTTGACTCAAAAAAATTCCCCAACATTATCGTACATATGTGACTGTTCTGAACCACCTAATACTACAAAGCCATTAACGCCATCATTTAGTCAACAAAGTAACTCCACATAGCTATTGTACTGTCTACTTAAATGCATGATATCCCTAATGCCACGCCGAGCATCACATCTTTGATTACCTCATCCTTTTTGTCCCTTAGGTAATCGTGTTTGTCCGGCTATCATTATATCTGTTTCCTAACTCTATCATTGCTAGATTCGTCCACTTGATTTATTGCATGATGTATCTCATCTCATTCTCTTTTCTTTTTGCCTTGCAAAGGATAGCTTTACTAGTTTCTAGCCTACTTTTACCTCCTTATTTCTACTACCGTTTGGTATAGCCTACTCCATTTATCTCCTAATCTTCCATGAACACTATGTTCTTCTACATCATTCTAACTTGCTACTAATCGTCCCCAGATGACCCCGGTTTCAACTACTAAACTCAAGGCACCAGTTAGCACTTCCTTAAGGTACTTTTATTCCTTCCAGAAAACCTTTAGTTAATTCTAACAACAATCTATTTTTATCGGTAGACTTATACTACCATTACAACCATGTAAATCCATTGTTCGATGCAGCGCAAAATCCATTCCGACAACACAGCCTGTTCATAGGAACATCTTTGCTAATCACGCATCTACGTATGAAATAATGGACACAGAGGTAAAACCCCAACATATCTTTGTTTCATACTATTCTCAAATTATAGAGTTCGATATTTAGATCCGCACCTACACCCATTAGTCTACCGCACCTCTAAAACTCCTATAAACAAATCCTGGTTTATGTTCTTTTTCTTCATTACAACAGAATACTGTCAACTGACCAGTCACATGCCAATTGCACACTGTAGCCCTTGATAGGGGAAAAAATACCGCTCAGACAAACAGATTAAAACAAACAACCCTGCATATATAGTTCTACGAACTTCATTACCATTGAAATCCTTCCCTTTTTTTTACTTAGTTGAATACAACATATCATCATTTCGTAGACCTTTCTTTCGAAATACCTACTACATCTTTATTATCTATACTCACAGAACAAAGAATCACAACCTGACAAATCTACTTTATCATCGATTAAAACTCTACCAGATCTCCCATATAAAAGGTATGTTCACCAATCAGGTTATGTATCCTACACCATCCTAAGTATTAGTTACATTAATCTATGTAATTTCCGCATCGCATAGTATTACATCCTATTGCGCTTCGCAGATCTGCATCACCTCCTATCCAGTCTACATATGATCCACCGACTAAAAAGACCAGATCATCCACAAAGAAGGCCATTGAATGATCAGAGACCGCTTTATGAATCCACCCTTTTGAGGTAAAATACACTGCACGTTTACCAGCCTCTGAAAATAAAGTACTTCTGCAATCTAACCTAACTCACTAACACCCTTTGTTGTTTTTATTGCCAGCACCATCAATGGCCGCTAAAGCCAGTACTTCCCAACCAGCAACCAAAAAAATGGCTACATGTTTCGTTGCTATTGTCTACTACTGTTTTGTAATATATCACTCTTGACTGTGCTCATACTCCTTTTGAACCCTGTTATGTAAATATTCCAATGTTAGCAATCTCCAGCAACGCTATCATCTTATTAGTATCCACTCTCTAAGACCGTGTTGCTTATTTTTCATCTAATCAACTGCACGTTGCTATCATATTATTGTCTACTAAGAATATTGCTTCTGTTACATACTCTCATTAGTATCCAACCTTTACACTCTTTACTAAACACCACTACTCGCCAGGATACAACCAATACAAACCCTTCCGAAACCACAAATTCTGAAAAAAATTTCCTCTCTTCTTTCCCTTAATTCCATCTCTTATCTTATTGTACTCATTAATGATAATCGGGACATTACATACAAAGTATACACTGGAACAATCCACAGCCATAGGCAAAAAAAAAATAACAAAAAAAACTGACCGATGGTTGCTTCCATACTCACACCATACAAAACCAAACTTTCGTTACGCTAAACCTCTCCAGAAAAAAAACACAAAAAAAATACAACAACCGTGCCAAATCCAAAAACCCCAAAAAAAAAACACCAGCGCCATTGGCGCGGCTTATCTTCTAGTATGATTTAAACCTTGACCACATGCTAACACCTAGCAAGAAGCATTCCAGGAATATGCTCTTGCACACACTCACTTCTTTCATCTTCACATTTATTTACCAGCAAAAATGGCACAATGGCACATCATATCCTCTGAAGTTGTTAGAGAACTATAAAAAAAAAGAAAAAAAATATTTGTCAGATAATGGACCCGTTAGGGCTTGAACATCAGACAGATTTGCTTACATGAGCCATTGATGGTGCACATATAAATTTCTCTTTTCTCTTGAGAAATGATCCTACCACCTTGCCTCTTCCTTGTATACATAAGCTGTGTGAAACCACAAAAACCAGGGCAATTCTTGTTGAGGGTAGCAACTTGTTAGAAATCGACTGGCAAATAACAAAGTAGATCAAGAACAGGAAGACACTGATTTTTACGTGAAAAAACTCTTTTGAAAAAAAAATGAAAAAAAAACCACAGACACACGACGGCAATCTTCACTATATCATAAAAAATGTTTACAAAACGCAGGGATTTTAATAAGTCGTCAACTCTTCTCGTGCAGCTTACAAGAAGTATATATGGTGGCATAAAACTGACTCGAGTCGAAAACGAAAATAAATCAAAAAAGAAGAATAATCCATACCGTGGGGCTCCGCCCCCCGCACCCCTGGGCTACGTCGTGGGTTTCCATATAGGCCAGGACTATCGATGCAACACTTCGCATCTCCAGACCTTAGCCTCTTTAGACTTCGGATCACATATCAACACAACAAAATGGAAATCATGTCATATCCTTGCTCCCCTCTCATCCCCCTTCCCCACACAACATGAAGAGAGTAGCTTCTCCTATGGTCTCCTCAAGTGGTAGTCCCCCATGAGAATGCCAGCATGTATGATGGTGATCCTTCCCCTGATCAGCAGCAAGATCATGAGTTCTCGGACATAATGGTCCAAGATGATTTTTCCAATGTTGATCCATTAGCTAGTTTTGATGAGAGGTTGGTAGGGCAAAAGAATGGCAACTTGGAGGAGAACAGTTTAGGTGACCTCCTCCTCGCTGGTGCCAAGGCAGTTGAGGCTGGCTACGGATTTGGTCCAAGCCTCAGCTATCATGTCGAGGCTCGACTCCCTCCTCATCGATATAGCTTATAGAAGTTATGATGCCTACTTTGCCCAGGGCTTACGGTCCCAGATCGTCGGTGTGCAGACTGAATGCCATCCGACTGTGCCATCGCCGTCCAATAGATTGCCGGCATACCAGATGTTGAAAGAGCTGTCGCCGTTCATCAAGTTCACGCACTTCACCACCAAGCAGGCCATCCTAGAAGCCACCATGGATGATCTGGACATCCATGTTGTCGACTTCAACATCGGCGATGGACTCCAGTGGAGGAGGAGATGTTGGGGCCAAGGATACAGGACTCTGTGGGGGCAGTATGGGTCTGTGACAGCCTGACAGGTGGGGCCAGTGTTGCAGCTGGGCATTTGGAGGGGTTTAGGGATTGTGAGCTGAGTAGTTCAACATTGCCCGGGCAAGATGTTGGTTGGGCTTTTCAGTAGAGGGTTTGGGGTTGTGCATGAGAATGGGAGGCTTGCTTTGTGCTGGAAGGATAGGCCTTTGACCTCAGTGTCTGTTTGGATTCCTGTGTGAAAAAGAGAGGAGCCATGGTGTTCTTCTTTTCCTTCTTGAGATCTATATATGTGGTGTTGTTTCGGGGGTACGTACTTTGTTACAAAAACATTTGCAGTGAGGATTGTTAGTAAGAGGACAGTTGTTCATTCTTCTGTCCTATATTTTTGCTTTGCTGATGCTGGGTCACCTTGGTGAAAAGGGATGTATGTGATGTGCATGAAATGGAAATGACAATATCAATATCATGATGCAAGTCTCTAATATCTTATGATGTTCGATTTTCACATCAGATTTCCTCTAGATAAGTACTGGTACGCTATCATGGTTCATCGGCGAATAACTTTCTTTTTCCTGTGAAAAGGATTGGCATGAACAAAATGACACTTATCTTTGGTTCTTTCTATGACAGGGCATTTGTCATAACTTTCCAGAGGGCTAAGGTGTCCATTCCTCCCAACAAAGATTATATGGATAAATGAGATCAGCTGGCCAGCGCATTAGATGATCAAGCCATCAAGGTTTGTTCTCTCGATGGGAAATCGGAATGTATAAAAATAAGGTGCTTCGAAGGATTTTACTGCAGTACTCATCGAGATTTATCTTGATGTTTGTATTCCTTGAGTGAGCCAGGTGTCATCATGTCATGCTCTTGTGTGTCAGACTGTGAATAGCAGTGGTGGATCCACCAGGCGTGCGCGGGGGTGCTGGAGACCAGCTTCATCCGTCCCACGTCTGCATTTAAGGTCATAAGAGCAACAAGCATCGGCTGGTCGCGCCATGGAGAAAACAGGCGGCGACGGCGGCCAGAGGTTGAACACGATTGACTCTATTTTGGGCTGTGTACGAGGCATTCAGAGCGAAGCCCACTAACTCATCTTGCAACACAGCGTATATCATTCCAGTAAAAAAAATGTAGTTTATATCATCTATGTACTATGGTCGCACCGGCCGGACCAACTGACTGTCGAGTGACGACTCACACAGGACTCAGACCGGAGTTTAGCTCGCCCTGGCCTCCAACATCTAGCTCGACTGTAATCAATCCAGCATTGCTCCCTAGCTCGATCCCCTCCGGTTCTTGAATTGAACCAGCTCAATTCTTGCATAAGTCTAGAAAAATTGTGGGGAGATGTTGTATTTAGTGCCTAAAATTTGAGCATAAATTAGTACCTTAGCTGTGAATTAAGTAAATTCGAGCGGTGCTTCTGAAATTTGTTTGTGTTTTAGGAAGAATCAAGCAGGTTTTGTAATCTTGAAAGAATTGCAGAAAGAAAAGGGAACAAAGGAAGCAGAGGCCATTTAGGTTCTTGTTGGAGAATAGTCAGCTTCTGCTCACCTATGCATGACAGCAGGAGTGTGGTTTATGTCAGTAGATTCCTGGAGCAGTTTTGGGGTTAGTCACGTCCCGCGAGCACCGGCTCAATTGTTGTTCTGAGTACCCCACTGGTGAATAGACGACAACACTGGTTGATATTCTTGAATCTGATTGTCTAGGTTATGGTTTCCGAGTGACTCCAATCTGATTTTGGGTTCTTGCCTTTGTTTCAATTGAAGAATCTAATGGTGGTCTTGGAACTTCTGCAGGTGGATGCGAGTGACATTCACGTGATATATTTCAAGCTCATAAAACAAGTCGGGTGAGAACAAATCTGACCATTAATAGATCAAAGAAACGACATGAATGATGCACCTCTTGGGCACTGAAATAACCCAAAATTTGGGATTTCAAAACTTACCCAATTCAGAAGTTTCTCCCGAATTCTCGCTTTCCCTTTTCGTCCGGCCGCTTTCTTTCTATGAAAACGCCTTCTTTCCCCGCGCGCCTTCCCCTTTCTTCCTCCCCGCGCATCATCTCTCCGACGCCATCACCTCCTCCTCTGATGCCGTCACCAGACCAGCTCACCGTGCCACCTCCCTCGTCGCCATCAATGCGCCACGCCACCTCGCCCCGCCCTGCACCGCCCAAGCGCTTCCCACCACACACGTCGCCGCTCCTACTCCCACCGCCTCACTGCCGCAGCCGCCCTACTGCTCCCACCGCCTTACCTAGTCCATAAAAGGGCCACCCCAGCAAACCTTCACCTCCATCCCCACCTACAGCAACCTCCCCTTGCTCCATCTCCTCCAACACCGGCCGATTTTCAAGAAATCGCTGCCGCCTTCCTCTTCTTCCCCAACGGCCCGAGGTGAAATTGGCCGCCACCATTTCTCCCCTCCCCTTCCACTTCTGGCCCTAGCACCGCCTCGCTCTCCCGCTTCCTTTCCCCACCTCCCCCACACCCAAAACCGTCGAAGCGCCACCGACTCCGCCTCCTCTGCCCGACGGCTCAAGCCTGGGAGCAAGGCCTTATGGCCTGGCCGAGTGGGCTGCCACAATAAATGGGGTCAGGCTATTTACTGTTCATTGCACAGTAGTTCTTTTACTGTTCACCCGAAAAACCAAAATCACTGTTCGCTTTCATCCGAAAACAGTAAACCCTAGTTACTGTTCACAAATCCAAAAATGCACAATAAACCCTAATTACTGCTCCTAGTCTTTTTCATTCATGAATAGTAAGAATATTACTATTCATCATCCGACCACTTTTTAGCCTGAAACCCTAATTTGACATTATATATCATTTTTACCGTTTCGAGCTCGTGAATTCATTTCTCAGCTCCGTTCAATCCAATTAAACACCAAATAAATACCTACCCTCCACACCACCTGCCTTTATGTTTCTTTTCCGATTTTATTTACTTGCATGTTGTTCCTAGCTTATTCCTTGTCGAGCCGAATTTTATTTGATTTATTTTATTGTATTTTTTCTCGTTACATCATGATTTTAACAACCAAACTCTAGAAGACACCAGACAAGACCAGTATTTAGAAGATTTTGTGCAAGAAGACAAGTTACATTCCTTAATCATTTGCACAAGACAAGTTACATTCCTTAATCATTTTGAGCCTATAATTCATATATTTAATGTTACTTTCATTATTGTATTTGTGCCAATTACTTTATTATTCAAATAATACTTTTGAATGCCATGATATTCAGATAAATCCTATTACCCCACAGACAAACCCACCTAGCAATTGTAGGCCATATTCACCTTGACAGGTTCACATAAAATATTAGCTATATAAGTAGCTTTGCCACACAAATGTGCTTAAATCCTGAGAAGCAGTGTTGGCGGTTTGCCAATGGTTTTTGGTAGAGAGATGAGGGTTGTGTCCAAGAAGTTGGGCAACCCAATAGACTTGTGTTAAAAGTGAGTCGAAGGTGAGAATGGACAACCACGAGTTGGTGTTGGTCTATTGCCTCACTGGAGACATGTAAGAACAAGAACCTTGTGTCAAAATAACAGACACATAAAACCGCTCAACCACATGTGTGGTCATTACTCCCTGGCTTAGTACACTGTTCTTCCATTCGAATATTTACAAGATGTCAACTGCTCTTGTGTGCTAGAGCAGAAGGAATTGGGATGGGGCAGGAGTGGGCCTATAAAGATACTCGCTGGTCTACACAACGGTATGGTCCCGTCAGCCTCGGAGTGCGAATTCCACAATTGGTCGGTGGTCTCCGAGGGACTGTATGGAGTAGAACCTACCGGGTAGAGGCTAAAAAGGGTTGAGCAGTGAAAATGCTTTGTTAACTCAGCTCAATCGCACGCTAACGTGTTGCGTGTATATTGCATGACAGTATGATAGGTAAAGTTGGGCAACTCTGCAGAGTGTATAATTAAAGGTATTCGAATACGTCGTGCTTCCAATTAATGAAGTTGTGTTAATGGGTGATTCCAGTACATGAGACATAAGTAGAGATTTTGATATGTTAAATTGGTAATTGAGTTTGTTGAGAAACCCCTGATGTTATTATTTATTATTGTTTTACTACTTTCAAGATAAATTGCTTTAAATGCAAAATGCATCTGCATATGCCTGTTAAGGTAAAACCCTAATCATCCATTGAACTCCTTGCATGTAATTAAATAGAATTTCCATGTGGTTTGTCGAGTACGGAAGTTGTACTCATTCTTGCAATATCTGCAAAACATCTACAGAGGAAACCTAAGAAAATGCAGAGGATCTTGTTGAGCAGGATTTTGGTGGACCCACGGATGACAACGACTACTGTTATTAGGTCTCGACTGTGCTCAAGCGTGTCTGTGATTTGAAGTTCTTTTGCCTTATATTATATTAACTTTGGGCTTGGATGCCTGTGTCAGTGTAAAAACTGGCTGTTAAGCCTTATCCTTGTGTAATAAAAGTGTGGTTTTTGTTATAACCGGAAGCTTGCTTGAGACACTGCTTACTTCACAACTGTACATTCTGAACGATTATAAAGAGTTTAACGATCCCAGATTTTAGGGGCGTTACAGGCACATTCGTATTCTGCAACTATAGTCATGTATGGAATTGTACTGGCCTGATTGTGTACCAGCTCATGCGTTGCAACTTGCAAGGACAACCAGTTTTTTAATCTAAATAGCACGCAGATATCCGACAAGAGAAAAAGAAAAAATCACAGCACATGCTACATGCATCGTCGTCCATGGCATTACAGCAGGTCTGAAATTATACTTAGCGTTGTCCATGGTGTCCTTATGGAATCTGTATAATCTATATAATTATAGATAAATTATATGTTTCTAGAAAAAGAAAGAAATCTTATATAAAAAATTATAGAATTTCTCTCGTTTCTCGAGAGAGGGAAAAATGACGATCTGCATCATTCATAGCATTGTTGTAGGTCTGAAACTAACTGTATTTAGCGTCTATCGTGTCTACGTGGAATTAGGTAGAGAAAAGTAGCACTATCAGCTATCTCTGAATTTGTGTTTTCCTAATAAGAGGCAAAGTATCCCAGTTTCTGTTACTTTGGTACATAACGTGGTTCTGACTTCTGATGAACAAAAAACATTTCTGGTTGTCCACAAGATTGCAGCTTTTTTAGAAAAAAAATCCTTTGATTTATTTATATTAATAACTGAAAGACAGATCGCATAAGTACCTAACTTTTACCTTGAATATTTTAGATGAACAACATGCTCTTGCTCTCGTCAAGTCCAGGAGTCATCGACCAGATTGCAGCTATGCAAGGGACGGTCTCTGTCTCTGTAAAGCTTCCTTGCGGCCATGCGCAAGTCAGGCTAGCCCAGTACTTACTTGCCAACGTCCTAGGCTACAAAAACAGTAAGCCCAGCCCATTCTTTTCTTACGTCAAGCTCAGCCCACCTAAAAGCCAACACATTAAAAGCTGAGAGCCGAGCGCTCGCTCTGCCATCGACTAGGTAGCTTGCCCGGGTTCGATCCCTGGGATCGAACTCGGGCGTCTCACCTGTCCATTTAGGTGATTTAGGGTCATTTAGATAGTTAGGTTCAGTACACACGCGTGTAGATGTGTTTAGTAGTCAAAGCGCATGTCTACCCTTCGTAGAGTCTAGCTCTCACTCTAAATTAGACGTGTGTTAAGAACGTATCTACATATATAGATATGTGTGGGCGTGTGCGTGAGTACGTCCGGTGGCGTGTACTCTAAAAAAGCTCTATAAAGCTTCGGTTGTTGCTGGTGATATTGTGTCACCAAGGCCAAATGACCATCGTCTCTCGATGAAAACCTATCTTGCATCTAACCGGTATGACATTATTTCTTATGGCTAACGGCTAATGACCATGGTCCGAGTCTCGCTAACTGCACTTTACATGTGTTGCTGAACCTTAGTAAGTACGAAAAAGCAAAACCAGCGTTGCGACTCATGTCTCAGTCTAACGATACTGTGCGATAAAATCGCAGATCTCTCTTTTTAGCCACGAATCGTACGAATACATTACATGTTAACCTGCACCATACCCATTACGGTGCGAATTAGGTTGCTCGATTTGTCTGCCCATCACTCTCGATGGCCTCCCTTATCTTGGGGAGCTTTGTGTTTTAATACTTTGACCTAACTTACTGAACCATCCTGGTTAAACATTGTATATTGTATTTGTCTCAAGACTCGATGAGTACTTTATATACTCTTATGTTACACTTTAAAATGAATCTAAGAAGCCTTTAAAGAAGGAGGACTACAACTTCTATGTGTATGGCTACAACGAAGGACACCCAAAGTACTAGATCGCGAGCTCTAGTCTGTTAGACAGGATTTCCATGTATGACCTTTCTCCTTCCATGCATGACCTTTGACCTTTGTCCTTCCAAGCTGGTGCCTCGGCTTCCGAGGGATCACGCATTCACATGATATACGCATTTACATGATAACTGTAATCTATATATATGTAACTCATGTACTCTAATTTCTACAATCAAAGATGACGTAACTTTCCTCGCTTACATAGTATCAGAGGTGTTCGCATCCTGCGACCACCGCTTCCGCTAAAACATAGCTGCCGCTACACATCATCCATCCAAGATCATGGCCAACGACGACACCACTGCACGCCGACGCGAGGAGGAGGCTGCCCGCGAACGTGAGGAGGCCGCTGCACGTTGAAAGCATCTAGGCCCCTAAAACTTGTTTTGGTAATTAATGATAATATGTGAATATAGGATTAACGTGTTTATTGAGTATTTACAAGGTTAAGTCCCATTGGTGAAATTATTGACGCAAAGTTGCATGCAAATGGACTACATGAAGATCTTTTGGCTTAAAGATAAAGTACAAGTAGTCTAGGTTCATTTTTCTATTTTACCGGTCTTAGGAGTTTTGGTTGGAAGACCGGATTATAGGATAAATGTCGTACTATTAAGAGGGGATCATGGCTAGTATCTTGATAGCATGTTCTTGTGTCATATGGATCAATTTAGGATCATGCATACATTTGAACTTGAACTTAAAATTAAATTTAAAAGCTTTAAGTGCTTCTGTACAAAATCGGTAGTACCGTAGTTAAAATTGCGGTCGTACCGCTTGGTGCGGTATGACCGGACATTACTTGGCGGTAGTACCGTATTTTGAAGAGAACAGCCAACTGAACGCACATGTGGAACAACCGGCTCTTTGAGCGGTACTTCTGCATTGCGGTCATTCCGTTTTTTAGTTGGCGGTTCAAGAAAACCAGAAGCGATACATTTTGCCTCAGAGCTGCTCGTGGAAATCAGTCGTACCGCTTGTGAGAATTGGTCGTACCGAAATTTATGAGGCGGTTCAATAAAAACAGAACCAGTGTAATTCTGCTCAAAAACTCATTTTGGAAATCAGTCGTTCCGCGCTTAGAAACGGTTGTACCGCTCTGCGGTCATTTCGATTTTTATATGGCGGTATGAAAATTCCAGAACACATGTAATTTTCAGCGATTTGTGAAACCCTACGATCGGTTGTACCGCTCGTAAGTCTGTCTGACGACCAGGCAATGCGGACGATCGCGCTTAGTTAGCGATCGTTCATTTGGGATTTCCAACGACTATATTGTGTATTTTAGTAATCGTTCTAGCCGATTGGATCGTGTTTCGATCAGTAGTCTTGCGGTCGTCTGCTCGTTGTAATCGATCGTTCGATTTTCACTGAGAGTTGGGGTTTGGTCCCCAACGGTCATAATTGTTGGTGGGGGTTATAAATACCCCCCCCAACTACTCTTGTAAGGGCTGCTAGAGCACATTTAACATCTATAGAGCCTTGTGACCATTGTGCATTCACTCAACACTCAAAAACACTCTAGTGCATTCATTGTGAGTTTGTTAAGATTCATTCAAGTGCATTCATACTCCTAGTTGATCCATTTGCACTTGAGTGCCGTCAAGTGAAGACCATTGATTTATTACTCTTGGAGTGTTGCTGCACTCCTAGACGGTCTGGCGGTGGAGCATGGTGATCTTTTCAAGAAGATTGTGAAGAGACCCGGTGCAAGTTTGTGAGTGGTTCAGTGTTCACCATCTCCGGAGCGGAGGAAGAATAACCATAGTGAATCGAGAGAAGGCTTAATTCGTGGAGCCGGCTTGAGGTGTCAAGCTTCCTTAACGTGGACTAGTGAAGACCGGCAAGTCTTCGATACCACGAGAAAAACATCGTTGTGTCATTGTGGTTATTTCTAGTCTTTACATTTCCATATTTATATTTCTATCTTGTTTATTGTGATTTAATTGCTTTGCTAGAAGTGTAACTTGTTTAGACTAAGTTGTTAATTGGCAAAAATTGTTAAATTGTTAAAAAGTTTAAAAACCTCCTATTCAACCCCCCTCTAGTTGGTTATCCTTGATCCTACACACGTCAGCGCGCAGAGGCTAAGGCCCGCGCTCTCGACATGGTGGCCGCGCGTTTACGCCAGGAGGCCGACGCTCGTGAAGAGGAACTTCACCACGTGATGCTCCTCCACGAGGCCACCGCCATCGCCAACCTGCATGCACAGGCCGTCGCCGTCCAGAACATCCGGGCCCTTGTGACCGTGGTTCTCGATCTTGTCACTCCCAACTACAGCAAGTGGCGTGGCCGTTTTCTCACCACCCTCGGCAAGTACTCACTCTCCGACTATGTCCTCACCGACACCGTTCATACGACTCCTTAAGCGGTGCGGATGGATCAGGTCGTTTGTGAGTGGCTTTACGGCACCATCTCCCTCGATCTCGTCGAGACCGTCATGGCGCCCCGCACCACCGCACGACTCGTGTGGCTCGGCCTCGAACAACAATTCATCGGCAACCGGGAGATGCGGACCCTCATCCTCAACGCCGAGTTTTGCTCCTTTGTCTGGAGATCTCAACATCACCGACTATTGCAGGAAGTTGAAGAGCATGGCTGATGCCCTTGGGGATCTCGACGAGCCTATCGCTGACCGAACGCTCGGTCTCGCCATCTTGCGCGGTTTGAACGACGAGTTCGCATACATGGCGGCCCTCCTCAAGCGCCAGCGGCCGTTCCCCACCTTCCTCGAGATCCGATCCAATCTCCTCCTCGAGGAGATGACCATGGCCTCACGCCCATCGGGACCGTCCACTGCCTTCCTCGCCACTTCAGCCGCGACAGGCCAATCAAGCAAGCCCCCTGGTGGCGCCACTGGCGATGGCTCCACGGGTGGCCCAAAAGGCACCACCCGCCCATCTACCCACAATGGGGGCGGTTCCGGTAGCTCCAACCGGTGTCGCCACCGCGGCAAGAATGGCGGCAACGGCAACGACAATGGGGGCGGCCCCGGCTGGCCCTCCTTCTACAATCCATGGACGGGGACCATTCAGATGTGTCCCGGTCCCTACCCTGGCAACCAACCCGGGCGGCTTCAGGGGTACAGCAGGGGCGGCCACAGGGTGAGTAGTACCAGCAGCAGTCGCGCCCAGCATCCCCTCACAGGCGTTCTTCGCAGGACCGCCTCCCGACCTCTTCTTCACGCCGCCACAACCGGCCTACCCGCCCTACAGCGCCAGACCACCGCCACCACGCAGCCCACCTCTCGGACTGACTCCATCGACCGGCTCATGGGACCGGCCGCAGCCTGGCGAATGCGTTCAACACCATGACCCTTGCTCCGCCAGCCTCGACTGATTGGTACATGGACTCGAGGCATCTTCGCACATGACATCCGATGCCGGTACCCTATCCTCCACTCATTCGCCACGGTCCTTTACTCCTTCATCAATCGTTGTCGGTAACGGGTCCCTTTTGCCCGTCACCTCTACTGGCTCCACCGCTCTCCTGGTCCCTTTCATCTTCATAATGTTTTAGTTACTCCTAGCATTATTAAGAATCTTATTTCATCTGCGGTTTACCCATCGACAACAATTGCTCTGTTGAGTTTGACCCGTTTGGCCTCTCTGTGAAGGATCTTGGTCTCGAACGTGATCGCCAGTGCAATAGCGATCATGCTTTATCCTCTTTACTGCACGGCTGTCCCTTGTGCTCTCGCGGCTGTTGCTCCCACCACCCTCTGGCATCGTTGTCTCGGCCACCCTGGACACGAAGCCATCTCCAAGCTTGCCAGTATTTCTGCCATCCCGTGTAACAAACGTGCTGATGATCTTATATGACATGCTTGTCAACTTGGTCGTCATGTGCGGTTGCCATTTGCCACTTCAAACTTTAGAGCTGCCAACAAGTTTGATCTAATTCATTGTGATCTTTGGACATCGCTCATTGCTAGTGTGTCCGGCTACAAATATTATACGGTCATTCTTGATGATTGTACTCATTTTGTTTGGACGTTTCCTTTACGCCTAAAGTCCAATACCTTTTCCACTATCTCTAACTTTTTCTCTTATGTGGCAACTCAGTTCGGCACGACAATAAAGAGCATCCAATGCGATAACGGACGGGAGTTTGACAACTCTTCAGCTCGCACTTTCTTCCTCACGCATGGCGTCAACCTTCGCATGTCGTGTCCCTACACCTCCCAGCAAAATGGCAAAGCTGAGCGGATCATACAATCCATTAACAATATTGTGCGCTCTCTTCACTTTCAGGCAAGGTGCTTACCATCCTTTTGTGTAGAAGCACTTCACACCGCCACATACTTGCTCAACCGTCTCCCAACAAAAACCCTCAGCCACTCCACACCTTACTTTGCCCTCTACGGAGTGCAACCAACTTATGATCATCTTCGTGTGTTCAGCTCTAAGTGCCACCCCAATTTGTCCGCCACCGGTCCACACAAACTATCACCTCGCTCCACCTTGTGCATCTTTCTTGGATATTACTCGGACCGCAAAGGTTATTGATGTCTTAATCCTATGTCCAATCGAGTCATCATATCTCGTCATGTAACATTTGATGAGACATCATTTCCCTTTGCCGAGTCGAACACTCCATCCACTAATGATTTTGATTTTTTTGTCACCTCTTGAGAACGTACCGGTGCCCATCGGACCAGAACTTCCTTTCTCTCCTGCAGGTACCCTACTGCTGGTCGCTGGGCCAATGGCCACGCCAGGCCCCGCACCCCCGCACGCTCGGACGCCCGCGCCTCTGGCTTATGGACCGATCATCACGTCCCCGAGCGTTGCGTCGCCGGCACCTTTGGCTGCTGGGTCGGTTCCTGCGCTCGGCCCTAGCCCGCGTGTAGTACCTCGTCGGCCCCTCTGGTAGCTAGGCCGAATGCTGCCCCCGCACGAGGCATCTCACCGGTACGACTGGCCACATCACCCCTGATGGCCACACCTGCTCCTGCTCTCGTGGTACACACAATCCCAACTGTGGGTACTCTCCCTGACGGTGCGGTTTTGATCCCGCCAATGCGCAACTCCCACACTATGGTCACTCGCGGCAAGCACGGGTTTCGACAGCCAGTTTCTCGGTTCACCTTTCATGCTGATGCACTGTCACCAATCCCAAAGACCTATCGGTCTGCCCTGGCCGATCCGAACTGGCGGTGTGCCATGGAAGTTGAGTATGCTGCTTTGCTCGCCAACAACACATGGGATCTTGTTCCACAACCTCCCAAGGCGAACGTTGTTACTGGCATATGGATTTTTCGGCACAAGTTTACTGCTAATGGCACTCTTGATAGATACAAAGCTCGATGGGTTCTTCGTGGTTTCACTCAGCGTCCTGGGATTGATTATGATGAGACCTTCAGTCCGGTTGTCAAGCCGGCGACCGTGCGCACAGTACTCTCTCTGGCTCTCTCCAAGGACTGGCCTATTCATCAACTGGATGTCAAAATTGCATTTCTTCATAGCACTCTATCTGAGACGGTTTATTGCACCCAGCCGATGGGCTTCGTGGATTCTTCCTGCCCTGACTTTGTCTGTTGCCTGAACAAGTCTTTCTATGGGCTTAAACAGGCGCCGCGTGCTTGGTATAGTCGTTTCGCCTCATATTTGTTGTCCCTCGGGTTTGTGGAGGCCAAGTCAGACACGTCGCTGTTTATCTATCACCGTGGTGCCGAGCATCTGCATTTGCTTCTTTATGTTGATGATATCGTCTGACAAGATCCTCTCAGGCTCGTTCTCCACCGGATGATTCTTTGCCTCCAACGAGAATTTTCCATGAAAGATCTCAACAAGACTTCATTATTTTTGGGTATCTCTGTTCGATGGAGTTCAAGTGGCCTCTTCCTCTCTCAATGACAGTATACTTTGGATATTCTGGAGCATGCCGGGATGTCAGACTGCAAACCTTGTAGTACGCTTGTTGACACTCATCCCAAAGTGCCTGCCTCTACTGGCTCCCTAGTGAGCAATGCTACTCGGTACCGGAGTCTTGCTGGAGCTCTGCAGTACCTGACATTCACAAGACCAGATATCTCCTATGCCGTCCAGCAGATTTGCCTTCACATGCACGACCCTCGGGAGACTCATCTTACGGCGGTCAAACGGATCCTTCGGTATCTACGCGGCACCCTTGATTATGGTCTCCAGATTCACGGTCCTGATCTGCAGACCTCGTGATTTATTCTCGATCTTGATTAGGCGGGATGTCCAGATCTGGCGCAAGTCCACATCAGCTCTGTTGTGTTCCTCGGTGATAATCTTGTCTCCTGGTCGTCCAAGCGTCAGAATATTGTGTCTCGCCCAAAGTCCGAGGTGAATACAAAGCGATCGCCAACGCAGATTCGCGGAGGCTTGCTGGCTCCATCAACTACTCCATGAACTCCGCAGCCCTCTTCATCGCGCCATTGTGGTTTACTGTGACAATGTGAGTGTCGTCTATTTATCGACGAACCCGGTGCAGCATCAACGCACCAAACACATCGAGATAGACCTTCACTTCGTCCGGGAGCGCGTGGCTTTGGGGGATGTTCGCGTTCTTCACGTCCCAACGACATCACAGTACGCCGACATCTTCACCAAGGGGCTGCCGACTTCCGTCCTCACCGAATTTAGGTCTAGTTTGAATGTTCGCCTTGGCGACGTTCCGACTGAGGGGGCGTGTTAGACATGATTTCCATGCATGACCTTTCTCCTTCCATGCATGTCCTTTGACCTTTCTCCTTCCATGCTGGTGCCTCGGCTTCTGAGGGATCACGCGTTCACATGATAGCTGTAATCTATTTATATGTAACTCATGTACTCTGATTTCTACAATCAAAGATAGCGTAACTTTCCTCGCTTACACAGTCGATTGCCTATGAGCATATGGATGGGCCATCACTTGGTGTTAACTTCTTCCGCTGCAGTTTATTCGAATTGTTTAGCCTGACGGTAATTGTAAGCTTCGACCATAAGATCATTACTCTTTTTGTTCAATAATATTCAATAGTTTTACGTTTGCAAGATATGTGTTGATATTCAATGATGTAATTATGTGCACTAGTTACTAATCTAAGGACTAGTGCTGATGTACACAGAGGGTTCTGGATTCAAAAATTTGGGTCCATACAGAGTTGGCATCATAGTCATATCGACTATAGGTCGCAACCTCGTTGGAATGACTGTTAGTAGGAAAACTTCAAAACTTATTTTTTTTAAAAAAAAATTGTGATATCCTCATCTATGTACATATGGGCTTGTTGCAAAACCTATACCAATGTATGGTAAGCAACAAAACATGAAACACTCATGGAAGCAAGTCCCAAAGAACCTCTTCCTCTCTTGTAAACTAAAAAATGGTACATGCATATTGTAACACCCCGGCCCAATATTGAGTTCGAAATGTCACTAAAGTACATTAACTATTAATTTTAACAATAATTTACAATAAATTCCAACAAGCGGTCCAATAATAAAACCCGTCCACGGGTCACAATAAAACAAGCATAACGATATGGAGAGCATAAATATTTAATCTTTAGGTAGCATGATAGAATAATAATCCAAGAATCAAGCAAAACCAATCACATAAGTCTATCGAATGAATAAACAAACTCCAACCAATCATCTAAAGTTATTCAATTCCTATCATGTCCTAAAGGAATATCCATCACACTATAATAAAGTTTTCTCATGGCGAATGAATCAAATAATGGTGGTGTATGCATTGGTTCCAAATGCATTATTCCCTTCCAATCGATATGTCGTCAACGACCACATAAAACAACATTAGAGTAAGAGTGAGTTCACAACTCAGCAAGCACAATAATAAACACAATAAACAATGATTAATCAACCATAAATAATATCATCGTCAACATCAACTATTTACTTCTCTCGATACTCATACTTAAATATCAAATTCACTTTTCATTAAATGCAAATTATCTCTGCACTACATGCTTATATGCTCATTTCATCGCTTATACTGGTATAGCATGAGTGAACACCCACGACAGTGTTCACCCTTTCATAAAGCCCATCATTAAAGGATCGAAGACCTCTCCACTCCCGTGGAGTCTCTACCAACGAGGTAGATATGTGATCACTATGATCACCTTTTCTTTTATGCATTGATGCACATGACGCACAATTCAACTTAAGTTCATCAATTATTCCATTATCCAACATAAGTGACTTCATCAACACGATTGATATCATAACCATTCATAGTACTTGTAATTAAACAAAGTAACGGGCATAAACAGCATAATGGTAATGATAATAAGAAATACAGCGATCAAACCATTGACCACTGTTCTACTATGCACTTGCCTCTTTATTCCCTCGGAGCCGGATAGCGAGACGACGGCAAGATACTAGAGGTCATATTCCCTGAACAAACAATACAAAAACATTCTCAAAATCATCATCATCACAGCACCAAAAACATTGTGCTAATCGCCATCACATGTCTACACCAAAACGACATAATTAACCTGATTCTACCGAACGCACTACCCGTTGTCCTAATAGTAAAAAGGCTCTAACCGACTTATCTGAAACCCAAATCTAGAAAACCAATACTATCTGGAATCCTCATGAAATTTCCTATAACTTACTAGTTATGACGAACTCTTGAATCCATTGTTTACTTCTCCGTTTCCTTCCCCGAAGATTGTCTCAAAATCTGTCAGGATAAACCACTTCACAATTTTGTATCTTTATTTCTAAAACTTGAAAAGTAATGAACGATACCATTTATGGAAATATAATCAAAATTTCCTAAATTATTTAAGTTATCACCAAAATCAAATTATTTCATTTACTATGCGTAAACAGTCGATCTTCACGACAGCGGCCAACGGCGTCCATTTTCTGGACAATAACCTTCCTGACGCCGTAACTTTTCACTCACAACTCCCAATCTAGTGTTCTAGACCTTTCTGGAAAGCTAACGAAATTTTCTACATATTAGAAGTGGGACGAAACTCTAAATCCATGCCTATGTACCTCTAATAATGTCCCTCGTAAGATTTTGCATCACAGCTCGACGAACTAGGGCATACTTAAATCTACTCTTTCTATTAACCAAACGACCTACAAATTGAACAACGACTAAACTAGGGCCATCTAATGGTTTTCAGATTGTTACCCTCAAAAACACGAAGACGATCACGAAATCCCACAAAAATCCTTCTCTTCCTCCCTTCTTTTCTTCTTCTCCCTTCCTCCCTTCTTTTCCTTTCCTCTGCTGGTCGGCTCCCCTCTAGGCTTCGTCCTTTGGCCGACTGCAGGGACTACAAGGGGGCAGCAAGGCGTCGGCTTGGGTTGGAGGTGGCGGCACTGGAGTCAGGGGAGGGTAGGGGCGGCGCCAAAGAGCAGGCGGCAGGGAGGGGTGGAGGCGCAGAGGAGGTGGAGGAGGCAGGGGCTAGGCGACAGGGTGTGGGGGGTGGCAGCTAGGGTTAGGTCTGCACCCCCACACCTAGTTCCTCTTACGGCTGGCCCCTCCTTTGGCCCACCCAAGGTCCAAGTTTCCCTAATTTTTCTAAAATTTCCTTTCTTTTTAATTCATTTCATTCCTATCTAATGAATATCGGGATATTACACGTACGGTCATAGGGCCACATGGATAAGTAAAGCAGTGGCAAGTCCTCTCTATCCACCATGTTATTCAGACGCGCAAACTTCAAACAAGCGTTGGGAGGAGGCAAAGCTGAGTGGGAAGCGTACGGTCTCAATGAATTTTGCACCTTTTCTTCGAAACAAATAATTTTGCACCCAATGCGGGAAAGAGAAGTGCTAATTGGGGCCAAGATTAGACCAACATGGGGATACAAAGGCTGCCCATGATTGTGCAAGCGACAGGCTTTACACCTCAACTCCCAAAGCTACCCCATCAACGATCCCTCCCAACCCCTTTTCCCCTCTGATCTCTGCAGAAATGGATAACTACACATTGCTCGGCCCCTTTTCTGCCTACATATAAATCTGGCTTTGGTAGGGCCGGTCATCCACTACAATATGTATGCACTACTAGCACTGCCTCACCAATCACTCTCTTCAGCTTTCGACTTCAGCAACAGAAGGGAAAGGTTTGGAAGATGACTTTCCTAACGTTTCAGCAGCTTTCATTGCTTCTGGAGCTCCTTGTAGCCACGGCACTGCTGCCTGGATTCACATCAGAAAGAAGGTCATACTGGGTGTTTCTTTGATGATTACTAAAAGACTAGATCTGCAGTAGTAGGTATTGTACCACCTTGTGCGTAGAGAGATTTTACGGTATATTCTACTAGTAGTAATCATTGGTTTGTTAAAGATAAAATATTTTTCTTTGTATTTATAATTTTTATGAGGGTATTATGTATTTTTTCCAACTAAGGTTGAGAATGTTACTCTTGTATTATGTGATCCTTAGATAGTCAATTACATTTCTACCCCTAAGATCTATGAGATGTGAATGAAGGATATGGCATTGCAAAGAGGTGCACTCAAGGATTAGAGTTGCATTGGTCCCTAAGACCTAGGGGATGTGAATGAAACATGGAGCGGCAAATCCCCGTATGCCAATCTTTGGAGCAGCGGATCATCAATTCCCTTTTCTTCAAATCTTTTTCCAAGAAAATGGCTCAAGTGACACCAAGAAGGGTGTCATCCCTTTTTGCCAATTGCCATTGGGGCCTAAAAGGGGAAAGGAACTGACGGATCGTGTAATGGCAGACACTAGTGCTCTTTCAGTTCCAAGCCTACGTAGCCTGCCCATCAACCTTGAGAGTTTTCTTTTTTGGATTTTGCTAAACAACATTCGACTATTTTCTTTTGTCAAAATAGTTAAATTTTCATTCGTTTGATATGCATTGTTTTCTTTTGTCAAAATAGTTGAATTTTCATTATTTACATTTCTTCCCATCCGTTGAATTAGGTCCGAATTTATTATGATTTTTTTCTTCAGAACACAACGGATTCATCACATTGTCGTATTTTGTTTGTATATAATTTCATTTTTTTTGTTTTTGTTGTCTTTTTTTTTGGGCTCAACCTCTCAAAGTATATGTTGGATTTTGAATCATGTGATGGAAATATGAGTTATTAAGACTTTTGAGAATAATTACAGCGACCAAGAACAAAAATAACATAAATAATTTATTGTAATTTATGTATAATGAAGTTGTAAATAAACTAAAATTTAATTGTTTTGGGCTAAAAAAATAGTCGAATCTTGTATAGACGAACCTTCCTTCTTACGAGCATTGCTTTCAACTACTTGATGTGGAATTTTTGGCCGAATGGCACATTTTTGTGATTTTTTTATTAATTAACCTTTTTAAATTTTATTTTAAAGTTAACCCTTAGTGAACTTTATTTTCAATTCTGATCCCCTTTGGTCACGCCACCACTTGTGGCGTGACAAAATAACACTGTCACGTCAGCCTGTATTTGAGCAAGCTCTTGTCACGTCACGACCAGTGGCGTGACAGTGTTGTTTGGTCACGTCACGACCAGTAGTGTGATAAAAAGTGCTATTTAGTTGACTTATCCTACGGCGTTGCCAATATTGTTTTGTCACGCCACGGGTGTGGCATGATCAAAAGGGTCAAAATTGGAAATAAACTTCGCCTGGGGTTAACTTTAAAATAAAATTTAAAAAAAATTCATTAATAAAAAAAGTTCCATTTTGGCCTCATATTTACAGGAATGGCCACCGTGGATTTTTTTGGCCAAAAATATCCCCCTGCCGCACGGTCACTGTGCGGTGACGCTGCCGCATAATAGTCGTATGGTGGCATTGTACCAAGTCGCTCAACCGTTGAACAATTTGCTCCCTCTAGGATAGCAGGCGAGCACAGGCACCACCGCACGGTGGCCGTGCAACAATGGGGCACGTGACGGATGGGGAGGGTCTGTCGCATGATGGTTGTGCGGCAGAAGGCTATTTTTGTAAAAAAAAATTGTGACGACTATTTTTGTAAATACGAGACGAAATTGTGACAATACTGCCAGAAATTCGGTGATGGGCATCTCTCCGCCGTAAGCCGGATCCAGTCTTGCGTTGCACACAGCAAAATTTATGCCATGCTTCACCCACGCCAAAAGATGCCCCCAACCTTTTCAGCTTTCGTCTATATATTGCTTAGGTATTACGCGTGCTTGATTTATCGTTTTTCTCCTTTTTACCGGGGAGGCGGGCAAGTTAAACTTGCACAATATTGCCCCGTGCTAATAAATTCAGAGCGATGGCTTACATATATATATAGGGAGAGAGTGCGTATTATTAGATAGCTACGTCAATTGAAGAATTTTTTTTTATTAATTAACTTTTTAAAAAATTTATTTTAAAGTTAACCTCCGGCGCATTTTATTTCTAATTCTGACTCTTTTGGTCACATCATCACCCGTGGTGTGACAAAATAACACTGTCACGCCAGCTCATTTCTGGTTAAACTCTTGTCACGCTACTGAAAGTGGCGTGACAGTGTTATTTGATCACGCTACAACCAGTGGTGTGATAAAAAAGTGCTATTTTGGAGATTTATCCTAGCGCGTGATAGTGTTGTTTTGTCACGTTACCACCCATGGCGTGACCAAAGGGTCAGAATTGAAAATAAAGTGCGTCGAAGGTTAACTTTAAAATAAAATTCAAATAAAGGTTAATTAATAAAAAAAAAGTTCTCAATTGAACGACCCAGCCAACTGAGATTAGGAGGATGTTCATGGTAAGCTAGATCGGCTAGTCCGGCTTAATGTATAGACTGACGGACTTTTTAACTACGAGTTTTTTTTTATAGAGGTTCCTAGAGGAAGAATTTTTTTAGATGCTACTAGAGGTATAATTATTGTAGCTGTTGTGCTCAGTACCATTACTATTATAAAAGAAGGATCTGGTGGTGATGGGTTTGATATCTACTCAGTCTTGAGTTGGTGTGATCTTTTATAGATAAATATGTGCACACATGTATAAAATACTTAAAGGATCTTATGTGGATAATTAAAGTATCTGTGTTTGTGGTTTGTGATAAGATTCTATGTGGTTTGTTAATTAGATGTAAATTATGTATGAAATTTTCATTTATAGAGGCAATTACCTTATATATATTGGTTTTCTAAGTTAACAACTTATATTATGTTTTACTTGAAATCTGTTGAACGGTAATCATCGTTTTCAGTAATGGGCTAAGAATGTTCCGAAACTAAAGAGATATCGCTTTAGTGCTAAGGATATATATGCTTTCATGATGCCGCGCGAGACAGAAATAACACAGAATTTTGAACTAGTTCTTAGGACTAGTCACACATGCATCATCAAGTCCCATAAAAAAAGGCTAAACTCACAGATAATGCATCAAAGAAACATTTGGTGGGACTCAAAACTGATTCTCAACCGGACAACCTGGATGACATGCTAGTTGAACTATCCATCGGTTGGTTAATCTGTAGGCATATTGAGACCTTTGTCCGACTAGAAGAACTCCTAGGTGTGCACTATTTTGTTCCCCCTAGCTTACACACCAAACCATGAGCTCTTTGTTTAACATCATAAACATCCAAAATTCAACAGCTTTTTATGACTAAAAAGCGACAGCAAGCTAGCAAAACATGTAGATTTATATACCACATGCCATTGCAAGGGCGGATCCACCATTCGGGCGAGCTCTGGCTTGCCACCAGCCGGGAACACCCCCCTCCTTCCTCCCCAGTATCCCTCGACGTCGGAGAAAATAGCTTGCACAACGGCTGTCCTTGCCATAGTCTTGAGCCAACTGACTTGGAGATTGTGGGCCACTAGGCTGAGGCCCATATTCCCGTCAGCCCACCACGTAAGCCCATGAAGAAGCCCATCGCACCGAGCCAATGAGCGAGAGTTGGAGCCAATCCCTAACCCTAGCAACCATTGGGGGACTTGGGGCGACAGGCAGTAGCGTGAATCGACCAATTGGGCGCATGGAGGAGCGGTGAGGTGGCGTTGCAACGAGCGTGTGGTGTGGTCCCCAGCGGCTAGGGTTTACCCCTCGAGTTTATGAGGTCCAAGGTTGTGCTTCTCGTCTCCGACGAGCTTGGAGAGATACGAGTAGGCTATGCTACTAGCAATTTTAAAAAAAATTACCACGTAAACCAAGAAGCCATGCAAGTAAGAGATCATAGATCGTTACCACTAGACGCACAATGCAGCAGAAGAAGAGTTAGAGCAGTTTGATCCAACGTCGAGCGTGTCGATGTAGTGGTCATAGTTGTCGGGACCAAAAAAATGCAATTCTGGACCCTCTGTGTATAATGCACTAATCTAGGATCACGCTAATGAACACAGTATCAATATAGATAAATATCATTCCACACACGACAGATATAAGAATAAACAAGTAATTTGAATAATAAAAAGCAGTTTTGACCTTATGATAGAGTTTACACTTCTTAAGCCACGCAGGGCAGACAGTAAATAAATAAGTAGCAGTGGAACGAAAGCAACTCCAGCGGAAACCTCCCGGCTCGCCACAGCCAACTGACTTGGATCAAGACCTAATGGTCGGCAACCTCGTAGAACTCCTCCTCAAAGATAGGCGATGATTTCTCTACTTCAGCTGAATGATTGCAACAAGAATGAGTACTCCGAGTACTCAACAAGTTGTACCACAGAATGTAATTATAGATAATGGCTTATTACAACAAATGGCTTCTATGGTTATTTTGCAATAAAACAATATTTGCAATTGAATACAAATAATAGATTGAAGACATAATTCAAAACAATTAAGCAATAATAATTTAACAGTTGTTTTCACAAAGGACACAAAGCCTAATCAAATTCTCTCACACAGTCATATGAATTAAATCACACAGCTCCCTTCCCAAAGTGTTTTATGAAAGTACACCCCTCGTGTGAAATCTCTGAGCATGTCCATGACCGCGGACATGCCTATTCCAATAGATTGTATACACTCTACAGAGGTTGTACACTTTACCCACACGATATAACTAGTGTAGCTAGCACTAATCATAACAAAACCTTTCCGAAACTTCATCTCAACCATTGACACCCCTGTTGTGCTTACTGCTGGCACCAACTATCACACAGATGGTTAGTCTGTCGCACACCGTTGGACCTGGAAGCGGTTATTCGTCCATTGATGTGAATTGCCTCACAGACAGAAACACACCTCCACCCAAGTACACAACTTAAACTACTTACCTGAGTAATCAACATCAAGACTCCATAGCTTACTAGGTTAGGCCCGTCTCACCAGGCATGTGGTCGTACAATTATGGCTCAGTTAAATGACACACAAAGTTAAGTCCTTAATTGACCAAGGCGAGACTGTCAATTTCTAACTAAATTACAACAATTCATATTTCCCCAGCACACAGCTTCACCATATCACACAGTTCCATCCACTCGTCTCAGTCTAAATCTTTTTCCACCCTATTGGTTAAGTGCAACACATGCCATCAGCGAGTAATAGCACACAGCACACAGTTTTACATAAAGTTCCATAGTCACTTAGCCAAATTTATATTTGCAACTCAAATGAGATGAATGACTCGTTGCATGGCTAAGCAAGCTATTCGTATCTAACCAACCCACGTTGAGCTATGATATTACTGACTAATAATTAACCAAGCCAGGGTGACAAAAGATCATGATAATACAATAGACAAAGTGGATATAAACAAATTGGATGAATAGCTAATCCCCAAAGCATTTAAATAATTACTTAAAGTATAATGCAATAATTTGAATGAAAGTAGTTTTAGAAATACTGGGTTCAACATGGTCAAAGGTACAACTTACTTAGGAATAAGTCTTGGTACTGGTCTTGGGCTTGATCAACTCCTCCTTCCTCAAAAAACTCCCGAAGTATCAACGTCTAAATACAAACGAAGAAAATAAACAAAATAAATACCAAAAAGACTGATAACAAACTCCAAAATTTAAATAAAAATCTCAGGAAGGTATATCTTGAATTTAGATGAATTCATAAATTTGAATGGGCTCAATCGGAGTTCGTATGAGGAAAAACGAGCTTTTGGAAGATTTAAACCCTAAAGAAATAACAAATCTGAATTTCTGGATTTTGTCGAATTATTTTCTTGAAGAAAAACCTTTTATGACGTTAGCATGACGTCAACCCTGATTTTATTTTCTAGCCAAATTATTTTCTTATGGAAAACTCCTTTCTATTACTAACATGTGGGCCCAAGGTCTATAGACCTGGTCCACGAGAGATCCAAGATCTACGGTGGAGGTGGTTCACATAACAGTGTGTGGATCTACGCACGTGCTGACGCGGGTTGCCATGTGGGCGCTAATCTGGCATAATCTAATGAGGTGGCGCTGACATGGCATGCCACGCAAAGAAAAGGGATGATGTGGGCGTTGATATGGACAACGGTGAGGTGGTGGCGCTCGGGTCCCGAGGGGATCCGATGAACGGCAGCGCTTGGCTGGCCGACGAGGGTACCAGTGTGTAGAGGGTGCTATGGCGAACTCGATGTGCACCTATTCGATGAGAGGGCATGAAGGGTTGGCCAACAGTGGGGAAAAAGGTGGCGAGGGGGTTCGGGTGTTTGTCGGTGACGAGGTTTGGTGATGCTCTGGTGACGTGAAGGGGTGCCCGAGGTAGAACTCGCGATGGCGGTTCAGATGGTGTGGTCGATGACGGTGGGGCAATCAGCGAAAGAAAAACTCCGGGTGAAAAACCTAAAGCTCAAATTCTAGCGATCTAGTGTGGTTTGGGGTGAAGAGAGTTGGGGATTCAGGATGAGGAGGGAAAGGCGATCCCGCAGATGCCTTTCATAGGGCGGGAGCATGACCGAGATGGCGTATCGCCATTGGAGTTCGATTCGGAACCGATGAAGAGATAAGGAGTTTTGGTTGCGATTCGGTGGAGATAAAAGATCAAATTGGTTGCGGAGAGATAGAGTTTCTAAATGGCGGTGCCGGTGTGGGATTCTCGGGTCGTTTCGCCCTTTGTCAGATGAAATTTCAAAAAGAGCAACAATAGAGGCGCAAGGAGGACGAAGGTGAGGGAGGGGATGACCCGACAGGTGGGCCTTCGGTGTCGTGAGAGGTGGTCTTATTTGGGTTGAGCGGCAATACATGCGAAGTTGAGCGAAAGTTGGGCCGTCTTGCCGAGAAAATGAAGAGTTGGGCCGAGGAGATTCGGCCCTATTGGATTTTTGAGATTTTAAATAGATTTGGTAATTTAGAAATTACAGCACATCCAAATAGCAATTGGAAAATAGCAAATGAACTCAAAAAAAATCTAAAAAATTTGAAAAATATTTCCAAGCACAGATAACCCAAATAAAATAGTTTTCGAATTAATTGATGTTTGGATTATTCAAATTAAATTGTTTTGCTATTGAAAGTCCATATTAAGCTTTATCAAAATTCAAAATTCAGATAAAAATTGGGTGAATTTTCCAAATGGTTAAACTACTTAAAAGGATTTTTTTTAACTTTAGAAAATTGGGATGTTACAAACCTCCCCCCTTAAAGGAATCTCGACCACGAGATTCAGGCTAGCTAGAGAAAAGGCTGGGAAACTCGGCTCTCGGCTCTTCTTCACGCCCTCACGTTGCTCGTCCTTCTGAGTGGTTGCTCGTCCTTCTGAGTGGTTGCTCCACTGAACTTTGCAAAAATGAACTGTCTTACTTTTGGTCCGACGCTCTACCATGCCCAAAATCTTGACTGGTTATTCCTTGTAAGTGAGATCTTTCAACTCGATTGAATCTAAGGGAGTTTGTTCTATTGGCACACAAAGACATTTCTTCAACTACGAGACATGGAAGACATCATGTACTCCTGCTAACGACTGCGACAGTTCAAGCTGGTAAGCAACTTCTCCTTGGTGACTCGCAATCCTGAAAACACCAACATATCTAGGGGCAAGCTTCCCTTTGGCATGAAACCTTCTGACACATTTAAGTGGAATAACTCAAAGATACACAAAACCCTCTGGTTCAAAGCTGAGGTCACGGCGACGATTATCAGCATAGCTCTTTTGCCTAGACTGAGCTATCTTTAATCTTTTCCTGATCATAGACACTTGGTTCTCTGCTTTCTGAATAATATCTAGTCCGAATACCAAACGTTCAGCTGTTTCTGTCCAATTCAGAGGGGTTCTGCATGCACGACCGTACAATGCTTCAAATAGTGACATCTGCAGATTGGCTTGATAACTATTGTTATACGAGAATTCTGCATACGACAAACTCTTATCCCAACTGGTAGCATGAGCTGGAGCACAAGCTCTCAACATATCCTCCAATACTTGATTTACTCTTTCAGTCGGCCTATCCGTCTGAGGGTGATAAGTAGTACTAAAATTTAGATGATTCCCAATGCTTCATGCAAACTTTGTCAAAAATGAGAGGTGAACTAAGATCCTCGATCTGATACTATCTTCTTAGGCACACCATGCAAACTGACAATTCTTGATATATATACAATTCTGCAAGACGATCTCCTAAGTAAGTGGTTTTGACTGGCAAAAAATGGGCAACTTTCGTCAAACAATCAACTATTACCCAAATTGAATCGTAACCCGATTGAGTCCTGCGCAAACCGGTAATAAAATCCATTTTGATCTCTTCCCATTTCTACTCTAGAATCTTCAGGGGTTGTAACAGGCCTGCAGGTTTGTGTTGTTCTGCTTTTACATTCTAACACATGTCGCATAGGACAACAAACTCTACGACTTCTCGCTTTAGATTTGGCCACCAGAATTTATTCTTAACATCCTGATACATCTTAATTCTTCCAGGGTGAATAGAATACTTCGAGTCATGGGCCTCCTTTAAGATCAGTTGTCTCAAAACATCAACATCTGGCACACAGATACGTCCATTGATCCACAACGTATCTTGATCATCCTTGGTAAAGTCCTTGAATTTTCTTTCTTCCATTTTGAGCTTGATGTCTGAAATCACAGGATCTTTTGGTTGCGCAACACGAATCTGATTTTCCAATGTAGAATTTACTTCCAAACTAGCCATGAATCCTTTGGCTACAACTTCTAGCTTTAACTTCTGAAATTCCCCATGAAGTTCTAAGCAATTTTATTTTACTTCCAAAGTATTGCAGTAGCTCTTACGACTTAAAGCATCTGCAACAACATTGGCTTTACCGGGATGGTAGTGGATTCCAATATTATAGTCCTTTATTAACTCTACCCATCTTCTCTACCTCATGTTCAGTAGGTCAGACTGAGTGAAAATATACTTCAAGTTCTTATGATCCGTGTATATCTCACAGCGATTTATAATGAGGTAATGACGCCAAATTTTCATAGCATGCACAACGGCAGCTAATTCCAGATCATGGGTAGGGTAATTCTCCCCATGAGGTCTCAATTGTCTCGATGCATAGGCAACAACTCTTCCTTCTTGCATCAGAACGCACCCTAATCCTTGACGCGAAGAATTACAATAGATATCGAAATCCTTCCGAATGTCTGGTAGAATTAACACTAGGGCTGATGTCAAATGTTTCTTCAACTCCTAGAAACTCTCCTCGCAAGCTGGAGTCCAAATGAACTTTTTCTCCTTTTTCAACAATTACGTAAGAGGCTTAGCAATCATCAGAAATATTTCGATGAAACGACGATAATATCCTGGCATTCCCAAGAAACTGTGAATCTGAGTCACTGTCCTGGGCGGCGGCTCCTAGTGTAACACTATTTTAACCTTACTAGGGTCAACTGCTACTCCTTGAGTTGTCATCACATGACCAAGCACTACTACAGGAAGCCACATCACAGACGGTTCGGAACCGTCATCATAGACGGTTTCCGAACCGTCTATGTTTGTTGGTCTGTGATAACAGGCCGTTATCACAGACGGTAAAAACCGCTCAGGAAGTCTAGTATCACGAGCGGTTTGACTAAAACCCGTTTGTGATCGCGAATATCACGAGCGGTTCTAAAGAAAACTGCTCGTGATCCGTGAATATCACGAGCGGCTTTTCTTGAGAACCGCTCGTGATATTCCGATCACGACGGTTTGTTTTGTTAACCGTCGTGATATTCTCGTATCACGTATGGTTTTCTTTAGAAGCGCTCGTGATACTTGCCTTCCTGAGCGGTTTTAACAAAAACCGCTCTGTGATAGCTCATACCCGACCATATTTTTTTGTTTTTACGCTAGCCTTAGGAATTGCTAGCCATGCCCTCTGAAAACAAGTATGTACAAAACAGATTCAAGCATGCACAAAAACAGATTCATCAGAGATAATCAATTGTTGACAACTCAAAGTGATCATTACTCAAAATAAATTACAAAAGATCGCATTTGTTCAAGTATTGTCGCTATAGTTACAACTGGATTACAATTGTTTACGTTGAGAGGTGTCGGCGGGGTGATGCTCTGGGTTGGCGACGGAGTGAAACTCTCCGTTGTCGTTAATGATTTCTGAGTAGATAAAGGTGCAGAGCTTCCCTCGAATGTCCTTGATCTCTTCCGCAACGAGTCCATCACATTGTAAATCCAAGGCCTGTCGCTAGCAAGAGTAAAGTGGTAAGCTATATATATATATTTAAATTTATAATTAGGAAATAATTATTTCGAGATTGACAAACCTCAGGATCCTTCTTCCTAGCTCTAAGGATTAGCTGCATATGATAGCAGACGTAGATTGCACATAACTCATCATCTTTTTGTGGCGGCCTTTGCAAAAATAGAATTACATATATAGGTATAGTCGATTCGAGACGGCGTTATTATGAAGTATGATATAGGATTATTGTGTTGTAGCGCTGCATCGAAAAATCCATCTGTGTGTTAGTTAGGCGCTCTTTCCATTGTATGCTCCTTTGTTGGCAACATAATTGATGAACGACCTACATGATTCAAAAAGTCATCCTCGCCATTTCAAATGAATGAAGACTACAATAGAGTTATGTAAGGAGGAAATGAGCATACCTCTCGAGTATTCCTCTTAGAACGTCAAGTCGTGCTTGTTGCGGTTTCTGGAATCAAGGTATATCACATGGTTCCTCTTGGGTATAATAACTAAAAGGATCCAGTGGTACCTACTCATGTATGTTGTTATAGTCATTAAACCTAAGTTCGTCTTTGTGTATAAAGTACAAATAAAATTTGTATAGCAAGTAGTGACACTTACCCTCGGTTGTAGGGCACCACTATGTACTTCATGTTAAATGCGCGAAGCAATGACCTCGTTATGTATTTCTCTACGAAGGGCTAGTCTTCTTGGATGGTTTGCAACGATACCACATGTGGGTCGAGGAAACCCACCGATTCTTTCCATTCCTGACATTTTTCAAAGATGTATCTATACATAAGCAATGAGTTGTGATATTTATCGGTATTACATGAATGTAGAACTTGATTGTACGCGACTTACAAAGGTCCAACATCGTGAGAAGCGAGACGCCGAGGCCAACGAGGTTGAATAGGTCATATAAGTCGTTGAAGCCCACGACGAAGTACCTCGTCCCGCTGAAGAAATGCTTCTCCTCGATTCGACGGTGATTCCGATGATCGCACCCTTCTTTTGGGTCTTCTCCAGTACCTGCATGCAAAGCCCGACAAGCATATCCAGCGTGCATTATATGCGACGAGCACAACGGTTTTCCGATGATGCAGTTCCCGGGTATCGCGGACTTCCCGGACTTGGGAGGCGCCTTAACGTTCGTCGATTTCGATTTGGCCTTAGCGATTGGTAGCGTCTTCTTGTGAGACGACTCGAACCGTCACGGCGCACGCTTTTGTTGTTCCTTCGGTGTCTTCTCCACGGAATCGAGGTGGCCTTCGAGGCAAAACATGAGGTGGAGTCATCGAGGGTCCCGTTGGAGAGGAATGGTCGTGTCGGATCGCAAGCACTATCGGGTCGAGCGATGTCCTTCTTGGGCCATTGGATAAAAGAGTGGACGGCATCCCTAGTGTTATGATCTCTTCGTTCGGGCGAATCTTCACGGGACGGCTCAAAATTGACATGTACCATATCCACGGACCTGGCGTAACCTCGAGCCACCGGGCACCGTCAGACCGCCCTTCCTCGTATGGATACACCATCCCTCGCGCTGACCTCAATACAAAGGACCCATCCATCCTCACTTGGAGCGTGCGGCGTCGGCTCCTACAAAACGACACGCAATTAGCTAAGGCGCCCTATAGGTCTATCTTTGGTGCATTCCATAGATGTACGCTACCTTGATGTCGCTTCTATCGGTAATCGGACGTCGTCATGTTCGAATTATGCCGGACGCGATGCTACTCCGACGCCGAGGAGGCCTCCTTAATTGCAGGCGGCTTGCATCACGGCTCAGAGTAGATCCATTTGACCTCGCAATGTTGCTATCTTTTCTTCAAATTTGTTAGTAATCATCTGTACCAACCGGCCGTCGTGTTTCGCCTTGGATCTCTTCCTACTCCTATACGTGAAGTAGTCGTCCGCGAATCCATGACTCCAAGGTACATTAAACCCAAGGCCTCGCGTGCGACCGGATGCTCCTTGTTTTCCAAGGCCATAGATAGTATATCCTTCTCCTCGCTCGCATGGAAGGAGCCTTGGGAAGCTTAGGCGATCAAGTCCTTGTTGTAAGAGGTCATCATGTTATTATAGACACTATGAAGTTATGGACTTATTAACTAGGTAGTTCGACATATTTACCACACGCTGGGACACTTCACGGTTTGCGGGTTTGTGAAAGAGATGTGCTCAAGGCGAGACTTTGCCCTCGCTTTTAACCAAATTTTAGGGAACGTGGGTCTGTGATATCGTGAAATGGCCCGGTTGAGTTCTCCTCCTCCGCCGCCCATGCCTCAGATTTACCGCGCATCAGCCGTGCCAAGTCTATTGGTGAGTGTTTCGTGTCTAGAGAGCTTTGTGCGCCGCACTTTGCTCCTTAGATTTGGCCGTCGTTTTCATAGCCACAACGGTGTCCCATGCTTCCCGCGTCAAGAATCTATACTGCGCGAAGGGCATCTGACCCGTGTTCACGTACTTCGTGACAAGAATGCTCTTGAAGGTCCTCCACGATTTATCCATCGTGAGCATCGCCGTCCGTCACACGCGTGCCACGTCTGCTTCTGGAATAGTGAACTTCTTTGAAAGTTCTATCCACAGCGCGCCTTTCGCTTCTTTCGTCAGGTCCTTCCACCTTGGTGTGGTGATGGGGACCCGTTCCCTTCCAAGTATCCCGCAGATGGTCCGGAATCTCGTCGCTGATCTCTTGGGACTCAGAGCGACTCCAAAGTCACTGACCTCCGTGATGACCAGTCGGCCCACAGGCATTTTCGATTGTCCTCTGCCATCTCGCTTAGTGTCATTATCGCCGATGGTGTGGCACCTCATCGGCGCCTCTTCCATCTGCGGCGTCGGTGGACGGCCATAAGACAGTGCCTCTGCCATCTTGCTTACTTGCTATCTATATAAGTTACATATGCAATAAAATGGATTGCAAGTGTCCCAAATTAACATATACATTTAAACTTAATAATATGCTCAACATGTGCAATATTAGCAAATAATCATAATTAATTCAAAGATAAATATGAAACAATTAAGCATTACTTCATCGAGCCCGACACACTGGAGTGTACCATTTGTTTCATACCGTGGAGGATTGGCATGAAGCAAAGGTACACTCAAGTGTGTCAGGATCGACGAAGAAAATGCTAAACAAAGGTTTAATCCTCTAGGGCTCGCCGCCTCCCTGCTCCTATTCTAACACTCCTTAATCCACCAGCTTCTCTTGTGATCTTTGTATAGATAGAAACTAGTGATACAAATCTTTTGCCCGAGCATATCTTTGCCCGAGCCTACTTCATCGAGCCTGACACACTAGAGTGTACCATTTGCTTCATGCCATGGAGGATTGACATGAAGCAAAGGTACACTCAAGTGTGTCAGGATCGACGAAGAAAATGGTAAGCAAAGGTTTAATGCTTCATGTACAGAAGACTAGCCTTTAATGAAGACATAGAAACAAAATAGAATCAAGTAAAACGATCGACGAAGGAAATGCTAAGCAAATGTTTAATCCTCTAGGGCTCACCGCCTCCCTGCTCCTATTCTAACACGCCTTAATCCACCAGCTTCTCTTGTGATCTTTGTATAGATAGAAACTAGTGATACAAATCTTTTGCTCGAGCCTATCTTTGCGAGAGCCTACTTATCGAGCAGCCCGACATGGAGTGTACCATTTGCTTCATGTCGTGGAGGATTGGCATGAAGCAAAGGTACACTCAAGTGTGTCAGGATCGACGGAGAAAATGCTAAGCAAAGGTTTAATGTTTCATGTACGTAAGACTAGCCTTTAATGAAGACATAGAAACAAAATAGAATCAAGTAAAACTTTCTTTTTGATTGTTGTAAAAATGCGCTTTAGCAAAGTTTCGAATTAATCCCAACAAAATTAATTAGCATTAAAGCATAATTCCTAAAGAATTTAACACTCCTTAATCCACGGCTTCTCTAAGGAAGCGAAAAGGAATCACGAGCGGTTCTTAATAAGAACCGCTCGATTAAACTCTCACCAATAAAAGGTCTAGAGATTAACAAATTGCATTACACTATTCCAACATATTGATTGATGATATTATGTGCTCTCGTATGAGAGTAGCTAAAGAACAAGTCTTTGCCATCTCAATCCTATTGTCTATACTCTTCATTAAATGAATATGATAATATAAATTCAAACTATGAGCTCTAAACAATACTTTGCTTAAGCTGTCAAATGATCTCAAGCATTAAGCTAAAACAGATTAAACTTCGATCAAAGCAGAGGTTGACTATAGAGATCAAGATGGCAAATGAAAAGTTGAATGAGCTCATACAGACTACTAGAAGAATCACAAACTAGTCAATGGAACTGATCAATTTGCAATAGAACTATGAGCTCAACCGAAAGTAACCAATTAATAAAGACATCATATTGACAAGAGTAAGTAATACAATAGAGCTCAAGTATGAACTAACTATCACATTCAATCTCAAGATAAGAGGCGAGTTCATCACGAGCATGTCAACAAAGCCCATCGATCAATTTGCAATATCTTCAGTATTAGATTCATAAATCAGAACTAATATAGATCAAGGTATCAACTAGCACTGCAAATATATATCTGCAAAGATCAACCGAACTACCACAGAGGAGCAATACTCACAGAGAGGATGCCGCACAAGAACTCACGGTGCAAGGAGGAGGCCGGTGCAGGGGAGGAGGCCGACGCAGGGAGGAGGGAGGTGCAGGGGAGGAGGCCGACACGGGGAGGAGGACGGTGCGGGGAGAAGGCAGTCAGAGGTAGGAGGCCGACATGGGGGAGGAGGAGGACAAGTGGGAGAAGGCGGTGCAGAGAGGGAGGAGGCCGACAGGAGGAGGACGACGGCGCCGAGGTCGGAGGCGGCGGCGACGCCGGGCTTACTGGCCGGGAGGTGAACGGGCGCCGAGGTCGGGGCACCGAGGGCGCCGAGGTCGGCATGGCGGCGCCGAGGTCGAAGTCGGCGCTGAAGCAGGCGAGCCCTAAACCCTAGAGGAGGCGAACGAGCACACGAGAGCCTAAGGGCGCGGAGAGGAAGTGACAAGTGAGAGCAAAACCCTAGCGATTCCGCCTTATATAGTATATCACAGACGGTTCTTTACTAGAACTGTGCAGGATCTTCCATATCCTGCAGGCGGTTCTCGAAGAAACCGCTCAGTGATATTCTTATCACTGACGGTTGTATTATAAAACCGCTCGTGATAGCTCGACAAACTCGATGACAATGTGTGATATCGACAAAAACGATGACAATGTGTGATATCCCGACAAAACCTAGTGAACACGGTGACAAGTATGATGACAATCATGACAAGTTCATATGAATTGAACACCGTGACAAGTATGATGACAAGTTCATATAACACATTTGACTTCAAAATTTCATATCTAATTCAACTCAACTCCAAATCAAGTGAAACCAATTTTGATACTCCACATTACAATGAACGTCCACATTGACATCAATATCAAATATGACAAGTCCATAACACATCAACACATGACAATTTCACGTTGACATCAAAATATATGAGAGATTACAAGTCCACAACACATGATGTTATGGAATAAATTAATTACATTAGAGTAAATTCTTAATTAAAATATAGGCCTTCCTGATGATCGACACGCATATAGCTAGCTTCCTCACTGGGTTCTTCCTCAAGGCTAATGCCGTTTTCGAAAGGAGGCAACTCGTCAAATTGATTGTATTATTCCTCGTTCACTACATTCTCAACTCCGACAATCTTCCTTTTTTCCATGAAGAACTACGTGACGCTTCTTATTTGCCGGGTCGGTTACATAGAAGACTTGAACAACTTGGTTAGCCAGTACGAATGGTTCGTCTTTGTATCCGACACGTTCGAGGTCCACGGTAGTGACGCCGTACTTGTCGACCTTCACCTATGGGAGATGGACCCAATGGCACCGAAATAGGGGGATCTTCAAAAGCACGTGGTCGAGCGCCCATATCTCCTCTATTTGCCCATAGTAGGAGCTCCTCACCCATCGCATCTTGAATGCATCTATGCGACACCATTTGCTCGGATGTGCTCTTCCTATCCTGAGCTGCCGTATAAAATGTGTACCCATTTATGTCGTATCCTTGCCATGCGACAATTCCAAATTGTGGCCCTCGTGCCAACCATGGCAGCGTATCATCACTTGATGGCCTCCCAGTGATTCGCACCTTTAACCAATCGTTGAACCAAGCGGTTGTGCTCTCTCGTGATCCAAACCTCCGACCCGTACCGATTACATTGGCGCACCATGTCTTTGTGCTCGTCGATGTACGGGACACTTGGGTCATGTGTTGCAAGACCGTGAAATAGGCTTGAGCGCACGTATCAGATCGGGAGTGATTAATTTCTTCCGATGGTCGATACCATGCGGTCTCCCCTCATGGCGAGATAGAGGCACACCTATCGGTTCCACGAGCCATGTAGTCGACGCAGAACTCAATGACCTCTTCGATTGCATAACCTTCGATGATCTTGCCCTCCTACGAGATCAATTCCGTGCGACGAGGAGTTGAGAATTCCCATGTACTTCTCGAATGGGTACATATGACGCAAGAACACAGGGCCGCATATCTTTATCTCTTTCACAAGGTGAACAATGAGATGGACCATGATATCGAAAAATAACGGAGGGAAATACATCTCAAGATAACATAGAGTCGTCACCACCTCGGCCTGCAGAGCATCTAGTCCTTGGGGATCAATGATCTTCTGAGCAATTGAGTTAAAAAAATAACACAGCCTCAAGATTGCCACTCGAACCTTATTCGGCAAGATACTTCTAATTGCAACAGGAAGCATTTGTGTCATCAGCACATGATAATCATGAGACTCCATACCAATTAATTTCAAATCTTGCATAGAAACAAGGTTCTTAATGTTAGCGGAGTAACCAGATGGGACTTTCACACCATGCAAGCTATGGCACAATTCATTTCTCTCGGCCTTGGACAGAGTGTAGCAAGCTGGGGGAAGGTACGTTCGTCCTGTATCGGTCTCTTCCGGTGCTAACTCGGTCCTTATATTCATATCAACCAAGTCACGCCGTGCATTAACACCATCCTTTGTTTTGCCACTAATGTTCGGTAAGAGACCAATCAAGCTATCACATACATTCTTCTCTACGTGCATGACGTCGATGCAGTGGCGAACTTCTAAGTGCTCCCAATAAGGCAAGTCCCAAAAAATTGACCGCTTCTTCCAGATGTTCTTCTCACGTGTTCTTAATTTACGTCCCTTCCCAAGCACAACATTGATATCCTTAACCATATCATAGACCTCTTTCCTCTAAAAGCCCTTGAGTGAATCGTTCTCCTTATTTCCGCTTAATTGTTTTTTTCATCTTGCGGTATGGGTGACTCGAAGGAACCTACGATGACGATATACACGCTTTCTGTGAGTTGTTCAACCATACACTCTCCGTAGCATCTAAGCGGTCTTGAATGAGGCTTTGGCTCCTTTTGTCTTGGCTTGAACAGTTACCAAGGCGGGAAAATCATTGATGGTGCGAGAACAACATGGCGCGTAAAGTGAAGTTCTCTCGTTTACGCATCCCATACTGCACCCTTCATTCCACGGTGTCACAAGATCTTCCATAAATGGTGCTAGGTACACATCAATATCATTCTCAAAGTTGTTTCGCCCTTGGATAAGTAGTGACATCAAAATGTACTTCCGCTTCATACACGACCAAGGAGGAAGGTTGTACATACATAGATTCACGGGCAGTGCTATGTCATTTGCTCATGTTACCGAAAGGATTCATTCCATCCGTACTCAACCCTAACCTTATATTCCTCGGTTCCGCACCGAACTCTTCGAAGCTCCGATCGAAGTTTCTCCACTAGGCAGAATCAGCAGGTTGTCTTAGCTTTCCATCTCTATTACGCTCCTCTGAGTGCCAACGCAGCAATCTTGCCTCATTTGGGTTCGCAAATAAACGCTTCAAACGTGGGATTACAGGAAGATACCACAACATCTTAGCAAGAGGTTCTTGCTTCACCTTAGCAGTATTCTGACGCTTGTATCGGGATGCTTTGCACACGGGACATACATGCATGTCTGCATACTCTTTACGGTAGAGGATACAATCGTTCAGACATGCATGTATTCTTTCTACTTCCATTCCCAATGGACAAATAACCTTCTTTGCTTGATAGGTGGTGCTGGGCAACACGTTTCCCTCCGGAAGGATGTCCGCTAGGAGACCTAACAACGCCGTGAAACTCTTATCGGACCAACCATTGCTTGCCTTCAATTTCAGCAGTTCAAGCACGGTTGACAACCTTGTATATTCCGACTTGCAACCAGGGAACAAAGGTCTCACCGAGTCCTCTCTTAAGCCCTCGAATTTACAAAACTCTCTCTCACTGTAGTTCTCTTCTACATCGCGTAGCATCTGATCCAGATTGTCATCGTGCCGCCTATCCTCATCAAAAGCACAGTCCACATCCGGGAAATCGTTGACTTCCTCGGCGATGTCGTCATTATTAACCGGTATAATCTGCTCCTCACCGTGGATGGTCCAATATGTATACCCTTTTTGAAACCCTTGAATCAAGTGCGCTTCGATCTGCGCCTCGTTGTTAAACATCTTGATTACGCAATCAATGCATGGACATTACATAAAATTTATCCCTTCTTCAACATATCACCTTTCGTGGCTCTTCTAAAAGCAACCACGCCATTAATGTACTCTTGACTCACACGGTTCACACCGTACATCCGATTCGATCCATCTACACTACGACGTAACAAATTAGTGTCAAATTGATTAGCGATTAATTTATAGCAAACATAAAGGGTTATAGATCGTTACCCTCGGAGCTCACGAAGAAAATATGATTCCTCTCCTTTCCTTCTTCTCTCCAAGGTGGCGAATGGGGAGGAGGCGGGTGTTGAGGCGCTAGGAGCAGGGTCTAACCTTCTCTCTCTAAGGTGGCGAACGGATAATTATTGATTATCTGCATGATTGTTGATTAGATACGAGACAAAAGACAAGAGGAAGATCTTAATAACTAGCAAGTTGGTCGTAGCGATTCTTGGGTATCCGTTTTGATATAATTGAAACAATAAACCATTGTGATGACGTTTCTTCATGGATAAATGGAGGAAATATAAAATAGATCATTGCACATGTGACTTATCTTGGTGTGTCATAAATTCTTCTTTTTAATCTGTTCTAGAAAACTACTCATGAAATTAGTTTCGATTAAGACTTTCACCTCTTTGTGCGCATTTTACTCGTTTTGTCTCATCGTTGCACAAAGGAATTACACAGATTAAAGGCTACATGTTTTGCTTTTCATTTTCGGAATTTATATCATAGTTTTGGTTCAATAACATCCAATGGTCGCTATAGTTTAGGTTTAATTAGGCTCCATCAAATTGAGAACTAGATGTTTTGCCTTTTTCTAAGAATTTATAGCTTTTGTGAGAAGTATTAATTGAAACTTAAACCCTATGCTTTCGATTAAGGAATACAACAAAGAAAACAAAACATTAGGGTCCATGTACAGAGTAGCAAAATAAGGAAAAATCATTAATCAATAGAGTGGATAAAGGATAATAAGTATTACTCCATCTGTTTAATTAGGGTAGGAGCCGCTGGTTGGAGGAGAGCTAGGGCAGGGAAGTGGCGCCTTGGGGAGGAGCAGCAGATCTAAGTGGAGCCAGCGGTAGGGGGTTGCTCCAAAGCGATAGAGGCAGTGGCAGAGGCAGCGGCAGTGCGGTAGAGAGATGTGTCGGGCTCAATTTACATGAAGCCAGGATATCACAGACGGTTCTTAATCAGAACCGTCTGTGATAACTAACTATCACAGACGGTTCTCATTCAGAACCGTCTGTGTACTATCATAGACGGTTCTCAATAAGAACCATTTGTGATAATCGGGCCAATCACAGACGGTTTGTTAATAGAACCGCTGTGATAGTACACAGACGGTTCTAAACTAAAACCGTCTGTGATTGGCCGGATTATCATAGACGGTTTGTTAATAGAACCGTATGTGATAATTCACAGACGGCTCTATTAATAAACCGTCTGTGATAGATGACTATCACAGACGGTTCTAAAAAATACCGTCTGTGATAGGCTGCCCACGCCACCCGCAGGTCCGGACAGACCCAACACAGACGGTTCCAAAGGAACCGTCTGTGATGGGGCGTCTACTATAGCCTGTTTTGTAGTAGTGAAGGAAACCAACTTCTTGTTTCTAGAAATCACACTTGCTGAACTTACCATACAACTGATGCTCTATGAGTTTCTTCAGTATTATTCTCAAGTGCTCGGCCTGTTCTTCTTCTGTCTTGGAATAAACCAAAATATCATCAATGAACACTACCACAAACTTATCCAAATATTCCATGAATACCTTGTTTATCAAGTTCATGAAATATGCAGGGGCATTAGTCAGACCAAGGACATGACTAAGAACTCATAATGTCTGTACCGTGTAGAAAAACAGTCTTCGGTATATCCTTCGGACAAATTTTTTAACTGATGGTAACCTGATCGTAGATCAATCTTTGAGAACACTCCGGCTCCTTTCATCTGATCAAACAAATCATCAATTCATGGCAGTGGTTACTTGTTATTAATAGTAACCTCATTAAGGGCACATTAATCGATACACATCCTCATGCTTCCATCTTTCTTTTGACAAACAAGACTGGCGCTCCCCACGGCAATGAACTAGGTCCCACGAAACCTTTCTTAAGAAGTTATTCGGTCTGTTTCTTTATCTCCACTAACTCATTGGCTGGCATCCGATAGGGTCTCTTCGAAATCGGTGTTGTTCCCGGCACTAAATCAATAACGAACTCAATATCCCGACCTGGTGGCATTCTAGGAAAATCTTCTGGGAAAACATCTGGGTACTCTCTGACAATAGGTACATCCTCCAAAGAAACGGTCTTCAGACTATTGATTACTTGTTGTCTATCACGCACTGTGGTGGCTAGAAACTCCACTTTCTTTCCATTAGTACCTTTGATTGTTACGGCTCTTCAACTACAATCTAACACAGTTTTGTGCTTTGATAACCAATCTATACTAAGTATAACATCTAAAGTTTGGGTGTCTAAGACAATGAGGTTGGCAAGAAACTCAACTCTAGCAATGAGTAACCTAGCTCCTACACATCCCACCTTAGAGCTTAACTCTGCTCCAGGCGAATGGACTAATAGGGTAGGCTTAAGATGTATAACTTTCAAATTGATCTTGGTTGCAAAAACTCGAGAAACAAACGAATGAGAAGCTCCAGAATCAAATAAAACTGATGTTGGTACTAAGTTAACCAGAAACTTACCCAGTACGACGTCGGGTGCTTCCTGGACTCCTTCCAAAGTGACGTGATTGACACGGCATCTAACCACGGACTGTGGCGCTCCTCCGGTTTGACCGGCAACTTGAGGTGTTCCTCGGTTGTTGCTTGGCGGTGGTGTCTTGGTTGATGTAGCTCCAAAGTTGAAACGAACTAGAGTAATTGTCCCCTTCTGAGGGTAATTGTTAGCGAAATGCCTTGGCTCTTGACAGGTATAGCAAACTCTAACTCCACTCTGTGGGTTGCCTCCTAGATTGGGGTTGACTGAAGTAGCATTACGAAAATTCTGAGCAACTAGACGATGTGCCGAAGTAGGTGCAAGCGTCCTGAACAAGTTCTGCGATGGAAAGCGAGTGAACTGCTGGGGAACTGTCCTCGCTCTTTGCTGAGACTGGTGACTTCCTTGTTGAGCCATTCTGCCCTTGCGGTTGTCATCCAACTCTTTACGTTTGTCTTCAAGGATTAACGCTTTATCGACCAGCTCTTGAAAGTCTGGGAAGGTATGAGCAATCGACCGACTTGTTTGTCAGATTATTTCTTCAAGAAACGACTCTGACGAGCCTTGTTAGTAGCGACATCTTCTGGAGCATAACGTGCAAGCTGAGAGAACTTGTTGAGGTAATCAGTCACTGTCATACCTCCTTGCTTGAGTGCACGAAACTCATCCTTCTTCAGGTCTATAATTCATTATGGCACATGGTACTGACGAAAAGCTATAGAAAACTCTTCCCAAGTAATGTTTTGCGGTGTCTCATGTGCAGTACAGAATTTCTCCCACCATTCAGTGGCAATTCCTTCCATCTGATGTGTATCATAAAGAACCTTCTCGTGATTGTTGCACTGAGTGATCAACAACTTCATTTCAATGACGCGAAACCAATCATCAGCTTTCACTGGTGAAACATTCCCTGAAAAAGTCAGCGGGCGAGTCCTCATGAACTCCGCTAGCTTGGACGGTCCATTGTGACCCGAACAACTGGTGTTGCGTTGTTGTTGTTGGCCTGATTGTTGTTCATATTCTGCATTTGGTTGATCGTTGTGTTCATCATCTGCTTCTAGGCAGCCATGAATGCCCCCAAAGTTCTGCAGATCAATTTGGGGTGCTTGAGGTGGAATTGCTCCTGCATGTGGCTGTTCATTTCTCCTTCTAACCCATTGGTTCCTGATTTACTGTGGCAGTGTGACGAGTCTGAACCATCTGGCGAAAGCTCCAAGGATTAGATAAGGTAGCAAGCACAAGATAAGTTAAGAACTAGGCAGGGGGTAGGTTAAACCCAACAAACACAACATAAAGAAATCAACTGAAATACTTATTTATTAATAAAGGTCTTAGCATGACTGTAACAAATGCCTAAGGGCTTTTACGGCTCATACTGCACACACACAAAAAAACAAGAGCGAACCTAACACACAAACTACCATCTAAAGGACAACACTCCTAATCTTAAACTGACGCGACTCCACACACTGAGCCTCAACTGGCTAAGCCTAAACCTCGGGTGACTCAGTCGCTGAGGTAACATCCACAACCACGACAGTGCACCCGCCTGCTGTAGACTTGGAAATGTGCAGGCATCCTCGCAAATTGGTCCTGATGTCCCGGAACTGGTGCAACAGGAACAAGTGGCTCGGGTGCAGGCACGACAGGCTCCTCGGGCTCTACGGGCTCTTTTGGCTCTTCTGGATCCTCAGGCTCCTCCTGCATGTACAAGGCTTCTTCTAGCGCTGCAATCCTCTCCTCTGCCATCTATAGCGTCTCGTAGGCACACTACAGCTCCGTAGTAGTAGTCTCCAAGGCTTCCTCCTAGGCGACAGCAAATGAGCAAGGTGCACCACAGTAGCATTGTGTTCTCCATTGGTGGACGGGTAGCGAGCTGGAAGGTCCACGGTGACAGCATGGGGATGGAAACGGAAGACTGTACCCTACAACTTGTGGGCGTAGATGTTGCACACCCTCAGAATGGCAAGATGTGAGGACTCCTAGATCCCTTCGGCGAAGACGATCCTCCGAACAGAGATGTTTAGGGTATGACTGGCTCTAGTATCCATTCGAGCATAGATGGTCAACCGGTAAAGCACTCCATGGCTCTGACCATTCACCAACCAGTTGGTGCCTTGGTACATTGGTCGATCAAATCCTCCAAGTACCTACAGAATCTTCCACAACTCTACAGCAAGACCTCCTTTACGCTCTCCATAAGTTTGAAGAGGAGCCATCTGTCAAGACATGCAAGAGGTAAGAACCAACTTAAAAACAGCGAAGAAAAGAAAAATTTCAGCAATAGGTAAGTCAAGAGAGATAAGAGAAGTTAAGTAATTCATTAATCTTGCAAGTTAATTTTGCTTTAGAAAATAGTTTGGACACTTTAAGGACAACCGATCTAACTAAGGTCAAGACCTACAGTCAGTATGGCTCTGATACCACCTCTGTCAGGACCCAAAAAATGCAATTCTGGACCCTCTGTGTATAATGCACTAGTCCAGAATCACGCTAGTACACACCATAGATGAATATCATTCCACACAAGATGAATATAAGAATAAATGAGTAATTTGAATAATAAATAGCAGTTTTGACCTTATGGTTGAGTTTACACTTATTAAGCCATGCAGGGCTGGTAGTAAATAAATAAGCAGCAGCGCAACGAAAGCAACTCTAGCGGAAACCCATCAACTCGCCACAAGCAACTGACCGGGATCAAGACCTAATGATCAGCGACCTCGTAGAACTCCTCCTCGAAGGTAGGTGATGATTCCTCTACTTCAGTTGAATGATTGCAGCAAGAATGAGTACTTCGAATACTCAACAAGTTGTACCACAGAATCCAATTATAGATGATGGCTTATTACAACAAATGACTTCTGTGGTTATTTTGCAATAAAGCAACATTTACAATTGAATACAAATAATAGATTGAAGACATAATTCAAATCAATTAAGCAATAATAATTTAACAGTTGTTTTCACAAAGGACACAAAGCCTAATTAAATTCTTGCACACAGCCATATGAATTAAATCACACAGCTCCCTTCCCAAAGTGTTTTATGAAAGTCTACCTCTCGTGTGAAATGACCGAGCATGTCCATGACCGCGGATGTGGCTATTCGAATAGATTGTTTAACACTCTACAGAGGTTGTACACTTTACCAACACGATATAACCAGTGTAGCTAGCACTAATCATAACAAAATATTTTCGAAACTTCATCTCAACCATTGACACCCTCGTTGTGCTTACTACTAGCACCAACCTTCACACAGATGGTTAGTCTGTTGCACATCGTTAAACCTGGAAGAAGCAAATCGTCCATCGATGTGAATCACCACACAGACAGAAACACACCTCCACCCTGACACACAACTTAAACTACATGCCTGAGTAATTAACATGAAGATTCCATAGCTTACTAGGTTAAGCCCATCCCATCAGGCATGTAGCCATACAGTTATGGCTCAGTTCAATGACACACAAAGTTAAGTCCTTAGTTGACCAAGGCGAGACTGCCAATTTCTAACTAAATTACCACAATTCATATTTCCCAAGCACACAGCTCAACCATATCACACGGTTCCATCCACTCACCTCAGTCTAAATCTTTTTCCACACTGTTGGTTAAGTGCAACATATACCATCAACGAGTAATAGCACACAACACACGATTTTACACAAAGTTCCATAGTCACTTAGTCAAATTTATATTTGCAATTCAAATGAGATTAATGACACGTTGTATGGCTAAGCAAGCTATTCATATCTAACCAACCCACGTTGGTGCTATGATATTACCGACTAATAATTAACCAAGCCAGGGTAACAAAAGACCATGATAATACAATAGACAAAGTGGATATAAACAAATTGGATGAATAGCTAATCCCCAAAGCATTTAAATAATTACTTAAAGTAGAATGTAATAATTTGAATCAAAGTAGTTTTAGAAAAACTAGCTTCAACATGGTCAAAGGTACAACTTTCCTGTGAACAAGTCTTGGTATTGGTCTTAGGCTTGATCAACTCCTCCTTCCTCGAAAACTCCTGAAGTATCAATGTCTAAATGCAAACGAAGCAAATTTAAAAAATAAATACAAAACAGAGAGATAACAAACTCCAAAAATTAAATACAAATCTCAGGAAGGTAGGGCTTGAATTTAGATGAATTTAGAAATTTAAATGGGCTCAATCGGAGCTCGTATGAGCAAGAACGGGCTTTTGGAAGATCTAAACCCTAAAGAAATAACAAATGTAAATTTCTGGATTTTCCTGAATTATTTTTCTGAAGAAAAACCTTTTATGACGTCAGACCTGATTTTCTTTTCCAACTGAATTATTTTCTTATGGAAAACTCCTTTCTATCACTAACATGTGGGCCCAAGGTCTATAGACCTGGTCCACGAGAGATCCAAGGTCTACGGTGGAAGTGGTTCACAGAATAGTGCGCGGATCTACGCACGTGCTGACGCGGGTTGCCACAAGGGCACTTATCTGGCGCGATCTGATGAGGTGTCGTTGACACGGCGTGCCACGCAAGCAAAAGGGATGACGTGGGCACTGATATGGACGATGGTGAGGTGGTGGCGCTTGGCCGGCCGGCGAGGGTACCAGTGTGTAGAGGGTGATGCGGTGAACTCAATGCGCACCTGTGCGGCGAGAGGGTGCGAAGGGTTGGCTGGCGGCAAGGGGGTTCGGGTGTTTGTCGGCGACAAGCTCCGGTGACACTCCTGTGATGTGAAGGGGCGCCCGAGGTAAAACTCGCGACGACGGTTCTGATGGTGTGGTCGACGATGGTGGGGCAATCGGTGAAAGAAAAGCTTCGGGTGGAAAACCTAAAGCTCAAATTCCGGCGATCTAGGGTGGTTTGGGGCGAAGAGAGTTGGGGATTCGGGATGAGGAGGGGCAGGCGATCCCAGGGATGCTTTTTATAAGGAAGGGGTGTGACCGAGATGGCGTATCGCCGTTGGAGTTCGATTCAAAACTGACGAAGAGATAAGGAGTTTTGATTACGATTCGGTGGACATAAAAGATCAAATTGGTTACAGAGAGATAAGAGTTTCTATATGGTGGTGCCGGCACGGGATTCTCAAGCCATTTCGCCCGTTGTCAGACAAAGCTTCAAAAAGAGCAACAATGGCGGCAGCGAGGCTCCGCGCAAGGAGGACGAAGGTGAGCGAGGGGATGACCCGACAAGTGGGCCCTCGGTGTCAGCGAGAGGTGGAGCGCTGGGCTGAGCGGCAGTGTGCATGCGTAGGTTGGGCCACGTGTAGATAAAACAAGAGTTGGGTCGAGGAGATTCGGCCCGATTGGATTTATGAGATTTTAAATGGATTTGGTAATTTATAAATTACAGTAAATCCAAATAGCAATTGGAAAATAGCAAATGAATTTGGAAAAATTCTAGAAAAATTTGGAAAATATTTCCAAGCATAGAGAACCCAAATAAAATAGTTTTGGAATTAATTGATGTTTGGATTATTCACATTAAATTGTTTTGATATTGAAAGTCCATATTAAGCTTTATTAAAATTCAAATAAAACTTGGGTGAATATTCCAAAGGGCTAAACTACTTAAAAGAATTTTTTTAAAACTTAAAAAAATTGGGATGTTACAGTAGTCGATCGTCCAACGTCGTCGACATCGATCGTCTCTTCGAACAACCTATGACGTTCCTTGCGTAGGTCATGGATCGTCCTCATCCTCGATCAGCGCAGCAGGAACCGCAGCAGCGCCTCTACAATATCCACATGTCCAGGGGTGGAACGTCGTACGTTGGTGTGCTAGCACCAACGCGCATGGTAAGGCCTTCGAGAAGATGGCGGCTAGGGTTTCGGTGGAGCAACTCTCGCGTACCAACAGCCCCCTGCGTCCCCTTATAAAGAGTCTATAACAGATCATATCTGAACTCGTTTGTTCCAACTCGTTAAGTATACGACCCTGTAGGTTCATGAGTAATCGGTTGCGATTCGAAAACTCCTTTCTGACCACGAGTTGTTAGCAGTTCCTGGCAGGACATAACGATTCCCGAACACACATAAATATTATACCGGATGAACCTTATGCGATATGATGTGCGACCAGGGCCTCATCACTTATGACTAGCTTGTATCTCTATACTATCGGTTCATATTTAGTTACGACCAGTTAGTGATCATGTCCGACCAGTTTACGACTAGTCCGTATCTCTATACCTCACGATATCTGGTTGAACCTCAGGTGAGATAATTTGTTATCTATGGATTGTTCAATACTTTCTCGATCAAGTGACGGATAACTTCATGTGGTCGACTTTTCAACCACTAGTGGCACGACCATGCACTTTCTTTATCCGACCAGATGGAGGGACCCAAAGATATATCTTCTGTTATGTTAGGAGGGGCAAATCCCATATCCGACTAGTCGCATCCCTCCGCATGTTTCATAGCATACCCGAAAGCTACCTTTATAACTACATAGTTACGGAGTAGCATTTGACAATCCCTAAGTGTACTATTACATATGTAGTAAACCATACTGATCTCAGGTCTAAGGATTATACATCAGCATTGCTTGAGACTAACTGATGACACATAAAATCATAACAATCTTAATAGTGTCTAAAGGTAGGTCAATTCAACACCATGTTTTCTAACATGTGTTCATATTATTGATTTTATATCCACATATCCATGATCGGTGAAACATGGTCATCAATCAATGCATGTGCTGGTCGATAAGTCACTAGTGTTTCGACCAGTGACATCCGACTAGGGATACATTTAGCATGACATCATATAAGTTAAAGAGTTTCATCAACAAGTTACATACTTGTTGATCTTTATAAATGATAATTCATCTAAGGAACATAATGACATTTATTCTATAACTCATAAACATAGACGTGATACAATCATCTCTATGATTGCCTCTAGGGCATATCACCAACAGAGCTCTCCCTCTTTGGTAACTAATCGCGTGCGGTGTGCTTCAGTTCTTCCTTGTGTGATTTGTTCTGGTTCCTTGGAGCAAATGTTGTACCATCGCAAGATCGGTAGATGGATTAAGGGTTTGCAGCGGTGTCAGAGCGAGTTAGGGTACTAGGAATTGTGTGTATTTTTCAAGATAGCAAACATAGAGGTAGACTAGTGAAATTTCTACTTGATGGAGTAACATACTAGCATGAGTGCTTAAGACATCTAGGATGTTTGCATATTCCAAAAGGGTCCATTTTATTAGCTCATTAAGCACTTGTTCTCTAGGAAAAAAGATGTTAGTTGAGCAATAAAGCAATTAAAACATGATAGCTTGAACTTATTATTAGTTTATTGAGCGACACACATGGAGCCATCGAGCGAGGGCCTAGTGACTAAAACTCTAGCGGTGTGCGGGCAGGCGGCGGCAGCTGGCATGCCCAGCATGGAAGTGACACCCGATAAGGCGGCGACGGGCCGCCTTACCTAAGATTTGATCTTGGGTTCGACACTGTGCCATTGGAACTTGTGCAGATTTGTTATGTGCACCTAGGGTAGGGTTAGGGTGGCCATGGGAGATGGGAGATGTGACATGGTTGTATGGAGGATAAGCCATGGAGCCCAAGGAGATATTCATCATATTAGGTTCTTCCCTTCCTTCCCACTTTAAGCAGATTCCAGCCCGCACTAGTATGTATTGGCTTGGTTCTAATCCACATTTTGGATAAAAGCAGAGAACAAGGTTAGAGCAGCAATCCACATCAAGGGCATTACTGTCTTCTACCTCGCAAAACACACTTCGACCAGACCAGTTAAGGAGCCCATCTTTGTCTAGTAGTCTCTACTAAACAATCCACATCGATGGCGTGAGGACAAGAACCAAAGAAGAGGGAATATACTGGGTGTCAATGGACAAAAAAAATTTGGGAATTGCTTCCTCCTTCCAGTAGTGTCATTGCTTGATATCGTATTTGTACGGCGATTACAATATATAGTAGCATGTCACACTGAAGAATCATGCTTAGGATCAACCTCGAACGAGAAACTAGCTAGTGATTTGTACGGCGATTACAATAGTAGCATGTCAGACTGAAGAATCATGCGTAGGATCAACCTAGAACGAGAAACTAGCTAGTGATTTGTACGGCGATTACAATAGTAGAATGTCAGACTGAAGAATCATGCTTAGGATCAACCTAGAACGAGAAACTAGCTAGTGATTGGTCACGTCCAGTCATAGGTGGTTGTTTGTCTAGATTATTGCGTAGATTATTCCTTCGACGATGGAACGGTTTAGAGAGGGCTAGAAGCACAAACCGGGCTGAAGCACGAAATTGTTGACTCGGCCTACGCTCGGTAAGATCTATGTTATAGCTGGACTGAGCCAGCACGGTCTGACGAGTCGTGCTATGCTTGAGTCGTCACCTCGGCCCGACATAGTACGGCTGGTTAGGTCCGTTCATTTTTATAATATATATATGATTTTATTTTCATTCTTAATATTTTATATGATTTTATTTCTATTTTTAAATATTTATATTGTTTTATTTTTGAAGTTTTTAAATTTTATATAGTTCATTTTATAAGTATATAAATTTATTTTGGTTTTTAAATTAAATATATGTTTAAGGATTTTTATACATTTTTTAAAAATTCATGTCATATGGGTTAAATGGTTTACATCAGTCCTACGGACTAACCGTGCCTTAGACCATCGGCCTAGCCTAGAGGCCGGCACGACACAGCCCGATTACCTAGACGGGTAGGGTCATGCCGCCCATTTAGACACCACTATGATGTTATGAGAATTCAGAGTCGTGCAACAAAATCACTACCATAGAAGAGCCGGTTTCCCGGAATTTACAAGATCAGAAAGCTGAATCTAAAATTTTGAAGGCTAGCCCTATTTACTATTTTTGTTCTTTTACTCACTTTTTTTTTAAAAAAAATTATTTGTTCGTATACTAGTTGGTATAATGCCACCCTTGCAAGCCTAGCTCACTTGTCGCTTCTCGAGAAAACAAAAAACCCACCACTTCTATACTCGCATTAGAGAGGAAAACGCCACTAGTCCACTACTTGAAGTTGGAGCAGAAATCGCGTCACGCACTGACTTGTGAGATAATGGCGCGATTAAGCTGCCTTAATTGGGACCTCCGTCACGGGCTGCTGTGCATGTTGACCAATTTATGGGTGTCGTGCCTTTGATGTGTGGATAGATTATTTGGATCACAGGCTCATGAATCAGAAGATGAGCCTAATGCTGACTCAGCAAAGTCCACTAGTAGTTCATCTCACGGTTTGTTAATGGTCGGCACCAAAGAAGGGCTATTCCTGATTAGTGATCGTGATAAGCGTGGTACGAGAGTAACTTATGTCTATTAACACCGTACTCACGCATTTTGTCAATGGTCGGCACCAAAGAAGTGCTATTCCTGATTAGTGATCGTAATATGCGTGGTACGAGAGTAACTTGTGTCTATTAACACTGTACTCACGGAATTAATGCCACTTGTTGATATATGTTGTTGAGACCTCGAGTAAGCAACCCGGGACTATCTGTGCATTCTGAACTAGTCGACCCTGAGTAAGCAACCCCGGGACCATCTGTGCATTTTGAACTAGTCCCATGATCAGTAGTTAGCTCACACAGTTGCAACATTGGTGTAATCATATCCGTACAACAAACTATAGATGAAGCAGATAAATTAATATTATTTAGTAGCAAAAATACCTTATGGTCAAGTCTTACAACGCTTGCCACGCATGGCTTAACAACAAAAGGTAACTTGCAGCGAAAACGAAACATCTTGTGGAGGCCATCCGACATGCCCACAGGCAATCGAGTGGAGGACGCGACCTAATTCACATAGCCTTCAAAGTAGTCTCCCTCGTAGAACTCGGTGCTTCCTAATTCCTCTTCAGCTACTGATCAACATATGTCGCAAAGCCGTGAGTACTTTAAAGTACTCAGTAAGTCATAGGGAAGTGTATGCAAGTAATATTCATGCAAGACTTGACAAGGATAGCTTTATGGCTTATTTTGCAGAAAGCAATATTGACAGTAAATACAGTAAGTAGATTGTAGAGCGCAATTTAAAAGATTAATATATAAATAATCAGTTTTCTTTGAAACAACTAGTGAACACCCCGTTCACTTCCCAACCATCAACCAAAACTAACTGCTCAGATACATCCGAACCATTCCAACATTTTTTATAAAGTCTACCCCTCGTGTGAAATCACCAGGCATTATCTATAACCGGGGATACGGCTATTCGAATAGTTTTACACTCTGTAGAGGTTGTACAGCTTGACCCACAAGAGATAATCATCTTATAATGTCAGGCATTTCACGCTTCCGAAGGCGAGTGACTAAGTGATTATCACAGGGTTTTCACAAAGCTCTGATTTGACTCGGTTCTGCTCGCTAAGGATTCGCCTTACTAGCCCCCTCTTGTGCCATTTATCAACCCAAACAGAACCGACTCAAAGCATTACTAATTAGTTGGCCTGATCCGCCCCATAAATGAACTTGTGGTTGCACAGTAAGACCCAGATCAATGGCGCACAAAGTTAAGTCCTTAAAGACAGCCTAGGCGAGACTTTTCGCATTCCAATGTGCTTCCCGCACCCACCTTTACCACCGACCACTTGCCCGAGCATAAATCATTTTCGTTCAACCCGGCCAAATGGCAACTCTTGCCATGGAACAACAAATTTTATCAACTGTGGCTTCACCAAAATTCTATAATTCATTAAGCCAAGTTTAATCATTCTTTGAGTAGGTGATCATGGATACATCGCGACTAAGCAAGGCTAAGCATAATACGACCCATGTTGGTAGTACAATAATGTCCAACTAATAATTAACCATCCTATGGTGTCTAAGAATTTATGTCATTCAAGGGTACATGTCATTCTCAATTCATCAAGGAGGCATAATGGCAATTAGGTAATTAACTATCCCCGAAACCATTTTTATACAATTAATCATGCATGTTTATATCAAACAATATAGTTTTATAAATTGGGTACGACATGATCAAAGGTCTACGACTTGCCTTTGTTGAAGAGTTGAGATGCTTCGGTCGTCGGGTCCAAGAATTCGTCCGAAATGCCGGAATCTATACATGCAAACAAAGCCAAATAAATAAAACAATTCCAAAATAAAATCCGAAAATTACCAAATAAGCATCACTAGAAAGGTAATGAATTTATATGAATTTAGAAATTTGAATCACTCGAATCGGAGTTCGGATGGAGAAGATATGTCCTTCGGAAGTTTGAAATTACATAAAATGAAAAAAAGGGATTTTTCCTGATTTTCCGAATTATTTTTCTAAAGGAAATTCGTTTTATTGCATCAGTAGCCACGTGGGCCTTGGGTGCTAAGGTGGCGCTGATTTGGCACCACCTGGGCTGCCACATCAACATCCCGCTGGCGGCGCTCAGGGCCCAAGGCTCGCCGACGATTGGCGGCACGGCGGCCAACGGTAAGGACACCAACGCGAAGAGGAGCTCATGGGAGATTTGGTGCATGCGGTCTCGACGACGGCGCACAAGGCGGTGGCGAGCGGTGAGGAGGAAAAGCGGTGGTGGTTGAAGGCGGCGGCGGAAGTCCGGTGGGAGTCCAGTGAAGGGGAGGTGCGCATGAGGATGGCGGCAAGTTGGCGATCTGAAAGGGGTGGGGTTGCTACCGAGGAGACTTCGGTGCAAGGCTAGAGGCGGGGAGCCGTCGCGGTGGTCGCTAGCTAAAAACTCCGGCTGCTGGACGAGGGAGAGAGGGGGAGTAGAGGGGAAAGGGAGAGGAGGCTGTGGGGCACCCGGGGCTCGCCTTAAATAGGCGCGGTGAGGGCCGAGGAGGAGTATGGGCGACGACGGACTTTTTGCGGCCGCGTGGCATGGACGCCTAATGGGAAGAAAGGGGGCAGGTGAGGGGAAATGGGTGGCGGCAGGACATGGGCGAGGAAGTGACGGGTGGCCAGCGCAAAACACGCGGGCGTTGACGCCGCGCACCCGACATGGGCGTCCAACGGGCGGGAGGACCGGAGGAAGAAGACGACCTGGAGGCGACGGTCACTGACGGTTGGGGCCGCCTTGTCGGTGAGATGCAGGGCGAGGAAAGGCGCGACGAAGCGGGTCGTCTAATTGTGATCGGATGTCCGAACGATACAACAAGATCCGACCGTTAAAATTCGATCGGAAGGCTCACGATGATCGGGAGCGCGCGCGTGGAGCAAAGTGGTCTTGCATGAAGCTTATTTGCTGTATTGGGTGCGTGGGAGAAAAGAAGAAATGGGCCGAAGGAATTCGGCCCAAGATGAATAGGAAGGATTAAAAGGATTTTTTATTTTAGAAAATACTAGAAAATAAAAAGCCTTTTTAGAAAATAGCTAATAAAATCCAAAAATTCCAGAAAAATGCACAGAAATTTCTTGAATTAATTGGAACTTAATAAAAATACTTTCAACTTTACTTTAACTCTTAATTTTGCAAATAAATTATTTTTAACTTTGGGACAAAAGGAAAAACCATTTTTAAAATCCAATAGAATAAGATTTTTGACTTTAAATCCAAATAAGAACTAGAAAACTTGAATAAACCAACTTTGGATTAATTGAAGTTTGATTAATTCAAATTAAATTGCTTTTTAGTTCTAAAATTCCAAGTTAAGCTTTAGACATTTAATAAAACTAAATGGTTACTTTTTAATTTTGAAAATTTTCAAAAAGCCCAGAAAATAGGGATGTTACATATGTGCTCTCTGTGTTTTACTATATTTGTCCACAGTCCACTGCGACATACTAATGAAGCACTAAATCTAAGAAGAATAGTTAATGAGAAATGACCACACATATCATATTAAATAACATACCAGCATCACTTACCCTCTTCCAAAGCGTTAGGGGTGAAAACGGATTGAATACTGACGGATAATGGTTTTTCCATATTTGTTTTTATTTTTTTTCTCGGATGCAGATACGAATATCCTGGATACGAATATGAATTATCTCGAATACAAATACGGAGCGAATACGAATCGAAACGAATACGGTCACAGATATTTTTTGGAACATGAAAACCTCTTAAATTGTACGCCAGTAATTAAAAAAAACATATAACTAGTTTATATAATCCAAACATTCATGAATTGTTCACATTTTCAGTAACCACATATATCATTGGCACTTGCAAGCTGCATTAATTAGTTCATCGCAGTCATAATACTTAGTTTACCACATTTAGCTCATAACTCATAAGTCATCACACATTCACACTTAGTTCATCACATACATAAAACTTAGTTCACACTTAGTTCATCATACTTAGTTCATTAATGGAATACATAGTTCGATAATAAGTAGATACATGTCTCAAAAAAATATGATAGCAATACACTTAGTTCATCATATATTGTAACAACCCAAATTTTGCTTGGTTTAAAAAGAAAAATTAAGTTACATTAATTAATTTAATTTGTTGGTTTTCATTTGAAGTTTATTCACTGTTGAATAAAATTTCTAAACTCCAATTCAAATATCAAATTCCATCTCAAATTCCCTCCAAAAACCAAATACAAATATAAGAGTTTCAATATCGATTCTGGGTTGAAAATCCACTTTGCTTAGGGTGTAGCCCATTCTTTCCCTAGCCCACTAGCCCATCTTCCCTCTTTCTTTTTTCTTTCATTCGTTTTCCTTTCTTCTTCTTCTTCTTCCTCCCCACGCTTGCTTTGTTCGGTCGAGTACCACCGGCCTCCCTGTCGTGCCGTGCCCGCTCGGTTGCCGCCACCCACGCCTATAAAAGGAGAGCACTAGCACCACAATTCTTCACCCCACACATCTCCCCAACTCCCACCTCCTCTAGAGTCAAGTCGCCGTCGTCGAGTCATCTTTACCGCTGCCGGCCACCACCCCACCTACCCCGATCTCTCTCTCTCTAGTAAGGAATTTTCCAAGCCATGTGCGTCGTCTTGCGTCCCAGAGCGTCCTCCACCGTTTCTACCTCTCCATTCGGCCGAGGAACCTCCATGGAGCCGATAAAGCCTTGGGAGTTCAAGCTCTGCTCCGCATCGTCTTTGCTGCTCTCTCTTCTTCCCTTTGTTCTTGCTGTCAGATTTCCCAAGAACCCCTTTTTCCATGCAATTTCTCCTCGGTTTTCGTGGTTCCAGATGTTTGATCCATAAAGTGAGACGCAGAGGTAGAAGGGAGTGTGCCTGTGCGATTGGAGGAACAGAAGGGGAGAAGAAGAGTAGAGAGGAAGGCTCATTTGATGTGTGGCTCCGTGGAGCCCGTCGCAGTTACTAAGGACGTCGCGTCGTTGAGCCCGTCGAAACCCCTATCGGCATTAGACATGATGAGGTACGCCTGGAATCCCTAATCCCTTCTTTTTGTTGCCGCTGCTGCAATTTGTGTTGTGCTTGTCAGCGCTGGTAGAGAAGCTGATGCTGCCGCCGAGTTACCCTCGCGGGTCCAACCTCAGGGTTAGCTCGCTCCTCCCAACACGCGGCAGTGGCGGCGTCGGAGACACACACCACAGCCGCAATGCCCACCCCCACCACAGGTACGCATCGCCGACTCACTCATCATTAGGTGGATGGGCTAGCTCTTTCGCGTCGCCATGGACGTGCCCGTCGAGACGTCTTCTTTTCTCTTCCTCGTGTTTTTTTCCTTTCCACTTTTGCCCCTCGAACCGAGCCGGATATCCGGCCTTGGCATAATCCGGATTCTAATGTGTATTCGACAGATACTAGGGCTATTATATTCGTATTTGTTTTGGACAAAAAAATATGTATTCATTTTCGGTCCAAGAATTATCCGAGAAAAATCCAATCCAAGACAATCTGAATTCGTTTTCATCCGGATCGATCGGAAACTATCCGATCCGTTTTCACCCCTATAAAGTGTTCAAGTATTGGTAGAGAGTGAAAAAATTACAATAACTACACGATCCCCTCAACCCCAATGGATAAATATATTGAAATAGATGCTCACGAGGCCATGGAAAAATATATTGAAACGGAGGAGTATAATGCTAATGATTAATTTACTGTTTAAACCTCGAGCTTATGCCATTTAATCATACCAACACAACACGGGCACACATGTCAGCTGGTGTCACCAACCTTCAGCGCAACTTCATCGCGTACTCGTAGCAGCACTCGTATAGGAAACCCTGTCCACCGCCCCCAATAATTTCCGTCCAAGCACTACGTCCACCAGACCCGACCAACTGACGCGTGGCCCAATCCCATCAAGACGCAAGGACGAGGCCCACGCAGCCATCTTGCGACGCTGCCGCGCATCCGCAAGGGGCCCCCGAGGCGTGGGACATTCTCGCCACGCAGCCCCGCCGCGAAAAGACGCATTTGCCCCTCGCATTGCCCCTAATTTCCCTCCCGCACAACACGCGCCTCTCTTAAGCGCTCTCGTCTTCTTCCTTCTCCCACTCCTATCCTTCTCCCTGTTTTAAACTGCTCCAGCCACCCAGTACCCACCACGACCACCCGCCTCGCGAACCTTCTAGAACGCGCCAGAGAGCGGGAGAGAGGAGCCCTAGGTGCGCGGAAGCTTCGAGGGGACGATGCGCGCCCGCTGACCCCGGGCGGCGGTGGATGACGGCGGAGGGTGGGCCCGGCGGGGGCGTAGAGGAGGGCGTGGGGGAGAGCTCGTCCCCGCCGCGCGACGCCGCCGGCCCCACGCCCGCCGCGTCGGGTGGGAGTGGAGGCGGGGGAGGAGGAGCGCGTGACATCTGCGGCGAGGTGTTCGAGCGGCTCGTCGCCGAGGCCCACGAGGAGGCGGCCGACCCCGACTTCCGCGCCCAGCTCGATGCCCATTTCTCGCGGCTCCCCCATAGGTGATTCCCTACCCCTGCCTGCTCTTAGCTGCCTGCCTCTTAGGTTTGCCAAGGTTCCGCCTCGTTTCGAGCCGTGGAATCTGTGGTCAATATGACTGTTCAAATGGGCAGCGAGAACGTTTGGGTTTGGGTTTTTGGGTAGGTCTCGCGAAGAGTATTGGTGAGGCTCGCTGCTAATGTCTCAATTTTTAGCTGAAGTGTCATATGAGTTAGCTTCCACTGACTTTTTTTTATTTGCTAGGAGTGTTGTTTGACTAGGGTATGTAGTTGGAGTTGACTTAGTATTCTTGCTTGAGGATTGGATGAATGTGCGATTACTCTACTGACTACTGTGATGATGTAATAGTGCTTGGTCCATTTAGTGGAGCTGTGACTTGCTCGATTTTGAACTGGCTTGTTCTGGGGTTAGGCTAAGCTTGGAAGTGAATGAAGTGAACAGTTCTGTTTATTTCATTTTTAGGGGTGGGATCACTCATTCCCAGAAAGGAAAAGTTTTGGTTCTGGTTATTAATCATTGTCTTTGGCTTGGCTGCTTGCCTGTTTTGATTGTGGTTGTGAGGTGGTTTTTACAAATCGATAGAATAAAACTAGGAATTTGTTGAATTGTTGTGTTACAGTGTTAGTCTCATAGTTAGCCTTTGTAATTGCTCTTTTGTGGGAGTTTCTCTCTTTTGTGATATCTCATATCTGGAAAGGAAGCTGGTAACTGCAGTCACTATTTTTGGATTTAGTATTTCTAGGCCAATTAATTATTCCTTCGTTGTCTTCTTTGTACAATCATAAAGCTAATATTGGTTCTTTTGTTTTCCTATTCTGTAGCTATCAACTGGATATCAACGTTGACAAAGCAGCAGATGTCTTGGTCCATCAGAAGGTCTTGGCAGAAGCAAAGGATCCTGATAGGCGCCCTGCGTTCCATGTCCGTTTCTTGAGGGTAAGGCTCTTATGTTGGTTTGAACTGTTCTACAAGCAACTAATGTGCGCTATGCTACAAAGGTAGCTACCTTTTGTGGCTAGTGGCTACTTATTGGATTCTTGTTACATACTTACATATAAGAGTTCTGCAAAATTATTATATTATTGTATTATTATTGGCAAAGTTTAGTTTGAAAAGAATGGTAATACCATTATAACTGGCCTTATTTCTCAGTCACTTTGGGCCACCTCTCTACCCCTCACAGCTCGAGTTTTTGTGCCAAATGAATTTTGTTACACAAGCAGCATAAACCATCATGTCATGGCGCAACTATCATTCCCCGAATTAAATGACGGTTTCTGGATAAAAAGGGCAAATATTGTTATGGTAAAGATAAACTGTGCACAACTAATAGTAAGGAAAAATGCAGTTGAATGTGCATGTCCTATGAGTTTAGACTGAATAAATGCTTTGTGTGAAATCTTCTAACAACATATGGACTGGAACACCATTTTTTTGATCTTGTGATCAAAAGAAGCTGAATGTGGCCATTGTCCAAAGACCTCTACAATGATTAGGCCCTAATGCTGCCTCTTTCCATTAAATAGTTTGCTGCAGTGTTGTAAATACTGAAGAAAGTGACAAAGTGTATTTTTGAATACATGCTTGATCATTGTTCATATATTGCGTACATAATATAATATGTTACAGCTGATTGTCTTTTGGAGAAAAATGTCATATTACAGGTGGTGATGAAACTCACTACCTACTTTATTGTTAGTGTAAAATACATCTCGGATAATGAAGGCTTTTATTGGGTGTGCATCTAATGCTTTAATACTTTGTGATCCAGAAAAGAGAAGGTTCCTTAGCTTGTAGATTTTACTCTTTTTTCTCTTACTGAGGCTACATGTTTGTTCCATGCATTAATGGTTGTTTATCTTTAGTATCACCAATAGAAATCGGAGTTGTCAAATTGACTCTAAACTTTGATCAAAGATTGAAGACATGGACCCAACATATGATTCTGATGCATCTGAAGAAGGGCCTGATGATGGTGATGATCTCTCTGTAAGGTACTCATGCACCACACTATGTACTGCTTCCATATTTTTTGAGGAACCCCGAGTTGAGTGTAACATGTGTGATGTGTCTCGTTGCTCTGAACGCTACTACATGCCCATGCACACAAATGTACCCCTTCCTGATAAAAGCTTTTGATATCTAGACCTATTACAAATATACTAATCTTGGCTGTGTATATTTCACAGGCAGGACACATCATACACACACATTCATGAGATAGTTTTCTCTACTATTGACAAGCCAAAGCTCCTTAGTCAGGTCAGCAATTCTGTGTGCTTTTTAACTTAGCCTTATGACACATTTTTTTAAGCTTTCCTGCTGGAATAGCATTTTTCAATCAATGCTGCAAAACTTTAGCACCTACTTTAATATGCCTGATTTGTTTGCTTTTCAAAAGTCTAATTTGGGCATTCAATCTTAATTGTTATTTGTGCTTATAGCCTTATACTCTAGGCACCTTAGTAAAGGACACCTTTTCTGCATTCAATCACGTATTAGACTAAACATGCTAATAATTGTTCGATCTACGTATTCCTTTGATAAGAATAACTTGACGGTTTGACCTTTTGCTCACAGTATAGCATCTAACTGTAATATGTTCTTCCAGCTGTCTGCCTTGCTATCTGACATTGGACTGAACATCAGGGAAGCGCATGTTTTCTCAACCTTAGATGGCTATTCTCTTGATGTTTTTGTTGTTGATGGTTGGCCCATTGAGGTAATTTTAGGTTCTTGTCATGTCATTTGTTGAATTATCTGTATGAAAAAGCAGCAGGCCTGAAAAGGCTGCAGAGCTAGGCTAGCCATCCATGTTATGTTCTGTTGCACGAGGTTGGTTACTTGGATGTTGGATCTAGTTAATGTAAGATTAGCATAATTTTCTTCTGAAATTTGGATTGGAAGTGTGCAAAACTTTGCCAAAATAAAGTGATTTGTCATCCCGTTAGTGTCAATGAATTTAGGATTGTTTTTTTGTTGTTGTTGTTTATGGCAAATGAAGCAAGAAGCTGCAGCAGTTAAGCCATCCTTGGAAATTTCCCATTTGTTGGTTCTATTGTATCATTTGCTTCTTTGTATAATCATATGCAAAATGTTCACCATGATCTTTGTCACGAACCTTAGTTCATAATAGGGTAAACACCGCCAGGAAGAAGGCCGGGCGGCGTCGGCTTGGTGGGATGAGAGATTAGACTATAATCTGGGATGATAGAACCTTGAGAGGGAGACTAGATCAATTCATCTTTCTTGCTTGATTGATAATGGATACATGCTATCCATTTTATAGGGACGACCCGACTTGACCCCTAAGAAACAATCTCTATTTCTAAGGAAACCTATCTCTGTTAGATAGAATATATTTCTAAGTTAGTAAACCCAACTAATAAGGAAACTAACTATTCTTATCTCTATTTCCCAACTACTAATGCCCCGCGGGCCCGGAATGAACAGTGCAAGGTGCTACCGTACACACATTTTGTTCACGCTCGTGAATAGTATTCCCACACGTAACAACTTCTCCCCCTTTGGCAGCAGCTCATCCTCGAGTTGTGGCGGCGGCCATGGCTGAAACCCTAGGTGACCCTATGTTGACGAGAGGTTGCGATGACGATATGAGTTCTTGGAGATCGTTGCCTCCACGCGCGGTTGCGGCAAACTCACCGGTTGCTGTGGTAGGCATGGCAACAACCCTGGCAGCGCCGCGGTGGTCACGACGTACTTCGGCGGGGTCGCGGCAGGCTCCGGTAGCTTTGCGGCAAGACGTGGCAGCACCGCTAAAGGTTTTGGCTCTATCGCGGTAGGCTTCGGCGGCGCCATGGTAGGATGCGGTAGCGCTGCGGTAAGTTCCGAAAACGTCACTGTGGTTGCTGGAAACGCCGCCGTCTCTTGTTGCACCTTTTCTCCTTCTGATCCGCAATCATCTCTAAAATAGCATGCATGACGAGAAAGATGGCCGCCATCTTGTTGGCGTTAGCCTTTATCATGGTAACGACTTGACGACAGGTCTGATATGTTGCCATAACCATGATAGCGGAAGTCGTGGGAAGGGATAAATGTCACGAATCTTAGTTCATAACGAGGTAAACACCGCCAGGAAGAAGGTCGGGCGGCGTCGGCTTAGTGAGATGAGAGATTAGACTATAGACTGGGATAATAGAATCTTGTGAGGAAGACTAGATTAATTCATCTTTCTTGCTTGATTGATAATGAATACATGTTATCCCTATCCCTTTTATAGGAACAACCCGCTTTGATCCCTAAGAAACAATCTCTATTTCTAAGGAAACCTATTTTTATTAGATGGAATACATCAATAAGGAAGTAAACCCAACTAACAAGGAAACTAACTATTTTTATCTCTATTTTCCAACTACGTATGCACCTGCAGGCCTGGTATAAACAGTGCATGGTGCTACAGTACGCTCGTGGTGTTCACGCTCACGAATAGTATTCCCGCACGTGACAATCTCTCTCTCAGTGCGATCTGTTGATCCATTTGTTCTGCCCTCCTAGGCCGTCTAGAAGCTGATTAACACAGTGCTGCAATGACCAATGACATATTAACATGCCTTATCAACACTAAAGAGACCTATGTCAAAGAATTAGCTAGTGTGTTCTGCATCTATTTCTATATGAACTGTATTTCTTACACTACTCAAATAATGCCAATTTTGCAACGGTATGATCAGGACACTGATGGCTTGCACAAGGCACTGGAAGCATCCATTTTAAGGAATGAGGTAACTTCTCAATTATTCATATACAGATACAGATTAAGATTGCCTCTCAAGTCCAAACCATTGGGGCCCCTTAGAGCCAAGACAATTCAATTCAATTCAATTATATGATAAAAGGGCCAAAGTGTTGAAAGTGTTTTGCAGGCAGATAATTTAACCCTGTTTCTGCTAGTGGCTGATGCACATGGCAGTGTGTCTTGTTCCATTTTCCATAATTAACAGTGCACTGCTGGTTCCTTCTGAGAACGCAGGGTTCATGGTCTGGTTCATCTCACTCCTCGGCGGCAGAAAGAACACTTCCATTCCAAGTAAAAGATGGTGATTGGGAAATTGACAAACGACTTCTGAAGATGGGAGAAATGATTGCTTCTGGTTCTTGCGGGGACTTGTGAGTCAAGTGCATATTGCTGAGTTACTTAGTTGCTGTATTCAGTAGTGTTTTCGCTTTATAGTGTGTCATGCTTATGTGAAGGTTTCATGGGACTTATTTTGGTGAGCATGTTGCTGTTAAAGTTCTAAGAGCCGAGCATTTGAATAAGAATGTTTGGAATGAGTTCACGCAAGAAGTATATATTCTAAGGTACCTAACATTTTATGAAATCACTTGTAAGATATTCTAGTTATGTGATGTAGTTGAATATCCTACCTGCTTATAATTTGGTCGAAGAGATTTAATTCTTCCATCATATGTAGAAATGAACACATCACAAGTTCACAACTCTCGCATTAAGTATACCTGGATTGCCTTGTCCCTTGCAAGTACCAAGAAGTAAATATGTATGCCTTGCCTTCACCTTCCACTCGCCTTTTCAGGGAAGTTCATCATACCAATGTTGTGCGATTCATAGGTGCATGCACAAAACCACCGAAGTTTTGCATAATTACAGGTGAGCTTTATGGTAGCATCAGCTGGATCTAATAGGAACCTACAAAGAATTGTTTGCCATACAGAAAATTAGACCTGAAAATGTTTTAAACAATGCCTTAAAATTTCATAGTACTTGCCAAATGCTGAAATATAACTTATAGCTCCAAATTCCAAAATAGTATGCTTGTTTACATGATGAAGAGCATGTTTTTCTTTGCTTAACTGATGTCTTTGGAGGTTGGAGCATTTTCCTCTCGCCTCTACTAATACACTACATCTATTTTTATACCTTACAGAATACATGTCTGGAGGAAGTCTGTATGACTTTGTGCACAAGCAGCACAATGTCTTCGATCTCCCAATTCTCCTTAAGTTTGCAGTTGATGTATGCCGAGGGATGTGTTACTTGCATGAGAAGGGTATCATCCATAGAGACTTGAAGACTGCCAACCTTCTAATGGACAAAGATCATGTATGTAGCCTATAACTCTTTACTTCGTTGGTCAAGAACATATTTATATTTTAAAAAAATGTGGAACGAAAAGAAGACAAGCGTTGAATGTGGAGGACACTGATGGTGCACATTGTTTATTTGTATGTTATCTGTGTTGGGGGCTTGCGGCCATGCATCCTACATTTATATATGATAAAGACTATTCTTTATTGATGAATGATTTTGCTGTTTATTTCTCTAGGTTGTGAAAGTGGCAGATTTTGGTGTAGCTCGGTTCCAGGATCAAGGAGGTATCATGACAGCTGAAACTGGAACATACAGATGGATGGCACCTGAGGTACAACTCTATTTACTGGAGCAATGTGATGTATAAAACTAACTTAAGTAAGAAACTCAGTTCCAAATGTGCCTAGTAGTGTTGATGTATTTTAGGCCTTAAACTGATATAAGCTTCCCATATCAACACATATTGTTGAAGTCAAGAACTTGCACTAGGAATATTTTATTATTTCAGTGATATAATTATTCAATGGTTTGCATCGTGATATATCGTATTTATGTAGTTTACAGTTGATGTATGACTACTAAAGTGATGAAAAATGTAAAATTCCTTGCTAATATATCTTTGTGGATGCATGCTTAGGTTATAAATCATCAACCGTATGATAACAAAGCAGATGTGTTCAGTTTTTCTATTGTGCTTTGGGAGCTCATAACATCCAAGGTATACTCTTTTCTATGACTAGTTATAGTTACCTACCACAAATAGCGCATTTATCATTGTGATTGCTGAGACATATTGATTTATCATTTCTGGTGTTTCCAGATCCCATACGATACCATGACCCCTCTCCAAGCAGCTGTAGGTGTGAGGCAGGTATGTAATATGCGCAGGTTTTTTTTGTCTGAATAGTATGTGCAGGTGTTGTACTGTAATATTTCCTCCGGTCACAAACACGTCATTTTGGGATATGTGCAGTCAAACTTTTAAAACTTTGACTATGAACATCTTCTTAAATAGTTAGATTGGATACATGAAAATCATATGTGGATTTGTCTTGAAAAGTATTTTCATAATATTATAAATTTATTGGGTGTTATAGCTACATCTCAATCGTTCGCGAGTTGCAAAATTACCATTGCAAATACAAAAAACTCTGAAAAATGCCATTGCCGTCATATTTTCCGTCCAAAACAGCTGTTAGAGCCTTTCTTAGAGAGAAAAATTCAGAAATACCAACATTACCCCTCGTAGAAAATATTTCGAGAAAACATGGATTAGATCCGTAAAAATACCAAACAAAGCTAAACAATTATAGGAAAATTCATAGAAATTACCTCAGACATTTTGCACTTATAAATATAATTTTAACTTAAATTTGGTTTTCATATTTACATAGTAAATTATTTTTAATGACTAAAAATACTTTTTAAACTAGAAAATAGAAGGATAGCTCTAAAAATTCTATAAAAATTTCAGAATAGTTAAATAGTATATTTTGAGCTTAATTAAAATATTCTCAATTTAAATTTTGTTTTCATTTTTTACATGTAAATAATTTTTAAAAGCTGAAAATGCTTTCTAAACTAGAAAAATAGCAAGATAGCTCTAAAAATTCTAAAAAATTTCAGAGTAGTTAAATAGGGTATTTTAAGCTTAATTAAAATATTCTCAACTTAAATTTGGTTTTATTTTTACATAGTAAATAATTTTTAAAAGTGGAAATACTTTTTAAACTAGAAAACTAGCAAGATAGCTCTAAAAATTTCAAAGTAATTAAATAGGGTATTTTGAGCTTAATTAAAATATTCTCAGCACAATTTTAGTTTTTATTTTCGAAATATAATTAAATTATTTATTTTTAATCGTTTTTCCAAAATAAAATGGATGTTACCGCATTTCATTTTTCCTATCCCCCAAGCGAAGCCTCGCCACCACTGCCCTTCACTTTGGGCGGTGGCTTGAGAAGCAAGAGTAGAATGACATGTAGGACCGGCCTTAGCAAAAAAAAAAAAGAAAAGAAAAGGAGTGAAGGTAGAAGAGTCATTTTGTACCCTTGGGACGGAAAACGTGACGGCAATGATATTTTTCAGAGTTTTTTGTGTTTGCGATGGTATTTTTCAGTTGACCTCGATCGAGATGGTATTTTGCTACTCGCGAACGATTGCGATGACACTGAACAAATTTACCTCATAAAGCTAATATAAATCAGTGGTCAAAGTTGCGTTTTGGGATGTGCCAATGCCCATTGTCCAAAACTTGGAGGGAGTATGTGCATTATGAAATGTGCTAAGTATTCTATTATTTTATTGTCACACCAGGGATTGCGCCCAGGGCTCCCAGAAAATGCACATCCCAAGCTATTAGACTTGATGCAGAGATGTTGGGAAACCATTCCATCTAACCGGCCTGCTTTCCCAGATATATTAGCCGAACTAGAGGATCTTTTGGCACAAATTCAGGTATTTCCATAAACACTCGCATTTCCTTTCATCTCCAATGAAAAAGGAAGGAAAAAACCTCACTAGTCCCAACACAAAATTATTTTTAAAAAGAAACCTAGCGGGTCGTAAGTCCAAACGGACTAACAGTACAATGTTCTCCACCCCTTTACAGGGACCTTCGGGAGAGAGAAGCCGACAACTAGAAGATGATTACGGTGCAAAAGATTGACCCCTTGCATATACCTTACTCTCTCTTTTTTCTCTCATTCTCCGATTGGCTTATTTAGGATCCGGGCTACTGATGTTGAGGAATGTAGCATATCATTTTTGGTTTGGTTCTGCCTTTTATATACATTTTGAACAATCATATTGGGGCCTAATTTTTTAGGTCTCGTTCTCATCGAGCCAGTGCTCTTAAATAGGAAATTGGATCGGCCTACCTTGATATGTGAACCTGTACTTGATAATTTACTGCAATGTCCATCGCTTATAATCAAGGTGGGTTTTTTTGATACCTGTGGTTGCATCCTTTGTCCCATCTGCCATTGCCAAGAAGGAATCATCGTCTATCTTCTTCGACGCCGGGGAAAGATATACACTGTTGTGTCATGCTCGTGCTGCAAGAACCATATGCTTGCAGCTTTTGTGCCAGCATATCAAATTTGGGAGGGTTTGCATATGCTTGCATCTGTGATCCATGTGATATGAACTTGTGAAGACATACATTATTGTAATTAGCCTAAGTGGCCTTTGGCAGCGACGTTCCAATATCTGATGACAACAGGTGCATCTCAAGATGAGATGCTCAAGCAATGTAAAGTCATATATATAGATTAGGCGCCTCCATCCACTTCAGTAAAATTATTAGTGGTGAGAGTGATGCTTCTATGCTCGCCCAAAACTTAAAAAGCCATGAATCCTAGAGAAAGGGAAGCTCCATTTGACTCGTTCCAACCGCCGAAAGACTTTGAGAAGAAAGCAACTGATCACCAGCGATATATAGTTATATGTGCGTTTGGTGCCCTGTTCAAAGACTTTAACGAGTGTAAGGACAGGCAAAATGAATCTTCTCGTTACAGGTTCAGCAAAATAAAATAAAATGAAACAAGATTATTCAGGATGGATCTATTGGAATTCAGAAGTGAAAAAGGGAACTACAAAAAAGAAGTCGCATATCAAAAGTAGCATTCCTTCATCATTTGAGCTTATCAAAGAGCTTTGGTGAAACCTGCAAACACAAGTTTTCATGCATGAATTGCCGTCGGGCTGCTCAAGAATGTTGTTTTAGAACAACTCAATGTGCAAGTAGTACTTACACATTTATCAACGCATGACCAGTAGTTGAAGTATTGCCCAGTGCAGTGCTTCTGCCCAGTTTTGTCTTTCTCGACTCTCTTGACACATCTCTGCGCAAGGTAAGCACAAAAGCTCAACAGGCAAATTCGTGTGCTCTGGTAAAATCCTGAAGATCGTATTTGCCAGTGAAAAAAATGAAGCAACACAGTGGCTCAAAATTCAAGCTCAGTAATATTGCGATACTAGAATGTCATACACCCAAATGGTATATAAACCGTGGTTTACCGGATCCATATCTGCTGTCACGCAGCTCAAGCAGCATGTGTACGGTTGTATCATTCTGACTTAGTGCCTCATCCATGCGATATGGTACAGATAGCTTTTTTTTTAAGTCTAGGATTTTTCTTCATCCGGTCCACATTAAAGAAGAAGAAACACACAGCTCCGCGAGACGCCCACAGGAGCAACGCTCGAACCGTGGATGGCTAGGAGCCTAAAGCTCCCCTATACCACTGTACCCTATACAGTCCTTGTTCACTGTGCCCAGCACAGTTTTTGGTGAGGCCCAAGGTTCGATCCCTGGTCGGCGCTTGCCTCAACGCATGACCAAGTGAGCTAACGCTCACTCCTTATATGGTACACATAGCTAACCGCTTAATACCAGTAACAAATAACTAGGTTGCCATGGGGAAAATACAAGACTAAACCAGGTATCCAACAAATCTTTTCAAGGAAATAACAGAAGTTAATAGGAATAGAATGGTTTTGGACAACTTCTAGAAAAATAGGTTTAGACATCAAACCTATAGCCATATATCCAATGAATTTTAGCCATGTACAGATCTTTGAGAAACAAAAAGGCATGTGCACCAATCATGTGAAACTTACATCCAAAAGTGCAAATCAATTCAGTGTACACGATAACACCTAAATTGGTCAAGTCAGCTTACTAAATAACAGTCCTAGATCATTCAGCAAGTGTTTCACAATAAAAGGCTGGTTACCACTGGTTTTTCTGAATCGCCATTATAATATTTTGCGAAATGAGTATGCACAGGAATGTGTATCTGAACGAATTATTCTATTAACTTAACGAAACTCCGTAAAAAGAAATGTAACACGCACCTCGTAGTCATACAATGATTTTACACATTGCGGCTTGCAGTGTGACTCAAGGTAATTCTTTGGATCAGTAGGTTCATCATCCGTCCTAACACAATTAAAAAAATGACGTTACTTGCTAGAGATTGGTTTCACCATTTTAAGGATAATCCAACCAACGAATCTTATGTACAAAAATCCTATTAATAACAATTAACTACATAGAGATAGTCAATTAGCCAATCATCAATAGGAGAGATTATGAAATTTCAAAGCAAACAGGGCAACAATGCACTCGATCCCAGAAGAATTATTCCTTTCCCTTTCCCTTTTCCTTAAAATACAAGATCAAACAATTTTCAAATTGTAAATCTCAAAAAAGAATTATGTGTATACAGGAGCCAAATTGGGAGTTAAATGAAATATGTAAACCTGCAAAATGCTCAGATAGGATTTCCTTCCTCGATATTCAGGACGCAAAAAACACGGCACGGGTTGCATTGCAATGCACAAACACAAAAAATCCTAACTCCATCCTAGAAAGCTTCTGTATATGTGAGGAGAATCCCGATTTGGTGAGAAACGTTTGAACCCAATGAACTAATACTTGTGCAACATTAGAAGCACAATCCCAACTCACGATATCAAGCAAAACATCTAGCGGCGAAGGAATCGGCAATCCGGTGACAGACTTACATTTGTTCTGAGTTCTGACCTACAATGGCAGTCCGTTGAATATACACTAATTCCGTTATTCGCCACCCTTCCTATTGCCGATTATGTCATCATGATGATTTCAATCGCGGAGACAAAAGAAGAAGAAAAACAGGTTGAAGGCACAAATTGTTCTACCTTAATTCGCGGATACAATCAGAAAAGGAACATAAACACGGAGCATACGCAACAAATCAGGAAACGACCAAAGTTTAGAGACTAAACTACCGACATGGTAATTACAAGATCTGCAGCGATATTTCCTGTGGTCTCCTGCACCCAAGAATGTCGAGACCTGATCCAATCGAGGGGTGGGAAGGTTGAACCAGGTTGATTAGGGTTACGAGAGAGACGCCGAGAAAGAAACAGAATGGAGGTGGTGGAGACTACTCAGAACAAGGACAAGGAAGACAGTGCGTTGTAGTTGGGCTGGAGTTCGGCCGTTCTTTTTTTCGCAACTAGGGCTCTCGGCGTATCAGCTCCGAGAGCTCCGACGCAATATATAAATATAATATTTGTAACAAAAAGTTTTATACGTACAACAAATACGTAAACCGATCGATTATCTTCATTCGAGCGATGATGCATAGGAAGAATGATGAAGTTAAAGGCCGGGAGCAGGAAAAATAGTCGAGTCGATCGACCAAGAGAAACAAAACGAAATCATAATTTAGCCAAAAAAAATACAACATAATATCATCAACATCAAGAAATTTACATCATTTAAAATTTACTTATGAAACATTTTGATTTCACAAGTACAACATGGCCATATGCTAGGTGCAACAAAAATAAAGAACGTGTGCAATTTTTTTTCCAGCAGTCACGACATATCAAAGAAGTTTAAAGAAACAACAATCAGACACTTACAACAAATTTTTTAATGAGACGTAATATTGATGCGATCACCATGCAACAAAAAAAACCTTGTGCAACAAATTCATCCCTACGGTTTGCACACAAACACAACAAAATCCCACTGCAACAAATTTGTAACATAATTGCAACATGCTACAACATCACATTGCAAAAAATAAAAACACTTAGTGCAACAATTTGGAACTTGCTGCAATAAAACAAGAATACCAATTCTTGCCGCTGGAGCGGGAAGTGCTGGTCCCGGCGAGGAGGCTAATGAAGGAGGACACATCAGCGAATGGGAGGAGCCACACGGCGGAGCGCCAGGATCGGCAAACCATGGCGAAGTATACGTGGTCGGCGAGGCAGCGTAGGTGGAGGAGGACGAGGACGAGCATCTCTATCGGGAGGTCCGACCACTATGGCACCATCGGTTCCACTTTTTTTTTAGACGATTGAGAGAAGCTGTGAAAGAAACAGGGGAATACTCACTGCTCGGTGGATGAGGAGTGGGTGGATAGAGCAAGCTAGGGGAAAGTGAAGTGAATAGCAAAGTTAGATAAGAAATAAGTGGCTAGGAGTAGTTTGTAGAAAAAAGTAAAATGAATAGAAAAGTTAGAGAGAGTGTGTCCGATATGATCGGGCGTCTGATTCATGGGAAGCATAGAGAACTCGCTGCGGTCTATTGTAGCTCGTTGGAGAACAGAATTGGGGAGGGGATTGATTTTGGTAATAGGTGAGAGGGTTTTTTTTTATATAGAATAGAACCTTTGATTAGCAGTGGAGTGTAATGAAAGGTTGGTTGAGTTGAAGGTCTCCGTGGAAAGGACTAACTGCAAATAATTGTCCAGTACAAGTTGTCGTTATTATTAGATTAATCAGGTGTTTCAGAGGCACAAGCTGGCTTCTTTTTTTATTTTAAGATTGAGGTACAAGCTGTATTCTTTTTATATATATAAGAGAGAGAGGGACAAGCTGGATACCTTTTCATGAGGAACACGATGGGTAGCTTTTCGAAGAAAAAAAGCTGAATAGCTAATCTCTCTTTGCTCTATACGCGAGAGAATCTTTGCGTTCTCCTTCGTCGCGGGCCCACCTACCATTGTGTGTGCGATGTCTGTGTCGTCTCGCTTTGCTTCTCCCCTGTGCCGTTTTCGCAGCGGCGTGGCTCCTACTGAGAGAGCCAGCGACGCCCGTCGCGTGCGTCTTCACACATTTAATGGTTGCGCTGTTGGTAGCTGCCACGAAGCTTGGTCACCGCGTTCGCATGGGATGCCTATCTAGCCTTCTTGACTCCTCCTGTCCACTTCGTCTCCGTCCCCGTCGCCGCAGCTCTTCCCACCGTAGTCGCTCCTCCCTTGCGCCCGTGAGGCCCCCTTCCCCCCCTTGGAAGCGTCGGCCCTGGTTCGGTCCTATCCCGCTTTCTTCCGCCCTCTCCCTTCGGTCTTCCTTCCCCTTCTGCCGCCGTCGACCTCTCTTCGCTCCTCCCCGGTGCCCGCGAAGCCCCCTCCTCCCCTGGGAAGCTCCGGCCCCGGCTCGGTCCTATCCCGCTTTCTTCCTCCCCCTCCCTTTGGTCTTCTTTCCCCTTCTCCCACCGTCGGTCCCTCTCCTCGCATGGCTTCGAGTCGCCCTCTCCTTCCACTCTCCTCCTCTCACCCTCCCTATGGCTCCTACTTTCCTTTGCCTGGGCGCCGCCACAGCCGCTCCTACTTAGGTCGCCACCGCAGCCGCTCCATGTACCGATCCCGATCCCATTCTCCCTCTCGTGCGCCTTTGCCTAGGCAACATCGCCGCCACTACGCACGCTCCCTCACGGGCTGCTCTCCTCGCCCCTGGTCCCTCCTTCTCCTCCTCTCGCAACCACGCCGCTTCCGTCTATTCTTTTGCCCGTGAATGCCAGACCCGGTCGCGTCGGTGTTTCTTCTCAGGCAACACCAACCGCCAGGGATGTTGTCGCAGCTGAAATTAGCCAATGGTATTGTTGCGTGGTTTCATTTCAACCTCCTTTGCTAGGGAAAACGACTGTAGTACACGATTCTACTCATGTTATTGTTATGTTTTGTTCCAGTTTGCCGGCTTTGTTCTCTCCATATTTATTTGTTCTGTGCATTCGTAGGTGAGAAGACAGAGGATAAGAAAAAGATCCCCCTGCAGTACACGGTTCTACTCATGTTACTACTATGCTTCGTTCCAGTTTGCTGGCTTTGTTCTCTCCATATTTATTTGTTCTGTGCATTTGTAGGTGAGAAGACATCGGATAAGAAAAAGATCCCCTGGAACTGATAACAGGATGTGCGGCTAGCCTCTGTATTAGTGAGTTTTTGTTTTTGCTCACCATTGTTTAGTGCCTTTAGAGATATAAGGTTTAGGGCACACATAGGTGCTAACTTCTAAGATATTGCCTTGATTACTCGAGTTGCATCACAGAATTGCCAGTGTTTACGATCTACAATATTATCTAGGTGGCTTACATAGCTCTAATGTCTAACTTTTGCCTCGGTTTATTGTAGATCCTAGATTTCAATTCACATCAGCCCTTGATAAGTTGACTAGGGTACTTTTGTTTTGTTGTCATTTAGACTTACAATGGGTTGCTATTTTGCAAAAGATTAACCACTACATCCTTTGGTGCCTCACTTTAGCGTGTGGTAATAATACTTTGGTACATAATTTTCTTGCTATTCAATTTAAGATGCTGCCTTAATTCATGTTGTACGCCTGCCTGTAAACTTTAGTCTTTACAAAGAAAACATTACAGCTATTAGTACCGCCAGTACTAGCTATTTCTATAAAGTGAGATTAAAAGGTGCTCAGATACTTCTACTTTGATATGTGGATATATATCCGACATACACCTCAATTGTCTATGGCATCATCGTGTTTCAGTGCAGATCCTATATTTCAGTTCACATCAGGGCTTCACAAGGTGAATGGGTTTCTTTTGTTGTATTGTCCTTCAGGTTTACAATGGACTTCTTATTTGCACAAGATTAACCATTAAGTCCTTTGTTGCCTCACTTCAGCATGTATTAATAATGGCTTGGTACATACCTCTTGCTATTCGGTTTTAGGTGATGCCTTAATTAACGTCATACGTCTGCCTGTATACTTCCTGCTCTATAAACATACCATTACATCTATTAGTAACAATTGTACTAGATATTTCTTAGAAACAAGATTATAAGGTGTTCATATACTTCTACTTTGATATATGGATGCATATCACACGTGCACCTCAATTGTCTATGACACCATCGTGTTTCAGTAAGAGCATCTTATATGCCCTTTTGCCTTTCAGTTTGCAGATTTGCTGATACGGGTATTTGCTTTTTACTGTATGCAACCATAGCTATATTAGATTTTGCTGCCATGTTTTCCAGCCGATTAGCAAGTTTTTTGTCCATGTGTTACTCATTGAGAGTTAGCCACACATGGGACTCTTTGTTCCACCCATTCCAAATGCCAATGCATTTCTTTTACAAAATTCTATTGTTGTTTGGCTTTTTTCCCTTGGAGGATCTATTACTTTCAGTCATGCCTAGATCAAATGATTCAAAAGGATTTGAATTACTTCAATATTTTTAAATTCTGATTTACATGGAAATGATAGCTAAAGGATTTGAGCTTCTTTAATATTTTTTTAATTCTAAGTTACATGGAAATGGTAGCTGCATGGAGTAGAAATTAACTTGCCTCCGCTGGCCCATGAGGATGTTGCTTGACTGCTCTTGCCAATTACAAAAGGTTTCATGTGCTTCCAGTGAGGTATCTGCAAGTTCTAATTTTTCCTATTCATCATTGATTCGTTATTGAGTCATGTTTATCTTCGCAGGTATTGCATTGAGTTTTTTTAGAAAGAAGAATTGTGCTAGTAGATTTGAACTTAGATGTCCAGATGGCCATAAATAGAAAGGAGTTAAATTTAGCTGATTGCTTTTAGGATTGTCTCTATTGTATCTTTTTGTTGAACCTATTTTAACCAATATTCAAGACTTCCATAATTGAGGTGCCCATGACAGGTACTCCGTGTTTGTGATCTTCCCAGTTTTTTCACAAGGTTATATATATTTTTGCTTCTGTTTTCCCTCTTGTCCTCCTCTTTCCTTTTCCCCATAGTTTCATAGTAGTATATGTTTGAGATATCTAGCTCCCTGCATTCCTGATTGCATTGTTCGCCTATTTTTCAGACCTATATTCCTAAATAGCATAGTTACCGTAGGTAAATAGGTACTGTATATGTTCAATGATTTGATTGCCATGCATGTCAGAGACAAACTGAGAGCACATATTTCTTTAGAGATGCTTGCTAATCTTCTGAGCCATGTCTAGTATCTGCCATGTTTTAGTCAAATCAGTAAAAGATGTCATATGCTTTCATTAGATATCAAATGTGAAAAATTGTTTTTGTCTATAGGGTTCTCAACATCAATAGGGCTTCAAAGTTGAACATTTATTTCTGACTAGCTATTAGACTGTGTTGGATTTTTTCTATTGTATCTTTTTGTCGAACCTATTTTAATCAATATTCAAGACTTCCATAACTGAGGTGCCCATGACAGGTACTCCGTGTTTGTAATCTTCCCAGATTTTTCACAAGGTTATATATATTTTAGCTTCTGCTTTCCCTCTTGTTCTCCTCTTTCCTTTTCCCCATAGTTTCATAGCAGTATTTGTTTGAGATATCTAGCTCCCTGCATTCCTGAGTGCATTGTTTGCCTATTTTTTAAACCTATATTCTTAACTAACATAGTTACTATAGGTAAATAGGTACTGTACATGTTCGATGATTTGATTGCCATGCATGTCAGAGACAAATTGAAAGCACATATTTCTTTAGAGATGCTTGCTAATCTTCAGAGTCATGTCCAGTACTTGCCATGTTTTAGTCAAATCAGTTCGCACAAAGCTAGACCTATTACATTCTACGAACGGGAGAACCTACAAATATTATATGCTACCTAAAAAACTATGTGAATGCTTATATAATTCCTGTGATGTACATGTTATCATTGCTATCGTTATTTTGCCCTTGCTATTGTCCTATCCCCAGATGAATGGTACCATGTTATCTTGCCACTACAGATTGCCAGGCTTGCAGCAGATACTAGCATGTTTTCCATTTCCCCGGCTAAATTACAAATGTTGTTATACATACAAAAAAAGGTATTGAAATACAATTACGTTTTGCTGCCATTCCAACGAAGTTGCTCAGAGCCAAAGACAAACAGTACAAAGTGCATGCCAATTTTGTCTATCTACACTAAAATCCTATGTCGCATCCCTATTCATTACACATGAGGATTCCTTTCCTTTGCCTCTGCTAGGAAATTCCCTTTGCTTTGCCTCTGCTAAGAGAGATACGCATCAATATATAGACACATAGCTCCAAAAAAACATCTACCAGTCGGGCGCATCATCGCGCGCCTACCCATCTAGTAATATTAAAGAGAGAGAGAGAGAGAGAGAAACTGATAGAATAGTATTAGGTGAGCTAGGTGTAACATCCTAAATTTAAGCTATTTTTAGACATTTATTTTAAATTAATTAATTCAAAGTGTTTGCCTTCTTTTGGAGTTTTTTGCATTAATTTAAATTCCAAATCCGAAATCCGAAATTCAAATCCAAATTCAATCGTCTCAATTCAAAATTCATCGCCAAATTCCAAATTCAAATGTTGTAATTTGAATTTTCCCACAAAACCACTTGACCATTTCTTTTTTCCTTTTCCTTTTCCTTTTCCTTTTCCTTTTCCTTCTTTCTTTCTTCTTTCTTTCTTTCCTCCTTGTCATTGCTTTGCTTGCTCTATGCTTGCATCGAGCCGTGCCCGCGCCTGGTCGCGCTAGCCCGTGCCTATGTGCTCCCTCTCTCGCACCCAGCTGTTGTCAAGACCCAAAAATACGATTCAAGAATCCTCTGTATATTCTGAACTAGTCCCAAATCAGTAGCTAGCTCACACAGGAAACAGTGATGAAACACCATTCATTTATTCAATTTAACTAAAAACAACTCAAAATAACAAATATTAATAATAACTAAACCTTATGGTCAAAGTTTACTTAACTTGCAACGCAGGGCTAAAGAAACAAATAAACTCTTGTAGCGGAACGAAAAGCTTGAAATGACCAATCAACATGCCAACAGGCAATTGAGTGGAGAATGCATCCTAATCCGCAAAACCTTCATGATACTCCTTCTAAAAGAACTCTTGAACAGCTTGGTATTCTTCAACTGAGCAACAAAAGTGTAAAGCCGTGAGTACATAAAGCACTCAGCAAGCCGTAGGAAAATGTATGAAAATAGTATTCATGCAAGGCTTGACAAATGTTAGCTGTATGGTTCTTTTGCAGAAAGCAACATTGACGATAAATACAAATAATAGATTGAAATGCGTAGTTGAAAACAACAATAAATAATTAAACTATTGCTTTGAAACAACCAGTAAACTACCCATTCACTTCCCAAGACAAACCACCCAGTGAATTACCCATTCATCAAACGAACATTATATTCATCAAGTGAACTTCCCATTCACACTCCGACACATTTTATAAATAAACTCTACCTCTCATGTGAAATCTCCGGACACGTCCATAACCGCGGACACGGCTATTCGAATAGTTTTACACTCTACAGAGGTTGTACAACTTTACCCACGTAACACAACTTCTCTAGTTTGTTTGGCATCCGTCGATACCACTGTTCACTACCTTAGGTAAGCAGTCTAGAGCATACGTCAAGGCCTTTATAAGTTCTGTTTTGACCGGTTCAGCTCGCTAAGGTTTCAACACTAAATGTCTTTCCGACTAGACATGGCCCCCTCTTGTGCCAAACACCACCTAAACAGAACCAAATCAAAACATCGCTAATTAATTAGCCAGGTCCCGCCCATACAAGACATATGGTTGTACGATTAAGGCTCAGTTCAATGCGCACAAGATTAAGTACTTGACAAGTTACCAAAGCAATCTTTCCACAACCCACAACGTGTTATAACCACACCCTCAATCCACCATCCAATCGCCCGAGCGAAAACCATTTAGTTTAACAAAGACCAATAACATACCTTGTCACGGTACACAAATTTTAACAAGAGTGGCTAACCACCACGATTCCATATATCATTAAATCAAGATTAATCGTTATGACATGTGATAATGAACCCATCGTAACTAAGCTTGACTAAGCATCTGTACGATATCCATGTTGGTGATATAAATATGTCCAACTAAAATTATCCTTGCTAGGGTGAAAATGATTCCTGACATTCAAATAATCAATGGAGGTATAATGACAACACGTGATAACTAATCCCAAAGCAATTTGTATGAAAATAGCATGCAATTGTATGAAACAATATACTTTTGAAATCATAGGCTCAATATGATCAGAGGACTACAGCTTGCCTTGGAATAGATCCTAGTATTGGTCTTTATCTTGATGCACTCCTCCTTACTCAAAACTCCCCGAAGAATCAACGTCCACTCGCAAACAAAGCAAATAAAACAAATAAATAAATAATAGAGAGAAAACAAACTCTAAAAATTAAATAAAAATCTCAGATAAATAGATCTCGAATTTAGAAATTTGAATGGACTGGATCGGGGTTCGGATGAAGAAGATATGGCTTTTGGAAGATCAAAACCCTAAGAAATACTCAAGTTCAACGTTTTCGACCACGCGTGCTCGGAAGGAGATTTGACCACCTGGTCAGAAGGCTTCTACTGCACGTGGTCGTAGAAGAATTCGACTGCATGGTCGTAGAAGATTTCGAGTACATGGACGAAGGAAGTTACGACTACCTGGTCGTAGGAGGTTTCGACTACCTGGTCGAAAGAAGTGACCGACGGCGAGATTCGGGTTCCAAGGGTTTCGGTGAACGGTGGCGCTTCGCCGGTGGTGAGTGGTACCAATAGGTAGAGGAGGCTAAGGCGAACTCGTGGATGCGCTAAGTGGTGGTCATGGACGACGGTGATGGCCAGCGGTGAGGTTTCAGCGGCGGAGCACTTCAGCTATTATCAGAATTCCACTTCGGTGACGCTCCAATGATGGGGAGAGGTTCTGGAGGTAGCCTGGACGACACTAAAGATGATGGTGAGGTCGACGATGACGAAGCGACAACGTCGGTGGTGCAAATCGAAAACCAAGAAGCTCAACCGAAACCCTAAAACCTTGGATTGCGGCGGCGCTAGAGCTTTAGGGTCGAGGTGGCTTGAGGGTTTGGGATGAGAGTGCTGAGGCGATCCTCGGGGTCCTATTTATAGGGTGAGGCAAAGCTTTTGACTTTAGCAGAAAAATTCAAATGGTTATTTTTATTTTTAAAACTTCAAAAACAGACCAAATTTTGGGATGTTACAGATGTGTTGGGACTGGATTTCTGAATCCGAACCCTCTGTGTATTTCTGCACCAGTCCCAGACCAGTAGCTAGTGCACACAGTGGAAACAACGTCGATAACAAGTTCAAATCACGATTAACATAAAAGTAATAACAAAGTACCGGCCTTAAGGCCACTTATTACAAAAGAGGTCAAAAAGACCTTGAGTCTTAGAACAGCGGAAACAGCAAAAGAGTAAACTCCAACTGGTGACCCATCAAATTGCCTACCAGCATTCGACTGTGGAGCGCGGCCTAGTACTCTAGATGTCCTTCGTCAAACTCGTAGGCATAGAAGTTGTAGTCGTTCTCGGCATAATTGTAGACTTCTGAGATTTGTTTGAGTGTAACTTGTGAGTACATAAAGTACTCCACGAGTCTTGGAAATATGCATATGCGTAGCTTTAACAATTGGGCTTATTGGGTTCTTTTGCACAAAGCAATATTTTATATTTCAAACAGTTTACATAAAACACATTTGACAAATGCAGTTTTAGTAAGTAAATAAATAAATAAGTAAATACACTAGTGAAGGTTATATCCACCTGTCACTAGCATCTAGGCTCTAGCCACCAAGGTTTTCAGAATAGGGCTCTAGCTGCCACACTGGTTCTAACTGCCAGAACAACAAACCAAGAGTTCCAACTACTCCCGGTTTCCTAAAATTTACTCTTTTGAAACCAAAACCAAAATCTACCATGTGAAAACGCACCTTGCCCGACATTAACCATGGGCACAGCTATTCGAATAGTTTTACACTCTGCAGAGGTTGTACAGCTTGACCCACACGAGATAATCGACTTATAATATCGGCTATGACACGCTTCCTTGGGCATGCGACTAAGAGATTATCACAAGGTCTTTACAATACTTTATACTTATATTATCTCGTCCAATGAGCTCATCGTTGTGGGGGATAACCTGCTCGGACATAGACGTCAGTTACCATCGCCTGGCACAAACCCCAACAGACATGAACGTCAATTACCATCGTCTGCACTACCCAAGTAACTCCTGTCATCTACAGCCTACGGGATAAACGTTCGGACTTAGTAAATTAATCAGCCAGATCATTCCCACTTATGACACGTGGTTATACGGTAATGCTCAGTTTGGATAGTCACAAGCGTTGGTCCTTAATATGACTTAAGTGGAACTTAACATAATACAAGTTCTCGTGCTCTAGCTGCACCCGCTTGATCTTACCATCCGCCCAAGTCAAAATAGATTTTCATCATTTTATTTTATTTTTCAAATACTGTCATTACCCAATGTCATAGCTTTTCTAATAAACCATAAAGGGCAATAATAGTTCCCCCCAAAGGTTGATCGAGACCGAGAAGCATGTCTAAGAAGTTCTACCACGTTTAACTATTCCACAGTGTTGTATTCAATATTGTAGAATTACTATGCTAGGGTTACAAAGGTATAGGGTACAACCGTCAAGGGAGACATTAGCAAATTTTAGGTTTAACTAACAAACTATACTTTGAACTTATCATTTTATGTGAAATAGCAATGAATAATACTTTTAAAACTAAAAGCATAATTTAAAAATCATAGGTACAAAATGTCCAAAGAGGACTCGCCTTCGTCTAATGTTGTGGCCACTACGTCCGATTCATCCAAAGTGGCTTCGGCGGCGTCGAACTCTACACGCGCGAATCGAGACAAATGAATACAAGAAATCAAATAAAATCTAAAAATTATAAAATTAGTATTGATAGAGAGATAATGAATTTAGATGAATTTAAGAATAAGAATCGATGGAATCGGAGTTCATACGAAGGAGAACAAACATCCGAAAGATTTGCTGGAAAGGAAATTCCTAGAAAATGAGAAGGGGTTAAGACAAGTGGCTGACAAAGGACCCCCACTTGTAAGTGGACAAAGGAAGAAATGAAGAAGAACGAGCAGAAGCAGGGGAGGCCGAAGGTGGCTCAGTGCGGCGGACGGTGGTGCGGTGGCGTAGGGCGACCAACAAAACGGGTTAACGGCGTTGGGGCGGTTCTCCAGGTGGTGTCAGCACGTGCACAAGTGGCCGGTGGTGGCGTTGACGTAGGGAGAGGTGCACGAGCGGCGCGATGGCGATGGTGCTCCAGCGGCTGGCGGCGAGGGGTGGTGCGCGCATGAGCACGGCGTGGCCACAGGGATGGTGCACGCGGGGTCGGGGAGAAGCGAGGGTGGCCGAGAGGGCGCAGCAACAACGACCGACGGCGGTGAAGGTGAGCTCACGGTGGCGGCGTGCGGTGCAATCAATGAATTGAGGTGGGGGTGTAAAGAGGGGTTCCAGGAACACGATATGACTCGCATAGCAAGGCAAGGGGCTCACCGGAAGGTGGGGGTGGCTGGGGGTGCCCTTTTATAGAGAAAGGCGGGGAAGGAGCGACGTGGGTGTGGCGCTCGGGATGGGCGTAGGTGGTGCGGCGCCTAGGCTCGGTATTGGCGAGAGGCATGGGCGTCTGCGGCGCTTGCACGGCCAGAGACAGTACCGAGTAGCGTGGCGTGTGGCGAAGCGGCGTTGCGAGCGATCTTCTTGGCCGGGTCTTGAGAAGCGGCAGTCGCAAGGGCTATCGGGACAGGTAGCCAGGAGTAGAGGTAGAAGAAAGGAAAAGAAGGAGAAAGAAAGAAAGGAAAGGAAAGGAGGGAAAGGGGAAAAGGAAAAGAAAGAACAATTTCGCAAAAAAATCGATTTGCAAAATTTGGATTTGGAACTTGGAAAAGAATTTGAATTGAGGCAACATAATTAGAATTTGAACTTTGGATCAAGAATTTAAATATATGCAAAAGCTCCAATTAAAATCCAAAATTTTTAATTAAGTTAAATTATAATTTTTGAAAAAGACCAAATTCCGGAATGTTACACGTTGCGCCATGCCGCGCCCAAGCCACACCAAGTCGCGCCATGCGCGCCTATGCTGCCTACGTGCGTTCTACCCGTGTCATCACGCCACCACCATCATCATGCATGTTCAATTCTTCTGTTACCGCAATCCATCAATGTGTTGTCAATTTTGACCTTTTCCAAAACCGGGCAGTAATGACGTTGTCGATCACGCTCACGGCCGCGTGGATTCAAACTTCGTCTGAGCCCATAAATTGAAGTCTTAGCACCTCTTCCACCCCTTTCACATCTCCTCTAAACCCCATAGCCATCGGAGCTCCGTTGTCGTTGAATTCGTCGTCTTCCCGAGTGTTGGCTGCCACCTCGTCTTTTCCTTCGGTGAGAATTTTGATGTCCTAACCACATCACGTCCTGTTCCTAAGATCCATGATCACTGCCCCTCAATCAATTTCACTTTTGATTGTAGTTCATCGCTGGATTTCGTTGTTTCTTTCTCTAGGCCGAAAACTCCTCCGTCGCTCGATCTCCTTCTCCGATAAGTTTTTCGCCGATTGGACCGCGTCATGACATGTTCCTGACCTTCTTCTACCCATCCCTCACCTTGTTCAGTTGATTCATCGCCATGGAAATCCACCACCGCCGCTGCCTTCTCCACCGTTGCCAACACTGTCGCCCCGCCGCCTCGGCCATCCCCCAGCTGCCCTGACTTACCCGACGTCTTCCCCGTGCCCGCGCACCGCCTCTACCATCGCATCGCCGGCGTCATCGTGCCCCTGTGCGCCCAAGCCGCCACTGCCACCCATAGGTAGGGAACCCCTCCGGGGTTCTATTTTGGCAATCGGCCACCGCCGCCTAGAGCCTAGTTCTGTTTCTTCTCCTCTGTTCTCCTCTCTTTCATTTCCTTCTCTCTCTCTTACACATGGACCCCACATGTCATACTCTTTCGTTCTTTCCATTTCTCTCTCTCTAGGAAATGGGGCTCATATGTCATACGCTATGTCTTTGTATTATTAAATCAGAATGGAATATTCCAGGAATATTTCTCTCCTTCTCAATTTCCAGGAATTTTCAATTTCGATAAACTTTTGGGAGTTCGTTCTCTTCCGTAACAACTCTGAATCAATTGATTATTGTTCCTCAATTAATCTAAATTCATAATCTCTCTGTTGGTACTAATTTTATAATTTTTTAGATTTTATTTGTTTTCTGTTATTTATTTTTGTCTTGATTCGCGCGTGTAGAGTCTAACGCCGCCGACACCAGTTTGGACCAACTGGACACGTTAACCTCCAACTTCGACCTTCGAGTCTCCTTTGAACATTTGTACCTATGATTTTTAAATTATGTTTTTATTTTTTAAAAGTATTATGCATTGCTATTTTACATAAAATGATGAGTTCAAATTGTAGATTGTTAGTTAAACCTAAAATTGTTAATGTCTTCATTTGATAATTGTTATCCTTATATCTTTGTAACCCTAGCATAGTAATTCCGTAATATTGATTACAACATTGTGAAATAGTTAAACACGATAGAATTGCTTAGATATGCTTTTCGGTCTTGATCAACATTTGGGGGAAAAACCATTATTACCCTTTATGCTATAGTTTGAAAAATGTATGACATTAGGTAATGTCAGTAATTGGAAAATAAAATAAAATAGTAGAATTTGTTTAAACTAGGGTGAGTGGCATGAGTTTTGACTGTCTTGCCCTGGTCGATTAAGGACCGGTGCTTGTGTCTATTCAAACTGAGCAATATCGTACAACCACATGTACTAAACGGAAGGACTTGTCTGATTAATTTACTAAGTCCAGACATTTAGCCCGCAGACTGTAGATGGTAGGAGTTACCTGGGTAGTGAAGACAATGGTAACTGACGCCTATGCCTGTCGAGGCTTGCATCAGGCGATGGTAATTGACGTCCATGTCCGAATAGGTTATCCCCCACAACGGTGAGCTCTGGGTCGATGGTAAATGACGTCCATAACTCAGGGTTAAGCTCATCGGGCGGGCTAATATAAGGATAAAATATTGTAAAAGCTTTGTGATAATCACTTAGTCGCACACCTTTGGAAGTGTATCAAACGGACATTATAAGATGATTATCTCGTGTGGGTCAAGTTGTACCACCTCTGTAGAGTCACTACTACAAGAACACCCATATACCAACGGATAGCTAGCAACGGAACTAACATCCATTGTAAACGGGATTATGGACTGTATTATGGAATGAGTTACGTATGCCATCTCTCCCACGTCCGAGTCAAAAGGATTAGACACTCAACCCACTGTCCCACCCCCACCCCCTTAACTTCCTCCTAGTATACTCTTTCCTCTCCCTGCCCCGTTTTTTCCCTTTCCCCTTCCCCTTCGTCTCCCACACCTGACTCATCTCTCTTCACCTGCCGCCGCCTCCCCAGGCACGACGCCGTTGCCTCCCCTAGCACGACGCCGCCGCCCCTCTCCTGACATCGCCGCCTCCCCTGGCACAACGCCACCGTCCCTCGCCCGACGACGTCACCTCCCCTAGCCCAACGCCGCCTCTCCGCACTAGTCCCGGTAGCCCCCGTCTCCGCCTCCCCCTCCTTACTGAAGTAACTAAATTGTTGAAGGGCAAAGGCGTGGACCTTGATAATAATCGCTTTCTGATCCTTCAGGTTTTGTGCATTTTCCCCATTTTACATGTGAATAATACTGATGTTTTTTTTGTCTAATTTGGTTAGACAACTCTTAGATTGGATCTGTAGTACCCTTCATAAATTTTCCACTTATGTTGCATATTTCTTGATTTAAGTCTACGTGGAATTTTGTGGATATCATGGGGATATGCTTATGATCTTAGGATGATGAAACAATTGGCAATGGTGCTTTTGGTTTGAAGTTTCAAGCGTTTTCGATAAAGTTTCAGTTCTGTCAGGTCAGCGGCGGTCTGACCGGCTTTTATGCTGAATGTTGATATAAGTGGTGAATTGATTTTGGGATAGGTTATATCCATATTTGTAAATACATATGTGTTGCATATTGCATGTTCTCACTAACGTGGGTCAAGTTGTGAAAAACTTGTTCCCGGATTCGTGTTTGCTTGTCTATTGTTGTGTAGGTGGCTTGCAGGTCAATGACGGTCAACGGCGAGGAGGATCGGGACTAAGCTTGGAGAGCTGAGGTCCAGAACGATCATGGATGCCGGGTGAGGTCAAGTGACTCAAGCGTGGCGTAGAATGGACAAGGATGACCGAACAGCGATTGGTGCGTTGGTTGGATCAGCGGCGCGAGTCGTTACAAGTGCTCGGTGGTGCGATGGGATCCGGACGGAGAGACTTGGCGACATGGAGCCGTTGATCAACCTACGTGGTGAAGCAGGCGATTGCTTCACGATCTGTGGACTCGACTTTTGGAAAAGATCGAGAAGGGGTATTTTGGTAATTTTACCAAATACCATCTTGGTGACCTTTTGACTAAGCCGCGGCGCGGGTCGGCGCATGGTGAAGCGGTTTAGATCAATCGACGATGAAGACGGTGCTTTGAGATGCGTGCGTGTGTGTTCCGTTGTTGTTGGGCCCTAACGGAAGCCCATTAGGGTAAATCATCTAGAAGGTTTTTAGGGTTTGTTGTTGCCCTATAAAAGGAACTGTAGATGGGTCATTTAGGGTGGCTGCCGCTGGAGAATAGGGCTGCCTTGGAAAAATCTAGGGGCGGCGGCCTGGTGCTGTGTATCGGTAGAAACTGGAGACTCCTGTGGCGGTGCCCTTGTGAGCTCCCAGATAAATCAGGAACTGAGGCGGCGTCCCTAGAAAAAGGAAGCTGGGGGCGGCGGCCTATTCGGTGTGTAGAAACCAGAGCGCCTGTATGCCTGCAAAATCAGATCGCTTGTTCTGCTACCGCAAAATCTGGAGACTGGTGGCGGCAGACTGTGCTGCCCCGAAAAATAGGAGTTTTGGTCGGCGCCGTTGTGTAGTCTCGAGATAGACAAGAAAATTTGCGGTTTGTTGTGCCTCTGTTTTGTTTTTGGATTTATTTTTATTGCTTGTTGGCTCAATCCTATGCTCAGTAGAAATCAAAATCTGTGCCGGCTGCTTGTAAGGCTATCTGTAGACTCAAGAAGAATTGTTGTGTTGTTTTGATCTTGCCATTTCTTTTTGGCTCTGCGTTTAAGAGGTCAAGCACACTGTTTGATTTGTAGTGCTAGTCAGTGCTGTGCCCTGCAAAAATTGGAGTTCCCTGGTGGCGGCTGTAGCCACGTCGGTTGGAAGAAAAGAGAAGCCTCTGGCGCAGAGCTTCTTGGGGATTACGTAGACAAGAAACAAGGACAGTTCTTGAGACAAGTGTGTTGCGATTTGTTGAGAGTAGCGGCGATTTTGACATCTTTTTTGGGGGCTTGAGCATCGTTTCGAGTGAAGCTTGCGGTAAAGATTTTTAATTGCTTTGTCTTTGTCCTTTTAATTGCTTGTCTTCGGTTTGTGAGCCGAAGCTTTGCTTTGAGTATGGATTAGTATTTTGCCTATTGTATGAATCCATGCTCAATACGAGATCCACCAAATTGCTTTGGCTGCAGTCTTGTGTCATGCTCATGAATCGAGAAGCCATCTCAGACTTTGTGTTTGTAGTTGTGAGGTGTTTTTAGACTTGTCCTTCGGGGTTTGATCGGATTCAACATAGGTCATCTGTTGTGTCTGTATACAGATCTTCATAGCTTTTATAGCTATTGGAGTGAAAGTAGTGTTTAGTTCGATCGAGGTGAAAATTAGAGAAAGCGTCTATTCACCCCCCCTCTAGTCGCCTTTCCGGTCCTACAAATTTAGTGGGCATTCATAAGGTACAAATCCAGCTTTCATGGTTTTAGAACTGCATAACTTCTAAGTTGGGCACTGTACAGGGTGAGGTTGAGCAAATCTCCCTGATGAAACCAAAAGCTCAAGGCCTGCATGATGAGGGGTTTCTAGAATATCTTGAAGACATCATTGGGACGAACCAATATGTTGAGAAAATTGAGGAAACTAACAAACAGTGAGTTTCTTAATTAATATTTTCATGCCTGTTGTCATCATGACTCATGAGCGCTTTTTGTCCATTGTGCTATGATTTAATCATTTCTCATGTTCTGATACTTTTAGACTAGAAGAGCTCAATGAAAAATGAAGCGCATCGATTCGAGATCTTTGAAATTACCGAGAAGGAAAGGACGATCTAGAGGTCTTGATCTGAGTGTTATAAATTTATTGTTTTGGTCGATTAACGCTACTAATGGAGTTGTTTTCTTGTAGAGTGTGAAAAATGAAATTTGAAACATACATCTTGAAGAACTCTCACTTTTGAAATGGCAAGAAAAGGCAACCATCTTAAACCGATGATGCTACCTCACATGTTGCTCAGCTCCAAGAGAATGTGGCAGACCTGGAAAAGAATCTTGCCTCTGAAATGAAAGGTCATTTATTTCCACGGCTGTACATGATTTTTTTTTCATTTTTGGATTTTATAACTAAACGTTATGGTTATAATCCATCCAAGGGAAAAAATTCAACAAAATTCTCAAACTCTGAAGGAAATGGAGTCTGTTTACAACAAGCATGTCAAAAGACAAGAGGTATTGTCCTAAACTACATTTGTTGTTACCTCACTCATCGTGAATTCAAAGTTCAACTATTTCTTAGATGTGGGTTAGTGACTTATTTGCTAGTTCCAGTCTAATATTATCGTATTATAATGCCCTTTGTTTTACCTTCTCTTTTTATATGTTTAGGACCTTGAAAATAATATGAAGGCTTGCAAGGATCAATTTAAAGAGTTTGAGAGGAAAGATGTAAAATACAAGTAAGATTTAAAGCATCTTAAGCAGAAGATTAAGAAGATGGAAGCGCAATAAAGTCCAAAAGTTGCACCTTCATCTTGATCCAGGATATGTCAAAAATTGATGAATCAACAAAAGAGATGGAAGAATCATCCAATCTCATTCCACAGCTTGAGGGAGAGATACCCAAATTGCAAGAACGATTTAATGAATACGAGAAGGTGCTGGAGTGAATTAAAGAAAGCTCCCGAGGTGATTTTATAACCAACAGTAGCCTATTTCTTCCCTTTTTCATAGAAATGTTCTGTTTGATAACCAAACTTCCTTTTTTTTGGTAATTACAGAAGAAACTAAGAGATTCCGTGCTGAACTTACCCAAGTAAGGATATAGTCAATATGCAATTTTAGCCTATTGGGTAGTCAGTAGTCACTAGCATAAGTTTGCGATAGCTAAAAGCTTGAGATGTTGCCTTGTAACTCCATGGTTGTGATTGATGAACTTGATGTGTGCAACATACTCAACAAGAGGAGAATCTTACAGAAAGACACGAGCAGAAGACTGGAGTGACAAAAGCTGAACATCTGATTGAAAATGTGGCCGGCAAAATTAAGGAATGCAGTGAACAAGAAAGTGATGCTCAAGTAAGTTTTAGAATTAGTTAACATAACTTTTTCTAGCTACTCTTCCTTCTTCCTACTTATGGTAGACCAGATTTTACAATCTAACATGTCAAATGCTAATGTGAGCTACATGTGGCATTTGTGCTCGATCTTTCTACTTTGCCCAATCAGGATCAAACAGTAACACTTCCATATCCTGATGTTTGGTCCAAAGGCAGTTTCATTACCCACACAACAAAGTTGATACCAAGTCATGTCAAAGAAGCTATTTAACCATTTGGATCTGTATTAAGTTTAGGGAAATAATTTACCAAAATTTCAAGTCTGGTGGGTAATGGAACTGTTTGTTGAATGAGTAGCACTTGCTTTCCACTTTGAGATCGATTCGCAACTATAGACACCAAGTTTGAGCACAAAACAAAAGCATTTTGTTTTACATCTATGAGCTATACTCACAAAACAAAACAAAAACATTGCACTGTTTATTTTCAGTGATTGTTCATATTATTCATTTGTAGCTTTTTTTGTCTTACTAATGTTGCCCTTACCAATTTTCATTTTTCAGCCTGTTTGTGACCACTTCAACAACAATAGTGAAGCCAAAGTGAACACTGTCAAGGTGCATTTTTTAATCCACTATCATGACCATTAAAAAGAAACTCTGGTTGTTGTCTAGCTACACTCTCTTCACTCACACTGTAAGACTAAGCAACTTCTTGCATCCTCATGAGTCATGCCTCATGCTCCCACTATGTACTGTCTCGAATTTGATTTTAACAAAGCGATTTCTGATCTCTACAGTATTGATATTATGAGTACTGTATTTTCATGATATCTACTTCCACCTCAAGCATATTGTCGGCAGTTGATTCAGCAGGCATAACTGTGCAAACTTTGATTAAGATAGAAGGAAACAAACTTGTCTAACTTGAATTTCAATTTTGTCACAGTTACTCTAAGTCTTGATATGCGTCTACTGATGATTGTTATTGCGTACATTGTTCAATTGCGAGGAAATTAATGGGAACATTTACTCTTTTGCAGAAGTACAGAGTAACCAATCGAGGACCAACCAAGAACTTCAAGCATCCTGATCCATATGTACTTAAAGCTATTTCGGGAATTTATTTGGCGCAAATTTTACAATCGATACATAAACAACATCATGAGTAAGCGGGTATTTACAATCTCCTTTTGGACTATACTTTGGTTGCTAGGTCACGTAATTTTCATTCGGTGCATGTCGGTCTTTTCGATTTTGAATGTTGTTGGTGAGCAGTGGTGGATTGTTTGGTTGATTCATTTACTATGTTTCACTGTAAATTAGCTTATTATTTCCCATATCTTGGTATATGTCTTGGAATGCAGATTGCTGTCGTAGAGTTTGCTCGGCATGCCATGAATCTCCCTGATGCGAACAACACAAAATTTGATCCCAATGCCAAGACCCCGTGTGTTATTTTTATGCCTGAGGTAATTCTTTTGTAAAGTCGCTTGCAATTTTAATTGTGAAGTAAACATCACACTGGTCACCATTGAAAATTTAATGGCAAGAGAGCAACTTTGTCTGTCCCATGCAGATCATCATGTAATGGTATTAATGGACTCCAATTTTTCATTGTAGGTTGATAAGATAAATGGATAATGCTATGGATGATACGTTGAATGAAGGTGGAGGATGGTGATATAGGCAGATGATTTTCATTACGTTTAGATTTCATTGTGTTAGGAAATAATGTTCAAGCAAAATATTTATATCATGTTTTATGTGGATGGTTATCTACGTAATGCAACAATTTCTTTTTAATATATGAGTGTTCTTTTTTACCATGCTACGACCAATAATGATTTTTTTACTTCGACTTCTACACACTTATAATCGTTGCAACAACTTAATTATATCCGTTGCCAAAATGGCAAAAGTCATATGTGTGTTGTAAGTACCAACACTTCTATGCGTTGTGACAATATAATTATATCCATTGTCAAAATAGTAAAAGTCATCCATACATGGTAAATACCAACGCATACAAGTGTAGTTACAACTTGACTATATCCGTTGCGAAGTAGCAACGTATTTTCATATCTATTACCAACGCTTGTTTATCTATTGTAATAGACCCTCGCAACGGTCTCAATGGCAACACATATTAAATGCGTTGGTATAGACCGTAGCAACACTTATTTGGATTTTTACCAATGCATATATGCGTTGGTAAATGGGTGTTCATCTTGCAGTGAGTGTAAAACTATTCAAATAGCCGTGTCCACGGTCAAGGGCGGGCAAGGTGCATTCACACATGGTAGATTTTAGTTTTGTTTTAAAGAATTATTTTGGCAATCCGGGAGTAGTTGGAACTCTTGGATTATTGTTCTGGCAGTTAGAGCCAGTTCGGCAGCTAGAGTCCTACTCATGAAAACTTAGCAGTTAGAGCCTCAATACTAGTGATTGATAGCTACAACCTTCACTAGACAACCAATCTAATTTAATTATTGAACACTACTACAGAAATGGTCTTCACAGACGGTTCAAAAACGTCATCACAGACGGTTTCGTGAGCCGTCTGAGTTTATGGGTCAGTGATAACATGAGGTCATCACAGACGGTTTTTGAACCGTTTGTGAAAAAAGCTATCACATACGGTTCTGAACAAGAACCGCCTGTGATAGTTTTTTCTATTACAAAAAAAAGGATTTTGAGCCAAACCAATCAATTGCTGGATAGTAGTTTCCATATGCAACCTCTAGCAAGACAACTAAAATCCAATAAAAATTCTGATGGCAAACACATTATAGGAAAGGGAAACCAAAAGGTTTCACAACGTCCCCTCCGAATGGGAAAAAAAGAATAAAGTTACAAAGTTAAACTAGTTAGAAACCATCTATACCTCCAAGCTCCTGAAGAACTCATCGGCTTCTTGGATTGGTCTTGTGAGCTCCTCTCTGTACCTCACTAGCATATCACAAGATGTTCTTGCATGTCGTCGAGTTCGACTCAAGCTCGTCAGCAAGGAGAGATGACTGAAAACCTCCGGCAGCGCTCCAACCTTAGGTAACATCAAATTAAGATAATTTTCTTTACAACAAACAGCCAACAAATTGTGTATGTTTTGGGCATGTACACGTACCTTCTTCCGGCAGTCTGCCTCCTGCGGCAGACAAGGAGCTCCTCCGCATCCCTCCTCCTCGTCGTCGTCGGCTGTGTCTCCTCGCCGAACCGTGACGGGGAATCGAGGGTAGTCGCCAAAGCTCAGCGTGGGGAGGGGAGAGGGAGAGACTGATGGAAGACAAAGCTGAGGTGGCTATAATATATAAGGACAGCATCAAAACATTTTGCCTCCCGTGTACACGTTCAATTTTTTTTGAAATCCCGCGCTGCGAATCACAGACGGTTTCATACAAAAACTGCCTGTGACGACATATCATAGATAGTTCATGATACGAACCGTCTGTGATAAGTATCTCATCACAGACGGTTTGTACTAAAAACCGTATGTGATTTTACCATGGCTTGAAATCACTAACTCTCTGATTTTACCATAGCTTGGAATTTTTCTTACTATCTGATTTTACTATAGCTTGAAATTTTCCTTACTCTCGGATTTTACCATGGCTTGGAATCCTCTGTCGTGTCCCTGCATGGTAGCCAATCCTCTGCCGCGGCCTTGCCGTGGTAGCCAATCCTCTGTCGTGCCCCTGCCGTGGCACACAATCCTCTGCCGTGGCACACAATCCCCTGCAGTGGCACACAATAATCCCCTGTCGTGGCACACAATCCCCTGCCATGGCACACAATCCCCTGCCATGGCACACCATCCTCTACTGTGACCCTACCAAGCCTCGTGTGGCACCCGTCTCTCTTGGCGCCCTGCGTGGCACCTATCCTCTGCCGCGCCCGCCAAGCCTGTCACGACAGGCGCATGCCTGCCAAACCCTCTGCGGTAGAGAATTAGGTGCCACATGAGGGCACGATCGAGATTGGTATTCAAGCCATAGTAAAATAAAGAGTAAGAAAAATTCTAGCGATGGTAAAATCGAGTCTTAGTGATTTCAAGCCATGGTAAAATCGAAATACTTATCACAGACGGTTTTAATACAAACCGTGCGTGATGAGAAACAATAAGTCACATCTGATTCAGTATTGAAAACCGTCGTGAAGTATCCTGAGCGGTTACGAACAAGAACTGTCTATGATATTACTAAATATCACAGACGGTTTTCAATACGAACCGTCTGTAATATTACTTCTTCACAGACGGTTTTTAGCGTAGCGATGAGTGAGCGCATCACTAAACCAAAATAAATGCGTGATTGTATATAATCTGAGCGGTTTTAGTGAGGCAAATGCGTGATGAGACGTTCAGTATTAGCCTTTTTATAGTAGTGGAAACTATGTTTGTCAAATGTGCTTTATGAAAAATGTTTAAGCATAAAATATTGCTTTGTACAAAAGAACCATATAAGCCCAATTGTTAAAGCTATGCATATTTTTCCAAGACTCGCGGAATACTTTTATGTACTCACATGCTACGCTCAAAACAAATCTAAGAAGTCTTCAACAATGCCAAGGATGACTACGACTTCTACGCCTGCCGGTTTGACGAAGGACATTCGGAGTACTACGCTGCGCTCCCCAGTCGAATGCCGGTGGACGGTTCGATGAGTCATCTCGGAATTTACTCTTTTATTGTTTCCGTTGTTGTAAGACTCAAGATCTTTCGACCTCTTTTGTAATAAGTGGCTATAAGGTCGATACCTAGTTGTTTATTAATATTATTTCGTAATTTGAACTTGTTATCAACGTTAATTTAACTGTGTGTATTAGCTACTGATCTAAAACTGATGTAGAAATACAGAGAGTTCGGTTTTAAAATTCAGTCGGAAGGGAGGCACAGGCCCAGGCAGGATCCAGCGAAGAACGAGTTGGACCAATGGGCATGCACGCACGCCCCTGCTCGGCCCCCAAGTTGGATCGATCTGACGACTCTGGGCCCTCCACGTCGCCCGTAGTACGATCCGCGCTCTCTATCCATCGCCAGCTCAATCCAGCCTCAGGTTCTTCGTAAGAAAAAGAAGAATCCTCTCTTTATTTCGCTCTTTTTTTCCTGTGGTCTTGGACCACTTGTATTTTTTTTTTTGCGGGAGGAAATAATTGCCATATAAATGGACTTTTCTTTCCTTTTATAAAGAAGTTGTGAGGTTTCTTTGGAAAGAAAATATTAGCATTTTGGCCCCTTGTATTGGTTGGAATGGGCAAACTGATGATGCTGGCATGGCTGTTTGGGAGTTGGGACTTGGGATGGACCAATTTGCAAATAATGCCCCATTTCATGGTCATACTTTCTCCTGCGTGACAACTGGGGCTGAGCAAATTGTTTGCCAAGTAGGAAGATTCATAACTGGCCATGAGATAGCATAAGGTTCCCTTTTTAATTATTTTGGTTGGGTCACAAACCCTTTATTTTTTTAAAAGAAAACCCATGAAACAGTTGGCCATGAATCATGATGGATCTAATAATTTTTTTGATGCGGTGAATTCTTTAGAAAAAGAGTTGATTTTTCAAAACTTTGCCCAAATAAGTCTCAATAATGGAAAAATGGAAGGGCTTAGATGATATTATTATGCCCATGTATTCCTCGCTTTCCATTTTCCAGGAAAAGTCATTTCTTTTATAAAAAGAAGGAAAAGCAAAAGAAAGTTGAGAAAAAGATGTGCATATAAGAGAGGACACAGGGCCAAGCCCCCCCTCCTGCTTCTGCCAAGTCTGCCGCCACCACTACCACCACCTCCTACTCCTCTGCTTCTTTCAGCTTCCGCCCATCTCGGTGGGAGGGCTTCAGGCGGGCAGATTCCCCTAGATCCCCGGGTAAGCATCGAAAGTATCTACGCATCTGTTTGCGCTTTTCTTTTCCGGATTCTTTTTGCTAAATTTGGCCATGGAAGCGTATTACTTGACTGCGATTTGTTCGTCGCTGGGCCGGGCGCTTATCAAGAACCGTAGATCCAGTTCTTGGGCTTGCTAGATCTGATCGGTTACCGAAAAATTTGAGCCCCTTTGTGCAGTACTTGGCATGTATTTGCTGTTCTTGTCTTGTCATTTTTCCCGGTTCAAGAATTTATGAGTTAGAACTCATGGATTGTGGCGTGCGCTTAGATTGTGTTTTGGTAGTGTAGAACGGCCAAGGAATGGGCATAGGTAAGTGGATGTTCCTGTGTGGTTCTTGATCAGGATTTAGATGATTCAGTCATTGATTTTTTTCTTGTGCAGAATTAGTAGTAAAGATAATGTACTATATCCTTTGATTCCTTGCTATTAGAGAAACGGCAGCAAAATGCAGAGTTACAACTTATTAAGCACAGATGCTGTGGCCTGTAGGTGCTAACATTGTTGCTGCATTGGACTAATGTTGAGATTTGTGGTGGTGGTTTTTTTTTTGTGCGTTGGTACTAATAGACTTCTTCTATTAAAATCTGTGCAACAGAATCCCCAATCAAATGGCTGACGGCGAGGACATCCAGCCCCTTGTCTGCGACAATGGCACTGGCATGGTCAAGGTTTGTATTGCTCCTTTCGATCAATTCATATAAATCGTCAGTCTGGCCTTCATAGTACTAATTATAGAGGGTCTTCTGTATTCTCCACAGGCCGGTTTTGCTGGGGATGATGCACCGAGGGCTGTCTTCCCCAGTATTGTTGGGCGCCCACGCCACACTGGTGTGATGGTGGGGATGGGGCAGAAAGACGCCTATGTTGGTGACGAGGCCCAGTCCAAGAGGGGTATCCTCACCTTGAAGTACCCAATCGAGCATGGTATTGTCAGCAACTGGGACGACATGGAGAAGATTTGGCACCACACGTTCTACAATGAGCTCCGTGTCGCGCCTGAGGAGCACCCTGTGCTGCTAACTGAGGCCCCCCTGAACCCCAAGGCTAACAGGGAGAAGATGACCCAGATCATGTTTGAGACCTTCAATGTTCCAGCCATGTATGTTGCTATCCAGGCCGTGCTTTCCCTCTATGCTAGTGGACGTACAACAGGTAATTGTTTGTTTGCATCACGACACATTTAGCAATGCAAGCTTCATCCTCCGTCTGAGCCGGTGGAAAAATGTTGTTTTTGCAGGTATTGTGTTGGACTCTGGTGATGGAGTCAGCCATACTGTGCCAATCTACGAAGGGTATGCCCTTCCGCATGCCATCCTTCGTCTCGACCTCGCTGGACGTGACCTCACTGACTGCTTGATGAAGATTCTTACGGAGAGAGGTTACTCCTTCACCACCACTGCCGAACGGGAAATTGTAAGGGACATCAAGGAGAAGCTCGCATATGTGGCACTTGACTATGAGCAGGAGCTGGAGACTGCCAAGAGCAGCTCCTCTGTGGAGAAGAGCTATGAGCTGCCTGATGGTCAGGTGATCACCATTGGGGCAGAGAGGTTCCGTTGCCCTGAGGTCCTTTTCCAGCCATCTTTCATTGGTATGGAAGCTGCTGGAATCCATGAGACCACCTACAATTCCATCATGAAGTGTGATGTGGATATCAGGAAGGACCTCTACGGTAACATTGTGCTCAGTGGTGGCTCAACCATGTTCCCGGGTATTGCTGACCGTATGAGCAAGGAGATCACTGCCCTTGCACCAAGCAGCATGAAGATCAAGGTGGTGGCACCGCCTGAGAGGAAATACAGTGTTTGGATTGGAGGGTCCATCCTTGCCTCCCTTAGCACCTTCCAACAGGTAAAAATTACACATTTCTGTTGCTCAGATAGCAAGTTTACTATATTGCAGTAGTCATGCTATATTTGTTTCCTTCCATATACTAACAGTGCAATCGGATTTTTATGCAACAGATGTGGATCTCGAAGGGCGAGTATGATGAGTCAGGTCCAGCGATTGTTCACCGGAAGTGCTTCTAAGCTCTGGATTCTTGGTTCTTTCTACTCTATTCTGGCTGTTCTTTTATCAAGTCCTTGCCATGTAAGCTACTATGTTTGAGATTGCTGGGGTTCCATTGAGCTGTATTGCCGGATTTGTTTATTGAATCAAAATTGTGTACCTTCTAGACTCCTAATGTTTTCAGTGGCTGTTATATTTGACCAGTGCTGAATCATATATTGCATGTTCCAGTTTATTTTCATGCCAAGTTTGGTGCTAGCGTTAAAAAAGTATTGAACTATCTACCCCAACCTTTTGTAAGAGTTTTCATGTGAGTCACATTATCATTTCTCCTGTACATTCATCTCTTAGATATGTAATCCATTGCATTGCCAATTTGGCTCATGATTTTCCGGTTCTAATTTCGTCTTTGGTAATACTCCCGAGTTAATCTTATCGATGTCCTGATTGATGCTGTCACCTGAAGAACATTTCCTTTGGTGGCCAAATATTTATTACAACTTTTGAGCAGATGTCCAAACATTGTAATGATTCTATTATTTGCTGATCTGTCCGTTTGGTTATTCGCTGTTGTGATCTGTGCAAGAACTGATGAAAATATTCTGCTGCTTTGGTTCATCTGGTACTTAAAACATGGCATGTTGGTGCCACTGATTGCTGAATGCATCAAGGCAGGAACATGGTCATGTACTTGGAGAACATGGGGTGTTGCTTTGTGAGCAGGAGGGGCCATTGCTACTTGTAACTTTTCATGTGCAACCATTGATTGCCTCATGTGGCTTGGATGCCCTTTGGCCTGTGAGTTTGTGACTTTAATTGTTCGGATGTGCAACTTTGGATCTGCTTTGTGCTCTTCTTTTCCAGTTCTTGTCGTTAGTCATTTTCAGTTCTACTTTCCGGATAATTTTTTCTCCCTTTTTTTTGGGGGGTGGATGGTACGAATTCCAGTGGCACTGGATGTTATTGTTTTGAGATTTGTGGTGCTGATTTGCTCGGAAGTAGCAAAGTATGGATATGTGGATTAGTTGAAGTTGGCTTGGAAATTGTGAAAGAATCCTTAGCCTGTCATTGTTTGATTTGCAAATGTGGTTTGGCTCAGCTGTTGTGTTATAGATCAATCATCAACGTATTACGTATGGCTAATGAAGTGGACAATGCTTGCTTTCTTCCAATAGGAGAAGCTACAAATCGGAAGTGGCTTCTGTGAGGCAGGATCCTCCTATCTCTCAGAGTCTCAGGCCCAATTTGGGTTCCAACCCACCCAGATTGGGGCTTCTGCTTTTTTCGGTGGAGTGGACTATCCTTTGCAAGTGGGTCCGACTGCAAAACCTTTATACGTATAATCTTATATTCTTTGTAATCTAATATTTCTCTTAATCTGGTTATTGGTAAACACATTACCAGTAATCTAAGATTCTAATGTTTGGTTGATTTGAAGGAAACTACATATTAGTCTTTATCATAATTTCAAACCATGAAGGTTAACATCTATAAAGTTGGAATTTTACAATTTAAAATTCCAACAATTCAATTTCATTTTTATGATTAAAAAGTTCAAATTTTGGATTTTGAAAATGTAAATTTTGAGTTTTGGAGTTTAAATTCTCGATATTTGAAATTCGAAACTTAAAATTGAAACTTTCAAAATTCGAGTTTATAAAATTTAATTATCGAATTTGAATATCTAAAATCTAGAATTCAAAATTTGAAAAGGAAAAATATATATTTTCGAAATTCAACCTTGAAATTTTGAATTTTCAAATTTAAATTGTCTGAAATTAATATTCCAAAATTTAGGATTCAAAATTTTGATATTTTGGTTTTGAAATTCATATTTTGAAAAATGATTTTTAAATTCAATAATTGAGATATTCGAATATTAAAATAAATTATAATTTGGATTTTGAATTATGAAAGTTTAAAATTTGACTATTATGAATCAAAAGCATATAATAAAAAAAGCAATAACAAAGATTACTTTCTCTTGATAATTTAAGATATACATTCCTTTCTACGGAAATGATTTACGAAATTGATTTTAACATGTTTCCTAAGGTAATCTTAGATTCCTAGTTTAGATTACTGGATGTTTTACCAAACAAGGTAAATTCCTAGTTTAGATTACTGGATGTTTTACCAAACAAGGTAATCTTATAGGATTATTAAAGAATTCTTGGTAATCCTCGGAGAATTCCGCCAACCAAACACACCTTTAGACCTTTTCTAGGTTTGGAATACACGAATTTTTTTATTCACGTGGGAATTGAACATTTCCATGTGAAAATCTTTGGGGATTTTTCTGATTTATGTGGGAATTAAATTGTTTTCTATGGCATTTCTGTGAAATTCTTGAGCTCCAAACATGACCTTTAGGGGTCATTTGGATTGTTGCCCTAGCTTGCCATACCAAATTTTGGCAAAAGTACAGAATTCATTTTCTTATATCATTTGTAGCTTGGAATAAATGATTTGTCACTACCATTGCAAACTACCATTGCAAAATCAAAATTCAAAATTGTCACTAGCAAAATCAAAATCACTATAAAGTTGTCACTGTATTTTTCCCATATTGTCCTCATTTGTTACTGTAATTGATAAATGGATCCGGAGTAACCAGGTCAACACCACGATGAGGTATTGAGTATTTTACCCTTGCAGCGGGAGATCTGATTATTTGCCACTGTCAAAGGTATGTAATTCATGATTTGTCGTTTATGTGTCTATGACATGTGGTCTCGAGATCTAGATGTCATTCAGTGATAAATCCTAAAATCCACATCTTTGTAGTAGCAAATAATTAATTAATCCTTGTTCAGTGAAATACAAGGAATTTTCTCGTGACGTGGCTACATAATGCTCGAGGAACCAACTTCAAGCCAATTATTTTTTAAGCGAATATCCCAAGTATTGTCAAATTGTAGCATATTCAATCTTGAGACATTACAAGCTAGTGCAACGGAAAAAAATTTGAAAATTTCTAGTACTATTATATCCAATTTTGTAGATATTTTGCACTTACTTTTGTGTTCACCCAACCATGACAACCCGTCCCCATGGTGGCGAGCTCCACTGCAGCCACGCTCACGCCGCTCCTAATTCACCTCCTGCGCGGCGCCTCCGACCTCAAGTCCGTCGCCGCCACCCACGCAAAGCTCGTCAAGGTCGGCACCGCCTCCGCCATCGCCTCCTCCAACCACCTCCTCGCCGCGTACTCCCGCTGCGGCGCCACCGCCCGCGCCCGCTACATGTTCGACGGAATGCGCGACCGGGACGTCGTCTCCTGGACGGCCCTCATGTCAGGGTACGCCAGCGCGGGCAGACCTCGCACGGCCGTTGCTCTCCTCCGCGCCATGGCTCGCAGCGGCGTCCCGCCGAACGCCTTCACCTTCTCGATGGCCACCAGCGCGTGCGCGCGCCTCGCCGATGCGGGCCTCGGGCGGCAGGTGCATGCCTGTGCCGAGGTTGCGGGCTACGCGTGTGACGCCGTCGTTGCCACCGCGCTCGTCGATATGTACGGCAAGGCCGGCAGTGTCGAGGACGCGCGCGCCGTGTTCGATGGCATGGCTGCGCCGGCAAGGAATGCGGTGTCGTGGGGCTCGATGCTGTGTGTGTACGCTCAGAACGCGCTCGGGCACGAGGCTATACAGCTCTTCGCCGGGTTCAGAACCAATGGCGATGGCATGGCGCCCAACCACTTCATGCTGTCAAGCGTCGTGAATGCGTGCGCAGGTGTCGGGCGGCTCGGAGTTGGCAAGTGTGTGCATGGCACAGTCCTCCGGCTTGGGCACGAACGCAACGACGTGATCGCGGTGGCTTTAGTTGACATGTACTCCAAGTGCGGATGCTATGAGTACTCAAGGAAGGTGTTCGACAGGATCGAGCAGCCGTCGGTCATCCCCTACACCTCCATCATCGTGGCAGCGGCGAAGTATGGTCTCGGGAGGTGCGCACTCACTTTGTTCAGTGAGATGATTGATCGAGGTGTGCAGCCGAACAGTGTCACACTGCTTGGCATCATGCACGCTTGCAGCCACTCTGGTTTCGTTGACACCGGCCTCCAGCTCCTGCACTCCATGCAGAGCAAGTACGGCATTGGTCCATCCGCCAGCCACTACACATGTGCGGTTGACATGCTCGGCCGAGCAGGATGGCTCGAGGAGGCATTCGACCTGGCCAACGAAGCGCAGGTTGAAGGCAGCGATGCCCTCATGCTGTGGAGCTCATTGCTGTCAGCTTGCAGGACACACAAGCGCCTAGACCTAGCAACCAGGGCTGGCCAGGTGGTGTCAGAGTTCAACCAAGATGTAGCTGGTGCACTCGTAGTGATGTCGAACGCATACGTTTCAGCCGGTCAGACTGACAATGCTGCTGCTGTGTGGTCAAACATGAGGCGACGGGGCATACGGAAGGATCCCGGGTGCAGCTGGATTGAGATAAAGGACATCCCCTATGTGTTCTATGCTGGTGTCGTATCATCCGCCGGTGCAAAAGCAGGTGAAGTGATGACGTTGCTAGATGAGTTAGAGGGTAAGATGAGGGAGAAGGGTTACAAGGGGAGACTAGGTAGTGCTAGAGTCTTTGATGCTCATGAAGAGGATGGAGAGGAAGGGGCTGGTGTGATGGTTGGAGTGCACAGTGAGATGCTGGCATTAGGGTTTGGTTTGCTGGTTATCCCCAAGGGGATGACCATCAGGGTGATGAAGAACCTGAGGATGTGCTGCGATTGCCATGAGGAGTTCAAGCTCATCAGTGGCATTGCGGAGAGGGAGTTTGTGGTGAGGGATCTGAATAGGTTCCACCACTTCAAGATGGGGTCATGTTCTTGCAATGACTACTGGTGATTCAAGGCTACAATCAAAGTGCTTCTGAACTTTCTGATGGAAGAGGGAAAAAACATCATTGACAGATTTTCTTCGTGTAGATATTCTAGTGACTTAGTTTCTATGTACCACCGCACCAGATCATGCATTGGTTATAGAGGCTGACCCAACCTTGCCTTGAGTTTGCTCTAACTTTATTCAAATTAGATTGATCATTTGTTCATTCCATTTGACCTTGTGCATTTTTTTTCATGATGGATCCGATCTGTCTTAAGGAATGAAAGAGTACCTTTTTGTTTACTGATTTTGTTATATTAAGAAAACAAATAATGAATGCTACCTTATTGAGGTATACCTTTCCTTGGCCTTTTGTCAAAAGTATACAAATAGGCGTGCTTACAATTTCAGATTCTAGGGCAATAACGTCCTTCCCGCCTTATGCCTGTAGGCCGTTTTGATTAGGAGGGGGTCTTCTTAAGTATAACCGTGGATAAATAGTGGTTGACGACGAACAACGTTCAACTGTACACCACGAGATCGGCAAGCTCTCAATTCCCAACGGAAAAACAAACTAGACCTTGACTTGCAGAACGAACAACGGATCGTCTAATTATCTCTCAGAAAACTTCGCATGAATTCTGGAACAAAAGAACAAGCAATAGCTTTTTGTTCAATTCTTATGCATAATGGTGGTCTGTCTGTACACGGCCAAAGCCTTAGGCCTATGAATGGCCGACCCCATCACACACGCACGCAACAAATCTACTCCTTCCTAAACACACAAGTACTCAATAATATGTTTCTACATTGGACTATATCTCTAGGAAAGGAAACAGACTAAGAAAAGAAAATAAATAAATATATTTTGGAAATAATATGAACATAAAAGGAAATCCATATTGGAATTGATCCCATCCGTAATGATGTTGTAGACGCACGTGCTTTTGGTTCTGATTCTTCCGGCTCGTCTCCCACACGACGTGTCCTTTCTTTCATGGCTCGGCTGCACGTCTCCCTGACTGCACCAGTTTCTGGCGCCAACCGAACAACGCGCCATCCTTTAGGCCACCTACACCCACAGGGCTAACAGCCCACGGGGCAATAGGCACAGTGACATCGTCTTCTGTATCATCTATGATAGCTTTTTTTCTTTCTTTCTCAAACCTGAGAACAAGTAAAGTACAAGCGTTAGGTAGCATAAAATTCTTGCTAAAATTAATAATATGTACATTAAGGAGCAAGTTCACCTGATCTTGTAGTTTCTTGACACGTGCTCTTGTACTTGGTCCAGTTGGCAACTCGATGCTTATATCTTGAGCATTAGATGGAGGAGAAGAGAGTGTCGTAGGGATGCCCTCATCAGTTTTACATGGAGAGAATTCTGCAATGCATACATATTTTTGGTGAGGGTGTCCTCGAACGCCCCACCTATTCAGGCTTGAACCCGGGTGGTGCCTACTTTCCCTATTAAAGTGATTGTCAAAGCTTTTGGCCAGATTTTTTTTCAAAAAAAATTGGGAGGAAGATAGTAGGAAAGGATACTGGTGTATATATGTTAAAATAAAAATAAAAGGGAACATTTACAACACTACCAGAATCCTTAATTTTCCCGAGTGCCCGAAACACTCGGGATCTTATTTCCCGAAGGTCGGCCCTCGGGAAAAACCACTCGTGACAGTTTAGTCGGGGAAAAAAAACTGATTTCCCGAGTGTTCCTAGATTTACACTCGGGAAAAATACCTTTCCCGAGTGTAAATTTGGACACTCGGGAAAAAAATCCAACACTCGGGAAAAATATATTTCCCGAGTGTAAATCTGAACACTCGGGAAACATCTAACACTCGGGAAAAATAACTTTCCTGAGTGTAAATATGAACACTAGGGAAACATATAACACTCGGGAAAATAAGTGCACGACGGATTTAGCCACCGTACCGGAATACTTTTACCGAGTGTTGACACTCGGGAAACACTCGGGAAAGTAGGAAAAACGACACTCACTGATTAGTACTGATTACTAGTAGTAAAGCACTAAAATAAATCAGCTGTATCCTGAATTTACTATGTGCTACATCTAAAAAAGTGAACAACAATCCATCTACAGGTAGTATAGCAATGCAAACTTCGCCACTTTATCATTAAAAAGAACATATATTTTTACAACGTACGAATGAATTGTTAGTACATACAGGTTGAAACACATATTTTGACGACATATGAAATGAATTGTTAGCACATACATGTTTACAAAATGGCGATGCTTTCTTTTCATCAACCAACAAACAAACGATACAAAATCTACACCTCAGAATGTATAAAACGATAAAGGATGAAGTGTAGCCAACGTAGCACGGATAAGCTCAGATCTTTGTGTTGCAGATAGGACAAGACATACAAACATTGCTCATGGATGAGATGAAACTCGCTGTTCAATAACACAGAAAAATTAGGTTACATCACTTAAAATAGAGGTAGTCCCACTATAGTATAGGATACGCAAAGTAATTGAATCTACTCTATTAAATAAAAGCTGTTAGACATCCATAAAAGATAGGAGATGGCAACAAAATCCAACCTGTTAAGTGAATACTTCAGTTCTTTAATCTTTTGTTGTGTCATTTCACCTCTTGAAAAATCAAAAATTTCTTCACTTAAAAGCTGAAAATAGTTGCATAGTCAATAGTTGTTCTCATATGTTAATTAAACAGATACAAGTAGAATAGATGTCAGCCGAATGACATGTAGTTCTGCATAACCCAGAACCTACATTTGCTTCCAGTTGGAGAAACTCTTTATTTATCTCTTCATGTTCATGCTGCCTAGATGTATTATAGGACGAACGACATCTTTGACCTCTATGTTTCAGCTTTTGGTAATTCAATTTTGACTGGTTTAAAGGCTATAGTCCTATTATAAATTTTTTGTACACTTCAAAAGTTCTTCTACAAGAGTACGCTACTAATTAAATCAGCCATGCTAAATTCAAAACATACTTGTTGGGGAAACTCTCCTATCTCTAGCTGCATGTCAATCAATTCTTTTGCGGCACGATACAGTGGTGTTACATCTCGTTCAGTCTGCTCACATTAGCAACACAAATGTATGAACATAGTTTCACAAATGACTTGAGTAAGCAAAAATGCAAATTTAAAGGAGCAAAAGGAGCAATGAACAAACGAAACACGCCCAAAGATAAATTAAAGCTAACATTGCCCATCTTTGTGTTCACGGCATGTCTTGCCCCACCAACGTAATCCTGTTCAATTTTAGAATGAAGAACATATATGATAAATGAAAATTCTTATAAATCTTTATGAAATGAATCTCGGCATATGCATGGCCAAAAGAATTGCTTCCTTTTAGAAAAGGGAAATGCAACTCCCAGTGTTAAGTGTGAATTTTTTTAACATGACTCACAATTGTCAGACCAAACCTGTCTTTAGTTATTAGCTAATAATATTGGTCTAGAGGATGATTATAGTCTACTAAATTGAGTAATTAGTGTCATCATCTATTACGTTCTAACCAGACAATGGTGTCTTGTACCTTGGTTACTTAATTACATCTCTGACGTGCTTTATACATACGCATGCGGTATGTGTTTACGTGATTAGGTAGCTTAGCACTCACAATAGATATTGTATATTTATCATCGAAAGCGAAGCAATATGAGCAGGATGCCAAATGTACAACAAGCAAAATAAGTAGCATTTTTATTGATCCAAATGTAGCCTTAACATCTGCAGCGGTATAGAGAGCCATGAGAACATGCATAGTGCCACGGTGTCAATTTGTGAACTATTGCGAACTGTCATATCGCTTATCTTCCCAAATAGGGTGGTATGACATCTTACTCTTATCAATTCCTAATCGGTTTCGACAAATAAACTAATGGTGAAATAGCACAAATCTGGTTTAACATGAATAGCGAGTATGGATGTATTGACATGCTTGTCGGTTGTCATCACATAACACAATGGAGGCGAGAATTACCTCACTTGACTAGAAAGAAAGTTTTCTCCCCATCCACCAGTCGAAGTGATTTGATAGCAAGAAGTTGCATCCTTTCCTGATGGAAAAACTGTTCTCGTAAGTTTGTCCCGCGGCAACTAATCCTCTTATGGCAAAGAAGGTTCCATAAGTGAAGCATACACCCCAACTGCCATACCTGTTAAAAAGTTGTAATCACTTAGTTATATTACTAGTAGAATATATAGTTAATAAAATCTGCATACACTTGTATTAGTTATATTCTGGTTATCTTGTCCAAGTCGTACTCAGATTTTGTATGAAAATAGGACAACACAGGACCCTATGAAAATAAGATCATGCAAACGCAGCTGAACATACTTTAGTGGTGTTTTGAGAGCTTTGTTATGCCGTTCACGGATATTGCAAGCAAGATCAATGATGGTCATCATCCGATTTACACTTTGCTCAACATGCTCATCTCTCTGACCATGTGGGGGAAAAAGAACGTAAGTCAAAAGTAATTCTGATGGAATAAAACATGGTAAAAAGTTGAAACAGTGCACTGCTGGATATATACTTACATAAGTCAAAAGTAATTCAGTGGTTTGATATATATATACTTACATGGTAGAGTTTTGAGAGAGAAATTCTGCGGTCTTCTTCTCTATTGCGTCCTTTTAACCGTTTGTGGTTGAAACACACATATATTAGTAAGATTGTCGATGTATTTGACCAAATATGGCACAACCTAGAGGGGTAGAAAAGCTAACAAATTACATCAAGTAGCCATAACATGGAAAGAGAATTGGCATCTCCAGCGATTTAATAACTAAAACTTCTGAAAATGGGAAAGCTAGTTTTAAAAGCACTCAAATCTGTAGTGTACAATGTCTTTATGAAGACCAAAACTATCTATAATAACCACTTTTCTAAACAATAGTTATGGCAACAATTGAATAAGAATTCTGAAATTAGCGGTCAAATTATAACATCTCAAATACATTAAGATGGCAAAACTTTGAGGTGCCTGACCGACCACACTTACCCGGAAGATATAAGAAATCGGACCGATTAGCTGGCGATAAACCTTTATTCTTGTTAAGATCCTTTTGTATCTAGTCAACTCTTTTATTCGTGAGCTATTAAGAATATGTGCAAATCAGTAATGTCAAAAATTAAAAATTAAATATGCATTTACACCATATGCTTATAGTCTACTCTTTTAACATGTGTCTTCAAATTTTGGGGAAGTACAATGACATTACATATCAACAGTGATAAATGACTTATTCCAATCAAGATAATGGAACAACTAAATCTCAGCCAGTATTATATAATCACATTTTAAATTGACACCGTTTCCATGTAGGCATGCACATCATTGTTAAGAATAAGTGAATTGCTAGGCACTATGCATTATTGACAAATGGCATATAATTTAGCATTTCCAATAAGCACGGGTCAAGTCCATGCAATCTCAATAAAAAATGGCATACAGATTTTACCAAGTTCTTCTAACTACAATAATGACGATAAATCAATGCAAGTATCCGATAAAATAACCATTTATTTTACACCAGCACATGCTGTGGGGTTCCATCACCAATATCAATTGTTTTCCTGTCGTACAAAATAACAACATACACTGATCAGTCTTAAATATGTCATGAAATGAGTCTAGCAGACAAAACCATAGAGATAATAAATCACAAAGGAATGGCTAGCTAGTAAACATCAGATTTAGAAGTGCAATGGTTATATCAATATCAGTGTCTAAAGATAACATTTAGAAGACTCAACCTTTTGACATTTTGGCCTTGCAACCTGCTTATTAACTTGTAATTGAACTCCACATTAGAAACTACTTGATTTGTTTGACCCCCAAACCACTACTCATGACAAACATGTTAGGTGTACTCTTTGGTTTCAAATCTCAAAACCATTCACTAAAAGTACCCATTACTAATGAAAGGTCGAGAATATTACATTGACAACATACTCCTCACTAATAGTAGATTTTTATGCACCACCTTCAAGGTTTGATAGTAGTAAATGATTCTTGTCTCAACTCTCGATCCTGTACAACCTCACAAACAAAACAATCCATAGTTCTACATTATGAACTGTTTTAATTCAACATCTAAATGCCAAACCTAGGACTGAAAACCCACATCAGTAAGGGGGTAGGGAGAGTAGAGGGGGAAGTTATACCTCGACATTGTACAAAAAATGTTTAGCCAGAGTGAAATTACATTGAAGGCTTTCTTCCTTTTGTTATCAAAATCTAGTCTTGCAAAGTCCCTAGATGTCTATGCTCTATTCACACGAATGGGTTGTCCTTCCAAATCCTGAAATCACATTCAGTTGTAGTCAAGAAATGCGAAATATTAACCACTGCGTTGCATCGCATTACCTCGGCCCGCACGATACCACTGCGTTGCATCGCATTACCTCGGCCCGCACGACGGTGTCGTGCTCGGCGAACATGGCGTGGAGCTCGTCGTTGGTGACCATCCTGGGGATGTTCCCCACGTAGATCTTCCTCACCACCACATCTGTGCTGGGCGGCACAGGGGCATGGGCCGGGCGAGAGGGGGGGCGCAGGAGGCGGCGGCCAAAGGTCGGCGAGCAACACGCAGCGTCTTGAGCACAGAGGCCGAGCCGGTGGTGGGAGCGGTGTGTGGGCGGCGCCATGAGAGGGGTCGAGGGTGGAGGCGACAGATCCGTGGGAGGAGGTGGGGCGTCGGCTGGGAGGAGGAGGAAGCGGGAACCAGATAAGGGAGTAGATCCAGATCTGGCTAGAGCCGAGGGAGGAGGATGCCGCCGGGGAGGAGGGAGGCGGGTGGAGGAGGGAGCCGGGGAGGAGGGAGGAGGAGGACGGCGGTACCGAAGGAGGGAGTCGGGGGAGGAGGCGGGCGACACACGGGAGGAGGAGGAGGCGGGAGGAGGCGGGCGGCGCATGGAGGAGGGAGGAGGCGCCACAGTGCCGAGGAGGAGAACGAGGATTGACTTCCTATCCCGAGTGTTCTACGAAACACTCGGGATCCGTTCAAACACTCGGGAACTAAACAGATTCTGGTAGTGCAAGAGAAAAAGAAGAATGTACAAAAGCTGAAATGCTTAAAGATAATATGTCTAGACAGTTTTCTATTGCTAGGAATTATTTCTTCTATCCTCTATTGATACCATGGCAAGTTAAGCTTCTGCTTTTCCAGTTAGGTGCAAATAGGCTTTAGTCTACTTGCACATCGGATAAACTACACACTCGCATTGACCCAGCATACGCTTTCGTCCCTGTTTTGTATTAAAGGGTTAACCCGATAGTTGAATCGTATTTCACCCTAAGGTTTATGTGTTGGTAATACAAACTCCCATTCACTAGCAACGCATGACTAAATCCCACCACTTGCACTCTTCGCCCTCACAATATGTGTTTGTGTTGGAGATTTACTGCCCCTATGTCATGGATAGTTAGATTGCTCCCGCTGTAAGACTACTCAACTAGTGGAATGCTTCAGAGGTCGGTAGGTCGCAAGCGATGAAGGAGAGAGAGATGCCCCTCTATTCGTCGCTGCTGTTGAGATGGTGGATAAGCAAAAAATTAGGGCCGATTCAGGTTGGGGAGAAATTTATAACGAACCTAGGCAAATGAGTAGTCAATTTCATAGCTCCTGACGAGGTCTAAAGCTTAGTAGTTATGAACTTTTTATGTGAGCTCTTAGTGACTCGAAATGTTTCCAAAGAGTATCGACACTTGTTATTTGTCCGGTTTTGTCTAAACTTGACTCTTTTCAACGCCGCTCTTGGACATTGTAAACCAACTTTATTCTGCATAAAAATAAATAAAAACTAATTAAACATGATTCATTGATAATTTATGCAATGTTTTTGAGCTCGGCAATAGATATCAAGTTTGTAGCAAAAGGCGACAAAACATGTAAGTGAGAGCAATTGAGGCATTTTACATTAAAGACATGCTAGGGAGTAGATGAATAATGATTCTTTTACGAAGACAAAGAATAGAACCTTGTGTTAATAATTGTATTTTCTATCGTTTTGTGTCATTTACAGCATAAGATATTCAAGGTGCAAACGCACCTAGTGTGGAATTCCTATTTAATTGAAAAATCTCTTTATGTGTTATTTACAGCATAAGGTATTCAAGGTGTAAACACACCTAGTGCACATGGATTTCCTATTTAATTGAAAACTATATTCGAGATAGTTGAAACTATCTTTATGTGTCATTTACAACATAACATATTCAAGGTGCAAACCCACGTAGTGTGGAGTTCCTATTTAGTTTGGAATGCGAAGATTTTCCCAATTCCTATGAGAATTAAGCTATTTTATATAAAATTCGTACGAGTTTCTCGCGTACCAAAAAGAGCCTAAAACCTATTGATATATATCGAGTACCGTAATTTTCTATATATATTTAATGTTGTCTGTGCTTCTTGAGTCCTAGCTTCATGTACAGCCGGCACTAGCCTTATATTTGTATATACAACCTACCCTTCAATTGTAATCAGTGCTAGAGTTCATGCAATCTACTCGATATGCCCCTGCTCTGTGCAAGAACAAAGACGAACAGAGTCCTCAAAAGCACAAAAAACTGTACAAAACACTTAGGATGTAGTTCACCTCATTTGAAATATATGACCATCTATTGAAAATTCGTATTCAAGGCACTACATGAATCAAAGCTAAAATTTATTGCTATACATCAGCTGAGCACCTTAATTTCCTACCAACATTTCTTGTGGTTATTTGAATTTTTATTAGATGATCAAACTTGGAACATTACACCCCGACTATATTCAAAACATGCAAAATATCATGAAAACACACATAGATCTACTAGGAAGGAAATGCAGCACATTCTTCGTATGGAATTTGTTATACTAGGCCCATAATGTAATTGGAAACCCATTCTGAAATCAAAGAAGATAAGCTATAATTTATTGAGTAAGATTTTGCACCATTATTTGTCATTTACAGCTAAGGTGATCGTTGCAGGTCAGATTGAGCACATTCATATGCCACGCGAATCCAACATGATTGTTGTGGCTATGTGAATTTTTATTGGCAACTGCATATGACTTGTATCGCCTTGACAATTTGAAAATAATTTAAAAAACATGAAAAGAATATCATAAAGCGAAGGAAAAACAAAAGGAAGATAAGGAAAAACAAAAGAAATAGAAAAAAAATCAAGGCCAAATCTATTATTATTCTTATACATATGGTCCCCACTAACTTCAATTAATTCTCTAAATTTTCTCTAAGTGTGAGCCACATAATCAAATATTGATGTTTGTTGGATTCATATTCTATGGTAGAGATTTGCTTCAGGTAAACCCACTCCAACTACCCTCTTTCCTCCCACCCCGTTACTCCCATCAGTCCTCCTCCCTCTTATAACTGGCAGCGATTCCAAACTTTTAAAACCATCGTGTACATGAGAGTGGCCACATAATCTTCACAAATAGCCCCTAGCACTAGCAACCCGCACATAGGAGCAGAAAAAAAACATATAGCTAGAAATGGGTAAGCAGCCACCCATGGCGGGTTCTTCAGCGATGTCGGCGCTGCCTCACCACCGCAGGAAGAGTGGTCGTCCCTCCTTCCTCGAGATCCACAAGAGAAAACTTCGTCTCGAGAGGCAGGGTGACAACCAAACCATCTGTCGCTTTGGTCGCGGAAATCCTAATTCCATCATCGACATGTCTATAGCAAAGGTGAATATAATACCCGACCTAATCCCCTCCCCTCCATGATCTGCGGCCTACATGCCCAATCTGCATAGATTTTGTTTATTTCATATGATTTTTTTTGCTTGATTCGGTAACAACCATGCATGCGTTTATAGATCTACCTACGTGACTGCCTTTAAATATTTATGTTGAGGAACCGTCGCTGGCGAGTCCAGTCCAAGCGATCACCTCGTAGACAAGCGTAGAATCGCTTAGAACAATGCAAGAATAAATAGTAGACTGAACACACATATAGACAAAGGTGTAGGGGGTATTCTTCTTCTTTATTCCTTCTTCAAGCGATTAACCTTTTACAATGACTAGCACCCCCTATTTATAGGCTACAGACCCTACTAGGGTTTTGAATGGGGAGCCCACCTATGGCCTAGCTGTTAGGCCAAGCCCATGGTTTCCCAACACCCCCGCTTGGGCACCCATCCTCACATGTTCATGCATCGTCAAAACTCCATAAAAACCCAGTGGAAAAATTTTTAGAGAAAGAGTACATGATACACGTTCTTCCGCGTTACACGAATTGTCTCGTTAAAAACCTTAACCGAGAAACTTCAGAAAAACTCGTCAAGGGAAAAAGAGCACAATCCACCCAATATCATTTAATCTCTAGGATTTATTCTTTGGGTACTCGATCTTCGTGATCAAGTTTCAATAATGAGTTCGTGAAGATTCTCCTCCCTGAATTCTTCACTTCTCTAAGTCTCATCATTCCATGTATGCACTTTTCAAAGCTAGATGCTGGAAGTGACTTAGTGAATAAATCTGCAAGATTTTCACATAACTTAGTATGCAATACTTTAATTTCTTCCATCTTTGCAATTCAAGAGCATAGAAGAACTTGGGGTTGATATATGCTTTGTGAGATGACTCTTCACATAACCCATCTGTACTTGTGCAACACAAGCTGTATTATCTTCATAGACAATAGTGGGGATTTGCGTAATATTCAATCTACATGACTACTGGATGTGGTGAATCATTTGCCGAAGCCAAACACATTCTCGTAAGGCCTCGTACAGTGCTATGATTTCCGAGTGGTTCGTCGAAATTGATACAAGACTTTGCTTAGACGATTTTCATGAAATTGCAGTTCCACCACATAGAAATATATAGTCTATTTGCGACTTGGTTGTATGCGGATCCGACAGGTATCCGACATCTGCATAGCCATTCACAGATAGATCTTAGTTCTTCCTGTAGAACATACCAAGTTCTTTGCTTCCTTGAAGGTATTAGAAGATGTCCTTTATTCCCTGCCAATGCATTTTAGTAGGTTCCGCACTATACCTTGCTAATAGGTTCACGGCAAATGCAATGTCCGGTCTTGTACAATTTGCTAAATACATGAGTGCTCCTATTGCACTTAAGTACGAGAATTCTGATCTCAGGACTTCCTCCTCCTCTTCTTTAGGTCTATACGGGTCCTTATCTTGCTGCAAGGATCTTCCGACCAATGACACTTTCGAAGGGTATGCTTTTTCAAAGCCGAACCTTTCTAACACCTTTTGAGTGTAGGTTGACTGATGCACCAATATCCCTTCAGGGGCATGCTCAAGCTGCAAGTCTAGGCAATATTTGGTTTTACCCAAATCTTTCATTTCGAACTCGACTCTAGGTAAGAGCTTAATTTCTTAATACCTTTCAGGGTTCCGGTGATATTCAGATCATCTTCATACTCTGAGATTATACAAAATCCATCCTGAGATCATCGTATAAATACACAGGGATAATTCTCATTGTTCGTGTAGCCTTTCTTGCATAGAAAGTCGCTTCAAGCGATCATACCACATCCTGCCTGATTGCTTAAGTCCATACAGTGACTTTCTGAGTATCACACTGTACAGATTTTTATTTGCTCTGTTTTGGTTCGGGACAAGGATACATTCAGGTATCTTCATATAAATGTCCGAATCCAAATTTCCATAAAGGTATGCAGTTACCACATCCATCAATTTCATTTCTAAATTCAAGTTCACCACCATTGAGATTAAATATCTAAAGGTAGTTCCGCCCATGACTGGGGAATAGGTTTCTTTATAATGAACTCCTGGACGTTGAGTGAAATCTTGTTCAACGAGTCTTACTTCTTTTCATTTCTCTTTCGAACAAATACCCACTTATACCCTACATGGTACATATGGGGAGTCGTGCGGCTTATAGGCCCAAACACATCTCTTTTATTCAGAGACAATAATTCTGTTTCTATTGCCTTCTTCCAATCTTCTCAATCTGATCTTTTCTTATATTCAGCGAGCAATGCAGGATCTGGATCAAGATCGATGATTGTGGCAATTTCCTTTGCAAAGTAAATATCGACATTGGTCGTTGTCTTATTCATACATTCTCTTGTGGTCACAAAGTTTATAGCTATTTCTTCATAGGGAGATTCTTCTAATACTTCTACTTGCTCACCGCTGCTTCCAATTACGAGGCAAGTCCCTTTAGTTTTCTAGCTCCGATGTATGCGCATACATCCATACTGGTATGTCCCTCCGTGGGAATGTTCAAATCTAGTATGCCTTTTCTAAAGGTTCCATACTGGTGCCTGGTCTCAACTAGCTCCCCTTCTGGTTTTGAGGAACTTCAGTGATCAGCTGTGTCAAGTCTTTCTTATCATTTTTCACCAGACGTCCCCGGTTACTTGGGATTCTAGCGACCAAAGTTCTCGTCCTTTCTGAGGCCTTAGGACGGGATTAGGGATACATTCATCGGTATTTCAACCCTCTCCGGTGCATTGCGTGCATGCACATGCGACTTGGTCACGTTCTTCAAATCACTAAAGTGGTTAGGCAGTTGATTCACTAATGCTTGCAAATCAATTATCTTCTGGACTTCAATTATGTTTTGGACTTCTCTTGTCTTCTAGCGAGTCCAGTCTGAGCGATCACCTTGTAGACAAGAGTAGAATCGCTTAGAACAATATAAGAACGAATAGTAGATTGAACACACAGAGAAACAAAGGTGTAGGGGTATTCTTCTTCTTTATTCCTTCTTCAAGCGATCAGTCTTTTACAATGACTAGCACCCCCTATTTATAGACTACAGACCATGCTAGAGTTTTAGATGGGGCGTCCACCTATGGACCGGCTGCTGGGCCGAGCTCATGGTTTCCCAACAATTTATTGTATTTTGTGGTCACCGAGTGAAGCGAAGAGGCCAACTCAGCTTAAAGCTACGCGTGACTCCAACCATTTGGAGTAGAAAACATGAAACCCTTTGTATTTATTGATTCTTGCCTTTTGTGGTTGAAGTAATTGGTGACAATTTCATTTTCCAATTGGGGCTTAAGCTTTATAGGAGCATCTTTTTGGTTGCTTTTCTGCTTCATAGTTGCAATGATTTTTTACTCTATTTTCTTGCCATTGCTACTTGTTGGTACGGCTACTGTAAAATTTTTTGCCTCTTAAGTTCCTCTGGTACTATTTTTATTGTTGTTGAAGGGATAAAAGGCAAGCTTTGTATGAAATATGAAGGATGGGCTCCAAGGTGTGTGGTGCACAATTACCATTACCTGCCTCTTGTTATTGCATTTACTCCTCAAGATTTGTAGGAGGGGCAAAGAAAATTATTAACAACCATGCGGGAACCAAAGATCCCACTTTTAACCTTTTTACTGGGGAATGTGTTCTACTAGTACCGGTTCTTGTTTGATTTAATGGTTTACAAATAATTTAGAAGTGTGCTTGTCAATTTGCTCATTTGTTAGGGCCCACACAATTACCAGACAAAAAGTTGCCACCTTTTGTCCTAGACAGGCTACAGAAGTGAGTGCTCTGCTCCACACCCCATCTCATTCTCACAGTTTGAGAAACTCTGTTCTCATGTGCTCAATTTTGTGGTTTGATTTCTTGCAGGAAGGATACCCATGAAGCCTTCTCGGAGCCAGTCGATATAGAGGAGGTTTGATTTCTTCATGTTTCTTGGTTCTATTTTCTGGGGGAGGAGTTAATGGATTTGCTTGTGGGTGGGTGTGTTTTCAGCTTCCAGACTACAATGATGTCATCAAGAGTCCCATGGACTTTGACACCATCAGTAAGAAGCTCAAGGGAGGAGAGTACAATAACTTGGAGCAGTTTGAGGTTTGAGTTTTTTCTTTCTTCTCTTTTCCCATCAATGGTATGCAATGGAAAGTTTACATCTATATGTTTTCCAATGTTGATGTCTTCTCTTTAGACAATTATGGATTGGGCGCTTTAGCATGTGTCGCCTGGTAAAAAATAGCTATAGCATTTGGAGTCTTCTGTGTTGACACTCTCATGCTTGTTGAGAGCACTTATTCCACTCTTTTGGAGTTTTAATCCGAAGAGCTGTAGCATTTATGGCAAGGAGATCAATGAAATCTTGTGATTGTGTTTTGGTGTATGTGAATGTTTTGACAACCTTTACTATTTGGCAATATAATTGAATTTTAACTATGATTTGCATGACTTTTCTTGTGGAAAGATAAAAAAATTTGGAGAGTGGGTGTTAAAATATGGTGCAATAGATGCATTTGATCATGATGTGTCTAATTTTTTGTTCCAAAATTTTATGATATTTAACAAAAATACGAAGATAAACCTTAGACGAAGATGAGTTTGCTAGTGCTATTAAATATGAGAGGAATAAGTGTAGTATGTAGAGGTGGATGAGGGGCTTGCTATCAATGTCAAAGGGGAAGTCTGCAGCAATAAAGTGTGCATAAGGCTTATGTTTTAAGTTACCTAGTACTATTTTTTTTAGAGAATGCTGGTAATTTATTGATCACAAAACATCGTTACAAAGAGTCTACCGGATACACTCTGGTACACCATTACGAATAAAAATAGCTAAAAGAGTGCTAACAAGATCTAGCAAGAGTATGTGCCACCACACGACTAACATGACGAAAAACAACTGAGGAAAAGCCCTCTGCCAGAGATTTGATATCAGAGATAACAACACCAACAGAGGACCGATCTCACATCAACAAATTCAACCATTGCACCACAAACAAGCAGTCAGAAGCAAGGATGACATTTTGATATCTTTCATCACGGGCGAGGGCTGTTGAACGGCGAAATGCCAATGCTTCTGCTAACTCCGGCGTAGTGATCCCATCAAGGCGCTCGCTGCAGGCAGCCAAGCATTCACCAATGTGGTTTTGGACTAACACGCCAACCCCAACCGACGAGAAGAAGCAAATAGTGCTGCATAGATATTAATAAGGACCGTACCTGCCGGTGGCGGAGTCCATTTAGGGACTGAATGCAAGGACTTACGCCTATGACCTAGATCCAAATTGAAGATATGCAACACTATCAACTCAACATAAGCTTTAACTTTCTTAGCCATCCTTCAAGGATGCAACAAACCTTCATCGTTTTGTGCACCATTACGAGCCTCCCAAATATACCACAGAGTAATAACAAGAACCGTTGCCTCCTGTAACAGCCTCATTTTAAATAAATGGTAATTATCTGCATTTCATAAGCATGCATGACATTTTTAGATCACTCGCACAATTTGTTGCATTTGAAAAATTCAAATTCAAGTCAAACTTAAAACTTGAAAAGAAACTCCAAAAGAAAAACTAAAATTAATGCTTGTAAACAAACCCGAATAATTTAATCAAATAATATATTAATTATCATGAATTAATATATTTTTCTCAATTTTTGAAATCAATTTGACCTTAAGAAAATATTTGATCCTTACTTAAACCTATTCGGTTAAGAATGTTACATTAAGTATTTTAAACATGAACAGTGAGTTTTTAAAATTTATGTGGGATCTATATCATCTCATTATCATCTTTGAAAAATTTCAGTTTTTTCTAAATTTATTTGCTATTTTTAGTGGCCCGGTCGAAGTAGGTTTTCAATTTTAATTCCCAGTCAAACCCCTAACCCAAACCTAGCACTGTTAGACGGGTGTAACCGACCCGAGCCACGTTAACTTGGTTCAGCCCAACCCTTTGAGTAACACGCGGACCGTTCGATTTGAAACGGACTATCTAGATCGAATGGGCCGTTCGGACCATCCGAACTACCCACGCATCTGGACCGTAGATCTTCAATCGGACCGCACCGTTTTCATTTGGTTGAATCCAGCATGTGCGTACCGTCCGATTTAATTTGGACTGACCAGATCAATTGGGCCATTCAGACCATCCGAATGACCCACGCGATCTACACCGTTAATTTTCAATCAAACCGTGCGCTTCCTTTTGATTGAACCTAACACGCATGGGCCGTCCGATTTAAATAGGACTGTCCAGATCAATTGGGCTGTTCGGACCATCCGAACGACCCAGCAATCTGGACCGTCCATTTTCGATCGAACAATGCCGCTTTCATTTGTTTGAAACTTAAGCGCGCATCGCCGCGGGCCCGTTAGATCTTAACTGGACCGTCAGTATGAGGTGGGCTATTCAGACCGTCCAAACGCGCCATTCAATCTGGGCCGTCCATTCACGATCGGACCATTCGCATGTGTTTGAGCCAACAGCATCGTTTCTCTGAGACTGACAGCCATGGCTCGCATGTTAGTCTCATCTCTTCTTCATCTTCTCCGCGCCATGCTAGCTCCATGGGTGAGGTGGCTTCGCGCCCGCATTTTTCGCTGCATGCACTGCCACTTGGCTTCACCATTGTTGACGTTGCTTGCTCTGGTGCTGCCACGAGGACCGTCATCGTTTTCTTCGGCGAAAGAGCACCATCAAAACCGTTCATTCCACACTTGGTCGTGTAGACAAGCCAGCATTTCCATCCTCTTCACTGAGGCAAATCCTTCGTCCTCTACGTCGTTCTTCTTCTTCTTGCTTGCCGTTCTCATTTATGGTTAGCCGGATCTCTTTTGTGTAGCACAGCATTGGGAACGCGAGCTTGTCTTTTAGGTTGTCCAGAGCGCACCCGGAGCGCCGCCGTCGTGGATTTCTTCGCTTCAGTGAGCTCCTTCATAATTCTTGCACGTCATATCTTGTCTTAAGATATAATGAGCAAAACACCTCAATCAATTTGTCTTTTGATTCATAGGGTAATCAGGAATCTGGATTTTCCCTATCTCCGGCCAACCTCACGCCTTTCGTTCTCATCTCCGGCCTGGTGAGTTAATTATCGATTCCTTCCGGTATTAGCATTCTTTGTGCCTATGCAACCTATCCTGACCACTCATTCCATTTGATTGTGTCTAGGTTGTCTCGTCCGCGTGGAGCTATCTTTGCCGTCTCTCGGTTACCGTCGCCGGAGCTATCCTTTGGACCTCTGGCTATTTTCTTAGCTCAGGTAGCTTCCTTGTGACCCATAGATGCTTAAGCATGCTTCAATTCGTTTAAATCGTTGTCAGGTTGACATACCCGCTTGTGTCGTATTAGCGCCACCGCATTTCGTTGCCGCACCGCTGCTCTAGCCAAGCGCCGACAGTGCTCCAGCCACCACTAGGTTTGTGGTGCTATTGTGAATCCATTTCAGTCCTTAGCTTGTACCACCTTGGACCACAGCTTCGGTGAGCCGCCGAGCAAGCTCACGGGAGCTAGCGCCCTGTTGTCGGAATCTCGACCAGAACTGTAGCTCATTGTTTTACCCTTAATCCCTATCGGTTAGTGCTAATAAATGTTTAATCTGGTTTACTTCTTCACTAAAAATAGTTTAAACTTCATAAACTCATAAGTATTTTCGTTAACTCCAAATCAAATGAAGTAAATTTTGTCAGTTATAATTGTTACTGAACTTTAATCTAGACTAACCCTCACACATGTCGCCGTTACTTAAAAATTTGTAATTAAATCACTTGCACATTAAGAACTTTAACCTTGTATAATTCACAGAAAGTTTAATTGAACTCCAATTGAACCAAAACTTTCACCTAAGTTCACTTAGAAAACAGAACCTTACTTCTGTAAGCTTATCATGCATCTTTTCAGCATTTTGGTATTTGGTATTTTTCTCAATGTTCATTTGTTATCACTCTTTCTAGAATCTGATTTGGCCGACGTGAGTGAATTTATTTCTGAGACTGAACAGGTGGAATATTATCAAGGCAAGCATCCTCTTGCATCATTTTGATCCCAGTTTTGATAGCTTAGTATTTTGAAATGCAATGTTAATTGTGTGCATGTTATTTTGATGAATCAATAATTTGTGAGTCTAGCTAGTTATGTCCTAATCATTGTGGCTTATCCTTAATATTTTCATACACTTGAGCTTAAGATAGAAATCATATGCTGGATTATATAGCCCTTATGTAAATGCTTAGACATGCAAGTCAATAGATCGGTAGTTTGGTTGGCGAGGTTATCTTGTCAATCATGGGAGACATTGAACTTATTTTAATTTTTGGTTCTTTGTTTAGAATCTTGAAACTGAGGTTAAGTCTAAATTTGTCTATTAAAAACATGGTTTAAGATCTGGACATGTGATTGATAGTGAGTGTGCCTTCGTGCACGAGAATGGGTAATGTGGTAGTCTTGTCTGGATCATTAAGGACCGAACTTTGGGCTGTCAATTCAAGTACCATACGTACTTCTACACGCGGTGTATGGGCACCTCTTGGCTAAGTAAGGGGAAGGTTTTATTGAGTTGAAAAACAGGTGGTGTGAGGACATATGTGTTTGATCATATGTTCATAGGGATTCGATTGTAATTTAATATGTGCGAGTGAGCACAGTTTTAGATTTTAGTTATTGAGTCGACATTCCCAACACAACTTGCATGCCCCGGTTAGCAGGCTCTATCAGTAGCTTGTACTAAGCGGGTTCATTGAGACAGCATTCCCAACACAACTTGCGTGCCACGCAAGGGTGATTCAACTCAATAAAACCGTCTTGCTGAAAAATACTAAGTCTTGATTTCCCCGGCCGGAATATCAATGGAAGTGTGTCATTATCCGGAGGCTTATGGGCTGATCAAGTCATGTGGGTAAAGATGTACTCCCCTGTAAGGTTAAAACTATTCGAATAGCCGTGTCCACGGTTACGGACGACACTTGTTTTGATTGACATCATCGTTAGATTTTGAAATAAAATTGACTTGGGCAAATTTATGTTGTCGGTATGAATGGTTAGTCATGCGGTTGGAATTATCAAAGTGGACAACCACTTTGATATATGTGACATTATGGTTATAACTTTCTTGTTGTCTTCTGGTCCAAACTTGTTTACAAATTGGCCTTTGCAAATTAGAAGGTGTAGGGATAAAACTTGGCTTTATGCAAAACTAAAACCAGTACAACCTTCCTTTGGACAGCCTTAAACATGTATAATCTCTCATCCTTTGGATAGGCTCTATTAATCACTTTCTTTTATTAGTTTGTGTAAGTCTTGCAAGTACCTTCTGTACTCAGTTGAATTAACCACTTGTTGCAGGTGAGGACGGTTATGTTTACGACCCATCCGTTAGCGCTGATTATGGCAACTCTAACGAATGACGCTATTTCTTCCTCCATTTAGTTGCCTCGGGTGATGGGTACACTTAGTTGGAACTTTTGGTGTTTATACTTAACTTCCTCTGCTGTTTTGTTTTTCAAGACTGTTGAACTCTGATGAAAAATTATGTACCGTGTAAGATCACTTTATGTATAATGTATGACTTGTATGCCTGTGTACAAATTTTTTTTAGGATGTGTGCACATTAGTCATTGATCTTGGGAACTAATGTGAGACAAATATCCGGGAACCTGAGATTGTGTTAGTTTCCTATTAAAAATTATGCCTCTAGTATAATCTTTTACTTGGGAACGAATTCAATTCCAAGGGTTCCGACAGCGTTGGTATCAGAGTCATACTAACTGTAGGTTAGAAATAGCAAGGTCATTAGCATTAGTAAGTCTTCTGTGATTATTTTCTAAATAGCAAAATAATTTCAAAAAAATCTTAAGTTATGAAAGTTTTTTATTTCTCATCCGTCTTAGTATCAATTCTTATCCCGACTTTTAGTTGGATTTACAAACTAATTTGCTCACTTACCTTGTCTTCGTATGCTTTAGATGAGCAACTGGTATTTGGTTAAGGAAACCCGTGCTAAGGAGGTAGATGGATATCCTGTACTGCTGCGAGATATGATGTGGCGAGCCAACTTCACCAACCATCCGAAGTATGCCATCTACCGTTGGGATCGAGGACCTGGAATGGACGATTATCGAGCTGTAGTCAACATTATTGCAAGACAAGTGCCAGGAAGCACTCCATACTGTATCCAAGTTTATGCCACCTCTGAAGTCATGGCCATTCAGGAAGCGGCCAGTGGGGCTATGAGCCAGCTTTGTCATGATCTGACGGAGTTGTCTCAGCCACCCTACAACCACTTCCCAAAACGAGGTCCTGGAGCAGAAGTGAACACGTTCGATGAGTTTGGAGAGGACCCACAAGTATGCCAGTTAGCGAGGTTGGTTCACATCATGGACCAAATCCATCGCTGCAGCGTGTACGAGTTGTGGGAGACCCGACGCTGTCTTAGGGAAGCACTGGAGTATCTCAGGATTGGAGTCAACATGAATCGCGTTCCTCATAACGTGCTTTATGGTGACAACGAGACCTCCCCAGCTGCTGCTGCACCACCAAATTATCGACTTCCGGGAGTGGCGGGGCTCGTACCTATTTATGGACAGCATCGCCAAGCCCGGATGTCTGCAAGCTTTCCTCGCGCACAGTGGCCGGCACCCCCTGGAGGTCACGTTTCTTTGTTAGGATCTTCGAGGTGCCTCATCAATCCATTAGACCCAATAGACACGGGATCGCTTGGAGCTCATCTGTTAGATGAATTCCTGGTGAACTTTAACCGTGATCACTTTGTTTAGGGGTTGGATGATGAGCACTCATTGCTAAGGGTTGTAACCAACTAGTAGCTGTCCCTAAATAAACGTGAGAGGATAGCACTTGTATATTTATGTATGTTCTGTTGTAAGACTTTTGTTTCGGGCGGTGGTCATGTCGTCTACAGACGTATGTGGATTTAACCTTGCTGAAACTTTGCTATTTGTTTTAATGGATCTTGTACTCCTTTGGTGTTAATTTGTGTCACATTTCATATCATTATGCATGATAATCTTAGAACATTAAGCTTGCTGTCCAGAATTTAAATTCTGGCTCGTTCGGGTGTATCCTTGTCGAATTGCTAACAGTTATATAGCAACAACATGACAGGAGCTACCAGTCGTTCTCGCGCATAGCAGGAAGAGGGATCTCCACCCCAGGGATCCCACTTCACCTCTGATCAGCGTGGTGGTCGGTGTGAAGAAGAACTTCCTCCGCCACCCACCATGGCTCAGGTTCTTGTGCAGATAGAGCGCAATCGCATGGATCAAATGCGTATCTTGGAGCAGATTGCGCGTAATACTTCCACAGCTCCCGGATCATCTAGCGGAGTAGGAGGTCATCGCGCACAGGGAGGGCTCGCTAATTTTCAGCGGACCAATCCACCAGTGTTCTCCAATTCAGAAGATCCTATGGAAGCAGAAGACTGGCTTAGGAATATCGAGAAGAAGATGTTGATTGCTCAATATTCTGAGAGGGAAAAGGTTCTCTTTGCCAGTTATCAACTGGATGGTGCAGCCAGTGCATGGTGGGATAACTTCTATGCCATCCAACCTGCTGGACACGTCCCGACTTGGGACGAGTTCAAGGAAGCCTTCTGTGAGGCACACATTCCGGAGGGACTCATGATGATCAAGCAACAACAATTCCTCGCTCTTAAGCAAGGGCGAAACAGTGTGATAGATTACCTTCATGAATTCAATTTCCTTGCCCGTTACGCTCCTGATGATGTTGCTACTGGCCTTCGTCGCCAGAGTCGATTCATGAATGGTTTGACGGAGGAACTGCAACTAACATTGGCAGTTCATGATTTCCGCAACTTTCAGCATCTTGTCAACAAGGCTATCATAGTTGAAGGCAAGAGCAAGGCATTGGAAGAGGCGCGCAAGCGGAAGAGGGCTATGCAGATTTCAGCTGGTGGTGGTTCGCCAAGACCGCGCATGTGGCAAACTCAACCTCCTCGAGCTCAAGCTCCAACTCCATCGAGGCCGCCAGTGTTTGCACCTCGTCATCCTCCACCCAACGGGCAACCTAGAGTTAGTGGGAATTAGCCCCCTATTGTCAGCAATGTCAAGCCAGGAGTGATCTGCTATCACTGTGGACATTCCGGACATTTCGCTAACAAGTGCTTCGCAAAGGCACATGGTTTGCCTCCTGTTCGGCCATCTCCAGCACCAGTACGACCAACACCACCTCTGAAGCCGCATGTCAAATCTGATCCAGCCCAGGCACGAGGTCGAGTGAATCAGATCACTGCAGAAGAGGCGATTGATGCACCTTGACGTCGTCCTCGGTATGCTTCTTGTTAATTTCAGTCCAGCTACTGTTTTATTTGATTCTGGAGCATCCCATTCTTTTGTCAAGAGGCATTTTACTGTTCAACATCAGTTAGACATGTATATACTCAAGCCGCCTTACATTATTCAATCACCGGGATCGGTTTTTCGAACCAATCAAATCTACCGGGGTATAAAGGTAGAGATTCAAGGGGTGGAATTTTTGGCTAATCTGATAGTGATAGATTCAGAAGGGTTAGATGTCATCTTGGGAATAGATTGGCTGTCCAAAAATCAAGGGCAAATTAATTGTGCTTAGCGGTCCATTTCTGTTACAAATGAAAATAGCATTCATGTTGTTTTCAACTCTAAGACAGTTGGTTCTCATCTTTATGCTTTGAAAGTTGGTACCACCCCTACATTAGAGATGGTACCAGTAGTTTGTGAGTATCCAGATGTCTTTCCTGAAGAACTTCCAGGCATGCCCCCAGATCGCGAAGTAGAGTTCGTGATCGAGCTAGCACCCGGTACCGCACCTATATCAAAGCAACCGTATTGGATGACTCCCAATGAGTTGGTAGAAATAAAGAAACAACTTGGAGAATTGCTTGACAAGGGAATTATTTGACCGAGCTCCTCGCCTTGGGGATGCCCGGCCATCTTTGTCGAGAAGAAAGACAAGACTTTACGGATGTATGTGGACTACCGTCCGCTAAATGAAGTCACTGTTAAGAACAAGTATCCTCTTCCTCGTATTGATGATTTGTTTGACCAACTGACTGGAGCCCAAGTCTTCTCCAAGATTGATTTGCGATCAGGCTATCATCATATCAAGGTCAAAGCTGAGGACATTCCTAAGATAGCATTCTCTACTCGTTACGGTTTATACGAGTATACTATCATGTCCTTTGGCTTAACAAATGCACCAGCATACTTTATGAATCTCATGAATTCAGTATTCATGGAATACTTGGACAAATTTGTTATCATATTTATTGACGACATTCTCATCTACTCCAAGTCTAATGAAGAGCATGAGAAGTATTTGAGACTTGTGTTGGAAACACTTCGTAAGCATCAGCTGTATGCAAAATTCAGCAAGTGTGAGTTCTGGCTTAAGAAAGTCAGCTCCTTGGGACATGTGTTATCCGAAGGTGGTATCACTGTTGATCTAACTAAGGTACAAGATGGACTGACTTGGGGTCATGTGAGGACCCCAGCTTATTTGGCTTGTAATGCTTAGTCGTCCATTGACCCTAGCATCAAAAACAAAATAACCTGGGTCTTCGAGATATGTATGCTTCCTAGAAATACAGTATACACACCACTTTACAAAATCATGCATCAATTCCATACAAGACATAGAACCAAAGCACGAACTAGATTAAACAAAAGACATACATAATAGAGTTATTACAAAAGGGCCGATCGGCCAAATAACAACTAAGAGAGTTAAATAAACAGCGGAAGCAAAAGCCATAAGATGGTGATAAACAAGAGCCAATTAGTGTGCCTTTAACCCACAAGGCAACCAACTGGGCCGCCAACCTAGTCGTCAAATCCACCACACATCTCACAAAAGTGAAACCCTGGAGGATCAACCTCCTCTGCAACAAATTAAATAAGCAAAGCAAATGAGTACAAAAATGTACTCGCAAGACTTACGTGTAGTGTAACAGACCTATACATATGCTACATGCAAGCTTATTTAAGTAGAGGAGGCTTTAGGCTCATTTTCAGCATAAAACAAGTTTTCATTTGCAATAATTAAATAGATTCAAAGCAGTTTTACAATCCATTTTTAATTTGCAAATAACAGCAAGACAACACCATAATAACAATAGATAGATGACAACACCAATCCTGGAAGTGACTAACCCAATAGTCACCACAACAATAGCATGAATTACCCATTCATACCACCCACATCAAGTTTTAATTAAAAGGTTATAGTCTAACTCTTGAAAGACCTCCCCAAGCGTGTCCATAACCTAGGACAAGGCTATTCGAATAGTTTGAACCCTGCAGAGGTGTACCAATGTACCCACACGTCAGACCGCCTTTTCGCCAAGCTATTTAGCTTACTTCCTTTGGTATGCCGGCACGGCTAAGTCCTACGAGACGCTTTCCAATGGATTGCACTAATTAAGAGTCGCACGTATGGGGGTTAGCCTTAGTGAACCGCCCACCAAGGGCTCCCACTAAGAACCCATACATTGAGCCGGAGACACCGGCCCAGCCGAAGCAACTGTGGGTGCTCCTGGGCATGAAGAACCTAGAAAGGAACCCATCCCTCTCATCCCAAACAAACATTTTTCTTACCACCAGCGACTCATCAATTAATATCTCCCAAAGTGCTTAGTCAAGAGGGGTTCCCAATACCCTCGTGTGGTTAGCACGCAAAATTGCTTGGTTTAGTGTAACAAGATGTTCGGTCCTTGTTGACTTAGGCACCATTCCACACACCAACAGATCACACCATCATCTATTGTGCCTAAGTCCAAACAGTTTTCATTTTCAGTTTTTGACTTTACAAATTAACAAAGCACAAGTGCTGGACATAATGGAATAATAATTAGATTTGTGTGATCAAAGTTATCGACTAAGTCGATAACCGCCCAATTCTACCGTAAGCTAAGCATTTCTAAGCAATATCAACACGTAATCTACGAAGTGACAAGAGCTCATCCAACGAACTCTAAATCACAGCAAGATATTCCTAGGCTTAGTAGTAGAGATTGAACATTTACCTACAGAGTATGCATCTATAGGATCAACTAATCGACAATAATTTAACAACAAAATAGAGCATGCATACATACACTTTGCAAACAATATATTAGACTTTGAAAGTAATGAGATTAAATATTACCAAACTGCTTGTCCTGTTGGATATGCTCACTATGCTGCAGAGGAACGCTCTTGAGATCAACGCACTCGTTGGCACCTAACGAAAAAGCGAAAAAGAACCGATAAGAATGAAGAATACCGAAAAGACTCCACAGCCAACTTTCTCCAAATGCACTAAAATTTTTACAGAAGCAAGATAATTATTTTTAAGGAATTTAGCAACAAGAACCAATTGATTTGGATTCTCAACGCAAAAGTTATGGCCAAAACAAATCTGCTCAGCTGGAAAAAGGCTGAAAAATTCAAACCGGTTACTGTTTATCCGAATTAAATCCTTTAGCATAATTTTCTAAAGAGGTGTTGCACCTGGGATTTTTATTGTAAGCAAAGCACCTCATGAGATGAACAACACAATTGAATTCACCTCATTTGGAGCTAGAATGTATTTTCTATTATTTTTCAAAGACATGCACAAGAGCATAATACAAAATGCACCCACAAAGATTTTAAAAATAGTGGCATGCCTAAAACCTATTCTACCATTTAGTACACTAACAGAGGAATCCAACAAAATTGGATTCACTTGAAAATGATCTACAGATAATTACTTATGCAATTTACAAGTTAAATGCAATTTTTAGAACAACAATTAAAGCCTATTTCTAAACCAATTTACCAATCCATTTTCTGGAGCCGAACCAAGCTTCCAACCATTTTTATATTAAAGCTCAGTTCAAACCAGAGCTAACAAAATTTGAATCAACTCAAAAGGAGCTAAAATAAATTAGTTATGAAATTTTCAAGTTTATTACCTTTTTTAGTTCACAAATAAATCTCTCGGGATATTCTCAAAATCAAATTGACGTGGAAAAACCTGGCCCATTGATCTTGCATCGCACGGCCCAAGATGAGCAGGAACGGCGCCTTGACGCTGCTGAAACCCCGGTCGAGGCGTTGAGATCAAATCCAACGACCCAACTTGAATCGACCGCGGCCGTGTTTGGATCTCGCGCGCGCGAACGCCCGCGCGAATTGCAGCCGCAGATCTGGAGATGGACGGCTCACAGCGAGCAAGGAATAAAACGCTCATGCGATCTGAGCCGTCGATCAAGAAACGGACGGTCCGCACTAAGAACACGCATAGCGCGCGTTTAAGCACGCGGGCCCACCCGTCAGCGACTCACTCACCAGTTTAGGACAGTCATTAAATGTTTAAGCTGATCATTAGCCTTAATGATGACCCGAGTGCATTCCACGGCGAATCGCCGGTGGCTCAGGGCACGGCGGCCAAACCAACGGTGGTCTAGGGTCCGCAATAGTCTTGCGCACCTGCTGGGACCACCCACTGCGGCTGAGCCGGCCTAGAATGGAAGCGAGCCGGCGAGGTGCAATGGTGCCATGCACGGCCACGACGACAGCAGCAATAGAGCTCCGCAGCAGTTCAAGTAAGTGGTGCCTGAGCATCTAGGGACTACTGGCGGCTACGAAGGACGCGAGGGACGAGAGGAGGTCGGGCGACTCGGTGACGTTGAGCAAGACAAGGCTGGAGATGACAACGAGGAGACGACGGCCTGAGCAAAATGAGCAGGATCGGGTCATCACATTAGCTTCAATAGGGCTCAAGGATGATCCATGAGCAAAGAATTGAAGAGAGGAGGAGCTTACCGACGGCGAGGGCGAAAAGAGCAAACTCCGGCCGAAAAGGGGAATCTCCAAAATTAGTTGCTCCCTGTTGAGGCAAACCAAAATCGGATTAGGGGAAAGGTTCAAGGTGGAGAGGGGCGCGAAGTGACGCGAGTGGTTTTGCAATTGAACCCCTGGAGCGCCGGCGATGATGAGGGAGCTCCACGGCCGACAATGGTGATTTGGGGATTTAGTGAATTGAGCTCAACCAAGCAACAAGGGTGCTCGGCAAAGCTCAAGGGTGTAGAAAGGAAGGCAAGGGAGAGCTGGAGGGGCTTAAATAGCAGAGAGAGCGAAGGAGGGAGCTGGCGCAGGCTCATGAGTGCTCCACGGTCCACCGCGGCGCACGGTCGCTCTGAGCGACAGGAGCAGGTGAGCAAGGCAACTTTGATGGCGGGGCTCTGACCCGCATTTAATGCTCGTAGAAGGACCCGTTGGGAGGTGACAAGGCGCTACTCTCCCACGTTGCCGCTGTGCAGGCCATGGCGACCGCGCATCGCGGGCGAGAGGAAGGAGACGATAGCGCCAGCGTCCAATTTTGATCCGACGGCTCACGCGAGATCTGGGTTGCACAGCTCCGCGCGAATGTGAACCGCACGATGGAGATCCAACGGCTCAACACCCGTGCCACCTCACGGGCCAAAACAGGCGCACCGGTACAGTTAGTTGGTTCGACCAAATCAAGTGGCTCGAGCCCGAGGAACAGTGAAAACCAATTTGGGTTTGAATTTGAAAGCTGAGTTTGGAAGAATTTTTAGAGGTAGCAAAATAACTCCAAAAATTCTGAAATTTTGATCGGAGCTTCCTCACTCTAGGATTAACCTTACATAAAATTTCTAGATATTTTCATTAACTACATTTTTCTCAAGAAATTCCTCAAGGTTTGTTCTAGGGTTTGACCTAAGGTCAAATTTGTTTGACTTGGCTCCAAAAATTATCAAATAATTTCTAAAAATTATAAAATTTTTCAAAGGGGTCACACAGTATCCCTAGAACCAAGGAAAAATATTTCCAAAGGTTGAACACAAGATTCTTGATAAAGTTGAAAAAGGGTTTGACTTTAGTCAACTGGAGGTTTATGTTTTTGAATTCCACAATTCCTTTACAAGAATTATAGAAAAGTTCAAAGACTATAAGATGTAAGAAAAGTTTTAATTTCTTCTCATTTTCTTACATTTGAAACACACACCCATATTAGGTTACATTTGAAACACAACCCTAGATTTGGTTACATTTGAAACACAAACCCTGGTTTGGTTACATTTGAAACACAACCTATATTTGGGGATGTTACAAAATCTCCCCCCCCCCCCTTACAAAAATCTCGTCCCGAGATTTGGCTCACTCGGAAAAGAAAGACGGGTAGTCCGCTTCCCGTTCCCAAGTAGCTTCATCCTCGGAATGATTTGACCATTGAACTTTAAGGAATTTGATGGCACGATTCCTTGTTCTTCGTTCAGCCTCTTCAAGGATGCGAACAGGGTGTTCGCGGTAGGTCAAATCTTCTTGCACATCAAGAGTTTCCAACGAAGCTTCCTCAGTTGGAACACGGAGACACTTCTTTAATTGGGACACATGGAACACATCATGTACCCCCTCAAGTGCAGTAGACAAATCCAACTTATAGGCAACATCTCCTTTCTTCTCGATGATGCGGTAGGGACCCACATATCGAGGAGCTAACTTGCCTTTGACGCCGAAACGTTGATGGCCCTTCAAAGGAGAGACTTTGAGATAAACAAAGTCATTAGGCTCAAAACTCAACTCACGACACCGGTGATCCGCATAGCTCTTTTGCACGGATTGAGTACGTGCGTGAGCGCTCCACGAATAAATTTGGACTTGACTCTCGGCCTCATTGATTGAGTCCGGGCCAAAGAAAGGTCTTTCGCTGGTCTCAGACCAATTCAACAGGGTTCTGCACTTTCTCCTGTATAAGGCCTCGAAAGGTGCCATGCCGAGACTGGCTTGAAAGCTGTTGTTGTAAGAAAACTCGGCGAATGGTAAGCATTTCTCCCAATGCTTCCCATAGGAAAGAACACAAGCACGGAGCATGTCTTCCAAAACTTGGTTGACCCTCTCGGTCTGACCATGAGTTTGGGGATGATATGTTGTGTTGAAGGAAAGGCGAGTTCCCATAGCCTCTTGCAAACTATGCCAAAATCGAGAAGTGAACAGAGAACCGCGATCAGAAATGATCGTCTTAGGTATCCCATGCAAACTTACAATTCTGGAAACATAGAGCTCGGCTAAGAGACCCATGCGAAGCTGAGTCTTGATAGGAATGAAATGAGCCACTTTAGTCAATCGATTGATGACCACCCAAATGGCATCATTACCCTTGGGAGACCTGGGTAGACCGGTGATAAAATCCATCCCGATCGAATCTCACTTCCACTCAAGCACTGGCAAAGGTTGAAGCAGGCCTGCGGAACGCTGATGCTTGGCCTTGACACGACGACACACGTCACACTCGGCAACGAACTTCGCAATCTCCCTCTTCATTCGGGTCCACCAAAATCCCTGGGAGAGATCTTGATAAATCTTTGTGGCCCCGGGATGAATGGACAAAGGCGAATCATGGGCTTCGCGGAGGATCAAATTCCGCAACTCCATGTCCTTTGGAACTACAAGGCGTTGCCCGAACCTCACAACACCAAGCTCATCTTCAGAGAAGCACTTGGCTGTTCCGTTCTTGATATTTTGCCTGATGCGGTCCACTCCAGCGTCCGATTGCTGAGCGGACTTGATCCGATCCACCAAAGTTGGTTGCACAACCAAGGTAGCGAGGAAACCATGCTCAACCAAACCCAAGTTGAGACGCTGAAATTCCTCCAGAAGGGTGGGCTGATGCTCCTTGAGCAACAATGCATTGCAATGCACTTTACGACTAAGCGCATCGGCAACGACATTAGCCTTACCCGGATGGTAGTGAATACCCATGTCATAGTCTTTGATCAACTCCAACCATCTCTTTTGCCCGAGGTTCAGATCTGGCTGGGTGAACAAATACTTCAAGCTTTTGTGATCCGAATACACTTCACAACGATTACCGATAAGGTAATGTCACCAAATTTTAAGTGCATGAATCACAGCAGCTAGCTCCAAGTCGTGGGTAGGATAGTTGAGTTCATGAGATCTCAATTACCTTGATGCATAGGCCACTACCTTGCCTTCTTGCATAAGGACACAACCGAGGCCTCGACGAGAAGCATCGCAAAAGATATCGAAGCTCCGATGAACATCGGGAAGAACGAGAACGGGAGCGGTGGTCAAACGCTTCTTGAGTACTTGAAAACTTTCCTCATAATCAGCAGACCACAAGAACTTCTTGTCCTTCTTGAGCAACTCAGTCATCAGCTTCGCGATCTTGGATAAGTTCTCGATAAAGCGACGATAATATCTCGCTGAACCGAGAAAACTCCGCACTTTGGTTTCCGAACTGGGCTGACTCCAGGAAAGCACCTCGCTGACCTTGCTAGGATCAACGGCTACGCCTCCCGCTGAAAGAACATGGCCCAAGAAAGCCACTTCCTTCAACTGAGCAGCAGACTTGTGAACTTCGTATCTGGTGGTGCTCATGGAGCTTGCCCAAAACAAGCTTCAGATGCTCGGCGTGTTCCTCATCGTTCTTGGAGTAGATAAGAATATCATCGATGAAACCACGACAAACTAATCCAAATACTCTATGAAGACCGAATTCATGAGATTCATGAACAAGGTAGGAGCATTGGTCAAGCCGAAAGACATGACGGTGTACTCATACAAACCATAATGAGTAGAGAATTATCCTACACATGACTTGGAAGGCCGAGTTGTGGCATATGCATCAAGGCAGTTGAGGCATCATGAAGTGAATTATCCTACACATGACTTGGAATTGGCAGCCGTAGTCCACGCTCTGAAGATTTGGCGATATTACCTCATTGGTAATCGTTGCAAGATCTACGCTGATCATAAGAGCCTGAAATACATTTTCACTCAGACTGATCTGAACTTGAGATAAAGAAGATGGCTCGAGCTGATCAAGGACTATGATATCGGACTCCATTATCACCCGGGCAAAGCCAATATAGTGGCCGACACATTGAGCAGAAAGTATCAATGCAACTGCTTGTCGGTATCACCCACTTCGAAGGACTTGTGTGCTGAGTTTCAGCGACTGAATCTTGAGATGATTGAAGAAGGATACCTTGATGCCCTAGAGGTGAAATCTATACTAGAAGACCGGATTTTGGAGGCCTAGAAAGCAGATACGGAGGTAGCTAAAATCCGAGAAGATTTGAAGTCGGGCAAAGCCAAAGAATTCTCTGAAAACATCCAAGGTATCATTCGGTACGGCAACCATTTGGTGATACCATCGGATCCCCAGCTGAGAGAGCTAATTCTTAAGGAGGCTCACAACTCCAAATTCTCTATACATCCTGGAAGTACCAAGATGTATCAGGATTTAAAGAAGAGGCTCTGGTGGAGCCAAATAAAATGGCAAATTGCACAGTATGTTGCTGAATGTGATATTTGCCAAAGAGTCAAAGCTGAACATTTGAAGCCAGCAAGTACACTTCAACCGTTGCCTATTCCCAAGTGGAAATGGGAGGAAATCGGTATGGACTTTGTTACCGGTCTTCCAAGGACTCAGAATGGGTGCGATGCCATTTGGGTGATCATCAATCGTCTAATGAAGGTTGCTCATTTTATTCCCGTTAAAACCACCTTCAATGGCAATAAGCTAGCAGAGCTATATATTTCCAGAATTATTGGTCTCCACGAGGTACCAAAGATCATCATTTTAGATCGAGGTCCTCAGTTCACATCATACTTCTGAAAATGTCTGCAACGAGCAATGGGGATCGAACTCTTTTTTAGCACTGCTTATCATCCTCAAACCGGAGGTCAAACCGAGAGGGTGAACCAAGTAATGAAAAATCTTCTCAGAGCCTATGTGCTGTCCTTTAGCAAGAACTGGGAGAAGTGCTTGCCGTATGTAGAATTTTCCTACAATCATAGTTATCAATCAAGCATTCAAATGTCACCTTTTGAAGCATTGTATGGAAGAACCTGTAGGACACATTTGAACTGGCCCGAGTCCGGAGAAAGACCATTCTATGGTCTAGACTTGCTGGTAGAAGCCGAAGAGCAAGTTCGCTTGATTTGAGACCGATTGCGAGCGGCGTAGTCTCGTCAAAAGAGCTATGCCTACCATCGTCATCGAGAGTTAAGCTTTGAGGTAGACGATCATGTTTACCTTAAAGTCTCACCAATGAAGAAGGGCACTCATCGATTTCAAGTGAAGGGAAAGTTAGCACCTCGTTATATCGGACCTTTCCGAATCCTTGCAAAACAAGGAGCTGTGGCATATCAATTAGACTTGCTTGTCTCTCTTTAGCAGTACATGATACCTTTCATGTCTCTCAACTAAAGAAATGTCTTCGTGTTCCTACCGAAGCAACTGCATACGAAAATCTTGACCTCCAACCTGATCTTTCCTACCAAGAGCACTCGGTGTGTATTCTTGATGAAATGGAACGCAAGACAAGGAAATGCACCGTCAAGTTCTTGAAGGTTCAGTGGAGTAACCACACAGAAGAGGAAGTCACTTGGGAGCGTGAAGACCAAATGAGGCTTGAGCACCCCTACCTCTTCCATGATTGAAGTGCCTTCGAATCAAGAAAGGAAACGTTAAACAAAGCAATGTAAAGGAAAATGTAATAACAATACCATGTTGTTCCTTAGAACCTTTCTTTTCTACCTTTGGAGGAAATCAAGACAACAAATGTTACTTAGTTTTCTATATAAGAACTGTTTAGAAGCATCCTGTTCCAACTTCTAAACTACCGGTATCTCGGGATGAGATTCTCTTAAGGGGGGAGATTTGTAATAGCCACATTTTAAATAAATGGTAATTATCTGCATTTTATAAGCATGCATGGCATTTTTAGATCACTCGAACAATTGGTTGCATTTGAAAAATTCAAATTCAAGTCAAACTTAAAACTTGAAAAGAAACTCCAAAAGAAAAACTAAAAGTAATGCTTGTAAACAAACCTGGGAATAATTTAATCAAATACTAGATTAATTATCATGAATTAATATAATTTTTCTCAATTTTTTAGAAATCAGTTTGACCTTAAGAATTTATTTGTTTCTTACTTAAAACTATTAGATTAAAATTTTAAATTAATATTTTAAAGCGTGAACAACGAGTTTTCAAAATTTATATGAGATCTATATCATCCCAGTATCATCTGTGAAAAATTTTAGTTTTTTTTCTAAATTTATTTGCTATTTTTAGTGGCCCGGTCAAAGTAGGTTTTCAATTTTAATTCCCAGTCAAACCCCTAACCCAAACCTAGCACTGTTAGGTGGGTGTAACCGACCCGAGCCACATTAACTTGGTTCAGCCCAACCCTTTGAGTAACGTGAAGACTGTCCGATTTGAAACAGACTGTCCAGATCGAATGGGTCGTTCGGACCGTCCGAACTACACATGCATCTGGACCGTCGATCTTCAATCGGACCGCACCGTTTTCATTTGGTTGAATCCAGTGTGTGCGGACCGTCCGATTTAATTCGGACTGACCAGATCAATTGTGCCGTTTGGACCATTCGAACGACCCACGCGATCTACACCATTAATTTTCAATCGAACCGTGCGGTTCCTTTTGATTGAACCTAACACGCGCGGGCCGTCCGTTTTGAATCGGATTGTTCAGATCAATTGGGCTGTTCGGACCATCCAAACGACCCAGCAATCTAGACCGTCCATTTTCAATCAGACAGCGCCACTTTCATTCGTTTGAAACTTAAGCGTGCATCACCGCGGGACTATTAGATCTTAGTCGGACCGTCAGCATGAGGTGGGCCGTTCGGACCGTCCGAACGCCCCACTCAATCTGGGCCGTCCATTCATGATTGGACCACCCGCATGCGTTTGAGCCAACCACATCATTTCTCTAAGACTAACAGCCATGGCCCGCATGTCACTCTCATCTCTTCTTCGCCTTCTCCGCGCCATGCCAGCTCCATGGGTGAGGTGGCTTCGCGCCCGCATTTTTCACTGCATGCACTACCACTTGGCTTCACCATTGTTGACGTTGCTTGCTCTAGTGCTGCCACGAGGTCCGTCGTCATTTTCTCCGGTGAAAGAGCACCATCAAAACCCTTCGTTCCACTCTCGGTCGTGTAGACAAGCCGGCATTTCCATCCTCTTCACTGAGGCAAATCCTTCATCATCTACGTTGTTCTTCTTCTTCTTGCTTGTCATTCTCATTTATGCTTAGCCGGATCTCTTTTGTGTAGTATAACATTGGGAACGCGAGCTTGTCTTTTGGGTTGTCCAGAGCGCGCCCGTAGTGCCGCTGTCATGGATTTCTTCGCTCTAGTGAGCTCCTTCATAATTCTTGCACGTTGACGAGGATACAATAATCCTCATTTAATTATTTATATGTAATTCATATCATGGATAATAATGACGTCATATGGTTCTTGAGTATACCCCTTAATATTCATAAGGGAGAAGCTGAAGGTCGTAAGTTCTTCTACGACCACCCTATAGTCGTAAGTCCTTCTACGACCACCCCATAGTCGTAAGTCTTTCTACGACTATGTCTTGATCGTAAGCTCTTCTATGATCAGTTTATGGTCGTAAGCTATTCTACGACCACCACCTGGTCGTAAGCTCTTCTACGATCAGTCTCTAGTCGATGTGTCTTACAAACATGTGGGCCTAATCGACCAGGGAATCTTTCGCACCATATTTGAAGATATGGACAGTAAATTATGCTGTTATTTTCTAGAATAATGGCATGAATCAACTCCTTGTCATGGTGATAACTGCCTCGTGACGTGGGAACATTACTATTCCCACAATAATCTCCAGTAACAGCTCCATAATCTGTAACATTAAGGCGCCCTTTGGACTGGAAGAACAGTAGCACACTCCAAGTACTATAAAAGGCAGAATCATCAGAAAGATCAGAGGAGGGAATCAAGGGCACAAGGCGCATCATTCTAGTCTTTCTCTTGATATTGTAATCCAGCATACTCAATACATACACACAGGAGTAGGGTTGTTATTCTGCTTGGGAGAAGGCCCGAAACTGTATAAAAATCCCCGTGTCACCTCTCTCTACGTGATTTGAGCCTAGGGAAACCCTTGAATCAAACAATCTTTACGTAAGTTCAGTTCTAAAATACCGACAGTTGGCGCCGACCGTGGGGATCTTCGAGTCACCAACTTTCTTTGCTCTTTTCCAACTCTAATGCTCTCATGGCAAGAGAGTGGAACGAGGAGAACTGGTTCGACTTGGCCGATTATGCAGATATTGACATGGATGCCGGTTTTGACTACGAGCCGAGTATTGCATCATCCGATGGTGATGTTGCCTCGGGGATCTAAATTATATTCCAACGGCAAATAAATCATATTTGGTATGTTCTTAGTGGCACCTAAACACTTTGCTCGAACACAGTGGTAATACATATACAATTTCATGAAACCCAAGTGGTAAACACGTAATTTTTCGTACAAAAGGCTATATTACGTTAACACCTTTACCGACTGCTATGGATTGCAAAATATTTAAAACATCATCGTTACTATGCATACTTATAATGGGTGAATCTTTCAGGAAAAAAAATAAAAATTTCACATGTTTGAGAATCCTACGGGTTTGGAACCATGTATATGTGATTTTTGTCTTAGTATTTCATAATTCCTTAATCCAACCAAAATTATAAAGTAAATGTTATCAATTCTTTATTGTGTAAATAAATACATATATTTAACATTCTATAAACTAGCATTTGCGAATGCACGGGTTATCAACATGTTTATATAATAGAAAAGTAACACGTTATCATTCATCAAGCCCGGACGGAATTAGCGCAGCACGTGGAATAGTACAACGAAGCCCAGACGGAATTAGCACAGCACGCGGAATAGTACAACTAAATTTATTTTCACCGACTAATTTTTCCTCCATACAAACTTCTAAACTAATTGTATTAATCATGCTATCCCTAAACATTTGCTAACAATATGTCACTACACATTATGTTGCCTGCTAACCTACAATGGTTACTAATTAATCATGCTATCTCTAAACATTTGCTAACAATATGTCACTACACATGATATTGCTTGTTAACCTACCAAGGTTACTAATTAATCATGCTATCTCTAAACATTTGTTAATAATATGTCACTACACATGATGTTTCTTGCTAACTTACCATGGTTTCAAAAATACACTTGTACAAGATAATGCTATAAACTCACCGTCGTGGTTGTCGATGTGAAGCAAAGAACCTTTTTTTTCCTCCTCTTCTTTTTCCTCTCCTCGTTTTCTTTCTCCTCCTCTTCTTCCTCTCCTCGTCTTCCCTCTTCTTCCCTCTTCTTCTCCTCTCTTTCTCTTCTTTCTTCTCGACCTCGCTCACTGGAATGGCGACTGTTCAACCGCGCACGAGCGTTATAAATCCAGCCCAAGTTGCCATACGGTTGGGCAACTAGGGTCCAGCTCTGACCTAGTCACTCCACCGTATGGCGACTAGGACCAAGTCGCCCCAAACGGTCAAATCGCCATGCCATTGAGCGAGTTTCACATGTGTCGCACACTGGTTAGGCGACTAGACCAAGTCGCCCAACCATATGGCGACACGAGGTTATTTCTGACAAAAAAAAAATTAAGTTGTATTATTTCTATAATTCCGAATAAAAAATAGATTATTTTAAAAAAAATCGTCCATGATTTTTTTTAAAATAATATTTTTTAAAAGATAATTAGAAAAATATATAGTCTCCCAAAAAAATTACAAAAATATGTCTCATGCTGCCAGTTGAATGGCGACAAGAACTCTCCTCGATCTATCATTTGGTCCGGCTACCTAGCTGGCGATAGATTCTCGTCGCCGGTTCAAGCTGGCGACAAGAAGATTGACCTATAAAATCCTTGAAACCTAAAATTCAGACATGACTCATTTTATTAGAAAAAAAAAGAAGGGAGAAGAGTAGAGGAGGAGAGAAGCTAGCGAAGTGCTGCCCGTCCGATTGCCCACCTCTCGGGTAATTTTTTTAACCGAATGGATTACATAGTTTTAGATATACGGTTACGCAATGCAGTATAGTTTTACATAATACTTTTCGGTGAGTAGTATAGTTTTATATATGCGATTAATCGTGGAAATGTTCTTTATGGTGCAGTGCGTCAAATATGTCCGACGTTGTTAATTTCAAAATTTACTATGGTCAAGGGACTATTATGGTGGGTCCCGAGGGGATTGATTTGTGTTATTTCCAATCGGCGACCGTGCCCCTAGCAAGACTAGAGCAACATACATGGGGCACTGTGATGCGGTGGTTGTTCCATACATTCCAAGTGGACCGCGATGTGTATGATCTGAGATTGAGTTGTCTTTCCCTACGGAGAGGACATCTCACATATTGGGAGTTAGTGCAGCTTAAGGGACCAAATTCATGGCAGTCATATGTATGCATCGCGAGGGAGGCAGGGTGGAAATTGGTCATACGGTCCAAGCATATGCCAAACCCACTCCTCCTTTGCAAATTGAACAAGAAGAAGTCTTTGAGGCCGAAGAGGAAGTTGGGGACTCTGACCACAGTTGGCGCACACAATGGCTGAAGCTCCCGGAGTTGTTGATGCTATCGATGAAGACCCTGCGGAAGTAGCTCCTACGGTCAGGCAAGCTAGTGGTCTTGCTGACAAGGGTGAGGAGGTGGAAGTCATAGTGCAAAGGATGGATCTCGAAGACCGAGACTACATGGTATTGTCTGAAGATGAAGGTTCGGACGACGAGGATGACGTGGACCAACAAGTGGTTCCATCCGACTAGAACACATACCAGTTCGACAACCTCGTCGTCAACGAAGGCTCCCGCGTGCCGTGGGAGTACGACCAGAGTGAGGTCAGGCTAGGAGCTATGTACAAATGCAAGGAGGCCGTGCAGGACGCGGTCAAATTCTAGGTCTTGTCGGTCGGGCGACATTGAGTCGCCAAGTCTACCCCAAGATTCTCTGACGTGAAGTGAGGCATCTGAGGATGCCCTTGGCGAGTGTCGTATTTCACCAAAGTGGGACAACTCTTTGGAAGTGCTCTATAGTGGTCCCTCACATGCGTCGTTTACGAGTCGGTCACGATCCCCACGGAACACATCATCGAGCTTCATCACCAACCTTATGTACAAAGTGAGATCGTGGATAATCTAGATTTTGAGCCACGATCCATCATTCGGGTGATTAAGGCAAGGTTCCAATACACAATCAGCTATGCCAAGGCTTGGAGAGCAAAACAGAAGGTATTGGAATTAAGGTGGGGCACGTTTGAGGATTCCTACCAGAACCTCCCTGGGAAACTTCGAGTCATACAAGACAGAAATCCTAGCACCCATATCGACATTCAAGACACTACGCACCCGAAGTGGGCCAATAAGAGGGTATTGCAGCGAGCATTCTTAGCGTTTGGTCCATGTATCAATGCATTCCGGCACTGCCATCCAATCTTGTGCGTAGATGGCACATTCTTGACTGTGAGGTACAAGGGCCAGATACTGACTGCAATGGCGATGGACGGGAACAATCAAGTTCTTCCCATAGCATTCGCTTTCATTGAAAGCGAGAACACAGACAGCTGGTTGTGGTTCCTGAAGAACGTGAGGATTTCTGTTGTGCAAGGCCGTCCCAGCGTATGCATCATACATGATCGACATGCGAACTGCTGCGTGCAATAATCCGGTACAACAAGGAAGAGCGTACCACTTGCATGGGCGGATCTGCAGCGAGTTGTGCATGATGCGCGGGTGCAAACTTCTACAAGCGACTCGCAACAAAGACTTGATGAACATGTTCAGCGGTACGTGAAACCGAACCCGAACGGAAGTTGAAACACTCTAGAAGATTACGGATGAGCGGACCAAGACACACGAAGGGAGGCGGAGAAGGGTTGCCCCAAGCGCTGATTAGGCCCCCAAAGCATTGCCAGAGACACCCAGAGATGCTCCCGGATTGACGAGGAGGACAGGGGCGCAGGTGACATGCTTCTCGGACTAGATTGAGCACGAGCTTAAGGAGAAGTGGTCGCTGCTCCATGACAGGGGTAGTGCTCGATATGGTGTCATGACAACTAATCTAGCCGAGGTGTACAACTGGGTCATACGCGGCGTAAGGTGCCTCCCTTTGGTGGGTATTGTGGAGGCAATTCTCCGCGGTACGACGAAGTACCTTGTTGACAAAAGTAACAACGCGTCGCGCGTCATGGCAAATGACAGAATACTCTACTCCGCCATGATGACCAAGTACATGGAGGAGAAGAGCAAGAAGGGTGAGATGCACCGGGCATTCAAGATGGGCACAAGGGAGATTCGCTTCGAGGTAATGTGTAGGGATAAAGGACGTCGCGGGACGAACCGCGAGAGGGTTACCCACGAGTGCATGCTACGCCGCGGTAGTTGCACATGCACTTGCAACAAGCCCCTTCTTCTGCATAGGCCCTGCTCCCATGTCATAGCCGCATGTTCAATGGTAGCGCAGCATCCCGGTCAGTACATCTCTGACTATTTCACCAAGGAGGCAGTGATGCAAATCTGGACCGCAGAGATGTATGATTATACTGTGGTTGGCCATTTCACTAGCCATCCGGCCTAAGAGCAACTATTCTGGGCCGTAGACATTGATAGGCTCAAGGGAAAGGTGGGCCGACGACAGGTACGGCACATCAGGAACGACATGGACGAAGCAGAAACCGGACGTCGTACGAAGAAGTGCTCCATTTGCAGGGAGTCTGGGCACACCTTCAAAAAATGTCCCACGAGAAATCCTCAGAACGAATGAGACATCGGCACTTCGGACGTCGCCACGGGGACCTCATCCGGTCACCCAACTTGAGATGGTCCACATGGGGGACGTTGAGGCTGCGACTAATGTTATTGCCAATGTTCTGAATTATGTTATTGCACGGACAGTAGTAATATGTTATTGCCAATATTCTGAATTATCATTTTGATTAAGTGTTATGATGTTTTGTTGAATGTTATGTAATATCAGTGTGATTTATCGTAGTTTTGATAGTAATGGCAAGTTCACATTTGTTTCCTTACATAATATGCAGTGCATGTATATGAGCAAGTGTATGAATTCCTGGGCGCATCGCAATATCACTTACCTTCCTACTTACAAATCATTCATACCTCAATCTTTCTCATAAAATTCTTCAGAAATTCACCGCACTAGAACAATATACGACGATCACAAAATGTTATTGCGAGTCTAACAGATTTTGTACCGTTCAAAATGTATGAAAACCAGAAGGCGGCAAAGTTGATTTGGGTTTCGGGTACCTGTCGCTAGTTGGCGAGAGGAACCTATCGCCAGTTGAACTAGCGACAGGTAGTTGGACCGGCGACAGGAAGGAGAGAGGGTCCCTGTCGCCAGTTGAACTTACGATAGGTTATATTTTTGTAATTTTTTAGAGGGACTATGTATTTTTGTACTTATCTTTTTTAAAAAAATTCGTTAATTTTCTGCGGGCACGTGAAGTCGCATCCCCACCCCCCCTCCCCTCTACACTTGTCCAGCCACGACCACTTGTTCTTTTCTTTCCTTCTCCCCCTTCCCTCTTCCTCCTCCCCTGTACCTTTCCTCCCTCCTCCAATCCGAATGGCGCCTCCGCAATCCGCTCCCTGCGGCCTCCCGTAGCCACGGTTCGCCCCGGTCCCGCATCCGCAGCGCGGTTCGCTTCAGTCTGAGGTGCGTGTCGCCCGAATCCGTGCTCCCTTCCCTCGGCTACGCTTGGGTGATTCTTGGGGGCTCCGCGTTGCTAGAGAGGGGATTGGGTTCGCTGGAGGCGGCAAGGAGGGGCCTTTAGCTGAAACGAGTTGTTTTTTTGGCTTTTTTTAGCTTAATTCGGTGGGACTTGGTGGAAAGGCGGCGGATTTAGCTGTATTTTGGGTTTAAAATTCGTGGGATTTGGGTGTGAAGACGTAGTTGGTTCTGGTTAGCTATTTTACGGGGCTTAACCTTCGTGGGATTCGGTGAAAGCGACGCAATGCAACCGGTAATTGTTATGTGTGGATATACATGCAATTTTTCCTCCTGTTTTTGTTTATGTTGGCCTTCTGCAATTCTCTCTGCTGTTCTGTTCCTTGTATTGTCTAGTATGTGGATATTAACATGTTGTCATGTGTTGCTAACTAAATCGCAATTTTGTTTATTTTAGGCTGATATGGTTAGAACATTAGGTATTCGGCTGCTAATGTTGGGGAAATGCATAGTTAATGATAGTGAGTTCAATCTGAGGAATCTACGTTGGATAGTGAGCCGCGTGCTATGCTCAACCTTTCTGTTAGCTTGATAGTATTGTGATTTTGTGAGTGAGATTGGGTTGTTGCCCAGCTGGTAGTAGGCAATGGGGCAGTTAAGGTTTATTTTGAGGATTGTGTTCTGGTACAACTTAGATACATCAATCAAAGCGATGGTGACGAGCTTTTTTTGTAGAGATTGCAAGAAGTCAGAAAGGTGGAGACTTGATAACTATGTTACTATTTGTTAAATTGGAAGTGGTTTAGCTCATGATTTAGTGGTCAATAATGGTGCGGCAGGGAAACTGAAATGCTATGTGTAATCTTTTCTGCTCTGCAGACCTAGAATTGTGGGCATTGTTCCATATATCCCTAATCCCTACCATGGTTGTGAATTTGGATTGGAAAAGGAGTGACTTCATTGTTATTTCGTTTAATAACAAGTAACAATGTTCAATTGATTCGTGTACCACTTTTCTGTCCAAACAAAATCAAAAGGGAAGTTTAGATCTCCATAGCCGTATATTTTTTTTTCCTGTTCATTATGTCATGTAAAGAGAAGATTGGGTGCACAACATTCTGGTTCACTCTTTCGTAATATTATTTCCTTTGTAACTGAAGTTGTCTCACAACCTGCTTTGAGCTACACAACATTTGCACTTGTGCTTATTTGTGCGTATGATGGTCAAATGGTATACAAGTTAGATGGAGTAAGTCATGTCATTATTATTTCGGTGATGATTGCTATATAGTATTATCCCAAAAATGGAAAGGGTGATATCATCTTCCCTGTTTCAAACGACTGATTGTACTAATTTATCTCTGGAATTATGTAAAGTATCTTAGAAGGTATTTGTTGGAGAATTTTGTCTCTGGGTTGTTGGTAATGGGAAGTAGTCAATTAGCACAAATCTCTACTCTTTTCCCAAGAAAATTTTCAAAGGTTAATATCAGCTAAATAATTTCCTTTTGCAGGCTCTTCGTGTTCTGTTTATGTTGAGTGTCATTACCTGGGATGCTATTTGTACAACCATAGGAGGAGTTTTTGTTGTTTCAGCACAATTGTGTTTACTGTGCTTGGCTTTTGGAGTAGATGTCGTTCCGTAGCATTGTACGTGATGTAAGGGATGGCTTTGGGAGCTTGTCTCGAAGAGGGTTTGAAGTGAAGCTTCTTGGCCATCGCAGAGGGAAATCTCATAGTGCTGTCCACGAGTTGCATGACCCAGCCCCTGTGATCCAGAGCAGTTGCTGGGCTAATCTGCCTCCAGAATTGCTTCGAGATGTGATCGAGAGGTTGGAGGCCAGTGAGGCTACATGGCCTTCCAGGAAGCATGTAGTTGCTTGTGCGGCTGTCTGTCGAACCTGGAGAGAGATGTGTAAAGAGATCGTTAAGAATCCAGAGTTCTGTGGAAAGATCACTTTTCCTGTTTCCCTGAAGCAGGTGATGATGCTCTCTGTCTTTCTGTGCTTTATTTTCAGTTTTAGTGATCATATATCTTTGATGATCATTGCATATTCTACTATAACATACATTTGATTTATATTAGTTTGCGAAATGAACAACACAGTAGAAGCATATTTTATCTATTCATTAATATGTTTTTGTTGTCCATATTTGGTATTCAGCCTGGGCCCCGAGATGGAACCATCCAGTGCTTCATTAAAAGGGATAAATCTACCCAAACTTACTACCTATATATGTGTCTTAGCTCAGGTAAGTCTGCTCCTATGTATTATGTTTGTTTGTACTTACTACTTACTGTAATTCCTCACATTGGACCGCAGCTATCATTTCTTGTGAGAAACTTGTATCTACAGTTATATTCAAAAGAATGCAAGATACACGACCGTGTTTATAACCAAACTGTAGCATAGTCCTTGCGTTCTAATTAATCATGCATGAGTTACTGCAGGTATTGAAGTTACCACACTGATCATTAAATACAAGTTTGTTTAGTGCTAGTTGTTGTATTGTTAAACTAGTGTACTCCAATGCATGCCAGTAATTTGTGCATATGTGTACTCATTTTGTACTCCCCTTTTTTCTTGTCCTACATGACTGGTGTTCTTGACTCCTATCTCGCAAATCTAGAGAACCAATTCCTTCGTGAAACTATCGTAGACTATGCACTCAGTTTCAGTTTAAGTAGTTATAACAACCGAAGTTGTAGAATTCGGTAGGAATGTCAATTGTTGCTGAATGACTAACTTCGCTAAAAGACAATCCTCAACCTCTGTCATCTGCTAAGTCCGCATTTGGGCAGCACGCCAGCACCTACTTGCATTTTAACTTCATGAGGGGGTCGAAAAATGGTTCATGTCTCTTCTTGAAGCCAACTATATAATAGTGAATTTGCTAGAATACAATGAAATAAAGCATATACACCAGTTAGGTTGGTATTCCCGCACCTGAGGCTAACATATGTATGCACCTACCAGTAATTATTGCTGATTTGCTGCTAGCAGTTGTCAACTATTTTCTGTTCTCAACTCATCCCTTAGAGTATATATTCCTCTTGCCAGCCTACTTATTAGTATGTATTAATCTCTGCTGCTATTTAACACGTTATAACACATTTTCTACAGCTGTGCTTGTTGAAAATGGAAAGTTCCTTCTATCGGCGAAAAGACACTCCCGTGCAACCTATACAGAATATACAATGTTTATGAATGCTGACAATATATCTAGGTCAAGCAACATGTACATTGGAAAATTGAGGTACTAACTCAAATAATGGGCAACAATGTTTTGAGAAGTTACGTCATCTAAATTTTTTAAATCTGATACGTGTCACTAATATACTTACTGTATCGGACTTTTAGGTCAAATCTCCTCGGCACAAAGTTTGTAATATATGATACCCAGTCTCCATGCAACGCAGCCAATGTTTCTCAGTCTGGGAAAACAAGTCGTAGGTTCTACTCCAGGAAGGTTTCGCCAAAGGTCCAATCCAGCACCTACAGCATAGCGCAGGTTTCATATGAGCTGAACATCTTGGGGACTCGGGGCCCTAGGCGGATGAACTGTGTGATGCACTCCATCCCTGCCTCATCCATTGAGGTTGGTGGCACTGTCCCATGCCAGCCAGACAGTGTCCTTGCCCGCTCCCTTGATGAGTCATTTGGCAGCATCTCCTTCTCCAAGTCATCCATTATGGACCGTTCCATTCGGTTCAGCAGCACCCGATTCTCTGACATCTCAATAGGTGGCCCCGGGATTGGAGGCCAGGCATTGGGTGACAATGATGAGTGCAAGGAGAGGCCATTGGTTCTCCGTAACAAGGCCCCAAGATGGCACGAGCAGTTGCAGTGCTGGTGCCTCAACTTTAAGGGCAGGGTAACCGTTGCATCTGTCAAAAACTTCCAGCTTGTTGCTGCAACACAGCTTGCTGCTGGAGCCCCAACCCCGTCACAGCCTGCCCCACCACCTCCACCCGAGCATGACAAGGTGATACTGCAATATGGGAAGGTTGCGAAGGACATGTTCACAATGGACTACCGTTACCCGCTTTCAGCCTTCCAGGCCTTCGCAATCTGCCTGAGTAGCTTCGACACCAAGCTGGCCTGCGAATGAAACCATGGCTGCCAAAGCATGGTTGTTGATTATGTAAGAAACCGACGGCCCCCTCAAATTTAGCTGGGGCCGCTATTATGTTGTTTGTTGTGGATGTCTTCTTAACTTAGTCACTAGAAAACCATGTTTAGCCGTTTTCTCCTGATTTACAGCTGCTACTGCTGTTGCTGTGTTGTATCCCCATTTCTTTTGCTTTTTAATAGTTCGCTTTGTAGCATCTTGGCCTGCCTGCAATAATTGTCAGACCTAATTGGGTTGTTGATACTTTGATTGTGTTAACTGAGAAGAGTTTCACATTTTCATTTGTGATTTAAGTTCAGATTGTCTGCCTGTGGTGGTGACATGCAAATGTGTATCTTGTGGACTTGTGATTTGCCACATCAGTTGTCACGGGAATAAAGATCAGTTTTCATTTGCTTCCAATCCTGCTCCTGATCCATCGTAGGATGGAGGCTCCTGTTGTTTTTCCATGAATGCTAATCAATGAGGTGGTTGTGTGCATAGTGCACTAGTATGTTTGATCGTGTCAAGAGAACTATGACAGTTTTGTGCTTCTGTTGGTGAACTCACAACTGTTGCGGCCGACCAGCTAGCTTACTAGCCTCCGGCGCCAAAGCCACCGCCATTGACGGCCACCCACCACCTTGCTGATGGTACGTGGGAGTGGGAGTCTGCAGGTGCAGGAGGTGGCCTGGCAACGGAGGAGATCCAGGAAGCGGAGGCGTTCCGCCACTGTGCCAGCCGCGGCACGCATTGGCTATCTCCTCGACGTCCCAGGCCGCGTCTGCTTCCGCGGCGCGTGCCGGCTCCTGCCCGGCCCTCTGTCCGCACTCAATCGAATCCGACTAAAATCGCATACAAGTTCAAGGATTTTTGAGATAAATTGAAGATAAGAACAAAGTAGGATTTTGTTCTACTTTAAGAACTAAGAGACTAATTAGCTCCTTTCTTACTTCATTCATATAAAAGGAGGGGTTATATAATCCCCGAGTTCGGAATTACAAGAGTGAGATTTTTTAGGGTATAAGGTAGACGCACACACTCAACGCACACTACACTCACACCACCACGCGCACACACACGTGTGCACGTCCCCTAACACATGCTAGAAATTTATATGAAGGCATCAGGACCTTACAGAGTGTAGACACATACTTTCCCACTGAACACACATTTATGTGTCCCTATTCTAATTATTCCGGTGAGACACGCAGGTGCGATCCCAAGGGATCAACCCAGGTGGGTTGCTCACACGACAGCAGAGCGAGCCACTCGAGCAAGCAACGCTAGGTCCTCTTCACTGTTGAACAAGTTATTGAAAGCTTAAAGCGAAAGTAACGATGCTTGAAGTGCAACATGATAAAATAGTGATTAATGAAATCCACCATAGCCGTCGGATCTTCATTAAATTGTTTCCACCTTTACTTTCGATTTTAATTAAAGCCGCTGAAGTGTTTTCCTTAGTGCCGACTTCCTCTGTCTCGAGTTATCTTTAGAGAAGTTTAGAGTTTCCATTTTGCTTAGGCAAGGAACCTGACAATACCTTCTCCTAACAAGATCCTTGTCCTCAAGGATCATATAGATCACGGAATAGAACTTTACAATGCAGATGAACAAGTAGACATGAAACCTTTCTGAATCCACTCTATTAGATTGCATGTCACAAATACACATCGTCATGGAGACAAAAATGTGTAAACCAAACCTCCTGCAATTTACCCCCCTTGAGAAAATAACTTGGACCATTGAATGCAGAAGCAACAACTGGTACTTGACAGCCAAATTTACAGAACCATAGCATGTAACTCCATAATCTAGTCTTGATATTGAGTTCAGAGTTAATGGATTAAATTTCACTCCCATAATAATTTGAACTATTGATTCTGCCTTTTCTCTCTGTGTACATGTCCTAATCATATTGCAGGATGTACGAAGTAAATGGTGTTTCATTCTAGATAACTCACCAGATTTCCATGTAATATCGTGATCACTTGTAGTGCTGTACTTGCTTCCAGGCATTAAAGCACAAGTGCTTAGTGCCAATCTTTCTTTCCACTTGTCTTTGAAGTTCCTCGTTTGTATACAGGGCTCCCATGGTTTGTACCAAAAAATATCAGGCTCAATCGCTCAAGTCATGTAAAGCAAACAATGTACTGGATAACTGTAACAGAACGTTCAATTGAAATTGTTGCCAAACAATCAGGGATTTAAGCTCTAGATAATTCTAGCCAGTTTTGTTGGTATGCTTCCAATACAGTATCTTGGTAGCAATCAATGGCTCATCTAGGTGCGGAATATGTCACCATGGAAGTGTGAGTGCCAAACACCACACTTAATATCTCTGGACTGTTAGAATAGGAATGCATATTTCCTTATATGCCTTTCTTATTTCTTTACATGTGTATGACATATTCCCTTGTAATATCTCCTTTGTACTCCCTATATATATTGTCCATTGGACCTCATGAATACATACACAATATTCATAACATGGTATCAGACCTAGGGCACTAACCTAGCTCCTTTTGTTGCCATCCTTCCGCCGCCGCCGCCCGAATCGGGTTGTCGTCGCGATTCTGTTGCCCTCTGTCGCCCTCGCTTGGCGCCGCCGCCGGATCTCAAGGCCAAGACGCCGCGCCTTGCGCGCACACTCGCCTCCGACACCTAAAGCCGAGAGTCAGCCCGAGGCCGTGCCACCATGCGCCGCACCTCCACCGCTCGCGCGCTCGAGCCTGACCTAGCCCGACACCCGACACCGCTACCCGACCCGATGAGCCCGCCGTCCTTAGCCTTTGTCGCGAGCGCCAGAGCGCTGCGTTGTCGCCATAGCTCGAGCCGCCGTGCCGCCAACAGAGAACAGTTCCCCACAAGCACCCCTTCATCCCTTGAAGGTTGTTTTAGTGTGAGTCGGTAGGCCGCAGAATATATATATATATATATATATATATATATATATATATATATATATATATATATATATATATATATATATAACATCGATCTAGCCGCCGTGCCATCTAGCACCGCATGTTAAGACTTTGTTGCCTTGGTCGCCGCGCTGTCCAGCGCCGCCTACCGATGGCTTCCGTTTCATCAGCAACGATCCTATTCTCGGGAACAAAGCTTCATGGGACGAACTACATGTTGTGATCTTCACTCATGGAGATTATGCTCGATGGCCTCCGCCTCTGGGGACATGTCACTAGTGCTCAACCTCGTCCACCATCGCCAGTTCTGCCTCCTCCTAGACAGCCTACTTCCGTACCCCCTACAGAAGATGTGGCCGCCAAGAAGGTGGTAGAGGCCACTACTGCTGATGCTGACACTGCTGATGAGGCCTTTTAGTACACCATAGATGCTTTTGAGCACTCGTGTGCTGATGAGGCCCATGTTCGAGCCATCTTGGTGGTTAGCATCGACGACTCCATCTAGCCATACATTGTTGGTCTGTGTTCCACTTATCAAATCTGGGAGTACTTGTGTGAGCGATACCAACAGAGCAGCAATGCTCAGTTTTTTCGCTTGAGCGTGAGTTGGAGATGCTTCGCTAGGAGGAGGACTCCGTCGATGACCCCTTCTGAACCCTAGCCAGTCTCTAGCGCCAGCTGGACGAGCTGGCTTCTCTGCTCTGCTAGGAGTGTCATAAGGTGTAGAAGGTGGCTCATGATCACCTTCGCCTTTATGACTTCATCTGCCATCTTTATGACTTCATCTGCCATCTTCGCCTAGAGTTTGAGCCTATTAGGGCTCAATTGCTGAGCCGCTCACCACGACTGACAGTCACCGAGGCTCTTTCGACGCTTCGTGCTAAGGAGCTTCGCCGTGGGTTAGCAACACAGTTTGTTCTAGCTGTGTTTGCTACCCCTTATTCTTCGACTACACCGACGACCTCTACTTTGATTCTGGTCCTCCTCGTGTGTCATTTGGCTCTTGTTTTGCACCAACTTGGGTTCGGTGCAATTATTGCAAGAACTTCGGCCACGACTACCAAAGTTGTGCAATGCAAAAAAAGTGGAACAAGGCGCATGGGGGTGGACAATCCAAGAGGGGCAAGGAGGCCCTTCCTCGACGGGAGGATCAGGACCTTCTCAACGAGGTGACTCTGTTTCGCAGCTCTGTCAGGCTCTACTTCGGCAGCTCTCTCACAGCTCAACAGGTTCTGCCAGTCTAGCTCAGACGTCTCCTCTAGGTACTTGTTGGGTTCTGGATTCTGGTGCCTCTTTACATATGACACCAGACTCCACATCTCTCACTTCAGTAGGACCTCCTGTTCTTCCCATCTCTGTTCAGACAGCTGGCGGTACTCCTCTGTCTGTTAGCTGTCGAGGCACTCTTTTGTCCACAGAATTTTCTGTTCCAGCTGTTTCTCATATTCTCCAGCTTACCATGCAGCTTCTCTCGGTGGGTTAGCTCAACAATCTTGGCTGTAGGGTTGGTTTTGACTCTCACACCTATTTTGTCCAGGACCGACAGACATGAACGGTACTTGAGACTAGCCAGCGCCGTAGGGATTGTCAGGATCTCTACATCCTTGACAGCCTCCACCTTCCGTCCACTTCAGTTGCTCCTACCACCGCTATGTCTACCTCCACTGCCACTGCTGCCACCACCTTTGGAATTTTTGTGCAGTGGCATCATCATCTAGGTCACTTGTGTGGGGTCTCGCCTTTCTTCATTAGTTCGTCTGGGTGCTCTTGGACGTTACTATTGACACAGCCATGTTTTATTAGGGCTATAAGCTGGCAAGCAGCTACAACTTCCTTATCATTCTAGTGAGTCATTGTCTTCTCGTCCTTTTGACTTAGTTCATTCATATGTATGGCGACCTACGCCTATTATCTCTAAAGGCGGGCATAAGTTTTATGCGATCTTCATTGATAATTATTCATGTTTTACATGGTTTTTCCCTATGTCTACTCGTGGTCAATTGCTTGTGATCTATCGTAGCTTTGCAATGATGGTTCGTACTCAGTTCGATTCTTCCATCCGTACTTTTCACTTTGTGATTACGCTGGTAGTCTGTTACGGTGCTTTTAGGCAGTTTCTTTACGGCGCAGGCACTCTTTACTAGTCTTCTTATCCTGGTACCCATGCTCAGAATAGGGTTGCTGAGCGCAAATATCGTCATCTGATTGAGACTATTTGTACTCTTCTCCTTGTCTCTCACATTCCACCATAGTTACGGTCGAGGATCGTTTCTCTGTTGCATATCTTATCAATATGCAGCCTTCCACTGCTCTTAAGGGTGTCAGTCCTATAGAGCATCTCTACTCTCGAGCCCCTAGTACACCCACCTTTGTGAATTTAGCTGTACTTGTTTTGTTCTGATGCAGCCTCGTGAGCACGCCAAATTATTGGCCCAGTCAGTTGAGTGTGTATTTCTTGGTTATAGCTCTAAGCATAAGGGTTATCGCTGTTATGATCCTTCTGCTCGACGGATCAGGATTTCACAAGACGTTGTCTTTGACGAATCTTGACCTTTCTTCTATCAAGATTCGGTTCCTTTCCTGTTTCCACCGTTGAGTCGATTCTATGATTATCTATTTTTGACTCTTCACCCATTTCTCCACTGTCACAGTCTTCCCCTTGTCTGTCTCTAGTGGTTCCTTCTGTACCTCCGCCTTCGATGCTGCTTCCTGCAGCACCACCGTCTCGTTTCTCTTGTATTCACTACTCTAGGCATCCTCGTCCTTCACCAGTCTCCTCTCCTAGTATCTTGCTGACACCCACATCTGATCCCCCTGATGATGCTCCTTGGTACATCCTTCGTGACCGGACATCCCTTCGACCTCCTGGTCATCTTGGATTTGCTCCGATAACTCATGCTCTCTCTGTCACTGAGCCTAGTTATTATCATGCTCCTCATTCTAAGTGGCAGCTCGCTATGACAGAGGAGCTTGATGCTCTTAGACGTACGGAGAGTTGGGATATTGTACCGACACCTGTGCATGCTCGTCCTATCACATGCAAGTGAGTGTACAAGATTAAGACCCGGTTTGATGGTACTATCGAGCGCTATAAGGCCCGTCTTGTGGCTCGTAGCTTTCAGTAGGAGTACGATCGTAACTACGATGAGACTTTTGCCCCTATTGCTCATATGACCACTGTTCGTACTCTAGTTGTAGTTGCTTCTGTTTGCCAGTGGTCTATCTCTCAGCTGGATGTTAAGAATGTCTTTCTTAATGGTGTTTTGCATGAGGAGGTCTATATACAGCCACCACTTGGGTATTTTGTTCCCGATTGGCACGTCTATCGTCTTCATCGTGCTCTTTATGGCGTCAAACAGGCTCCTCGTGCCTGGTTTGTGTGTTTTACCTCAGTGATTACTGTTGTCGGTTTCACTGTCAGTTCCCACGATCCTGCTCTTTTTGTCCATGTCTCATCTCGAGGTAGGACACTGCTTCTTTCGTACGTTGATGATATGCTCATCACTGGTGATGATTCCTCATTCATCACGTATGTGAAGAAGCATCTTAGTGAGCAGTTTTTGATGACTGATCTTGGTTCTCTTATGTACTTCCTTGGGATTGAGGTCTCTTCTATGCTTGAGGACTACTACCTCTCCCAGCAGAAGTATGTCTAGGATCTTCTAGATCGGTCTGGTCTGAATGACACTCGCACTGCTGAGACTCCCATGGAGCTATCCTTATAGCTTTGTGTCACTGATGGTGATCTTCTTGAGGATCCTACTCAATATCTCCATCTTGTTAGGAGTTTGGTGTATATTGTGAGAACTCGTCATGATATTGCTTATGTTATTCATATCTTGAGTCAGTTCATAGCTCGTCCTACCCGTCTTCACTATAGTCATCTTCTTTGTGTTCTTCGCTACTTGCGTGAGACTCTCTCATCGTTTGTTTTTTTCCCTAGCTCCACCTCACTATAGCTTCAGGCGTACTCTGATGCGACCTGGGCTAGTGATCCTTCTTATGGTCGTTCTCTTTCTGCTTACTATGTTTTTCTTGGCTCCTCCCTGATTGCTTGGAAGACCGTTCGAGTGCAGAAGCTGAGTTGAGAGCTATGGCAACAGTAATGTCGGACCCAGATTTAGCCAATCTAGAATCCTCTATGAATCCATTACACTATTCCCTAGATCAGTAGATAGTGCTCACAACTACATCACTGAATTGTACCATACATTATTTACAAAACATTAGAGTTCACATAGACCGTATCGGGTCAAGTTTACAATAAGGCCGATCAGGCCAGATGGATACATTACATGAAAGCGTAAGCGGTAGCGAAAGCAAAAAGGGATTGCACATTTCTCCACAGGCAAGCGACTGGGGTAACCTGTGTGTGACCGATATTACCCAAAGACTTAGATAATATTGGTGTGCGCAAGCATCGACTTAGCTGGCTAGACTGGGGTGAGACATGGACTGCTAGAGCCTAATCTAATCTCCACCATCTTCATTGCCATCAGCTCCTGGAACATCATAATATGCGTAGTGCCTTTGGTCCACGGGCTCTGAGAGATTTGGGGAGCGAGAGTGAGCACAAGCAATAGTGCTCCATGAGCCAACACACATAATGCAATAGTTATACAAGCAAGGTTTAACAAGGATGGCTCGGGTTCTTTTATTTGCTAAAGGCAACATTTTTAGTTACAATAATTAGACCTCCTATGACTTAGCATTTTAACCGAACCATATTTTATTAAAGAGAGTAAGGGTCTGCAATATTTAAAATGGTGCGGGTTCTATCCACCTGTTACATGGTTCCATCCACCACATACTTAATTTTGATTACTAGGGTTACATCCACCCAGCTAGCAACACTGGGTTACATCCACCCATGAAAACCCAAAATCAGGGTTACATCCACCCAACGAGTTTTTATCCCACACACAAAGGTTTATAAAATAGAAACTAACTCGAGCAACTTTCCATTCCTGCCCTTAACTGTGGGCACGGCTGTTTGAAAAGTTTATACTCTACAGAGACTGTACACTTTACCCACAAGAGATAATCAGTTTGTTGTGTTTCACAAGTTTCCTTAGACATGTGAATCAAGGAGATCATCACAGAGCCTTTACAATGCATCCCATAGTGTAAGTTACACCCGCTAAGGTTTCATTTGAGGGTGGTTACATCTACCACACCCAGACCCCCTCTTGCGCCACACGACGGCTTACACCAGCGACATGACCCGTGCCCACGATGTCTTAAAACCAGCGACACGACTCGTGGGTCACTCCAATGGTGCAACTTGCACTGGTGGATACAAATTATTTAGCCAGGTCGACACCATTATAGAATTATGGTTGCACTGTTTTACATTGGGAGGTCATGACAGGATTAAGTACTTAAAGTTATCTGGGCAGTGCATACCACATACCAACATTTCTTGTGCTAAATCAACACCAACCATCGTACCATCCGTCCAGATGTGGTAACAGCAAGTTGTTAAGGCTTTGAGAAGTGTAAAACTAAGTTATCTCAAATACACCAGTCATTTCCCTCCAATGACTGCACAGAACAAGTTTCATGATTAAAAGATGATGATTAGGGCAATTAATGCCCTGATACTTAAGCAAGACTAGCATGACGCTTAAGTACGACCTATAGCCAGTAAGGTTACCAATAAATTATCTAGGGTGACAAGGATCATGTGATTCAAATGTCAATGGATGGTGTAATAATACTAAAGTATCAAGTCAGCATGTATCTACCTTGAAATTTGACATAGATTTGCATATGGAATTAAGCATGCAATTTGATAATTTGAATAAATATAGATTTGCACAAATATAGGTTCAATATGATCAAATGTTGACTGACCAGGCTCAAAAGCAGGTGGGTCTTGGAATTCTTATGCTTGCTCGGACTAGGGCTCTTCCGTGTCCTTGTACTCTACTCGGACGATCGCATCAGAAAATGAACAAAGCAAATAAATACAAAAGAAAACTCAAATGAACTCCAATTTGAACAAAACCACTGGCAACAGGTAGATCTTGAATTTATAAAAATTTAGAAACAAAATTCATTACATTTGGAGCTAAAACGAGCGAGAACGGGCTCTCCAAAGTTTAAATTTGGATTAAAAACAAAAATAACAAGGGAGAGATAAATCCTCTCTCTGACAGGTGGGGTCCACTAAACAATAAATTAATTTTTGAAACAATTTTATATTGAAAGGTCACTGAGACTGACAGCTGGATCCCACGGGTCTTTAATTAATCTTGATTTATCTCTTAAAAGAAAATCGGTTGAGGGGCTGATAGGTGCGACGCAGTTACTGTGCACAAAGTAAGCGGGCCCACTTGTCAGTGACTTTTACTAGCTTTAACCAGGATAAATAGAATTTAAAAGGCCAACGGGCCCACACGTCAGTGAGACAAAGCTTTAAATAAACGAGGAGGGCCCACTTGTCAATAGCTGATTAACAGAAGTTAATCACAATCGCTACTCCCTTAATTATGCTTGACGAGGATTAAAATCTTTATGTATTTATTTAATACATAATTTAAAGACCATATGTCTTCGTGGTCGTAACCAATAAGGCTAACGACCCCTGTGGTCGTAAAGATTCCAGAGGTTACGTAATGGGTACCCTGGTCGGATGAGGTCTTGTACCCAATCCCCAACCAGGAGACTACTCGAAAAAACAATGAACTAGCATTTGGATCTAACTCCAAGTATATTCCTTACCGTGTGATGAATAGAGCACATGTTATATTTGCTCCATACCACGCGACGTTTCATGGTCCTAAGACACTGACAATAACCACTATACGGTTTAGTGTCTCATAGACTAACTAACGACCAGTTACTGTTTCACTAACTGTAACTGACTCTCCGACCGGACACACATCACTTCCAGCAGACGTCTTCTCTAGGAGTAACTACTACCCCTTCGATGGTTATTTAAAGATAGAGCACGGAGGAACAAAGGTATCAAATTGAAGCACTACAATCGGCATTAGATTCATGTTTCAAGTCTGATTCAATAGCATAGCAAGCATTACACTCAGTGTAATTAGGATTAGTCCACTGCCTTGTCGAGGCCACTCCCTATAAAGGATCTAGTTCATAGCAACAAAGAGCAATCTCATTCTCTCCCAAGAACTCTTTGCCATTTTCCTCTGTTTATTTTGTAAGATCGACGACTCGATCGTTGACAGCTGGCGCCGTCTGTGGGGTGAAAGGCATTGCGTTCTTGAATATTACTTCACTCAAGCATTCCTCATCTGCTCCCTTTGCTCCAACCTCGCTCATGCGAACATGGCAGTGACTTGGGATGAGGAAAACCGGTTCGACCTAGCGGACTACTCCAACCTCAACATGGACGCATGCATCCGTGCCATGGAAGAAAATAGGATATCGTCCTCATCCTCCTCCACCGGCTCGCCATTCACTGAGATTAGCGAAATCAGCCGGATGGATGAGGTTTCACCGCCACCATCTGTGGCGCTCCCAGAGGAACCGATCATTCCGACCAGTTCCGAACATCCGAACGCCTTTATAAGCACAGTCCATCCAACTGACAATACTGGCAATGGAAGCTCAACGATGCAATCAGAGAGTCCATGTACTCTTGATATTGTCATGGGCGACCAGTATTTGCCAACGACTCCTACGTTTTTAGGGGGCCAACCGACATCTAGTAAGGGTATCCATGAAGTTATCACCGATCGTAGGCCAAGTGGGCATGGTGAAACTCAGAATACGGTCAACAATCCGCCATATCAGGTTGAGTCCACCACAAAGCCCACCCACCGGAGGTGGTAATCTCTGACCAATCCCCGTTGTGGAGGCTCCTTGCCGAAGCTCTAGAAGGCTCTCCTTTAGTTATGATAGGAGCTCGTCGAAGGATTGCTATTGGTGCCACGAGGTTAATGTAATCGGAGATACCAATCAAGATATCGTGCATATTCCTTCATGGCTTGTCCCGCCATCACTTGTTGGTGGAAATGGTACGGACGCTCAATCACCACTTGCCGAAGGCGAACGAACTGATAGACGTCGGTCAGTTAATTCGTCTGTTCCTACCACACAGCGCTTGACAGGTTGAACAGGACAAGACAGAAGGTCGAAAGGACATTCGACTCATCAAACACCCACTGCCAGTCAGAATCCTCCAAGACCTTCGGTAACGCTTCAAAACCTGCAACGAGTTCGTGACATTTTGAATAATCCAGATCCTGCTCTGCAAAGACTCCGGGCTACGTTCAACTTGTAGGACGGGTATCAGAGATCCTCTAACAAACCATGCAGCGTACAAAAATGTACCGAGAGCAAAAGAGTTCACAAAGTCACACGATGACTTCGTCCCAGCGCTCCTCCCTCAGCATAGGATAATATGGTCGGACGACAGACCGATCGATACCAAGACCCCCTTGTGCATTTGGACCAGGGAATCACGAGGGAAGATGGCTCTTCCAAGTAGCCACTCCTCCTCGTCATCACCAGGAATGACCACTTGGTTTAGATGATCTTCAACATCATCTGAATCAAGCAGGTGGTTAAAGACTTCACGCCAACGTCCACGATCGGATTGGGATGCCAGAAGCTTGGTATGTAAATCTGAGGAATCGGTTCCCAACCGACTATAATTCGGCTCCTTTTTAGAGAAGGCGCCACGATTCCATTACAGGCTGTCGAACAATTAGATTTTCTTCAAATCTATACTACTGCCATCAAAGCTGCTGGTGGTAATAACAACGTGATGGCAAATTACTTGCCCACAGTCCTTGAAGGATCTACCCGATTGTGGTTACTTAACCTAACAGTCGGATCAATCTACACTTGGGAGGAGCTATGCGATACTCTAATTGCCAACTTTCAAGGGACGTACGGCCACCCGAGAAAGGAGGATGATTGTAACATCCCAATTTCCTGAGCGTTAAAAATCTTTTGTTTAGTTAGTAGTTGGAAAGTTCACCCTTGAGTTTTATTTGAATTTTAATTCAAGCTTAATATGGATTTTCAGTATCAAAACCATTTAATATGATTAATTTTAACATAAAAATTGGTCAAAACTATTTTATTTGGGTTCTATGTGCTTGGATATATTTTCTAGATTTTTCTAGAATTTTTCCGAGTTCATTTGCTGTTTTCTAATCACCATTTGCATTTTGTGTATTTTCTAAAATAGAAAACCTATTTAAATTCTCAAAAATGCTCTTGGGCCAAATCTCCTTGGATTTGGCCCATTTCTGCCCACTACAGCCCAGCCCACACGGCCTTTGCCTTTTCCACGCTAGCCCCCGCGTGCGCTCCCGCTCCTCCCTTCTGCCGATAGGTGGATCCCACCTGTCAGGTCATCGTCTACCTCACGTTTTCGTCTCCGCGTGGGCCTCCGTCTTCGACCACCATTATTAAAGCTTGAGCTTCATCCGATAAAATATTTTCCAACGGAAAGAATCTGGTAGCGATACGTTTTCCGAATCCTCTTATCGTCCGCACCTTTATCCATAAAAATCTTATCCTGAATTCGTTTCAATCTTCAAATCCAACTCATGTTCATCTCAGGCTCGATTTGGACGTTTCCTTATCCGCCACGCTCAGGCCCTATAAAAGGCACCCCGAGGTTCGCCTCTTTGTCTGCACCTCGAAGCCCCCATCCTCTCCACCTCTAGAGCGTTAGAGCCGCCAGAAGTCGAAGAATTAGGGTTTTCTCCCTGAAGCTTGTTTTCTTCGAATTCCGCTGCTGCCGTTGATGTCCTGCTACCGTGGTATGTGCCATCATCTTTGTTGTCACTTGGGCTACCTCCTGGACCTCTCCACGCCACTAGAGCGTCGCCGGAGTTGGATTCCGACAACACCCATACCTCTCTGCCGCTTTGAGCTCACCGCCGGCCGCCACAGTCCACTCCGACCACCAGTGAGCACCTCATTAGATTTGTAATAGCATTAGCTACGTGTTGGTACCACTCACAGCTGGTGAATCGCCGACGCGCGCCGTTGTCGCCGGAGTCTGAAAGTTCGCGTGGGCGATGGCGTCATCTGTTAACGTGGACGTCCACGTGTGCAGCCACTTCATCATCTATGTCGACATGTCGCTTGAGTGTCGTCCTGAGTGTTGCTGCGTTAGCGCCACATGCGCGTACGTGTGGCAGTCCAAACCCTTTGCCAAATCCAATCTCGGTGAACCCAATCTACCGTGGACCGTGTCTATGATACGTAGGGCCCACATGTCAGCCTTAGAGCCCTTTCTCTGGATTTATTTTAATTCAGAAAATCCTAGGGCTGATGTCAACTTGCGTCATATTCTGATTTTTTTTCAATAGAAATTTAATTCGGAATAATCCAGAAATTCCAATTTAGGTATTTCTTTAGGGTTTGAACTTCCAAAAGCTATATCTTCTTCATCCGAATTTCGATTGAGCCCATTCAAATTTCTAAATTCATATAAATTAGAGCTCTATTTTAATGATTTTTTTATTTAATTTTTGTAGTTTGTTTTCTCTCTATTGTTATTTATTTTGTTTATTTCTTCGTTTGCGGGTAGACGTTGATTCTTCAGGGAATTTTGAAGAAGAAGGAGTTCACCAAGATCAAGACCAGTACTAGGCTCTATTCCAAGGCAAGTTGTACCTTTGATCATATTGAACCCGGTTTTCAAAATTACTTTGATTCAATTATTGCATTTACTTTACGTATTTATTTAAATGCTTTTGGGATTAGTTATTATCCTATTTGTTTATATCCACCTTGTCCATTGTTATGTGATAATATTTTATCTCCCTAGATTGGTAATTATTTAGTTGGTGTTATCGTAGCACTAACGTGAGTTGGTTAGATACGAGTAGATTGCTTAGCCATGCAATGGGTCATCATTTCAGGTGAGTTGCAAATATGGATCTGACTAAATGAATATGAAATTTTGTGATAAAACTGTGTGCACTGTGTGCTATTACTCGTTGAAGGCATGCGTTGCACTTAACCAACAGGGTGGGAAAAGATTTAGACTAAGGCAAGTGGTGGAAACTATGCGATATGGTGGAGCTCAGTGCGTTGGATTTGAAAATAATGATTACTTAGTTAGAAATCGGAAGTCTTGCCTTGGTCAATTAAGGACTTAACTTTGTGCGCCATTGAACTGAGCCACAACTGTACGACCACATGTCTAGTATGGGACAGGCCTAACTTAGTAAGTTATGGAGTCTCAACATTGACTACTCAGGTAGTAGGTTAGGCTCTATACTAGGGTGGAGGTGTGTTTCTATCTCCGTGGCGATTCACATTTATGGGCGGTTCACCGTCTTCAGGTACAACGATGTGCGACGGCCTAATTTCCTGTGTGGGTGTTAGTGTTGTCAGTAAAACACATTGGGAGTGTCAATGTTTGAGATGAAGTTTCTGAAACATTTTGTTATGATTAGTGCTAGCTACACTGGTTATATCGTGTAGGTAAAGTGTACAAACTCTGCAGAGTGTTAAACAAATCTATTCGAATAGTTGTGCCGCGGTTATGGGCATGCTCAGGGATTTCACACGAGGGTTAGATTTTCATAAAACAATTGGGAAGGGAGCTGTGTGATTTAAGTCATGTGGCTGTGTGAATACTTTATTTAGGCTTTGTGTCTTTATGAAAACAACTGTTAAATTAATATTGTTTATTTGTTTTAATTTATGTTTTAATCTACTATTCATATTCAATTGCAAATGTTGCATTTCTGCAAAAGAACCATAGAAGCCATTCCGTTGGAATAAGCCATCATGTATACATTGCATTCTGTGGTATGACTTGCAAGTACGGTTGTGTAGTCATGCTTGCTCTAATCACTCAACAGAAGTGGAGGAGTCTTCGCCCGCTTTTGAGGAGTTCTACGAAGGTGCTGATCACTAGGCGTCCCAGTCGGGTGCATGTGGTGAATCGATAGGTTTCCGCTGAAGTTATTTTGTTCTGCTACTTATTTCATTATTGCCAGCCCCGCGAGGCTTAATAAATATAAACTCGATCTTAAGGTCACAACGGTTATTTGTTATTCAAATTACGCATTTATTCTATTATTTCGCCTTGTGTGGATCGATATTCATCTATGTTGATACTGTGTGCACTAGCGTGATCCTGGACTAGTGCGTTATACACAAAGGGTCGAATTACATTTTGGGTCTCGGCAGAGGTGGTATCGAGCCATCTTGTTGAGGCGAGGCGGGCCCACTTGTATTCAATGGTATTGATTGAATACCCATTATTTTGCAAAACAAATTCATATATATATATAGTGTATTCTAGGTATATCATATGTATAGTGTATTCAGCAAAAAAATGAAGATCCTCTCGCCACGGCCTCACAGGCTCACTCGGCCTGAGGCTCACAGTCACCAGTGCCCATTGGCGTCTCGGCCCTCGGCCTCCGGCTCCCACTCGCCACGGCCTCCACAGGCGAGCATGCGCCCGATTCAAGAGCTTAATAATAGGTTTGATGAGGTAAACACAGAGCTACTTAGATGCATGGCATCATTCAATCCATCAATTCATTTCTTTGCTTTTAATGTTGAGAACTTGGTTAAGCTTGTTGGGTTCTATCCACATGACTTTGAATTTGAAGAAATGAACCGGCCGTTTTCGGTTGCACCACTATATCAATGATGTCGAAATGATGAAAACTTCAAAATTTGAGAAGTCTAGCGAGTTGTCTATGATGCTAGTTAAACAAGGAAAGGTTGCTCGGTATGAAATTGTTTATAAGCTTCTCAAATTGGTGCTTATTCTCCTGTTGCAAGCTCTTTGGTGTTGAGAGGGTCTTTTCTATAATGAATTTGATAAAGAACAAGAGAAGAAGCAAGATGGGGCGTAAATATTTGAATGGTTGTTTGGTCACATTGATTGAAAGGAATTCTTCATGCAAGCTAAGGATAAGGACATCATCGCTCATTTTCAAAGCATTAAGGATCGGAAAGTTGTCACTGTAACTTGTAAGTTGTAAGCTTTGTTACCATTTCTTTGTTTTATCCTCTATTTATTTCATATGTTGCCACTTTGATATGTTGATCATTAGTAGCGGACAATTTCAAGTTGTGATCAATTTTATTAATCAATGATCTTGCCACTTAATTACGTGTTATAAAACTATAATTTAGGTTGTCAAATTTTTTTTCTTGCCATCTGCAATTTTGAATACCCATGGTCCAAATCCTGCGCCCGCCTCTGACTGTAGGTGTTGACCTTAGTTTGATTGGTCATCTTTAGAGTGTCCAAACTATTTTCTAAAGCAAAATTAACTTGCAAGATTAATTGAATTGCTTAACTTCTCTTATGTCTCTCTTGACTCAACTATTGCTAAAATTTCCCTTCTTCTCACTGTTTTAATTTGGCTCTTACCCTCTTGTCTGTCTTAGCAGATGCCACGTTTCCAGAACTATGGTGAGCGCAAGGGAGGACTTGCTACAGAACTAGGAAGCTTTTGCAAGAACTCGGTGGATTCGATCGACCGATGTACAAGGGCACTGACTGGGTGGTGAACGGCCGAAGCTATAGAGTGCTTTATCGTTTAACCATCTATGCTCAGAAGGACACTAAAGCCAGCTGTCCTCTGAATATCTCAGTTCGAAGGATGGTCTTTTTAGAAGGAGTCCAGGAATCCTCGCGCCTTGCTATCTTGAGGATCTGTAACATCTACGCTCGCGAGCTTTAGGATACCATCTTTCGCCATCACCCTCATGTCTCTGCAGTAGACCTTCCTTTAAGATACCCATCTACAGATGGAGAGCGCAATGCCATTGTGGTGCATCTTACCCAGTTTGCAGCTACTTAGGAGGAATCCTTAGAGTTGGCCGCAAAAGAGTTGGAGTGCGTCTACGAGACTTTACAGATGGCAGAAGAAAGGATCGCCACACTAGAAGATGCTCTCTATGGTCAGCACGAGCACGAGAAAGACCATGAAGAAAAAGATCCAGAGGAAGACCCAAAAGAGGTAGATGAGCCAGCAGAGCCCGAAGCACCGCAAGAGCTAGTTATGCTTGGATCAGGGACTCCTATTCTCTTTGCACGATTCAGGGCACGGGACCGATTTATGAGGATGCGCGTAGTTCCAAGTCTCTGGCGGGGAGCACCATCGTGGCTGTGGAGGTTATCTCCTCGAGTAGTTCGCTCATGCTTAGGCTAAGTCAGTCGAGGCTTAGTGTGTTTGAGCCGCATCAGTTTAAGATTAGGAGTGTCGCCCTTTAGGCAGTAGTTTGTGTGTTAGGTTCGTTTGTTTTCTTATGTGCGAGTATGAGCTGCAAAGGCCCTTAGGCATTTGTTGCAGCCATGTTAAAACCCTATTAATATAAGTATTTCTGTTGGTTTCTTGAAGCTGTATTTGTTGGGTTTAATCTACCCCCTCGATTAGTTCTTAACTTATCTTGTGCTTACTACCTTATCTAACATATGGAGCATTCGCCAGATGGTTCAGACTCATCACGCTGCTACCAGTGGATCAAAACCCACAGGTGAGAAGAAAATGGCGGAACACCCAGAGGAAGCAGTCCCCAAGTAAGCACCTCCAATTGATTTGCAGAATTTTGGAGCGTTCATGGCAACTCAAACACAGATGATGTACACGATGATGAACGAGATACAAAATATGAAGAATAATCAGAACAACAACAACGCAGCACCAGTCAACCATAGTCATCATGGACCATCCAAGCTTGCGGAGATCATGAGAACTCACCCCCACCTTTTCTGGGCACATCTCACCGGTTGAAACCGATAATTGGCTTCGTGTCATCGAGAGGAAGCTGCTGATCACCCAATGTAGCGATCATGAGAAGGTTCTATACGCCACCCATCAGATGGAAGGCATAGCTGCCGAATGGTGGGAAATCTTTTGTGCCGTGCATGAGACGCCACAAACATTTCCTGGGAAGAGTTTTCAACGGCTTTTCACCAGTATCACGTGCCAGAAGGAATCATTGATCTAAAGAAGGATGAATTTTGTGCCCTCAAGTAAGGAGACATGTCAGTGACCGACTACCTCAATAAATTCTCTCAGCTTACCCGTTACGCCACGAAAGATGTTACCACTGATAAGGCTCATCATAGTCATTTTTTGAAGGGATTAAATACTGGATTGCAAGTCAGTTTGATCACCCATACCTTTCCAAATTTCTAAGAGCTGGTCAACAAAACTTTGATCCTTGAGGATAAGCGCAAAGAGTTAGAGGACAACCGCAAGCGCGAAATGGCTCAGTAAGGGAGTCATCAAGCTCAGCAGAAGCCAAGAACAGTTCCCCAGTAGTTCACTCATTTTCCATTGCATAACTCTTTTAGAAAGCCTGCACCAACCTCAGCACCTCGTCCAGCTGCTCAGAACCTCCGCAACCCTGTGACAGTCAACCCCAATCCCAGGGGCAATCAGCAGAATGGAGCTAGAGTTTGCTATACCTGCCGTCAGCTGGGACACTTCGCCAACCATTGTCCTTAGAAGAGAACAATGACTCCAGTACGCTTCAACCTTGGAGCTATGCCAACCAAGACGCCAGCACCAAGCAACAACGAAGGAGCCTCTCAAGCTACTGGTCAATCCGGAGGAGCACCGCAGTCAGTGGTTAGAGGCCGTGTCAACCACGTTACTATGGAAGGAGCCCAGGAAGCACCCGACGTTGTACTGGGTAAGTTTCTGGTTAACTTAGTACCTGCATAAGTTTTGTTTGATTCTAGAGCTTCGCATTCGTTCTTTTTTGGAGTTTTTGCAACCAAGAACAATTTAGAAGTTATGCGTCTTAAGCATACTCTGTTAGTCCAGTTGCCTGGAGCAGTGTTAAGTTCTAAAGTTGGGTGTTTAGGAGCTAAATTACTCATAGCTGGAGTGGAGTTTCTAGCCAACCTTATTGTCTTAGACACCTAAACCTTAGATGTCATTCTTGGCATGGATCGACTATCTAAGCATAAAACTGTGCTAGAGTGTGGCCGAAGAGTCGTAACAATGAGTACACCAATGGAAAGAAGGTGGAGTTTCTAGCCACCTCAGTGCGTGATGGACATTTGTTAATCAATAACCTGAAGACCGTTGCTTTGGAAGATGTACCTATTATCAGAGAATATCCAGATGTGTTTCTAGAAGAATTACTAGGGATGCCATCAGACCGTGATGTCGAGTTTGTCATCGATCTAGTGCCAGGAACAGCACCAATCTCGAAGAGACCTTATCGGATGTCAGTCGATGAGTTAGCGGAAATGAAGAAGCAGATTGAAGAACTTCTTGAAAAAGGTTATGTGAGACCTAGTTTGTCGCCATAGGGAGCGCCAGTTTTGTTTGTCAAGAAGAAGGATGGAAGCATGAAAATGTGCATTGATTATCGTGCTCTTAATAAAGTCACCATCAAGAACAAGTACCCACTGCCCCGAATCGATGATTTGCTTAATCAGATAAAAGGAGCCGGAGTGTTCTCAAAGATCGAACTATGATCAGGTTACCTTCAGTTAAAGATTTGCCTGAAGGATATTTCGAAGACCGCTTTCTCTATACGGTATGGACATTATGAGTTCTTAGTCATGTCCTTTGGTCTGACTAATGCCCCTGCATATTTCATGAACATGATGAATATAGTATTCATGGAATATTTGGACAAGTTTGTAGTTGTGTTCATTGATGATATGAGGCTTAGCAATCGTTGAGAATCCTTTGATGAAGCGGCGATAATATCCCGCCATCCCCAAGAAACTGCGAATCTAGGTAACGGTCTTGGGCTGTTCCCAGTGCAGTATAGATTTAACTTTACCGGGGTCAACTACTACTCCCTCATCTGTCATCACATGACCAAGGAAATCAACTTCCTTTTTTTCTTCAGAAATCACACTTGCTGAACTTTGCACACAATTGATGCTCTCTAAGTTTCTCCAGTAGCCATGAAACTACGCAAGGGACTTACTTACACTGTGGGTTCACAGTAGTCTTGGTAGCGTAATCTGCTATGGGATTCGATCCTCGGGTGGTTTGATAGTTAGGACATGACATTGTAACGGTCTCGTTATGATATCTCAGTCACACTCCTTCGGAAGAGTGCATGGCAACAGTACGAGGTATTCATATCGTGTGGGTAAAGCTGTACAACTCTGCAGAGTTTAACTAAATCTATTCGAATAGTTGTGTCCCCGGTTATGGACATCACTTGTGGGAAAGCATGCACAGTTAGTTTATGGGAAATTAAGTTTGGGTTATGTTTGGATATGTTATGTCATTATGTTAGTTTGTTCAGATCTAAAATGATATCTTGATCGCGAAATTCGCATGTGACGAAGGGAGAGAAAAAGTTCACTTGGACCCCAGCCTATGAAGAAAGTTTTCAAGAATTGAAGAAGCTTTTGACTTCAGCCCCAGTGTTAACTCTGCTAGATATTCAGAAAGATTTCGATATCTACTGTGATGCTTCGCGTCAAGGACTATGATGCGTCCTGATGCAAGAAGGAAGAGCTGTCGCTTACGCGTCAAGGCAATTGAGACCTCATGAGGAGAATTACCCTACCCGTAATCTGGAACTAGCTGCCATAGTGCATGATTTAAAGGTTTGGCGTCATTACATCATTGGTAACCGCTATGAGGTATACACTGATCATAAAAGTTTGAAGTACATTTTCACTCAGTCTGATCTGAACATGAGGCAGAAAAGATGGTTAGAGTTAATAAAGGACTATAATATTAGAATCCACTATCATCCCGGTAAAGCCAATGTCATTGCAGATGCTTTAAGTCGTAAGAGCTACTGCAATGCTTTGGAAGTGAAAGAGAACTGTCCAGAACTTCATGAGGAGTTTCAGAAGCTGAAGCTAGAGGTGGTAGCTGAAGGATTTGTGGCCAGCCTAGAAGTACAGTCCACCTTGGAGAAACAGATTCGTGAAGCCTAGCCAAATGATCCTGAGGTTAAGGACATCAAGCTCAAAATGGAAGAAGGTAAATTCAAGGACTTCACCAAAGACGATCAAGATATACTGTGGATTAATGGATGTATCTGCGTGCCAGATGTTGATGGTTTGAGACAGCTAATCTTAAAAGAGGCCCATGACTCGATATATTCTATTCACCTTGGAAGTACTAAGATGTACCAGGATGTTAAGAATAAATTTTGGTGGCCAAATCTGAAGTGAGAAGTCGCAGAGTTCGTTGCCTTGTGCGACGTATGTCAGAAGGCAAAGGCAGAGCATCAGAGACCAACTGGTTTGCTGCAACCCCTGAAGATTCCAGAATGGAAATAGGAAGAGATCAGAATGGATTTCATTACCGGTTTGCCCAGGACTCAATCGAGTTATGATTCTATTTGGGTAATAGTGGATCGTTTGACTAAAATTGCCCATTTCTTGCCTGTAAAAACCACCTACTTTGGGGATCGCTTGGCGGAGTTATATATGTTAAGAATCGTTAGTTTGCATTGTGTGCCTAAGAGTAAGAAGATAGTGTCAGATCGAGGATCTTATTTCACCTCTCATTTTTGGCAGAGTCTATGTGAAGCATTGGAGACTCATTTGAATTTCAGTACTGCATATCACCCTCAAACAGATGGGCAGACTGAAAGAGTTAATCAAATATTGGAAGATATGTTGAGAGCTTGTGCTCTAGCTAATGCTACCAGTTGGGATAAAAGTTTGTCGTATGCAAAATTCTCGTACAACAACAGTTATCAAGCTAGTTTGCAAATATCACCATTTGAAGCTTTGTATGGTCGTGCATGTAGAACCCCTCTGAACTAGTCAGAAACAGCCGAGCGTAAGGTATTCAGACCAGACATTATTCAGGAAGCAGAAGAACAAGTGTCTATGATCAGAGAAAGATTAAAGATAGCTCAGTAGAAGCAGAAGAGTTATGCTGATAACCGTCGTCGTGATCTCAGCTTCGAACCAGATGATTTTGTTTATCTTCGAGTTACTCCCTGAGAGGTGTCAAAACATTTCATGCCAAAGGGAAGCTTGCCCCTAGATTGTTGGTTCATTCAAGATTGTGAATCGTCGAGGAGAAGTTGCTTATCAGCTTGAACTGCCGCAGTCATTAACAGGAGTGCATGACGTGTTCTATGTCTCTCAGTTAAAGAAGTGTCTTTGTGTACCGACATAACAAACCCCCTTGGATTCAATTGAGTTAAAAGAGGATCTCACTTATAAAGAGCGACCAGTCAAAATTTTGGATGTCGCAGAGTATCAGACCGGAAGCAAGACCGTTCATTTTTTAAGGTCCAGTGGAGCTACCACTCAGAAGGAGAAGCAACGTGGGAGCGTGAAGAGAAGCTAAAAGCTGAGTTTCTTAGCATTTTTTTTAGCTAGCCTAAATCTCGGGGTCGAGATTCCTTTAAGGGAAGATTTGAAACATCCCAATTTTCTGAGCGTTAAAAATCTTTTGTTTAGTTAGTAGTTGGAAAATTCACCCTTGAGTTTCATTTGAATTTTAATTCAAGCTTAATATGAATTTTCAGTATCCATTTAATATGATTAATGTTAACATCAACATTGGTCAAAACTATTTTATTCGGGGTTCTATGTGCTTGGATATATTTTCTAGAATTTTTTCGAGTTCATTTGCTATTTTCTAATCGCCATTAGTGTTTTCTGTATTTTCTAAAATAGAAAACCTATTTAAATTCTTGGAAAATCTCTTGGGCCAAATCTCCTTGGATTTGGCCCACTTTTGCTCGCTCCGGCCTAGCCCACGTGGCCTTTGCCTTTTTCGCGCCAACCCCCGCGCGCGCTCCTCCCTTCTGCGGACAGGTGGGTCCCACCTGTCAGGTCATCGTCTACCTCGCGTCTTCATCTCTGCGCGAGCCTCCGCCATCGACCGCCATTGTTGAAGCTTGAGCTTCGTCCGATAAAATCTTTTCCAATGGATAGAATCCCGTAGTGATACGTTTTCTGAATCCTCTTATCCTCCACACCTTTATCCATAAATATCTTATCCCGAATTCGTTTCAATCTCCAAATCCAACTCGTGTTCATCTCGGACTCGATTTGGACGTTTATTTATCTGGCACGCTCGGGCCCTATACAAGGCACCCTGAGGTTCGCCTCTCCATCCGCACTTTGAAGCCCCCATCCTCTCCACCTCTAGAGCCCTAGAGCCGCCGGAATTCGAAGAATTAGGGTTTTCTCCCCGAAGCTTGTTTTCTTCGAATTTCGCCGCCGCCGTTGAAGTCCTACCACTGTGGTCTATGCCATCATCTTTGTTGTCGCTTGGGCTACCCCCTAGACTTCTCCATGCCGCCGGAGCATCGCTGGAGTTGGATTCCGACAACACTCGTACCTCTCCGCTACATTGAGCTCGTCGTCGACTGCCACAATCCACTCCGATCACCAGTGAGCACCTCATTAGATTTGAAATAGCATCAGCTACGTGTTGGTACCACTCACCGCCGGTGAATCGTTGTCATGTTCCGTTGTCATCGGAGTCCGAAAATTCGTCGGGGTGATGACGTCATCCGTTGACGTGGACGTCCACGTGTGCAGCCACCTCATCATCTGTGTTGACGTGTCGCCTACATGTCATCCCGAGTGTCGCCACGTCAGTGCCACGTGCGCGTACGTGTGGCAGTCCAAACCCTTTGCAAGATCCAATCTCGGTGAACCCAATCTACCGTGGATCGTGTCTATGACACGTAGGGCCCACATGTTAGCCTCAAAGCCTTTTCTCTTGATTTATTTTAATTCAGAAAATCCCAGGGCTGATGTCAGCTTGCGTCATATTCCGATTTTTCAATACAAATTTAATTCGGAATAATCCAGAAATTCCAATTTAGGTATTTCTTTAGGGTTTGAACTTCTAAAAGTCATATCTTCTTCATCCAAACTCCGATTGAGCCCATTCAAATTTCTAAATTCATCTAAATTCGAGATCTATTTTAATGAGTTTTTTTTAAAAAAATTTGGAGTTCATTTGATCTCTGTTTTTATTTATTTCTTCATTTGCGAGAAGACGTTGATTCTTCGGGGAATTTTGAAGTAGAAGGTGTTCACCAAGATCAAGACCAGTACCAAGATCTATTCCAAGGCAAGTTGTACCTTTGATTATATTAAACCCAGTTTTCAAAATTACTTTGATTCAATTATTGTATTTACTTTAAGTATTTATTTAAATGCTTTTGGGATTAGTTATTATCCTATTTGTTTATATCCACCTTGTCCATTGTTATGTCATAATATTTTGTCACCCTAGATTGGTTATTATTTAAATGGTATTATCATAGCACCAACGTGGGTTGGTTAGATACGAGTAGATTGCTTAGCCATGCAACGGGTCATCATTTCAAGTGAGTTGCAAATATGAATCTGACTAAGTGAATATAGAACTTTGTGATAAAACTGTGTGCGTTGTGTGCTATTACTTGTTGATGGCATGTGTTGCACTTAACCAACAGGGTGGGAAAAGATTTAGACCAAGGCAAGTGGTGGAAACTCTGTGATATGGTGGAGCTCGGTGCGTGGGATTTGGAAAGAATGATTACTTAATTAGGAATTGGAAGTCTTGCTTTGGTCAATTAAGGACTTAACTTTGTGCACCATTGAACTAAGCCACAACTGTATGACCACATGCCTGGTATGGGATGGGCCTAACTTAGTAAGTAATGGAGTCTGTGCCAGGGTGGAGGTGTGTCTCTATCTTTGTGGCAATTCACATTTATGAACGGTCCGCCGTCTTCAGGTACAACGATGTGCAACGGTCTAATTTTCTGTGTGGGCGTTAGTGTTGTCAGTAAAACACATTGGGAGTGTCAATGTTTGAGAAGAGGTTTTTGAAACATTTTGTCATGATTAGTGCTAGCTACACTGGTTATATCGTGTGGGTAAAGTGTACAAACTCTGCAGAGTGTTAAACAAATCTATTCAAATAGTCGTGTACGCAGTTATGGACATGCTAAGGGATTTCACACGAGGGTTTGATTTTCATAAAACACTTGGGAAGGGAGTTGTGTGATTTAAGTCATATGGCTGTGTGAATAATTTGTTTAGGCTTTGTGTCTTTGTGAAAACAACTGTTAAATTAATATTGTTTATTTGTTTTAAATTGTGTTTTAATCTACTATTCATATTCAATTGCAAATGTTGCATTTCTGCAAAAGAACCATAGAAGTCATTCCATTGGAATAAGCCATCATGTATACATTGCATTCTATGGTATGACTTGCGAGTACAGTTGTATACTCATGCTTGCTATAATCACTCAACAAAAGTGGAGGAGTCTTCGCCCACTTTTGAGGAGGAGTTCTACGATCGATGGTGCTTATCACTAGGTCTTGATCCTAGTCGGGTGCCTGTGGTGAATCGATGGTTTCCGCTGAAGTTATTTTGTTGTGCTACTTATTTCATTGTTGCCAGTCCTGTGAGGCTTAATAGATGTAAACTCGACCTTAAGGTCACAACAGTTATTTGTTATTTAAATTACTTGTTTATTCTATTATTTCGCCTTGTGTGGATCGATATTCATCTATGTTGACACTGTGTGCACTAGCGTGATTCTGGACTAGTGCGTTATACACAGAGGGTTCAGAATTGTATTTTTGGGTCCCGACAGATGTGGTATCAGAGCCAGATAACAAGGAAGTCCTTGCAATTCCAGAAAAATTTACTGTGGTGACCCAAAATCGGATATGTTTCAAGTCAATGATTGCACTGGAGGCTGAAAACTTAACATGAAACGAAAATGATTTTGAGTGCCGGATATGTGTCTTATGTTAGCTCCCATGGATCAGTGGCTAACATACACATATCCAAATACAACATTGCATCACATACATACTCAAACATACAAGAATAGTAGAAACATTATTACAACATCAACAAATAGAACCTTATGGTTCGATTTTGCATAAGAGGACCGACCGGCCAAATTTAATTATAAAAGAAATAAGTCGCAGCGGAAGATAACTTAGAAATAAAAGAATTAACCAGGTTGGTATGCCCAAATCCACAAGCAACCAACTGGAGTTAAAGTCGTTGCATATGCGGTACTAAACCCGATTCGAACGACGTTCTCACCTGCAGCATGGACAATCCGATTGAGTACGAAAACGTACCTGCAAGACTTACAAATAGTAACATATAATAAATGCATTCAAGTATCAAAGGATAGGCTAACATGGTTCATTTTCAGTATAAAGCAATGTTTTTCATTGAGATAACCTGTATAGATTCAAATTGCTATTTGTCAAACATTTAGAAACAATAGATAATAGTAGGTATCTCAATTCATAATCAACAACAGTAGGTACTCCAATTTATACTCAACACACGAACTTCCGTTCGTGACATATATGATTCCTTAACAAATCAACACGCGAACTTCCCGTTCTTGACAACATACAAGTTCTGGACAATTCATCCCACGAACATAACATTTCCAAACATACCCTGACCCAAAACCCATAAGCTAACTATGCATGGTTTCACCAGGCGATGTTCATAACCGGGGACACGGCTATTCGAATAATTTATTAACTTTGCAGAGGTGTACAGCTTTACCCACACGATATGAATATCTCTCAATGTCGGCCAAAGCACTCTTCCATAGGAGTGTGACTGAAATATCATAACGAGGCTATTGCAAAGCCATGTCCTAACTAGCAAACCACCCGAGGACAATACTCCATGCTAGGCTATCGTTCGCCTGAACCACGGTTGAACCTCGTTGTGTAAGTAAGTCTCTTGCGCACAAGCGACCCTTAAGGGCAAGTAAGGCGCAACTTAACATGCCCCCACTAGATTGACAACACAACAACAACAGTAACAACAACAATTGTCAAACTAATTGTATTTTGATAGCTAACACACAACAAATTATTTAGCTAAGCCATCACCCATAAACCCAGCATGTGGTTGCATGCTAGACTTTGTTCGACACACCATAGACCGGCCCTTAATCACCCAGACGGGGCTACACGAGTTCGAGACAGCCTCCCTTCATCACTCTATCACCCGTCCAAGTCCAACACACAATAACCCCCACCCAACAAGTCCACAAAACCAGATTCGAAGATCTAGACACATTCCTCAATTTACATTAAATTCCATTAAAATTCAATTCAATCCACTGACTGATGGACTAGCTCTATCAACCGCTTTCAACTACTAGTATGGATAAGCCTCGATCTATCCTACAACAAAAAATTCCCATACATACATATATCCTAGGCAACAATTAATCAAAGTGATATCAACATTCTAGGAAGGTAATGCAGCAAGGAGGACATATCTAAAGGTTCCCATTTGACATACAATACTTGAAATTAAAGCGGTGCATTGAATACTTGAAAATCAACATAAATACTTTTGAAACTAATAGAAAAAGCAACATGTATCAAAGGAGGGGATTGCTTGCCTTTGCTGGGGTAGTCCAGGTGCTACTGAGTACACTCTCGATCAAACTTGAATCTTTGTAAACTATCGAACGAACGAAAACATCGAATAAGAAAGAATAACGCTGAATCAAGTCAAAACTTCAAATTCATCCAAAATGCATGAAATTTACACAGTAAGTATATTATGATTTTATATAAATTTAGGTCAAATAATTATTAGATTTGGAGGTAGTATGCGAAAGTTATAGCAGTTTGAAAATCAAATTGGAAGAAAATCCAAAAAAACCACAGTTCTGTAGCTTCTGTTCGAAAATCATTGTTTCTGCAAAATTTTGTAGAATAGTGGTGGAGATAAGGGTTACATGGTCAGCTATAGAATAAAAATTTGTGATCAATAAAAATTGGTTCATCCCATTTGGAGTTCATATGAATTTCTTATGAATTTTTGAAGTTAATTCAATTTCTAGTGTAAAAATAATTCTTTGCCGAATTTAATTCTAAATTTGAATTTTTTTGGGACAGTAACATGTTAAAAAAATACCATGTGAAATTACAATAAAAATGCAAACCAACAAAATTGATTTCATTCAATTTGGAGTTGTTTTGTATTAGTTATGAATTTTTAAAATTATTTTATTTTACAGTGCAAAATTAATTTACATCGCAAGGGTGGTGGCATGCGGGCGCTGGCACAGAGCTGGCGCATCGGCGGACGAGTGTCGGGACACGCACGATGCGCTCTGGGCACGAGCGGCACATCGTGGTGCGTTCTAGGCCAGGTCAGGGTCAGGATGGACTGGGGGGAGCTGGGATGAGCCCAAAATGGGTTTGGGGAAAGGAGATTTGAATTTTGAGGGAAAAAGAGTTGAACACTTTGAATTCGAATTCAAAATTTGGACAATCCCAAAAATTGGATGTTACAAGTGACAGCAGAGGTTACTTGGTTGAGTGGCTACTTGCAGATTTTGGAGTGCGTGTGATGGGACCTACTACTCTTTTGTCTGATAGTATAGGTGCTATCAGTATTGCCCATGACCCAGTGAAACATGAGCTCACCAAGAATATTGGTGTGGATGCTTTATACACTCGCTCATAGGTGCTGGAGGGAGTACTTGCTTTACAGTTTGTACCCTCAGAGTTACAGGTTGTTGACTTCTTCATGAAGCCACAGACTAGGAACCTATTTGAGGCCATAAAGAGCATGACGAAGATGACAGACGTACCCATCGGGAACAGAATATCCAGAGGTGGTGGCAACAGTGGCGGTGGAGGTAGACGTGGAGGTGATAGGAGCAACTGAAGTGGACGGAAGGTGGAGGCAGTCAAGGATATAGAGACCCTGATGATCCCTACGGCGCTGACCAGTCCCAAGTATGGTCCCTATCTATCAGTCTTGGACGAAACAAGAGTGCGAGTCAAAACCAACAGTACATCCAAGATCGGTAAGCTGACCCAACGAGAGAATCTGCATGATAAGCTAGAGAACATGGGAAATAGCTGGAACAGAAAAATCAGTGGACAATAGAGTGCCCTGACAGCTGACAGACAGAGGAGTACCATCTACTGTCTGAATAGAGATCAAAAAAATAGGAGGTCCTACTGAAGTGAGAGATGTGGAGTATGGTGTCATGTGGAAAGAGGCACCAGAATCCAGAAGCCAAGAAGTACCTAGAGAAGACATCTGAGCTAGGTGATAGAACCTCTGAGTGTGTGTGAGCTCTTGAAGTAGAGCTGACAGCGCTAAAATGAGTCACCTCGCTGAGAAGGTCCTGATGTGGTAGTCTATCCTCCCATCGAGAACGGGCCTCCCTACCCCCCCCCTTGGATCGTCCACCCCCACCTCTTGTGGTTGTGCCCAAAGTTCTTGCAATAATTGCACTGAACCCCAGTTGGTGCAAAAACAGGAGCGGAAATAGACACCTAAGGAGGGACTATAGTCGAAGCAGAAACCGTCGGTGTAGTCAAAGAAGAAAGGGTAACAAGCATAGTCGGAACAAACTATGCTCCTAACCCGCGGCGAAGCTCCTCTGCATGAAGCGTCGAAAGAGGCTCGGTGAATATCAGTCATGGTGAGTGGCTCAGCAGTTGAGCCTTAACAGGCTAAAACTCTGGGCGAAGATGACAGACGAAGTTATAAAGGTGAAGGCGGTCATGATCTACCTTCTGCACCTTATGACACTCTTGGCGGAGCGGAGAAGCCAGCTCGTCCAGCTAGCACCAAAGACCAGCCAGGGCTCAGAAGAAGTCGTCGACAGAGGAGTCCTCCTAGCAAAGTGTCTCTAACTCATGTTGAAGCAAAAAAAGAACTGAGCATCGTTGCTCTGCTGGTATCGCTCACGCAAGTACTCCCAGATTTGACGAGTGGAATGCAGACCAACAATGTCTGGCTAGATGGAGTCGTTGACGCAGACCACCAGGATGGCTTGAACACGGGCCTCATCGGCACACCAGCACTCAAAAGCATCTATGGCATACAAAAAGGCCTCATCGATGGCGTCGGCGATGGCGTGGCGACCTCGCCTCATACAGGCGGCCTCATCTTTGGCAGGAGGTGCAAAAGTAGGCTGTCTGGAAGGAGACTAAACCGGTGACAGTGGACAAGGTTGAACACCAGTGACATGTCCCCAGAGGCAAAGTCCATCGAGCGTGATCTCCACGAGTGAAGACCACAACCTGTAGTTAATCCTATGGAGCTTTGTTCCTGAGAATGGGATCACAGATGATGGAACGGAAGCCATTGGTAGGCAGCGCTGGACGGTGCAACAACCAAGGAAACGAAGTCTAACAGGCGACGCGGGATGGCGCGGCGGTTAAATTGACCTTTTTTTGTTTTTTTTACTGAAACTATGTTTCGATTTTGTATAGAAACCGATACGGTTTCTAACAGACCATATCTATTACACTACGCGTATGCTCGCGGGTGACCTAGCAGCGACCGATGGTGATAGAGGCGCTAGCAGCCGGTGGCGATAAGTGGCGACATCGGTGATTTGGCGATAGCGGCAATTGCTTGGTGGCATAAGATAAAGCGGTGGCGGTGGCGCAAGCGAATAAGTATGCAGCGGCGGCAACGAAGCTAAGCGTCGAGATGTGCCAGCATCGAGAGATGTGCCAGCATCGGGCTGTGGCTAGACGAGGTGGCCTCGAGCGGCAGCCCACGATGGCTTCGTGCGGCGGCGGTCTCAGACGGCGGGGCTTCGGGCGGAGGTGGCGACTGGGCAAACAGCGATGGCGTCTGGTGACCAGGCGAGCGGCGACGGGTGCGATGAGCGAGCTTCGGGATGACAGTGGAAGTAGCTAGGTTAGATGCCTAGCTCTGATACCATGTTATGAATATTGTGTGTATATTCATGAGGCCCAATGAGCAACATATATAGGGAGTACAAGGGGGATATGCTATATATAGATAAGGAAATACAAAAGAGGATTCCTATTTTAACAAACATCTCCTGTGTAATGCCCCAAATGTTTGAGCTACCATTTGATTTGTCTGATATTGGACAAGAACTCGTGAACCAAGAATAGTTGTTGATGGAATTATCTTCTCTACCACTCCATAGGAAGAAAAAACCTTGTGGATCTTCTCCATGGTTATAGGCTATAGCAGGTGATGAATGATAACAGAAAGCACTCGCCTATTTAAACTTGGACTTTTGTTAAGCACTTGGTGTGCATATCCTCCGACACTTCCTTGGCTCCTCTCGGGATGATGCCCAATGGAATTCCTGCTCCAATACAAATTATATGAGCTATGTGTTACTGTGGACGGGTTGTTGTGGCTTCTGTGAGGACCCCCGGGTTATTCCCGTAAGACCGCAGCCTTCTCGGTCTTATGGAAATAACTCTGTGCCTCAAGTAAATGGATTCCAACTTAACTCCACCTAAATGAGAGGCTCGACCGAAACTAGAGCCCCGACAATCATGCGTGCGGCTCCTCTACAAGCACTGCATGATGATCGGTTCTCCAATGGTCCAAGCACTACACTTAGTGAGTTAAAATGGAATTCATTACAGCGAGTATGAGATCATGTTGGCTCCCAAGATCAATGATCAACACGCTCATACTCTCATACAACGTTGATTACATCCATACAACATTCATACAATGACATAAATAAAGACTTACATCATAATAGTTCAAGTATACAATGATTACAAAAGGGCCAACCAGCCAAATTCACTTAAACACTTAGAGTGGCAGCAAAAACAACATAAATAAATGAAAAGTCCATCAAGGTATGCCCATAACGCATCGGCAACCGACTGGGGGTTAAATAATAGCACTACTTGTCAGTGTCGCCTAAATCGACACTAACGAGCTCATCGGGCTCGTAGTCTTCCTCACCTGAATCGTTGCAGCCAGGTTAAGTACAAAATTGTACTCGCAAGTCTTACACAAAGATAAAATTAGTTATACATAATGGACATTCAAAGGATAGCATTAGTGGCTTTAGTTTTGCAGAAAACGCAACAATTTTCAACCTACACATACTAGTTTACCAATTGCCATTTTAAAAACAGATTTGAAGTAGAAGTAAACATGTGATAAAGTAATACATTAATGAACAAATGAATCATTCAAAAACCAAAGTGGCAACCCACTTTGATATACTAACATGTATGAACAACCGTTCATGCCGAATACCAAGTTGTACCCACAAATTTTAATTCAAAGTCTAAAATTAGTGACCACCCAACTCAAGCGATCGTCCATAACCGTGGACACGGCTATTCGAATAGATTTATCTCTATAGAGGTATACTACTTTACCCACACGACTCAACTAGCCCGTAAGCCTCCGGATGCCTCCGAATAATGACACAGTTCCTTTGGTATGACGGCCGGGGAAATTGAGATTCGGTACTTTTCGGCAAGAGAGTGGTATTATGCCAGGTCCCCCTTGCGAGATAAATCCGCTAACTTAGTACAAACAACAGATAGCATTTGCTAAGCGGGCTCACAAGTTATGTTGGATATACCGATGCAATGTAAATAAAGAAAAATGGTGCTCCTATACACATTATAGAAAATTACATCGGCTCCTACGAACAAATGATCGAACACAAATGTCCTCATACCACCTGGAACCCAACTCAATCAAAACCTTCCCCCTACTTGACCAAGTGGCTCCCACCCCGCATGTGGTAGCACGAGTTTTACTTGAATTAACGACGTCACCAAAATTCGGTCCTAGTTGGTCCGGACAAGTCAACCACATACCCGATCTCGTGCACAAAGGCACCCTCACTAGCAACCACTTGTCGAGACCCCAAAACTCTTTTAAATTAACAAAGTTTATGTAAGACCAAGAGGTTTTTGGTCATGATATTTGATGATGAACACATTGACAATAAGCTAGACTTAGTCTCAGTTCTTAATCATGAATACATTGTCTCTGGAACTTGTTTGTGCTCTTCAACTGTCTTGCATTTGAGTTACATCGGTTCTGCTGAAAATCAGTTCTTGTCGGGATTATCGGTAGTCTGGCTTTGTACATCTTGAGAACTACGAAGCGCGGTATGACCATGGTGTCTGCAGTAGTACCGCAGTCTTATTAGATCTGATCTGGAGCGTCCACATGGCAAAAGGGCTTTGTTACGAAGTTTTTGAGCTTTTTCGTGTTTTGTAATATCTGAAGCGTTGTTTTCACGGAACTACCGCTTTGCGGTAGTACCACGAGTAGTTTACGGTAGTACCGCAAGTCATTTTCTCTAGTGCGTTTTGCTAGGTTCGTTAGATCTTGATCTAACGGCTGATTTTGATATGAACGTTTGGACCGTCTGAACTCCTCAAGGAATGTGAGCCTTTGATCTGAAATCTAACGGTTGTTATTGATGTAACGTTCGGACCGTCTGAGATGAAAGCATTGTGAGCCGTTGATTTGAGATCCGACGAATGAAATCATCTCGGACTTGCTCTGATACTCTTAAGATCGGCGGTATGTGAAGCGCGATGCGATCGGCCCATGAATCTGGGCGTCCACGTGTCAAAGGCGTTGTTACGAGGTCTTTGCGGATGTTTGTGGAAGCGGTAGTACCGTGGGTTTGCGGCGATAATACCGCGCTTGGTTTTCGAAAAGAACTTCGGCAGTCTTGTTAAGTCAAATTCGGTTGTTCGCCGAGAGCGAACGCAGCCATGAGACGGTAATCCGCATGAGTTGGTTGGCGGTAATACCAAGAAGGCGGTAATATCGCAAGAAGCGCGGTATGGATTTTCGAAGCGATGTTTTGGAAGTTTTGGAAGATCTTGAGATTTCCGATGGCGGTAGTTCGCGATGTTTTGAGTGAATGCGACGGCGTGTCTTGCGGTAATCTGGGATGCATAATGACGGTAGTCTGGATTGTACTCTGGAAAGTTGTTGCTTTGGAGAGTTATTTGCGGATTTGTTGATTTTATAAGCTTTATTTTGTTGCATGATGTATGATAGTGTTTATGGGTGTGAGTGAGCTAATGGATGGTCAAGTTGGAGAACTTGTGCCAAGAATTGGTTTCCTTGATCTGTGCATGTGCAGGTTAGGTGTTGAGGGCGAATCACGGTCGATGGACGGGATTGACTTCGGACTAGGATGGGGAATCTGAGGTCTTGGAAGTCGTGGATGTCAAGAAGTGGTTTGGATCGCCTTTGGAGCGCGTGGAGATCAAGGGGTGCATCTTTGGAAGCTACGGGATGGAGTCTGGAGGCTTATGGCATGGAGTTTTGGAAAGACAGTTTTGGAAGGAGTTCCAAAAGCTGGTTGTTTTGAGATAGAGTCCGTATTGGTGTCATGTTGGATGTGAATAGGACTCTAGCCTATAAGAAGAGGCGAGAGGTGCACTTTGTGGGTGTCTGATTTTAGGGTTTTTGACGATAGCTTGTTACGCTATTTTGCTATGGTTTAGAGGTCTTTTGTTTTGGGGCTTTGAGGGTGATTGCTGAAAGCCTTGTAGACCTAAATCAAGAGTGATATATAAAGTTCAGATTCGTTCAACTTTGGTTCTCGATTTGTTGATCTTCTTTGTGCTTTGAGGTGATACTTCTTTGTGAAGTTTTTCAAGTCATCCAAAGAAGTTCTTTGGAGTTCTTGATAACAAAAAGAAGTTGGAATTAGGGGGTCTATTCGCTGCAATCATTCAACCCCCCCTTCTGATTGCCATTACGATCCTACAGTTTAACTCATAAAATAGATATGAAGATCTGGAATAACAAGAAGATAAGAAAGTGTGTGTCTCCCATAATTGTCAGGTTATTCCTTACAATCAATCTACCGCATCTAGACTTGCATGGCTAAGCAATCACATACAATATATTATACACAACCTAACTTAAGCATGCAGTACTAGAATAATTCAAGGATAACCTTAATGAATAGGATATAACTAGCTACACATCACAAAAATAGCGACATAACAAAAATAGCATGTAAGTAATTATCATTGCACTAACTTATAAAAAACTGGGATCAAATATAATGCAAAAAAAATTTCAAATGATGCTTGCCTTGTTGGTAGATCAATTTCTCACTCTCGGTGGTGTAAGAGTCAATATCAATCGCTTCGGGATCTATAAAATTAACGATATCGATAAACATCGAGAAATGCCTCAAAAATCGAATTGCTCAAAAATGTATGAAGTTTTTACAGTGGATAGTTCATGATTTTAGATGAATTTAGGTGAAAGAATTTTTCCATTTTGATTTAGTATGTGAGAGTTATAGCCATTTGAATCTCAGCTTTCCTTTAAAATCCAAATTAGTCAAATTGGTTACTGTTCATTCATTTTAATTATTTAGCCAAAATTTGCAGAGCAGTGGTGAGGATGAGGATCATATGGATGGATAGAGAATATCAATACAAGACCAAAATAACTTGGTTCATCTCATTTGGAGTTTTTATGAATTACTTATGCATTTTCAAAGTTATCAGCTTTTTCTATTGTAAAAATAATAGGGTTAAGGATCATTTTCCAAAATTATATTCTCTACTACAGAGACATGTTTAAAACAAATTTTGAAATAAAGTTCACTAAAAATGAAAATTAGTAACACTGGTTTACCCATTTTGGAGTTAAGATGAATTAGTTATGCATTTTTGAAGTTATTCTTATTTTTCAGTGTGCAAAAATTCATTTTCAGATTTTTCAAGGCATTTATTACTTTTCTTACCTAGCGCTTTCCTAGCCGCAGTCACTGACTAGCGGGACCCAGTGAATAGTGTCCTTTTCTATTTAACTTCGGTTTAGATCTGTCTTGACATGTGGGGCCCATAAATCGTGGATCGGGTCCATCGATCTGTCGGCGCTTAAGCGGCCGGGCCCACACGTCAGCCGCTCTATGGCTTTACTTAACATGTTTGATTTCTGTGCATGGTCCCACATGTAAGTGACTCATCTAATACCTTAAGACAACAGTTAAAGACTAAGTAATCATTATCTCTTAATTAGCAGGGTTTTTTTTGTCAGAATCTGCCCCTGCGATGGCGAGTCGACATATGACAACGGGCCTTCCCGTCCAGTGCTGCCAGCTGACTCGCCGGTGCCGTGCTGCAATGAGCCAAACAAAGCTTGGGATAACCCGCAATATTTGTGCACATTTGGGTGGTGGTGGCAACGGTGGAGGTGGACAATACCAGCAGCGAGTTAGAGAGGGACGGCGCTGTCATGCGGCCGAAACATGCATGTGCAATGTAAAGCTCCGCAGCGTCTTACAAGTGGGTGCCCAAGGCTCTAGGGACTACTAGTGAGCTACCTGAGCGAAGAGGATGCTCGGGGAAGCTTAGAGTCGGCTGGAGCATCGTCGGTGTCGGAGAAGATGATGGAGGCAGTGCGGTTCAATGTGGAGAGAAGATCCTGAGGAGAACCAAGACAAGTGAATGCTCGGGATAGCTCAAAGATCGTCAGAAGATGTTGTAAGAGCAAGGAATTGAAGCATGGCTTACCAAATCAAAGTGGGAGGTGAAAGGACTGTTCTTCGACCGAAAAGGGGAAATCTTCAATTCACCAAGAACCTGTCGTGCATTGATGAAATTGATTGAGGGGTTTTCAATCTTATGTTCAAAGGCACAAGGTGACGTGGTGGATTGAGGACCATACCTCCTGGAAGTGAAGAATGGCACTTGGATGTCCTCAGGTGCGCGCTCTGGAGCTTCACGGAGCACGAAGATGGACCGTGAGCTACAAGGCAAGGTAGGAGCTGGTATGAACAAAAATGGAAACAGTAATGAACGTAGAGAAGAGAGGAACCACCCGGTTGAAGCTTACCCGAGTAGGGAGCTAGCAATGGCGTCCTCCTCCTCTGCCGAAAAGAGGAGAAGTGAGGGAATGGGAAGGCGTGGAGACAACTTAAGCTCAACTGAGAGACGGAACGAAGGCGGCGTCACGGCCCAAAGCTCTGGGAGTGGTCGAAGTCCGCGGTGGATTCACGGTGTTGACAGGGCGACGCAGCATGCGACGGGAGCATGGCGATCACGCTCTGAGCGAGCCAACGGGAGGAGGAAGAAGGAACTGACAGCTCAGGCCCACCTTGTCAGTGGCTCAGCACGTGCGTGCGAGTAACGTTCGGGTCACGATTTATGGGCGGTCCGATCAATATCCAACGGTCCAGATTCGCCGCGTTGTCGGGCAGTTCAAATAGCTCCGCTCGATCTGGGCAGTTGAATTCACATCGGACGGTCCGTGCATGTTAGGTTTGGCACGGTGCAGCTAGGGAGTTGGGTCCAGTCAAGAGGCTCAGGTCGGGGTTGGGTCCGGGCCCGAGGAATAGTATAGAGTTGACTAGTTTTGATTTAATATGATTCTAGTTGGACTGAGCTACCAAAATTAGCAAATAAATTCCTAAAAATTTGAAATAAATCATAGGGGTTCCTGGGAAGGTCTAGTACTTATAAAAAGTCTTAAATCTTACTGTTCATGATATACTCTGCATAGTTTAAAACCAAACCTTGAATAGGTTATTATATTGTGTTTGAATTTTCTAAGGGTTGAATCTAGTCCCATAAATTTGGAAAAAATTATATTTATTCGTGATAATTATTATATTATTTGAATAAATTATTTATAGATGATGATCATAAGTTTTTGTTTGGAGTTAAATTTTGAAGTGTAGTTTTAACATTTGTTAGAGATTTTTCAAGTGCAATAAATCATGCAAAAGTCCCCAAACATGTTGCATGCTAATGAGATGCATCCTAATTATCATTTATTAAAATGGGGATGTGACAAACCTCCCCCCTTACAAAAGATCTCGTCCCCGAGATCTGGGTAGGTTGGAAATTGAATTGGAAGGCTCTAATAGGAAATACAACATCTGTTGTTTTGATTTCCTTCAAAGATAGTGCTAAGATATCCTACAAGGTTACAATGAGTGATTATTAGATTTTCCTTACCACTGCTTTGTTTAACCTTCCCTTTCTTGATTCGAAGGCACTTCAAGCAGAAGGAAAAAGATCTAGATATTCATTTCGCATATGGTCTTCACGGTACCAAGTTGCTTCATCTTCAATATGGTTGGTCCACTAAACTTTGATGAATTTGATGTTGCGATTTCTCGTCTTGCGCTCCGTTTCTTCAAGAATACGAATCGGGTGCTCCCAATAAGAAAGATCGGGTTGCAAGTCAAGTTCTTCCAACTCAGCCGCTTTAGTTGGGAGGCGAAGGCACTTCTTCAGTTGTGAAATATGGAACACGTCATGCACATCTGAAAGTGATGGTGGCAACTCCAATTGATAGCCCACTGGTCCTAGTTTCGGTAGAATCCGGAATGGTTTGATGTAGCGAGGTGCCAATTTGCCTTTAACTTGGAAACGATTCGCTCCTTTCATTGGAGAGACTTTAAGGTAAACATGATCATCCACCTCAAAGCTCAACTCGCGACGACGACGGTCGGCATACGACTTCTAACGAGATTGGGCCGTCCAAAGTCGCTCCCGGATCACACGAACTTGCTCTTCGGCATCCTCCACCAAGGTTGGACCATAGAATGGTATCTCCCCAACTTCGGACCAGTTCAAGGGTGTCCTACAAGCTCTTCCATACATCGCCTCGAAGGGTGACATTTGTATACTTGATTGGAAGCTATTGTTGTAGGAGAACTCTGCAACGGTAAGCACTTCTCCTAATTCTTACTATAGGATAGCACACATGCTCGGAGAAGATCTTCCAAAACTTGATTCACCCTCTCAGTTTGTCCATCTGTTTGCGGGTGGTAAGCAGAGATAAAAGATAGATTGGTCCCCATTGCTTTATGCAAGCACTTCCAGAAATGGGATGCGAACTGAGGACCTCGATCTGAGACTATCACCTTCGGCACACCATGGAGACAGACGATTCTTGAAAGTGATGAAGTCCATACTGACTTCCTCCCACTTTCATTTTAGAATGGGCGATGGTTGGAGAGTACCTGCTGGCTTCAAATGCTCAGCCTTGACTCTCTAGCATACATCACACTCGGCAACATATTGCGCGATCTGCCACTTCATTTGACTCCACCATAGCCTTTTCTTCAGGTCTTGATACATCTTGGTACTCCTGGGGTGGATCGAGTACTTAGAGTTGTGGGCTTTTTTGAGGATCAATTCCCTCAACTTGCTAACAAAGGGGACCACCAAACAGTTCCTGAACCTTAAGGTGCCTTGCGCATCTTCGGTGAAGCATTTGGCCTTGTCTTGCTTCATTTCTTCCCGGATTTGTGCTACTTCCATGTCAGTCTTCTGGGCTTCTTTAATCTAGTCCTCGAGCATGAAATTCACACTAAGGGAAGCAAGAGACCCTTCTTCAATTATCTCCAGGTTCAGACGTTGCATTGCCGCACACAAGCCTACCGAAAGAGGAGTTACTGACAAACAGTTGCATTGAGATTTTCTGCTCAATGCGTCGGCTACCACATTGGCCTTCCCTGGATGATAGTGGAGCCCCAAATCATAATCCTGATCAACTCAAGCCATCTTCTTTGCCTCAAGTTCATATCGGCTTGGATGAAAATATATTTGAGGCTCTTGTGATCAATGTAGATCTCGTAACGATTACTGATGAGGTAATGTCGCCAAATCTTCAAAGCATGGACTACCGCTATAAGCTCCAAGTCATGTGTGGGATAATTAGCCTCATGAGGCCTTAATTGCCTTGATGCATACGCCACAACTCAGCCCTCTTGCATAAGCACACAACCGAGCCCGTGGCGAGAAGCATCGCAGTAAATGTCGAAGCTCTTGTGAATATCCGGCAGGATGAGTACCGGAGCTTTGGTCAAGAGGTCTTTCAAATTTTGAAAGATTGCCTCACATTCCACTGACCATTCGAACTTTTTCTCCTTCTTTAACAGCTAGGTCATTGACCTCACCATTTTGGAGAAATTTTTGATGAACCTGCGGTAATACCCTGCAAGTCCGAGAAAACTGCGAATATCGGTGATACTCTTGGGTTGTTTCCAGTTCAGTACATCTTGCACTTTACTAGGATCAATAGTGATACTGCCCTTGGATAGAACATGACCCAAGAAGCTAACTTCATGAAGCCAGAACTCTCATTTACTGAATTTGGCATAAAGTTGATGTTGACAAAGCTTCTCCAACACAAGCCGCAAATGTCGCTCGTGTTCTCCATTGGACTTAGAGTAGATGAGGATGTCATCGATGAACACAACGACAAACTGATCCATGTACTCCATGAAAACTAAATTCATGAGGTTCATGAAGTAAGCTGGAGCATTGGTTAGTCCAAAGGACATAACAGTATACTCGTACAAACCATAACGAGTAGAGAATACCGTCTTCGATATGTCTTCAGCTCTGACCTTGATCTGATGATAGCCCAATCGTAAATCAATCTTGGAGAATACTTGAGCTCCACTCAATTGTTCAAATAGATCATCAATCTATGGAAGCGGATACTTGTTCTTGACAGTGACTTCGTTCGACAGACGGTAGTCAACACACATCCACAAACTCTTGTCCTTCTTCTTGACGAATATAGCCGGGCATCCCCAAGGTGAGGAGCTCGGCCGAATAAAACCTTTATCTTAGAGTTCCTTGAGTTGCTTCTTCAATTCTTCCAACTCATTTGGAGGCAGTCGGTACGGCCGTTTTGAACTCGTTCCAGGTTGGAAGGTCTCCATTGGGTTGCATGGCAGAAAAATTATCCCATCATGCGCTCGCGGCGCCTTCCAGCTGGTAGCTAGCGAATAGGACCCTCTCAGTGCCAGTGCACTGAGCAATCGCCAGCTTCTTCTCTATGGTCCTGAGCCAATCTTCGGCCTCCATAGGATCTTCAGAGCTGGAGAAAGTCAGGGAATTGGTTCGCTGAAAATCAGCGAGTCCCCTGTGAGCGCAATGAGTGGTGGCTCCTCCGGCTGGTCTGAGAGTCGGGGAAGTGTTGCGGGAAATGGTCTCCAAAATCCGCATTTGATCCATGCGGTTTCTTTCAATCTGGGCTAAGACCTCTGCCATTGTGGGCGGTGGTGGAACCACTTCTTCCGATGGACTGCCTCGCTGATTTTGCCAATGGGAAGGCTCACCACCCTCTCCCTGTGCGTAGAGCTCATCCATAGCAGCTGAGTGAGTACGTGGGGGTGGTGATCCTTCCTCTTGCTGTTGAGCCCTCGATCGAGTGCTAGGTCCTGCCATCCTGTTATGACACGAATGGTTAGAGAACAGACTAAGGATACACTCAAATGAGTGCGAATAAATTTTCTGGACAACAAGGAGAATAACTTAAACTAGTATGCAATATGGCAATAAAATGCACAAAACTCAATCACCAAATGAAGACACAAAGGCACAAAGGCCATCATAAGATCCATTAAGGCAACTCATAGTTTTCTAGTACAATTACATTCATATAAGCCCGTGGGCCAATGGTAACTGCCCAAAACAAAATTTCTTGCAAAGAAACATCAAGAGTTCAACAACTACTAGCCTATTACATAAATTTAAAGATGCATGCTCATTGAACTCATATCCGGACAGCGAGCTCATGTCACTACGTTAACGCTCTATCTATCTTCCCAATCGAAGTTCACCGGGAACTCATCCAAAAGATGATATCCGGGTGATCCCGTGTCATCGGGGTCATGTGGATTGACAAGACGTAGAGGGGATCCTAAATTAATGATGTGTCCTCCTGCAGGTTCCAGCCTCTGGGCACGAGAGAAACCCACTGACATACGAGCTTGACGTCTTGGTCCATGATTGGGTACTTGCCCTCCCACTTTGGGAAACGATACTCCGGTGGTGCAGAAGCATATGGGGAGACCTTGTTCTCCCCATAAAGCACATGCCGGTCCACAAGTCTCATGTTACATAGGGGTTGTAGATGCTCTTGAGCCACAATGAGACGACGCCGTGTCTCCCATAACTCATGCATACGCAACGGTGGATCTGATCTATGATGTGGACCAATCTTGCCAGCTGTCGCACTTGAGGGTCTTCTCCATACTGAATCCTGGCAAACGTGTTCACTTCTGCGCCACGTGCTTGCAAAGGAAAATGGTCATATGGCGGCTGAGCTAACTCTGTCAAATCATGACGAAGATGGCTCATAGCCACACGAGCCATTGCCTGCAATGCCGTTGCCTCAGAAGTGCCACGCGCCTAGAAACTGTATGGGATACTCCCTGTCACACGTCTGGCAATGATATTGACCACTGCCAAGTACTCCTTCATTCCTGGTCCTCGGTCGCGACGGTAGATGGAGTACACCGGTTGATATGTGAAGTTAGCTCTCCACATCATGTCTCTAAGTAGTGCCGGATATCCATCAACATTCTCTGCTTGGGCCTCCTTAACAAGGTATTGACGACTCATCTAAGAACAAGAGAGGCAAGATAAGTTAGTTTGTAAATTAAAAGGGAATAGGGTAAGAGAATGATACTAAGATGGATGAGGAATAAAAAGAGATTCACAACTTAAATTTCTTAAAATTAATTTGATAATTTGAAAATAATTTTGACCAAGGGACTTGCTAAACTTAACGCCTGTGCTATTTCTAATCTACAGTCAATATTGCTTTGATACCAACGCTGTGAGGACCCCCGGGTTATTCCCGTAAGACCGAGGCCTTTCCGGTCTTATGGGAATAACTCTGGGCCTCAAGTAAACGGATTCCAACTTAACTCCACCAAAGTGAGAGGCCCGACCGAAACTAGAGCCTCGGCGATCATGCGTGCTGCTCCTCTGCGAGCACTGCATGATGATCGGTTCTCCAACGGTCCAAGCACTACACTTAGTCAGTTAAAATGGAATTCATTACAGCGAGTATGAGATCATGTTGGCTCCCAAGATCAGTGACCAACACGCTCATACTCTCATATAACGTTGGTTACATCCATACAACATTCATACAATGACATAAAGAAGGACTTACATCATAATAGTTCAAGTATACATTGATTACAAAAGGGTCGACCGGCCAAATTCACTTAAACACTTAGAGTGGCAGCAGAAACAACATAAATAAATGAAAAGTCCAGCAAGGTATGCCCATAACCCATCGGCAACCGACTGGGGGTTAAATAATAGCACTACTCATCAATGTCGCCTAAATCGACACTAACGAGCTCATCGAGCTTGTAGTCTTCCTCACCTGAATCATTGCAGCCAGGTTAAGTACAAAATTGTACTCACAAGTCTTACACAAAGATAAAACTAGTTATGCATAATGGACATTCAAAGGATAGCATTAGTGGCTTTAGTTTTGTAGAAAACGCAACAATTTTCAACCCACACATACTAGTTTACCAATTGCTGTTTTAAAAATAGATTTGAAGTAGAAGTAAACATGTGATAAAGTAATACATTAATAAACAAATGAATCATTCAAAAACCAAAGTGGCAGCCCACTTTGATATACTAACATGCATGAACACCTGTTCATGCTGAATACCAAGTTGTACCCACAAATTTTAATTCAAAGTCTAAAATTAGTGACCACCCAACTCAAGCGATCGTCCATAACCCATGGACACGGCTATTCGAATAGATTTATCTCTGTAGAGGTGTACTACTTTACCCACACGACTCAACTAGCCCGTAAGCCTCTGGATGCCTCCGAATAATGACACACTTCCTTTGGTATGCCGACCGAGGAAATTAAGATTCGGTACTTTTCGGCAAGAGAGTGGTATTGAGCCAGGTCCCCCTTGCGAGATGAAATCCCTAACTTAGTACAAATGACTGATAGCATTTGCTAAGTGGGCTCGCAAGTTATGTTGGATATACAGATGCAATGTAAATAAAGAAAAATGGTGCTTCCATGCACACTATAGAAAATTACATCGGCTCCTACGAACAAATGATCGAACACAAATGTCCTCATACCACTTGGAACCCAACTCAATCAAAACCTTCCCCCTACCTGACCAAGTAGCTCCCACCCGCGTGTGGTAGCATGAGTTTTACTTGAAATAACGACGTAACCAAAATTCGGTCCTTGTTGGTCCGGACAAGTCAACCACATATCCGATCTCGTGCACAAAGGCACCCTCGCTTGCAACCACTTGTCGAGACCCCAAAACTCTTTTAAATTGAAAAATTTTAAATCATAAAACAGATACGAAGATCTGGAATAACAAGAAGATAAGAAAGTGTGTGTCTCCCATAATTGCCAGGTTATTCCCAATTATCAATCTACCGCATCTAGACTTGCATGGCTAAACAATCCCGTACAATATATTATACACAACCTAACTTAAGCATGCAGTACTGGAATAATTCAAGGATAATCTCAATGAATAGGATATAACTAACTACACATCACAAAAATAGCGACATAACAAAAATAGCACGTAAGCAATTATCATTGCACTAACTTATCAAAAACTAGGATCAAATATGATGCAAAAGAAATTTCAAATGATGCTTCCCTTGCTGGTAGATTAATTGCTCACTCTCGGTGGCGTAAGAGTCAATATCAATCGCTTCGGGATCTATAGAATTAACGATATTGATAAACATCGAGAAATGCCTCAAAAATTGAATTGCTCAAAAATGCATGAAGTTTTTACAATGGCTAGTTCATGATTTTAGATGAATTTAGGTGAAAGAATTATTCTATTTGGATTTAGTATGTGAGAGTTATAGCCATTTGAATCTCAGCTTTCCTTTAAAATCCAAATTAATCAAATCGATTACTATTCATTCATTTTAATTATTTAGCCAAAATTTGCAGAGCAGTGGTGAGGATGAGAATTATATGAATGGATAGAGAATATCAATACAAGACCAAAATAACTTGGTTCATCTCATTTGGAGTTTTTATGAATTACTTATGCATTTTCAAAGTTATCAGCTTTTTCTATTGTAAAAAATAATAGGGTTAAGGATCATTTTCCAAAATTATATTCTCTGCTATAGAGACATGTTTGAAACCAATTTTGAAATAAAGTTCACTAAAAATGAAAATTACTAACACTGGTTTTACCCATTTTGAAGTTAAGATGAATTAGTTATGCATTTTTGAAGTTATTATTATTTTTCAATGTGCAAATAATTTATTTTCAGATTTTTCAAGGCATTTATTACTTTTCTTACCGAGCGCTTTCCTAGCCGCAGTCACTGACTAGCGGGACCCAGTGAATAGTGTCCTTTTCTATTTAACTCGGATTTAAATCCTGTACTAACATGTGGGGCCCATCGTCAGTGACTGGGTCCACTGGACTTGGTCCACTCACGCGTGTGCACGGCGCACGGCGCTTAAGCGGCCGGGCCCACATGTCAGCCACTCTACGGCTTTACTTAACATGTTTGATTTATGTGCACGGTCCCACGTGTAAGTGACTCATCTAATACCTTAAGACAGCAGTTAAAGACTAAGTAATCATTAGCTCTTAATTAACCGAGGTTTTGCCGTAATCGTCTCGCTGCAGTAGCGGTCGGCGTATGACAATGGGGCCTTCCCCATCCGTGTGCTTGCCCAGCGGCTCGCCAGCGCTTCACGCCACGACGGAGCCGGCCAAAGCTTGGGATAGCTTCGAAATTGTGCTGCACACATTTCGGTGGTGGTGGCGACGGTGGAGGTGGACTGTACCGGCGGCGAGCCGGAGAGGGGCGGCGCTGTCATACGGCCAAAACATGCATGCGCAATGTAAATCTCCGCAACGTCTTACAAGCGAGTGCCCAAGGCTCTAGGGACTACTAGTGTGCTACCTGAGCGAAGAAGATGCTCGGGGAAGCTTGGAGCCGGATGGAGCAACATCGGCGTCGAAGAAGATGATGGCGGTGGTGCGGTTCAACGAGGAGAGAAGATCCCGAGGAGAACCAAGACAAGTGAATGCTCGGGATAGCTCAAAGATCGTCAGAGGATGCTGTAAGAGCAAGGAACTGAAGCATGGCTTGTCAAAGTAGGAGGTGAAAGGACTGTTCGGCGGTGGAAAAGGGGAAAGCTTCAATTCACCAAGAACCTATCGTGCATTGATGAAATTGATTGAGGGGTTTTCAATCTTATGTTCAAAGACACAAGATGACGCGATGGATTGAGGACCATACCTCCTGGAAGTGAAGAATGGCACTTGGATGTCCTCAGGTGCGCGCTCTGGAGCTTCACGGAGCACGAAGATGGACCGTGAGCTACAAGGCAAGGTAGGAGCTGGTATGAACAAAAATGGAAATGGTAATGAATGTAGAGAAGAGAGGAACCAGCCGGTTGAAGCTTACCCGAGTAGGGAGCTAACAATGGCGTCCCCCTTCTCTGCCAAAAAGAGGAGAAGTGAGGGAATGGGAAGGAGTGGAGATGACTTAAGCTCAACTGAGAGATGAAATGAAGGCGGCGTCACGTACCGAAGCTCCAGGAGTGGTCGAAGTCTGTGGTGGATTCACGACGTTGACGGGGCGACGCAACATGCGACGGGCGCGTGGCGATCGCGCTCTGAGCAAGCCAACAGGAGGAGGAAGAAGGAACTGATAGCTCGGGCCCACCTCATCAGCGGCTCAGCACGTGCGCACGAGTAACGTTCGGGTCATGATTTATGGGCGGTCTGATCAATATCCAACGGTCCAGATTCGTCGTGTTGTCGGGCAGTCCGAATAGCTCCGCTCGATCTGGGCGGTTGAATTCACATCGGACGGTCTGTGTGCGTTAGGTTCGGTGTGGTGTAGCTAGGGGGTTGGGTCCAGTCAAGAGGCTCGGTCGGGGTTGGGTCTGGGCCCGAGGAATAGTATAGAGTTGACTGGTTTTGATTTAATCTGATTCTAGTTTGACTAAGCTACCAAAATTAGCAAATAAATTCCTAAAAATTCAAAATAAATCATAGGGGTTCCTAGGAAGGTCTAGTGCTCATAAAAATTATTAAACCTTACTATTCATGACATACTCTGCATAGTTTAAAACCAAACCTAGAATAGGTTATTATATTGTGTTTGAATTTTCTGAGGGTTGAATCTAGTCCCATAAATTTGGGAAAAATTATTTTTATTCATGATAATTATTATAGTATTTGAATAAATTATTCCCAGATGATGATCACAAGTTTTTGTTCTAGTTTTTGTTTGGAGTTAAATTTTGAAGTGTAGTTTTAACATTTGTTAGAGATTTTCCAAGTGCAATAAATTATGCAAAAGTCCCAAAACATGTTGCATGCTGATGAGATGCATACTAATTATCATTTATTAAAATGGGGATGTGACAACTTCCTTGCCCATACCCATACCCATAGCCTGAGTATGGCATTTCTTCAAACACTTGCTGCTCCTTGACACCACCCTTGTTGCTGCCCATAAGAAATCTTGTTCACACATGAAGTGTAGGGTTCTTGCATTGTTGTTGAGGAACAACTCCATGTGTTTCCATACCCGTAACCCAGGCATCGCATTTCATCCAACACCTTGTGGGTGTCCTGTAGGTGTCTGCCTTGTGTAGCCCCCATGGTAGTCTACTAGCACCACTGTCTCCCACTGCCAAGGAAGTTGTGGTGGTGAAGTTGTTGTTGTTGTAATTTGAGGGCTATTTGGTAATTTCTCATTTGAGAAAAGAAGAAATAGAAAAGAAAAGATGTGGGGCCTACCTTTCATTGAGATGGGGGGAGGACAAGGTTGTAGACATTGTCTCCAACCCTAACCGAGCGGGCGTGCCTTCGGCCTGGTGGCGGTGTGGCCGATGCGGGCGACTCGGGTGGAATGCGCACAAGCCATGCTCACATGTGTACAAGGCGTGTGCGCAGATGAGGAAGATGTCTATGTCATACATCTCCGAGTACTATAACATGCAGCACCTTTTTGGTACATGGAGTGCAGAGTTTCACTTGTACGGCATGGATATGAACTACAAGGATCTTTGGCCGAACAAGGTGCAATGGGGCCCAAACAAGGACTTGAAGACAATAGGGAAGGGACAACGGTAGGCACGGCACTTACGGAACGACATGGATGCTAGCCAACATACTAGTATTAGCCACACAATCAAGTGCAGGATATACAAGAGCCATGGGCACTCAATGAAGGATTGCCCCCAACAGACCCAGCTCGTCCGGTTGTCATTCAGTGTCGTAATGTAATATTTTCTCCGCCTTATTTTGTTATGTACATCGAAACTTCTACGATAGCATAATTTTACTCTTCGTTGTTATGTTTTACACTGTACATCCTTGTTACCTTTTGTAACATCCCAAAGTGTTGTTACCAAAATAAAAATAAATAAAGTTATTATTTTGTTGGATTTTCTAAAATTTGAAAGAGTTTTATTGCTTCTCTCGAATTTCTGAGGTTTTAAAAGTCAAAAGTAAAATTGTAATTATTTTCTGGATTTTAAAAGCTTTTTCCTAATTATTTTAAAGCTAAAATAATTTATTTGCAAAACTAAAAGCCAACTTTAAGTTGAAAATAATTTTATTAAGTCCAAAATAATTCTAGGAATTTTTGTGAATTTTTCTAGAATTTTTGGACTCTATTTGCTATGTTCTAAAAATATTTGATTTAATGCTTAATCCTTATTTCGGAAATAAAAATAAATAAATAAAAATAAAATTCTGTTCGGACTTGTCCGAACCTGCACCCTGAATTGTTCGGACCGTCCATGGTGAACAGTAAGTCAAAAAAAATAATAATAAATTTTGTTTTTTCACGCGCGAGCGCGGGTTCCCGATGGTCACCCATCCCGATTCTGCCATGGGCCTAGCACGCTTAACTCCAAGCAACAAGGCAATGAGCTGCCACTTGCCTCTTTTGCTTTCAATCAATATATATCTTCCTGTCTCCCTTTTATTCCTTCTCTCCCCTCCTTTGTTCTTCAACACACGAATAGTTTTCCTTGTTGGCAGCAAACACCGCACAGTGCAGCCGCCATTAGAGGCCACCACGAAGCTCTCAAAACCCGGGATTTCCTCCCCATTTCTTCACGAAAACTATGGCATTCAAACCACCACTGCCCACCTCCCCCATTCCCGCCCGTTGCCCCCTCAATCACGCGCACGTTCACCGGATTTTCACCATAACCGCCATGATGGCCGCACGACCCGATCTCCTCGCCCGATGCCCCTCCACCCCTATAAAAGGGAGCACCCGGTGCGCGTTCTCATCACCATCTCATTCCCATCACCCACTTCTCCTCTCATCCCTCCAATCGCCGGAATTTGGAGCTTCTCCGTTGGCAACCGAAGCTTCTTCGTTCTTTCTCCGGTGTCGTCCAAGCCATTTCGCCACTTCCGACCCCGGGTTCGGCTTCGCCACATCGTCGCCGACACGGTGCTCCCCTCGCCTTCGCCGGAGCACCGCCCGAAGCCCTACGCCACCACGAGCCGAACCTCGTCGCCGCTGACGCCCTCGCCGCCGGCGTTCCTCTCGTGCCCCACCGAAGCCATGGTAAGCATCACGATCCTCGTGATCTCCTCTACTCGTTGGTACCCTTTCCGGCCGTCGCCGTGCCGCCGTTCGCCGGCGAGCTCACGGCCGAGCCGTCGCCGGTTTTTGGTGACGTGGCACCGCCGCGTGGCGCCACCTCCTCGCCATGTCATCACACTTGCTCGCGTGTCAGCCCCCGTGGCAGCCCCGTGTCGCCACCTCATCGCTGACGTGGCGAATCCTTTAATCAAAAAGAAATCGGCCGCTGATGCCATTATTTCGGAATTCCCTTTGTAAAGATAATTCCGAAATTCAGAAAATCCCCTATTCATCATTTCATGTAAATTGTAAACTTCCCGGGGTTCGTTCTCCTTCATACGAACTCCGATTTCATCGATTCAAATTCCTAAATTCATATAAATTCATGATCTAGCTAACTAAACTAAATTTTTTTAATTTGGAGTTCATTTGAATTTTGTTTGAATTTGGCTTTCGCGTATAGACTTCAACGATTCTGGAGAGTTAGATTCTTCGGAGGATTTAGAGAGTCAAGACTTCAACGAAGGCAAGTTACACCCTTGACCATATTTGCACCCATTATTTCACATTATTTAAATTCTATTTTAAATTATTATTGCATGCGTATTTATATTCAAGTAATTTAAATCCCTGTTTTAAGCTTTATAGTTATTCCCTATTCCATTGTATAGCCAAATATTGTCAGTATAGACCATATGGAGAAAAATTCCGAATGTGATATATATATTGGAGGTAGAAAGTGAAAATATTGGATTATAAGATAACATGATCGTTGGATATTAGATTAAAGAATTTGATTTGTTGTTGAGATTAAATTATAGAAATATATTATTGGACATCAGAATATTGGAGATGGAAGTATAGGATTACACAATTGATGGACATGGGATTGTAGATATACATTATGGATGGATATTGAATTATAGAATCACGTGATTATTGGATATTAGATTATATGAATACATGATGCTTAGTTATTGATTATACAATTATACAATTGTTGATCGATGGACTATAGGGAAAAATAATGGTTATAGATTGGATCATAGGAATGCAGTAATGACGGATGTAGAAATAAGTGATCAATGGATATTGAATTGTAGAGATAGTTAATTATTGATATTGGATTATTGAGATTGAATTATAGAAATAGTCATTGTAGAATGTTGATTTGCTTGAATATTGGATTGTAGGATTAACTCTCGGTGGGATTTTAGAAATAAAACTTGATTAGATCTTAGAAGTAGATAATTGTTGATAATGGATTATCGAAGTTTAGATTATAGAAATACATAATCACTAGATATCGGATTATCGAAAATTGGATTATAGGATTACATAATCATCGGATTGATGGGTCTTTGAATTATTAGAAATAATTCATTAAGGATTAATGGATTGATGGATATCAGTTATAGAATTAGAGCATTCTTGAATGTTGGACCGATGGAGGTCGGATCATAGAAATAGTGATATGGTGGATATTGGACTAATTAATATTGGAGTATAGGATCACATAATTCTTGGAGTTTGGATTATCGGATTATGAACCTGATGCGGATGGTTCACTTACGGTCTCGTGCACGACAATACCTTGACATTGAATCCCTCACCCATTGTCACCTAGATAAAACCTAGTTGATACAATAGTATGAACTAGGATCATTTGAAAATGTTGCATAGACATGCTTAGACCAAAAATGTTGATTTGGGGAATCTCAGCCAAAAATCAAATATTGTTTAAATTGTATCCATGGCATTGGTGTGTTATGGAAGTTTATAAATGACTTTGAAAAATGAAATAAAGTGATGGTTTGTTCTTGGGCGAAATGGTTGCTTGGATGGTGCATGTTTATGCACGGGCTCAATCTGGTTAGGGTCGAGGCCCATGGGTTTTGTGGAAAGTCGCCCAAGTCAATTAAGGACCGGCCTCTGAGCGTTCCTTTGCTAAGCCATAATGTACTACCACATGTCCTGTATGGGGGGGACACAGCTAGTGTCTGCAATGTTCCACCGTGGTTTTTCCTTAGATGTGTGGGCGTCTTTCACGACCTACTTTTATATATTCCCTTTGGCGCAAGAGGGCTCTCTGAACCGGCGGATGGTGGATCAAAGGGGATCTGAAACCTTAGCAAGGGGCTGCGGTGGGATGGCGCATTGTAAAGGCCTTGGCACGTGCTCTAGACTGCTTACCTAAGGTAGCGAGCGGTGGCATAGATATATGCCGGACAAACTAGAGAATTCTTGTCATGTGGGTAAAGCTGTACATGTAATACCCTGTATTGTGAATGAGAAATTCAGGAATTAATAGTAATAATAATTATAATTTAGTGGGCATTGGGGATTAGTTTTTGGCCTTTTGGCCCATGGCCCAAGAGGGCAAAGACCTCACACCTATTTAAGGGAGAGATTAACCAAAACCCTAGACTGTTGTTCTCCCAGCCACTGTTCTCCCCTTTGGGGAGCCGCCACCCTATGTTAACCATAGCCGCCTCTTGGCCGAACTCCTGGCTCCCCCTCTCCTGTTCGGCCGCCGCCAATCACCAGCGCTGCAAGCCCCACTACCTGCACGTCGCGCTACCCTTTGCCGCGCCGATCACGCCGTTCGCGCCCTACCCGCTGGGGATGCCGCCCCTGCAGGCCCAAGAGCTCTACCCACTCCTCCCGCCGTGCGGTCTTGTCGATGGCCCCTAGCCGCCTCGCTCTCCCTTGACCCGCCGCCGCCGGGCTGGGTCCTGCTGCTTCCGTCGGCCCCTGTCTCTCTCTCTGCTGCGTTCTCTCGCCCGTCGGCCTGAGCTCTCAACGCCGCCGCCACTCGGGCTCGTCTGGATCTTGATCTTGCCGCTCCCCGGTCCCTGCCTCGGCCGACGCCGCCACCGAGGCTCACTGCCGGCCGTCCGCCTTCGGGTCGGCCCAGCTGATGCCACCGGCCCCTCGGCTCCTCCGGCACTTGGCGCTGGCCGTGCGTTGCCGCCGAGGATCCATGGGGATGGTCGCCACCCTTGCTGCCTTGCTCATTGTGTACTAGCCCGGAGGCCCGGAGAGTACTCGACGAAATGCCGCACCGGAACGCACTATCCTTGGGGTCTTCGAGCCGTTCCGAGCGATCGGGTTCATCGCGCGGCGGTGTGTCCTTCTCCGTGTAGCGCCTCGACCGAGATCTTAAATCCTTGTCGGCGTCGGCAAGGCTTTCCACAACTACAAGCTGCGCTAAAATTTGAACTTGGTGCTATTTGGTGAGCTTGTTTTGGATCCGTGCTCTTGCGTCCTACCAGGATTATACATTTGTTACATGTGGTAGTGATATTGCCATTTTCAAACGAACTGATCAGGTGGTTGCTTGGAGTAGACATGAAGACAAGGTCAACCTGTTATACCTGTTCGGAGAATACATACTCCTTATCCATTTTTCTAAGGAGGTATCCTATCTTGCATCTGTTTACTCCCAGGTCTACCTTGATTTTGGCTTGGCAACCCCTAAACTTTGTGTTCAAGGTGTGACATCATCACTTAAAGAGCTTCTGGAGCTTGCTCCCAATAAGAAGGTCATGTTCAGCACTAATGGATATACTTTTCCAAAGACATACTATCTAGGTGCAAGAAGGGCACGGGATGTTGTCTCCGTGTCCTATCGGTTGCATGTGAGGATGGCGATCTTAGCATTTAGGATGCTATCGAAGCGATTAGGGACATCTTTAGGCGAAATGCATTGCATCTACACAAGTTGAATGTTTCCAATGGGCCAATCCCTCAAAGGTACCATGTCTGACAGCAGCATAACATTATCTTGTGTTGAGCAAGATGTGCTCTTGATTCGAATCGTCTGGAATGATGCTGCAGGTCAACATAGATGACGTGTCTTGTCTTGCTCACACCTCCAAATGCGAGTTTGGGGGTGTGGTGCTGGTGGTGGTGGACACCGGGGCTAGTCGTTGACTATCGTTGTCTTCCGTCTCACGGTTGAGGCAAGTGCAAGTAGTATTATTAAGTGATTATATTTCATAATTGCTGGTGTTTACTGTTTGGTAATGTCGATAGGCATGAATGCTATAGTTTAATGATAATGCTTACTGCTTGGTCACGTTGATAAGTATGAATACTATAGTTGAATGATGATGATTTTATGATGATGCTTACGGGATGAAGCTTACATGGAAATGATTACTGACGGCCTTTGCTAATGTTTATGTGATGGCGCTTACATGGTAGTGTTCATATGACGAGGCTTACTACTTAGGAATATTTACATGATGCTACATGTTAATAGTTACATGATGATGCGTACATGATGATGTCTATATGGGTATGCTTACATGAGAATGGTTACATGTTGATGGCAGTAATGAGGAGACAAGGTGAGCAATGAGATTACTTTGTTAATGATAACAATGATGAGTTGGTATTGTGCTTTAAGTACCATGTTAACACTTAAATGTTCGTATTCAATCCATGTGGTTACCTCCATGATAGAGAGCATGTTGTTTTTGTTCAGTATTCATATGTCATACCCAGCATCCACATTTCATGTTTCATCCACGGGAGTGGATTAATATAAGACCCATCAATTCCAGTATGGGCACGTAAGACCCACCACTCCAATGTGGGTAGTTTGGGACACCCGTACGAAACGTTCTTCGTACGGGGCTTGGATCCCCGCATTTTGTTAAATACGGGCTTAGGTGAACACCGACGGGTGTGTCACCAGCAATACCGGTATTTGCGTGTGTGCAGTCCCTTCATTTCGTCCAAATCATTCATTCCATTCATTCAAGTGTTCGTTCCGTGCTTATTTCATACACCTTAATGCTGTTGTTCATGATATGATCATTTATTTCCTTTGACTGCATATGATGCTATCATAAGAGATGGATTTGTGGTCTATAATGCTGTTGTCCATGATGTGATTGTTTAATCCCTTTGACTACTTATGTTGCTATGTTTGAGTTACTACTGTACTTGCTGAGTCTCGGACTCACTCTTGCTTTGTTTGTTGTTTTTTTTAGGTGATCTTTGAGGTTGGCTCCATGGGGAGGGAATAGACACACACTACCTTTTCACTTTACCTTAATCAAGTCCAGGATTTCATTTTAGTTCAATTTAATCATTCATTATTGATGAACTGTAATAATAAATGTTGGCTGTGGCTAATAAATCTTCTCCATTAAGATTGGTTAATAACTGTGCGTGAACTTAGCTCATCCTTTTGATATAGTTGCTTGAGATCAGATTATACTTCTGCAATGATTCTGATATTTGTTGTTTTCACTATTGTCTTGATATTATTGATTGTTGGAACCTCCTGTATAGCTAACTATATAGGGAAGGTTCTGCCGAAATTTAGAATTTTGTCGTCTGTTTTAGCTTTATTAACATGTTAGTTTAGTAGCATCCCAGCCCTTGTAGGACTGGGTGTTCTGATACAACCTCTGCAGAGTATAAAACTATTGAATAGCGCGTCATGATCATGGACATGCTAGCAAAGCCACTCAAAGTTATACTTTGGTTTTGGTTTCAAAATGATTTGACATAAATGATTTTGGATTTACATCCAAATGGGAATTAAGGAAGCAATGTAATAGGAGGTATCCTTCACCATTCATGTGTGAATGTTATCTGACTATAAAATTGATTTAGAAAATGAATTTTAGTTATGGAATAACTGCTTTGGAAATTAGTACAAGTATTTATAGAAAATGTTGCTTTAAGCAAATTCAACCAATAAGCCTTCCTTTGAAATATCCTTTATGCATGCATTAAATCTGTTACTTGACGGGTGTAACTTGCTAGCACGGTAGTAGTGCTCATCCTTGCTTATTGCAAATAATTTCAGAGGAGAAAGACTTTGCCACCGGTGTGGATCTCGACGACTAGGCCGCTACCCCAGTCGATTGCCTGTGGCAAATCCGCTGGACTCCACTACTTCTTCGTCTTCTGCTGTGTTCTTTATTGTTGGCATGTAAGCCTCTTTTGTAATAAACTCTGTTGATTATTAATAAAGTTATACAATTTATGGATGTTACCACATTTGTTTACTGTGTGAACTAGCTACTGATCATGGGACTAGTTCAGAAAGGCACAGAGGATTTGGGAGTGTTAATCCCGGGTCTTACACCTTTTTCACTGTACGGTGCACTTACATCATTGAATTGCAGGACATGGGCGACTTCTACTTACAACACCGATGTGGGGAGTCCCGTGATAAGGGGAAGGGGAAGGCTCCTCCAACCGAGACCAGCTCATTGCGTAGATCATAGATAGAATATTCTTTGTTAATTTATCGGTTCAATGCGGATGATACTCTTTAATAATGTACTGTACCACAGGCTAGATAGACTTATACATGAACCAACTGAGGGAAATATGTGGCATGCATATCATATAACGATGTACCGTAGCCTTCGAACGCACACGAGTCATAGGCTACGGTACATCGTTATATGATTTGCATGCCACGCATTTTTCTCAGTTGGTTCATGTACAATCTTATATAGCCTGTGGTATAATACAGTATTAAAGAATATCATCCACATTAAACTGATAAATTAATAAAGAATGTCTATTTGATCGGGTTACATGTGATAATAGCACCTCCTCCTTCATCCCGATTGCAATAAACCTGCGCGTGTATCATGTAATGCTTGTAATGCTTCTAATTTTATGTATGAAAACCTCTTAAATTGGTTCATGTAATGGTTGCAATAAACGGTTGGTAGAGCTTAATGAAAATAATATTTACTTAATTGAACCTCTTAAATTGGAAAAAACTAATCCTGAGGGAGTCAGCATCGTGCCACTTTTGCACATCGATAAGACAACACACTACAACACTAACTTTTCAGAACGACAAGACCACACGATTCAGAGGGAAATGACAACTCTATCTCCCCAGCTTTTCAGGACGACGTGACCTGACGAGGCAGCTTTACGCAGCGACGTGACCAAACAGCTGTGCTCATTTGACGTATATGTTGTTAATCATTTATTTTGTTTTTGCCACGGATGGACGGTGGTTGAGGTCACATAACTTCTGGAGGGAAACTTCCTGTCTTTGGCACCATTTTTTGCTGCCGCTGGCTATATATGGATGCTTTGGCTGCCATTCACCTCACTCTTCACTTCCTATTCTCCTTTCTTCCAGTCTTAAACGGGATGTCTTCGGCCTCATCTAACTTTCAAGTGAGAAGACAATTAGAATCACTGCGGTAGCACCTGGTTTGCCCTCGTTGTAGGGATCCAGCGAATGTGTTCACCTCGCATATGCCAACGAATCCATTCCGAGTGTTCATGAAGTGTTCAAATCTTACGGTAACTTGTGGAAAATCATCCCGAATGAATTCCATTCGAAATAACATGTTGTTTTATTCTCACTTGAAGTTGCAATTCTTTTCCAGAACACAACATGTCGGTTTTGGCAGTAGGCTGATGAAGCTGTTCCAGTAGTTCAAGATATTGCAATGTAAATTGCTACCTTGCAAGAAGACTCCTGTGGTGTTGCTGTATTTCGTCCTGTGGCTCGACCCTCTGATCAACCAATGCAAAATGATGAGAATAGACTTAAAAGACTGGATGAAAGGATGGAAAGAGTTGAGAAAATGCTTCAAAAATTAGTTAAGATAGTTAGTTTTGCAGTCTTTCTTCTATTATATGTTGTTCTTGCCAACTAGAAGTTCAGTTGTAATGAGATTGTAACGTTCACTCTTTATCTATGCATCGCAGTCCTTCATGCATAAGAAGAAACCAGTAACATTATCTATGCATGCATTACATAATAGAAAATTGCTACCTCAATCGTCCCTACGTTCCATGTAAGTATGTAACTCCCTTGTCGGGTCAACTGTCGTATTGCTATTGTTGCGCTATTTCTCTAAAGTTCTCCACCGTGTATGAATTCCCTAGCGCATCGCAAGAATCACGTACCGTCCTACTTACGACTCATTGCTACTGTAAGGACCCGACCCGAGAAGACTCAGAGGGATCTCCCAAGACCACCCAGGAGGTCCAACCGAACCACCCGGAGGTCTGGAAGGTCCTCTAAGACCTCCCAAGAGGTCCCCTAAGACCTCTTAGAGAGCCTCTAGGACCACCCAAGAGGACTCGAAGGTCCACCCGGAGGTCCACCAAGACCACCCGGAGGTCCCAGTCTCTGTGCACAATGAGCTAGTCCCAACTCCCAAGATCATATTGCTAGCTCGCACAGACCCAACATCGGTGTCATCACATCCATACAACAAACTTAAGATGAAGGAGACAAATTAATATTTATAGACAAAAGTCCTTACGGTCAAACTTGTTTACAGGGGTGCCACACAGGGCTAACAGCAAAAAGAACACTTGCAGCGAAACAAAATACAACGCGGAGCTACTCGGCGAGCCACAAGATATCGAGTGGAGGACATCCCCTAGTCCACGAGGTCTTCAACAAACTCCTCCCCGTAGTGCTCGGAGCACCCGGGGAGGTCTTGGCTGCTGATTAACCAGGGGGCACAAGCCATGAGTACTTTGAATGTACTCAGCAAGCCATAGGGAAAGTGAATGCAATAACATTTATGCAAGGCTTGACAAAGAAAGCTATATGGTTGGTTTGCATAAAGCAGCATTTAAAAGGAAATACATTAAGTAGATTGCAAAGCACAAGTTGAAAAGATAATACATAAGTAAACCAAGTTCTTTGAAAACATCCCATGACCACCCTAGTCATGAGCCAAACTACTACTTGGATCCAAACCACAATTTTTAGAAAGATCTACCCCTTGCGTGAAAGAACCAGGCATGTCCATAACCGAGGACGCGGCTATTCGAATAGATTTTACACTCTGCAGAGGTTATGCACTTTACCCACAAGACACGAAGTCCTCTAGTTGGTTGGGCACCCGTCGATGCCCCTGCTCACTTCCTTTGGTAAGCAGTCTAGAGCTCGTGACAAGGCCTTTACAAAGGTCAGTCCTGACTTGGTTCTGCCCACTAAGGTTTCGCCATGCTTAGGCCCCCTCTTGCGCCATTTCGACCACTACGACAGAACCGCATCAGGACCTTGCTAATTAGTTGGCTAGGACCACCCCATTACGGACTTGTGGTTGCATGGGAGTGACCCAGATCGATGGCGTACAACGTTAAGTCCTTAGTTGGCTGCTCAAGTGAGTCTGACCACAAACCCAATGTGCTCAAGGCACCCACTACTCACTCCCTAACTACTCGCCCGAGCATAAAATATTTTCTGGTTCAACCCGACCAAATGACCACCCTGGTCATAGCACACAAATTTTAATAATAGTGGCATTGCCACAGTTCCATAGCACATTAGTCAAGTTCAATCATTCTTTGAGTCATGAGATTGCGAGACCAAACGTCTACTAGAGCATGGCTAAGTAATAAATCGTGCCCATGTTGGTATTCAAAGACATAACCAACTAAGATAACCCATCCTACGGATTTCCAATGGTATATGTCAAACATATTGTTTTCAATTATCTAAGGAGTCATAAGACAAGTGGGTGTTGTAACTACTCCCGGAACCATTTTTTATAAAACTAGTCATGCGAGTTGGTATAAAACAAAGTACTTTTGCAAACTGGGATCAACATGATCAAGGGTCTATGACTTGCCTACGCTGAAGAACTGAGGGTCTTTTGCTGAGAGAGCCGGGTTCAGGAGGTCTTCAGAACAACCGGATCCTACACGCGCGAACAAGAACCAAGTAAATAAAATGAACCCACAAAACTCCAACGAAAGAACCAAATCAAAGCCAAAGAAAAACACAGGATTATGGCGAAAATAGAAACTTGATTCACTGAATCGGAGCTCCTATCGAAGAAGAAAAAGCTCTACCGAGGGAGGTTCAAGGATCTGGGAAACAAAAGGAAGTAGGAGGCCTCTCCGGTGCTTTATAGGCACGGGGAGGTCTAGGGAGGAGGATGGTGCATTTAATGCACACGACGGGAGCAGGTAAAGGAATGAAATGAGCAGGTAAAAGAGGTGACCAAAGAGGAAAATACAAGGTATGGCGGAAATGATAGCATTTAATGCAGCATTAAATGCACGAAGACTTTTCTCCCCCACGGTACTGAGACCTGAGAGGGCGGTCCCACAGAAGAGGTGGTCGCGACTAAGAGGGTGGTCTTTGCAAAAGACCAAAGGAGAATCGCCATCTGAGGGGAGATCGTGACCCAGAGGGAGGTCCTAGCCTCAAGAGGGTGGTCTTTGCAAAAAGACCGAGGAGGTCCCGACCAAAGGAGGTCGCGGCTAAACGACAAAAAGAGGAGGTCGCGGCCTCAAAGGGAGGTCGTGACCCAAAAGGGTGGTCTTTGCAAAAAGACCAACTGAGGTGGTCTTTGCAAAAGACCAAGAGGGTCATCTTTGCAAAGAGACCACAAGGACAGGGAGGTCCAAGACAGTCCGAAGCGCATGCCCGAACTCAAATTGATCTGACCGTCCGATCTTAATCGGACGGCCCAAGCCAGATGTGAAGTTCGGACTACTTGAACAGCACAAACATCGGGCCGTCCAAGCATAATCGGACGACTCAGACTGAGCGCGCCTGCGCTAGGAGAGAGAAAAGGGGTTGACGGTGGGGAGGTCTAGACCCTTGGATCCAAACGAGGGGAGGTCTGGACGATCAAGATGGAGCTAAAGGAGATCTCGATGGTCAAGACCAACGCAGGGGAGGTCTCAACGGTCAAGATGGAGCCAAAGGAGATCTCGGAAGGAGAAATTCAACCTGAGCGATGGATTTTGGAAATCAAGGACATTTGAAACACAAACCCAAGCTGGGAGCACCTCGGGGGTGGTCGTGACCCAAGGGAAGGTCATAACCGAAGGAAGGTTCAAACAGATAAGGAGGTCTAAACCACGAAGAGGTCTAAACAAAGAAGGAGGTCAAAACGGGGAAGAGGTCAGAAGAAGTTAAGGGAGGTCCAGAGAGGCCTGAACGAACAGAGAGAAAGGAAAGCAAGACCAGAACTCGAACAACTCCAGATAAACCAAACTTTGGATTAGTTGGAGTTTGATTAAGTCATGTTAAATCTCCAAATTTTCCAAAATCTTCAAGTTAAGCTTTGAACTCTCATCAAAACCAAATGGTTCTCTTTACTTTGAAAACTTTTAAGAACTTTAGAAAATTAGGATGTTACAGCTACCTCAATCATCCTCACAAAGTTCTTCAGAAATATATCGTACTATAACAACATAATACAATCACAATTGTTATTGCGAGTCTAACAGATTTCGTACCCTTGAGAATCTACGAAAATCACAAACAGACCAACCAACCTTGTCACCACCTTTTTATTTCCACAAAAATTAACAAGCTACAAACAATATTTGCTAAATGTATTACTAACCAAAATTGCCATTTATTCCCCCACAGTTATTTCCATTGGATTAATAAAATAATAATGTTATTATTTTAAATCACCCAGCGGTTGAGCGACACGTGGAGTAGTCGCCCAACCGTTGAGCGAATATCACAAGTTGCTCAACCACCGGGCGACTACTCCACATGTCGCTTGACCGATTTTCGGACCGAAAAGATCAAACTCTGCCGCTCAAACTTTTTAGAGGGAAATGACAACTCTACCTCCCCAGCCTTTTAGGACGACGTGACCCGACGAGACAGCTTTGCACGACGATGTGGTCCAATGAGTCTGCTTCCCGAAGAGATGTGACGCAACGCTGCCACACAATTCCTCCTCGGGGCCGCTGCCTCGCGGACGTGAATTTCCTTCAACCCAATTACAATTCAGCCGTGTACGTAGGGCTGGCTCGGCATATAAGTACTGCCCTTCCCACGGCGGGTTCTCCTGCATCAAGACTTCGACACAATCTCGCTCAGATGGAGAACTAATGGGACGATATCCGCGAAATCGCAAGGGCTGCTGCGGCCCAGGACGAACAAGTGGAGCGTGCTAGGAGGGCACCTCCCCGCAATGACACCCCCCGTAGCAACAACCCCTACCGGAACATTCCCACCGAGCATTCGCTGCAAGACCCGCCTGAGGGGGACACGCCGCCCCTCTGTTGATGTAGGGACACATGCAAGTTCTTTAAGCCCAAGCAGCGGCTCAGCCTAAGCATGCATTACTGAGGTTGCGCCAACTACTCCTCGAACTATCCCGACCACCGCTGGGACACGAGCCACTATCAATAGCCTGTAAGGACCGGTTACAGTATGTTCTCCCACCATTTATCTTTCAAAGTACACACTGACAACCTCTCCCATCTACCCGTAGTCCCCAGATCCACTATGTGGCTACCGTAAGTGGATCGATGAAGGGATCCACCCACGCGACCAGTGACGTCTTGACTGCGAGGAGTGGGATGCTAAGAGGGACCGCGAGAAGAGGGAGGAGGAGCACTACAACGAAGAGCACAGTGAGCGTATCCGGCGGGAGACGCAAGCTCATCTCGAGGCGTGCCGGCGTAGCGAGCGTGAGAAAAAGAGGGAAATGGCGCCCGGCGAGGAGTACAACGCCGATCTCATAAGGAAGGGAAAATTGCCCCAGTCCACGTAGTAGGTCGGGCCATTCCGTAGTAGTCTCCTGTCCTACCCGCCATGTTATTCCTATCTCCTAAAGGCATGTATACTTACATGGTCCGAATGCTTATGTCGCAGTGTACCATAGTAGTAGTGAGGATGACTAAAGCAATTAGCCGAACCATCATGCCATGTGACCACATGTAACGTACTTCTGTCTGTGGACTCTAATGTAGTTCTGGTTCTATGCCTCGCACTTTACCTTCGGCCGATCAGTAGTCAACTGACCTTCGGGTTTCTCGAGACCTAGTACATGTCACCATTAAAATCACTATTAGCCATCTCATCGGCCAAAGATCATTTTTTATAAGTAGGGAAAAGTATAGCATATTTGGAATATCCCACAACCTCCTCTAGACCGCTAATATACCTTGCTGTCAAGACATGTATATCACCAAAATGTAACCCAGGATGTTTATATACAAGCACGTCTACATAAAGCTATCCATTGTCGCTATTTAATAGGAGATATAGTAAGTAATAAACAATAAGGCCTCCTTTTTGAAACATCAGCAAATCTCAAATAACTAATGACTGCATATTGCATATTGGTGCATGTTTTATAGGAGGCTAAGGGCATGTACAATGGTACAGACAGGTGATGTTTATAGCAACTCTCCATGTCATCTGTACACTAAAGACAACTTGTACAATGAGTTGTGGTGATACAGTCGGCTACAGGATTGTAGACAACACACAATTTTTTTAATGCTTTTCTTGGTTTTGGTGCTATAGTCGACTACAGGATTGTAGACAACACATTTCTCTCTTTTTATTCTCTTTCATCCACATCAGCTTAAATCCTACGTGGCAGAGGCTATAGACAGCAGATGTAAGCCTATTGTACATGACCTAAGACATGCTAATCAATGAACCAAACGTAACATGAAATTCCTGCGCCATATTATATATCGACATCTCCATCGACATCTCCAATAGAGTTGCAATGCAGCTTTTTCCCCATACATTCCAAGTCACATGAAATCATGAAACCCTAATTTCCGAAACCTAAAATCCAAATTTTCGCAACTTAAATCCTAAATTTTCTAGACAATTCCAGAACACATATAAAATTGTTGAAACATTACAGAATCAAGTGCACTGTGTGAGGAGCCTTCAAAATAAAATTCATAACTTTTGGAGCTCATTTTCTACATTTACAAATTCATACAAATAGTACACTTATATGAAATTGCGAGAACAATTCTGAATGAATAAAATTATGGCAAATTTACACAAGTAAGTACACTGTGTCGGGAGGCTCCACATAAAATTTCATAATTTTTTAAACTCATTTGCTATATTTTAAAATTCCTACAAATAGCGCTGAAACCCTAATCCGCTTGAACCTAATTTACCAAGAACAGCGAGCGGCGATGGCGGTGAGGCGTTCACTCAAGACGGCCGTCTTGACAACGTTATCAAGCACACAAGACAGCGACGTGGTAGGCATTTCAAGACGGTGAGCGTCGCGGCAACGGTCTTGCGTGGTGGCCGTGCGACAACAACAACAGCGATGGCGGGGAAATGGAGATTGCCATGACGGTGGCCGTCTTGATGAGGTGGCTATATTTGCAAATAAATTTCGGAGGCGGTTATTCCTGCAAATACGCGGCGAAAAGTTGCCAATACGGCCAAAAATTCGTATTACGGCCTCAAACGGATGTATCCATTAAGAAAGCCCCACTTAGTCTATACATATCTCAAAGACGATTAACAGTATTAAAAATGATTTAATTAAATCCACCCGTTCAAGAAAGTATTACGGCCACTACCAGATGTATCCATTAAGAAAGCCCTGCTTAGTCGGTATATATCTCAAAGATGATCAATAATACAGAGGTACGAGAGTACATACTCCTACGAGTATGAAAGAGACTATAGCTTTAGCGCTACATATAGGGATGGGAATGGGTAGGTTCGGTTCGAACCTGGATCGATCCTTAATGCCCAGGAATCTAGTTTAGAGTAATGGATCGGTCCCCTAGCATTCCTCCCTTGGCCCAAATGAACCTTTGGGTCGCATGGGTGGACCCATTCTAAGCAAACTGCCCGATGCTCCCCTACCCCGTGACTAAAAAGCTGAACGATCTCTCTGCCTGCCCCCCTTCCCTTCCCTTCCCCAGACGGCGGCGGAGAGAACGTTCTCGCGAGTGGAGAGAACGTGAAACGCGAGGCACCCCTTCCCTTCGTCAGACAGCGGCGTTTCTCTCTGCTCTTCCTTCCTTTGTCAAAGCATGGCGGCGATGGGAGGGAGGCGGCGACCAGTGGGAGGCGGCAGAGAAGGAGTTAGGGTTGGTCAGGAACAAGCAAGCCAGCGCAAAGGAAGCGCCCATGGGGGTCCCAATGGTCGATCCGTGAGTAGCTTCATTTATCGATCTCTCCTTCGCTTCCCGTTCTTGCTTTTTCTTGGGTGTTACTTTTCTAGTCAAGGAAGCTAGCGATTCTGCGATTTGATTATGTTTATAATTGAGGTTTCTTTAATCTGGGCGCAATTTTGAATTTTATTGTGATAAAAGCTCCATTTTTTGGGATTATTCTTCACCGAAGTTATAGTCTTGTGTTCTAATGGTGTTCCCATTCGATCCGCTTGTCGAAGGCGGTCCGGCCATTGCCGACGCCAAGATGCCTCCGACGCCGCTTTCGCTGCCAAGGCCATGTTGCCGACGGCCGACGACGTGCTCTGTTCCTCCGTGCCATGAAGCGATGACTTAGGACCAAATAGCGAGAAGTACAGTGAGTTCATGGAGATCATGTGCGAGTTCAAGAGCGGGAGGTCGGTAATGCATTAGTAGTAGCGTCTGCGATTCCTGCTGTTATGACTTAGGGTCGAACCCTTTGGACCTATAGACTAATCGGTGATCCAATAGACCAGCGTGAACCACTCCCAACCCTAGCTACATAAGACTCGAGCCTGCTGGGCCTATTGGATTCGGCCCATCACGTCTCTAGGCAAAAATGGTTCTGTATCGTCTCTCTTCTCGTAGATACCGGCCATTGCGATTTCACAGAAAAGGCGTGAAGGGTTTTCCCCTTCTCTTCTTAAAACCCTGCAACAAACTGCAACCGCCTCCACATCTCCGCCGGCGCGGGCGCCGCCTATCCATTCCCCAGCCAGCCATGTCTCACCTCCTCCTCCGGCGCTTCGCCTCCCACCTCCGCTGCGGTGGCCACTATCGCCGGCTCGGCTCGGCGGCGGGGGCCGGCCCCCACTACGGCGGCGAGAGGCTGCGGGGCCGGCAGCAGCACGAGGAGGAGAACAGGGCGGTGAAGGTATCGGTGTGGTGGGACTTCGAGAACTGCCACCTCCCCATTGGCGTCAACGTCTGCCGCGTCGCCTCGCGCGTGACCGCGGCCCTCCGCGCCGCCGGCATCCGGGGCCCGCTCTCCATCACCGCCTTCGGCGACGTCCTCCAGCTCGCACGCCCCTCGCAGGAGGCGCTCGTCGCCACCGGCGTCTCCATCTCCCACGTCCCACACAGTTGCGTGCTTCCGCAGCCCGCCCCCTCCCACCCCCTCCCATCCCATTCCGTGCGGTTTGTGATTTTTGACACGTCTCCCAGGAACCGTTTGTGTAGATGCAGTAGGCGTTTTGTGCATGTTTCATCATATAATGCGCAGCATAGTTTGTTAGTGTGCTTAAGTTCAAGAGTAGCTGATATTTGATTAATTTCGCAACCATAGGCTTGTTGAATGTTGATTGCTAAATTTTTTGAATATACAGAATACCACAAGGAGTAACGGAGCGACCTTCTAATGTCAGGTTAAGGCATAGCAGGATGGCAATTAGACTTGCGATCGTTAGAATCGAATAACCCTTCTGTTTAGAATGGCTGAATGGATGGTAATGATGTAGCCTGTGGTTTTGAGTTTTGTTACCATTTTGATACAGCTACTAGAGTAGCCTGTGGCCTCAGATTTGTGGGAAATGAACCCATTTTTTAGTAAAGAAACATCATGAGAAATAGCAAATTTACTTGATTGGTGTTTAGTTGATTTTTGGTAACATCTAGTTTTGCATGTGTATATAATCTTATAGAAGTTTGTCGGTAGGGATTGTGTCATTGTTTTATTAATAGTGAAGTGGTTCCTGTAAATTTTATATTAAAAAAACTTCATGAGTGTTTTTATTTTTGTGGTTTTTATTATTTGGGATGTATGCAATATTAGGTAGTGCACTAGCAGTGCTCCATCAAGTTTAATAGAGTATAGACAATTCCAATATCAGGTGATAAGTTGGATGATCTTACTACATTAGATGATATTGCAGGTGGTTGGAGTTTTGTTTCCAACAATTGATAAGCAGCAATGTTAGCATTTCCCATCAGTACTCCTCAAAGCATTTCAAATTCGGCATTCTGTAATTTCCTTTATTATTTTTTCCCATATATGCTTTTGCTTATGTAGTAATTTCAAATTCGGCATTCTGTAATTCTTTTTGTTCTACTAATAATGCTATTTTCCATAATGTAGGTGGAAAGAATAGTTCTGACGGGTCATTTATGGCTGATCTTGTCTACTGGATTGCTCAGAATCCCCCACCAGCCCATTTTTTCCTGATATCTGGGGATAAAGATTTCGCAACCATTTTGCATCGTTTGCGAATGAGCAACTATAACATACTGCTTGCTTGCCCTAGTAGTGCTACCAGTGTGCTGTGCGGTGCGGCAACAATTATGTGGCCTTGGGAAGCTTTAGTTAAAGGGGAGGATTTCTCACCGAAACGTTTTAACCACCCACCCGATGGGCTATCTGGATCTTGGTATGGTCACTACAAAGGAGCCCTAGATGACCCCTTCCTGGACACAGAATCAGAGGAACCCATTGCAGTACCATCTGATTCAAAGCATTGTTCAATCCCCAAATATGTGGTTAATGGGATTCGGGAGGCACTATCTTCATATCCTAATGGGGTGAGCCTTTCAGTGTTTCGAGCAGAACTTAGAAAGAACAATGTGTATCTGGGTAAAGATTTCTTTGGCCGCAACAAGTTCTCTTGCCTTCTCCAATCGATGCCAGATATTGTGGAATTTATTAATCCTCCACCTGGTGAAAACCAGCCATATGTGATTGGGGTCAACAAAAGATTACTGGAGCGTGCTGAACAAAGTTTTAAAACCTTTAGTTCTGCTCAAAGTAATGTCAGGGACAATAACCTCACTCAAACAACACACAATAATAAGACACTTCCATCCTCTGTGTCAACTTCTTTTTCTGAACAAAATTCTAAGACCCTAAATTCTTCTCAAAGTATTGTTGGGGACAGCAGCTTCACGCAGACTGAAAATGAGAATCAACCTACATTTTCTGTCTCATCTTCCCCATCAGATGTGTCATCTTCCTCAACAGCTGATTCTAATGCACAGCCAGAATCACCTGCCAACCACAAGGAAGTTGATGCAAGGACTGCCCCTGGAACTCCCTCTTCCTCAGGGGTGGAAAATACTTTTAACAAAGATGGGCTATTCAAAAGGATCTGGATACTGTGGAATGGCTCTGGGACTGCTAAACCTGAGGTTTCTCCACATCGTGAAAGCACCTCTGCTGAAGTGGTTGATGATTTGCGAACTCCTCAGCAAGATCATAATGCTGACCAACGTAGGAGGCTTTTGAAGAGGATCCATAAGACCTCTTCCCGAAATGGCAGCTCAGATGGAACTGATATCATTACAGCAGTAATTGCTAATGTTCCAACTTTATCAGACGATGACCGTTCTGAAAAATTAAAGCATGGAGAAGAGATGGGAACGTTAAAGAGTGATCCATCAATTCTCCAGAACTCAGAACCGTGTAGTGGACCTGCATCTGTTCCCATGGGTAAAGCTGGAAAAAGGGATGATACTTCCGAAATGAGTAAGGGCTTATTTAGCTGGGCAACGGGGTGGTGGAAATTTGGAAAATCGGATGATGATAACAGTACAACCAATCAAAATGTCATTGATGTAGCAAGGACAAACTCAATCAAGGAATCCGAATCTTTAAAGGCTTCAACTTGTGGAAGTGGACAACAAGCGGTTCATGAAATACTCACAAAATCTTACTTGTGGGATGTTGTAGAGCAACAGTTATCGAAACCCGTTGGGTCTGAGCTTGTTTCGAAAGCGAAGACAAGGTAAAGCTTTTAATCCTTTAGATTACTTCATGCCTTTTGGTTAGCTTTAGATCTTACTTTTAAATAATAGAAACTGTTGGGGATTTGACCTGAAACTTAAAATTGTGCAAATTTTAAGTCAAGACTCTACAGTAATGCAACATATTGCTGTAGTATTTCTTTTTTTTTTCAGAAGCTGTACGTAGATCTATCAATTATCAACTAATGTGAAGATAATAACTTGCAATGCCAACAAACTTACCATTCTATAGATTTTCTTGCAATAGGTCTTATAGCCTGATACCAGTAAGCCACAGCTCTGCAATTTTACCTGTGACTGCTTGAAAACTTTGGGTTATATCTATAATTTGTTAGAACATGATATGAGCAAGTTGCAGTATATATTGTTGCTTAGATAGTTACATCTAGTTTAGTAGCCCGAACACCTTTTACTCTATCTATTACTTCCTATGAGCATGCCTTTTCTACTCCAGAACTAATTGATTACAGGACAAACAAATGGATCCCACCCAGATTCTTATGAGATATATGAGAAATTATGTTTGACTTGATCGTTTTAAGAGAATATTTCTTACATGATTACTTTTCTTGGCCAGGGAGGAATTGGCACATGGATTACAGAAGTTGGATTGTTGGCCTCTCAAAGGCCTCGTTGAGAAAGATCTCAATCAGTTGGTACATTTGTTAGTTTCAAAAAAGAAATGGATTGAAGAAACTCCTTCCAGAGATTTTCCTTTTCGTCTTACCCTCCCTCACAAGAGAACATGTGTTCCATCGAATTCCAGTAAGTTTGATGGTCTCAGTTCTCTTTTTTCTAATGGGAAGCCATTGCAGCCGGGTAAATTTGTTGGTGACAAAAGCAGGGCAAACAGGCCTCTCACTAGAGAGGAAATACTGTCTGATTGTCACAAGCTGTTAAAGGAGCTTCTTCTGCAATATGAATATGGATTTAACATCTGCATTTTCAAGCGTTATTTTGCTCAGAAGCATGGATATGAGCTTGATCACCATATGCTTGGGTATCCAGACCTTGAATCACTGTTGCAGATTATTCCCGGTGTAAGAATAAAATTTCCAAAGGTTCTACCTGCAGAAAATGGAAATGGCCAGGCTGGCAGCAAGGGCAATGTAAATCAAAGTAATGGTGATGACTTCATTTGGGAGGAACTTGGTCCTGTATCTGCCACTACTGAAACTGCTGAAGGGGTTGATCAAGAAATGTGCTACCGACCCCCCACTCTTTCAGATGATGAATTCTCGGATAATGACAATCATGCAGACCTACAGCCCAGAAGAGATGCTGAACAGAGCTCACTCCTCCAAATTATTGATTCCTGGAAAAATAGCAAAGATGATGGTTCTAGCAAAAAACCTCAAGACATTGATGGGCTAGTGGATTGTTCTAGAAGCAACCCAAGTTATCTTGATAATCTGATCCCAGAAAATGCACGAAAGCCTACAAGAGTACCACATAAGCAATATTCTTTTGTCTCAGACTCCGAAGAAGATAAAGAGAAGGATAAACTGGTCGAGAGTGTCCTGGGCAGTCTGCAGAAAGCACGGGGCTCAAAGTTGAACAATTGATATATGCAGCAATGCCGATTTGCTTCTTTGGCACCAAATTGCATTCTGAAAGCACCATGCTCCTTGACTCCTTGTTTTGATTAGTCATATCAAACAGGTTACACCTTTTATGGTTATCATCTCCTCAAACAGTAGGATATATTAAGCGGCTATAGATCAACGAGAGTTATCTAACACAGTAGCATTTTTTTGGTAAATTTAAGAGGACGTGTTTAGGATTTCGTTGTTAACTGGTACCAACGAGCTTCAGTTAACAAGAATTCTGGACACTCGAACCAAGTGTCATCATTTACTCAGCTAAGGGTTAGATACTGTCGAATAAACTGGAGCAATGCAATTCTTTCATAAAGCTTCCTTGACGGTAGATATGTTAAGGTGAGTTGCTACTTGCCACAACATCTGGCCAGAGAAGATAAATAGTTTACGATTTCTTTGATGCAATGCCTTTTTTTTCTCTCTTTTTTTGTGTGTTGCTAATTCTTAGTTTCTTACATTCATTATATTATTGCTAAATTTGGGTAACACAAACATTTGATTGTTCTTCACTTGCCAGTGTTTCTTTAGCATTGAGTATAGCACTACAATGAGTCAATTGTTTTTTGCCCTTGCATGTGCCTGCCTGACCGACTCTACCACTATACTCTGAATATTCGATTGAAATCATGAAATCCATATCCTAACCTGATCGACGTTGACTTAGTTGATGCTCAATGCGGTCATATCTTAAGCCAGTTTCCCTTTAAAAAAAAAAAAGGAATCCTGAGCCAGTTTTATTTTCCATCTTCCTTCTCTATTTTTTTTTTCCTGCATTTACCTTTCTGGTTCTGTTATTGTCAAGGAACGCGAGCCAATAAATAATCAGACGGAAGCCAAGTGCATCGCATCAAAGTCACCATGTGTTGATCCATGATCCATCCAGGACTAGTCATCTAGGCCGGGAGGTCGCTTACATCCAGTGTCCCAGATGTTGGTGCTGAGGTACATGTTTGAGCTGCTCATGCATTTGTGATTTGTGACGTTGAAAAGCCTCTACTTACAAGTTAATGGCGCCAAGTGTCACCCAGAATGCCGGCCTGCCTCTAGTTTAAATCTGGTTACTGATGTGGCCTTTACATCGGCTCATTTGGCCTCTTTTTAGAACGGAATAGCAAACCTAACCTTTTCACGTCCGAAATGATAAAAATAGCACCACGATAGGCTAGAGAGTCGAGACGTGTCCCTACCGTGCGCCCAGACCGTTACACGTTCCTGCTTTGGATTCAGACGGCAGGATCCAGCTTGCTTTGGATCCGGACCATCGAATGCTCTTGCCGTGGTCCAAAACCGTAGTAGCCCCCCTGCAACACACCAGGTGTGTTGGACTTGGGCTGCCATGCTCCAGGTGCGCTGCACCTATCTACTGCGTGTCCTATCGTTGCGTCCTCTAGTCGTTGTTGATGTCCCCTAGCTCACACACCAGGTGCGCTGGTTGTCCCTTGTCGCACACCGAGACCACGGGAGGTAGGTATCACGGTCCCCCATTTTACCGGTGCGCCTGCCCCTCCCCCCTAGGGTTCATTTGTTTGGCTCATTTGTTTGGTGCAGAGAGACAGAGAGCGAGACAGTGAAAAAAAGGCGATTTGAGAAAATTTAGAGCGGGATTTAGAAGTTGTATTAGTTGATAAAGCTATAGATCAAGCAGTTGTATTAGTTGATAAAGTTATAGATCAAGCGAAGATCTTTGAGAAGATGTTTTGTTTTTGCATGCATGTTGTATATTGATTGTGTGATTAGTGTTTGATTAGCTATTTGGCAATGTTATGGTTGCTTAAACATGGTCATTGATGGTTATGTCATTTTTTACACGCGTGATTAGAGAAATAGTCATCATTAATTTACTAGTATGTTAATTAGCCAATGATTAGTAACATAGTTTGGTAATGATTAGCAAAGTTTAGTTGCTTTGGTGATGTGGGAAAATGTAGATTAAATAGTTTAAATTATTTAGATGATTGTGTACTAATAAAATTTTTAGCACATATTGTGTACAAATAATGTTGTACTGCATATGTAAAAAAATCCGGTAAATGTTGGGAATGTGGTTAGCAAGATTATTGGCTATGTGGAAAAAATATGTAAACATGGCTGTTGATGATTATGGCATCTTTTGACACACGTGATTAGGAAAATAGTCGTCATTAATTTACTAGTATATTAATTAGCCAATGATTAAGTAACATAATTTGGTAAGGATTAGCAAATTTTAGTTGCTTTGGCGATAAAAGAAACCGTAGATTAAATAGTGCAAATTATTTAGGTGATTGCCTATAAATAAAATGTTTAGCGTATATTGTGTACAAATAAATGTTGTACTGCGTATGCAAAAAAATTGGTAAATGTCGCGAACGTGGTTAGCATTGCTTGTTTGGAACGTGGATAACAAAATTTTTTAGTACGAAGAGAAAATATGTTTTTTTTGTTAGAAACATGGGTAGCAAGTTTATTTCATAGGTAGTAAAAATTGGTGAATGGCTGGAAACATGGATATTAAGTGTATTAGTTGTTTTGATCGTGGGTGATGTCCAAACATGTAAGAATTGCTTGTGTTTTTCAGTGATGGTGTCGTACGGTTTGAACCGGGTGGGTTGGATATGTCAAGAAGCCAGTGTAAGGTGATACGGGCGGAGGGCCAAAATGAGATGGGTATTGACGAGCTGAGGAGCTGCATCCGGAGAGAGTTTGATAAGGAGACAACAAGGAAGAAACTTGTCATCGAGGCGGTAACTTGCAGCAATAGGCGAGGGTCAACGCAGGGCATATGGGAGTTACACAAGGTGAAGGGTAGCGTTGCATGGACCCAGTACATGGAGATTGCTAGGAATCCCGAGGCAGCAATTTACAGGAGACTGATGGTGTATGTGCAGTTCGTAGAAGGCACATCGTCAAAAATTGATGAGGCTGGTGATAGTGGGAGCGGGGAAGTGCAGGCACTGGGTGATGATGGGAGCGCGGAATGTGTTGGTTTGGAGGAAGACTCTAATAGAAGACTTGCAGAGAATTTTGTAGAAAATGAAGAGGCGAAGGAATGGTGGTTGGCCCGTATTGTCTGTTATGAGTTTCTTCCAAACCAGTCGGATGAATTAGAGTCCGATGAGGACACCAACCCAAGCTCGGATGGTAGCGAAAAGGACACACTTGAGGGTGTAGGGGTTGCTGCTCCTATGGGTGGAATTGTGTTAACAGTGGTGGTGTGCATGTCATCAAGGCTAGATGAACTTGTAGTGCGGTCACTTGTATTGTCACAGGACCATGAGTCTCAGTAGGGGTTTGATGATGACACCCTGTTAGTTGGGCAGCACTTCTCGAACAAGGTAGCCGTGTAACAAGCTATAACAAGGTACGTTGTGTCCATCAGCCGTGTGTAGCGGGTGCACAGGTCAAACCCAACTCAGTACACAATAAAGTGTCAAGTGGAAGGTTGTCCTGGCAAGATCTGTGCACAAAAGGCGAAGGGCCATGGTACGAACTTCATGATCACGGTGCTAATCGACCACACTTGCGAGCTAACTGAGCCACTGTAGCAGCACAGGAATGTCAATTCCGCATATGTTGCAAGCCTCGTTGGCCACCTAGTTTCGGATGATGTGTTTGTCTCCCCCAAGATGTTGATGTCAGATGTGGCCAATCTGGTTTGTTATCCAGTCAGCTACAACCCAAAAGTGCCCTCATGGTCGAACATGGGGAGGCCCGAACAAAGTCCCTAGCCGACCGCGGGGTAGACAAGGGGAATGTGACGATGGTCCTCAATGCTCCTGCTAAGCAGGTGGTTACTTCGAACTGGGATAGGCCCGCGGAGATCCTAGAAGTCGAGTACTGGACTGCCCTTGCGAAGGCCCGCGCCCGCAAGGCTACGGGAGACAAGGGAAAAGCACTGATGGACCCCTGATGCATAGGACGTATGATCGCAAGACTAACTTCTTTCCAATCCTCCAGTGTTTTCGATTCTGAAAGACGCACATGTATCTTACATGTAGTTTGGGTTGATGGTTCGTGCATGTTGTCATTTGTATTATAGGAGTAGCGAGGCAAACATATGCACTAATGCACGTAATGAAACCATGTGTGCCATGTAATTTGCACCTAGATTCTAAAGTCTTATTTTCGGGGTTGAAATCTCATATTTATAATTTAATTACATGATTATTCTCTATTTAATATTTTGTTCTCTTTAAAAAAATGGCTGCGGGATACTTCAAAAGTTCAAAAAAGGGAGACTTAATTAACGGCTACAAAATTCAAGCAAAGCATTGCTATCCTAGTAGTCCAGTGGAGCCGACAGGAAGCAGTGCCCCGGGAACCGCAGTGTACCGGGTGTGTGCCAGGTTGCACTAGCTGTTTGGGTGCGCGGCAGCACACGTGCTGCAGTTCTAGACCGCGGCGGGCGTGTTCAGATAAGCAGCAGGTAAGACCTAGCGTTTCGGATCCACAGTAAGCACATGCAGCGAACCGGGACCGTAATAAGATGATGTCATACATCTGCAGTGTAGTAGGGGATATGTGTCTCTACCGTGATACCATTTTTGTTGTTTCGAACGCGATAAGATTAGATTTGTTATTCTATTCTAAAAAGAGGTCAAATGAAACAAAAAAAAACTCTATAAAAATGTGTGTTCATGTATTGGCTGGTCGATCGTCTGCTATCATTTGATATGTTTAATCATCAAGAAAAGGTACAAGCACGCACTTCTCTATCGAATTTTATCTGTCTTCCACTGCACTAAACGAACATGCTTTTTAGAGTAATTAGCGAATGTACTCAACGTTGTGTTTGGAAGTGTGTTTGGCAACCATTGCTTGCGAAAAATCCAAAAGAGGATCCACATGTAATATCTTAGAATTTAAGAGATTCTTAAGAAGAAAAAACAAAGGTTGGGCCACTTCCCACGCGTCTATTCCAAAGTCCCATACAAACATGGCTGCTTGGAAACTACCCTTTTCGTTAAGAAATGTAAGACGTTTTATAGCTAAATTTATCTAACTTTGACTAATGATATATGAAAAATTGTTTAGATTTGTCATGAGTGAATAGTATCATTAGATTTATCATGATAAATATTTTTATAATATAATATTTTTATAATTTTTTACTAATATAATCATATAAATAATAATAATAGTCAAAGTTAGGTATAAGAGACCGTGCCGATATCCAAAACATCATACATTCTTGAACAGATGTAGCATTTTGAACTGTTTCTTGCGGGAATCGGATAGCTCCTTATGAAATTTCTACCTTCTAGAAGAGTCGTGATCCCATAAACTCGTAAGTCGCCGGAGTCTCTATAATTGTCGACTCGTATCGACGCATAAACTCACAAGTTGCTTTCGAAGAGGATGGTAGTAAACGAATTAGTAATACGGTTGGCGGGTGATTTCTCTTTTGTTTTACTTTTACTGCCGCTCTGCGCCTCTGCGCGAAGCGAGCCGCAGACGTTAGAATTAGAAACTTTTCTGCCAGCTCAGCTGAGCTGGGTGGGACCAACCCATGTCCGTACGCACAGCAACGGCCATTCTGCGTCGCTCCCAGCTGGCATAACTGCCCCACCCTCCCGGTGGGGCCCACCAGGTCAAAGTCCTCGAGACCCCTCGCGCGCTATTCCCAAACCACCCCTCGCGCGCCGCGCACTCGCCGCGGAGAGCCGGGGGGCATATCAGTAAACGCGCACTCCCCACGGCCTTCTGGAAAGGTGCTCGATCGGCGCGGGCCGCGTCCCGCCCGCTGGGCCCCACGTGTCAGCCGTACGTAGTCGTCTCGCTCGGCCGCGGCGTTGGTGGTGGTGGTGGTGGGTGGCCTCCGGGCTCTTCTGTCCTTTCCGTAACGTTTTTTTCTGTTCGTTAATGCGTCTTAATTAGGTTTGATCTAGTTACTTCGGTCTAATCCAGCGGGTTTGGGGCTGTTGATTCTTTTTCCTTTTTGCATATGTAACCTCGCTGTTTGGTGTAGTTTTTGTTCGAACCATTTGGCATGTGACCTTTGAGATTTGTGGCACTGCTGGGAGAGCAGTAAGCTGTGGAGAACGTGTGCACGAGCGCACTGGCTCTGGCCACCGCACTCCTGGAAACCCCCTAGTACTGTCGCGTACGTCTGGTCCCCTCCATGGGCAAAGCACCAGTTGCCGGTGGCACAACCGCGTAACGCAAGAAAGGGGCGAGCAGCCGCCCATGGGGAAGAAGCGTTGAAAAGAAGAAGAGTTGAAGCCTGAAGGATATTTGGGCCGTTTAGACCATATTCTTTCCATAATCCAATGTCATAGGGCCTATTTTCGCACTTGGTTAGACTAGACCACGTACCAAGTCTGACTTAGAACACAATTCATGAACTTAATCCCCATATCCCTAATTCTATCCTTGTGGAGATCTTTCGGTCCAACAATCCCCATTCCATTTTCGTGTTCACAGCTCACTCCCTCCTAACGAGGCGGTGGTGGCTTTGTGGTCACTCCGGGCCCCAACGGCGAGCGGTCGTGGTGCGCCGAGCACGCATTAGGGCATGGTTGGTATTTGGGCCAGCGTGGCTAATGGCGCGGCATGAGGGCAAGGCAGCAAGACGCAGACGCAGACTGGCAGTGGTAGCAGTGGGCGAGCAGGCATCGGTCGGCAATGACGAGGCAAGTGAGGTCAGTGCCTGTGTGGCTCTCGGTCTTGGCTCTTTTTTGTTGGACTTGTAAATTGCTTCTGTAGTGCTATCATATAGTATATGTTTAATAGTTATAATGATTATGTTCTCTAGTCTAGTTACATGTGAAGCGTTCTTAAACATGTGTATTTTAAAGAGTGTACTTCTGCTGCATTGAAGGATGCATTGCTTGGTGTGCTTGTAGGATATGATTTATATCTTGCTAGGCTTCGTGGGTAGGGATATGATGGAGCTTCAAATATGAGATGAGAATTTAACGTCTTGCAAAGACATATTCGAGATGAAATCCGTATGTTTTCTATGTCCATTGCTTTGCCCATTAGTTGCAATTAGCAATTGTCATTGTCTCAAATAGTGCCAAAGCTATTGCTGATTTCTTCAATTATGTTTCCCTAATAGTGAACACTATTAGTTCATCTTGCAAGAGGATGGATGCTTTGATTGAAAAGCACCGTGAAGTCTTATTGGAGAAGGCGGAGAATGGCTTGGTTCTCATTGGAACGGGGTTGCATCCAGGAAACTAGTCTAGCTAGACCTGGAGATACTGGATGGGGCTCACATCAAAAAACCTTGCTCTGTTTGTATCAGATGTGGGAGGCAACAGAGGAGGTGCTAGAAATTGTAAGTGATGATAGTCGTCAACCGTCTAATTCTAGTAGAGCGTATGGTTTGATAAGAAAAATGGAAAGCTTCGAATTTGTCTTCATCTTGTATTTGATGTTGGACTTGTTTGGCATTACAAATGAGCTATCACATGAATTCTAAATGAAGGACTTAGGCATTGTTCATGCCATGGGTTTGATCATAGATGTGAAAGAGAACTTGTAATACATGAGGGATAATGGTGGGAGCCATTGCTCAAACGAGCAAAAAGCTTTTCTAAAGCTAATGGTATTATTGTTCTAGATATGGATGAAAGCACCTCAATTATGGGCCGAATGACACGTTGAAGTCATAGAGTGACTCAATATCGTTTTTATAGAGTTGGCATCTTTTATGCTGCCATTGATGCCACTAAGTCAGAGATAAATCATCGCTTTAATGAAGTTTCTACAGAGCTATTGGTATTGATGGCTTATCTTGACCAAAAAAAACTTATTCTCCAAGTTTGATATGGACATGCTTACGCGACTTGCTGAGATTTATGTTGATGACTTCACCATGGGTGACCGTATATTGTTAAGAACTCAACTTCAAAACTACATTCTCAATGTTAGGAGAAGCGTGGAATTCCGTGGATGTCATGACCTTGCAAGTCTCGCCAAAAAGATGATTGAAACTGGAAAAGACAAAACCTTCCCATTGGTATATCACCTCATTGAGCTAACATTGATCCTTCCCGTGGCAACAACATCATTTGAAAGAATCTTTTTGGCAATAAAAATTATCAAGACAAACTTGCGCAACAAAGTCTGCGATGATTGGCTCATTGACTTGATGGTGCTAAACTGAGCGAGAATTATTCAAAAGTATTGATGATAAAACAATCTTGAATTGTTTTCAAAATATGAAATATCGTAGAATAGACTTGCCTCCTGCTCCTAGTCATAACTAGAGGCTTCACGGTATATTCCATTCCATTTTAATATTTGTAATTGCCCACAATTTTCGGATTATCAAACTAATTTAGCTACTTTTGTTCTACATATTGCTATTTATAGGCATTCGGGGCATTCTATCCATTAGCAAGGTACTACACTAAGTGTATTTTATATTCTCGCTTTGTCTCCTGTCTATTTATGTATGAATTTGGATTGCACTAGACATTCAAATGTATATGTTTGGTACAGTATTGCCTTGTTAGCTTTCTCCCATGAGCACCCCCTGTGTTTTTTGTTCAACGTACGCCACTCGCAGCAAGTGATGGACAACTGTTTGTGACAATGTCTAAAACGACTTAGTTACGTAAAGTTTGTTGTTCTAAATGTAAGAGAAAAACAATTTTTACGGCAGACAAGATGCGAAACATATAATTTCCTATTTTATGGAGCAAAAAACTGAAGTGTCACTCTTTGGGAGGCTCGCAGAGTATTTTGAAAGTTGTGTGTGAATAATTCTATTAAGTTTTGTTAAGGTTTGATTTGCCAAATGTTTTGCTTCACAATGTTGTAGCTCCTTGGATGCTATATACAAGGAAGGCAATGGTGGAGAAAAGCAGTGCTACGGAAAACAATTTTCTATTTGTTAGAGCAAGCAATTTCACAATTGTTGTTTTAATTCTAAAAACAAAGGGAATTTGATGGCAAGAACATTAGGACAACAAAAACCGATAGAGAAAACATTTATTTGTCAAAACCAATGATAGCTTACTCTCTAAAAAAAAGGGGCGAGAGTTATTGGCTAAAATGCATTCATGTGCTACGAAATAGCAAAAATAGTTTATTCGTGAGTGAATTAGCAAAATAGAACCGGGTCTACGCTCAAATGCCATGGCAAGGGGTCTACACAAATGGTATTGTTGTACGACGAAATAGCAAAAATAGCTCATCCGTGTGTGAATTAGCAAAAATGGCACTACTTCTGCAGTCAAATGCCACATCAGAGTCCTACCGATAAGCCACGTGACGACCTCTCATTGGTCGGATCTCCCATGTCGCGCCCTCACAAAGAAAAAACAATGATAGGAAAAAGGGCGAAAAGTAAAGCGGTTGTGAAGGACTTTAGAGCAATTAGCAACCTTCCGCGGGACTCAAAAGCAAAACAGCCCCTCAAAAAACGTGAACAATAGCCAAAGCCCCCCAAAAAACATTCCAAAGACAAAAGAATTTTCTTCCTATAAATAAATGTAAATAACTCCCCTCCCTCCATGATTAAGCCCACGCCTCTTATCCCAGCCTCTCAAAATCAACCAACTAATCAGTTTAATTTAATCTAATTAATCAGCCGCCTAATCTCACGCTCTCATATAAAAGTCCACCACCTCCTCCGAGTCGCCCACATTCCCACCACAAACTCCTCCTCCGCTCCCCCGCGAGATGCGCCGAACCCGCTAACCCGTTAGCCCGCGCGCGCGAGATCCGCTTCGTCTCCGGCCGCGGCGGAACCACCGGTGAACTCGCCGGAGGACATGCCGGTGACGGACTACCAGGGGTCGTCGTCCTCCCCATCGCCCTTCTCCTTCGGCCGCTCGCTCCTCTCGCTCCGCCGCGACCACACAGTCATGCCATCGGGGGAGGAGGCCGATCTCGAGGCGTTCCAGCGCCATTTGGCGGCGAACCTCGGGGAGCTTCTGCCCGGGGGGGAGGCGGGGGAGGGAGGGGAGGAGATCCTCTCCGTCGCGTGGATCCGGCGGCTCCTCGAGGCGTTCATCCTGTGCCAGGAGGAGTTCCGGGTGGTGGTGGCCCAGGCGCGCCGCCGCGGGGCGCTGCCGGCCGCGGGGGAGAGGCTGGTCGCCGAGTTCCACGAGAGGGCGGTCAAGGCGCTCGACGTCTGCAACGCGGCGCGCGACGGCGTCGGCCAGGTGCGACGCTGGGAGCGCCTCGCCGACATCGCGGCGTCCGTGCTGCTCGCGCCGCGGGAGATCCACGAGGGGCAGCTCCGCCGCGCGCGCAAGGCGCTCTCCGACCTCTCCGTCCTCCTCATCGACGACACCGCCGCCTCGGGGAGCGGCGGCGTCGCCTCCTTCCTCGCCTCCCACCGCAACCGCTCCTTCGGCCGCGCGCGCGCGTCACCGTCCCGCGCCGCGGTTGTCGGATCCTCCACCTCCTCATCCCACTTCCGGTCCCTCTCGTGGAGCGTGTCCCGCACGTGGTCAGCGGCGCGGCAGCTGCAGGCCATCGGCGCCGGCCTGGCCGCGCGCGCGCGCACGAGGCGGGCCTCGCGGCGCCGGTGTACGCCATGGGCTGCGTGCTCCACCTCGCCGCCTGGGCGCTCGTTGCCGCCGTCCCGTGCCCGGACCGTTCCAGCGCGCTCCAGGCGCACCACCTGCCCGCGGCGCCGCCGCGCGCCGCATTCCCTGGGCGCCGCCGCTCCTCACCCTGCAAGAACGCCTAACCGAGGAGGGAAAGCGCAAGGACAGGCGCAATTCTTGCGGCCTGCTCAAGGAAATTCATGTGCTTGAGAAGTCCACGCAGAAGCTCGCCGAGGCGATCGATGCGGCCCCGATCCCGCTCTTCGGGGACAGGGAGGCAGATGTGCGGGAGGCTGCGGCGGAGCTTGCCGCCGTGTGCGCAGCCATGAGGAATGGGCTCGAGCCCCTGGAAAGGCAGGTGCGCGAGGTGTTTCACCGCATCGTGCGCAACCGCGTGGAGGGGCTCGACTCGTCCATGCACAATGCCGATTGATCCATCAATCAAAACTTCACCTTGGATTGGGCAATGTGGTGGTCATAGGTAGCTTTCTTATTTTTGGTTTGCTTGTTTGTGTTCGAATCGTATTAAGTATAAATGGCTACCTTCGTGTAAAGAAAGGGGCCATCATGATGTAAAGATGGCCGCTTGGTTCCCATGTTTTTGATGCTGCATTTCGTATATATATCTTCAAGCTTTTGTTAGTTGTGTGCATCTGCATTTCCCTTCAATTTATGTTCCAGAGGTGGTTAAAGTCATTTTGGAAATTTGATCTATTGGAGAATAACAATGATGGAAAGGCATCATAACATCATTCATGTTTGTTACTAAGTGTAATCAGCATCAGCTTTGGTTGTGTCCAAATGTGCCTGCAGCGTTTACAGCCTTGTGATTTTTTTCTTCTTCCAGCTATTCAGTTAGCTGTACTTGTCTTTCCCCCATTGTTGAACTCTTGGTTTTTCGAAGTTTGATCTTGCTATACTAGCATACCACTAATACTGTAATAGCCAGTCGATGGCATGAAGCACAACATAAAACATTGCTTCCTGCTTTAAGTGCTTAACTGTAAGTCTGTAACAGGAAGAAATACTCTCTCTCATCTTCACGCAGGGTTTGGATTTCAGCTTAAATGCGGTATGAGCCTCTATGGTCTGTACCCTAGTACTACTATAATTCAAGAAGAAATGTCTTAAGTGATATCATTCTAGTGTGGTGTTAAACTCCATTACTGTTCATGCAAACTAGGGATTGGATGATTGAGATGAGGGGAAGAATGGTATGGTGGGAGAAGATTCGGTCTTGTTTGGGCATGGCATCAGCACAGGCCAAGTGGCGGTGCTCACAAGCTGTAGTGTAGTGTTGTACCCGTAAGCCTCAATGTCCTGTGGTGTGATAACTGATACCTAACTGCTGTGAGCTGTATGGGGGCCCTTCAGAAACTGTCTCTGCCGTGGTAGGCTCTTCCAGCTGTTGCTGCAATAACAGCAACAGATCATTGTGATCCAATCAAAAAAACAAAAGATGATCATTGTGATGGCCGGGCCGGCATCCCTCAGCGTCGACGACAGCGCGGAGATGGACCCCTCCTCCCGGTGCTCTCAAATCACCGGAGGTCGGCACGAACTCAGTTCCCGCGCGGGAAGTCAGGCGTCGTCGGGGAGCTGCCGCCGTCACCGCTCTGGTCTTCCTCGCTTCACGCGCTTCTTGCTGCGCAGCGCCTCACTTTGAACTTCGGCTGTCGCGCCGCCACCGACGCTTAGGCTGCCTACACCACCGTCGCATGGGCGACGTCTTCGTCTTCCCCGCCAGGCTCGGCTCGCCTTCGGGTCGCACAGCCTCAACCTGCCGCACATCCACCCGCACGGCACCGAGGAACTCCACGTCCTCCCAAGCTCGCTCCTTGTAAACCGTGTCCTCGAGGCTCGCTCGAGTCGCGCTCCGCCAGAGCCCACTTCGCTTGCCGCCGCCGCCGCCCGAGCCGCCGCCGCCGTAGGGAACCCTAATTCCCCGTCTTGCGCCGCCTCTCGAGGCCTTTTGGCTCATGTGGGCTGAGTGGTGCTCTTAATTGAACCGGCCCGTAAGTAAGTAGTAAAAAAATGATTAAAAAACGTCGTTTAACTAATAGCGCCAAAATCAAAGATCGCTTGTTAGACTTCGTTGCCTTGGTCATTGCCGTCGGGTCGCTACCAACGGTATTGTTTACATTCTTATTTGCCGGTGATCTTCATTGGTCTCAATTATCGTGACTGATTTCAGCATATGCGCCTCGACATGCGCGGTCAGCGTCTTTGGGAGTTTCTTACCGGCGAGTTGCCTTGTCCGCCTCGCCCTGCTCCGCCTGTTGAGCCTATACTCCTGAAGGATGCTTCTGAAGATGCTCATACAAAGGCATCTGAGGTTTTTGAGGATGCCATGGAGACTTTTCAAACTCAGTATGCTGCCTACAAGATATGGATTGATAAAGATGCTCGTGCCTCTGCTATTCTGATTGCTAGCATGGAGGTGCAATTCACTGGGGATATGGTTGGTTTGGGTTCAGCACAGTTGATGTGGACACATCTGCGCAACCGCTACGAGCCGTCTGGTGATTCGTTGTATCTTTCTGTTGTGCGTCAAGAGGAGTCACTGTAGCAGGGAGATGCCACTGTGGACGAGTTCTATGCCCAATTTTATCTGGTATGGCGTCAAATTGATTCTTTGGGACCGGATGTTTGCCACACTTGTTAGTGTTGTCAGCGTTAGCAGTCTCACCTGGAGCTTCGTCGTATCTACGATTTCTTGACTCATCTTCGGGCTGAGTATGAGCAGACTCATGCTCAGTTGCTGGCATGCCACCCTTGTGTGACCTTGTTGGAGGGCCTTGCTGCTGTTCGTGCTGAGGAGATTCATCTTCGTGCTGCGGGTCTGCTATCGTCACCGTCGTTTTCTTCAATTTTGGCAGCTCCTCTAGTTTCTACACCCGTTACGTCTCCAGCTACTCCTTCACCAGTGACAGCTGCTGTTGGTAGGGAACTACATTGTACTTACTACAACAAGGATGGACATATACAGCAGACCTACTACAAGAAGGATTTACGTCGTGGTAGCCGTCCTTCACAGGGAACTGGTGGTTCCTCCTCTCAGAGGAGCTCTGGTGCTTCTGATTCTCAAGAGTTTCTTACACTGCTGCGTCGCATGGCTGCTCTTGCACCGTCCGGTTCTGTTGGTTCTGCTGCACAGTCTTCTAGTGAGAGACCACCTTTTACTTCTTCCTCAGGTATATCACCTTGGATTCTTGACTTTGGTGCTTCCTTTCATATGACACCTGATTCCACCAGTCTCACTTCCATTTGTCCTTTAGCTGCTCCTATCACTGTTCAGACAATAGATGGTACCTCTCTTTTTGTCGCAGGATGATGCACTCTTTTCAATTTCTCTTTTCATATTCCTGATGTTTCTTATATTCCCAAACTAACCATGCAGCTCATATCTGCCGGTCAGCTCACTGATCATGGCTGTCGTGTTATTCTGGATACTGATTCTTGTTGTGTTCAGGATCGACGCACGGGGACTCTGGTTGGTACTAGCCCTCGCCGTCGTGACTCACAGTGCCTCTGGGAGCTTGACTGGCTTCATCTTCCTTCCGCTGCCCCTGCCAGTCTCGTCACCTCCACCATCGCCGTCGCTTCTGCTGCATCCTCCACTGCGTCTTTTGCTTAGTGACATCATCATTGGGACATCTTTGTGGGTCGCTTCTATCTTCTTTACTTCGTCGTGGTCTTTTAGGGTCTGTGTCTGATGAAGTTTCTCTAAATTGTCAGGGTTGTAAGCTTGGTAAACAACTTCAACTCCCTTATCCTTCCAGTGAGTCAGTGTCACAGCGTCCTTTTAATCTTATTCATTCTGATGTATGAGGTCAAACTCCTTTCATTTCGAAAGGAGGTCATCGATATCATGTAATTTTTATTGATGATTTTTCTCGCCACACATTGATATACTTTATGTCATCTCGTAGTGAAGTTTTATCCATGTACAAGACTTTTGCCACCATGATCCGTACTCTGTTTGATTCTCCTAGTCGTGTCTTTCGTGCTGACTTTGCTAGGGAATATTTGTCAGGAGTCCTTCGTGGTTTTCTTGCTGAGCAGAGCACTCTCTCTCAGTTTTCTTGTCTTGGTGCTCATGCCCAGAATGGTGTGACTGAATGGAAGCATCGTTATCTTTTTGAGACAGCCCGTTCTCTTAACCTTGCTTCTGTTGTCCCACCACACTTTTGGGCTGAGGCTGTTTCTACTGCTAGTTTCCTGATTAATATTCAGCCTTCTTCTGCTCTTCAGGATAGGATCCCAGTTGAGCGTCTCTGTAGCAAGACTCTTAACTATTCTAGTCTTTGTCTCTTTGGGTGTGTGTGCTATGTTTTTCTTGCCCCTCGTGAGCGCACCAAGCTGATCGCTCATGTAACACCCTGGTCCAAAATCTGCTCAATGCCAGCCCACCGTGGGGCGGACCCGCGCACACATAGCACACCACTTACACTTTCGTCCTTGCTTCGTGTAAAAGGGTTAACCCGGAGGTGCTAAGTTTGGACCAAACAGGCATTATATACTACTACAACTCACTTTAGACAAGCAATATGGAACTAATCCCACCACATGACTCCTCATGGGCCACATGGGCCGCACTACAAGTAGGCCGGGGTATTACATTCACCCCCCTCAAGGGCTGACGCCCTCGGCAGCACACCGCATACGCGACAAATGCCAAGAACCACCTCTCGGTACACGTCCGTTTGTTCAGTGCCAGCACATATGCTATGCCATATGTCCACTCGGGACCACACACACCATGCGCCATATGCCCGTGCCCCTGTCCCGCACGCGTCCGTGCAGCAAAGGTTGATGCTCCGATACCATCTGTAACACCATGGCCCAAAATCCGCTCAATGCCCAACCCACCGTGGGGTAGACCCGCGCACACATAGCACCCCACCTACACTTTTGTCCTCGCTTCGTGTAAAAGGGTTAACCCGGAGGTGCTAAGTTTGGACCCAACAAGCATTATATACTACTACAACTCACTTTATACAAGCAATATGGGACTAATCCCACCACATAACTCCTCATAGGCCACGTGGGCCGTACTACGAGTAGGCCGGGGTATTACATTCAGTCCGTGAAGTGCGTTTTTCTAGGCTATAGCGCTGAGCATAAGGGATATCGTTGTTGGGATCCTGTTGGCCGACGGATGCGGGTTTCTCGAGACGTCACTTTTGATGAGTCTCGTCCTTCTCCTTCCACCACTCTAGCATCTCTTGTCAAGCCGCTTTCTTTCCTGACTTTTCTTGTCACCCCCATATTCACCACACCTCCACCACAACCTTTGGCCTCTTTACTTCCTCCTTCACCATCTCCTTCGCCATCGTCACCCTCTACAGAGGCTCATCCCGGTCTTCGTCCTTCTTATCCTCTCTACTACACTCGTCGGCCGTGAGTTGATAATTCTTCTGATGCGCCATCTTCTTCTGATGGTTCATCTTCTTCGGCATCTCCTCAATATGCTCTTCGTGATCGCTAGTCTATTTGGCCTCATGCGCACTTTTATTTAGTGGCTCTTGCTGAACCGACTTCTTATCATGATGCTACTGTTCATCAGGAGTGGCAGCATGCGATGGCAGAAGAGATTGCTGCCCTTGAGCATACTGGCACGTGGGATCTTGTCCCCCTTCTCGCGCGTGTTACTCCTATCACGTGCAAATGGGTCTACAAGATTAAGACCCGCTCTGATGGTTCTCGTGTGCGCTACAAGGCTCGTCTTGTGGCATGTGGTTTTCAGTAGGAGCATGGTCATGATTATAATGAGACATTTGCTCTTGTGACACATATGACCACTGTTTGCACTCTTCTTGCCGTGGCATCTGTTCAGGCATGGTCCATCTCTCAGCTTAATGTCAAGAATGTCTTTCTCAATGGTGAGTTGCGTGAAGAGATTTATATGCAGCCACCATCGGGGTATTCTGTTCCTGAGGGTATCATTTGTCGCCTTCGCCGATCTCTGTATGGCCTCAAGCAAGCTCCTCGTGCCTAGTTTGATCGTTTCTCTTCTGTTATCACTGCCGCTGGTTTCTCTACCAGTGCTCATGATCATGCTCTCTTTATTCACACTTCGTCTCGTGGTCGGACGCTTCTCCTTTTATATGTTGATGATATGATCATTACTGGAGATGATTATCAGTACATCACCTATGTGAAGGAGCGTCTTAATGAGTAGTTTCTCATGTCTGATCTGGGTCCTCTTCGCTACTTTCTTGGGGTTGAGGTTACTTCTACACATGAGGGTTTCTATCTGTCTCAAGAAAAGTATATTCAGTATCTTCTTGATCGTGCTTCTCTTACTGATCAGCTCACCGCTGAGACTCCTATAGAGCTTAATGTTCTTCTTCGACCAATTGATGGTGAGCCTCTTGCTGATTCTACTAACTATCGTCACGTTGTTGGAAGTCTTGTTTATCTGGGTGTCACCCGTCCTGATATTTTGTACCCTGTGCATATATTGAGTAAGTTTGTTTCTACTTCCACTCAGCTCCACTATAGTCATCTTCTTCGTGTTCTACGATATCTTCGTGGAACCATCACTCGTCGTCTGTTTTTCCCTCGCTCCAGCTTTTTACAGCTCCAGGCATATTCTGATACTACCTGGTCTAGTGATCACTCTGATCGCTAGTCTCTCTCTGCTTATTGTGTTTTTCTTGGTGGTTCTCTCATTGCTTGGAAGACTAAGAAGCAGACAGCTGTTTCTCGTTCGAGTACTGAGGCTGAGTTGCGAGCTATGGTTTTGTTGACTGCAGAGGTTACTTGGCTACGGTGGTTACGGTGGTTACTTAAGGATTTTGGTGTTTCTGTTTCAGCACCCACTCCTCTTTCGTCTGACAGTACAGAGGCTATTAGCATTGCTACAAATCCGGTGAAGCATGAGCTCACAAGGCATATTGGTGTTGACGCTTCCTACATGCGGACACAGGTACAAAACTAGATTGTTGCTCTTTAGTATATACCTTCAAAACTTCATGTGACAGACTTTTTCACAAAAGCGCAGACCAGAGCTCAACACAGCTTCTATCTCTCCAAACTTACTGTTGATCCACCATAAGTTTGAGGATGAGAGGAGGTATTAGATGTATATGTATTTTCTCCGTTGTATAAAGGTTCCTTGCATATATACCACACCTGTACTTGTATATATATTAACACATTAGCCTCATAATGAATACAAACACTATGCATAACATCAACGACAAAAGAACGAAAAGGACGTCATGACAGCGAGTTGCTCAAGCACATACATACGTATAGCTTCGGTGAAGATTCAAAAATGACTTGGTACCATAAGAAAAATTGATGTCACAAACCAAACAGCACCGTGGACCTTTCAGTATTATCAGATCAGACGATTCGTCCGCGCCTAGGCAGGTTTCACCACGGAACGATGATGATTAAAAGCAAACACATATCATGCTTATTTTGAGATAGGCTCACACTGGCTGTTAGGCCTCCTAAACTGAAGTGTTAAATACACCAGACAACATGGGGTTATGGCTTGACAGCAGAGGTGAAGATCTACAGCACTATAAATCGAAATGAACAAATCGAACTATTTATACAATGAAATCTAAACAAGCTGGAAAATCGTTGCTGCTAGGAACTTTACAGTGCTACCCATCTTGGTGTTTAATTCCGGTGAAACCTTTACGCAAGCAAGCGTATTTTTCCTTGTTTGGTCAGTACCCAATGACGAGCATTTGTCATCGGAACAGTTCAGGGAAGGACCACATGATGAACTTGGCATAGAGGTCAGTCTCCAGGAACTCTATGTGAGCTGCTCTGCCAATCATGGTGTTCAGGTTTCGTCCGTGAGCAGATTGGTCAAAGTTCACATCGCAACGCATGAATATCCGTTTTTCAGATGAGGGTGCACGGATTTGATCTAGGCAGTTGTTAAGCATTTCAGTGAAGACTTGCCCCTTCTTTGAGTTATCGGATGATGCAGCTGGGCAGAGCTCGATTCTGGCTGAATGATATGGTACATAACCATCCTGGCAGAGCAAAAATATGTCACGACTAATGACATGAGTGATACAACACAATGACTAGAAAGGCTTAAAAATTCACAGCATGCGACTAATCATTCTGATCCACAAGTTAACTAAAGGTCTGATGCTGTTTCAAGAAAAAGGGAACAACCTGTGGTGATGATAACAGTATGATATTTTTGAAGTTCTCCAGTGTCTTCAACTGAAAAGGATAACAAAAAGAACAGTTCGTGGTCAATTCTTACTGCAAATAAAATCTGGTATAAATTGGTAACAAGTTGAATTGCCAAAGATACTCCAGAATGAAGCTGTACCTTGCAAAGCCTATAAAAATACGTATTCTGGGGGTCTTGGTCATCACTGAAAGTGAGCTGATGGATGCATTGTGCCCCCTTGAGCTTTTTTAGAAGCCAGAGGCCAGAATTGAATAATGAATTTGAGCTGTACCAGTAACCCAAGTGAGGCCCTGATATCGACATGTATGTGTTGAGGTTCTTCAAGTATGGCTGTAATGCGGGTTCTGTCGAGACGCAGAGATGTCAGTAGTCCCCTAAAGGCCAACTTGCTTGGAAGGAATTTGTCACGAAAGTTGGAAAATACCTGCCAGGGCACTTCTAATGATAATGTTCCCAATGGAATGTCCAACAAAACTAAGCTTCAACTCTTTGCAGCCTCCATATCTAGCAAGCTTATCCACTTTCTTTTTCAGGAATGCAACTACTTCCCCTGCAAGCCTGCTACCCATTTCTTTAAAATCTCCTGATGTTTTATCTTCGTTAGCCTCAGACATTAGGCACTCGGCTCCAGGATCCAATATAAGCCATTGGTTTCTAACAAGACGTAAATCCAAATGGTGTCCCTACATTTTGTAAGTCAGTGTAAGTTTCACCATACAACAGTTAACTCTAGTGAAACTTGAACCAGATGAACTGAACTTGCCTGAAATCCATGCACAAAGATGACAGCTCGCAGTACACGTCCACCTTTTTTACCAGCACTTCTCGGTGCCGAAGGTTCTTGTAGTTTAGGTAGTACAATGGTATCCTTTTGTTCTGAAGAATTTGATGCCAAATCCTTGCTAGAACCATGTTGTGGAACAACCATGACATGTTGTTCTATAAGAACAACAGGAACACGTGAAGGATCAGTATATATGTGCATATCTTGAACAGACCTTGTGTTTATCTGCAGGATGCTTCAAATCATTAACCTGTTTTGAATAAAGATAAGTTCTGTACTCGTAAACTATTCCAAAAATAATAATAACATAGCCAAACCTTCATTTGTGCTATGCTTTTCCTGTGTAGATCTGCCCGTGAAGAAGAATTTTGTACAGGCTGCACGCACATGTAATAAACTATCAAATAGAGATAACAGAAGTGATAAATAGTACTTATGAACAGAACTTGTTGGTTCAAAATGGCTGATAGTTAACATTCAAGAGCAGACAATTACATCATCATGGAACTTCCTTGAACCAGAAACTCTCAGAAGGGAATGGCGGTGAGATGAGTCATCACTCACACTTCGCAAATAGCGGTGTGGAATCTCAATTTTTGAGTGAACAGTCCATATTGACCATTCTGCTTTACGATCAATAGCCCAGATATCACGCAAGTAGTCCAATATCTTGATTTTATTTATCCTGCAGTAGACAAACAAAACAATGTTAGACAAATGGTATCTTGATAAAATAGGAGTAATTGAGAAATTGTCATAGGCCATGGCAAATGCACAGCCTCTAGGGACACTCTAAATCCAGTATAGAATACAAGTGAGGTCAATAAAAAAAGTTAACCTGACCTATGAAATTTCAAGAATGCGTTCCATAGAAGTGAAAGTTGGCCGCTCACGGTTAGAAACAATTCTAACAGCTCTTCCTTGGAAAGAGTATACAGCATAACAACATTAGTAACATCGACCACATCATTGGGTCTCTGCAGAATGTACACAAATATTTCGAATCAGCAAGTCTCATATCATGAACACATTCCTAGATCACCAAACAAATAAATGAAGCATACCTCAAGAAAGTCATGTAAAATGCCAGCCAAGTGCCCAACACCCTTGGTAGTTGCAGGGAACACTTTACTAGAATTAGGCAGGGCAGGTTTTGGTGGGTGAACTGACTCATATTTACCAAGATTTAAGTCAGCGCCATCTAAATCTTCAATTGTTTTGCCAATAGCATCACTGATTTTCTTCAGTTCTTCAAGTAACATTTCCCTAGAAGTTAATAATGCCTTTATAATGTGATGTGATGTTGGGCCTAAACTTTGGTCTGGCATCTGCAAATTAAATGCCATTGTTACTCGTGGTGTTCAACAAAAGAAGAAAAGAAAATCATAATAACGAATCAGATTACACCATCCTTCATGCTGCAAGAGCCAGCCAATTAATTGGGAAGTTAATGCTGGCTATTTCACGACAGAACTGATAGCATTTACATGATTATTGATGCAGCAAAAACATATTTACTGCAGCCAATTCATTAGTACAATTTCTGGGCGATGAACACCAAATTCACCCGGTAGATTTTGATCTCAGACATTTGTTTCCAATGCAGCAGCTGGCTTTGTGCCAGGATTTTGGAATAAAATCTTCCCTTCATTTGTGGAGTTAATTCCAAGTGTTAGATCAGGAGTAGAAATATACGAGCTCAGCCGGATATGAATTCTACGGGATTCCAGCCGTACATTAACTAGTTCTACGGTTGCGCCAAAAGTTGTTCAAAGCTTCTAGTTGCCTCAGAAAAGCTTGCATAGGGGCACATTTTCAAAGAACATTAAAGCTAAAGCTTCACAAACCTGTGTACCTTCAATGATGATTTAGTTGCACCAGCTTTAAGGTACACTATATGTAATGTCAGGTCAACAAGCACAGAGTGGAATGCATCAAAGTGAACTGGACAATACGAGTGTAAACCCAGGAGTGCTCCACGTGGGATCCTAAATTCATGCACAGCAGCTGAAGATGTGACACTAGAAGCTTGAATATCCGACCTAGAACAGAAGAACGCAATAGCACCATCAGTAGTATACATGAAATCCGAAAGATGCACATGTACTCAACGAAGTGCAACATCTTGAAAGAAACACTACAGATAGGATTAAAAACAAACATACTAACCCATTCTCCAGTGTTGGGGCGTATATTAGCTCAAACTTCAACATCACAGGGGAAGCTGCTGGGCCCTTGAAAAAATAAAGCAGGTGCTCTGATAAGTCTAGAGTAAAGTTGATTCAAAAAGAAAAAAAGGGGGGAATATTAAAATGCCCAACCTCCTCTTCGCTGTTGAGTATGTTGAAAGACACCATAACTGATAGATAAATGTCTTGTCTAGCATATTTGATTCGAAATGGCTGTGTGTAGAAGCTATTATCGACATCATCTATTTTCCAAATGCCTAATGCATCATCCGCACCGACATCAGAAGCTGCACAATCCACCTAGCATGTCATTATCTATTAGCTAAAGATTGGCACTTACTTAAATATTCTAACAGAATAATCTTACAAGCAATAGCAACAAAAAATAACCCTTGGAACACTTCTTTAGTTTACAACAAACAAAGATAAACATAAAAATACAAAATTTTGGTGAGAGTGGACATATTTAGTACAACATTATCACCCAGGTGAAACAGATGGCGCAGTACAGATTTGTTCACATTCTCCCTAAACACTGTAGCACAAAGTTTGACAAAGTCATCCTTTCGTTGTGTGCTCAGCTCAGCTGTCAATAATTCTTGTTTTAGGCTTTTAGCACCAAAGAAAGGTGCATTTTGTAAGCTTGCGCAATCTGACCAATGAGCTTATCTATAGGGAATATAAGCATCTCTACAAAGTTTAACAGATATATTCTGTGTGATGAGTGGTAAGCATAGGAACAATGAGCAGTCATGTATGCCATGCTTGTACAGTTATTTTCCATATCCAGTTACACAACATACTTCTTGATGATATCCAAGAGAAATAGATATCATCATAGCAACAAGGTAGGTTTGGTAGTTTGGTATCAACGAAGTACCATTGGAAAACATAATGAATATTCCCATTTAGATGGGTAGGTTTCATTTTCTTCGCTAATATACATTATGGATCTTATCAACTACTGAAATGATCTAACAGTTAGTTCAAACTTTTAGCAATATACCAGTAGCTCATTACTAACTCAGCAAGCACATACATTGTAAAGGTACTACTCATTTAAAAAAAACTTCAATCGCAAGCATCTTGAAATCACACAACGAATAGAAAATGTCAGAAGAGATGCACCCACGGACCCACCTTCATATTGCACGACCCTAGCGGGTGAAGCCGGCGTCTTGTCACCACCTTCCTCCCACATTGCACTAATCTTCATCTGATACCATCTGCACATAATCCAAAACTCATGCCACAAGAAAGAACAAAACTCCTTGGCGTAATGAACAAGTAAAGGTTGACAGACAAATGTTAAACAAGGTTTACACGAAATATCTGTAGAGAATTGTTCGCAAATAAACACTGAAAAGAAAGGCCAAGCTTTGCAGTCCAGTGAACAAAGATACGCGCAAAACCGAAATTCCTCAGCTGCGACAAATGTTCACAACTTAACATTTCACACTAACGTTCCAAAAAGCGAATAATCAGCTGCGAGAAAAATAAAAGGTTCAAAACATCCAACAAAATGCAATAGTTAACAGCGAATCATTAAGAAGAAATGCTCGAACAAACCCCAAACATTCAGCTAAAAAAATACGAAGGAGTACCAGAATTGAAATTTTACCTCAAAAGTTCACAATTCTTTCCATCTGTCGCTAAAAATGCAACCTTTTAACTCAACCCCACTTTTTAAAAAGAAACAAAACCCAAGAACACATTGATTCACGGGAGAAAAAGAAACACGACAAAAAGCGAAAATTGCACGCCTCCGTACCCTTGCTGGAACAGATCGAGGTTGTGGAAGCGGTGGATGTAAATGGCCACCTCGTGCACGGTCTCCATGACGTCCGGCGGGCGGAAGCAGATCTCCCTCTTGGCCCCTTCCCCAGCTGCGGTGGCGGCGGCGTTGTGCACGCGCCTCGAAGCCGGTGAGACCCTCCTGGCCGCTCCGCGCGGGCTGTCCTGGACGCCGCCGCCGACGAGGCACTTCATGCGGCCGAACATGGCGCGCCGTCGCCGCGCGCCCCCGCCTGCCCCGATCCGCGCATCCCTGCCTCGATCCCCGCGGTTAGGCTAGCGACCTCTAGCCTCTCCCTCCAACGCTAGGGTTTGGAACCTTCTGGATACTCGCAAGTGTACGAGGCGGAGGCGGAGAAGCGAGGTGAGCTCAACGGCGGCGTGTGTATGACGCGTGGGGCCGGCGCGGCAGCGGAGCGGGCCCACGCGTCAGTGGGTTTCGCTAATTGGCAGATCGAGGGGAGGCGGCGGGGGAAGAAGGAAGGGGGTATTTAATGGGCGCGGCGTGAGGATGGCGGGGCAGCGGCGGCTTAGAGGCTGGCAGGTGGGGCCCGGTCGCCGGCGGCTCCGGAGATCGGAGGCGGAGGCGGCGGTGGAGCAGAGCTGGGGGGAGGAGAGGACGGAGAGGAGTCGAGGAAGAAGAAAGGTGCGGGGAATTTAATGGCAGGCTCGTCTCACTGACATGTAGCGCCACTGTGGCAGTGGGCGCGGCGCGGTGGCTCGCTGGGCCCCAGTTGGCAGTGAGCGCGGGGAGTGGACGGGATTTAATAGGGGGGCGCGATTGTGGCTGTAGCTGTGCAGGTACAGGTGGGTGGGTAAGGTAGAGCGGGTTAAACAGGTCGTGTCTGCTGGGTCGGTACGAGATATGATACTATTTTACGGACTGGGTTGGTACGACACGATAGTCTAGATTGTGTCTGAGTTGTCACCCTAGCATGACGAGCCGACACGGCAAGACGACGAATAGTGACCTAAGACGACTCGACACAAGATCTGACCGTTAGGCACGACACAGTTTTAATATACATATATATTTTTATTTTTATTTATTAATATTTATATGATTTTCTTTCTATTTTTAATATTTATATAGTTTTATTTTGTAGCTTTAAAATTTTATATAGTTCATTTTATAAGTATATATAAATTTATTTTGGTTTTTTAATATATATATATATATATATATATATATATATATATTAGGATTGTTTTTTAATTTTTCATGTCTTATGAGATAAATGACAAATGTTTTAACGAGCTAGCTATTTGAATATTAATAAAATTCTATTACATTTTCAATGTGATTGCCTCATTTTTTTCAATTTTCATGTCTACCTCTGAATTCTACACATTTTTCTAATATTTTTGGATTTTTTTTTGAATTTTTTTCATTCTGTCGGGCTAAACGGGTCACATTTGGCCCAATGAGCTAAATGGATCGTGTTAGCCTGGCACAGTACGAACGACCGACGGATCATTTTTGGGCCATCACCCCGGTCCGTGGCCGACACGGCACAACACAAATAATAGCCGGGCTAGAATGGGCCGGGGTGCCATGCCCGTTTAGCCAGCACTGGGTTACTGCGGCTGCGCGGGGCCCACCTGTAATTGAGCGCCTTCCTGCGGGCACGTGATGGGAGGTGGCCTTCTCTTTGACGCTCGGTGGGTCCCAGCTTCCAGGGACCGGAAGGGTGGCACACTCGTGAGATGGAAAGTCCAAGGAATCCCAGTGACAGTTCCACATTCGGTCAGAAGAGAAGCGAAGAGAAGAACAATGTACTACTCCAAAAGCTACAGATAGAATTAGAAGGGAGCAAGCTGCTCACTAACGCTATATAAATATCACGAGTTTAAAAGTAATATTTAATAACGTTAATATGTCATTGACGTATGTTCCTATGGTCTAAATGTTATCTTCGTTTTAGATATTATTTTCTAATTTATATATCATTGTAATGTCACCAAACAAATTTTCCCAACAAAGAAAGAGATGCATTTGCACCGGTACTTGAAGCTTGGCGACCTTCTCTCTCCTTTTCTTTTCCAAAGTTGAAAGTCCCCATTGCATTTTGAGATCTGGCGATACAGCCATGCAGCAAAAATCGGCCAGATTTAAGCAAAACTGGGAAGTAAAATGGCCCATGGCTTTTTTTTCCCTCTATGGGGAAAGGAGGAGCCTCGGAGGAGCAGGCGAATCTAGCCTAGCCAGCAGCTACTCCATGTGGGGGGTGGGGGAGGGAAGCGTCTGGCTGATTGGTGTTCTGCCTGTCGGCTCGCGCTTTACGGGACAAGGGCCCCTCCGGCCTCTCCACACGCGGCACATGACATGACTCACAGCAAGCTCCATGTCACGCGGAATTATTGCTGCTGCTGCTGCTCACTGATCTTCTCTCCCTCTCTCTTTCAACAGCTGCTTTGTTGTTGTTGGCTAAATAAAGCAAATTCGTCTCGTAATATTCATGACCATCACGTACAATTTATAAAAATGACATCTCGCCACACGACCTCTCTCCCTCTCTATTTCATCAGCTGCTCTGTTGTTGTCAGTGAAATGACACAAATTCATCTCGTAATTACAAAAATGATACTTTGCCGTACGGTGATCGTACGGCAGGATGTCCGGAGCCGACATCTGCCTCCTGCCGTACTACCATCGTGCGGTGGAGGCCTTCCGCACGGCTATCATGCAGACATTGCACTGTAGCACCCTCTTGCCTCACAGGCACCGTGCGCAGGGTATTGTAGTTTTTTTTTCCTTTTTTAAAAAAATCACTTAAGTATATTTTTGTATGAATTTTTAAATATAGCAAATGAGCTCCAAACAATATGATTTTTTTTGTGGAACCTTCCGACACAGTGTAATTGGTTGTGTAATTTTTTTTTCAAAATTTTATCAGTTCTGAATTTTTCTCGAAAATTCCTACAAACAGTATATTTAAATAATTTTTTGCGAAACATTCAGAATGAATAAAATTTTGAAACCATTACACAATCAAGTACACTGTGTCGGAAGGCTCCACAAAAAATCCATATTTTTTTAGCCCATTTGCTATATTTAAAAATTCATACGAAAGTATACTTAAATGAATTAAAAAAAAGGAAAAGAATAAGAAGAAATGCTACAGTACCCCCGCCGAACGGTGGCCGTGCGGCAGGGGTTGCTATAGTGCGGTGTCTGCATGGTGGCCGGTTGCGAGGCCTCCATTGCAGCGGCAAGAAGGCAAAGAGAGCAGTGTCATGAAGCGGTCATTCTTGTAATTACGGGGCGAATTTGCGTCATTTCGACCAAAAATTTCTGGTCTGACTAGCTTTACACACATAATGCAGCACACTTATCTGTAACTCAAACACATACCGCCCGGTTTTCCAAATCCTAGATTTTTGGGAGTCTTTGAGTCAATCGGCATGTTTTTATTTGTAATAGCAAAAGTAACGTATGCTCGCACGAAATTACAAAAATGACCTCGTGGAAGGTTAGACAGGCTACGTACCGCGCTCCTAGTCCACAGAACCTACCTACCACAGATGCGGTAGGTGGGTTCCACGGACTGGGAGCATGGCAGGGGACACGTGTCGCCTGCCTAGCTTACCGCGGTGCCAATTTTGTCATTTTGGATGCAAGGGCTATATTTACTATTTCGTTTCAAAAAGAGACTAAATGAGCCAAAAACTCGAATTTGGGAACCTTGCACACCACACCACACGCAATGCAAACACAGATCTCTGGTACTCAAAAGAAGAACTTGGTGGTGGTCCATCCTCCCCTCCCCTTCCCACCCCTTTCCACACAAGAGTATTGGTGCATACAGGTGGGCCACACCAAACAATTATTTTCCTTGTTGCTCTTCCCCCAGAACCTCCTCTCCTACAACCGCACCAAAAGCAAACCGTTTGCACCCCGCATGGCCCACCGCCGCCCCTAGCCATGCTATGTTCCCCTCCCTCCCCTCGACACCTGTAGGCCGACAGCAGCCATGACCCATGAGGAAGATGAGAGCAATCGTAGCTAGCTCCAATCCCAAGCCCAAGCTCGGGGCCTGGTTCAAGCCAAAGCCTAGCCCTGTCTCCCTCCTCTCTGAAGCTCGTCACCGTTCGCCAGTGCGTCCCCCGCTATTGACCTCACCTTCCTCTCCTCCCCCCTTCGTCGCTCCCGTCGCCGGCTTGCCCGACTCCATGTCCATCGTCGGTGACTTGAGGAGCCTCGTCGCATCACATGTCGACTCCGTCAAGTGCCGCCTCGACGTGCTCCACATGCCACGATGCTCCATTCCTGACCTCGAGGCCTCTCGCTTCCGCATCGACAAGTACTTCAAGGTGATCTCCGCTTTGCACCACTCTACTCCCTTAGTCATCCTCACGTTAATCGCTTCCGCAAGAGCATCGTGAGATGTGATTTGCTTCTTCCGTGTGCTCTATTCAGATGGAGACACAGAGCTGCTTGCAGCTAGACCTATTCATGGGTGGTCCGACCCAAATTTTCTAGGCCCGTGCCTTGATTTTTGGCCCAAAGGCCCGGCCCGAAGCCCGGTAAAGCCCGACGAAGGCAATAAAAATAATGAAAAACTATTTTTTTTCTTGAATTGAATTAAATTTAAAATTTTATTATGAAAAAAGAATTAAAAATATTATTTCATTGGAAAAAAAATTTCAGGCCAAGCTAGGATCAGACCTGCCCATTTAAGGTTGGGCTTGTCCAAGCCCGGCCCAAGGATTGAATAGGTCCACGTGCAGCTGGTGAGGGAGGCTGACAAGGAGCATAAGAAGATGGCCGACAAGATCGCCGAGCGCACCGAGGCAGTGAAGGTACCGTGATCTCCATGATTGGGTTTGGGGTTAATTCATGCTAGCTGTAATTGACCCTGTACGTGTTTGTTGGTTTGGATCCTGATTTGTGATGCTAAACCTCCCATCTATCGATCTCATCTGACTCGATTGCTTCCACATTGCTTCTCTGATGATTGATCCACAGGGTGCACGCGGGTGGGCGGGGACAAGGAGGACAACGTCGTGGACGACCTGGAGGGAAGTTTGGGCTGCGGACCGGCGGCCGGGAGGACAGCCCACAATACGACGACGAGTACATGTCACGAACGCACATGAACTACGGTCACCTCAACGGCGATAACGACACCCACCTGTTCCAACCTATCCCCGGTGTGCCGCTTCTCACCGACGGGCCAGATAGTGAGCTCAATCGAGGTGGGCGGCGTAGTTGATGGCATGGCAGCGAGCGAGCTGGCAACAGTGTGTTAACGTGCATGGTACTCCTGTGAAGAATGTAATGAAGTTTTGGATATCGGCACAGTCTTCGGTATCCATTTTTAACCATTATATTTTATATGATTATGTTAGTAAAAAAATTAAAAATATATATATTATGAAAATATATATTGTGGCAAATCTAATGATACTATTATCTTATGATCAATCTAAATAGTTTTTCATATTATTAATTAAAGTTGAAGAAGTTTGATTGCACGCATTCTGAAACATCATACATTTCTGAAGGGAGTAATATAATATTTTTATCCGTTGCAATGCATGGGCACTTGACTAGTATCCATAACACAGCGACATGCAATATCCCTGGAACACTCTACTCGCTGCGTTTGGTATGCATAATCTCACGTTCCCTTGCAATCTAAGATTCCAACGTTTTGTTGATTTGAAGAAAACAATAAATTAGTCTTTATCATAGTTGAAACATTTCATAACTCGAACCAACAAGTCCAAAATTTAAATTACAGGATTTGAAATCTCAAACCTTGAAGGTCAACATTTATAAATTTTAAATTAAAATCGAATTTTGTAAATTTTACAATTCAAATTCTCACAATTTAAAATTCCAACATTCCAAATTTCATTTTTTATGATGCAAATATTCAAATTTATATTTTGAAATTTGAAATTTTGGATTAGACTCTCGGGATATAAAATTTTAAAATTGAAACTTTCAAATTTTGAATTGCTAAAATCCATAATTCGATATTTCAAATTTGAAGATATTTCAAGTTGTTCCCAGTGAAGGTCACTGGACAGCTGTAAAAAATATTCTTAAGTACTTGAGAAGGACTAGTTCCTAGTTTATGGCGGTGATGAAGAGCTCGTTGTAAATGGTTACACCGATGTAATCTTCCAAACCGACAAATATGATTATCGTTCGCAATCTGATTTTGTATTCATTTTGAATGGATGAGCTGTGAGCTGGAAAAGTTCCAAGCAAGAGACGGTTGCTGATTCTATGACGGAGGCCGAGTACATTGCGGCTTCTGAAGCTGCGAAAAAAGGTGTTTGGTTAAGGAACTTCATTGCTAAGTTGGGTGTGGTTCCGGGTGCCTTGAGCCCAATGGATCTCTATTGTGACAATAATGGAGCCATTACACAGGCTAAGGAGCCTAGATCCCATCAGAAGTCCAAGCATATACTTAGGCATTATCATCTTATTCGCGAATTGGTGGATAGATGAGATGTTAAGATATGCAAAATTCATACAGATTTAAATGTTGCTGATCCGTTGACAAAGCCTCTCACACAACCAAAGCATGAGGCGCACACAAGAGCTATCGGTATTAGATACCTAGATGATTGACTCTAGTGCAAGTGGGAGACTGTTGGAAATATGCCCTAGAGACAATCATAGAGATAATTATATTTCATTGTGTTTATAATATTGGATAATATGTTATCTTGTTGCTAGAATAATATCGTTAATATTTATTATCAAGTATGTGACTTGATTGTGAAACTCTATATTTCTGCGATGATTATTCTTAAACGTTCCTTGGTCGGAAACCTATGAGGACACATATGAATAGACTAGCATATGTATTGGTTGATGACTATGTTTCACAGGTCATGGATATAGAGATATCAAACCAATAATATGGACACATGTTAGAGAACATGGTGTTGGATAAGACCCACCTTGAGACACTATTGAGATTGTTATGATTCTATGTGTCGTTAGTTGGTCTCAAGCAATGATGATGTATAATCCTTAGACCTGAGATCAGCATGGTTTCCTACATGTATAATAGCACTCTTAGGGGTTGCCAATCGCTACTCGTAACTGGGTAGTTATAAAGGTAGCTTTCGGGTATGCTCTGAGATATGTGGAGGAATGTGACTGGTCGGATATGAGATTTGCCCCTCCTAACATAATAGGAGAGATGTCTTTGGGCCCCTCGTTGTGGTCGGATAAAGTAAGTGCATGGCCATGCCACTAGTGGCCGAAGTGTTCGACAACGTAAAGTTATCCAACACTCGATCGAGAAAGTATTGAACAGTCCATGGATGACACAACATCTCACCTGAAGTTCAACTAGATATCGTGAGGCAAAGAGATAATACACGAGTAGGTCGCTTAATTCGATCAATTACGGACTGGTCGTGTGGAGATACGAGCTGGTTGTAGACTGATCGAACGTAATCATAGAGTAGTCGTAACCTGGTCGTAAGGAGTTACGAACTGATCGTGACCAAATACAAACTGGTCGTATAGAGATAGGACCTTATCATAAGTGATGAGGACCTGGTAGTAGATCATATTGCGTTAAGGTTTGTCCGATATAATTTGTGTGTATTCGGGAATCGCTATGTTCTGCTAGGAACCGCTAACAACTCGTGGTCGGAAAGGGTTTCTGAGTCACAACCGATTATGCATAAACCTAACGGGTCACACATTTAACGGGTTGGAACAAACCAATATGGGTACGATTCGTCAAATGTGTTCGGATATGATCCGTCACGAGCACTATATAAGGAGATGCTTGAGGCTGTGGCGAGACACGCGAGTTGCTCCACCGAAACCCTAGCCGCCATCTTCATGAGAGCTCTGCCGTGTGACTTGGTGCTAGCACACCGGTGTACGATTGTTCCTTCTCTGGGCATGTGGATACTGTAGAGGCGCTACTGTGGTTGCTGTTGTGCTTGAGGATGATCCGCGATCTTCATAAGGAACTGCAGAGGTTGCTGGAGAAGACGATCGACTCGCGAGGACGCTGGCCGATCGACTACGACCACTACATTGACACGCTCTACGTTGGACCAGGCTGCTCCAACTCTTCTTCAACAGCTCTGCGTGTCTGGTGGTAACGATCTGTGATCATCTATTTTCCTGACTTCCTGGTCTGCGTGGTAGAATTTTTGTTTTGTTGCTATCGTAGCCTACCCGTACCCCAACAGGTAGGATCTATGCTCTGATACCATGAATGCACATATGATTCGGGATAATTGTGCTTACCGTTTGCATTGATCAATTGAGAATTATAGTACACAAGTTACAAGAGATAATACATAACGGGAAGGTTTATATTTCAATCAAAGATAACACAATAGGAATCTAAACCGATGCGATCTCCAATCTCCTGCGCGTGATCTCCGATCTCCACACATACTCGTACTAGCTTCGGACTCCAACTCTGTCGTATGGCGCAGGGGCTCTCGGTCTTGTCGTGATCGGCGGCAATACGTGCATGTGATAAGAAACGTATAGTCTAACAACTTGAACCAATTCGTTGTTTACAATTTCTTTCAACAAACAAGATTAGAATAGACTATGGTAAACAAATATACATTGAACACTCTAATGATATGTGCAATGCGAGATGCTTAAATATGAGTGTTTGAAGAAAGATAATATAGTCACGTCATCAAAAGTACCTATGTAAAAGTCGTTTCCTCCAATGCAAGCATCTATTTTGTAGGTGCTTAGATGATTATATTATCTATTAATTATATATAGTCGTATACATAAGCACCTCTTAAGCACTGGTGCCTAATCAAGATCGATGTTACAAAATAAGCATCTTGTCTGTCCTACGTGGTAAGAAAATTCAATTTTTCATTGCTAAATACCTCTCTAAGCACCTGCCTTGCACATGCATTAAGTGTGATGTGCTATAAAGAAATCATAGTTAATTAACTCATAAGAACATGGCAAGATAATAAACACAGATCGACGTAAAAACTTATCCAAGCAAGTCTATTAATAGAATAATAAATTCCAACCTATCTTGTAAGACTAGCCAATACTATCATGTCTTAGCTATAAATCATCGATCGATAAGGTGAGCTATCATATCCAATGGACCAAGTAAACATGTATATGATGTGGATTCAAGTGTGCTAGCCCTTCCCAAGCGAAGCGTCATCAACGGTCACCTAAAAAGACAACAATAGAGCAAGAATGACTCCAAGACTCAGCAAATGCATAATAAAACCACAAACAACAGTTTATCAACTATAATCAAGGTTATCATCATCATCTATCTATTTAATGCCATTCTCATACTCAGTTAAACAAGCCATATTCCATATAAGTAATGTTGCACAATTTAACAATTTACTCATATATGCGAATGCACCATCATGCTCATGCTCATATACATCTCATCAGCTGATACCGGTATAACGAAGTGTTCACCCGTCGATGACACACTCTATCCTTCACTCCCGTGAAGTCCCTACCAAAGTAGGATTTTATTTAGAGCACTCCGGACTAGTCATGCATCTTTCTCACCGACCTCACCGGAATAGTTGCATGACTTTCTCACCAACCTATCTCGTGCAACTCCTATCATGATGAATGTAAATGATGCAACATCTTTAATTATTCATCAACATATTTTATCTCAATATCTCATCCTCATTATCTCAATCATAATCTCATTCACTCAAGGTCATCAATATCATGTGTAAGAATAAGCTTAACAAAAGTATAACAAATAACATGATAAGTAATATCAATGATAATGATGAACAACCTGTTGTTCACCACTCTACCATGTACTTGCCTCTTATCCTTATGACGCTGGAAAGCGAAACGACGGTAGCGCACACGAGACCACACTCCCTGGACAAACAACCAAAAACGCATCTCAAAATCATACATTACAACTCCTACACTTTATTCCAACCGTAATCGCACGCCTACGCCAAACCTACCTTTTTACCCGAAACTGCCGAACACACTACCGGCTGTCCTAACACTAAAATTATCATAACTTCTATTCTACTCGTCCAAAAATTATGTTCTTGGGCTCTCTGGAATGCTTAAGAAATTATCTACACTTTTTATGTAGAGCAAATACACTAATTATCTCATTTACTATTTTTAATTTACAGATTAACCCGTACTACCAACAGACAACAGTTCCTCCAGACAGCAGGCTTACGAAATTCATAATTCGCAATCTAATAATTCGATCAACATGATTAAATATTCTACATAAAGCTACCAAAATTCTCTACAATTATCTAGCAGAAGATATCCTCAAATTACGCCCTTACGGTACCCGAAATAATAATACAACAAAACAGCAGGCGAAACCAATCTACCACATGATTAAATAATATACTCAGATCAATCTAGAGACTAACAGGTCGTTACCCACAAAAAACCATGGGCGATCGTAGATGGATCACGTTGCCCTACTTCTCCTTCCTTTCTTTCCCTTCTCCTCCTTTTTCTTGCTTTTCTTCCTATCTTGCCTCTGCTTCCTTCCTTGGTCATGGGCTCGTGGCATCTCAACACACATCCATATCAATCATGCCGCACCTTATCTAGTGCAAATAATTAGCGGTAGCAGCAAAAGCCAGGGCAGCACAAAAGCAAACAACGCATGTGAGCAAGACGCGGGCAGGTGGGCGAGCAGAAGACGCGTTGGGCGAACATGTGCATGGGCAGGCAAGCAGCTCCGGCGTGCAAGCGACCACGCGACAGCAGGTGGAGGCACACGACAGGCGGCCGGGCGACACGCTAGCCGAGCGGCCACGCGACCACGCTGTTGGCCGAAGCGGGCGCCTATGGCAACAAAAGAACAGTAAGCGCAAGCGGCGAGGAAAAAGCAGTGGCGTGGCTTTGTTACATGCATGCACGTACGGGGAAGAGAAGATGGCATTACTAGCCGAGCAGGCAACACACAGGCAGTGGAGGACGGCGGCAACGTGATAGATGGCAATGGCGCTTGGTGAGATTTGGCCGAACGACGTGCGTTGAATGAATGACAAACGGCGAAGGCTTCCACGCGTCGGCCAGGGTCGATGGCTCCTGGTGGCACACAGGGAAAAGAAAAGTGGCTAGGGTTTTTAGGGACCTCCCTCTTTTCTTCTTAAGGGCAGCCAGCTCTCTCTTGGGATGTGGGCCAAAGGCCCATCTCTGTTTCCTCTTTTAATTTCTGAATTATTTCTTTAGTTATTTCCTCTAATTTGTTAAGTACTCAAATAATTAAACGGGATATTACAAGAAATTGCTAAAAAGTAAAAGATAGTGGGCTCAACCATGGAAGAAGCTAGCCTAGCCCAGTGTGACAACCCAAAATTTCTAAGTTGGATTAGTTCATCTAATGTGCATTTGTGAAATTTTAGACTTTTTAAAACTTTTGTGTAAACCATATGTTGAAAATCCTGTGATATTTGAAGACTAGAATTTAAAACCTAGCACTTCAATACTCATTCTCCAATTCAAAAGCTCAATTTGAATTTGGGGCAAAACTAAAAAGGTTTCAAGTGTGGAATATTTTTGTTGGATTTTATCTTCTCTGATATGCTTGCATGAAATTTTTCTGGAATTTTTGGAGGTTATTTGGTTCCCTATTTAATTTGCATGTTCAATTTTGAATTTGAATGTAAAACTCAAACCTAATAGATAAATAAAACAAATAAAAATGAAGGTTGATAATTAAAAAAATCTAAACTCAAAGCATAATTATTCTAAGTATAAATTGAGGAATTAATTAAAGCATGTTTTGCAATTTTCTCACATCAAGTAATAATAATCAATATTAAATCGAATAGTTTGAAAGACTACATTTAAATTTATTTGTATCAATTTCTTGTTTTCGCATGTATCGCAAAAATCATGTCGTCATGCATGCATTAGTATCGTCGTTTTATTTGCCGGTTCAACTAACATCAGGCAAAACGCCTGCGTGTCTCTTCTTTTCCTGTCATCTCCCTTTCTCCTTCCCTGCTAACTCCTTTCGCTTCTCTCCTTCAAATCTCATCCAAAAACTCAAAACCAAGCCATGCATGTCATACCACCGCGATCGTCATCGCATGACCAACCCATTTCTGCAATTCGTTTTCGCATGCATGGTAGTTTGAGTGATTTCGCGAAAGGAGAAAAGAAGTAGTAGATAAATCACCAGCGTGTTCATTCATTTCCCCAACTTATCTCCTCGCAATCACAACTAAAAACCAAAAATCATGCAACGCATGTTATACCGTTGCGATCGTTGTCTCAAGAGCATTATTTTAGCGGTTAGTTCGCACATGCAAGGTCGTTGAACGAGTTGGAAAAATAAGGAAGAAATGTACTGCTATTTATTCCACTGTCATTTCTTTTCTCCCCAATTCACTGCCCATTTCTTTTGCTCCCAACGGAATGCCTCAGCCAACTCATTGTCCCTGCCCAATTCTTTAGCAGCCGAACCAAGCCACCCCCCCCCATTTCTTCAAATGCCCAACCAAAACAACCCCATTCTCCTCTGCCATTTCTTTTCTTCTTCTCCCTCCTAGGATAGCCATTTCAACCCCCCATGCCACCTTTTCCTCCCAACACCCCACTGCCATTTCTTTTTCCTCAACAACTGAACCCCATTCTCTATTCCACTACCATTCCCATTCACTCATTCTCCCAGCCAAACTCATCCCTCCACACCATCCTTCTTCAACAGAGCAGCCCCTCCCATTTCTTTCTCTTCACAGCAAGAACACCATGAACACAGGCTCAAGCTTCCACACTACTCGCCTCAAAATCACAGCTATAAACCGAAAATCAGCCCATGCATGTTTTTCTGTTGTGATCCCCATCGCCTAAGCATCCCATTTCTGCAATTAGATTTTGCATGCGTGGCTATTTGAACGTTTTTGCAAGAGGGGAGGAGTGGACAACAGCAACGACGGTGTCGGCCAGCTGCAACGGCGTCGCTGCGGCCGAGCCGAGCTCCAGCTCCAGGAGGCAGTGCGTGTGGTGAGTCGAGGCAATCAGAAAGGTGGCGAGCGGTGGCGACGGCGCGCGCGACCACAGCGTATGGCATGTACGGCTGGCGCAAAGACGACAACTGAAGGTGGTGAGCCGGCGGCCGGCGAGGGCAAGCGGTGCGATGGAAACGCGGTGTGGCGAAGACGAAGTGCCGAGGTCTTTGTCGGTAACCGGCGTGCATGGCGGCTTGGCGGCAGCGGCGGCGCGTTCTTCTTGGCTGCGGTGGCGACCGATGGCGATCTTGCGGCTGGCGGCGGCTGCCGCGATCGCGACACGACAAGCGTGCATGGCACGGCACGACCAGCATGCATGGTGCGGCTCGGTGGAGCAGCGCCGGGCCAGGCGGAGGCAGTAGATGAGCGGCATGGCTGGAGACGTGGACACCAAGGCCTTGTTGAACCGAGGGAGAGCAGTGACGGAGGATGGCATAGCGATGCATGACACATGCATGCGATGGCAATGCATGCAGCGGCGCACGTGTACGCGGACGTGGACATGGACGCGGATGAGAGGCCAAGCGTGGACGCGGACGAGTTCAGCGACGACTACGGCGGGCGCGGACGTGGAAATGGCGACGACTACGGTGGACGCGAACGAGTACTGAGAAGACGATGTTCGGTGGTATTCGCACGTCTAGCATGTGCGGCGGTAAAATCTTTAGTGTCAAATTGCGTTACGGCGTTCCGGTATAACTTGTGCATGTTGCATCATCATATTAAGCATGGCATTTTATTTTTCATGCGTGTTTAAGTGTACAAATGGATAATTGAATTAGTAAGAACTTAAGTTAACAAACTCTCTTAAATGGATGAATGGATAGAGAAAAATATCAAGATGAAAACTAGTAATGACAGTAGGCTAATGTTAGTTTGAATGCAAGTAAATGGAAAAGTTGTGTTAGTTTATATAGCCATTAGAGATTGTTCTGAAAGAGTAAAATTATTTAGAAGACAAGAGTTAGGTTATATGGTTGTCTAATGACAGTAACCCTTTGCCATAGATTTGTTAATAGCAATAGAGGCACTAGGTTAGTGAGTTGGTTTATAAAAAGATTGGTTTAAACTTCAAACATTCATAACTAATTCAAATCAACTCCAAATTGAGTAAAACCAAATTTGTTGGTTTCCATTTTAAATGTACTTTAACTTGGAATATGTTTGAAATATGTTACTACCACATAAAATTTTGGAATTAGGATTAAATTCGGTAAAGAGTTGTTTTTACACCAGAAATTGAATTAACTTCAAAAATGCATAAAAAATTCATTTGAACTCCAAATGGGGTGATTCAATTTTTATTGATCATAACTTTTTATTATATTTCATGCCTTGTAAGTCTTATCCCCACCACTATTCTGCAAATTTTCACGAAATGTTTGAATTCAAATGAACAGTAACAAAACCATGATCTTTCAGTAATTTCTCAAATGCTGATTTTCAAACTACTATAACTTTCGCATACTAACTCCAAATGAATCAGTTATTTCACCTAAATTCATATAAAATCTTCATCTTAATACTGTGTAAATTTAAGGCATTTTTAGCACTTTGGATTTTTTTTGGCTTATTTGGTGTTTATTGCAATATCGTTCGTTCGATAGATTTTCGGCGATCCGGGCATATTCGTGATGATAGATTTTTGGCAATCTGGGCATATTCGTGAGTGTGTCCAGAGAGTAATAAAGTGCGGTACCAGTAAAGGCAAGCAATCCCCTCCTTTGATGCATGTTTCTTTCCTATTAGTTTCAAAAGTATTTATGTTGATTTTCAAGCATTCTATGCATCGCTTTAATTTAAAATAACTGTATGTCAAATGGGTAGCTTTAGATATGTCCTCCTTGTTGCATTACCTTCCTTGAATATTGATATCCCTTTGTTCAATTGTTGCCTAGGATATATGTATGTACAAGAATTTTCTGTTGTAGGATAGATCAAGGCTTAGTCATGCTAGTAGTTATAGTCGAAAGGGGTTGATGGAGCTAGTCCATCGGCCAATGGATTGAATTGAATTTTGATAGAATTTGAGGATTATGTCCAGATCTTCGAATCTAGTTTTGTGGACTTGTTGGGCGGGGGTTATTGTGTGTTGGACTTGGATGGGTGATAGGGTGATGAAGGGAGGGTTTTCCGGATTCATGTAGCCCCGTCCGGGTAATTAAGGACCAGTCTGTGGTATGTCGAACCAAGTCTCACGTACAACCACACGTCAGGTTTACGGGCGATAGCTTGGCTAAATAATTTATTGTGTGTCAGCTATCAAAACACAATTAGATTGATAATTGTTGTTATTGTTGTTGTGTTGTCAATCTAGTGGGGGCATGTTAAGTGTCGTCTTACTTGCCCTTAAGGGTCTTTTGCGGTTGCGAGACGCTGCGCAAGGGACTTACTTACTCAACAGGGTGTAACCGTGGTTTAGGCGACCGCCAGTCTGCCGTGGGGGGTATCCTCGGGTGGTTTGATAGTTAGGACATGGCATTGTAACACATTATGGTATCTCAGTCACACTCCTACGAAAGAGTGCCTTGGTCGACATTGAGAGATATTCATATCGTGTGGGTAAAGCTGTACACCTATGCGGAGTTTTAATAAACTATTCGAATAACTGTGTCCCCAGTTATGGACATCGCTTGGTGAAACCATGCATAGTTAGCTTATGGGTTTTGGGTTAGGGTATGTTTGGAAATGTTATGTTCGTGTGTTGAATTGTTCAGAACTTGTTTGTTGTCACGAACAGGAAGTTCACGTGTGGATTGTTAAGAATCGATATGTGTCATGAATGGGAAGTTTGTGTGTTGAGTATAAATTGGAGTACCTACTGTTTGTTGATTATGAATTGGGATACCTACTATTATATAATGTTTCTACATGTTTGACAAATGGCAATTTGAATCTAAACCTATTATCTTAATGAAAAACCTTGCTTTATGCTGAAAATGAACCATGTTAGCCTATCATTTGATACTTGAATGCATTTATTATATATTGCTATTTGTAAGTCTTGCGAGTACATTTTTGTATTCAATCGGATTGTCCATGCTGCAGGTGAGAACGTCATTCGAATCAGGTTTAGTACAAGCAGATGCAACAGCTTTAACTCTAGTTGGCTGTTTGTGGGTTGTGGGTATGCCAACCTGGTGATTTCATTTCATTTACTTGTTTACTTCTGCTGCGATTTAATTGTATTATGTTCAGATTTGGCCGGTCGACCCTCTTATGCAAAATCGGGCCATAAGATCCTATTTGTTGATGTTGTAATAACGATTATAATAGTTTTAGTATATTTGTGTATGGATGTGATGAACAAAGTTGTGTTGGATATGTGCATATTAGCCACTGATCCTTGAGAGCTAACATGAGGCATATATCCGGGTACTTGAAATTATTTTCGTTTCTTGTTAAGTGTTGTGCTTCCGGTGCAATCACTTGACTTGAAATGGATTCGATTTCGAGGTCGCCACACCCAGGGTGTGGCTCAAGTTGGCTCCACCCCTGGTTCAGGGTGTACGTGCAGACGCACCCCTCTCATTACATGGAGCCGCGCTAGAGAGATGTCAAGGCCTACACCAAAACATCATACTGAAATATTAAGCTTAAATATTAGGAGCTGATGAGAATAATTTGAATTTTTCGTGCAAGTTTTCATAACATGTTTGGAACGCAAGAATTTCACGAGAACTTTGTAGGAAATTTAAATGAAATAGTATCATTTACTCCTTTTGTTTCTAAATATTTGGACTTTTTGACTTTGACCTATCAAACTTGATAATCTTCGACCAATGATATTTTTCTAAATATTTAGATTGGTTGTATTAAAATGGTATTAGTAGATTTGTTGTAAGAAATACTTTCATAACAGTATACTCCCATTACATTTGATAAATATATTATTATAAAATTAAGAGTCAAAGTTTAACTTTGAAGATCGTGACAAGTTAAACAGGGCCAAGTATTTACACACAGAGGTACGAAGAATCTCCATGTCAATTTTTTACTATCTATCTTATGAAATAAATTGTGGAAACACGGTACTTGAGATCATGCAAGAGGAGACATGGGCTTTTTAGACAAGTTCATGCCTTCTCTAGAGGTAATAACAACCCTACTCCTGTGTTATTGTATTAAATATGTTTACATAATTAAACAAGTCACCAAAACTAAGACTAATGACTTTTGAAAGTATTGAATCTGTGTCTACTCAAATGATCACTTTATCATTCCGCCCTTTATCCATCGGCGTCACCCCTTATATAGCTCTTGAAGGGGTGGCAGTTGCTATCCGTCAGGGGACGTCTTGATGGTTGGTCGATTGTGCATGTTCGATGCAGTTATTGTCAGAAAGACCCTCTCTTGCACGCTTGTCGTGCGGTTACATCAGAGATAAAGAGAACTACGTGCGGTTATGTCAGAGACAAACAACATGTGTATTAACTACTACGCATGAATAAGTACAGTGTACAAAGTTCCTAGTCGATTAGGTGTACATGTTTGTGGGTTTTATCGACCACAGGGTGGTCATAATTGACCTGATCATAGCAAATCTTATGGCCATAAGGTGATCATGGCAGAACTTACGACCATAGAGTGGTCGTGACCCAAAGCAAGTATTTTCGACTAGGGGTATATTCGAGGAATTTTTTTTGGAAATAATATTTTTTGAAAAAATATTTACAAAACTAGGTCATTACCCCCAAAAATTAAAAAAATAGATTCCTGTCACCAGTTCATCTGGCGACAAGTTCCTATCGCCAATTGAACTAGCGACAGGAACCCTGGACAGTGGGAGCAGGTTTCTGTCGCCAGTTCAATTGGCGATAAAAATCCAGGAATTTTTAAATATAGCAAATAAACTCAAAAAATTACAAATGTTTTTGTGGAGCATCCAGATAGAGTTTTATTGCTTGTGTAATTGTTTCATAATTTTATCCATTATGAATTTGTCTCCAAAATTTATTTAAGTATACTATTTGTAGAATTTGTAAATATACAAAATGAGGTCCAAAAATTATGAAATTTTTTGTGAACGCTCCTTACATAGTTTAATTGTTTGTATAATGTTTTTAGAATTTTATATGTTCAGAATTGTCTCAAAAATTAAGGGTACACAATCAAGTACAACATATCGAAACCTAAATTCAGAATTTTTGAGACAATTTTAGAACATATAAAATTCTGAAAAAATTACACAAAAATTAAACTATATAACGAGTGCTCACAAAAATATCATAATTTTGGACCTCATTTTGTATATTTACAAATTCTACAATAAGTATATTTAAATAAATTTTGGAGACAAATTCAAAATGGATAAAATTGTTAAAAAAAGTACACAAACAAGAACACTCTATCTGGATGCTCTACACAAAAAATTTGTAATTGTTTGAGTTTATTTGCTATATTTAAAAATTTCTAGATTCTTGTCGCTAGTTGATCTGGCGACAGGAACCCTGAATTCCTGTTGCCAGTTCAACTGGCGATAGGAGCCTGTCGCCAGATGAACTGACGACAAGGACCTATTTTTGTAATTTTTAGGATAATGACCTAGTTTTGTAATTTGTTTTTTTAAATATTATTTAAAAAAACCTATATTCGAGGGCTATTTGGAATATAATTATCTAAAATAAGTATTGCGGATAATTAGTTTCATTAACTGAGGATTATTGAATCACGTCACTCCACATCTCAAACGGCCTTAAACTAGTAGAAACCGTGAAAACACATTTGGTTGTCAAGTGATTTACCAATAAAAACGAAAAGATTAATGTCATCAGGAAATACAATGATTAATGGGTACACATTACACATCTACCTGCTCTGAGAAATGCAGTAAGTAATACATCACCTGTTCAACCAAATTAACATTAATGCTTTAACCAGCAAAAAGAACAGCAAAACAAAAATTAAAACATTGCTTAACTCAAGAATTAGCTCATGATCTTTTTAATCTGTTGGTGCGTCCGGCCATTGTTATCGTTATGTCCTCCTCCTGGCCATGGACGTGGCGTTGCCGTCGAAGAGCTCGTCGATGAGGGCCTCGAGGTCTCCTATTGAGCTTGATGTACTCTCTGTCGCCTCCGGTGAATATACTGTGAACCGCTTGAGGAAGGGCGGGTAGGTGGCACGACGACGGCGGCAATGGACCTGCTGTGACTCCGCCTGGCCTTTCGTCGTGGCGACCCGAGCACCTGCGTCCGTGGATCTCGTCCATGGCGGCGTTGAGCGCTGAACCGCTCCTTGAGCACCGGCCTGCAAACCCCTTCCACGGTGAAACACGCCGTTGTCGCGAGGAGGCCGAAAGCACGCGGTTCCATGTCTCCCGGTAGTTCTTGTGGTCTTGCCTCGGGTTAAATCGGCCTTCGCGCCCGCCTCGCCGAAAGCACCGCGTTCGTCTCCGGCGACTCCGGATCTTCTGCGGCATGTACCGCCGTTGTTCATCGGAAGATCTTTGCTTTCGGCGCCGCGTCCTTATCTGTGCGACTTCCCTCCGTGTTCCGTGGAGAGTTCCATACCTCCATCAATTGCCTTGCGAAGCAGGTTGCCGTCGCCGCCGCCATCGTCTTGGCGGTGCTCCGGAACACCGCTCGGCGTGTTGTTGTATTCGCACGCAGCGTGCTTGAGGTAATTCATCACGTAGCGGGTGGCGGGTGCAGCGCGCCCGGGATCGGCCGCTTGCGGCGTCGGCTCGGATGGAGCTCTCGAGCTCACGAAGATGGTGGCGGCCGACTTCGGCGGCCGGGACCGCCGGCCCGATCTCGGCCTTGAGCTCGGCAGGCGGTCTTTGTTCTTGTCGGCGGGCTCGTCGGCGGCGGCGAGGAAGCGTCGATGTGAGGGGCAGCGTCGCGGATAGCCTCGTACATGTCGAGCACCTTGAAGAGCTTCTCGGCGGCGCTTGGTCATATCCACGGCCGGTGAAGTTGAGTATGTGGAGCATAGCGCAGCATGCGCGAGTCGAGAAGATCTTGCGGCGACGGCGGCGTGGCGGCGGCGAAGACGCAGTGCGAAGGTCGTGCTTTCGGTGGAAGGCGGCGTTGATCGTGTCTTGGAACGCCTTTATCCACGTCGTGATCTCCGCCTCGAGCCTCCCGTCATCTTCACCACGTCGTCGATGCTCGCCTTCTACCGTGCCGGCGCTGCGGCGACGTCAAGCAGCGTTCCGCGCCACCAGGCTGTCTGCGTGCACTCCGTCACGTGGCCGGCGGTGATCATGGCGTCGGCCATGGACCGGAGCCGTCCACGGTCTCGGCCGGGTAAGAGGCGGACGATTTCGGCTGGCGGCGCTAGCGTCCGGCAGCGTAAGGGAGGGCGCGCCGGTCGGGCTCGTGCCGTGCTTTCGAGCAACGGCGACGCCTCATCGACTTGCCGCTATTGCTGCCAGCGTCGCCGCCGTCGCCACCAGGGGCAGCGGGTCCTCAGCAGCAGCGTGGAACTCGAAATCTCGAGGAACGCCATGGCGGTGCGGCCGCGCCGGTGACCAGTGCACCGGCGGTGCACTTGCCGCTCCCATCCGGGTTCTTAGCGGCCTTGAAGCGCCCGCGATCGCGCGTGATCGCGGCGAGCAATACTGCGGCTTCGCCGTTGGCATCCGTCGCCCACTTGTCTTGCGCCGACTCATTGCGCGATCTCTGCTTTCGGCAATGAGGCGAACTTCTCAGCGTCGCCTCCGTAATGCTCACCGGCGCGTCACCGTCCTGTCCCACGATGAACGCATCAATCTCCCCCGACAATGTAGCGAGGTCCGGCTCCCCGCCGTCCCCTCCCGCCGCACCCTCACCCTCACCACAATTCGCACGCCCACCGCCGTCCCCGTCCTGGTCGGCGGCGGCATTGTCATCCTCCTCCTCCTCGCACTCCTCCTTGATCTGCTCCCTGGCAATGCCGGACCCTCCTTGCTGCTGGTCCCTCCTCTCGTGCTCACCGTGCCTGACGGAGCCGGGCGAGAGGTTGTGGTCGATCTCTGGGGCTTGCCGTCGTCACGGGTGGTCGCCGGCGAGAAGCTGCTGGAGTTGTGGGGTGCTTGTCTCCGGCTGTCCATTTCTTGCCGGCCGGGGGGAGATGGACAATGGCGAGGCGCGTCGTAACGCTGGTCAATAGTTGTTGGCTCGCGTGTGTGGCTGGGGAGGCATGCAACGGTAGAGAGAGAATGGAGGAGGAGACGATGAGGTGGTGGCGGCAGAGAAAGAAGATGGCCGGGATGGCCGGGAGTCGAGGAGTGCTCCATTTCTTCATTTGAAGGGTCTATTTTTGTGGGAAAATGCTTTGGACCGAACGTCCGATCTGAGAGATACGTTCGGACGGCCTATCTAACCTATTAAAAGACATCGATTATCCACCTTCAGCGAGACAAAGCCTCGAACCTTTCTATCGCTCACAACCACCCATTTACATCTGCCTGCTCCTCTCTCCCCCAACCACAACACACCCACAAGGATGCGGGACAGTGGGGTGAGACTGTAGTGCTCCACCTCGAAGTCGTTGCCGCCAGCTGCGAAGACGCTCGATGTGACCAAGGGCCTCATGAGGTGGCGGAGGAATGGCAGCTTTGACTGGGGGAGGGATAGCGCGGCGAGCAGGTCCGGCAATGAGGAGGCACCGCCGAGGCGGTGGATGGCGGTGGGGATGCCCAGCTAGACGACGCACTGGATCCCCATGGACGAGGTAGTAGAGGCTGTGATGCCACATGTTAGCCTGTGTCTGCAGCAGCTTAGCGTCCGTGGGAACCTCTATGGTCTGAGCCTGAGCCGCCATTGGTCTCTCTCTCTCTCTAACAATTTTGTAGATCCTAAATGTTGTATCCGAGATGTTACGACTGTTGAATTTTTTTTGTTGCGGCGCGTGATATTGCAAGATTGTGTCCTTTTCCTGATATTGCGTCCTTTTCTTGATAGGTTGCGACCGTCAAAAAAAATTGTTGCATCCTGTTTTTGATATGTTGCGGCCCGTTTAAAAAAATATTTCGACTGTTGAAAAAAAATATTGCATCATGTTTCTTGATATGTTGCGACCCGTTGAAAAAAATACTGCGACCGTCGAAAAAATGTTGCGTCTTGTTTCTTGATATGTTGCGACCCGTTGAAAAAAATGTTACGACCCGTTGAAAAAAATATTGCGATCGCCGAAAAAAATGTTTCATCCTGTTTCTTGACATGTTGCATCAAATGAAAAAAAATGTTGCATCCTCCTTTTTTCCACGTTCTTCATTTTTGTTGCGTGTGATGTTGCGAGATGAGCTTTTTAATTGCGTGTTTTCCAGATGTTTGTTTTGATTGCGTGTGCGTCTCCCTGTGTACTTCTCCCTCGTTGGTAGTGTGCCTGCATGTGTTTGATGCGTTAAAAAAAGCGCATATTTCTGGACTATTTTGTTGTGCGTTAAAATATATTAGAGCTCGGGTGTACGGCGCTAGCGCTAGTCGTGCCCATTTTTGTGTAGATTTTGCTGGCGAGGAGTCTGAGGTGAGGTGAGGTGCGGGTGTGGTTTTCACTATGCATGTGGTAATTTACATGTTTTAACTCTGTATGTCTGCTTTAATGGAAATGAGTCATCTACATTTTAAATTTTAATGTAGAGGATCTATAGTGTTATGTATTAGTTTCAGATTCTACTGTAATAGGCAGTGACGGAGGCAGAAAATCGCCGTGCACCAAAGTGCCAGGCTGCGTACGAGCAGTAGGAGGTCGAGGCCGATATATCCCTATTTTCTGTGTTTAACATGAATGGTAATGTTGCACCAAGCATTAGGCATTTTTAAAAGGCAGTAAGCCTCGAAGGGCTTAGAGCTCTGGTATTAACGGGAGAAAGCTACAACATAGCAGGGGTGGAGGCAAACTGCCTTCGAGGCAAACTCTGGCGGCGGCGTGTCAAGCGGAGTGGGCTGGCACACGGTGACGGTGCGTCAGCCCGGTCAAATTTGCAAATACGCGAAATTAGTTACCAAATTTGTAAATACGGTTTCGAAAACGGCCGTATTGGCCAAAAATTCGGTAGGTGACCCCATTATTTTTGGAAATAAACTGGTATATGCTAGGTATAGTATGTATATGTATACATAATATATACATGGCCACATACATTATATTTTCATCCCTTATTAACATTTCAACCCACAATTTATAATTCGAGTAACGTGACTTTTGTTAATGTGTATCTTGACTTGTTCTATCAAGAGAATTGATACGATGAAGACGCATGATATAAACCAAAAAACAAATGAACGCTCAGATGGCCCACCCACTGGCCAACAAGCCACACTCCCAACCTCCCACTCCTAATTTTATCTCATTCCCCTTGTCTACTACCTCCTTCTCTCCATCTACCTCCACTGCTTCTCTTGGTCCCACTCGATCTGGTGGCTCACTGACGGCCGGAATTTGCCTCTTAGGAGCCCACCACTGAAACTGTCACATCCCCAAATTAATAAAGGAGGATTATTATGCATCTCATGAGCATGCATCATTGTTTTCAAGCATTTACATTATTTATTGCACTTGAAAAATCTTGTTCAAATATTAAACATCCAATTAAAGAAGTAAACTTCAAAAGAAAACCGAAACAAATGTTACTGAAGTTCCTCTGGAAATATGTTATTCAAATACTAAAATAATTATCATGAATTAATATATTTTTTCCCAAATTTTTGGGATTTTTTACAACCCTCAGAAAATTCAAACACATTTCAATGACACATTTTAAGTTTGAATTTAAACTGGACAAAATATAACATGAACAGAGGGGTTTCAAATTTTATATGGGTACTAGGTCATCCCAGGAACACCTCTGATTTATTTTAGATTTTTAGGAATTTTATTTCTATTTTTAGCACTCAAGTCAAAGTGGAGAAGCTAATTTAAAACCCAATCAAACCCTAGTACTGTTCTTCGGGCCCGAACCCAACCCTGGCTCGAGTCCAACCCAGGTGAATTGACTTGGCTAAGTCAACTAAACGTACTGCACCGAGCCCGACGCGCTTCGACCGTTCGATTAGAAATCAACAGTCCAGATCTCGCAACCGTTGGGACAGTCCGAACGTTCGCGCTCAATGTCGACCATTCGATCAAGATCCAACGGCCCACATCGACCAACTTAACCTGGCTCGCACGTGCGTGTGGTTTCGTTGACGAGGCGGGCCCACTTGTCGGAGCCTTCGCCTTCCTCGCGTAGATGCCTCACGCCACGTGGCCGCGCTCGCCTGCTCCGAGCCGTTGGGTGATTCTCACACCGTGAATCCATCGCCTCCTCTGACCACTCCAGAGCCTTCAGCATCCAACTTCGTCTCTGCTCTATCCCTTTCCCAGGGATAATACCCCCTCCATGCCCCTCATTTCCCTCACTTCTTCTCTCGGCCATAGAGAAGAAGGACGCTCTCCTCCGCTCTCTACTCCGGTAAACTTCAACTGCGTGGTTCCTCTCGATTCTTCATTCAATACCCTTTCCATTTTTGCTAATCTTGGACTTTGGTTCCGCTTGTAGCTCCCGGACTACCGTGGTGCCATTGCAAGCTCTAGAGCACGCTCCCGTGGACAGCACAGTGTCAATCTTCACTTCCGGGAGGTATTGTCCTATGCCTTCCGCGTCATATCGTGTCATTTAGTGTAACATTCAAAACCCCTCAACTAATTTCGGCAATGCACGATAGGAATTCGGTGATTTGGAGTTTGGACCTTTTTGGCCGAGGAACTAACTCTTCGTTTGTCTATTCATCGCTTCTAGAGCATCCTCATAGGATCTTTGAGCTATCCCGAGCATTCATTTTACTCTGTTTTGCTCAGATCGTCCTTTCCTCGTGAAGCTGTGCCGCCGCCGTCATCTTCTTCAACGTCGGCATTGCTCCAAGCTCCTCCGACCACCTCCGAACCTCTCCTAGCTTCAGGTAGCTTCACTCGACCCGTAGGTAGCTTGGGCACCCGCTTGTATGCGCTGCGGAGCTTCGCATTGCTGCATGCATGTTTCGACCATATGAGTGTCGCCGCTCAACTCCGGCTAACCACCGGTGTAGACCACCTCAGCCATCGAGACCGCTCCCATTAGGTGCGCATGGCTATTGCACATCTATCCCAGGCCTTGGCCAGCTCCTCCATAGCGCGTAGCGCCGGCGAGCCACCGAGCAAACGCGCGGGACAGAATTCCCGTTGTCATACATGGACATGCACTGTAGCAACGTAATTAGGACCCAAATCCAAATCCTTAATGACTATTGATTGATTAGTCATTTAATTGTTGTCTTAAGAAACTAGATGAATCACTTACATGTGGGACCGCGCACAGAAATCTGGAAAGATAAGTGTGTCGACGATCGAGTCGCCGATCTTATGAAAATGAAAGAGGAAAATGACGTGAAATATCCTGGGATGGAATGAGAGCCACTCTTTATTGATATGAATTGGATTTACAAGACCTGACTAGGAACTACCCTAAATACACTGAATGTGTGGAATGTCTAACTAAGTAATCAGGCTTAGACTCTAAGTCTAAGACTGACTGTCTGGCTTCTAATTCCACCGCTTAGGCTTTTGTGTTTGTCTTCTCTTGTTTTCTGTTGTCTCTGTGTGTATCTCTGTCCCTTCATCTTCTGCGCTCCACCCTTAAATAACTCCTGAAGAGGCGGCAGTTACTTCTAGAGAAGGCGTCCCTGGTGAAAGCGTTACGGTCGGTCGGAACGGTAAGGCAATTAACGATGTGCCAACTTCCTTGCGGTTGTCGTGAGATGCTTAACCGTAGGGTAGTTAATTGTCGATGTCTCGAAATTATATCATCGCACGGTTTGGAACATATAACCGTGTTCCATTCATCATCTGAAGAAATGTCGGTTCATAACTTTTTGAGCGACTACGGTGAAGCCTGACACTAAAGTCTTGTCCGACGAGGTACCCATCGTGTAACCTCTGAAATCCTCACAACCCGGTGAGGTCGTTATATAAGGGTTACGACCATGAAGACGTATGGTCTTTTATGTATTAAATTAATACATAGAGGTTTTAATCCTCGTCAAAGTGAAATGCCGTGGTGTATGACGGGTGGGCCTAGCCCTAAAACCTCGTGAGCTGTGCACGTACACCGGTGAACTCGGTTCATGGAATAGAGTCACTGACAGACGGGCCCCACATGTCAGCACAAGGATTTAAATTAGAAGTTAAATAGAAAATGTACTATTCATTGGGCCCGCCAATCAGCGACTGCGGCTAGCAAGCGCTCGGTAAGAAAAGGAATAACTGCTTTGTAAAATTCGAATTCTATTAATTTGTGCACTGAAAATTCTATTAACTTCAAAAATACATAACTAATTCTTCTCAACTCCAAAATGGATGAAACCAGTGCAGATAATTTTTATTTTTAATGAACTTTATATTAAAATTAGTTTCAAACTTGTCTCTATAGCAGAGAGTATTATTTTGGAAATTGATCCATAACTCTATTATTTTTACAATAGAAAAAGGCTGATAACTTTGAAAATGCATAACTAATTCATAAAAAAACTCCAAATGAGATGAACCCAGATATTTTGGACTTGTAATAATATTCTATATTTATCTATATAATCCTTGTATCCCTCACTATTCTACAAATTTAGACCAAGTAATTAAATTACATGAACTAAGACCTGTTGGAATCTGAAATTCGAAATGCTATAACTTTCACATAATAAATCTAAATGGAATAATTATTTCACCTAAAATCATCTAAAATCATGCACTAGCCACTGTATAAAAATCATGCATTTTTGAGCAATTTTATTTTTGAAGTATTTCTCGGTGTTTATCGATATCGTTAATTCTATAGATTCCGAGGCTATTGGTATTGACTCGTACGCCACCGAGAGTGAACAATTGATCTACTAGCAAGGCAAGTATCATTTGAACTTTTTTTGCATCATATTTGATCCCAGGTTTGTTAAGTTAGTGCAATGATAATTGCTTGCATGCTATTTTGATTATGTCGCTATTTTTGTGATGTGTAGATTAGTTATATCCTATTGATTGAGGTTAATCTTGAATTATTCCATCACCAGATGCTTAAGTTAGGATTGTGTGAAATATGCTATACGAGTTTGCTTAGCCATGCAAGTCTAGAAACGGTAGTTTGATTGTTAGGAATAACCCGACAATTATGGGGAACAATCACTTTCTTATATTCAATTTATTTCAGATCTTCGTATCTATTTTATGAGATAAATTTAGTCTTTTTAAATTAGTTTTAGGGTCTGGACAAGTGGTTGCTAGTGAGGGTGCCTTCGTGCACGAGATCGGGTATGTGGTTGTCTTGTCCGGACCATTAAGGACCGAACTTTGGTAACGTCGATTCAAATAAAAGTCGTGCTATCACAAGTGGTATATGGGTGTTGTACGGTTAAGTAGGAGGAAGGTTTTATTGTGTTAAGTCTCATGGTGGTGTAAGGACATTTGTGTTCGATCATTTGTTCGTAGGAGCCGATGTAATTTTCTATAGTGTGGATGGGAGCACCATTTTTATTGTTTACATTGCATTGGTATTTCTAATACAACTTGTGAGCCGCCTAGCAAGTGTTATCCGTTACTTGTACTAGGTAAGGGACCATCTTGCAAGGGGGACTTAACTCAATAGGATTTTCTTGCTAAAAACGATCGTATCTCGATTCTCCCCGGCCGACACACCAAAGGAAGTGTGTTAATTCCGGTGGCTTACGGGCTAATCGAGTCGTGTGGGTAAAGCAGTGCACCTCTGCAGAGATAAATCTATTCGAATAGCCGTGTCCACGGTTATGGACAATCGCTTGAGTTCGGTAGTTACTATTGTTAGACTTTGTATTTAAATTGTGGGTAAATTCGGTATTCAGCATGAATGGGATGTTCATGCATTTTGTTGTATCAAAGTGGGCTGCCACTTTGGTGTTTGGTTGATTCATTTGTTATTCAATTTATTACTTTATCACATGATTTACTTCTACTTCAAATCTATTTTTTATGGCAATTGATAAACTAGTATGTGTAGGTTAAAAATTGTTGCGTTTTTCGCAAAACTAAAGCCACTAATGCTATCCTTTGAATGTCCATTATGCATAACTAATTTTTTTCTTTGTGTAAGACTTGCGAGTACAATTTTGTACTTAACCCGGTTGCTGCAAATTCAGGTGAGGAAGACTACGAGCCCGATGAGCTCGTTAGTGTCGATTTAGGCGACACTAACGAGTAGTGCTATTATTTAACTCCCAGTCAGTTGCCGTTGGGTTATGGGGCATACCATGCTAGACTTTTGGTTTATTTACATTGCTTCCGCTGTTACTTTATGTTCTTATTTGAATTTGGCCGATCGGCCATTTGTAATAGTTGTAGACTTGAACTATTACGATGTATGTCTTTTGGACTATGAATGTTGTATGGATGTGATCGATGCTAAATGTGAGTTTGGGGGTATGTTGGTCGTTGATATTGGGAGCCAACATGATCTCATGCTCGCTGTCCGTGGCTTCCAATTTAACTCATTAAGTGTAGAGCTTGGACTGTTGGAGAACCGATTATCATGTAGTGCTCGCAGAGGTGCAGCGCGCATGATTGGCGGGGTTCTAGTTTTCGGTCAAGCCTCTCGCTTAGATGGAGTTAAGTTGGAATTCATTCACAGGAGACCCAGAGTTATCTCCACAAACCCGGGAATGCCTCGGTCTTACGGAAATAACCCGGGGGCCCCCACAGAAACCACACCTCCTTGCCTCCATCTCTCTCTCTCTCTCTCTCTCTCTCTCTCTCTCTCTCTCTCTCTCTCTCTCTCTCTCCACGCTCGCACTACAACAAAATATACGATCTGGCACCGGTAGAATTTGTCATCCCTGGCAACGACGATCCCCCGCAGATGACAGACTCTATAGTGGTCCGGTCGGGGTCAAGGGCGACGAGGATGTGGTGTTGGGGCCGCTAGATCTGGCCGACGACGAGGTGGTGGTGTGGGCTGGCCACATCCTCCACCTCCTACCCCGAGCCCATCTAAAATATTGGCACGAGTAAGTTGAGTTGTTGCAGTGGTTATTTTCGAATGTTGCAACATTCTCTTCAAAATGTTGGGACTGATTTAGTGGTTTTTTCTTTTCTTTTTTGTTGCAACATATTTTTGCATTTGTTGCCATGGTTGTTCTCATTTGTTGTACATTTTTTTAGTTTGTGTTTGTTGCGTCGGAGTGCAAATTTTGTTGCAACCATGGAACTAATTGTTACGGTTCATGGATTTTTGTTTCGGTCCATCTAAATGAGATCTAACGGCTGGGGAAGCATACAATGGGAATGTTTCCATCGTACGTCCGGGCGCTAGTCACTCTTTTCTATCAAACAACAATTTCTTAACTCTGCACGCCATCCCAAAAATCACGTAGCCCCACAAATTACAGAAAGAACCCTAAACATAAAGAAATTTAAAAACAAGGCATTGGTGTTTGTCTAGGTTGTACATATGACTGTGACCGGGTAGGAAATAGGAATAGCTGGCAGTACTAATAGACAATCTAGGAGTTTTTGGCCTAAATGGCACTGTTGTGGCCCTTTTTACAAACTTAGCTCTTCTTGCACCGTATTGCCAAAAATATCAGCACAAACGTGCCTCCTCCCGCCATGTGTCCTCCACCGCTCGCCCCTAGCCCGGACAGGCTTTGTCCGTGTGCGCTGTGTGCCCGGACGCGCGAAACATCGTGCTCCCCTAGCTTGGTTTCTTCTGCACTCGACACGTGTGCTTGGCGCCTCGACCCATAATTGGGTACTCGCCCTCCCACTTCGGGAAGACGATACTCCGGTGGTGCAGAAGCGTATAGGGAGACATCGTTCTCACAATAAAGCAAGTTTCGGGGAACGAGCCCCATGCTATACATGAGCTACAGGTTCTCCTAGGCCACCACGAGACGTTATTGGGTCTCGTACAACTCATGCATGGCACAATGATGAACTTGGTCCATGATATGAACCAATCTCGCCAACTGCCGCACTTAGGGATCTTCCCCCATACTGGATCTTAGCGAAGGTTTTCACCTCCGCACCACGCTCTCGCTGCAGGAAGTGGTCGTATGGCGGCTGAGCTAACTCCGTCAAATCATGACGAAGATGGCTCGTGGCCACACAGGCCACTTCCTGCACTGCCATGGCCTCGGAGGTGCCACGTGCCTGAAAACCGTAGGGGATGCTTCCCATTACTCGCCTTGCGATGATGTTTACTACGGCCAAGTATTCTTCCATCCTTGGTCCTCTGTCGCGGCGGTAGATGGAGTATTGTGGTTGATAAGTGAAATTGGCCATCCACATCATGTCTCGAAGTAGTGCCGGGTATCCTTCAACATCTTCAGCTTGAGTTTCCTTAACCAGATATTGGTGACTCATCTAAAGATAAGAAGGACAAGGTGAGTAGAACAGTTAGTTTGCAAATTCAAATGAAATGAGGGTAAGAAAATGATACTAGGATGGATAAGGAATAAAATATGTTCATACTTAAACTTTCTGAAATTATTTTGCTAATTTGAAAATAATTTGACAGAAGACTTGCTAACACTAACGCCTATGCTATTCCTAACCTACAGTCAGTATGGCTCTGATGCCAATGCTGTGAGGACCCCCGAGTTATTTTCGTAAGACCGAGGCCTTCTCGGTCTTATGAAAATAACTCTAGGCCTCAGGGAAATAAAATACAATTTAACTCCATTTAAGTGAGAGCACCCGGCTGAGTTGGAGCGACGGTGACCATGCATTCCACTTCTCTGCGGGTGCTACATGGTGACCGGTTCTCTAACAGTCCAAGTACACACTTAAAAGAATTAGAAAACATTTCAAAACAACAGGTATGTGTCCCGTGTTGGCTCCCAAGATCAGTGATCAACAAGCACATACCCTTATCAACGTCAATCACAGTCATACAACATTCATACATCGATATATCAAGCAACATACGACAATACTTAAGTCTAGAACTATTACAAAAACGGCCGACCGGACAAATTCAAAATATTACTATAAGTAGCAGCGGAAGAAAGATAAATAAACCAAAAGGTCCAGCAAGTATGCCCAAAAACCCAAGGCAACCGACTAGGAGTTAAAGAATAGCACTATTCGTTAGCATCGCCGATATCAGCGCTAACGAATTGACCGAGTGTAACGTCATCCTCACCTGAACAAGCAGCAACCGGGTTAAGTACAAAATGTACTCACAAGTCTTACACAAAATAAAAATTATATATGCTAGTGGCTATCCAAAGAGAGGCATTAGTGGCTTAGTTTTGCATAAACACACAATTTTTCATCCCAACACCATCTAGTTTGAAATTTGCCAATTTGTAAATATTTGTTTAGTAAAAGAAGTACATATAATAGTGATAGATATATATATATATTAAACAATACCAAAGTGGCAGCCCACTTTGATAAACTAAAATGCATGAATCCCCATTCATGCCGAAACCGAGTTGTTACCCACATCAAATTTTAATTAGAGTATAACCATGATGTCATTCAATACCAAGTGGTCATCCGTAACCGTGGACACAGCTATTCGAATAGATTAAACCCTACAGGGGAGTACTACTTTACCCACACGATATGAATATCTCAACATGTCGGCCAATGCACTCTTCTGTAGGAGTGTGACTGAGATACCATTACAAGGCCATTACAATGCTATATCCTAACTATCAAACCAACCGAGGATAGATCCCATGGCAGACTGTCGGTCACCTGAACCACGGGTGAACCTCGTTGTGTAAGTAAGTCCCTTGCCCAGCTCCTCGCAAACGCAAAAGACCCTTAAAGCCAAGTAAGACGACACTTAACATACCCCCACTAGATTGACAAGACAACAACAACAAAACACGAGCCACCGGTAAAGCCTCGGCTACTACCGATGCTCCTCAGGCACATTTCCAACAAAAACAACACTTGTCAACCTAATTGTTTTTTGATAGCTAACACACAACAAATTATTTAGCCAAGCCTTCACCATTATCCTGGTGTGTGGTTACATGTGAGACTTGGTTTATCACACCACAGACTGGTCCTTAATCACCCAGACGAGGCTACACGAATTCGAGATAACCTCCCTTCATCACCCTATCACCCGTGCAAGTCACAACATAATAACCACTACCCAAACATGTCCACAATAACCAGATTCGAAGATCTGGACACATTTCTCAAATTCCATCAAAATTTCAATTCAATCCACTGGCCGATGGACTAGTTCCACCATCCGCTTTCGACTACAACTACTAACATGACTAAGTATCGTTCTAAAAATCACAAAACATTCCCATATAACATATAACCTTAAACATCCAAGGTAACAAGGTAATCAACTTTCAAAGGAAGGTAAATGCAGCAAAGAGGATATAACTAATTCTACGCATTTGACATACAAGTATTTGAAATTAAAGCAATGCATAGAATACTTGAAAATCAACATAAATACTTTTGAAACTAATAGGAGCAACATGTATGAAAAAAGAAGTTCAAATGATGCTTGCCTTGTTGGAATTCCAATTGTTCACTCTCAATAGCGTAGTCGTTCGCGTCGGGTAATTCAGAATCTATAAAAAGACGACATCGAATAAATATCGAGAAAAGCCAAAACTTCAAACTGCACAAAAATGCATGAAATTTATACAGTAGCTAGATCATGATTTTATATGAATTTATGTGAAATAATTATTCCAATTGAATTTCATATGCAAAATTAATATTCTTTGGAAAATCAGAATTAGAGAAATTGCTGAAAATCAAGCTTCGGTCATTGTTCATCCGAATTAATTACTTTAGTGAAAATTTGTAGAACAGTGGTGGAGGTAAACTTTACATGTAAAGAAATATAATAAAAATTTATGATCAATAAAAATTGAATCACCCCATTTGGAGTTCAAATGCATTTTCTATGAAGTTTTGAAGTTAATTCAATTTCTAGTGTAAAAATAATTCTATACCAAATATAATTCCAATTCTGAAATTTTATGTAGCAGTAACATATTTCAAATTATGCCAACTTAAAGTACATTAAAAATGAAAACCAACAAAATTGGTTTCGCTCGATTTGGAGTTGATTTGAATTAGTTATGAATTTTTAAAGTTATTTGAATTTACAGTGCAAAAAATAATTCACTTCGGGAATTTCCAAATGCATTAATACTTTTCATACCCGAGCTTACCTAGCCTCTCTCACTAACATGTGGGGTCCACTGCATAGTGCTCTTTTTCATTTAACTTCCGATTTAAATATGTACTGACAGGTGAGGCCCGATTGTCATTGTCTCGGTCCATAGCACAGTGCATGTACCGAAGGTCCACATGCACTGTGCGTTGGTCCATGGCTGTGCACTAAAGGCCTTGGCCCACATGTCATTGATTAAAAGAAAAACCAGATCCTTTTTAACTCCCTAGTTTACTGTTTTCGGGCCCACGCGTCATAGAGACATTAGCTACTAATAAACGTTATCTAAAGGTCAATTAAACCTAAACCGATAACGGTTAACTCTAATGATGTGCTACAGTAGCTGACGGGTTTTCGACAAACTGAAAACGTGCGGGGCTTCACTACCGGGCTCACCGCCGTCGATGGGGACCTCGCTGGCACGAGCTAAGGGCACAAATGGATTCCAAATAGCCGTTCGCACCTTAGGGTACCGGCGGCGAGCGCTATAACGGCCTATAGTAGTGGCTTGCTAGAGGAGGGCGGCGATGAAGCTACCAGCTCAAATGGCCAAAGCTACTCGGTGACGCACTGAGCTAAAAGGCGCATGCATGCGCATCTACGAGTCTCAAAGAACCTACCTGAGTGAAGAAGAGGGCCGGAGAAGTTCGGTGACGACAATGGCTACAGCGGCGATGAGGCTTCGTGAGGAGATGATGCCCTGAGGAAGGAGAAAGGGAAATAGCTGTCAGAAGGGCTTAAGTGAACCTAGGAGATGGTGTGAAATCGAGGAATTGGGTAATGCCTTACCGGAACGGCGTCGGGGAAGAAAGCTAGGGTTTTCGGCCAAAAGTGAGCAACTTCAAATTCCCGAGACTCCTGTGAAGCATTAAGCAAATGGGTTGAGGGGAAAAGAAATTGGTGCTTAAGAACACATTCTGACGTGCTTAGGAGAGGACAATACTCACCGGAGACAACGTTTGCACAGTAGTGGCCTTCGGGGCGCGCTCTGGACGTGCTCCCGAGCCGATGAGGACACGAACGTGTTCTGGGAACTACAAGTGAATTCAAAGCCATGCATTAGCAAAATTGGACACGGTGATGAATGTAGATGACAACAGATGCAGTGGCTTGAAGCTTACCCGAGAGATGAGCAAGAGTAAGCTTCCCTCTCCTCGGCCAACAAGAGGAGAAGTGAGGAAGAAAAGAGGCATGGATGGGGTTTAAGGGAAGGCATGGACGGGAATGGAGACGACGTTGAATAGACGTTGCTCTGGGTTGGTCAGCGCATGCAGCGGATTCACGGCGTCGACTGTGCGTGGAAGGAGAACGAGATCGCATGGCGCGTGCGTACTGTGTCGCCAACGGGAGGTTGAAGACAGCCCTGACGAGCGTGCTCGGGTTGGTACTGACACAGCGTGGCACAGTTGGAGTGTGGCTCAAGTCAAGTACATTTAGATGGCGGGGTCAAGTCGATTCAAAACGGTTTGGTTCGGTCGAGTTTGAGTCCAACATTTGACTGAGCTTAATTCAAACTTCTACACTATGACCAGTTGATTCAAAATAGCAAATAAATTCCTAAAATTCTAAAAAAATTTAGAGAGGTTTCTGGGATGACCTAGTACACATATAAACTTTCTAACCTCCATGTTCATATTTTATTTGCTTATTTTTAATTCTTTAACGACATGGATTATTGAAATGGGATTTGAATTTTCTTAGGGTTGATTTGCTATCTAAAAATTAGGGAAAAATTATATTTATTCATGATAAACATTATAATATTTAAATAAATTCTTTTCTAGAGAGCTTTATAAGTATTTATTTCTATTTTCTTTTGGAGCTTCAATTTGAGTTATATGTTTTACTTTTGATTTGAAATTTTCAATTGCAATATTTTGTGCAAATGCTCCAAACATGATATGCATGCTCATGTGATTCATCCTAATTCCGTTTAATAAAAATGGGGATGTGACAAGCTTCTCGTGTCCCCTCGTTCTTTTCCCCTGTCCCAACCATCACCTCATTGCCTCCGTCCGCATGTGTGCGTAATCGCAACACACAACACACGGTATTCTCTCTAGTTGCCTCGTGGTCGTGTGAAATGCCTTTGCACTGCTGCAAAAACCGGCATCGTGCTCGCTCTCGCTCTCATTCCGGATTCCTTCTTGTTCTCGTGCATGTTGCTGAGGACACAGAGAATTGAACTCAAAATTTATTCGGAGTACGCTGTGAATTTAGTAGTGTTTAGAGCAGTGCTTAGGACCGTATAAGAATTGAACTCAAAATTTATTTGGAGTACATTGTGAATTTAGTAGTGTTTAGGGCAGTGCTTAGGACTGTATAAGTACAGTGGGGTCGACATCAAGGCAAGGTAAAATTTTTGTCCCATGCTTTAGTTGTAATTATCCAGTCATAGTTTATTAGTGGTAATTTATTAGTCGTAGTTAGTTAGTGATAATTTACCCATAGTTTATAAGTGGTTATTAAATTATTGGTAATGAAGTAGTCATAATTAAATACTCATAGTTAATTACTCGTAAGTAATTTATTGATAAGTAATCAATTTATTAGTAATTAATTAATTAATCGTATTTTATTATTTGTATTTTATTACACATATTTAATTGCTTACTTGTATGTAATATGCCATAATTATTTACATCATGGGTTTGTAGTGGCAAATAAATGACTCTTAAGTAATTAGTATTAATTAGTTTGTCCTATTTAATTAGTCGTGAGTAATTTGGTGGTAATTAGTTAGACATAACTAATTTAGTGGTAATTAACTGGTCCTGATTAATTTGTCGTAATTAATTTAGTGGTAATTAATAAATCTTAATTATTTGAGTCGTAGTTTATTAGTGGAAATTGCATTAGTGCAAATTAAGTAGTCGAACTTACGTGGCCATAATTAATTTGTTGATAAGCAATGACTCGTAGTTAATTAGTGGGTATTACTTAGATGTAATAAATTACTCGTGGGTAATTTATTGATGAGTGAAAAGTTTGTTGGTAATTAATTAATTTTTTGTATTTAATTACTCGCATTTAATTACTTACTTGTATGTAATATGTCGTAATTATTTGTGTCATGGGTAATTAGTGACAAATAAATTGCTCGTATTTAATTAGTATTCATTAGTTTAGTCCTATTTAATTAGGGGTAATTGAAGAAATAATCACATGTAAATAGTCGTGTACAGTTAATTAATTAGTGCTAATTACATACTCTGTTTGTTACAGTGTGTACCGTAAATCGGTTTGTTGTGGCTTTAGGTAATTTCGAACATGCAAAACTTGGTAGTGTTTTATAGTACTAGTCTTGTATGGGACGGACCTGATGGGTTGTGTCAAACCCTCGGGCGTAGAATACCCGAAGACCTTATGTGTGTACCGTACTAGTCTTATAATCAGTGGCTAGTACACACATTCACAATATTTGACATTCACATCCATACATTCACATATACAAAGTAAAGCGAACTGGTACTTAACTTAAGTGGTTACATTAATTATATCAATGGCAACCGGCCAAATAAAACAAGTACCAACAAAGTATCAAAATAGCAGCAGAAGTAAAAGTGACGAAAGTAAACAATCTTCTAGTGGCATGCCCATCCATAACCTAAAAGCAACCGACAAGAAATAAATCCTAGATAGATCCGTCATCGAACCCTCCAGTTCCGGGTGCGAAGAAAGCGTTGTCTCGCATTGGCTCATCCTTCTACTCTAAACAACAACATAAGCAAGATTGAGTACAATGCATACTCAGCAAGACTTGTATTGTATTGCAAAATTTATATAGATGCAAGGCTATCAAAAGATGTGGCTCTACTCTACAAGTTATTTTGCTTGCAGCCATTTTTATTTGCAATATCCATACGTAATAATTTGCAACGAAGGTTTAAAAGCAATTAAATAGATAACAGGATAGTAAGTAAGTAATTGAATGAACCTCATATAATATCAACTACAACTCGCAACCCTCCTTGTCTGCGAGCAACATTTCATATTCAGCCATAGCTCGGCAGTTAACTCAACAAAGAAAACCCATATGTCATTACCCAAGTTTTTCCAATAAAGCAGTTTTTGAGAAATCAACGCTATAGCCATACCAGCCGCACTAAGCACGCTCATGACCACGAGCACGGATATTTAAATAGATTTACACTCTATAGAGGTGTACAACTTTATCCATAGTGCGTGAATATTCCAGTTTGCCTGAAATTCTCGATATCACTGCTCACTACCGTAGGTAAGCAGTCTAGTACTCGTGATGCAGCTTTTACATCATCTAATCCTAACCTTGCACTTAGCCCATCAAATGAATACCCTCACTTGAACATGGGGAACTCCCATCGAGTGAGGCATTCGCCGTTATGTCGGCAATATAAGAAACTTGCTCCCACGTCTACTGCCTATGGCCTACCCCTCATGCAAGGCTAGTTTTCGATAACTTAGTTAGCTACGACTATCCCATACTAGTACATATGGTTGTACGATTAGGTTTTAGTCCCGGAGTTGCTGGCTTCAGTCCTTAATCGACCACGGGCGAGAATCTCCACCCTAGCTACTAGTGAGTTACAATCCTCACTTTTTCATAATACAATATAACTCGCCCGCGTCTAAGAACTAAGTTTTTTATTTTATTTTTATATGAAATATCAGAGGTACCTCCTCTGGACACTTTTCAAAATCTTCCAAATTCACAATGTAACATATTGTCCTTTAATCAATTTTCCGAAAAATATATCGTTCTAGTTGCAGTTGTGTGATAATCGCACTCAAGAATTCCCAAATGACAGTATATGTTATCTAACCCATATTCTAATGGTTACAACAGTACAGGATCAAATATTCCAAGGAGATATATGCAGCAGTTAGGATTTACGACTACCGATTTTCCAAATATAACTTTTTTCATAACAAACATGCACGCATGCACAATAGAATTTGCAAAACAAAGTACAGCAAGTAAAATACTGGGATCAACATGATCAAAGGGGGTGCTTGCCTTGCTTATATTGTTCAAAGAGTGAGGTCGCTTGATCGTCGACAATCTTGCTCGCGAACTCTAGCGTCTATTCGAAAGAACCAAAAACAAGACACAAATGGAGAAATAAATCCAATAGTAATAAAATCCAATTATTTTTTACATATAATGATTTTATATGAATTTAGCAAAAAATATTCATTTAATTCCGAGTTCGTATGTAAAAGTTATTAGCGTTTTGATTTGCTTCGGGTGTTAAATCCTGAAAATAACTAAAGGTGATGTTGAAAGTGTATTTTCTGCATTTTATGCTTTCCAATAGTGAGAGTGCATTTCTTTTGAATTGGAAATGGATCACCTCATTTTATAATTTGTTCTTCTTATTATAAACTATTAATGGTGTAGGTTAGATAAAGTTGACTTACATTTGATCTGTTGTGGACTTGATATTGTTTTATTAATAGTACCTTACCATGACTTGCATGGAGGTCTAGCTAATTTTAATAATTCATTTTGTTGTTATTTCTTATTTATCGAGGAAATTCCATGATTCAAGTTTTTGTCCTAACCAAATGTGCTCGATGAAGGGATGACCCTTCATCTAGTTAATTATTAGCAGCCCGGGGTCCGATGGTTACATATACACCTCAACCGTTCATGGCCACATTTTAATAAAGGTATATAATATTTTTTGGTTAACACGATTTCTAGTTGACCTCTAGTTTAACCTAGGCATTAGAGATATTAGAAGCTTTACTTGATTTTAAACTTGATGTATTATCTTATTTATTCATTCTAAGAGCATACTGATAGGAGTTGACATCAAATCATTTTATCCATTTTGATTAACCTTCTTTTAATCTATTGACATTAGTATACTCATGACATAGGGTTCACTGTATTATCTCAAATTTTTACTATCATATTAATTCTTTGCCTAATCAAGGTACTCTTTGATTAATTAGTTCACTAAACCATTGGTTGTTCATTGTTGGTCTTGGATAGTCATATTCATGCTTGTTTTCAGAATTGGTTACTGTTGTTAGATAAATGTCTAGAGGCTAATTGATTCACGAAAATTTCTAACTACTTGTGTTAGACATGATATTAGCCTACTTTTATCTTTAGTTATTCTTAGATCATATTCTCTGTTCATATATCTTACAAAAGGAAACTATTTGAACTGAAGTACTACTTCTTACAAATCTCTACTTCAAAGTTGTTAAATCATTTGAGTGACCTAAGTAAAAGCCATAATATTGGTTAGTAGTAGATGGTCGGATGGTGTTGGGGCAAAATTGGAGGGAGCACAAGCACTAGTGGAGCATAGGGAACTCACCGGTGTAGTCAGAGGGAGCCGAGGTGGCCAGAGGCGGGCTGGCGATGGCACGGGGAGGTCACCGTGGCGGGGGGTCCTAGAAAGGAAGAGAGCACAAGTGAGTGCTAGGGGAAGGTAGAGGGTGACTAGAGGATACTCCTGTGTGGAAGAATTGAAGGGAAGACCACCAGAGAAGAAGTACGGCGGTGGAGGAGGTTGCGGCCGGAATCAGAGAAGAAGAAGAAGTGCTGCTCCTTAGTGGATGAATCCCAAAATCGCTTGAGGGGTTCGGCTCCTGGAGTGATGGGACACAGCGTGACGCGGTCGGCAAAGCACGGGGATCACCGGCGCGGCCGGAACGACAACGAGCGATTTGGCGGCGTGGCCATGGCCGAAAAATGGCTTTCAAGGCATCGCTCAATTGGAGCTCGGGAAAGAGGTGAAAATGGAGAAGAGTGGCAGGGAAGAGAAGAAGAGGAAAAGAGGCATCCCGTGCCCAGCTTATATAAAGAAGGGGATGAAGGAAACCGAGAGAGGCGGTGGCATTTGCTTCGAAGCTGTCGAGGGAAAAGATAGCGGGGCATGGGCGTGGCGACCGGGCAACAAGGGCAGAGGATGGGCAAGGCATGGGCAAGCATGGGCATGGGCAAAACTAAGGCGGTGGCCGAAACCGTGGCGAAGCTCGGGTGGCATCTTGATCTTGCACTAAGCGTGTCAAGGCTGGCAGAGCTGGAGTTGAGGGCAGGGACGCGTGGGGAAGAAGGCCTGTCGGGTGGGCCTGATAGGTCAGTGAGGGAGAGAGAGAGCAATTGTTGTTTACAGAATTTTCAAAAAAAAAGGCTGAAGATTTAGGTAATTATTTGAAGTATAAATATAGCTCCAAAAATTATTAAAATTTCAGAAAAGGTTACTTACATAATGTGTATTATTGTGTAATTTTTCTAGGGTTTTTATTGTAATATATTTTTCTTCAAAAATCTTTCAAGTTTTTTGTTGTATGTAATTTTATTGTTTAACTTGAGTAAATTTTGTACAACATGTTTTAATCAATCTCCCATTTTATTAACGATACATTTATGCTAGGTTTGGATTTTTAATTATCACATTTTGTTTCCATCAATTTTGATCCTTAATTAGATTTGTATTTCCATAATTTGATTCTTACATTTCTTTATTAGACAAAAGTCTTGCAATAAAAATCCAGAAAAGCAAATGTCAACCAAATCCATAAAAAGTTTTAAAAAGTTCACATTTTTATATCTTTGAACCTGTCGAGATCAGTGGCAGACCCAGGATTTTTAGGATGGGTGTTCGGACTTCGGAGCTAGGTTGTCCAGATATGCCAATACCGTGATATGTCATCCCCCCAAAAAAACACTGATACATCGATACACGTATATATATATAATAAAATACAAAAAATAGAAAATAATGATTTCATATGCGGAAATGGGCAATATAAGGCAAGCATAATGGCATGAATTAAACAGCAAATTATAGATATCAATGACAGTTGAGGAGGTGGAAACTAGGAATAGAGCTATTTTTACTTCTTCTTTTGCTAAGTTATGTTGTTGTTGCAGCGTGCAGCCAAGACTTGTGTTTGGTGCTTGGTCATTGTTGTTTTCTCTATTTTTTTCTGTTCTGGCTTGTAGTAGCTATACCGCTAAATCTTATTTTCTTTCTCTAATAGTGATCGATAGAGGTCATGTTTTTTTTTAAAAAAAACTTGCGCTTGGTCTTGGTTGTTGTTGTTTTCTCACTTTTCCTATTCCAGGTTAGAGCAGCCAGACTGATAAAACTTATGTTCTTCCTTTAATAGTGATCGGTAGAGCTCTTGCCTTCTTTTTCAATTTTTTTCAGATGCATACCTTAGTGATCAAACTCTTTTTTGGTCCTTTCCCATCAGCAAGAACCCCATCTTCCATAGAGCAAAAATTAGCATGTAAACATATGTAACAAGGGCCCAACTATTTGTTCATTGCCCAAAGCAAAGATTGTATTTTTGTACAACATCCATTGGAAAAGAACCAAGAAACTAGAGGAAGAGGCTAGACTCCATAAAGAACCAGAGCTGGAGAGGAGAGGAGCCAGGGAGAAGTGGAGTACACGAAACACACCTAGATCTGGAGAGAGGACGATGAGTGAGCTGGATATGCTGCTCCCTTCCCGCCGTGATGCTCCCTCTCAGCCACCGCGTTGCTCCCTTGGTGCCGCTTGCTCCCTTCCTCTCTGTTTGTCGCACTACCACCCACTTGCTCACGTCGCATCTCTGTCGCTTCACAAGAGATCGTTCTTTGCACCTTCATACTGGCCGCCTCACGCCTTGCCATCGCGTCAGAAGGCCAGGTCCACCGACCGTCGCTCGCCAGAGGCAGCGCCTCCGCTCGTTCATCACTGGAGGCAGAGCCCCCCCCCCCCCCCCGGCCTACACACACAAACAGCCACAAGATGAGAGTGGGAATATAGGTTAGGGTTTGGTGAGCTGAAGTAATGTAACATCCCGATTTTCAGGTCTTTTTGAAAATTTTCAAAATAAAAAGAACCATTTGGTTTTGTTGAAGTTCTAAAGCTTAACTTGAGATTTTGGAATTAAAAGTGATTTAAATGACTACATCAAACTTCAACTGATTCAAAAGTTTGGTTTATTTTGAGTATGTTGGAGTTCTCTGGTGTTGAAATCTCCTTTCTCTGTTCGCTCCGTTTTCCCTTCGGCCTAGCTCTTTCTTGTTTAGACCTCCCTCTTGTTTGGACCACTCCCTCAGTCTAGACCTCCCTCTCATTTGGACCTCTCCCTCAGTCCAGACCTCCCTCTCGTTTGGACCTCTCCCTCAGTCCAGACCTTCCTCTTGTTTGGACCTTCCTCTCAGTCCAAGACCTCTGGGTGGTCCTGGAAGACCTCCAGGTGGTCCTAGGAGACCTCCTGGGTGGTCCTGGTAGACCTCCAGGTGGTCCTGGAGAACGGTCACGACCACCCCTTTGGTCACGACATCCCCTTTGGTCACAACCTCCCTTTTGGTCATGACCTCCCCTTTGGTTGGACCACCCTCCCGAGTTTTGACTAAGCCCCACCTGTCAGCCCTGCTCACCTTCTTCTTCCTCCCACCATGTCATTGCTGATGCAATAGTCTTCGCGCATTAAATGTCGTTGTGTCGCATTAAATGATGTCGCTTCTACAGTACCCATTCCCCCTCTTGTCTCCTCCCTTACCTGCCCCCATCTCCTCCTTCACCTACCCTTGACCGCGTGGGCCTCCGAGTCTTTTAGTGACTCCCCCCGTCTCCCCTGGCTATAAAAGCCTAAGCAGCCCTCTTTCATCACCTTTTTCGCACCCAACTCTCTTGCTCTCGCCCAGTTTCACCGTGCTTCAAGTTTTGCCACCGTCCGCTGGAGCCTACGCTGTCACCTCCCTGTCACCAAGGAGTCCGCTGAAGCCCACGTCGTCGCCTCCCCGTCGCCAAGGAGTCCGCTGAAGCCCGCGCCATCGCCTCCTCGTCGCCAAGGAGTCCGCTGGAGCCTGCGCCATCTTCAACCACCTCGCTGCCGAAGGATTCACCGGAGCGCCCACGCCGTCTTCGATCGCCGCTCGCCGTCCACCGACTCCCCCCTTTCCGTCAGTCTCTCTCTTGGCCCTGGTGAGTTTCTCCATGCCCTGTTCTCTTTCTTTCTCTTACGACCACGTTGCAAAGTCATATCCTTCCTGTATCCTTCTTACGACCACGTTGAGTAGTCGTACCCCTTTTGTATTCTTCGTACGACCACGTTGAGTAGTCGTATCCTTCATTGGACCTCCTTCCATCCAGTTGAACCTCTTCGACTAGGTCGTTGAACCTCAGGACCTCCTCCTCAGGACCTCCTCAGGACCTCTCTTGACCTTCTCAGGACCTCCCTCAACCACCCTCTCAGTTGGACCTCCTACCGACCCGTCGGACCTCTTCCGACCAGGTCGTTGGACCTCCTCCCGACCACTCGAACCTCTCTCGACCAGGTCGTTGGACCTCCTCCCGACCAGTCGAACCTCTCTTGACTAGGTCGTTGGACCTCCTCCCGACTAGTCGAGCCTCCTCTCGAGAGCCCGCGCCTAATTCATCTAATTCAGTACCTTGCTGTTGGTTCTAGTTCAGTTTGTTTTGGAGTTTATTTGGATTTTATTTGATCTTTATTTGAATTTGCTTCGTTCTCACGTGTAGATTTCGATGACTCCGGAGAGCCCGAGTACTCCGAAGAAGTAGACCCTCAAGCTTTCGAGCAAAGCAAGTTACACCCTTGATCATATTGAATCCCAGTATCTCAAATTATTTAAGCTCTGTTTCAAATTATTATTGCATGCTTATTTAAATTCAAGTAATTTAAATCCATGTTTTAACTTTATAGTTATCCCTAATTCCTTTGTATATCCAAACTTGATTATTGATTCGACCACCCCTTGTTACCATAGTAAAGAGCTAGTTGGTACATTAGTATGAACTAGCACCTGTTGCAAAACTCTATGTTTAGTCAAAGCTTAGACCCAAAAATCTTGATTTGGGGAATTTACTGCCAAAGACCAATGTTTTCTAAATGTTGTAACCATGACATTGGGCTGTCGTGGAAGTTTGCAAATATTTTTGAAAAGCAAAGCAAAAGGAAAATTGGTTTGGACTTAGGCGAATTGGTTGTTTGGATGGGTGCATGTTCATACATGGGCTCAATTCGAGTAGGGTTGAGGCATAGGGTTTTGTGAAAAGTCGCCCGAGTCAGTTAGGACCAGTCTTCGAGTGTATTTTGCTACGCCCTATCGTACTACCACATATTCTAAATGGGCAGAACTTAGCTAACTAATTTGCAACGTTTCACCATGGTCGTTTCATCCAATTGTGTGGGTGTCTTGATGACCTACTTTTATGTATTCCCACCTGGCGCAAGAGAGGGCTTGAACCCGGCGGATGGTTAGTCCAAAGGGGGCGAAACCTTAGCGAGGGGGGACTGCGGTGGAAAGGCGCACTGTAAAGGTCTTGTCATGTGCTCTAGACCGCTTACCTATGGTAGTGAGCGGTGGTTTCGACGGATGCCAAACAAACTAGAGAGTCATGTCGTGTGGGTAAAACTGTACACCTCTGCAGAGTGCAAAGCTGCTCCAAGTTAGATTTTGGTTTTGTTTTCAAATGACTTTATGAAATGGTTTTGGATGTCTATCCAAATGGGTTTTGGGCGGGTAGCCCTGTGACAGGAGGGTATCCTTCACCACTTGTTGATGAATGTTATCCGACTATAAAACCGAGATTTGGAAAATGAATTTTAGTTATTGTATAACTGCTTTGGAACTTAGTACAAGTATTTGGAAAGAAACATGACTTTATGCAAATCAACTCTATAAGCCTTCCTTTGAGATATCCTTGCATGCATTTCAATCTGTTACTTGACGGGTGTAACTTGCGAGCACGGTTGTTGTGCTCACTCTACTTAATCTAATAATTGATTAGGAGAGGATGTCTACGAGGAGCCTGAGGACCAGGACGACTAGGTTACGCCCTCTAGACGATTGCTTGTGGCGAATCATGTGGTCTACTCGCTTTTGTCTTCTGTTGTGTTTGTTTTGTCGGCTCTTAAGCCGTTCTTGTAATCAACTATGTTGTTTATTAATAAAGTTGTGTTGATGGTTGTTACCACATTTATTTACTGTGTGAGCTAGCTGCTGATCTTGGGACTAGCTCGGTTATGCACAGAGGATTCGGGGTGATCCCGGGTCCGGTCCGCGACAAGTAAGAAAGAAAAAGGGCATAATGTGTTACATGGGCCACGCGCGAGGTGTGGAGAGTGCGAGCTGAATTCATTTACAGATATAAATATATAATTTTAGCCTAATTAATAACATATACATCTAATATGTCTATTATATATCAGATATTTTGAAGAAAAAATGGGTGTTCGGCTGAACACCCATGACCCCTTGAGGGTCCGCCCATGGTAGAGATGCCAGTACAAGGTGGTCTGGGCAGAGGGGCTCGATGCGATAAATATTCACGGGCTTAGGAGCTGCATTCGGAGGGAGTTCGACACGGAGCCAACGACGAAGAAACTCATCATTGAGACGATCACCTATACGAGTAGGGTAGGGTAGGGCGTATGGGAGCTAGTCAAGGTGAATGGAAACGTAGCATAGGGCCAGTACATGCAGATTGCTTCCTAGCCCGAGGCGGCGATATATGGGAAACCGATGGTGTACATGAATTTCGTACGTAGGGTGTCGGGAAACCTTGATGATGTTGGTGCCTCGGGAAGCGGGCAACTGCAGGCGGAGCTTGAAGACGGTAGCATGGAATGTGCTGCTTTGGAGGAACGAGAGAAGACTTACACATAATTTTGTGCAAAATGAGGGGGCCGGGACTGTGGTGGTCGGCCCGCATTGACTGCCACCAGTATCTATCGGACCAGCCTCTGGGTTCGAGTCCGACGAGTACGCCGAACTAGGCTCGGATTATAGCGAGGAGGACGCACCCTAGGGTGGTGGTCCAACAGGTGGAATCGTGTCATCGGAGGTGCCTATGTGGCATCCAGACTTAATGATATCGCAGTGCGATCACTCGTACTACCACAAGAAGAAGGGTTCCAGTGGGGGTTTGATACTGACACCCTCTTAGTTGGGCAGCACTTCCCTAGTAAGGCGGTCATGCAGCAAGCTATAGCACGGTACACCTTGTCCATCAACTGTGTGTACCGGGTGCACTGGTCTAACCTAGGGCATGACGGAGTGAAGTGCGTAGTGGAAGGATGCCCTGGCAAGGACAGCGCTCACCGAGCAAAGTTCTTCAGCTCAGTTTTCACAGTCAAGGCGGTGACCAACCACACTTGCGAGCTTAGCGAGTCGCTGCGGTAGCATCGGAATGTGACTTCTGCATATGTGGCAAGCCTCGTCAGCCACCTAGTTGTGGAGGATGTGTCCGTCTCCCCCAAGATGCTGCTGTCAGAAGTCACCAATCTGGTTGGTTATCAGTCAGCTATAGCAAGGTCCGATGAGTCAAGCAGAAGGTTATCGAGTCCATGTACGAGACATACGAAGAGGCATACAACTTTGTGTCGAGAATGCTTCATCAGACCTGCGTGCATTGCACGGATAGTCCATGTGGCGCTATCATGTTCACGAAATCTGGGCTCCATGTAACTGGGCAACAATCCACCGATAGCCAATAGTGGGTTCGTATATCGTGTTATGCAACTCGGGGTACGGGTGCACTGCTTTCCCAAAGGAGGGCCGCCTAACAGGGAAGTGCTCCTAACTCCACAACTGCAGGAGCACGTAGCAGACAGCAAGGACAGGTTTCACACCGTGATTGCGCCGTGAAGCTTCATACAACCCTCTGTATGTGGCTCAAAGGACGGCTGATCCCCAACTGTACTGAGGCATCACCCCAGCCTCCGTGTCAGCCAAAGACTCAGTGATGCGGACGAAGCTAGGGTACACCCAATCGCCTTGTGTGGTGGGAAACAGGACCGAACCAAAGAGATAAAGAAGGTAAGAGACGAGGTGTGTCCTAACAACTTCGCTAGGTGCATCCACCAGGCATTTACTGAAATTCCTCTGCCATGTCTAAGGGACACCACAGGCGCTTTCTGGGACAGGTATGCCAAACTGATGCCCCAACCAGGCCTTCCAGTCCGCCAGCGGATGGCCTGGAATAAGTGGCTCACCCCTGATCGGGAGACCGGTCAAGAATGAGACGTCCTGGAGAGTGACCGTTATCTCTTCCCACTGAAAGTGGAAGGTGTGTGTCTCGGGTCTCTACCTATTGACAAGTGCCGACATTAAACAGACGTCAAAGGTGAAGTAGCGTCCGACCGAGAGCAGCCTTGCAAATGGCAACAAGCCCGTGTCCCGAAGGATTGGGACGTAGCGAGCGTCGAGCTGCCAGTAATGTCTCTCCAACAGAAGCACGAGGGGTGGAGGGTCATCCACAACTTGCACTGGTGATGCTCGTCGTAGAAGGGTTCCAGTAGTTCCGGCAGAGCTTTAGCTTGCCAGAGATGAAAGATACATATTATTAGCGAGTAAATTAATGATGACGATTAATCACTACAAATTAATGTTTTACGACTAATTAGTTACAAATAAATTTATTATGACTAATTAAGTAGGACTAATTAATTAAGATTTATTTAATTGCGACAAATTAATTCTGACCAATTAAGTATGACTTAATTAATTGTGACTAAATTAATTACAGCTTAAACAAATTATGAGTAATTATGGCTAATTAAGTATGACTAAATTAATTACGACTAATTAATTACCCACTAATTAACTACGACTAACCAACTAAGACTAAATTAATAACGAGTAAATATTAATGACAATGTAAATCATGCATGCTTAATTACGCCTACTTAATTAGGACTACTTAGCTACGACTAACTATTTGCGTCTAATTAATTATGACTATTTAGGTAGGAATGAATTAAATACGACTAAATAGTGACGACTAATTTAATTACACCTAATTCATTACGACTAATTAATAATGACTAAATTAATTACCAGTAACTAATTGCGGCTAATTAATTACGAATATTTACCTAAGAATTATTTGATTACGATAAAAATAATAATGACTAACTTAATTACGGATATTAACCACGGCAAAATTAATTACGACTAACTAATTGAGCATGATTAATTACAACTATTTAACTACTGAATTCATTAATTACAACTAAATAGTAGTGATTAATTTATTTAAGCCTAATTAAATACGACTAATTTATAACGAATAAATTAATTACGAGTAATTAATTGCGGCTAATTAATTACAGATATTTAACTAAGAATTAATTAATCACAACAAAATTGTAATGACTAACTTAAATATGAATAATTAACTACGACTAAATTAATTACGCCTAATGCATATGAAAAAACTTACCTCCTCTTAATCACTGCTATAAACAATCTCTAATCAATAGTAAAATCACAACTCCCCCACTCACTCAAATCTCTCTGCCTCACGAACGCAATTTTATAGCGAGAGTGAGAGCGCAAGAACGAGAGAGAGTGAGAACGAGGTCGATTTTTATAGCCGTACGAACGTAATTTACACCGACCGCGAAACGAAAAGAGGGAATCGATTCCCTCCCGCGTGGTGTGCCTACGCATTGTTTGCATGCATGCGGAGGGAGCTAAGAAATGATAGATGAGATGGGATAGGATGGGGAGAAAGAATATGTCGCCGAAAGGGGGAGAGAGAAGGGCGAAACCGTGCATGGGGGGCATGGACGAAGTGAGAACTGAGCACGGGAGGCGAGGCAGAGCGACCACGTGGCATGCAGACAGCCGTTCGGGCGTCCAGCTAACGGTGGAGGCGCTGTCAGGCTAAGCGCCCGCGGACATGCCCTTGTTAAGACTGGGGCGCCTGATTTTTTGCTGCGTCGGGGTACACAACGCACGGACAAAGCCTGTCCGAGCTAGGGGCGAACGGTGGCGGACACATGGCAGGAGGAGGCACACCCATGCTGCCATTTTTAGCAATACGACGCGAGAATAGCTAAGTTTAGGCCAAAAATTCCAATCTAGCATGGGGTCGTACTACACAGAATGCTCTCAAAGTACCAAGGACATGCTAATGTCTCTACTCTCTAGTCTAGTATTCTCCAGCGGTTCATCTATACAACTGTTTGACTAACAAGTTTGCCTGTGGATCATCTTCCATATAATCTGCTATAGAGCAGGATAGTCAACGTGTATGAATGTATGATAGACCTCTACACAAAAAAATTTAATATTTTGTCTTCACAACGAGCATATAGAGAATAGCACTAATTGCAGTTAGTGGGGACTAATTGCATAGATATATATGATGATGTGGGCATCGGTCATGCACACAAAAGTTTTGGCAGGAAAGCACCAATTACTACTTGCCAGTGGAAACCACAGAACCGAATAGTCATTTTCATTTTGAAAACGATATTAATCAACTAGGTCATTCTAAATTTCTAATAAGTAATATTAAACAAGCTCCTAAGAAAAAATACAACAAAAAAGACCAATAACTTTTGTTCTCCTTTTCTCTTAAGTCTTAAGAGAAACACATGCATAGCTTCACGTACTGGACAATACTATTACAGTGGAGTGGAGGTGAGGCTAGCCAAACAGCCACATTTATAATGGTCTGAGTAGAAAACAGAAAAACGTTTTTATTTTCGTTTTCTTCTCATGGAAAATACAAATTTGCAAGTTCGCTAGGTGTCGGTGATGGTCAGATAGATCACCGGTGCTTTGCCGGGAGGCCGCCTCCACCGCCCTTGCGAATGAAGGTGTTTCTATTTTTCGGCTTCGGTATGTCTTGGATATCCATCACTTGAATCGTCCTCTGCTTTTTTGCTGTGAAAATAAAACAAGAATAGGGAGATTTTGTTAAGAGCATGGGTGCCAGTGTCACTAACTGACCATCACTTTCTTTGCTTATCACTACTACAGTGTTAGTCCAACAGCAAACAGTTCATATGCCATTTTGAAGCAAATAAAAGTACACATAATGCTATGGCACACTGTAGCAAACATATGCTCAGTATGTCCTGAAATAATTACCGTTTTGTGCTTCCTGGTAATTTTCTTGAAGCCTCTTTCTGGCAGAATCGAGTTTCTCAAGATCCAAAGCACTATCCTTCTGCTCCCTCATGATCCTCTGCAAATCGTATTCATGAATTTCGAGTTCAAAATATAGGCACTGTTTTGCAAGAAATAAGCACAGAATTGGTTCGGTTTCATGAACACCATAACATTTTGTTCACAACAAGTGGTACATAAGGATCTTTTTTCAATATTTTGCGTGATAAGATCATTGTGCAATAAGTGGTGCCTAGTGAGGCATCTTTAGTCAAAAGATGGCAACATCTGGGGTCCATGCTGATAGAACTTGCTCTACTTTTTTTTTGTGGGGGGCCTTTCTTATTTTACTCCAAACAAAACCAAGTACATAATCTATGTACAATAACAAATGAGACTAAGCAAACAGGGAGGATGATCAGGTTAGACTTACAGCTGGAGCAGATGACGAAGTAGTAGAATAGTTGTTGCTGTTGTTCTGCTTGGTATTTTGATATGTGGGCGCAGGGCTTGCTCTACGCTTCTCCATTGTTGACTCGAACCCGTTATTATTGCTAGACCTCTCTGAACTCAAACCATCTAAAGTCCAAACAATGAAACAAAGGTTCAATTAGTACAGAATTAGGTCTTTTAAGCTATGAGCTCTCCATAGAAACTCTTAAGAGTTATAGATGTGGGAACTCACTGTGCCTCTGTGGGCTGGGAGAATACTTGAAGTCTGCAACCTGCAATGGCACAACAGTAGCAGAGGTGTCCATGTTACAAACTGTGCAGACAAAGAACAGAATTTGAACCATAACAAGTCCATGGACATGAATCATTTTATGTTTTAGCTAACTCTTTTACATTCTTTATTTTCTAAGGCCTGAACATGAATCTTTTACAGAGGAATGAATTGGTCTAGGGATATTCTTGGCACAATACTGCACAGCAAAGCGAAAATTTCTCCACAAAAGGGAAAAACTAAAGAAGTGTGATGAAGATATTTATGGCTATTGCTAAGCGAGAACCAAAGCACCAGCCAACATTGGGTTGTGGAAGATCAAGTTACCTGAGCATTTTGGTAGCTTTTGCCTTGGATTTTCTCGGGCGAGTCACCATCAGCTGCCACCACGAATCACATCAATCGAAATTATCACTGAAAACAAAATAAATCTATAATGCTTTGGAGCTAAGCACAATGTCGTACTTATGATCGAGCTGCCACCGTCGCCGCCGGAGTTGTGCAGCCTTACCCAGTCGTCCACTATCTCCTTCCATTTCCTTCAGGGACGCACATAGCACCAAATCCACATAAACCGAACCACAATTAAAAGACACTTCTGGATCCATACGGCCTGAATTTAGCAATACTCTGCGTGTTCTTCACCTGACGAGCAGCTTCACCAGCTGCCGGACTTCGCCGGAAGGGTGCTTGCGCAGGCCATTCACATGCCGGCCGATGTCCGTCTCCTGCACAACCAGAAACACAAACTTTTCACTCCTTGAGCTGCTTCAAGAAGCAAACAACCAATCAAACCAATCCTTGCTTTCGTAAGCAAGCAGAACAAAAGCGAAGCAAAAAGAAATGGAGGGAAAAGTAAGTAATCATCACCTGGAGAGCCTTGTAGGTGATGTCCATGTCTGCCAGGTTCTGCAGCAGGCTCACCACCTCGTCCTCCGACTGTGACGAAACCATACGAACGTACAGTTTGCAACAGAAGAAGTGGTGAGCAAGATCGTACTAGTGCCAAACCGGTAAAAATGGGATCTTTACGGACCTGGTCGGGGTCCTCCAAGAAGTCCTTGATCGCCAGGATCTTGCTCTCCACGCCGGCGCCCTCGTCCTCGCCGAGGCCGTCCACGTCAACCTCCTCGTCCGACGAGGCCGGAGACACCGCCTCAGGCGGCGGCGCGTCGCAGTTGCGGCAGTGGCCCCCGGAGTAGAGCCGCTCCACAATGCCGTCGCGGCGCGCGCGGAGCTCGGCGGGCGGTCGCGCGCCGACGCGGCGAGCGCGGCGTCGACGAGGTCCCACACGTCGCCGCCTCCCCCAAACGCGGCCAGCGCGAGCCGGAGGCGCCCGTCGGCGTCCATCCGCCGGTGATCGCCGGAATCGGATCCTCAATACCTCCCAAGATCCGATAATGCAACCCCGCACAAACCTCCGAAATCCTCCGAACTACGCGACCGAAGTCGTCGGCTCCACCGCCGATTGGATTGGTTTGGGGGCGGCGGTCTGTGGCGGCGTTGCGATCGGGTGATTGGATGGGAGCGGGTAGGATTCGGATCCGAAAGCGAGCTCCTGGACCCGTTAAGGGCGTGATGGTGGGTACATGGTTCGACAGGACCATAGTATCTTCAATTCTTTTATATCGTCATTTCATCTGTTAACAGTGTGAAATGACGACATGGACTCTATCGTTAAAAGAAATAGTACGAAGGTTCTTGTCGCCAGTTTAATTTACGATAAAACCCTATCGTCATTTGAATTGACGACAAGAGTCATGTTGTTAATTCAAATGGCGACAGGGTGTCTGTAGTGGAATTTTTATTTTGTTTTTTGTTTTTAAAAATTGGTAATACGTTGAAATGTCCGAATAATTCGGAATGCAAAATCGGAGAAAATAATGTAATGTGAAGTAGAGAATGGATAAAATATTTTGGGTTTAGGGTTGCTATGCGCGATGTTGCCCCAATATTTGGGAAAAGGAGATGTAATTTGTTGCATGTCCCTCTGAAAAGTTTGCGCAGCAGAGTCCGATCTTTTCGGTATGAAAAGCTGAGAAGGTAGAATGTTGTCATGTCGATTTGAAAAGCTGGCGTCATAGTGTGGTGTGGGGAGTCCCGATGCTGACTCCCTTACATGGTCGCAGTGTGCACGCAAAAAGAAATGTCAAAACACGAGACAAGCATAAGTAGTATAGAAATCAATATTTACATGGTATGACTGATATTTGCAAGAACAAATATCTACTCGCAGCCCCTCTTAGGGTGTACCCCGCATGTCGCCCCTGGCCTCAGGCGCTGGTGTGGCGAGTACGTCAAAGGCCTAGGTGCCCGAGGTACCCGACTGGCGTGAGTAGCTAGGGGGTGTCAGGAGGGGGGCCTGCGTCGGCTGGCTCGGTCTAGGCGCACTATGCAGCTGTGAAGCCCACACAGAGACCTGGCTATCACGCTAGGCGAACTAGTAGTCCCCCAAGTGTGACTCCTTGTGCAACTCCCTAGTCCCCTCGTTCGACTCATCCCAAAGCGGCGCAATACCTATGAAACACTACGTTATGCATGTAACCTTGGCGAAAACCCTAAAATAGTACGATATGCATGCAAGCAAGTTAGTCATACCTCGTCGCCTGAAGCCAGAGGACGACTCCGTGTACTCCTGCCCCGTGTACAGGTGCAACTTAGGACCTGTCAGACAAAATTGTGGTTAGTAACTACTGGAGTTCAAAATAAAGAACCGGACATGAGTTTTTCATGCCGGCCTGCAAACTATGCCAGGGTTCTCCCAACACGGTGCCACAAGGACCCACTCGCCACGTCTAGGTGAGGAGTCCTAGTGCGTGACGTACCGTGTCTCACCCCCCATCCATGCACAGGTGGGACCACTCAGTCCCTCGGCGTAAGACAAGTCGCAATCTCGATCCTCCGTCTCGACTTCTCGAGGAACTGCGCCATGACCGCTCTGATGTCCTACGCCGTCATGCTGAAGCGCTCCCCAAGCGTCAACTGATGTATGGAGGCCGCCAACTCGTGCACCTCCCAGTGTAGATCGACATGTATACATAATTAACAAGTTAGAAACCAATATCTTGCAAAGCAAATAAGAACTATGGATCGTTCAATACGTACCACGCGGTGGAATGCAGAGTCGGGCTGGGTGGGGTATGTGTCGGACATCGCAGCCTCGTGTCGTGGTGGGTCGTCCACGACCCTCACGCAACGTAGCCTCGTCCAACTATAGTATCACTCAATGTACTCCGCGTACGTGTCGGAGTCGTAGGGAGCATCCTTCTCGATGACTCATATGGCCACAACATACCCAGCTCAATCGCCAACTCACCCTCCTGGGGGAGGATGATACTGAGGCGGCTACGATGATGCGCGTCAATGACCGGGTCAAGCAACTCATACGGCCACCGTGTAGCGTGTCCTGGGTCCGCCATACCTAAAAAATTCAGTGCATACATTGTAAAAATAATTACCGTGCATAAATACAAAAAAATTAAGTTGGAATTATTTTTATTAAGCTATACAAACCGTACTAAGCTACTTTAGGTTGCTTTTTTTTGCCTAGCTTCAATTAGGATTTTTTTTCTTCAATTTAAGATGGTTCATGCTATTTTGCTAGTTTTCTAAAAAATTCGGCATTAATACAGTAATTACCGTGCACAAATGGAAATCAAAATAAAGCAAATATTATTTTCATTAAGCTCTACCTACCCTACTAAACTATTTGCATTTTTCACAGATTTTTAATACGTATCTTGCTACTTTCGTTTCTTAAAAAGTGTCTCCAATTTTTTTTTAAATATTTACCGTGTGCAAATAAAACAATGAATAAAGTTCATATTATTTTAATTCAGCTCTACGTAACCTATGTAGCAACTCCATAATTTTTTTACAATAATGTGTCATGCTATTTTCCTAGTTTCAAAAGTATTTTTGGCAATATTTATAGATTTTTAATATGTGTCTTCCTATTTTTGTAGTTTTATTCTAAATCATTTGTATACTGCAACAAAAATAATATCTGCACAATTAACTAAACTATACACAGCTCAAATGTTGTACTACATAAAATAGCTAAAATTATCTAATCTTATGAATTCTATGTCACTATTTTTATTTGCTAACCAACAAGGTTTCGAAATAATGTACGAAGTTGCAAAAATATGTACCTGCAAAATGGCTGACCAAATCTGAACCTCCGTCTCTCTCTCCTCCGCTACGAATTGGCAGGGCTTCACTATGTCTTTTCTCTCCCTCTCCTGCTCTCTCTTTTCCCTCCTTTCTCTTTTTTTCTGTAATTAAAATGACATTTTCCACCAATTTTAGGGGGTTTTATAGCTAGACCCTGTCGAACTGGCGACAAGAAAATGAGGTTTCATGTTGCCATTTCAACCGGTGACAGGAACACTGTTCACTTTCTGTCGCCATTTGAAATGATGATAAGAAGTTGGACTGGCGATAGTAGGTCAATAGGGTCCCTATCGCCAATTGAAATGGCGACAGTGACATAGTTTTGTAAAAAAAAATCGACTACCTATTTTTGTAATTATCTTTAAAAATAGTATCATTTTAAAAAAAATCTAGTTATATGTACTCTTTACAATTATAAAATTATAAAAGATGGACTTGATGCCAGTGGTGAGTTTGTCATCTACCACTCCGTGTCCACCTTTTGAGTTGATAGGATCTTTTGTGGATATATAAGTATACATGCATAAGTTACTTGAAAGATCTTTTATGGATAATTAAATTATATATGCTTGTGGCATGTGATAAGATTATATGTGGCTTGTTGATTATATGCAAATTATGCATGTAACTTTCATTTGTAGGATAATTACCTTATGAATATAGGTTTTCTAAGTTAACAACTTATATTATGTTTATTTGAAAATCGTTGTAACGCACGGGCACTTGGCTAGTAGCTATTAAACCCGATCGGTCGAGGTGTCGGGTCGCTGGTCGGACCAGTGGGTCAACGGTCAGACCACACATTTTATTAAAATATTTTTTAATATGTATACCATGTAAAAAATACATATGTGAACATAAAATGTTAATTCTTTACAAATATGAAGTCCGGAACGATAGAGTAAGATGAAAAAATTTATGTGTAGTTGTCAATTTCACAAGGGCATTCCTACTAAAACGCTAGCAACAACCAAAGTACGAAGAAGCCCTTTAGTTTTGTCTTGAAAAGCTCTTCCATTTTAGGGGTTTCTTGTCTATTAACTTCATGAGCAGAACACAGTCAGGTCAAACAAAACTAGCCGAGTCAGTCGGGTTCGACGAAAAGCCTACCGGGTCGGCCCGGGTCAACTTCATCTTTGATCCTATGACCCGGCAAAGCTTCTGGATCCAGGTTTTTCTGGTTCAACCATCGGACTGGTCCGGGTTTTATAACTATGGTTAGGACTTGGAAATTCCTATTCCCACCGCTTCATTTTATATTCCTTCTTCCCGTGGCCAGATTTGGATCATTTGTTGTGCTGGTTGGTTTTGGTTTCTTCCTTCCTGTGCTCGATTGGGTCACCTCATCTGTATTCATCTTCTCAGTGAGAGGTATGACAAATTGACAAAACTCAACAATGGAATTCATTATGGAAAACGCCCACCAATTAAGGGAATGTTTAAAACGTGTAATTTCACATGAACCTGACAATTAAATTTACATACTGTTTGGATTAAACTTCAGTTCCATAAAATATGCAATTTTATTTCATCTTTAGTGCCATATCTATTTTACCATTTTTTTTAAGTTGTCCCTTCTAAATTGTGATCTAGTGCTTTCGAATAGTTCAGAAATCTGATTATGTTTCATTATTATCTAGTATAATATCTGTTTGACTATAGAATTAATGCATGACCAAATGATATTTACACAATGTAACATCCCAATTTTTTAGTTTTTAAAATCTTTTTTTACTTTAGCCCTTTGAAAAAAAATTCACATATTTTATTTGAATTTAATAAGCTTAATTAGAACTTTGAGAAGTAAAAAGGATTTAATGTGAATAATCCAAACATCAATTAATTTCAAAACTATTTTATTTGAGTTCCTTATGCTTGCAAGTATTTTTTTGGATTTTTCTATAATTTTTCCAAGTTTATTTGCTATTTTTCTTGGCCATTTCTATTTTCTAGTATTTTATAAAATCAAAAATCTATTTAAAATCACTGGAAGGCTAGTGGGCCGAATCCTTTTCCGTGGCACACTCTTTCTATCTCTCGGCTTGCTTTCCCTCACCACGCGATAGCTCCGGCCGCTCGTCGCGCCCACATCGCCACGTGTTCTCGCGACCATCATTGTTGCCGACGGTGGGCTCGTGCCGTAATCGTTTCGTCCACGACCCAAACTCATCCTCGTGTCGCACCGCCACCGACTTCATCTCATGCTATATAAAGCCTCGACGTCCACGTCGAAACCCTAGCCGACACCCCACCGTCAATTCCCCAAGACCTGGAGCATTAAACAATCGTTGTTCTGTTGGAATCGGAGCTCAAGCCCTAGCACCGTTGTCATCTTTTTCAGATTCTGCTATCGTCGGTGAGCTCTCATCGTTGTTGTCCCCACTGTTGGATCAGTCTCAGCGTGTTCTACCTGGTGCTTGTCTCCTCTTCACCGGAGAAGCCATGTAGCCGCCTAGCGCCATCGAGCCTTCTTTGCCGCTTAGCTCCGCTGTCACCGCGTTCGCCTAGTGGCCGTTGAAGACCATTGGTCCCAATGCACCACCCGTCCGCATCGCCCAGACCCTAGGATCCCAACGCGCACCTCCAAGTCCTCGGAGGAGGTCCTCATCGTCGCTGCATTGTTCACCCGAGCCGTTGCCAACCTCGCCGTCGACCCCCTTGTCAACCGATCTAGTCCCATCCGAACCGCCAAATGAGTTCGCCGAGACATGGTGATGTCGAAAGTGCTCGCCGTTCGCCGCAGGTCGCCACCGTTCGCCGTTGCAAACCCACAGCCACCATCAATGTTGCTGACGTGTCGTTGACGTGGACGCCACCTCAGCGTCACGTGTGCACCACGCCAGCCCGCCACTGAGTTAGCCACCACCTGCACCCAAACCCTAGATCCATCCCACGTGGACCTAGTCCACGGTGCACTGAGCCCCTGACGTGTGGACCCCACATGTTAGTCCTATTCGCAGACCCAGTCCACAGTAGACCGTGAACCCGGTCCATAGACTGTGGGTCCCACCTGTCAATCTCTCAGTCTTTTTCCTGATTTTCCACAAAAGAAAAGATTCTGGAATATTCCCTTGGTCCCACCTGCCAGCCACTATTTTCTCTCTCCCATATTTATTTTCCCAAAGTTCTGAGCCGACCAACTTCCAAGGGCCCGTTCTTCTTCATACGAGTTTCTAAATTCATATAAAATCGAATCCTACCTTCCAATAATTTTATTATAAAATTTTAAGTTTGTTTAGGTTCTATTTTATATTTATTTTTGTTTCTTCTCTCTCGTTGTGTTAGATGTTGATACTTCGGGAGTGTACAAGGAAGGGAGGTTTGTTCAAGATCAAGACCAAGAGTTGTTCCAAGGCAAGTTATGCTTTGATCATATTACACTCAGTTTTACAAAACTACTTTGATTTAAATTATTGCATGCTAATTCAATGATCAAATGCTTTACTATTTTGGGATTAGTTGTGCAACCCATTTAATTTATACCTACATTGTGAATCGTATTGCCATGATCATTTTTCACCCTAGCTTGGTTAACTACTAGTTGGTATTTTCATGGCACTAATGTGGGTTGGTTAGACACGATTAGTATGCTTATCCTTACAACGGGTCATTGATATCATTTTGAAATGTTAAACTCATACTTAACTAAGTGATTATGGAATGTCTTTGTGAAAAGTTGTGTGATGTATATTATCACCTGTTGATGGCACGTGTTACATTTAATCAACAGGTGGGAAAAATACTTAGACTGAGACGAGTGGAAAGTTCTTTGTGACATGGTGGGCTCTGTGCGGGAATTATGTGAATCATTGTGAAGTAGTTAGTAAATTGGCAGTCTCGCCTAGGTCAATTAAGGACTTAACTTTGTATGTCATTGAACTAAGTCATATTGTACTACCACAAGCCTGGTATGGGATAGGCCTAGCTTAGTAAGTTATGTAATCTTGGGGTGTGGACTTCTTTGTGATGGATCACATCGTACTTAGGTGGTGGGTTAACCTTTGTGCCAGGGTGGAGGTGTGGACTTCTTTGTGATGGGTTACATCTTTAGAAGGTTCACCGTTTCCAGGTCCAACAGTGTACGTCGGGCCAACGAGCTAAGTGCAGTTTGGTACTGGCCGTAAGCACATCGGGAGGGTCAATTGCTGAGATTAAGTTTTTGAAAGGTTTTGTTATGATTGGTGTTGGCCATATTGGTCATATCATGTGGGTAAAGTTGTACAACATATGTAGAGTGTTAACAATCTATTCGAATAGCCGCGTCCTCAGTCATGGACGTGCTCGGTGATTTACCCGAAGGGTAGATTTTATAAAAATAGTGTTGAAGGGAAGCTGTGTGAAAGAATTGGTTTAAGTTGTGTAAACTTTGTGAAAACTCTTGTTACTTATTATTATTGTTGTTTCAATTTACGCTTTCAATCTATTATTCATATTCAATTTCACAGTTATTTTTTGCAAAATAACCATAGACGACATATTATTTGGAATAAGCTATCATCTATAATTGCATTCCGTTGTACAACTTGATGAGTACTATCGGTGTTTTAGAACCGGACTTACGTAAAGATTGTTTGATTCGGGGGGTCTCCAAGACTCAAATCACGCAGAGAGAGCGGCACGGGGAATTTTATACAGGTTCGGGCTTTCTCCGGAGAGAATAACAACCCTACTCCTGTGTGGATGTATTGAGTATGCTGGTTTACAGAATAAAGAGAAAGAATCGGGTGAGATGTCTTGTGTTCCTGATTATGTGTCCCCCTCTTCTCCTGATGATCCCACCTTTTATACAGTCCTCGAAGTGGGCTGCCGTTTCTCCAGTTCAAAGGGCGCTTTAATGCTTCAGATGATGGAGCCGTTACTGGAGATTATTGTGGGAGTAGTAACTTTCCCACGTCACTAGGCAGTTATCACCAGGACAGAGAGTTAAATCGTGCCATTATTTCAGAGAATAACAGCGTAATTGACTGCCCATATCCTAAGTTATGGTGCAGAAGACTCCCTGATCAACTAGGCCTACGTGTCTATAAGCCCCATCGACTAGAGACTAATCGTAGAAGAGCTTACGACCAGGTGGTGGTCGTAGTAAAGCTTATGACCACAGGCTGATCGTAGGAGGACTTACAATTATGGGATAGTCGTAGAAAGACTTACGACTATGGGATAGTCGTAGAAGGACTTACGACTATGGGATCGTCGTAGAAGAACTTACGACCTCCAGCTTCTCCCTTATGAATATTAAGGGTTATACTCAAGAACCATATGATAGTTTATTAATCCATAATATGAATTATAGATAAATAATTAAATGAGGATTATTATATCCTCGTCAAGTACTCCATGTGCTCACTCTTGCTATAATCATCATTCAGAGGAAGGATTGGAGGAGTCAACATTTGCTTTGGAGGAGGAGTTCTTCGATGAGGTTGATCGTTAGGTCTTGTTCCTTGTCAGTTGTATGTGGCAAGTGATGGGTTCCGCTGAAGTTGTTTTTCGTTTTGCTCCGGCTATTTCTCTTTATTTTTCTAAAACCCTGCATGGCTGAATAAGTGTAAACCTGACCATATGGTCATAAACCATTATTTGCTTATCAAATTTAGCTCGTTTATTCCTTTAAATCATTTGTATGGATTGATATTCATCGATGTTGCCACTATGTGCACTAGCTTGATCATGGACTATTGTAGTATGCACAGAGGGTCCGAATTTGCATATTCAAGTCTTGACAGATAACCTATGAATATGTCCTATCATATTAAAAGTTGCACTCCATTTTAACTAAACTTTCAGTCCCATGCATTATGCAGTTTTAGATCATCTTCATTGCAATTTCCTTTTAGCCGTTTTTAACATGTCCCTTTTAAACTTGGTGCTACTATTTTCCATTAGTTGAATTCTCTAAGTATGTTTCATTGATACGTGGGTCACGTGAAGTAGTAACTAACTGTCCTAGGCCCCGGTATTTCTGTTCATTGTAGAATCAAATCTGATCTTCTTTGGTTTTATTTTGTTTTCATTAAGGGTTCACTTAAATTTGGATATTTATGTCCTTTGATTAAATTTCTATGATCTTGATCTGGATTATGTCATCTGTTAGGGTTCACTCGGTAAGAAAAACTTTGTAATTAGAGAAACATTTATTAGTTGTTTTTATTTTTGTTTTGATTTCATCGGTATTTGTTTCTCTAGTTCTTCTATGTGATCTCTTTTTTCTCGTGGTCTTCCTTTCTTTCTTTGGTCCTCTCTTATTCCTTTTTTTCCCTCTAGTGTTCTTCACTGTTTCTTTTTCTTGGGAGATGGTGTGATCTCACAATTTTTTCACATTTATTATGTTGTTTTGATTTTTCTGGCTTGACAAAATCTGGCCTTTTTTTATTGTTTAATTGGGCAGAAGAAAAGCAGGCCTTCTTTTGTTTATGAGCTTTACAATTTGGAGGCCTAGTAGGTTTTTAGCTAACGGATTATAATTCTCTCTCTTAAAAGGCAGCCCACTAGGAAGCAGGTTGTCTACGGGTGGCAGTTTTAGTTTGATATAGATCCAATAAGACCCAAACAGAACACAGAAACAACGACCATCTCGTAACAAACGTAATAACATAGAACCCAAAACCACCACGTATGGAAAAAGTGACTACGATTGAAGGTTTTTTCAGTCACGTGTGCAATAGATGCTAACTATGGCTTGGGACGCTAACTTGTTTCCACTTGTCAGTAGTGCATGAAACAACATATAAGGCCGGCCAGCACCTAGAGTTGGGGTTTTTTATTTGGACGTAGCGCCCGCCGCTAGCTTTGAGATGGTTCCAAAACTAGCATTCTGGAGCTGGACCAAAGTGCATTCGTAAAAGACGACGCATCTTGACATACCGGCCGGCCTATTCGCTCCAATTGCATCCTATAGTGTAGGATATTGGACAGTAGGTATTGGAGTTTTGGGCTTGACTCATTCAATATTCCAATTAAATTCTAGAAAAATCTCAAATGTCCACTCATGTATAGTAAAAGGTGTGAAGTTTAGTACTATATTGCTAGTCTAGGTGGGAGGAGACCAATATATAAGGTAAAGTTGGTCTTACTTAGTTGAAGCAAGTAAAAGAAGAACACGTGCGTGCTCTTGCTCGCCACGCACATGCCTGCGTATGATGGGCACGTGAATGGTCCGATGATTTCGTGTCCGGTTGGCTGTGGAGATACATTTTCTTTTTGTACCTCAAAATCATATATACAATTTAGGAACTGAAAGTTTGAATTACACTGTCGGAGCGATTTTCTGTAAGTCGCGGCGATATTATTTCATATGGCTAGGCTTTGTTTTCCAGATATTTGTCATGCGATGATGTTGATGCCTACTTCTGTTCGTAGCATACTTGTTCTAGGCTTTGCCTTGTTAGTGCATATATATGATATTGATATATTTGAGTTGACGATCATGTTACTGCTCATAGTCTTAAATATGCCTAGTATATATGCTGCTGTCGATTCAATTATTGTTTTAGGAATTATAATAATCACAAAAGCGCGCATATACCTAACAATAGGAGTATATCAGATCGAACACGGAGAGACTAATCGCTGAGATATCGAAGAAAAACACTCAGTATCATATGCCTACTCAAATGCAGCAACTCACATATGTGTTATCTTATTCTTAAGTGAAGTCATAATACGTTTTCCTCGTACCACCTGGTGGTGGTATGGACACATACCGACAGATACCACCAAAAACAAAAAACAAAAAGCATTGACCGGGTAGATTCACAGGTTCACCACACTAGCTAGCTAGTAGGCCGGCTTGGTGTAGACGGTGACGTTCCTCCACCGCGACTCCATGCGCGGGGACACGTCGTGGTGCTGCATGTACACGCCGAACTTGAAGTAGTGCGACCTGCTTGGCGCCACGGCGACGGCCAGCCTCGGCTCGCCGTCGACGTACACGGCGACAGTCGACGCGCCGACGTCGTGGACAACGTTGAGCCGGAACCACCGGTCGTAGACGCACCCCTCCACGGCCTCCCCGCTGTACCACTGCATCGTGCCGTTGTACACATGCAGCATCATCGTCGTCGCCCGCGCGCCGCCGTCCTCGTTGTGGATCTGCATCACGGACACCCCCGACGTCCCTGCCGGCACGTACCCGTACGCCTCGAACTGCCACACCCCCGACGAGTAATCGTGGCCCTAGCTTCCATTAATCCATCACAATTAACCAGAAGATTAGCTAATTAGTCCATTTAATTTGATCCACTCTTTGATGAATTGCAAGAAAACATGCATGGAAATTAGTTACCAGTGAGATTAAATAGCTAAGAATGAAGTTTGTGATTTCGTGGTGGCGCTTACGGCGAGGCGAACTTCGGTGCGGGGGTTGGTGGGGGTGACGGTGTTGAAGGGCTTGTCGGTGGCGTACACCCAGAACGTCCGTACGCCGGTGGCGGCGTCGTAGCGGTAGCGCTGGTCCTCCGGCACGTCGTACGGGCTCTGCACCACGAAGTTGCCCTCCGGGAGGTCCACCTTCAGGAACCCGGCGGTGAGGTTGTTGCAGCCGTCAGCGGCAGCGGCCAGCGTGGAGACGTCGACGACGGCCGTGGATAGGAGGACTGCCACGAGTAGCGCCGTGCTGCGCTCGGCGCCGGCCAGGAGGAGGAGACGACGTGAGCTGGAACAGGGAGAGGCCATGGCCGATGAGTGGCTAGCTTTGTTCGATCCTAATGAAGCTTAGGTTGTGCATCGGAAATATTTGTGCTTACTTGGTCATATATCACTACTAGAAGCCGTGTTTTTTTCGAGTGCCTATATTTGTCCCAAGTGTCTTATAGGAAACACTCGGAAAACTCTAAGTGTTTAATAGAACACTGGAGACATAAATTTAGCAATCGGGAGATAGAGTTTTACTGAGTGTTTTATATTACACTCGGTAGATGCAGATGGGAGCCGGCAGTTATGCACATAGAAATGGGATATCAACGGGTGTGAACGGGTTGAAATATATTCCCGAGTGCCATAGTCTTTATTACACTCGGGAGAGAAATAGCGCCAATTTTTTCATTGCCGAGCCCTTTTTTCGCTGCGCAGGTGCTAACCCTACTCTCGATCCCCAATCCTCCACAGCAGCCTCACCCTCATCCTCCTCCTTCTCCCTGTCCTCCACAGCAGCCTCACCCTCATCCTCCTCCTTCTCCCTGTCCTCCACAGCAGCCTCCCAATCCCCCACCATTGCGCGCAGATCCACTGCCACCGGCTCCACCTCCCTCCTCCTCCTCCTCCTCCTCCTCCTCCTCCCCTCGCATCCCCCTCGTCTCCCGCCGCTCCCCTCCTCTACTGCTACAGATCCACCGCCACCGACGCCGCCGCCTCACCCTCTTCCTCCTCCTCCCTTGCCGATCCACCGCCTCCGCCGCCGTTGTCTCCCCCTCCTCCGTACCCGACTGCGCCATCGCCCTCCTCTTCCGTCGCCTCCTCCTCATCTGCCGTTGCAGCAGCAACCAACGCCTACATCCTTCCCCTCATCCACCGTCGCCTCAGTTCCGGACGCCAGTGACCTCAGGTGCAACCTCTCCTACTCCTCAGAAGCTTGTATTTACTTTCTTACATGATGAATTACTTACTAGAGATTTGTTTGCCCATATAAGTTTTGAAATGAAGTTAAAATTCTATTACAATTCTCGCGCCTACCGTCTTGTTTGATACGGAGTCTAACGTCTCTCTTCTTTTGGGTGGTAGACAGAGATTTATGCTAGTGCTAAGGTGTGATCTTGAATCGAACAAATCGTTGCAGAAGTATGCTAGACTTGGGCTTCTCAGATGTCCGCCTCTCGATTGAACCTTAGAAGGCCCCTACTTGATTGTGACCACTAGCTTTAGCTCATTTCGGGCTTCTAGATTTCTACTATAAAAGGAGCCTTAGACTTAAAAGCGTAGAAAGCTTAAACATATTTGTCCTTGGTTTCAACTGTAAGTCGAAACTGAGGCTAACCGTATGAATTCGTTGTTATTTAGTTTTGCTAAGCATAAGCAACGAAGTAAACCCATTATTTATCCCTTATCACTCTTGTTTTGGGTTCAATGTGAATAAATTTGTTCTGCTAAACACGTACCCAGTACACATGGATGAACTTTGTTTTATGTACTCTAGTATTAGTATAAAATAGTATTTAATTACTCAATCTCAGTTAGATGCAAGTATGGTAGCTTTTGTATTGCATATTGTTAAGTAAACTCATAAAGTATCCCGTTACGGTGGCTGAAGCTGTAGTGTCAACTATTCTCCTGAGTGTTTTGTGTTTCCCAAGTGTACATATGAACACACGGTGAATTTATGTTTCTCGGGTGTAACACTTGGGAAACAAGTTTTTACCCGATGAAACAATCCCGAGTGTTTTATCCCGACAGCCCACATTCGGGAATTATTATATCGAGTGTTTTTGTTAGTTTTCCGAGTGTTAAGGGCACTCGGGAAATTATCGGTTTCTGGTAGTGTATGTATGGATTTGGATTTGGGTAGTGAGCGATGTGTGATAAGTTTAACGGGCAACAGCCCAAGAATTGTTTTCTTGTGTTGAACTTGTCTTCGAGATCGTGTTAGCCTCCAGCCACCATCTATATCTACAGCTGTTTGGTAGTGAATAATGGACACTGAATAGTATACAGTGTGATCGATGCTACTTATAATTGCACATATTAATTCTTGATGGAAAGGACGCTCTCTAGCCATGTGCACGTCGCCCGCAAAACCGGCGACGTCTGATCGCGCGGAAGTCGCCTCACACCCATGGGATCTCAGCTGAAGCACTTCATGTGAACTGGCAACCCTCGCGCGGTCGCGCGTCCGATGGGCCCAGAGCCTCTCGGGCTTGCGCATCACTCGCGGAACGGCACCACGCGTGCCTGGTGGGCCCGCAATCGCTCGCGCCTTCCGCTGGTGGCTTCGCTTGCTCGGTACGACGCGCGTCAAGTGGCCCCACCTTCGTCGACGCGGCGCATGTGTGCCCGCGTAGTCGCGCCGGTGATCTTCTAGTTGTTATAATTGTTGAGATAGGAGGCTCGTATCATATGTTCCTTTAGAACTTGTAGGGGTGTGCTACATGAAATTTCTAGACAAATTCTAATAGGATTATAATTCATACTTCTCTTTAGAGTATGATTATTGCTTCATTTTGGAGGAGGGCTATATAAATCCATAAGGGGTGGGCGGATGGCCATAGGAACACAAGAAGCAAGCCAAGCAAGAGGTACTCATTCAAAGTAGAGGGCGAACGAGATGATTAGATACTGGATTAATCTTTAGCACTAGATTGTTGTATAGAACAAGGACTCCAGGGTCCTAAAAGGTTCAAGATGGTTGTGAAAGAGCGACAATCTCCTATACTCTTTTGAGTTTATGTGTTAAGTAATTTGAGGTCGGCTTCGTCATATCTTTCTTTTTCATCGTGGTTATTTTGGTTCTCTCTACGAGATTCATCTACTTCACTCATGTTGTATCTCACAACCCTAATTCATCTAGGGTTTGTTACGCATTCAGAGGAGTATCAGAGTATGACAATAAATAATAGTCTACAACAGCTAACCATTGAAAGGGATTGCAACCACTGGCGGTGTCAGGGGGGTGCCCCTGGTGCATAGGCACCCCCAAAAAAATCTGCAATTTTTTTTACCTAGGTATCATTAGACAGCATTGGCCAAAAATACATGCTATGGTGGGAGTCTTTGAGTCATTTGACTTTGTTTTCAATGCAAACTTGATGTTTGTCATACTTGGATACACAGATGAGTTGTCTCAGTCTTTGCAAAAGAGAGACCAAGGTATTATTAATGCTATGGCACTTGTTAATTTGGCTAAGGATAGAATGCAACGAATGAGGTGTGATGGGTGGGAAGAATTCCTTCAAGAAAAGGTAATATCATTTTTTACTAAATATGGCATCAAAGTTCCTAAACTGGATGGTAGATATGTACCTTATGGAAGATCATCACGTTTTTACCCAAAACAAACAAATGATGATCATTTTAGAAGGGAAGTGTATCTTGGCATCATTGATAATGCTCTCCAAGAGCTTGACAATCAGCTTGACAATGTTAATATGGAGTTGCTTGTTTGCATGTTCGCTTTAAATCCTATTAATTCATTTGCTTCTTATGATAGGGACAAAATGCTTAGCCTTGCCAACTTTTATCCCAATAATTTTTCAAGCACAGATTTAATAAGACTTTCTTTCTAACTTGATAACTTCATTGATGATATGCGAAGCGATGATAGATTTAAGGGCCTAAAGAATCTCAGTGAGCTTTCTACTAAGCTTGTATGAGTACACTGTTATGTCCTTTGGCCTAACTAATGCTCCGGTTTACTTCATGAACCTCATGAATTCAGTTTTCATGGAGTATTTGGATCAGTTTGTCGTTGTATTCATTGATGACATCCTTATCTACTCGAAGTCTGATGAAGAACACGAGCGGCACTTGCGACTTGTGTTAGAAAAGCTTCGTCAACATCAACTCTATGCCAAATTCAGTAAATGCAAGTTTTGGCTTCATTAAGTTAGTTTCTTGGGTCATGTTCTATCCAAAGGCGGTATTGCTATTGATCCAAGCAAAGTACAAGATATCCTTGATTGGAAGCAACCCAAGTACGTCACCGACATTCGCAGTTTTCTCGGACTTGCGGGTTATTACTGTAGGTTCATCCAGAATTTCTCCAAAATTGCAAGGCCGATGACCCAGCTTCTCAAGAAAGAAAAGAAGTTCGACTGGTCAACGGAATGTGAGCAAAGCTTTTAGATCTTAAAAGAATGTCTGACCAAAGCTCCAGTGCTCATCCTGCCTGATATTCACAAGAGCTTCGACATATACTGCGATGCATCTTGCATGGGCTCGGTTGTGTGCTCATGCAAGAGGGCCGAGTTGTGGCATACGCATCAAGGCAATTGAGGCCTCACGAGGTTAATTATCCCACGTATGACTTGGAGCTTGCAGCCGTAGTTCATACTCTTAAGATTTGATGACATTACCTCATCGGTAATCGTTGCGAAATCTACACCGACCACAAAAGTCTTAAATACATCTTCACCCAAGCCGATCTGAACTTGAGGCAAAGAAGATGGCTCGAGTTTATCAAAGATTGTGATTTGAGACTCCATTATCATCTAGGGAAAGCCAATGTGGTAGCTAATGCCTTGAGCAGAAAATCTCAATGCAACTGTTTATCGGTAACCCCATTTTCAGCAGGCTTGTGTGCTGCACTGCAACGTCTACACCTGGAGATAATTGAAGAAGGGTCTCTTGCTGCCCTTATTGTGAATTTTACACTTGAGGAACAGATCAAAGAAGCCTAGAAGACTGGCATGGAAGTAGCTCAAATTCGGGAGAAACTGAAATAAGGCGAGGCCAAATGTTTTACCGAAGATGCACAAGGCACCCTATGGTTCGGAAACCGCTTGGTGGTGTCGTTTGATCATCAATTGAGAGAGTTAATTCTCAAGGAGGCTCACAACTCTCAATTCTCCATTCACCCCGGAAGCACCAAGATGTATCAAGACTTGAAAAAGAGACTTTGGTGGAGTCAAATAAAGCGACAAATCGCACAATATGTTACTGAGTGCGATGTATGTCAAAGAGTCAAGGCTGAGCATTTGAGACCAGCGGGTACTCTCCAACCCTTGCCCATTCCAAACTGGAAGTGGGAAGAAATCAGTATGGACTTCATCACAGGACTTCCAAGGACTCAAACAGGGTCCGACTCTATATGGGTAATCGTCGGTCGTCTGACAAAAGTTGCCCATTTCATTCCTATCAAGACCACCTACACCAGGGACAAGCTAGCTGAGCTTTATATCGTGAGGATCGTTTGTCTCCACGGTGTGCCAAAGGTAATAGTTTCGAATAGAGGTCCACAGTTCACATCTCATTTCTGGAAATGCTTGCATAAAGCAATGGGGACCAATCTATCATTCAGCTCCGCTTATCACCCACAAACGGATAGACAAACCGAGAGGGTGAATCAAATTTTTGAAGACCTTCTCCAAGCATGTGTGTTGTCTTATAGCAAGAATTAGAAAAAATGCTTGTCATTTGCAGAGTTCTCTTATGACAATAGTTTCCAATCAAGCATACAGATGTCACCCTTTGAGGCATTGTATGAGAGAGCTTGTAGGACACCCTTGAATTGGTCCGAAGTCGGGGAGAGGCCGTTTTATGGTCCAATCTTGGTGGAGGATGCCGAAGAGCAAGTTCGTATCATTCGTGAGCGACTTCGGACGGCTCAATCTCGTCAAAAGTCATATGACGACCATCGTCATCGCGAGTTAAGCTTTGAGGTAGATGATCATGTTTGCCTTAAGGTCTCTCCGATGAAAGGAATGTATCGTTTCCAAGTTAAAGGCAAGTTGGCACCTCGTTACATCGGACCATTTCAAATTATAGCGAAATTGGGATCGGTGGTCTATCAATTGGAGTTGCCACCATCACTTTCAGATATGCATGATGTGTTCCATGTTTCACAACTGAAGAAGTGCCTTCACGTTCCAACTAAAGCATCTAAGTTGGAAGAACTCGACTTGCAACCCGATCTTTCTTATCGGGAGCACCCAATTCGCATTCTTGAAGAAATGGAGCGCAAGACGAGAAATCGCAACATCAAGTTCCTCAAAGTTCAGTGGAGTAACTATACTAAAGATGAGGCTACTTGGGAACGTGAAGACCATATGCGAAGTGAATATCTAGAGCTTTTTCCTTCGGCTTGAAGTGCCTTCGAATCAAGAAAAGAAATGTTAAACAAAGCAATGATAAGGAAAACGGAGTAATCACTCTTTGTAATCTTGCAAGATGTCTTAGCACTATCTTTAAAGGAAATCAAAACAACAGATGTTGTATTCCTTTAGAACCTTCCTATCCAATCTTCGACCTACCCAGATCTCAGGGTCGAGATCTTTTGTAAGGGGGGAGGTTTATCACATCCCCAAGTTAATAAGGTGGATTAGTATGCATCTCATCAGCATGCATCATGTTTTGAAGCAATTGCATAAAGTATTGCACTTGGAAAATCTTGTTCAAATATTAAACACACACTTAAAGAAGTAAACTCCAAAAGAAAACTGAAACAAATGCTACTGAAGTTCATTTGGAAGTAATTTATTCAAATACTACATTAATTATCTTGAATTAAAATAATTTTTCCCAAATTTTTGGGATTAGTTTTAACCCTCAGAAAATTCTAACACAATCCAATAACCTAATTTAAGTTTGAATTTAAACTGCACATTATATAACATGAACAGAGGGGTTTCAAATTTTATATGGGTATTAGGTTATTCCAGGAGCACCTCTGATTATTTCAGATTTTTAGGAATTTTATTTCTATTTTTAGTTGCCTAGTCAAAGTAGCAGTTTGGTTTTCAAACTCAGTCAACTGAGCTTAACTAGAGCCAATAGGGACCGTCCGATCTTAATCGAGCGGCGCTAACGTGTGGTCTGATCCACACCAGGTCGGCCCAAACATAAAACAGCCGCCTTTGGACCGTCCGATGGAAAATCTACGGCCCAGATCTATTGACCGCTCGGTCGGTCCAAACGTTCACTCGTGTTTGGATCGTCCGATGTGAAATCAACGGTCCAGATTAAAAGGGTTGTTCGGACCGTTTGAACACGCCACAATTGTGGATCGTTGGATCTTAATCGGACTGTCCACGTGCATGGTCCGAACGTTTCAGTCGCGCGCGCCGCTTCATTTCGCTGATGAGGTAGGCCCGCTTGTTAGTTCCTTCTCCCTCCTTTCGCTGGCACGCTTGCAGAGCCCCTTTGCCACACGGCCGTGACGCTCTGAGCTGCTCCATCACCATCGTGAGCCACCACCCCTAGCAACCAATCCTGGAGCTCCTCCGTTTCACGCCGCCTCCACTCCGTCGCTTTTCAGAGCATAAGTAGCCTCCGAACCTGAGTTTTTCCTCACTTCTCCTCATTTCGACTGAGGAGAGGGAAGCTCGTGTGAGCTCATCTCTGCGGTAAAATCTCCTATTCTGGTTTCTTTAGCTTCCTCTCTCTTTGCCGTTTCCATTTTTACTAACCCCAGGCCTTGGTTTCGCTTGTAGCATCTGGACCATGGCCGTGCCATTGCAAGCTCTAGAGCGTGCACCCAAGTGACATCATCGTGCCAACTTGGTGCTCGGTGAGTATTATCCTAAGCTTTTCACGTCATCTCGTGTCATTTAGCATGAGATTGAAAACCCCTCAGTCAATTTCAACAATGCACGATAGGTTTTCGTGGATTTGAAGAAATTGCATTTTCGGCCAAGGAACTAACTCTTCATCTCCCACTTTGATTCGGTAAGCCTTTGTTCGATTCCTTGCTCATGTAGCATCCTAATATAGTCCTTAAGCTGCTTTGACTACCCACTCCTCATTATTTTGCTCAGGGTCTTCTCTCCGCGTTGAAGCTCACCGCCACCGTGAACCTCAACGTCGACAAGCCACCTCCGGCCATCTCCTCTTCTCCCCAGCGCTCAGGTAGCTCCCTCTTAGTCCCTAGAAGCTTTAGCACCTAATTGAATGATGCTACGGAGCTTATATTGGTGCATGCATGTTTGTCGTAAGAACCACCGTCGCTTAGCTCCGGCTAGCCGCTTGTACGGGCCACTTCAGGCACTGAAACCACCTCTATTAGATACACATGGCTATTACGCATCTAACCTAGTCCTTGCCGGCTTTGCCGCAGCGCGTAGCGCCGGCGAGCCGCCGAGCAAGCGCGCAGAATGGGAGTTCCCGTTGTCGTACACGGACATGCACTATAGCAAAATGATTAGGCGTTAATGGCAATGATTAGTAATTAATGGATGTCTTAGCCGCGCTAATGTGCCACTTACATGCGGGCCCCACGCACAAAAAATGGGAGCTTTAAGTGAGAGAACTGAGAGATTGACTTGTGGGCCCAAGTCCTTAAGCGCTGTGCGCTGCGCGCATGCACGCGTGGATCAAGTCCCTTGGACCATGCCACTGACAATGGGTCCCACATGTCAGATTTGAAATTCAAATCAGAGTTAAAAAGGAAAATGTACTATTCACAGGACCCCACATGTCTTTGTCTGTGGCTAGCGTAGCCTCGGTAAGAAAGGGAATAAATACTTTAAGAAAATTGAAATATATTAATCTGCACACTGAAAAATGTGAATAACTTCAAAAATACATAACTAATTCATCTCAACTCCAAAATGGATGAAACCAGTGCTAATTTTTTTTTATTTCTAATGAGCTTTATATTAAATTGGTTTCAAACTTGTCTCTGCAGCAGATAATATAATTTTGGAAAGTGATCCATAAACCTACTATTTTTACAATAGAAAAAGGCTGATAACCTTGAAAATGCATAACTAATTCATAAAAACTCCAAATGAGATGAACCTAAATGTTTTGGACTTGTAATAATATTCCCTATTTATCTGTATAATCCTTGTATCCCCTATTGCTCTACAAATTTTGACCAGATAATTAAATTACATGAACCAAGGCTTAATAGAACCTGAAATTCAAAATGATATAACTTTCACATAATAACTCCAAATGGAATAATTTTTTAACCTATTTTCATATAAAATCATGCACTAGACACTGTAGAAAAATCATGCATTTTTGAGCATTTTGATTTTTGAGGTATTTCTCGGTGTTTATCGATATCGTTAATTCTATAGATTCCGAGACTATTGATATTGACTCATACGCCACCGATAGTGAACAACTAAACTACCAGCAAGGCAAGCATCATTTGAACTTTCTTTTGCATCATATTTGATCCTAGTTTTGGTTAAGTTAGTGCAATGATAATTTCTTGCATGCTATTTTGATAATGTCGCTATTTTTGTGATGTGTAGAATAGTTATATCCTATTCATTGAGGTTAATCTTGAATTACTCCAGTGCCACATGCTTAATATAGGAATGTGTGAATTATATTGTTCGAGCTTGCTTAGCCATACAAGTCTAGAAACGGTAGTTTGATTGTCGGGAATAACCCGACAATTATGGGAAACACTCACTTTCTTATATTCATTTTATTTCAGATCTTCGTATATGTTTTATGAGATAAATTTTATTATTTTAAATGAGTTTTGGGGTTTGGACAAGTGCTTGCTAGTGAGGGTGCCTTCGTGCACGAGATCGGGTATGTGGATGTCTTGTCCAGACCATTAAGGACCGAACTTTAGTAACGTCGTTGATTCAAGTACACTCGTGCTACCACACGTGGGATATGGGTACTGTACGGTCAAGTGGGGGAAGGTTTTATTGGGTGAAGTCTCATGGTGGTGTAAGGGCACTTGTGTTGATCATTTGTCCGTAGGAGCCGATGTAATTTTCTGTAGTGTGCAAGTGAGCACCATTTTTCATCATTTACATTACATCGGTATTTCCAATACAACTTGTGAGCCCCCTAGCAAATGCTATTAGTTGCTTGTACTAGGTAAGGAAACATATCACATGGGGGACCTAATTCAATAGAATTTTCTTGCAAAAAACGACTGTATCTCAATTCTCCCCAGCCGGCATACCAAAGGAAGTGTGTCATTATTCTGGAGGCTTACGGGCTAATCGAGTCGTGTGGGTAAAGTAGTACACCTCTAGAGAGATAAAACTATTCGAATAGCTGTGTCCACGGTTATGGACAACCGCTTGAGTTCGGTAGTTACTATCGTTAGACTTTGAATTTAAATTGTGGGTAAACTCGGTATTCGACATGAATGGGATGTTCATGCATTTTGTTGTATCGAAGTGGGATGCCACTATGGTGTTTGTTTAATTCATTTGTTATTCAATTTATCACTTATTCACATGCTTTACTTCTACTTCAAATCTGTTTTTAAAATGGCAATTGATAAACTAGTATGTGTAGGTTGAAAATTGTTGCGTCTTTCGCAAAACTAAGCCAATATGTGCCTTCCTTTGGAACAAACTCTAGCATAACTAATTTTTATTTGTGTAAGACTTGCGAGTACATTTGTACTCAACCCGGATGCTGCAATTTCAGGTGAGAAAGACTTTGAGCCCGATGAGCTCGTTAGTGTCAATTTAGGCGACACTGACGAGCAGTGCTATTATTTAACTCCCAGTCGGTTGCCGATGGGTTATGGGGCATACCATGCTAGACTTTTGGTTTATTTACATTGCTTCCGCTGTCTCTTTATGTTCTTATTTGAATTTGGCCGGTCGGCCACTTGTAATAGTTATAGACTTGAACTATTATGATGTATGTCTTTTGGACTATGAATGTATGAATGTTGCATGGATGTGATCAATGCTATATGTGAGTTTGGGGCATGTTGGTCGCTGATCTTGGGAGCCAACATGATCTCATGCTCGCTGTTCGTGGCTTCCAATTTAACTTACTAAGTGTAGTGCTTGGACTGTTGGAGAACCGATTATCATGTAGTGCTCGCAGAGGTGCAGCGCGCATGATCGTCGGGGCTCTAGTTTTCGGTCAAGACTCTCGCTTAGATGGAGTTAAGTTGGAATCCATTCACATGGGAGACCCAGAGTTATCTCCATAAGGCCGGGAATGTCTTAGTCTTACGGAAATAACCCGGGGGTCCCCACAAAATGGGCATGGCCAGGGGAAGAGGATTCTATCGTATGGGTAGGACGTCCTACCCCCTCCATTGTAACAACCCAAATTTCAATTTCTAGTTAAAAATAAAGTTTAATTATTTTCCTAGAAATTTCTCAAATTTTAAAAGCTTTTTCCTATTTATTTCAAAGCCAAAATAAATTAATTGCAAAATTAATTACCAATTACGAGTTAGAAATATTTTATTTAAGTCCAAAATGACTTAGGAAATTTATGTGAATTTTCTCATAATTTTTTGACTTTATTTGCTATTTTCTAAAGCCTAAATGATTTATCTGAATTATTTAAATCACTAAAAGCGTTTAAAAATCCGGAGATGGCCTTGGGTCGAATCTACCTCGGCCCACCTTCTTTTCCCGCGTGTGCAGCCCACTCCTGCCACGGCCCAAGTCCGCCCACCAGCCCGCGCGTCCCTCTCCCTCCTTACTCTCTCATCGCCATGCGGGGTCCACCAGCCAGCGCCTCCCTCCCTCTTCCCATTCTTTTCTTTCACCAACACATGGGACCCATGCTACAGTGTCACCCCCTACCTTCCTTTCTTCTCCGCTGAAATCTCATCCGTGTCCACCATTGCTGCCAACTCAAACCTTCCAAAACTCGGTCAAATCAATCGTATCTCCCGAAATTTCATCGCATTTATGACCCCACGACATCACCACGCCCGTTACGACCTCCCACTTTCCTTCTCTGGCCGTAAATCCCCTGATTTCCACCTCTGACCCGGCGAGGAGCTTCCTGCACTCCACGCCGCTCTGGCCTTGCCCTTGCCCTATAAAAGGACGCCTCGGGTGCACCAACTCCATCTCATCCCAATACTGCCACCCACCTCACCCCAATCCTCTCGAGTTCGCCAAAATTTGAAGTCAAAACCTCGCTACCCGGAGCTTTTTCGCTATCGATTTCGCCGCCGACAAGCTCGCTCCATCGCCTTCGTCTACCCCGTCGATGACGTGTCACCGCCTCTACTCGAGCTCTACTGCCGTCACGAGGACCACCTAATGCCTCCCGCCGCTGACCTAACTCCGCGCCAAGAAGATTTTGATGATTCTGAGGAACCTGAATTAGTTGAAGAAGAAGAATTTGAGCAAGGCAAGTTATACCTTTGACCATGTTGATCCTATTATTTTAAATTATTTAATTTTGTTTTAAATTATTATTGCATGCATAATTCTATTCAGTTATTTTAAATTCCAGTTTTAAATTCCTAGTTACTCTATTTCCTTTGTATGGCCAATATTGATGTTTGAATAAATCATTCCCTTGTCACCATAGACAAAATGAATTAGAAAAAGTATATGCTTAGACAACACTTAGACCAAAATCTTGAATTTGTGGAGTTTAGCCATGTTATTCAAAATTGATTCAAATTGAGTCTATGGTATTATCTTACCATAGAAATTTTAGAAAATGTTTTTACCGATGAAATAAATTAAAATGGTTTGGACTTAGGCATAATGGATGTCAGTATGGTGCAAGTCAATGCACAAGATCGATTCATTTCTATGATCGAGTCCAGGGTTGTGGAATGTTGCCCAAGTCAATTAAGAACCGGTATTTGAGCCGCATCTTGCTAACCTCCACCATACTACCATATGTTCTGAATGGGTAGGACTAGGCTTAATAATTTGTAATACCTTATTGTTATTTGTGCCATGTTGTTGTGTGGGTGTCGGTTAGACAGTAGTCCCACTTGGCGCAAGAGAGGGCTTCCAGAGGATGGTTAACCCAATGAAAGTGAAACCTTAGCGGGCATGAATATTTTGAGGTGGAACATTGTAAAGGCCTTGTGATAATCACTTCGTCGCACACCTTCAAAAGCGTGTCATGGTCGACAGTCAAAGTTGATTATCTCTTGTGGGTAAAATTGTATAACCTCTGTAGAGTGTAAAACTATTCGAATAGCCATATCCACGGTCATGGACATGCTGAGCAAAGCCACTCCAAGTTAGAATTTGGTTTTGATTTAAAATAGTTTTAGCAAATAATTTTAGGATGGTTAATCCTTGTGGTAAAATTGGGCGGTTAGCCTTGTGATAGGAGGTTATCTTTCACCATTCATGTATGGAGGTTATCCACTATAAAAGTGACAATTTAAAACGTGATTTTAGTTATAGATTAAAAATTGCCTTAAAACTTAGTATGAGTATTTAAAAACTGAAAATGCTACTTTATGCAAAATGAACCCTATTAAGCCTCACTTGATTATACTTGCATGCATTATATTCTGTTATTAGGTGTAACTTGTGAATACAGAAATTGTGCTCACTCTTGCTAAATAAAATTTATTCAGGCGAAAATTATTATCAAGACGGTGAGGAACAAGACGACTAGGCTACACCCCCAGACGATTGCCTATGGCGAATCGTGTGGCCTACCTATTTACTTTTGCTTCCGTTGTTTCTTTATATTTGGCCTTGTGCCCAATTTTGTCATAAACTCTGATTAACAATTAATAAATGTGTCATATAATTTTGCTATCACTTTTGATTGACTGTGTACATTAGCTATTCTTAGACTAGTGTATGAAACACAGAGAATCCAGAATCCTTCGTTCTCGGGTTCGACAAGAAGTAGTACCAGAGCCATATTGACTGTAGGTTGTGGCCTTAGAATGGATAAAACCCTTAAGGACTTATTTTTTAAAACTAAAAATAATTTGGTCTTTCTGGTGTCCTTCCTCAACCCTTTTCTTAAAAAATGGTTACTAACTGGTTTTTTCAAAAATTGTAGATGGCCGAAACACCAAATGTCGTTTCCCACGGAATCTTTGCTGGAGATTGGGCTACAACATTCTGGAAGATGATGCATCATCTGCACTTCCAGGAGAGGCCAACGTACGAGGGGTACAAGTATGTGGTAGGCACTCAAGAGCGTTGGATGATAGAAGTGATACTCTACTCCAACCTACAGCCTAACATGGAGTTTCATATCTTTGACGCCCCGATGCAGCGTGGCTTCTTTCCCGAGGGTATCCAAGACGCTGCTAGAGAAGCTGTTCACCGCTACTATCCGATGCACATTCCCACCTAGTTTGGTAGTACTTTTCGTTCGACCAAAGATGAGGACTTCCTGGAGCTAACACACCAGGTAGACCTGACAATTGCTATGGAGCATGCCTATTGGCGCACCTTGGATGAACTACGTGCCACCCATGAGAAACTAGAGGCAGCAAAAGAGGAACTGGCCCACTACAAGGCAGGCGACGCTAGTACCAACAACACCCCATAGTACACCCCTGTAACCCCATAGATTTGCCTTTAGTATTTCCATTAGATGCAAATTGTGAGTCGTCAATCCCTTTTATGACAGCCACAAGTGAATAATCAAATAAATTAATAAAAGAGCTATTTTGAAAAGTTATTCTTTGACTTGTGTTTGTTTGGGCTATTTTATATTTACCCCCTTAGAGATTTCTTTCTCTTTTCTAAGTCTTTGGAGGATCCTGCAGATGGTGACCACTCGCATGACAGGCAACTGCAGTGCTAGCAGCCGAGGGAATGATCATGCAGATTATTAGGCCAACCCAATTCCACAGCCACCACCTCCACCGGCAGAATGACCTGACTGGCGCCAAATGATGGTGAATCAAGCGCACTTGATTGACCTTCTCGCCCAGTCCTTGAACAATGCTCAAAATATTCAAGCAACCGTCGCAGTGGCAGCTCAGGCCCCACCTCCGCATAATCTAAGGGCGAACATGTCAGAATTTATGAGGATGTGCCCTCCGACGTTCTCCAGTAGTACTGAGCCAATGGACGCGGATGATTGGCTCAGGGCAATAGGCAAGAAGATGGACACTGTCCAATGTACTAATCGTAAGAGAGTTCTTTTTTCCCCACATCAGCTGAATGGACCCGCATCAGAATGGTGGGGCAACTTTATCCATGCTCACGCAGAGGCTCAGTCCATCTTGTGGGATGAGTTTGTGTAGGCTTTTTGTCGTGCACACATCCCCGCAGGAATGATAACTCTGAAGAAGAAGGAGTTTCGCTCTCTCCGTTAGGGTAACCGCTCGGTCAACGAGTACTTGTACAAGTTCAACGAAATGGCCAGATATGCCCCAAAGATGTAGCTACTGATGAAGCCAAGCAGGAAGGATTTCCTAGATGGACTCAACTATGATCTATCTGTCCGCTTGATTGCTCAAGATTACACCGACTTTTAGCGGTTGGTGAACAAAGCCATTCGTTAGGAGGGCAAGCACCTAGAGATGGAGAACCGCAAGAGGAGAATGGCGGCCCAGAAGTTCAACTCCGGGGGATTCCCAAAACCCCGCATTACTCAGCCTCTGCCACCTTAGCATGGAAGATTCCAGTCTTCCTTGTCCAGAACTCCTGTGCCAGCACAACGCCCCAACAACTCCGGCTTCCGTAACAACTCATCGGGTGGGCAATTTTAGAAGTACCCAACTTCCTCAGTCGCAGGAGTGACTTGCTTCCACTGCAATGAGACAGGATACTATGCCAATAGGTGTCCGAAGAAGTAGTAACCCAGCTCAGGACCAAAGCAAATTAAGGAGTTCCAAATTATGGCAAAGACTCCAAAGCCGATAGTTCAATTCATGAAGGGACGTGTGAACCACGTCATAGTAGAGGAAGCCCAGACCGCACCAGATGTTGTTCTTAGTACGTTCCTCGTCAATTCAATACAAGTATTAGTCTTATTTGATTCAGGAGCTTCGCATTCTTTCGTTTCAAATAAGTTTGTAGAAAAATATGGGTTACCTATATCTCCCTTAGCTAACCCTATGATAATCTATTCCCCGGGCTCGGAAATGAGGACTAGTTCGATTAGCAATTTGCATTATCAGTGGTGTTTATTAGTGGTTAAATAAAGTAATTAGAGGTTAGTTAGAAGTAATCGGTGAGCTATTAACATATAAAATGCAAGGGGCAAATATGTCTTTTCGCACACAATTTGACAGTCAACATATGGTTGACCGACGAGAGTGGTAAAAATAGGATGAAAGTTGAGATCTGATGGCAATAAAGGGAGGAACAGTTTCGCGATAGTATTTTATAGACCCGGTTAACTTCCAATGGCAAATAAGGAATGAACTCTAAGGGCATCTGCAATAGTGTATTTATTGTCGTCTCTTAGCTATGTCACGTTAACAAAATCCTACGTGGAGGAGAGAGTGGAGAAGAGAGAGCACATGTTGTCTCTTCATGAATAGACTATTGTGCACGCGAAACAAGATATGATACATTAATTTACTCTAGTTGACATGTAAGCCCGTTTCAAAGAAAAATTAGAAAATATAAATGTTGAAGAGTGTGCTAGAGAATATCAAATTATCAATTGAAGATGTTGTCTCTAAAAACGATATAGCATATAGTCTGACTATTGGAGATGTTCTAAGGGCATCTTCAATAGTCTATTTTACTTGTCTCTAAGAGATGCCACATAGACTTTTTGATGACATGGCGAAGAGTAAAAGAGGAGAGAGAACCAACTCGTCCTCTCACGAAACGACCATCGCTTCACGCGAAACGAGGCAGAAGCGACGATGATTTTCTCTGTTGGAGCGCGTCGTCATTTCCACATGCGTTTTTGTTCTTCTCGCCGGATCCAGCGCGCGCGAGCCTTCTCCTTCCCCACACCCGCGCGAAGCTTTTCCTTCCCCACGCCCTCCCCGCGCGAAGTACTCGGTGACTCCCCAGTGATTCCCACTCGGCCACTACATCTCCCCCATCGATTCCCCACTTCCTCTTTCCTGATTCGCCATCGCCAGGGCTGGGAGCGCTGGGAGGTGTGGTTGGAGAGCGGTGAGGGAAGGGGATGGCCGGGAGGAAGCGGAAGGCCGACGCAAAGTAAGGCCGAGGAGGAGGCGGATCGGGCACTCTGGCGCCTTTCAAGGCGCCGCTAACTCTCATTGTCGCAGCCTCTACGCTGGCCGGGGCCACCAGAGGCTCTCCTTCCACACCGCAAGCGCCACGCCATGGTACGGCCCCGCTTGCTTATTTTTAATCCTCTTGCCCTGTGATTTGTTGGAGTTTGATGCTTGCTCATGGACGTGTTTTGTGAGGAGTTTGGTTCTGCTTTTGGGGAACATTTGGGTTTTAAGGATTTGAGTCTTTTTTTTAACGAGGTTTGTATGTATGAAGCTAGCTGCAAAATTTGGTCCTAAACTGTTGGTGGAATCATGTAGTACTTCTCGTGTGTGCTTCTCTAGATAGTTTGGCGCTTTTGATAGGCTCAATAAGTGGTAATATGATTGTTCACCGCCGCTCATGCTTGGATTTGTAGTTGCTCATAGTCAAGTACCAACCATTGTTTCTTGAAGGATTTCTTTCAGATTGCATGATTCTAACAAGAATATGCGGCACCATCTGAAGTTGCAATTGTTACTTCTTTCTAATGTGAACAAAATGCCTCTCGGTTTGATGACTAGTTTATTTTTCTTCGCTCGATTATTGATGCTCGATTACCGCTACCACTTACCATGATTATTGATGCTCGATTTTCATGTTACCGCTACCACTTACACCGCTTGGAAGCTATCTTACAATGTATCTCGAGTTCTTTTGAGCAATTGAGAAGATTGAAGGCTCTGACTGTCCAAGTGAGTTCTGACTGTCCAACCTTGCATAACTGATCTATTCAATGGTGTTGATCATGTGAAAACCAAACGTGAGTGAGAGGGCGGACGTCGGCCGTGCTACGGGCCTACGTCCACGAGAGCGAGCGTAACACAAGGATTTATACAGGTTCAGGGGTCCGGGAGGACCGCCCTACTCCTGTCGGTGGCCTGCGGGGGTTCGAAGAGCCCTCCGAAGGCTCACCTAGTGACTTGCTTGTATGTATTGCTCAAGAGTCCTCCCTCCCAAAGGAGGGATACATGGGGGTATTTATAGGCTCCCAAGCCTGTACAAATGACCAAAATACCCCTTGGGGTTGGCTATTCCAAGCATACAATCGAGGGTATTACAGTCTTTTGCAGATACAAGCGAGGGATACAGATGGTCTTTGCCAGGTGATTACATCAGCAGATCCGATGAGCCGGCGTTCACCACGTGGAGTAAATCCCACTACAAGGGGATAAAATATTACTCCAACAGTAGCCCCCCTGCCTCTTGGTGTTTCAAGGGAAATACCGAAGAGGCAGCCTTGAATTGTGCTCTTCGTGCGGAGATAATATTTCAGAGAGCCCCGGTGAATTTGGACTGTGGCTTCTTTTGAAAATGTGTTCCGAGAGTGCGGGAACACCTGAATATCCTGCCCAATTAGCTAATAATCTCCAAAGGATGCAAAGTGAAATCGTGGCTACACGAGCCATGACGGCGCACGGATGTGTGACCACATTATTAACGCTGCACAGATAACATCCATTGCCCCTCGCCTCCTATCTTTGGGGCGTGTCTTGTACTTTGCTTTTTTTCTCGCCAGTTACCCTTCACGTGATGTTGCCTAGGACAGAGCAACCGAGCAGCATTACAGTACTTGCTTTGTTTTTTTTGGCAGAGTGAGGGCAACCACTTTGTGGCCATCCAGCCAGATAGGACTATATTGTATTGGCCACTTCCTCACCTACCAGGGTAAGTTGGACCCTAGGACCGAACCGGGAATGCTAGCTTTTCTTTCTATAAAGTGAATGCTACGGGGCTCGTTTTTTCTTTCGGCAGGAGCTCGCTTTTTCTCCCTGCCCGTTGATGCTCTCGGTGGTAGCTCCCATCTTCTTTGCGCCGGTCAACAAGCCCCTTGCGCCGGCAGCCAAAGCCATTCGGCCGGTTAGAAGAGGCGCTCACGGGAGGGCGACAAGCGAGGGGAGCTTGAGGGCGGCCCGTCGGAGAAGAAGTGTTGGAGCCTACAGGTGAGCTTCCTCTTCTTGATCCTTGCCTCCTGGTCCATTCTTTTTCTTGGGCTTTCTTCCTCATCTTTGTTCTTGCTCCTGAATGATTTGTGCGTGGCCCCCCCCACGGCTCTGGTTTGGTCGGTGTGGTGGGCCGGGCCGCCCGGCTTCGGCCGGTGGCGCCTCCCGCCGTCTTTGGCTTGGTTCGGTGTGGCCGCCTCCGGCGCCGTTTTCGCTTGGCTGGCGTGGCGTTAGCGCCGCCACGCCTTTATGCACGCACTGCGTTCGGCTAGGAGATGATGCCGACAAGGTGCTCGACGGGAGGCCCACCAAAGCGGCAGTAGGCATGGGCGCCAGGCGCCGAGGCATCGGGTGCCAGATGCGGCAATGGGTGCCGGGCGCTTGGAGCGCCACGGGAGCCGGTGCTGTGGCAAAACATTTATTTTGTTAATTAATAAATGCAATCTCCGACTATTTTTCTTGGGCTCATGGTGCCAGATTTGTGGGAGTTGGAATGATTTATGTTTCACAATGAAGTTTTCGCCTTCTTCAACTGCTTGCTTACTTGGTTGAACTTGCGGGAAAAAATGCTAGGGCGAGGAAGATTGCTGTATGCTAGACCGAATTGCTGTATTTGGAGATATTGCTGTATGCTAGACAAATTTGCTGTATGCTAGACAAAATTATGTATACTGGGGATATCGCCAGGCGTTAGACAATTTTGCTGTGGCGCTTAGACAAAGATCTTGGTACCGAGATATCGCCAGACGTTAGACAATTTTGCTGTATTGGTCTTTGGTCTTCACGTGAATGCGGTATACCGGTTTGGTCTCACAAAATGCCAGGCACCGTCTTTGGTCTTCACGTGAATGCAGTATGCTGGTGCTTTGGTTTCACAAAATGCCTGTATACCGGTGCTTTTTGTTCACGTGGAGCTACTTTCTGTTTTTAGGACACAGCAGTTATATAATCTACCGATGCGGTAACCGGGTAACCTATTAATACACCATCAATATTGCCAGGGCGCCAGAGTAGCCACCGTCTAGCTCAGTGCTAGTGCTCACCTAATAAAAAGAGCACAAAAGTTAAGCACCGATAAATGATAGATATTCTACCAATGGATCGAATCAGAGTTATAGGAATAATTCTATCATTTGCAAAGTTAGATGCATATATTTCTGGCCCGGCATTGTGGGTATCTCGGACGATTGATGTAGAAGGCAGAAGATAGTCATCCTTTGTCACTGGCCAAATGTAGTTCTTGGGGACCATTATACCAGAAGCAATTGTCTTAATAAATGTCAGGTTACTCAACAGTAAACCATGTGTTAAGTTTGTAGAAGGATCAGAGTAAGTTCTATCAAGAAAAGCAAAACACAAACATGTATTTTGCAACTAACTTTTCCAGATATACTATGTATGTGTATAGAATTGTATGTGTGTTTTGACGTTCCTTTACGCAGTGCTCAGCTATTTTCCGCATTGCGGGTGTTGCAGGTTTTGCCCGTTTTGCCATCATGACCAAGGATTGCGACCTTTTCCGTCGAGGAGGGGGAGGCAAGGACCGGGCCAAGGTGGCCAGGACTGATTCACCATGTGATGATCTTGACGAGGGGGTCGATATCCTTGATGACGGTCCTGACGAGACGGCTCTTGTGGGAGTCGAGCCTTCCTCCCTTACTAAGGCGGAGAAGGCAGCGTTGGTGGCACTTGGGAGCCACCTTACGCTGAGCGACGTTCGGTGGCCGGGGCCGAACGAGCGCCCCGCCCAAAGGATACATATTGCGCCAAAGCTTGGTTCGAGGTCGGCACGGGCTTCCGATCCATCCTTCGTCCCGACGCTTGTGAAGCACTATCGTTGAGCTCTCACTTCGCCTAACCTTCTTGCTAGGGTGAGGGTGTTCTTGTGGTCAGGCGAGACCGCAATGATCGGGCAAGCGCTGAAGCCATCTTGTTGCGGCTTTTGACTACTTCTTCCATCTCCAGCGGTCGAACGGGAGGTTCGGACCGCTGGACTCGCTGGTCTCGACTATTCAGCACCCAGGTGAGTATCCTATTCATGCCACCAAATACAACTGGAGTCGTCCCGGGAAGAAGTGGTTTTACTTGAAGGTGGAGGGCTTTTCTTACACCGCGATCGGCCCAGATTACCCCGACAGCTTATCCTGAGATTCCTCCTCTCTCGGATGCCGACTGGGAGTTTGTTCGTGCTACATTCGAGGTCCGCAAGTGGAGCGGTGTCTAGGACTTGATGGAGGAGATGACCCTTCTGGGTGTCAGCCCTTTGATCGACAAGAACCGCGACTACTTGAAACTTTCCAAGAGCAAAGGTAGGCGCGACTTGGTCAGTCTTCTTATTTACTTGTGGTTTGTGCTTGATTCAACCTTTAATTTTTGTTGCAAAGGTGCGGCGCCTCCCAAGAAGGCGCTTGAGGAGGCCGATCGATTCTCTGGGAGATGACCATCACCGAGCACGAGGCCCTTGAGGAGGTTGGCATCTTCGATGGTCGGGGTGTAACAAAGATTGCCAACAACTTTAAGTTGGTGATGCCTCCCAGGCAAGCCGGTCCTCGATCCGTCAAGAAGAAGAAGGTCAAGGTGTTGGATCCGGATGGTTTCGCCAGGACCCTCCTCGGAAGGGTCAGTTGACGATGAAACCTTCAGCTGCAGGAGCAAGGCTTCCTACTGCAGGAGCGAAGTGTCTCTTGGCAGGTGACTCTGGTCATGGTGCTTTCAATACCGCACGTCCTCCCTCGAGGCGTCCTCTACCTCCTGCTGCCCCTGGCCATGCTTCACGTGGGGAGAAGCCTCAAGATTTCAGGGCACTTCAGAGATCATCTTTGCAGAAGAGGAAAAGGGAGCCTTCTAGCGGTGTTCATGCCACTGAGCCCGAGCGCAGGGTTGCTGGGGGGCCTCCTCAGAGCCATGGGACTTCTCAGCCAGATCCTCTTCAGCCCCAGCCAGATCTCCCTCCGGCCTAGCTCGGCCAGTCCTTCGCTCGCAGAATGGAGGAGGAGCCGAGAAGGAGAGTTAGGCTTGACTCCTCGAGGTGGCTCAAGGCACCGCCATCCAAAGATCATGATGCCTTCGACTCTCTTTGGTACCAATGAAGGTTAAGCGTATTTTTATCTTTATTCATCTTTGTTCATTTGTTGCTCGTTGCCCACTAATGTTTTCTCATCCGTCACGATGCTACTTGAGGTGGGAGCACGACCGGGATGCGGAGATGCGCCGCCTAAGGTTGAGGGCCCCCCGGAGAGAAGGCCCTTCCGGCCTTGAGGTTCAAAGACAAGGATTGTGATGAGGTCATGAGTTATTCCTCCACCGAAGTTGCCTTCCTATGTCAGCCCCGCCATCGATGATGATGATGCAAATGCAGATTCGGCTGCCTCACCGAGGGGCGGTCGACAAGTACATGGCTCGTTCGCATGACACGCGAGATGTTGAGAGTTCTCCCGGCTCCTCAAGGATCGGCCGGGTACCGCTATAAATCTCTACTTCCAGGTACTTTTACGGTTATTACCTTCCTCTGCCCAATACTTGCTTTTTAATCATCCTCTAACACTGGCATTTCGCATGCTCCCTGCAGGCCACTTCCATCTCTAACATCATTAGGGATGAAGCCCCCCGAATTATTGAGGAGATGTTTCAGGAGGCGGCAGCTGAGGCTCGACAGAGTGCCCCGCCATTGGATGATGACAGGTTGAAGTTAGCAGAGGAAAGGCTGAAAGTCAGAGGAAAAATCATGGATCTGCCAAGATAAGTGAAAACTATTGAGGAGAAGCCGAAAGTTTTAAGAGAAGGCTAGAGTCATTCGCCATGTGAATGTGAGCTTGGAGGAGGACGTGACCAAGTCCTGGCAGCGGCTGAATCACTTCTTCGAACTCCAGGAGATCACCGTAGCCGCGCAGAGGTCCTTGGAGAGCTTAGGAGCTAAAGTTGCTCCAATCCCATCAGGGGTGACGAGGCCAGAGGTGTGGGTTCCTCTCCTTGGGGAGCGAGTCCGTCTGCTTGCCCAGACTGCAGAGGATCGGTGTCAGTCCTTTGCTACAGCAGCTTTGACAGCCGGGGCCCTCGCCATTTCCCATCGCTATGATTTGTTTAGGCAAGGAGGCAAGGCGCTTGGGAGGGCAGGGCTCCTTCACTCCCGAGGTGAAGAAGGCGTCCCCAGAGGAGCGAGCCATGTTGAGGCCTCTTACGGCAGAGTTCGTGAAGAGCGTCGCTTCATCCCTGGCCCCGAGAGTTCATGTGTCTTCTCCAGCAGGCGGCGAGCGTGATGCTCCAGCCAGCGTATGATTTCTGTTGACATGTTCTGCTTAGTATAGACTTTGTAGTGATACCATGCCAGGCTGCTTAGTGTTCTATTTTTTGGTAGATGAGTTAGGCCTGAGTGCCTATGTAGCCCTCCATACAAGAGCATGGTTATGTTTGCATTTCCCTCTATTATGAAAATGTCATGACGATGTTATACTTCATTCAGGGCATGTTTAAGAAGGTGATTGGCATCAAATATAAGCGGTGTGCGCGGAGGGGCCGAGCGCTTGGCCCATCGGACCCGGCCCTATGAGGATAGCCCGCGGAGGGTGGGTGGTTTAGCGTTAGGTATGATCATCGCGAGGTGCTTCAATCCCCCGATAGGAAGCCGCCATAGCAGAGGCCTTGCTTGTGAGGCCTTCAGTATGCCAGATGTAATAAGGAACACTCAGTGTTCGGCCGAGAGGGCATGCCTCTCAGGACCTGTAAATGTTGTCGGCTTGTACTATTGTTTGCTCGTAGGTATATGTTCCCGAGGGATATGAGCGTCATAGGCGCAGCTGGCCTTTGCTTGCGTTGGAACAAGGCAAGGCGTGACCCGGGGGTCGTTCAGCGCGTAGCCTGGAGGCTGAAGGGGGACTAATCCTTAGCTCATCCATAGACTCGAGCGCTACGCCCAAGCCGTCACTTGCGCCCTGGGTCCAGCAGGACTCAAGTCGCCAAGCAGAGGCGGCGGACGCCCAAGCTACCTAGGACTTAGTTAGGGGAGACCACAGGGGTCGCGCGCCCTACACACCACGGGGGTGACATCCCTTGTGAGGGAAGGGTTAAGCAGGACTTATGAGATTATTGGGAAAGGACAGCTCTTTAACAGCAGCGCGTTAGGAGCAAGTCCTTACCATTGGTTGCAAGCGTGCTAGTTAGACTATCTCTTGAGATGGTGCAACCTCCTGACAACATTGCATTGGAGGGTGGCCTTTCAACAGCAACGTGTTAGAAGGCAAACTTTTCAATCACCGGCGAGCATGTATTTGGGAACATACACACAAAACAGGCATGTCCCTTAACAGCAACGTGTTAAGGAACTACCCCGGAATCGTGGCCCGCCCCTTAACAGCAGCGTGTTAAGGGACTATCATCAAATTGTAATGTAATTGCATATATAGAGGGATCGTGCCGGAATATCATGTCTTCATTTCATTGAGCAAGATGGTGTTTACACTTTGATAGGTGCCACGGAGGGCATACAAGAGGGTTTCAAGCGTAAAACTTATGAGCTTATCCGCATTCCATGCATGCTTCACCGCTTGTCTTCCAGTAGCAAGTCAAGAAGCGCTGATCCTAGGATCGAGGAGACGCAGTAGGGCCCTTCCCACTTGGGGTGAAGTTTCCCTTGAGCCGCCGGGTCGGTGACCCTTTGAGGACAAGGTCGCCAAGAAGAAAAGCACGCTCCTTCACCTATTTGTAGAACCAGGCGGCCTCGCTTGTATGGCGGATGCTTGAGGAGGGCTTGGTCGCGGATCTCCTCAACGAAGTCCACCTCAATCCTGTGATTATCCTCATTTTGGGTGAAGCTAACAGGTGATGGCCCTGAAAGCATTTCCACTCGGAGGGAGCGGTGGTGGATTTCAGTAGGGAGGACAGCTTCTGCCCCGTACACGAGCGAGAACGGAGTTCTCCCAATGGCACGACTAGTAGTTGTGCGTAATCCCCATAGGACGCTGAGGAGCTCCTCCACCCATGTCCCTCGCTTGAGGACACTTGCCTCGAGACGACGTCGTATGCCTTGCAAAATTAGTCCATTAGCTCTTTCCACAGCCCCGTTGGTTTTTGGGTGAGCCACCGATGCGAAGCAAAGGGTGGCCCCAATGGATTCGCAGAAATCCCTGAAGGAGGAGGCATCAAACTGAGTGCCGTTGTCCATCTGTGAGTTCCTTGGGAACCCCGGTTTACACACAACATTCTTCCAAAAGAACTTCAGACGGAACGAGATGTGATGGAGGCCAAGGGTTCCGCCCACCCACTTGGTGAAGTAATCCACCGATACCACCACATGCTTGTAGCCCCTGCTCGGTGGGAATGGCCGAGCAGTGTCCATTCCCCATCGCCAACGGCCAAGTAATCGGTATGGTGCAAAGAGGGCTAGCAGAGCGCTGTGGTTGGTCGCCATCCTTGGCACCCCTTGCATGTCTTGAGGACGTCGAGGGCATCTTGCACCATCGTGGGCCAATAGAAGCCTTGACGGAGGGCTTTGGTCATGTTGCCCTTGGCGCAATGTGAGAGCCGCAAAGGCCCTCATGCACATCAAGGAGAAGAGAAATGCCTTCTTCTCTTGTGACACACTTGAGAAGGGCGGATGCTCCGCGCTTGTAAAGCTTTCCTTCAATGATCACGTAAGCCTTGGCTTTGGAGTGTAGCCTACATGCCATTACTGCATCCTCAGGCTCTTCTTCTCCCTGTATGCACTTGATGATGGGAGTCATCCAGGAGGGAGGAAGAACCAAGTCTCGTTGACCTCTGGGGTAGTTCGGGATTAGCCACTTCTTCCACTGATGGCGTTTTTAACACTTCAAAGAAAACTTCTGGAGGAAGGGGTTCTCGAGAACTCATGGCATGAGCAAAGCGGTTTGCTCGGTGATTATCTCCACGGGGGATCCGACGAGCTTCAAGTCCGGCAAAGTGGTATTCCATCTTCCTTACTTTGTCCAAGTATTTGGCCATTTTTGATCGAGGCATCGATATGTTTTATCCATCTGATTGACAACCAACCGGGAATCCCTAAGATGAGAAGGTGTGGGACGCCCATGGCCTTAGCAAGGCGAGACCCAAGAGTAATGCTTCATACTCGGCCACATTGTTTGTGGGGTTAAAGGATAAGTGGGCACAGACTCAAGTGCCTTCCTTAGGGCTTACTAAGACGACGCCTTTGCACCTCGCCGCAGACGCTTGGACCCATCAAGTATAACGCCCAATGCTTGCTAGGGGTGTTTAGGGTGCTTCTTTGGTGCTTCATGGTCGATGGGGATGTAGTCCATTCAGCCACGAAATCGGCAAGGATCTGAGATTTGATAGAAGTCCTCCCCACGAGCTTGAGAGAGAAAGGTGCTAGCTCTGTGGCCTATTTTGTTATCCTTCCTGTGGCCTCTTTGTTCCTCATCACCTCATTGAGGGGGTAGCTTGTTGGAACAGTGATAGAATATCCCAGAAAGTAGTGACGAAGCTTTCTTGAAGCCATAAGCAGAGCATAGCATATTTTCTCTATTTCTGTGTACCTTGTCTTTGCTCCGCCAGTGGCTTTCACGACATAATATACCGGTGTTGAATTCTTCTTTTTCCTTGACTAGGACGGCAGCCACCGCGACAGGGGTTGCAGCGAGGTATAGGAGCAGCACATCTCCTGGTCTTGGACTTGTGAGGAGTGGAGGGGCTACCAGGTAGGCTTTTAGGTTTTCGAAGGCCTTCTGGGCTTCATCGGTCCATAGGAAGCCTTCTGCTTCATCGAGAATCTTGAAGAAAGGGAGGCCCTTTTCCGCCGAACGTGACAGGAAGCGTCCGAGCGCGGCCATGCGCCCCATGAGGCGTTGGACGTCTTTGGTGGAGCGGGGTGGTTCCATGTCAAGGATTGCGCGAATTTTTTCAGGATTGGCTTCGATCCCCCGCTGTGAGACCAGGAACCCTAGGAGTTTTCCTCCCTTTACCCCGAAGGCGCATTTTTCGGGGTTTAGTTTGACACCGAACTTGCGAAGGTTGGTGAATGTCTCTTGGAGATCTTCAATATGCAACGAAGCTTGAATGCTCTTTACGACAGCGTCATCGACATAAACCTCCACATTGCGACCTAGCTGGTCCTTGAGGATGAGACAGACGAGACGTTGGAAAGTGGCTCCAGCATTCTTCAACCCAAAGGGCATGCGCAAGTAGCAGAAAGCGCCTACAGGGGTGATGAAGCTTGTTTTTTCCTCGTCTTCTTTCGCCATGTGGACCTGATGATACCCTGAGTATGCATCTAAAAAACTCATCAACTCACACCCAGCGGTGGAGTCAACGAGTTGGTTGATGCGCGGGAGTGGGTAATGGTCTTTCGGACATGCTTTGTTGAGGTCGGTGAAGTCGATGCACATGCGCCACTTGCCGCTAGACTTTTTACCAAAACAGATTAGCTAGCCATTAGGATGCCAAACCTCCCGAATGAGGCCGGCCCTTGAGAGTTTGTCAATTTCATCTTTAATTGCGACACCGCCTCAAGAGAGCTCAAGCTTTGCTTTTATCGAGGGCATCCAGTCTCACCGCGAGGTGATGCCGATCACCTCCCGAGGATCTTGCCATGTCCGACGCGGTGTCCAAGCTTAACACGCCAAGACTGGATTTTAAGAACTTTACGAGCTCTTTCTCCACTTCTCTTGGGAGATCGACCCGACTCTAAGAGACCGCTGGTCGCCTTGGCCAAGAGTCGTACTTTTGTGCAGTCCCCTCAGAGCGAGGCTTGACAAGATCCCTCGGGGATACGCCCTGGCGCTCTCTCGGTGAGAGAAGTGCGCGCCCCTTGTTTGACTCCTTAGTCTCGAGGAAGTTGATGTCGCCGAGTCGCTTGCGCTTTGTGGTATAGACGGCGAGCTAAGTCTTGATCGCCCTTACGGAGATGACCCCGCGGGCCTCGTATCTTTAAGCCGTGTAGTTTTGATGGACCGCCGCAGTAAACGGTTGAGAGTTGCCCTTCCCATGATAGCATTGAATGGGGACTCGATGTCAACGACATCGAACCTGACGGCTTCCGCGGCGGTGATTCTCCGTGTTCAATGTCATGAGAAGCTCAATCCTCCCAAGGGGTTGAATGGATTTTCCTGGTACGAAACCAGTGAGAGGCCGATCGGATGGCAGCAGGATGCCATGATGATATCCCCCCGTGACTCCCATAGTTCCTTAAAAGGGCATCATCATGAGGGAACCTTAAGCCCTTTGCATCCTCAGCTGTGAAGCTAAGAGGAATGTTTGCCCACTTGGGAGGGATGCTTTGAGGAGCCACCCCTACGACATTAACCTCCCGGGCGTACTCCTTTCGTTGGCGCTTTGACGCATGCCCGAGGCCGAGCCCCTATTATGACATTTACTTGTCTTGCGGTGTTTGAAAAGGAGTTCATGCTCGGTGATCCGAGGCCGCCGGGGTAGATCACCAAGGGCCTGAACTGGGGGCTGTGGAATTGCTTGAAGAGGCATCGCTTCTGCAGCCGTGGGACGTGATGGCGACTCGTGGCGCGGCTCAGGGCCGCGTTTGAGAAGCTTCGCTATTTCAGCGACATATTGGCGGCACTCATTTATATCATGCCCACGCATCTTGTGGTAGGCGCACCAGCGTCCGTCTCCTTGATTTGGGTCACCTCTTTTTTCATTGCGGCCTTCACCAGGGCACCCCTTCTAGTGGGCTTTAGGCCCCGATTCCTTCTTGGGTCCTCTGGTGGAGTTGTTCCCACGCCTCCTCTGAGGTCGCCGGTCATGACGAGGACTTTGAGTCGCGTCTACCACCGGATTGATCCTCCGTCCTTGCCCCTCTTCCGGAGGAGCCTTTGACCTCCTCCCTGGGAGATGCTTTCATCTTCTTGGCGGCCCCTTCTTGGCAGTCATCTTCCTCCCCAAGTGAGATTTTTCAACGACCTCAAGAGCTCATGGGTCGATCCTCGGGGATCTCTCCAAGCTGCGATTGAGTTCTCCCGGAGCAGCCCTTCCTTGCAAGCATTTATGACCGTTGAGTCCGGCATCTGCGACTTGGCTTCTCACTTTGGAAAAGCGCTTAAGAAATTCTCTTGTGGATTCACCCTTTTGTTGCTTGACAAGAAAGAGTGGTTGGGGAGCATAGGGCGCTTATAGCTTCCTTGGAAATTTATGTTGAACTCTTCCTCGGTGATCCCAAGAATAGATGGAGCCTTTCTTTTGGTTGAAGAACCGAGAACGTGTTGATTAGGAAAGGAACAACGGAGGCGCTTGCACATCTCTACTTTTCCACCTCCCCTACCAATCGCCGTGGAGTATACTTCAAGAATTGTATGGGGTCGAGTCCCCATCGAAGGCCCGAGGTTAGGTGGCGGAACTTGATCGGAAAGGAGTTTTGCAGATGTCTCTTGTGAGAGGATTCCTAGTCTCTGGGACGCCCCTGTCCCTTCGTGCGCGCGGTGATGGTGATCGCGCGGTGCGACGACGGCGGTGGCGGGGCTCTCCTGAGCTGGAAGAGCTAGATGCCCGTCGGTGGCGGCGATGGTGCAAGTGCATTGGCAAGTTGGAGCGCCCGCGCCGACTTGCAACTTGATCCGGCCGAGAGATTAGTGATTCAGCATCCTCTTCTTCGTGGCGGTGGTGACCGCGCCCCAAATAGATCCGACGGTGGCACGAGGACACGCCTAGTGCCCGCAGAGTACATGCTCTTCTCGACCGCCTCGGCCACAGCCTCCTTGATGTGAATCCCACGCTTGATGAGTGCACTTGGGCCATGACGGTGGAATGGTCCTTCCTTTCAAGGTCTTTGGAGGGGCACCGGGTGCAACTTTGGCCTCACAGTTCCTAGTCGCCCCCGCCATGTAGCACCTTGAGGATGGAGCCCAAGACTTATCGGGGAGTTGACTCTCGGTGCAAAGATTTGCCCAAAGGAGGAGCTTGGAGGGAGGTCATGGCGCCTGTTCGTGGGTATGAACTCAGCCCTGAGGCTAGGGCGACGGATAAATTGCAATGGAAAGGGCTGAGCTCCTCCCCATCCAGAGTTTGGTGGGTGCATTGGCCAGTAAGGAGCCCCGCTCATCACCGCCGCGTGGGCGAGTGGAGGGAGGTTGTAAGGATGCCCCCCTGTCCCTCCTCCGAGGAAAAATCTTTTGCATATATAGAGGTGTCCCTCTATATATGCAATTACATTACAATTTGATGATAGTCCCTTAACACGCTGCTGTTAAGGGGCGGGCCACGATTCCGGAGTAGTTCCTTAACACGTTGCTGTTAAGGGACATGCCTGTTTTGTGTGTATGTTCCCAAATACATGCTCGCCGGTGATTGAAAAGTTTGCCTTCTAACACGTTGTTGTTGAAAGGCCACCCTCCAACGCAATGTTGTCAGGAGGTTGCACCATCTCAGGAGATAGTCTAACTAGCACGCTTGCAACCAATGGATACTTTTTCCTTTTTATCCTTTCTTGTGTATATAATGTACCTGTTTGGTTCATAGCCAAATTATTTGTTCATGACTAAATTATATAATGTACCTGTTTGGTTCATAGCCAAACACGCATGTGATGGTGCCGGTAATCATTATCGCATTGCCATGCAAAAAAGTATGTCCAGATCTTGCAAACCGCAATTGCAAGCCAAAGAGGTAAGCTTATAGAAAAGAAACAAAGGGATACTTCTAGAGGAACTGATGTAAACTTAATAAACGCAAAGAATGCAAATATTTCACAAAGTAGTTGCATGGACAAGAGGTATTTTGAAACCGATATCATAAGGACTTGCAATTAGCATTGATCGGCTTTAGTTCGCTCCTTGTAAATTGCTTACAAATGGGGATATGGTAGTATGTTATGTAAGCAATTTACATGGAAGCAAACTAGTAAACTAATTTATGAAGACTAGTATAAGGATAATCTACGCTCGCAGTGCATCTCGCTCATTTAGATATTCCATGACTTACATGAGCATGAAGATACTGAAAACAACAAAGCATGCAAAAGAGAAGGAAGTGCTTGCTATTTATCTGAAATGCCAAAGAACGCGAGGAACCCGAGGTATGACGGCATAGGAGTATCGTCATCGATCTTATCTGAAAATACACCCATTTGCCTCATCATCCGGCGGTTATTATATATGTACAGAGTGCATAATTGTTACATGTATGATATATTATGTATGATACTTGTTTGGTTTATTGCATACATCGATATGCTATGTGATGAGTCATCGATCTGTACTTTGTATGATTTGTTGTCTCTTGGATGATGTATGACATGATATGTGGATTTGTTGTTCAGTTCTAGGCTTGTGAGGCTTGGTGTTAGAATTGCTGCTTGTTTATATATGTAGATGTAACCAAACACATATAGGTCACAAAGATTAAAGTTAGTGTTGATCAGTATAGTTATTTGATTCATGCAAAGCTTAAATGCTTGTGAAGGTGTTAGAGACGATCTAAGAGATAAACTATTGAAATAGTTGTCTCTAATATTATCTCAAGATGACATGGAGGGTATTAGAGATAAGCTAAAGAACAAACTATCGGAGATGCCCTAAGAGATACAGTTTCAAATACGTTTCGTGTGCTCATTGAAATACGGAACATCTTCTGACCAAGCATTGTATTCCATTACATGTGGGACAACACGTGCGGAGGGACCGCGTGTAAGTGAGAAGACCAAAGTACATCGTGGTTGTACCGTTCGCTCTCTCCCCTATTATGGGAACCAACCACCCCACCCGTCCTGGATTCTACGCACCCCGGTCCCACCATCATTTAATACTTGTCATGGAGTTGAGTAAGAACAATTGAAGAACATTTTAAATGGCATCAGACCTTGAGAAGAGGAGATGCACTTTGTCGCATGCATGACATCAACGTGGGCCCCACAAGGAAAATATGAAACATGGTATTATTGGAGATGTGAAAACGCAACGAATACACACCCCACTACCATATACGGAACGAATCTCGAGGGAAATGGATGGTGGATAGTGGGAGAGCAGGGCAGAGCAAAGAAAATTTTAGAGACTGGGCAAGCCTAACTATGTCTAGGGATGACAATTGTGCCTGATTATCCGCATACCCGCGGGCGAATACCTTAATGGAGACGGGTATGTGCGTTTTTCTTTGCCTACGGGTATAAAAACTGACACAATTTCTTACCCATCAGATGGCAGGTGCGAGCATGGGTAAGCTCCACCGTGCAGCTTCCATGGACCCGCCATCTCTGGCGACAGTGGGACCGTAGACACTGTGTAAAACCCTAGCCTCTCGGTCAAGTTCACTGCCCCCACCCCCAGCGGCCCAGACTCCCACTACCAGCCGCCATCCCCACTCCCACTTCCCAGTTCCCAACTTCCCATCGCTCTTCCTCTCCTCCCCGACTAAATCTCCTCTCGGGCGCAGTTTGCCCAACCGCGCCTCCCGTCCGGCCGTCCTCCTCCCGGCCAGCCATCCTCCTCCAGTAAGTCTCCTCCTCCAGTAAATCTCCTCCCGGCCGTCCTCCTCACTAGTCACGACCAGCCGCCCTCCTCCCGGTCGTCCTCCTCCCAGCCAGCCGCTGCCGCCATCCTTCTCCAGGCCAATCGCCGCCCCCGTTGGCCCGATCGCCTCCTCCTGAACTCAGGTGCGTGAAGTTTTTCTTGATTGGGATTGAGATGTGAGAAAGCCAGGTGCATGATCTAGTTTCTTGTTTGGGATTGACACACAAAATCGATTTGGACATTGCACATTGAGTAGTATGCCCGATCGCCTCCTAATATGCTTGATGTTAAACTTTACTACTTGGATATGTAGATCTAGAACTTATACTACATGCTAATAATAGTTGGTTGAGATGTTTGGTACTAATTTGTGGTACTACTGAGATTTAGTACTTGGATGCACCTTTTCTCTATCTTTTCTTTACTTGTTCATGCTCCCAGTAGTAAAAGAAGCATATGTCATAGACATTGCTCATGTCATTTGTGTTCAACTCTCAGATGGCGACTCTGGGAAGTAGTAGCCAACATGGGCAATCTTCTCAAGGCTCAATACTTTGTGATCAGCAAGTAGGATCTGATTAGCAAACCGGTTTATGGACATCTTTTTTATCTATTTGTTAAATTATTGAAATTGAACCATTTTCATATGTTCTACTCTTGTTGCAAACTTAATTTGTTTATGTGTGAGGAACTATGTCAGTTTGTATTTTTATTTTATTTGTTGAACTTGATTAGTTGTCTTGTCGAACTTGATGTGTGAATTGTGATGAACTTTATTACTTGTTGAATGTGCGATGCACTATTGATGTGTGAATTGAAATGAACTTGATGTGTGCATTGTTTATGTGTGATGAGTATGCCTGCGGGCGATGGGTACCCGCGGGCGATGGGTACCCACGGGCGGTAGTGCACTGTTCGCGGGTAACGGGCATGTCCGCGGGCGACGGGCATGGGCGAGGTTCTTCGCCCGTCGTCCTTTGCAGGCTTGCCCGTGGGGGAAAATCGGGGTCGCGGGCATGGGTATAGGCGAGCACTACCTGTACACGTCGCGCCCGATTGCCATCTCTAACTACGTCCCATAAACGCGAACAAGTTGATATGCAAGCAAAGTTTCTAAGTTTAAAACTAAAAGCATGGTCCAATACATATGTGAACGTCCACAGATTTAAAATAACAGCAAGATATGATGCCCCCCACGATTTTTTTATTTGGCCCTGTAGCGCCACGTAAATGCAAAAATAGCCCCCTTTTCAGCGTATTTGCAAAATTAGCCCCCCGATGAGCGCGGAACTGCCGGGGAGCCGACGCGTGTCCCATTCCGCGGTCACCGAGCGCGGAAAGCGAGTGAGCTGTGCGGAATGTCGGGCGAACGCAAGAACTAGGCTTTTGGCGCGGAAGGTGGCGGTCCCGCGCTAGCCGAGCGCGGAGGCGACGTCCCGCGCCAACTGAGTGTGGAAGGAGCATCAGAACAACAGGAAACATTGCTTTTTTATCCACCACGTTAGCTTTTTATTCATTTTTTTATTCATGTTAGTTCACGTTAGCTTTTTTTATTCATTTTTTATTCACGTTGTGCTCCTTTGCCTGAAAGCGACGTTGCTTTTTCTCGCCAGCTTTCTGCGGACGATCACCACGGAATGTCGCCGCACCTTCCACGCTTCGCCACAGCGGGAGGTGGCCTTTTCCTTCACTCCTGCACCCGCGTCTTCAGTCCTGCGCCTGCGTAAGTCGCCCGCCCTTCCCGCGCTCAGCGACGCGGAATGGGACACGTGTCGGCTCCCCAGCGGTTCTGCGCTCATCGGGGGGCTAATTTTGCAAATACGCTGGAAAAGGGGCTATTTTTGCATTTACGTGGTGCTATAGGGCCAAATAAAAAAATCTTCCCCCGATAGCAAAGCTTCGAGGACTCGCCACCAAGTCCAACACAGATTTTTTTATTTTAATCCTTTTTTAATTTTATTTTAAAGTTAACCCCTCGCGAACTTTATTTCCAATTCTGACCCCTTTGGTCACGCCACCTCCCATGGCGTGAAAAAAAGATCTTATCACGCCACCCGGGCGGCGTGGCTAAAAGCCGCCACAAGCCCTCGGTGCAGTGGCCGTGCGGCAATGGAGCTTGCGTGGCGAGTGTGGCGTGACAAGTCTCCCTTGTCACGCCTTTGTATTTGGCGTGTGAGCCGTCACGGAGGCGTTCGGACCGTCCGATTCCAATCGGACGGTCCAAACAGACGAAGACGTTCGGACGGTCCGAACGTACCCTTTGTCACGCCATTACGAACGGCGTGACAGTAGTGCTGTGTCACGCCAGCCAGATTGGCGTGACAGGGGCTACTTCCAGTTTGTTTGTAAATTATGATAGTTATTCTATTTGGATTTATAGATTTGGAACCTATGGTAAGATGATAACAAAGGGACTTTCTTTTGAAAGATCAAAAAATAATTGAAGATACAGTGATGCATAACGCCATGTACATGTAACATTTAACAATCCACAACTTGAAAATAGAGACCTCTGTACGTAACCAAATATAACACCATCCTTTTAACTGGGAGTAAATACATATGTGAACCGGTAATATTTTTGTGCTTTGAAAACCTTTGACACTTCACAATATTTCTAGGGCGTGTCCCAGAAGTGATATATAATGCATCCTAGAAAAAATGACTAATATGTGGATTGTGTGGTACAACATGAGGCACAATTATGAAAGATGCGTAGACATCCTAGTGGAATGATAGGTGGTGCTCTTCATAACTTTGTGGTCGTAGACCAAACCCTAAACTTCCTGAACTCGTTTTTTTCATGTTGTTGGATGCCTTGCCACGTGAATAATTGAATGCGAAAAGACGACGAGATTTAAAGTTGAGAATTAAAATAGACTTCATAATAAAGCTTGGAATAACATGACGCACAGGGTTTGGTTACGTGCATAAGAAACAACATCATTCACGACACAACAAACCGAAGTTACTCCTACGATACATATGCGCCTTTTTTGAATGGAAATAAATTAGACCTTCCGGGAACTAGCATGGAATGGTCCGACCTACTGCGTGGATCGGGGCCATTTTCTCTTCCTTGCTAGCTCGGCGTTGAACTCCTCGCCGGTCTCTTTGGCCTTGGACGCCAATACCCTCTTCCTCTCGCGCTCCCTCTTGCGAGCCTCGCACTCCCTACGCCTGCACGCCTCGAGATGAGTTTGCGTCTCCCGACGTATGCGCTTGTTGTGCTCGTCGTTGCGGCGTCGCTCCTCCCACATCTCGCGGTCTTTGTTGGCACTCCACTCGTCGAAGTCAAGAGACCACTGGTCATATGGGTGGATCTCGTGGTCGATCCACTTGCGATAGTCACATAGTGGATCCGGGGACTACAGGTAGACGAGAGAAGTTGTTCGTGCGTACTTTGAAAGAGAAATAGTACGGGAACACACTATAACTGGTCCTTACTGGCTACCGATAGGTCCTCGTGTCCCAACGTCGGTCGGGATAGTCCTTTGAGTAGTTCGCGCAACCCTAATGCGCATGCCCAGGTGAGTGGGTGCTTGGACTTGAAGAACTTGCATCGTCCTGCACCAGCAGAGGCGGTGGTCCCCTCTGGCGGGTGTTGCGGCGAGCACGCTTGGTTGGAACGTTCGGGATGGGGTTCTTTGCTACGGGGGCTTTATTATTGAACGCGTGCCATGTAGGCACATCGTCTCTTGTTCGACTTCGGGCCCTAGCAGCCCTTGCTCAGTCGTCCTCCTCCCCAGCAGCCCTTGCTAGCTCGCGGATCCGGTCCCATTGCCTTTGCCTGTCGTCCATCCCAACGTGGTGAAGGAAGCTCTGGTGTAGTAGCCTGTGAGGCGTGGAGAGGAAGCTCTAGTGTTGTTGTGTTGGGTTTGGTTGAGTGTTGTTCTCCCGGATCTCTTCCACCCCTTTTATAGGCCACATGGTTGGCATGGTGTGGTAAATTTTCCGCAGAGTCTGTTTTTGGTTACGAAAAAGTGAAGACGTAAAGTGTTGTCATGTCGATCTGAAAAGCTGGCGAGGCAGAGTGTTGTCACGTCTTACTTTGTAGAGAAAAGTCATGTATTGCTTTGCAACGTGTTGTCTTTTCGGTCTGAAAAGTTAGCGAGGCAGAGTGTTGTCACGTATTTCTTTGCAGAGTCATGTCTTTTCGTTTTGAAAAGCTGGCGAGGCGGTCAGGGTTGTCAAGTCGATCTAAAAAGCCTAAACCCTAAACCTAAACTACAAACCCTAACCCTAAACCTAAACCTAAATGCCTAAACCCTAAATCTAAACCTAAAAGCCTAAACCCTAAACCTAAACTGCAAACCTAAAAGCCTAAACCCTAAACCTAAACCTAAAAGCTTAAACCCTAAACCTAAACTGCAAACCCTAACCCTAAACCCTAAAGCTAAAAGCCTAAACTCTAAACCTAAACCTAAAAGCCTAAACCCTAAACCTGAACGCCATTTATCTCGGTCTGGTGCTAAGTCCTGTCACGCCAAAGCTGCCCTGTCTGATCTTGTCACTACGCAAAGCTGCCCCGTCTGGTCTTGTCACTTGTCCCTTGTCACACCCTTTTACTTGGCGTTATTCCATTTGGATTTGTAGATTTGGAACCTGTGGTAAGATGATAACAAAGGGACTTCCTTTTGAAAGATAGAAAACAATAGAAGATATGGTGATGCATAACATCATGTACTTGTAACATTTAACAATCCACAACTTGAAAATAGAGACCTCTCTACGTAACCAAATATAACACCATCCTTGCTACGTGAATAATTGAATGCGAAAAGACGACGAGATTCAAAGTTGCGAATTAAAATAGACTTGATAATAAAGCTTGGAATAACATAGTGCACATGGTTTGGTTACATGCATAAGAAACAACATCATGCACGATGCAACAAACCGAAGCTACTCCTACGATACATATGCGCCTTTTTTGAAAGGAAATAAATTAGACCTTCCGGGAACTAGCACGGAATGGTCCGACCTACTGCGTAGACTAGGGCCATTTTCCCTTCCTTGTGAGCTTCTCCGCCTGTGCCTAATGATAGAAGGTGCCTCGCACTACTCACATATAGTGTTGTTCAGTTGGGTGTCGCGGACGTGGCTGGCCGTCGTTGTAGTGGCACGCACATATGCAGCTAGAGTTGGCGCAGCAGCATGTAGGATCATAGGAACTTCCTATGTTCACGACCCCCTCGTTACCCCCTCTCGCACTACATCTGTTGGCGGAGGTCATCATTTTGCTCGTTGAGATCGTCAATTCGCGCCTCCAACTCAAAGATTCGGTTCCACAATGTATCCATGTGTATCGCAACATGTCGTTCATGAGGAGGATCGATCCAGCGGACAAAGTTGCATTTCGCCATCTGCTGCAAGGGATGGTTAGTACGGAGGATGTATTAGCAGTAACATGAACAAAACTATTTACCCCAGAGTGTGGGCATCAGAAGAAACGTCGTCCGCCATCAAAAGGGTCGTCCAAGACCTGCACGACAGCGTCCTCCCCATGTCCGCATTTCGGCCATTTCGGTTGAGCATACTTGTTCGGTATCAACCGGTGGTTAGGGCCGAAGTCCTCCCTCCTTTCGAGGGGAAGGTCTTGCTTCGGCGAGCCCGGTTGGACGGGTCCCTCAGCGTCTGCCATGGTATATTATTGTACGACGGAGAAGGTTCTTCTTCCTATGGTGGCAAGGGTCGAGTGGTCCTACTTCCGGAGCAGCGTGGGGCGAACATTTTATAGCCCGCGGGGGGAGGCCAACAAAGCGGGTAATGTGTTAGGTTGCAGATGACAAGATCTGATGGGGCTAGCTGCTTTGCGCAGGGATAAGACCAAACGAGGCAGCTTTGCACAGTGACAAGACCAAAAGAGACAGCCTTGCGTAGTGACAAGACCGGACGGGGCAGCTTTGTGCAGTGACAAGACAAGACGGGACAGCTTTGCGCAGTGACAACCCTGACCGCCTCGCTAGCTTTTCAGAACGAAAAGACATGACTTTGCAAAGAAAGACGTAGAGTGTTGTCACGTCGATCTGAAAACCTAACGAGGGTCAGGGTTGTCCAGTCAATCTGAAAAGCCTAAACCCTAAGCTTGAACCCTAACCCTAAACCTAAAACCTAAAACCCTAAAACCCTAAAAACCTAAGCCTAGACCTAAACCTAAAGCCTAATAGCCTAAACCCTAACGTAAACCTAAGACCATAAATCCTAAACCTAAAACCTAAAATCTAAAACCAAATCCACGTGCCCAGGTACGCTCAAGATCCCGTTCTCAAGACCGCCCAAACCACATGTTTGGGACCGCTCAGGGCTCATTTCTGAGCACGCCCAGAACTTCACTCCTGGGTACGCCAGAGCTACACGCTCGGAGTGCCACGAACCACTCGTTCGGGAAATCTTATATGCAGAAAGGAGATAAGTCATATTTTTTCGCCTTCGGCCTATATTTGATTTCTTTAATTGGCTAAATTGTTTCTAACCAGAACATCACCCAAGAAATTTTCACTAGGAATAGTGGTGCGTTTATGCAAAAGCTGTAGGATCAAGACCCAACAGTTTTTTTTTTGCAGAACAGTCCGGTTCTCATTAAAATTTGAAAAGTTCATGAAATTTAAAGAGACTAACACAACAGAAATTTATAGTTCTATGTTTGATCGCCACATACAAGAAGTTCTGGACCCACCACTGGAGTAGGAATATGTATTCAAAATTGTACTTTTATAGAACATACAACGGTCATTCTGAAATTCCAAATAACTAGCACCAGAATGGACTGCGCATAAACAACAGAATGAGATAATTCAGATGTCTTCTCTTCAAAAGAAAAAGGAGATAATTCATATGTACAGGAAGTTCAAATTTAGTGCTAACAAGCGAAGGTAACATGCGTGCTGCCAAACCATTCCAGTTTGGAGGATGCTGACCTTATGCTTTTGCTAGTTACTTATAATTTCTTTGATCAAAACAGAAATAGTTATTAGAAGGTTCTTTCAGACCAAAATCAATATGGCTGAGGTACTCCAAAAGGCATCTTCATATTTACTATATATTCTCATTAATTCTAGTAATGTTCAGAGTAAAATTTGGTAGTGCTTGTTGTTATTATATATGGTACAATATGTTGAATTGCCAACCATAGTGCAAAAGAAATCCCGTCGCTCAAAGGTCACAGTATGAATTGTTAAGACATAACTAGGGTTGGGTGAATTCATCAAGTGCACAGAACAAACTAACAAAGTATCTAATTAGTTAATAAGGAGAATTAGCAAATTTTATGGCGGACATGGATTCATATTTAGCCACATGAAAACAATCATAAACACTATTATTGATGAGCAATTACGCTAGCAAAAATTACATCTTTGTGAACACGATAAATGAGACAGTTGCACATAGATGCATACACTTCACAGTTGCACATACATACATGTAGTCAAAAGAGCTACACCTGATAAGATCATTAGATCAAAACAAACTAGTGTTCTAAAGTTTGTCAGTTTGGTATTTAGCATCTTCTTGCTAAATAAATACATGGCAATTGATAAGGATATGATACTACGTAAAGATCCAAGCAACTAGGTCGAGGCTGTCGCCTATATAAGAGACCCCCGTAGCTATTTGGACCTCTTTTGCTTCGCCATTCCTAACCCCGCTCATCCCCTACCTCCTTCTCCACTCTTTTGAGCTCAAGCCGAGGAGAAGTCGAAGATTCAGTTCACGGTCGAGGCACCACTGCATCATTCTGGCCGCTCCAGTGCCACTCTACCCTGCCTATCCCCGTCACGTTATGTTCCACGCCCTCTCATTGCTTTCCCACAACTTAATTTTGGGTTTTCATCGCAGGAACTCCCGGAATTGGATTTCCCTCTTCTTCGGCCGAAAGCAGTCGCCTTCGTCCCTAACTCCGGTCGGCTGGTGAGTCCTTAGCTGAATTCCTTTTGATATCCTTGTCTACTAACGTTGCTTAAGCTTCTCCTACCTCCCATTTCCTCCCTCCGTCCTTAGGTTGAGCACTCCGCGTTAGAGCACCGCCGCCGCCCTCGGTCCATCGTCGCCGGCACGACTCTGGCTAGCTGATCCTTCCCGCTTCACTCCGGTAGGCTCCCTAACCCTTACTGATGCTCGTGTGCATGCTAACTTGCTCAAAGTGCCACTGAGCCGTAGGAGTCATCGTCATCGTAGCTTCACCTCCGCCAGCTCTCGTCGCACCGCCGCATCGGGCCTCCTCTGGGCTCGCCGCCGGTGCCATTAGCTTCGTCTAGGCACTAGGTTTCTGTTTTGGCCATGTAATATCCTGATTATAATTAGAGTGTGCAATTAAATTAGTGAGAGAAATTAAAGGAATTAAAATAAGGAATTCAGAATTTGTGAGAGCATTGGACCTTGGGCCTTCGGCCCACGGCTCTTGAGCCCAAGGAGGGGTTGGCCATAAGAGGACTAGGAAGGGCTGGTCACCATCAAAACCCTAGCTGGAAACCATCTGCTCCCCTTTTACTTCACACAGCTACCGTCCCAATCCTCCTGCGCCCCCCAGCCTTGGCCGCCGCCCCTCCCTCTCTCTCCCGTCTCCTCTCCAACCCCACCCGCCGTCGCCGATGACCAGGAGCGGTGGCCATGTCGAGGTTATGGAAACGGGGGTCGGGGAAGCCGAGCACCTCGCTCATCGACGACGAGGAGGGCGGCGTCCTCTTCCTCCCGCGCCACCTCCGGTTCCCCCTGCGTCGCTCGGTTCGGCTGGCCCATGGCGCCGCCGGTGCTGCCTGTGCCCGGCGCCTCCTCCTTGCGCCGACTCCGCCTGGTACCACCGCCGCTCCCTACGGTGCCTTGTCCTCTCCCGGCTCCTTGGCCCATCCCAGCCTCTTCTCCCTGGCCGCCGCCCCGATCTGCGCGATGTGGTGCAGCTGCGTGTCGTGGGGCCTCAGCAAGGCCGATTCTGCGTCGGTGAGCCAGATTCGACGGCGGTGGCAACAACACAGGTGTTGGATTTTGTAATTGATGCAATTGTCACTCTAGATGCCTTTGTTGATGCTTATCAACCTGCTGCTTTATTGTTCTAGCAGGAGTTGGCCGTTTATCCTTTATGGATGATCACTTAGTCACGGGCGATGATCTTAATGCCAATTTTCTAATTCCTCCTGATGAGAGCATATATGGTGGTAGATCCCGAGCTGAGGTTTGCTGCGAGTCCTTAAAATATTTCAATCCAATGGTTCGAGTGGCTATCGAAAAGGGTGATCCATCGCTTATTGATGGAGAATTCCTTGACCAGTTCGACATTATTGTAGTTAGCTGTGCATCTCTTAAAACGAAGTTGTTAATTAATGACAACTGTCGGAAGAGAAGCAAGCATATTGCATTCCACGCTATAGAGTGCAAGGATTCTTGTGGTGAGATATTTGTTGACCTGCAGAACCATAGCTATCTTCAGAAGAAGCCTGGAGGAGAGGCTGAACAGCAGGAGTTGACATATCATAGTCTGCAGTGGGTGTTTGGTTGTGCTATGAGGCTTACTACTGGTGTTAGTGAAGCCTAAATGGTGAAGTTGCTAACTGCTCTTGAGCCATTAAGGTGGTGGTGAACCTCGATGCTAGAGTGTTCCTCTATTGTCTTCTGTCTCACGGTAGAGGCAAGTGCAAGTATTATTAATGAGTTGTTATATTACATACTTGGGAAAAAGTTCTGTTTACTCCCTCGAACTATTAGAAAAGTCTGATTTACTCCCTGAACTACAAAATTGGTTATTTAACCCCTTAAACTTGCAAAAATCGGTTAATTAACACCTCACAGCGGTTTGGAGCAGTGGTTTTGCACACGTGGCAGTGGTTTTGCTGACTGGAGAGAGAGAGAGAGAGAGCGCAACAAGAGAGCAGAGGAGAGGAGGCTGCTCCCGTGACCTCCCCGTCCCCACCGCTGCTGCTACTGGCTGCGCGCTCTACGCCTTCCCCATCACGCTCCGCACGGGCTTCTCCACCCAAATCACCTTCACCGTCGCCGCCCCTCCTCCTAAGCTTGACCGCGCGCCTCTCGTCTGGCTCGCTTCCCTGGCTCGGCCCACCCGGCTCCTCCCCGCCTCCTCCGGCGATTCGCCGCTCCGGCGACGCCACCGCTGCACCGACCCCGTCACCAAGAGCCTCCCGAGCCAAGGAGTACTTCCCCTCAAATGGAGTTGCTTTTGGTTCACCGTTGCCACCACATTTGCCTATCTTCATTGGCTCCGGCCACTTTCTTCTTCCCCGTCGATCTCCCTCCACTGTTCTTCTCCAACACCCATTCTTGGCTTGGTAGGTCCCCTGAGCTTCACTCTCACCCATGCTTCCACGATCTCTCGTCAAGAGTCGGTCGAACGCAGATTGTCGGTTGGTGGCCGCCGCCGCCCTTGTTGTCGCGTCGCTACTCCAACAACGCCACCGCCGACCGACCCGTCACAAAACCTCCCAAGCCAAGGAGTACTTCCTTCAAGCGGAGTTGCTTTTGGTTCACCATTGCGGCGCATTTGCCGTCTTCATCATTTGTGGCCTCTTTCTTCTTCCTGTCGATCTCCTCCACCGTTCTTCTCGGCGCCCATTCTTGGCTTGGTAGGTCCCCGAGCTTCACTCTCACCCATGCTTCCACGATCTCTCGTCAAAGTCTGCGAAAACTTGGTTGTCGGTTGGCCAGCCGCCCTGCCGCCCCTTGTTGTCGCGCATTGCTCCGGTGACTCTCGGCGATCGCCACCATCGTCATTGAATCGCCCGCCAAGAGCTTCCCATCCTGTCCATGCCCGGCTCTGCGCGCCCTCCTCCGTGGCGGCGAGCTAAGCAGCGCGCCTCCCTCCATTGTCCGTAAATCGTGACCTTGTTCCCCTGTCATTAGGGCAAATCGCCGATTAGCGCTAAGGCAATGATTAGCGGTGTTAATGATGCCTAAATGGCGCTTTGAGTCACCGCCACGTGGAATAGGGAGGAGAGAAAAAGTGGCCACGTGGAATCTTGACTTGGACAAAGTTACCACATGTGCAAAACCACCACTTGAAACGGTCGGGGTTTTGTGACCGGTTTCACAAGTTTAGGGGGTTAAATAGCCGGTTTTGTAGTTCACGGGGTAAACCAGACTTTTCTGATAGTTCGAGGGAGTAAACCGGACTTTTTCCTACATACTTGATGAATGCCATAGTTTAATGATAATGCTTACTGCTTGGTAATGTTGATGAGCATGAGTGCCATAGTTTAATGATAATGTTTTTATGACGATGCTTTTGTGATGAAGCTTACATGGAAATGTTTACATGACGACGCATGCTAATGTTTATGTGATGACGCTTACATGGTAGTGTTTACATGAGAATGCTTACATGGCAATGTTTAAATGATGATGTTTACATGGTAATGGTTTCATGATTGATGGCAATGATGATGGGACAAGGTGAGCAATGAGACTACCTTGCTAATAATGACAATGATGAATCATGTTAATGACGATGGACATGTGCATTTGCATCGTGACATTCATTTCTGAACCTTGGACTACGTGGTAGCCAAGGGCTATTTCCTTGAGATCCCCGTCATGCATTTGACGGGCCTGGTCCCCACACTCGTAGAGTGTGGGCTTTGGATCCCTGTGCCTAGAGGGCACAAGCTTAGAGTATGTATCGACGGATACACTACTCGGCATTACCGGTAATTGCAAAGAAGTGAAGACTGTGCATTCATGGCATATTCATTGTATTTCTGTATAAGAGTTGGATTTGTGGTATATAATGTTGTGTTCACGATGGGATTGTTTGTTCCCTCTGACTGCTTATGATGCTATCATAAGAGATGGATTTGTGGTATATAATGCAGTTATTCATAATGGAATTGTTTACTCCCTTTGACTACTTATGATGCTATTGTTTGATTTGCTATTGCACTTTGCTGAGTCGTGGACTCACACTTGCTGTGTTGTGCTTGCTAGGTACCTCTCGAGGCAGCGACATGTATGGGAAGGGGTAGACATGGTGCACGACACATAAACACAAAACACAAGGAATAAACTAGTCTAATTATCCACAATTCATACTCTTGTTAATTGCTTTAGTTTCCGTTTTGTGACCATCCTTCGTAGTGGATGTTTTGATTGTGATCTTGGACGATCCAGTTATGTTCTTAATTCCTCGTTGTTTAAGTTCATTTAATTCTTTTCGATGGATTAGAAGGTTTGGTTGGATTATTCTATCATCCCCATTGAATTGCTGATTATTGATGCTCTAGATGTAGCTGTTTGATCATTGAATGTTTGAGCATAGTAAGGTTGGAATGCTTCTGATTAGTTGATAAGGAGAAGGCTTCATGAATTGATTTAGGTTCAATGGTTAGAGGATATGTTTCTGTTGAGTAATTATAGACTGTGCTAGTGTTGAATATTAGTTTCATATCATTCATGAATGAATGTTTGGGTGATGGTTTAAATAGATGTTGATGGTTGATATTATCATTCTTCATGATATGGTTGAAATATTAATGGCTTAATGATCCTCGTATGTACTCTTGATAGAGTTATCATAATTGATTCACTATGATTGGATGATTGAGATTGATTTGTTAACGAATTCTGATTCAATTCTTATATTCGTTCTACTAGATATTGATCTTTTCATGTTATTATTTGAAAGATGGTTGAAATTATTTCGTATTGTTGTTGTATGTTAGTCTTTTAGGTAACATTTTGGCTTCCGCATAGTCAAGGTGTTACAGGCCATTGGCCAGCGTTAGCATGGCCTCGATCATTAGTGGCGGTGGCGTCGGCCAAGTTCACGGCTGGTCTTGTAGCTCTCGTGTCCGTTCGGACCGCCTTATATGCTTCCGAGGATTAGGGCAAATCCCTATCCTTAACAGCGAATTAATGCTTAGTTTAATTCGGTGACCATTTTAAACTCGCTAATGTTTGAATGACGAGTGGGACCGGGCGTTAGTGCACAGTGACCCTCCTCTTTGGTCCATGGACCATGGACTATGCCGTGGACCAAGGGTACACGCACTATTCGTATGAACCGAGAGTATGACATGTGGGTCCCACTGGAAGAGTTAGATTTTCTTTAGGATTTTAATTGTAATAGAAAAGAAAATAGTGGGACCCTTCTATCAGTGTCTTTGGCTAGGACGGCTTCGGTAGAAAAAGTATTCTATGCTTTTATGTTTCCAAAATGCTTTATTTGTGTACTGAAAATTGTTTAGACTTCAAAATTTCATAAGTAATTCATTTTGGCTCCAATTAGATGATTAAAATTTTTTGGGCTTCCTTTTTAAATGTACTTTAATATAAAATTGGTTTGAATCTTGCTGCTATACCAGAAAATTTTGTTAATAAAATAACTTTCGGTTTAGCTTTATTTCTTGCACAAAAAATTGTTTTAACTTGAAAATGCATAAATAATTCTCTGTAACTCCAATTTGAGTGAAATCAAGCTTGATGGGTTCCTCTATTACTGTACTTTAATGTGGAATAGGTTTTGAGGATGTTTCTATCTCCGAAAATCTTGTTTTACAAATGATTTGTGTACTACTTTCATGACTTTGAAAAACCATAGGAAATTCATTTGAACTCTAATTTGGGAGATTCAAATTGTGTTGTTCTTAGAATGTTGAGCTTTGTCTACCATAAAATTCTCACCCTCACCACCTTTTTGGAAAATTTCACGAAAAATTAGGTTTCGGGTGAACAGGAACCGAGCCCTATTTTTCCTGATTTTATTTCCCGACACTTTTGTTTTGGCTATATATTTTGCATGCAACATCCAAATCGATTGATTTTTATTGATAAATTCATTTAAAATCATGCTCTAACTTCTGGGTAAATTTCATGATTTTTGGATGATGTTGGTTTTTTTGTGTTATTCGGCGTTATCCGTTCTTATTGTTTCTTCTCGATTCTTTCGATAGGTTTCGACGACTCTATTGATTACAAGAGTTGTCCTTTGCAGCAAGTGAGTTATCTCTAGTAAGGCAAGCAACCACCCCCTGACCATATTGCTCCTATTACTTTTGTTAAAATTATCTTGTTTGTAAGTGTATGTATTCATATGCTATGTTGATGCTAATTTCTCATTAAGAGTAGTTAATCCGAATAGATGCATGAGCTATAGGTAAATGTTCTCATTGCTACTAAGGCTAACGAGATTATTGCTAATGATTTAGAACTCGATGGATGGGCTCTGGTCATTTATATACATGGTATACGAGTCGGTTTGCTTAGCAATGCTTAGAATGGTAGAATGGGGATCATCGCTTAGGCGATGATCATTATATCCACACTTTAAAATACTTGGGTCAAGGTACTCATGTATATAATGTATTTGGAAAACTAAAACTAAAAATAAAAACATTTAGACTTTGGCACAGGATTGATGGTGTGATTGTCGGGTGTGTGGTTGGTGCCTAGGTCAACAAGGACCGAACATCTTGTTACACTGAATCAAGCACTTTTGCGTGCATCCACATGAGGGGGATATGGGACCTCTCTTGACTAAGTACTTTGGAGTGTCTTAATTAATGAGTCACCGGTGGTAGTGTTAGGAGGAAAAATTGTTCTGTTGTTCCGTTGTTGTTGGGCTTGTGCGAGGGAGGGTTCTGGGTAGGTTCCCTTGCCCGAGGAGCATCGGCAGTTGCTGAGGTTGGGCCGATGTGTTTGACACAACGTATGGCTTCCCCGTGGGAGTCCGAGAAGGGTGGTTCATGGAGTGTTAACCTCCATACGTGCGACTCTTAATTAATTCATTCCATTGGAAAACATCTCGTATGACTTAGCCTTATCGGCATACCTAAGGAAGTGTGCTCTATAGCTTAGCAAAAAGGCGGTCTGGCATGTGGGTAAAGTTGTACACCCCTGTAAGGTTTAATCTATTTGAATAGCCTCATTCTAGCTTATGGACACGCTTGGAAATGTCTTTCAAGAGTTAGACTACAATATTTTCATTAAAACTTGAAATCGGGTGGTACGATTGGGTATTTCATGCTATATTATGGTGGCTATTGGGAAGTCACCTCTAGCATTTTAATTATGCTTATAAATATTGTCTCGCTGTTATTTAAATAATTAAAAAACAGATTTGGCAAATTGATTTACAATCTGTAACTCTATTGCAAAGAAAACTGCTTTACGCTGAAAATTGCTTAGTGTAGGAGCTTTCCTTTGATACATGAATGCATCTAAATATTCTTTTGCTTGTAAGACTTGCGAGTACAATTGTACTCAATCTGGTTGCTGCAATTTTAGAGGAGGTTGATCCCTAAGGGATCAACTATTATGAGACGAACTTCATGCAGGACGACTAGCTCGACAGGTTTCCGGTTGGTTGCCTTGTGGGTAAGGGTAGCCGGTTGGCTTTTATTTATCGTCATCTTATAGCTTTTGCTTCCACTGTTACTTTAGTTATTTATCTTGTCATTTGGCCAGTCGGCCCCTTTTATAATAACTCTATTATGTGTATGTCTTTTAGATGTTGTAACTATGTCGTTATCGGTATTGTATTATCTTGTGTATGGAATTGATGCTTTAATTTTTTGTGAGGTGTGTGTGTGCTGCTTTTGGGAGGTACACAATACACCAAGAGCAGGATATTTAATTTGTAATGCTAGGACCAAGTGGATGGTTAAGTATTACAAGTTAAATACCCCGGGTTCTCACAACCAGCGAGCCCAGGAGTCGGAAAAATGCGTTTCCCCGTGGCCAAGGCCACGAGGCCCAAGTCCACACTAACTACCACTGTACAGTGGACTTGACCTACTAGGGCTCACATCTCTAGACCATTAGCCCATACTGACCAGGTTCTTCTTAATTAGGCCCATACACTCGTTAGGTTCGAAGCAATCAATTTTTAAGATAATGGAAGAGAAAAAACTCTCCCGGCCTCTGCATCCAGGATGTACACAGCCCATTTTATTTAAAAAAGTCTAAAGCATCAAAGTAACCAAAGCCGTTAAAGGTGGCATGAAGCCTTACAAGCAAACGAGGACTGAAAATGAAACTCTGTCTTTACAAATCATATGACTAAACTGCTACCCATGAATGCTTAAATTTTGCTTCGCCACTATCTCCAGCCTGTCGCTTCCGGCCAACATGGACTCCTTCTGGGCCGGTTTCTGTAAATTTGCTCAAGCCCTCAGCCAGTGCCCACTCAAAAATATAACCTACAAGGGATTAGTGACAATCTTTTTTGTCAAAAACAACATTATTCCGACATAACCAGATAGACCAACATAAGGCACTAGCTCCCACTAGGAGTTGTGACTTTAAAATTTTTGGAATCCCAGCTAACCAATTCCCAAACATGTGTGTTATACTTACAGGAGGAGATAAATTAAATGCACATTGAATAGCCTATCATGCAAGACATGCAAATGGGCATTCAATAAATAGATGTTGAATTGTTTCCTCATTAATACAAAACAACACTTTTTGTTTCCCCTCCAATTCCTTTTGAGCAGATTATCATTAGTTAAAACTACCCCTCTTTTGAGATACCATAGGAATATTTTCCCTTTTAATGGAAGTATAATTATCCAAAAAAAGTTCCTAATGGGGGCTTGAGAACTTTCAATTAGTGCCATATAGAAAGATTGTACTGAAAAAAGTCCAGACCTATTCAAATTCCACCTGAAAACATATTTTTGAGAGATCAAATGTAAAATAGCAATTCTCAAAATTAACTCATTCCACGTATGTAGTTTAGGCCCAATAATAGGTCTTCGAAAAGAAATATTTAAAGGAGCTATTCTCAGAATATTTACCACTGTATCATCCTTATGCCTTACCAAATTATAAAGGAGTAGATATTGACTTTTCAGTGGAGATTCTCCTAACCAAATATCTTTCTAAAACCTAGTTTGTATTCAATTTTTAATCTAGAATGAACCAAAATGAAAAAAAATGTTCTTTGATTTTCATTAAACCCGACCAAAAATGGGAAGTTCCAGGCTTATTAACCATTTGCGAAAGACTCTTCACCCCCAAATATTTCCTTGTTAACATAGATTGCCATACTCTTTCCTCATTAAGCAATTTAAACAACCATTGCCCTACTAAACTTTTGTCTTTTGTGTATAAGTTATGAATGCCTAGCCCACCCTACTATTTGGGTGAACACATTAAACTCCATTTAGTAAGCCTATATTTTCATTTCTGACTGTCACTCTGCCGGTAAAAACGAGATCGATGGAAATCTAATCTTTTGAGAACCTCCCTAGGAACCTCAAAAAAAGATAACTTAAACATTGGCAGACTGCTTAGCACCGAGTTAATAAGTATTAATCGTCCACCTATAGACAAATTTTTACATTTCCAACAACTAAGCTTCTTTTCAACTCTATCCTCAACTCCTTTCCAATCACAATTATTTAGTTTTCTAAAATGAATTGGAATACCTAAATACCTGAAAGGAAAGGTACCGACTTCACAACCAAATAACTGAGTATACTGTGATTCAACCACTTTGGCAGTACCAAAACAAAAAATCTCGCTCTTGTGGAAATTAATCGTTAAACCTGATAATTGTTCAAAGACACATAGAATAAGCTTGAGATTTTTTGCTTGTTCTAAATCATTATTCAAGAAGAGGATAGTGTCATCAGTATACTGTAATATTGACAACCCATCACTAATCAAGTGGGGAACTATTCTCGATAACAGACCTTCTTCTTTAGCTCGGGAGATAAAGATGGCAAGCATGTCCACGATAAGATTAAAAAGAATAGGGGACATAGGATCACCTTACCTAAGATCCTTCTGAGTTTGAAAAAAAAATCCAAGATCATCATTGACTTTTATTCCAACACTCCATCCCTTAACGAAACTTTCCACCTAAGAACACCACTTAGTTGAAAAGTCTTTCATTCTCAAAGTTTGAAGTAAAAACGGTCACTTTACTTTGTCGTAAGCTTTCTCAAAATCGATCTTGAATACTATTCCATCCAAATTTTGTTTATATAGCTCATGGATTATTTCATGAAGGATAACAACTCCATCAAGAATAAATCTCCCTTACGTGAACCCCGACTGGAATGATCTAACATCCTTTTGAGCTACACCAATAATTCTATTAGTAGCCACTTTAGTAAAAACTTTAAAGCTAACATTTAGAAGACAAATAGGTCTATACTGTTGTATTTGCTTAGCAACTATAATCATAGACTTTATTCAGCTCCACATATACACGGTACAATTATACGATGACATGATGTATATACACGGCGACGACGCCTAGCTATCGGCTATAGCTAGGCCTTGGTGTAGACAGTGATGTTCCTCCACCGCGACTCCATGCAGCTGGACCACTCGCGGTGCTGCATGTACACGCCGAACTTGAAGTGGTACGACCGACTGGGGATCACGCCGGCGGCGAGCCTCCGCTCGCCATCCACGTACACGACGACGGTCGACGCGTCTGCATCATGCACCACGTTCAGCCGGAACCACCTATCGTAGATGTTGCCCTTCACGGCCTACCCGTCGTAGAACCGCAGCCGGCCGTTGTAGACATGCAGCATTAGGATCATCGCATGCGCCACGCCCTCGTTGTGGATCTGCATCACCGACACCCCCAGCGTCCCTAACGGCACAATCGCGTACCCCTCAAACTGCCACACTCCCGACGAGTAGTCGTGGCCCTACGAGTCATCGTGTGTGTGTGCGCGCGTGCGTGCGTGCATGTAGGAAAATGGTATGGTACTCCTGGGAGTATGTACTCCCACTTCTTATATACCACTTAAATCGTATGATGATACCTCTTTATCTATTTGAGCATACTCCAATAATGATTATAAGATACCCCAAAGTGAGTATCTTATAATTTTAAGCAAGTCACGTTGGAGTATCTTATGATTGGTATTTAAGTATACTGAAAAGTGATAAAGAGGTATAATATGTTTGTTTAAGTGGTATATTAGAAGTGGACCACGTTGGAGTATCTTATGATTGATATTCACTACTAGGGAACACCTCATCACAGGCGGTTCGAATCGTCATCACGAGCGGTTGTAATCGTCATCCTGACAGTTTTGAACCGTCTATATTTGTTCGTCTGTGATAACAAGCAGTTATCACAGACGGTTCAAAACCGTCTGTGATACGTACTATCACGAGCGGTTTTTGTTGAAACCGTCTATGAAGGCTAGTATCACGAGCGGTTTCCATTCGAACCATCGTGATCGTAGCATATCACAGACGGTTCTAAATGGAAACCGTCTGTGATACTAGCCTTCACAGGCGGTTTCAACCAAAAATCGTCTGTGATAGTTCATCATCCTAACTACATTTTTGTTGTTTTTTGGTTAGCCTCAGGAATTGCTAGCCATGCCCTCTGAAAACAAGCATGCACAAAAACAGATACATCACAGATAATCAATTGTTGACAAACTCAAAATGATCATTACTCAAAATAAATTACAAAAGATCGTATTTGTTCAAGTATTGTCGCTATAGTTACAATTGGATTACAATTGAGTCAATTGTTTGCAGGTGGTTGAGAGGTTTCGGCGGGGTGATGCTTTGGGTCGGCGACGGAGTGAAAATCTCCGTCGTCGTCAATGATATCTGACATGATAAAGGCGCAGAGCTTCCCTCAAATGTCCGTGTTTTCATCCTCAACGAGTCCATCCAAATGTATCAACAAGTCCTGTCGCTAGCAAGAGTAAAGTGGTAAGCATATATATTTAAATTTATAATTAGGAAATAATTATTTCGAGATTGACAAACCCCAGGATCCTTCTTCCTAGCTGTAATGGTTGGCTGCATATGATAGCAAACGTAGATTGCACATAACTCATCTTTTTTTTTGCTGGCGACACTGCAAAAATAGAATTACATATAGAGGTATAGTCAGTTCGAGACGCGTTTTTTTGAAGTATGGTATAGGATTATCGTGATGTAGCACGTACCGGAAATTCTGTCCTGTGTGTTAGTTCGGCGCTGCTTCCATTGTATATTCCTTCATTGGCAACATAGGCGATGAACACTACTACAGAAAAGGCCTTCACAGACGGTTTCGTGAGCCGTCTGAGTTTATGGGTCAGTGATGACATGAGGTCATCATAGACGGTTTTGAACAAATCGTGATGCATGCTATCCTGAGCATGATTATTAACTCGTAATAAATCAGTGATATATGACTATCACAGACGGTTTGTGTTCAGAACCGTCTGTGATAACTATCTATATTATACATCATTTGTAGTCTCTAGCCACTTTCGGGGGGTCGTGAGGGAGGATGACACAGCTGCCACGGGTAACCTCTCATTGAGCCCTGCAAATTCATGAAGTGAGGCTGCAAGAGAAGCCGCGTGGACATACAATTATCCTGGATGTCGTCGATAGGTAATTGGACTTGACATCAAGAAATGGCTGGTTGCTGTGGTGTAACAGCCCAAAATTTCAATTTTGGTTAAAGTTTAAAATTTATTTGAATTTGTGAATTTTCTGAAATTTTAAAAGCTTGTCTTTAAATTGTTAAAGCCAAAAAGAAATTTAAGTTCAAAATCTATTGTCAACTTTAACTTGGAATAATTTTATTTAAGTCCACAACAATTCTAAGAGCTTAGGTGATTTTTCCTGGAATTTTTGGGATTAATCTGCTATTTTCTAAAGCTTAAATGGATTTTCTGGATTAAATGAATTAGCAAATCAATTAAAAATTCTAAACCAATCCTTGGGCCAAAACTCCGCCAGACGCCCAGCCCGCTGCACTTAGGCCCATTAACCCCAGCTATGCCAACCGTTGGATCTAAATCAGCAATAAACCTGTGTGTACCGCTCTCTCTCTCTCTCTCTCCCTTTGGCCCCACTTGCCCCTCTCCTCTCATTGCGTGGGCTCATGATTTCTTCGTCCCCTTGGCGTTCTTCTCATGTGACCACCGCCTCCAACCGCCATGACTGCATGGGCGTGAAGCTCATGCGGCTCCTCAACCACCCCCTTCTCGCGTCGGTGCGACGACCAGCGCCCACGCCGCCACGAGCCCCAATTTTTCCCCTTCTCCATGGCAGGCGCACGAATCTGCCGCAACCGTCACCCACGACCTCCACGTCGTCACGCCGCCTAGGACCACCCCAGCCCCTATAAATGGGAGCCCCGGGTGCGCAAGCATCCCCTCACCCCGCCGCCATCACTCACTCCTCCTCTTTTCCCCTCTGCTTGGGCCGGAATTGGAGATCGTCGCCGTCGGCCACCGCGAGACGCCGCCGTCGACGCCGGGTCCTCGCCGCCACCACCAATCGCATCGCCTCGACGCCGCGAAGCTGCTGCGCCCCTCGCCCGCGTCGGAGGACCCCCGTAGCGCCGTGTCGCCTTCAACCGTAGCTGCGCCGCCGCTCAAGCTCGCCGCCGACGCCGTTTCCGCCGCAACCTCGCGCATCTCCGGTGAGCATCATACTCAGCGTCACTCCCTCTCGCGTTTGGCACCACCCACACGCCTCGCCGCGGCGCGTAGCGCCGGCGAGGCCATCACCGGAGCACCACCGCGCGTCGCGCTGACGTGGCTCAGCCACGTCACTCCACATCGGCGCCACATCAGCGCCCAATCCCACGTGGCCGCCTACGTGGCAACCACATCAGTGCGCACGTGCCACCGCACCCGTGAGCCAAGCCCGTGGACCAAGTCCATATAGACCTGGTCATTGACACAAAGGACCCACCTGTCAGTTTTTAAATTTTAATTATTTAATTACCGAAAACCTCGAGGTGGCGTCGCCACCTTATGCATTAATAGATTTTCCTTTAGAAAAATAATTAGGAAAATTGTTTAAATAACTGATTTAGGATTAAATTTGTAAAATTCATAACTTTTGCATCCTAACTCCAAATTAGATGATTCAAGTTGCTAAAATCTTAGAAAATTATTATCTAACTGAATAAAATATAGTTATTCAATTTGGAGTTCAGTAGTTTAGTTCTGTTTTAGAATTTAGAAATCCATTTAAATTCCAAATTTAGATTAAAATTTGTAAAATTCATATCATCTGAATTCCAACTCCAAATTTAGTGAATTAAATTTCTAAAATTTTATAAAAATATTATCTAGCTTAATAAATTAAAATTTTGTTTATTTGGAATTAGTTTAAACTGTCATTTTAAGTTAAAATTATTTAAATTGCAAATTTAGGATTTAAACTTGTAAAATTCATATCTTTTATTCCTAATTCCAAATTGAGTGTTTCAAACTTATAAAGTCTTATAAAATTATTATCTAGCCAAATAAAATATAATTATTTTATTTGGAGTTAGTTTAAGCTGTCGTCTTGATTTTATTTGAATTTCAATTGATTTGTCGTTTTTCCACGTTTAGAATCTGACGATTGGAAATTTGATTCTTCCAAGAATTAGAATTTGAAGACTTCAGCGAAGGCAAGTTACACTTTGACCATGTTGCACCTACTATGTTAAAGTTATTTAATTCAATTTTAAAATTATTATTGCATGCATTTTTTTAGTCAATTATTTTAATACCTTGTTTAAATGCTTAGTTATTCCATTTGTTGTTGTATGGCCAACTTTGAATATTGAAATGTCATCCTTGTCACCATAGATAAATTGTTTGGAAATGCTTAGCAAATGCTCAAACCATGATTTTGATTTTGGGAGGATTTAGCCAAGCCAAATCATTACAAATTTGTTTAAACTCGAACCTATGGTATTGTTTTACCATAGTGTTATTGTAAAGGTGGTTTTACTAAATAAAATAAAGATGGTTTGGACTTGGGTGTAACGGATGAAAGGTGGGTGCGAGTTTATGCGGGTTTAATCTGGTTAGGATTAAAGCCGAGGTTTAATTTGAAAGACGCCCAAGTCGATTAAGGACCGACCTTTGGCGTTCCTTTGCTATGCCAAAACGTACCAACACATGTCTGTATGGGAAGGACTGGCTTAATAATTTGGGATACCTCATAGATATTAGTGCCATGTTGTATGAGTGGGTGTTGGTTAGGCAGTAGTCCCACATGGCGCAAGAGGGGCTCTGGGAGGATGGTTAGTCAATGGAAGTGAAACCTTAGCGGCATGAGTATTGTGAGGTAGATCATTATAATGACCTTGTGATATTTGCTCTCACACGCCTTAGGAAGCGTGGATTGGCCGAGCACAAAGGGTATAATATCTCGTGTGGGTAAATTTGTACAAACTCTGCGAGTAGAAAACTATTGAATAGCAGCGTCATGATCATGGACATGCTAGCAAAGCCACTTTGAGTTAGACTTGCTTTTGGTTTTAAAATGGTTTCAACAAATGTTTTCGGGATGGTTAGTCTGGTGGGAAATTTGGGCGGTTAGCCATTGTGATTGGAGGATATCCATCACCTTTCTTGGAGGTTATCCACATTATTCAATTGTCATTTAAAATATGATTTTAATTAATGTATGAAAATGGCCTTGCAATCTATTATGATTATTTAAATTAAACTGCTGCTTTACGCAAAATAACCTTGCCAATGTCCTTTGTTTACCTTATGCATGCATTACAATTCCATATTGGGTGTAACTTGCGAGCACGGTAGTTGTGCTCATGCTTGCTTTATGCAACAAAATTTCAGGAAAAGACTACTATCGGGGCGGTGAGGACACGACGCCTAGGCTCGCCCCCAGCACGATTACTGTGGCGGATCGTTCTCGCCTACTACTATCTTTTTATTTCATTTGTGTTATTTACTTCTTTATTTGGCTTCATGCCCAATTGTATCGAACTCGATTTACTATTAATGAAATCGAGATTTGGTTATGTTATCATTTTTGTAAGCGTGTACACGGAAATCTGGTGGTGTATGAACACAGAGGGTTCGGAATCTTTCGTTCCCGGGTCCGACATGTGGCTTCATGTATCAGCAACCAACCATTGGCTTCATGTATCAGCAACCAGTCATTTCTTGATGTCAAGTCCAATTACCTATCGACGACATCCAGGGTCATTGTAATATCATGCACCTTCTCTTGCAGCCCTACTTCTTGAATCTGCAAGGGCTCGATGAGAGGTTGCCCGTGGCAACTGTCTCATCCTCCTCACGACCCACCGAAAGTGTGTGTGTGTGTGTGTGTGTGTGTGTGTGTGTATATATATATATATATATATATATATGAAGTCGGTTTTAAAGGCACAAGCAGCCACTGCTTGGAGGTTTTATAGAGAAGAGATGAGGAATAGAATGGTAGGACATATACGTACCTGGGACGCAAGGGAGGAGAACTTGACTTGGGACACAAATATGAAAAGTTAATTGCAGCCAAGCCCCATCCGAACCACATCGATCCCATATAAGCTAACCAAGCACAAAGAACCGGCATCAATAACCCTCAGTACCCATCAGAGAACATTAACCAAACCCACCATTTTGTCCCATTCATTTTTTGTCAATCTGAACCTACGGCATGAACTAAGCAAGATGCACAGAATGCACATACACCAATAGCCCTCAGTTTACATCATAAAGCAAGGGGACTATTAATATGAACTAATTATCAATTCAATTTCAACATAAGACTATTAACATCATTACATCACAGAGCAAGGGACTATTAATATGAACTAATTATCAATTCAATTTGACATAAGACTATTAACATCATTGAGCGGTTCAAACCCGCCACCACACAAAGTAGTAGAGGGGAGTAAGGTAGGGTGATACCTCGATGCAATAATAACCACGGCGGCGACCCACCACCAGCACAACCCTCATCCAAAGCTTCACCTTGCATAAATCACACAAACATCGGGACACAACTTAAGGCTCAAGCATAAAAATCAAACTCAACAAAAGATATTAAGCTAACAGATTTAGAGGAGAATAGAGGAGGATGGGGAAAGCAAAGCCGGGGCCACTACACGAGCACAGAGGCCGAGTAGGAGAACCAAGATATGGCAAATAAGCGACATCTTGGGCCAAGCCAAGAGGCTTGGTGGCGGCGTCACCGTGGTTGTGGCACGACCACAGCTGCAGCAAGAAGACACTACTATCGTCACGAGTGACTTGTGCGGTAGTGTCTTGTGCAAGGCAGATTGGTGTCACAACCAACGGCGGCGAGTGGGTGGCGGTGTCGAGGTGAGGAGCGAACGCGAGTAAATCTTGTTGAGGAGTGGCGAGTCGAGCGGCGCAAACCCTAGCAACGCTGGGAGTGACGAGAGTTAGGGCGGGCGCAAACTCTAGTGGCGGGCTCCTACTAATAAAGAGACTTATCACGAGCGGTTCTATTATGGAACTGTCGTGATAATATCACGAGCGGTTCCATAATGGAACCGTCTATGATATACCACATATCATAAGCGGTTCCATAATAGAACCGTCTCGTGAAATGGTTTTTCTCAAGTATATTTATCTTGTATATACACTTACATGACATGAAGAAATTACATGTTTATATGTCAATTTTTCATTTAAATCTACTAAAAATTTGCTTTAACTACACACACACACACACATACACATATATATATATATACATATATATATATATACATATATATATATATATACATATATATATATATCACAGATCGAATATATATATAATTAATTAATTTGTTCCACTAAACCGTCTCTCGATATAATTAATATTGTAACTTCACCTCCAAACTAGATTTTTTTCCACAAAACCGTCTCTGATATATATATATATATAGGACACCCGTTTCGTACTCCTGGGAGTATGTACTCCCACTTCCAATATAGGGAGTATGGACTCCCACTTCCAATATACCACTTAAACACACATATTATACTTCTTTATCATTTTCAGTATACTTAAATATTAATTATAAGATACTCCAATGCGACTTAATTGAAAATTTTTCATTGGAGCCCTTTGTTTTTTTGCTATATACCCTTTTCATATATAAAAGAAGTATATACACAAATTTTGCTATAAAAAGTGAAATTTAATGAAATTTTCATGGAACTCACTTTGGGGTATCTTATAATCATTATTGGAGTATGCTCAAATAGATAAAGAGGTATAAATCATACAATTTAAGTGGTATATGAGAGGTGAGAATACGTACTCTAGGAGTACCATACCATTTTCCTATATATATATATATATATATATATATATATAGAGAGAGAGAGAGAGTAATAATTCAACATATAGTTAATATAATAACTTCACCTCCAAACTTTTTTTTTTCATTTTGGAATTTTCATATGGCCAAGCAATATGGCGATTAAACATAAAAAGATTTAAAAAAAGGTAAATCTATAAATAAACAAAGCTTTTCTAGTGGCGGAGGTAGGTTGCTATCTCGTCTTCAATACTTCATAGGCGGCGGTGTCGGCATCGGACGGTTCACGATCATCACGAACGAAGCACGAAATCGCCCACTGGCGATGCACTCATCAAGTGTCTCTCAAGACCCTCGGATTGTTGAACCAAGAAGAATTGAGCCCATAGGCTCTCTTCCCTTGCTTGAGGGTCTCGGCTTTGGTAAAGCGGATCACGACGAAGAGGCGCGGCGCATTTAAGAAACGATCGGGCTTCACGGGAGTCAGAGCGATATTATCACATCTGATTATAACAAAAACCGTCGTGATATGTAGTAATATCACGAGCGGTTCTTTTTAGAAGCATGCGTGATGTTCCACGAATGGTTTTAGCTACGAACCATCGTGATATTACCTCTTCATAGAAGCGGTTTTTAGCGACCAATAACCGAGCGGTCTCTAAACCAAAACCGTGCGTGATTGCATGTATCTGATAGTTTTGATCAACCGTCTATGATGAGACGTCTAGTATTAGCCTTTTTGTAGTAGTGGAATGACCTACATGATTCCAAAAAGTTATCATCGGCCATTTCAAACGAATGAAGACTACAATAGAGTTATGTATGGAGGAAATGAGTATACCTCTCGAGTATTCCTTTCAGAATGCTGAATTTGTCACTACTACGTAAAGGCTATCTTGGGCGCCTCATCACGATGGTTGACCAAAACCGCGTCGGTATTACATTCAATCACGAGCGGTTTTGGTTTAGAGCAACCGCTACTCTTAGCCGCGCTAAAAACCGCTCGTGAAAGCAATATCACTGAGCGGTTCATTTTGAAAACCGTCGTGAAGTATCGCAGAGCGGTTACACGAACCGTCTGCGTGATATTATCGATATCCTGAGCGGTTTTAAACACAACCGTTTCGAAGTATCACGAGCGGTTACAACAAGAACCGTCGTGATATTAATTAATATCACGAGCGGTTCTTAACAATAAATGCTCGTGATAATATCGCCTCTGACTCCACGGTGCGTCGCCATCGCCCGGCTCCCGTCGTCTCTTCATCGCCGATGCGTGCGTCTGTTTAAATCGCCAATCGCCCGGCTCCCCGATCGTCTCTTCGCCTCACGCTCGAATTTATTCCTTGTTTGATATAAAAGGATCATCCGCCATCCAAGATGATCATCCCACATACTTATAAAATTAAAAACGAAATGGCTGCCTCTTCCACATCGCTGCACCGATGGCCTTCTGGCCTCCTTTGTCGAGCACCTCTCTCGGTGTAGGTTGAGCCGTCTTTGCGGAAGAACACTTGTTTGATCAACAGTGTCTTCACTCCTCTGCCGTGGAGAATTTGGGAAGCGGTGTGGCCACCTTCCGCCGTCTTGACATCCTCCTCCGCCGTGTCTTAGGGTGATCTCCCACTTCGGCGCGTTCTGGCGTCATCGGCGTAGTCCTCCAAAACGGCGTTGCACGTCTCGGGAGGCTTGCCGTCACTTGGATCTGTGAAATCGAGGCGGCGCGCCCGATACGACGGGCCGATACCCTCAAGCAAGGGAAGAGAGCCTATGGGCTCAATTCTTCTTAGTTCAACGATCGAGGGTCTTCGGAGACACTTGAGCAAGCGTCGTGAGTGGGCGCATTCGAGCTTCATTCACGATGATCGAGGAACCGTCAATGCCGACGCCGTCGCCTATGAAGTATTGAAGGCGGAGATAGCGACCTACCTCCGCCACTAGAAAAACTTTGTTTTATTTATAGGTTTTACTTTTTAAATCTTTTTTGTTTAACGCCACATTTGTTTGGCCATATATATGAAAATTCCAAAATGAAAAAAAAGTTTGGAGGTGAAGTTACTATATTTAATTATATGTTGAATTATTGCTCTCTCTCTCTCTCTCTCTCTCTATATATATATATATATATATATATATATATATATCGTAGACGCGATTTTGTGGAAAAACAAAATCTAGTTTGGAGGTGAAGTTACAATTAATATTAATTATATCGAGCAGCGTCATTAAGGGCGGGTGGGCGCATTTCGAGCTTCGTCACGATCGAGAACTGTTCGATGCCGACACCGCCGCCTATGAAGTATTGCGGATGGAGATAGCGACCTACCTTCGCCACTAGAAAAACCTTGTTTAATTATAGGTTTCGCTTTTTAATATAAACATGTAATTTCTTCACATGTCATGTAAGTGTATATACTTGAAAAAAATATTTCACAGACGGTTCCATAATGGAACCGTCGTGATATATCTTATATCCTGACGGTTCCATTATGGAACCGTGCGTGATGATATCACCGACGGTTCCATAATAGAACCGTCTCGATAAGTCTTTATAAGTAGGAGCTAGCATAGCTTGCCGCTAGGGTTTGCGCCTAACTCGCCACTCCCTCAGCCGCCTTACTCTCGTCGCTTCCTCCTCGTCGCCGCCGACGCCGCTTATTCTTCCGTTGCCGACGGTTGTAGATATCTGGTGACACCGCAAAAGACACTCATGACGATAAGAGTGTCTTTTGCGGCACACCGACCAGTTACAACCACTTCTGACGCCCAAACTCTCGTCACTCCCGGCTCGCTAGGGTTTGCGCCGCCTAACTCCGCTCCTCCCCACCTCGCGCGCCGACCTCGTCGCCGTCGCCTCGACCCTTTGCGCCTCGCTAGGGCTCTCGCCGGGCTTTGCTTTCCCCATCCTCCTCTATTCTCCTCTAGATCTGTTAGCTTAATGCCTTTTGTTGAGTTTGATTTTTATGCATGAGCCTTAAGTTGTGTCTCGATGTTTGTGTGATTTATGCAAGGTAAAGGAAATGGATGAGGGTTGTCTTTGGTGGTGGGGTCGCCACCGTGGTTCTGTTGTACTAAGGTCCTCTCTGTCTCTACCCTCCTTGCTCTGTGATGAAAATGGCTAGCTAGTGCTCTGCGATGGATGCCGAGGGCTACTCTTGGTGTGGTGGGTTTGGACACCCTTGGTCTTGTTCTCTTGTCGATGAACCGCTCAATGATGTTAATAGTCTTATCTTTGAAATTGAATTGATAATTAGTTCATATTAATAGTCCCTTGCTCTGTGATGTAATGATGTAAATAGTCCTATCTTTGAAATTGGATTGATAATTAGTTCATATTAATAGTCCCTTGCTCTGTGATGTAATGATGTAAATAGTCCTATTTGAAATTGAATTGATAATTAGTTCATATTAATAGTCCTCTTCTTTGTGTGATGTAATGATGTCAATAGTCTTATGCTGAAATTGAATTGATAATTAGTTCATATTAATAGTCCCTTGCTCGTGATGTAATGGTGTCAATAGTCTTATGCTGAAATTGAATTGATAATTAGTTCATATTAATAGTCCCCTTGTTCATGCCGGTCAAGTTCTCCTACCTCTTGCATGCACTGTGCACGTCCTACCATTCCATTCATAATCTCTTCTCTATAAAGTTTTTATATTTGCATGGGCTCAATGAGGTTGCCCGTGGCTACCGCCTCATCCTTCTCATGTCAGGTGGACGATCCCCAAAGTGGCCAGAGATCACGTAACAATATATATGTAATATATATATGATGCCGATTTAATGGTACAAGCGTACCACCGCTGGGCCTTTATAGAGAAATATCACAGATGTTAAATTACACAAACCGCTCGGATATCATATCACGCACGTTTTAGCCACAAACCGTCTGTGATATAGATTATCACGCACGGTTTGTGGCTAAAACCGCTCTGGATATAGATTATCACGCACGGCCAGGCTCAAACCGCTCTGTGATATGTGATTATCACGATTTGCCAGGGTCAAACCGCTCAGGATATGATTATCACAGCATTTGCCAGGATGAAACCGCTCTGTGATATATAAGATCGCAGACGGTTTGAACCACAAACCGCTCAGGAAAGTATACATCACAGACGGTTCAAAACCGCCTCGTGATGACCTCATGTCATCATCGACCCATAAACTCAGCGGCTCACGAAAACCGCTGCGTGATGACGTTTGAACCGTCTGTGAAAGCCTTTTCTGTAGTAGTGTGTGGTCGTTGCGAATTAGGGAATCAAGGTATATCACATGGTTCCACTTTGGTATAATGACTAAAAGGATCCAGTGGTACCTACTCATGTATGTTGCTATAGTCATTAAACCTAAGTTTGTGCTGCGTATAAAGTACAAATGAAATTTGTATAGCAAGTAGTGACACTTACCCCTCGTTGTAGGGCACAACTATGTACTTCTTGTCTACCTAATGAAGCAATGCCGACGCTATGTATTTCTCGACGAAGGACGGGTCTGCTTCGATGGTTTGCAAAGATACCACATGTGGATTGAGGAAACCCACCGATTTTTCCATTCCCGGACTTTTTTCCACATGTATCTATACACAAGCAATGAGTTCTGATATTTATCGATATTACGTGAATGTAGAACTTGATTGTACGCACTTACAGTGTCCAACATCGTAGAAGCGAGGCGTCGAGGCCAACGAGGTTGAATAGGTCATATAAGTCGTTGAAACCCATGACGAAGTGGTTCGTCCCGTTGAAGAAATGCTTATCGTTGTATCTGACGATGATTCTAGTATCGCACCCCTTCTTTGCGGTCTTCTGCATGTACCAGGCATGCAAAGACTGACAAGCATATCCGGTACAGACAGACATCTGGCGTGGGAGCACTGCGGTTTCCGATGATGTAGTTCCCGGACATCTCAGACTTCCCGGACTTGGGAGGCACCTTAACGTTTATCGATTTTTATTTGACCTTAACGATTGGCAGCGTCTTCCTGCGAGAAGACTTCGAACCGACACGGCTGCACGCTTTTGTTGTTCCTTTGGCGTCTTCTCCACGGAACCGGCGAGGTGGCCTTCGAGGCGAAACATGAGGTGGAGTCATTGAGGGTCCCGTTGGAGAGGAATGGTCGTGTCCAGATCGCAAGATCGGCTGGTCCAGCCGATGTCCTTCTTGGGCCATTGATAAAAGTGTGCACAAGATCCCTAGTGTTTCGATGTCTTCGTCGGCGAATCTTCAACGGGATCGCCACGAAATTGTCATGTACCATATCACCTCGACCTGGCGTAACCTGCGTCACCGGGCACCGTCAGATCGCTTCTTCTGGTATGGATACACCATCCTCTTACAAATTTCAATAGAAAGGGACCCATCCATCCTCACTTGAGCTTGCAGGCGTCGGCCCTACAAAATGATACGCAATTAGCTAAGGCGTCCTATAGGTCTATCTTTGGTGCATTCCATAGATGTACATTACCTTGATGTCGCTCTATCGGTAATTGAGTCGTCATGTTCAGAATTATGTGGACGCGACGCTACTCGATGTCGGCAGATCGGCTCCCAAATTAACAGGCTTGGCGATCGCTCAGAGTTGATTCATTTGATCCTCGCAATCTTCGCTAGCTTTCCTTCAAATTTTTAATAATCATCTGTACTAACCTGGTCCTCGTGCTCGGCTTTGGATCTCTTCCTACTCCTATACGCGATGAGTCGCTCATGAATCCATGACTCCAAGGTACGTTAACCCCAAGGCCTCGTGTGCGACCCGGTGCTCCTTGTTTCCGGTACGAGATAGTATATCCTTCTCTCTGTCTACTTGGAAGGAGCCTTGGGAAGCTTGGGCAGTCAATTCACGCTGCAAGAGGGCATCATGTTATTCTAGACACTATGAAGTTATGGACTTATTAACAACTAGGTAGTTCGACATATTTACCACACGTTGGGACACTTCCTGGTTTGTCGGGTTTGTGAAAGAGATCTTTGCCGAAGGCGAGACTTTTGCCCTCGCTTGTAACCGGCTTCTGAACGCGAGTCTGTGATGTCGAAGAATGGCCATTGCATTCGCCTCACCACGCCCATTCCTCATATTTACGCGTATCCATGTGCCGAGTCCAGACTGGTGAGTGTTTCGTGTCTGGAGAGCTTTGTGCGCCACACTTTGCTCCTTAAATTCGGCCATCGTCTTCATAGACACAAAGGCGTCCCATGCTTCCCGCGTCAAGAATCCATACTTTGCGAAGGGCGTCTGACCCATGTTCACGTACTTCGTGACAAGAATGATCTTGAAGGTCCTCCACGATTTATCCATCGTGAGCATCACCGTCCATTCCACACGTGCCATGTCTGCTTCTAGGATAGTGAACTTGCTTGAAAGTTCTGTCCACAGCGCGCCTCTCGCTTCTTTCGTCAGATCCTTCCACCTTGGTGTGGTGATGGGGACCCGTTCCCTTGCAATTATCCCGCAGATGGTCCGGAATCTCACCGCTGATCTCTTGGGACTCAGAGGGACCCCAAAGTCACTAACCTCCGTGATGACCAGTCGGCCCACAAGCATTTTCGATTTTCCTCTGCTATCTCGCTCAGATCATATGCAAAGATCGGTGATGGCGACCTCATCGACGCCTCGCCATCTGCGTGTGTCGGTGATTTGCAATGAAGACGGCGCCTCTGCCATCTGCAAGATCGGTGATTTGTGAAGAGCGGTGTTTCGCCATCTCGCTTACTTGCTATCTATATAAGTTACATATGCAATAAAATGGATTGCAAGTGTCCCAAATTAACATATACATATGAAGTATCTCCATGTCATTTAAATCGCTAAACATATACCACATGTATATGAATGAAATTGCATAATTAATTCCGAGCATAAGGCACGAGGGAGGACCAAATTAACATAATCAAATGTAAATCATTTAAGTCATTTAAATTGATTAAAATGCAAAACATGTACCACATGTATATGAATGAAATTAGCACAAAGCACAAAAATGTGAAATTAATGTGAGCTCTTATATGGTGAGTTGCACAAGAAACAAACTTGGCCATCTCAGCACTAAGGTCTATTCTCTTCATAAATTGGATAAGAAAACTAAAATTCAGATTTTGAGCTCTATCCAAAGCACAACTAGACTGACATAACAATCACATGTATGACAATCTCTTGTGATCTTTGTATAGATAGAAACTAGTGATACGAATCTTTTGCATAGATAGAACCTGTCGACGATCGAATCGCCGATCTTACGAAAATAAACGAGGAAAATGACGTGGAATATCCTGGAATGGAATGGGGGTCGCTCTTTATTGATATGGTGGATTTACAAGATGTGGCTAAGTACTACCCTGAATTACCTTGAATGGAGGAATGTTAAGCAAGACAATCGACTTAGAATATGAGTCTAAGGTGATTATCTAGCTTCTAATTCCACCGCTTAGGCTTCGTGCATATCTTTGCCTTGGCCTTATTTTGTGTGTCGCCTATCGCCTCCTTCTTGTCTCTTGTGCTTCACCTTTAAATAACTTCCGAAGAGGTGGCGGTTACTCTGGAGAAGACGCCCTCGTGAAGCGCTACGATCCGGTCGGAACGGTAGAGAAGTTAGCAATGTGCTAACTTCCTTGCGATTGCTTGTGAAAAGCTTAACCGTAGGGTGGTTAATAGTCGATGTCTCGTGGTTGTACCATCGCATGGTTTGGAACGATAACACGTGTTCCATTCATCATACGATAAGAAATACCGGTTTAGTAATTTTACGAGCGGTTATCGGTGGGGATTAGGGACAAAGCCTCATCCAGGCTGTGGTACCCATTATAACCTTTGGAATACTAACGACTGTGGAGGTCGTGGGTCTTAGGGTTACTGACCATGAAGACGTATGGTCTTTTATTATGCATTTAAAATAATACATAGAGGTTTTAATCCTCGTCTACCAGCCCCGAACTTTAAATGAACTGGTCGTGTATATACTTTTTCCGATGAAATCGATCGGCGAACCCATTTAATGTCGTGGTATGAAGTGGTCTGTGTTCACTTTAAAGTTGAGAACTTGCCTTGGGAAACGAAGAGTTCTTCGTCTGCTTGAACAAAAAGAAGCTTTTTGTCAGTTGGACTTTTGTGGGAATCCTTGAAAGTATCGGAAGTTTATAAAATCTTCTCTCCGGGCTCTTAGAATTTTTATGCTTCCAAAATCCCCTTCGATCCCCTTTAGCTTCTCGCCAAGAAATCCTCCGAGTCTTTTTCTGTTCCCACCACAAAGTCTCCAACTTTTGCTACTCATTCTTGAGGATTTTCGCCATGTCAGGCAGATTACAAAGTGGTTGCCTTCGAATTGGGCAAGAAAAAACTTGAGGCTTTGGCGAAGATGGGAATGCTCCCAGATAGAAATCGATTAATTGGAGACCGCGATCGGAGAGCATTTTCCGAGCCGTGAAGATGAGGAAATCCATGTTTTCTCGCCTACATCGAATGTGAAATTTGAGATTATCCGTACAAATTCCTCCTCCGCGTTCTTGAACATTACGGGTGGAATTAGTGAATTTGGCCCCAAATTCGATCGCAAATATCAGATTTTAGATATTTGTGCAAGGCATACTGGGAATACAACCGAACTTGAAGCTCTTTAGTTATTTCTACCGCATGGTGATGGGAAAATCTGCGGCAAAATCTGAGGCGGCTCTCGGGAATGCACATTGCGCCTTCATGATGGAAGGCCGATGAGTACATCTTCATGTACGCGAAATCTTCATGGTCGCTCATGGAAAAAGTCTTGGTTTTACATGACAGTTACGAAGACGATGGCCTCTACTTTATTTAACTAGAGCAAGTGAAAACTCCAAGTGGAAGGAAAGTAGAAGAAGACAGGATAGTCAAAAGATGGGCGGATGCCATCTATGACTTATTAGTCGGGCCCGACTTCGTGGCATATGGTGAAGGATTTCACCTTCGTCATATTAGCCCATTGAAGCTCGGACTCATTCCCCGCTCTGGTGCCTTGATCGTGATGAAGCTACCTCGGAAGGTGGTAAGTCTTTGAGATAAATTCGATCGGTATTTTGATTTGATTAATGTATTACCTTAAAATCTGTCTATTCTTCCTTCATTAAAGCTCTTTCCCCGGGAAATTAGAGAACGAGTCAGATGATCGTGCGTGGGAGCCTGGAGAAAAGGCCAATGCCCCAAGATCTTAGCCAGAACTCCTATTGAAGAGAGATCGCAAGGCTTAAGGTAATTTAATCAAAATTCCTTTTACCATGTGTATACATATATTCCACCAGATTTCCAATCGTGCTCTACTTTTGCAAATCGGTTGGATTGCGAATCATACAATCTGGTGAGGATCAACGCCCCACCTTAGTTCCGACCGAGTCGTGCCTCGAGGCACTTGAAGGAGATGAATCCTCGAGGTAATAGAACATTTGGAATCATATATGTACAATTTTTTTAGATAAAGGATTTCTTCACCCAATCAAATTTGTTCTTTGATTTAGGTGGATAAGCTCGAGGGCATGAGAATGTAACTACGGAGGCTCGAGACTCGAGTGAGTGGTCGCAGCGACCTTACGGTTGTTCTTGAAACAATCGATCCGAGATTGATGAAACCATGCCCTCACCGGATAGTCGAATACGGTCCTTGATGAACCGGTCGAGGACATAGCTTCCGACATCTTGTTGGAGGATGTGAGGTTCCAACAAACCTTCTTTGGTCCGTAACCGGCAAAATTGGAGGAGAAGAAAAGGAAGGCTAGCGGCACAGATTTCTCTCTTGCTGCGTTTCGAGTCAAACCCGGAGATTAACAAGATATGTACAAATGAAAGTGGTCGATAAGTATGTACCTCTAATAATTCCTTGATGATTTGATACTTTGAACTTCCCATCTTGGTTTGCATAGGTCTTCGGTGTTCCGGTCGTTTCCACTGTGTTCTTCTGAGGACTCGCACTGTGGAAGTTCTGACAGAGCACTTCTCGGGACAAAGTTCCCGAGGAAGTAGTGGTCGAAGAAGCCCCCGAGCGGTGACAAGGGCAACTTGGTGAGTTGGATCCTTTGGTGATTGAAACCCCTTCGTGGAGGTAGATGCCTCGAGAGGTCTCAAGTTCGATCGCCGATAACCCTTCCCAATAACAAGCTCTTCTTGATGAAAAGTTTATCGGCTCAAGATGAAACTTAAGAAAGAGTAAGTATTCTACGACCAACATAGTCTATTTAAAAGTTTATAAGAAACTTAAGAAAGAGAAGCTATTTGTGTAGCATTTGGTCGAGAACTTTCTTTGTGATCGGAGGGTGACCCAATGAAAGTTAAGGACTTGGAGCAAAAGCACTCGAGTTGGAAAGTAAGAACTTTTCCTTTTGAACTTTTGTTTCTTCTTCAATACTTTGCTCCTCTACAATTATTCTCCCTTATCGTATTCGATAGATCTGGAGAAAATAAAAGAGGAGGTTGTGGGTGAAAGCCAAGACAGCTCTTCTTGAAGAAGAAATAAAGCTAAAGACCGATCATTTGTCAAGCAAGTTGACTAAAGACCGGTTGATCATTTGAAACAACGACCAAATATGAAACACTTAGCAAAACAAATGAAGGTAATATGTCGTAAACTTGATTTTCCTTCAATGATGCTTGTGTTCATTAAGCGATTTGTTTTTGCAAGAGCAAACGCAAATGCTAAGCAGAGTAAAGAAAACTCGAAATTTGAGCAGATAAGGAGGCGGCTCTTGCTCAAAATATTGATGAAAAGATTCATGCTTTGAACAAGATGATCTTTGATATGGGATCGAGGATCAAGCTGCCTTCCTTAGGAGATCCAATAGAGAAAATGAACTATTTGGGTCAACTTCTAGAGGACCTTAAAGTTCGCTCAAAACTACTCGGACGAATTATGCCTGTGCCCTAAAAGCAGGCGTTGCAAGTGGAGTTAGTTTTGCTTTGGCAAACTGAAAGCTTCCACCCTCCATAGATCTCCAAGCTATTAAAGATGACTTCAATCGCCCACTGAGGAGGCGACCAAGTTCATGGAAGAACTCGGGCCACTCGGAGATATAGTTGTAGAGGAGATGGAGGTCTAATCTCCGGACAAGCGAGAGTTAAAGGCCGAATATTTCTTAGAGTAGGTTCCTGCAAGTGTAAAAATATTTGAATATCTATGAAAACTTACCTTTTATGTCATTGACAAAGCTTTTGTTTATCCTGTTTGACTTTTTTAAAATTCTCGTATATTTCCTAGCCCCCGACTGCTTTATAGTAGAAGAACGTTACTGTACAAGCAGTGAGCCAAGAAAGAGAATAAAAAAGAGGTCATAACCATGTATGTGAGTTTTTGAAGGTATGTTTGGACATGTAAGACAAAACTGATCGTTGCAGTACTAGGAAATCAAATGTGGTCAGGGACCAGGGTATGATTTCGACTAGTTATAGATCTTTGTTTGTCATAATGGAAATACCAATCAAAAACACTATATATGGTCGGAAAAAAGACTTTGTCAAACTTGACATAAGAAGAAATGCAAATATGTATGCAACAAATTATAAGTGAACTTTGTTTATATCTATTGTCCCATAAACTGTGGAACTAATGCTAAGACACGAAGGCATACGACACATTTCTTAAAACGTGTTCAAATTATGTATCCGATCGTAGCGAGGATCGAAGAAAAGAACCGTCGCTAGAAGCTCTTTCCAGCAAGAGTGACCACGTGCGAAAAAGGAGAGACTTCGACTAGGAGGCTTTCCGTGTCCCGACCGAGAGCTGACAAGAATAGACGTAATCTTAAAATAATGAAGCATAATCTTGAATCGTAAGCATATCATTCATGAGATAGTTAGTTGTGTGGTGCTCACGATTACTCATTTTCTTTGAGAAAAGAGTGTAGTCGCTGCGTGGGAATCATTTGAAGAAAAATGCTCACGACTAGGACCATAGAGTATCGTGAGATCCTTAAAAGGATATCGAGAGAAAAATGTCTTCTCCGACTGGACTAACAATAATAAACGACGAGAATGTAGGTGTATATATATAAGCAAGGTTGCACTTCTTAATTAATTAATGAATTTAATGAAATTGAAATTGAAAGAAATGAAAGAATGAAAATTAAACATAGAACTTACGCAATTGATCGATGTTCCAAGAATTTGACAAAATTTGCCCATCGACATAGCCATCAGACGGAACACGGGTCGGGTTACTTTGACCACGGTGTAAGGACCTTCCCATTTAGGAGAAAGTTTATTGCGATTTGTTTGGCTCTGAATTTTTCCGAGAGAACAGATCACCTCTGACAAAGAAGGTCATGAGGTCGCACCTTCGACTATGGTACCTTCGCATGGCTTGTTGGTAGGCTAGCGATCGTATAAGGGCTTGGTTTCGCTGTTCTTCAGGAAATCGGCGTCGTCGAGTCGTTGCTCATTTCGATCATTTTCGTCAAAACGATCGATTCGGCAGAGCCAATTTTTAGTTCTAGAGGAAGCATGGCTTCAAAGACCATAAACCAAAAGAATGGAGTTTGACCGGCCGCAGACGGTCGGTCGGGTTCGAACGGCCCATAACACGTAGGGAAGTTCTTTAACTCAAGCGCCGACCGCTTGATTAAGCGGTGAATACTCGGCGCTTGATCCTCGCATAAGGATACCATTAGCTCGCTCAATCGCTCCGTTGCTCTGCGGATATTGCAATGTAGCAAAATGAACTTTGACACCAAGTTCATCGCAGAACTCTGGAATTGATCGCTGGAGGCGGGAACCATTATGCGTGATGATACGTTGGGTACACCAAATCGCGTGATCACATTTTTCAAGAGAAATCTCTTAGCGGCCTCGGTTGTTGTTTTAACAAGCGGCTCTGGCTTCAATCCATTTTGTAAACGTGTCAATCATGACGAAAAGGAATTAAGCCCCGGTGCTCTTGGGAAAGGTCCTGTAATGTCGATCCCAAAGTTGCAAAAGGCCAAGAAAGAGGAATTGTTTGTAAGGCTTGTCTTTGGTGGTGTACTTATCGGCTATGAAACCGACATTGTACACACTTCATCACAAGCTCTTTTGCATCATGAAGGGCGGTTGGCGAGAATAGCCTTCTTGGGAAGGCTTTACCGACTGTGGTTACAGAGGAATGGTGTGCTCCACGAGACACCTTCATGGATCTCGGTTAGCAATCTAATGCCATCCGTTTGAGATATGCATATCATCAACACTCCATGAGATCCTCGTTTATACAAGGTACTTTCGATTAGAGTGTATGATTTGGCTTTTCGTGCTATCGATCGCCTCTACATCATCTTCTCGAATTGTGTCATCTTGAAGATAATTGTAGATCGATGTCATCCGATCTCTACCTTGATCGTGGCAAGCGCCAACCGTCAACGACACGTGGAGCATCCATGTTCCCTTGATTAGTTTGTTCAACTTGCAAAGAATCATGTATGTTCTCAAGGCTCAACTACCGAGGGTGAATTGAGTTGCTCGAGAAAAACTCCGGACGGGACTCGGCCGACCTCGTGGAGGCCATCCGTGCTAACCGGTCTCGCCGAAAGTTTTCCTTTCTAGGAATATGTTGGATCCGAAACCGAAGAAGTGCTTTTCGAGTTTTCAGACTTCCGCCAGATAAGATGACATCTTGGTACTAGAGCATTGATACTCTTTCCCCACTTGATTCGCTACTAGTTGAGAATCGCCTTTCACTAATGTCTGCGAATCCCGAGTTTAACGAGCAATTTGCTCGAGTCCCGCCAATAAACCTTCATATTCTCGCCACATTATTGGTGGCAAGAAAATTTAATCGGATAGCGACTTGATGTGTTCGCGATGAGGGATATCAAGACCACTCCACCCCGATCCTTGTAACATCAAGGAACCGTAAAATACATTGTCCACTCGTCGTGGTGTTCGTACTCGGGTCCTTGGGTGGGTTCGAGGTTTGTCCATTCGGCAATGAATTACGCTATTGCCTAGGACTTTATTGTTGTTAAGTGAAATGAAATGGAGATCGAACGCCCTAGCTCGACCGCCCATTTGGCTATTCGTCTCCGATGATTCCTGTTTCAAGGACTTGACCAAGGGGATATCCGTAGAGGTACGACCACTTTGTGGGCCTGAAAGTAGTGCCTTAGCTTCCTTGAAGACATAAGGAGGCCATAGAGCAACTTTTGTACCTGTGGGTATCTTTCCTTTGGTCCATGTAAGACTTCGCTCACGTAATAGACTGGTCGTTGGATATTATTCCTTTCTACAACGAAGACACCGCTAATCGCTGGTGGTGTTGCCGCCACGTAAATTAGCAATGTTTCTCCGATCTCGGAGAAACTAAGACCGGGGTACTCGTAAGGTACTTTTTGAGTTCCTCAAAGGCATCGTTTGCCTCTTTAGTCCACTCAAAACTCCCATGTTTCAGAAGAAGTTTAAAGAAAGGTAATCCTTTTTCCCCTAATCTTGCTATGAAACGGCTTAACGCTGCCATACAACCGGTTAGTTTTTGGACTTCCTTCTTCGTGGTCGGAGGGCGATCCAGTCGATGGCGCAATTTTCTTTGGATTAGCTTCAATACCTCTAAGTAAACTAGGAAACCAAGCGGTTTTCAAATAGAAACTCCGAACACACACTTTTAGGATTTAACTTGAGGTTATGTCTTCTCAAGTTATTAAAAGTTTCTTGTAAGTCGGGAATGTGGTCTTGACAAGATTGGTGGTCTTTACGACGGATCGTCAACATAAGCTTCTAGATTCCGACCGATTTGTGGACTAAAAGTTTTTGCATCAACTTTTGAAAAGTTGCACCAAAGATTTTTGAGACCAAATGGCATCTTAATATAACAGTAAGTACCATATGGGGTGATGAAGGAAGTTTTCTCCTCATCTTCTTTACACATACTAATCTGGTGGTACCCTGAATACGCATCTAAAAAACTTAGTAACTCGCACCGTAAGTAGAGTCTACTAGTTGATCAATACGGGGAAGGGAAAGTCATCCTTCGGACAAGCTTTATTAAGATCTGTAAAGTCGATACACATTCGCCATTTCCCATTATTTTTCCTAACCATTACAGATTAGCAAGCCATTGTGGGTGGTCGACTTCACGAATAAATCCCGCTCGAGAAGCTTGTCAATCTCCGATGGATTGCTTCCTTCCGATCGGTGCAAAACGTCGTAGTTTACGCTTGATCGGTTTTTCTCAGCCGAGAGCAAGCCTGCTCGATCACCTCGGGGACTCTGCATATCGGACGCTTGCCAAGCAAACACGTCTTGATTTGCTCGGAGGAAGGAGACGGCGACTCTTCCTATTTAGGGTCGAGTCTTGCCCGACCCGAATCTTGGGGCGGTTGGATCTGGTTGTCCGACCCATGTGACGACTTATTTGTCCGGAGAAGCGCTTTTGTCGAGTAGTACCTCCTTGGTGCAGTCGGATGGTTTGGCGTCATCTTTGGCTTCGAGTGCTTGACTCGCATGGGAGACGGATTAACCTCTCTCGTGGAAGTTCATCAACCAAGGCAAAGGATTTCGATCGCATCGAAAGCCATTTTCGATCTCCTCGGTGTGATGACTCCTTCGCCCCGGCATTTTCAAACTTTGATAACCGTAATGCGTGGCTATCAAGAATTTTGCTAATGCTGGTCGACCGAGGATTCCGTTGTATGCGGATTCGAAGTTTACTACATCAAACGGGATCTTCTCTGTTCGGAAATTGTCAGGTTTTCCAAACGTCACCAGTAAGGAAACTTGTCCTATCGGTTTAGCGGTAGAACCCGGAACTATGCCATGAAAAGCATATTTCACGTGTTTCACCTTTGACATGGGGACTCGCATTTCTTCTAAAGCTCCTACAAATAATATATTCAAGGAACTACCCCGTCCACTAAGACCCGATTAACTCGACAATTATTAATAGTTGGTTCAACGACGATGGGGAACCTACCGGTCGAGCCGATGGGATGGTGCGATCGTCTTTCTTTGAAGGAAATTGTGGTGTCCGACCACTTCGAGTGCTTGATTACAGCTTGGAGATTCGACGAGGTTGACCTCCGCCCATGGCCTTCAGATGACGTCTGGACTCGATGAAGAAGATCCTCCAAAAATCATGTTGTTGTGTGTTGGGGATCCTGGTACTCCATCTCCTCGTCGCCATCCTTGTCCTTTTTGAGCTCGTTTCTCCATGTTCTCATTCATCGAAATGGTCCTTTACCCGCATAATAATCCTCCGCTTTCTTACGCCAGACACGACAGTCTTGCAGATCATGCCCTCGCTGGCGGTGAAGTGGACACCACTTCTTATTCGTCTCGAATCCTTGGTCGGAACTTTTGCTTTGCTTCGACCAAGCATAGTCCTTCTTGCCCTTCCCCGATCTTATGCGAACGGCGAGGACTTCTTTGTCGTCGGTTCTGCGGTTCTTTTTCTTCTTGAGAGACTTCTTGTTCTTTTTCTCTGCTTGTCCGCATCGGTCAGAATCTTGTCTTCCGATCGATGGCTTCACACCACTCGATTGCTTCACTAGCGATGGCATATTTGTCCGCCATATCAAAAAGCTCAACGGTTGTTCTTGGAGGGTTCATTGCTATGTCCTCCGTGAAACCGCCGATTCCTTAGACTGCTTTTAAAAGCCCGAATAACAGAGGACTCTCGCGACTTCGGTATAGAGTTACGAACCGGTGAACCTCTTGATATATTGACGAAGTCTCATCGAGATCCTGGGATTCTCGTGGAGATCGTCCTCCTTCCTGTATCGTCGACCACTCGAAGTTGGCAATCGAAGATCACAGAGTTGTTCCCAAGTATATATGGATCCGAAGGTAAGTTTAACAACCACGGCCAAGGCGGACCCTTCGAGCACGGTGGGTAAATAGTTGGCCATTACATTCTCATCGCCACCAAAGAGCCACGATAGCGGTGGTATATATTTGGAGAAATTCCAATGGGTTTTGAGTTCCATTGAATTTGTCCAAGTTGGCTTGTCGGGCAAGCTGAGCTAACGCACGACTTGGAGCCGGCGCAGAGAAGGCTCGACAACCCGTGATTGATTCATGGCGTCTTTTACGGGAAGGTCTTTGGATTTGTAATCGGGAGACCGATCCCTAAGATTGGAACGCTGGAACTCCGGTGTCTGCGATCCGGTCGTGAACATTGATATGATGTCCACGATCGCCCACTTGGTTCAATCGATGTCGGAGATCGTTAGGTCCTAGTGGTGGTTCTTCTCGACGCAGATGGGGAGTATCCTCTTGAAATAGCCTTCTCCCTCGTGACTCCTTGGTCGGAATCGCCGAGGAGGTCTTGGTATCGATCGCTCTCTGGTATGACCGTCTTTGTCCCCTCACCGAGGAGGAGCGTTGGGGACGAAGTCCTAGTCGACTTCTGAACCCCTCGTTCTCGTCACGCCTGTTCACGCATGGTCTGCATTGGAGAATTTGGATACCGACCTACGAGTTGTACAAAACTAGGCGTTCTGCTAGAGCGGGATCGAATTATTTAACATGTCTTGAATACGTCGCAAGTTTTACGATTCAGCTAAGGTCTCGGGTGGTTCATCTTGGTCGTGGGTGTCGCTGTCGAACCTTCCCCGACCTTCGGAATTGTTCGATCTGTCGCTCACTCTGGGTGGGGCGGTGCAGCGAGTTAAGCGATTGACGTCGATTAGTTCCGTTGCCTCCGGAAGTTGGTGCTTGACGGCCCGGATCATCTCTAACAACACGTGATGGCGTGGTAGAGAGTGTAGGACCATGCAGGGCATCTTGATCTTCATCTCCGATCGCGTTGACCTCGTGCTTCCAGCATTGATCTTCCGATGAGCTTCCATCATAACTAATGGAGAGCTTGTCAGGGCTTCTGCCAGAATCTTCCACGATGGAGATCGGTCGGAGATGAGCACTTCCTGAGGTCTTCTCAGCCTGATCCGACGAACCGCCGATCGTATGTCGAGTGTGATCATCCCCCATGGCCTCGACCGTGGAGGTTTCATCGACACCGCTATTACGGTGTGGTGACTCTGGAATTGCGTGGCGAAGGAGAGTATCTTTCACCATGATTTCATCAATGGTATAGAGTTTTCGGGTGATGGAGCTGAAATTTCTTCACTGTTTCACGGCCGAGAAGACCGCTTGAAGAGATCCTCGGCATTCGAATCGGTCGGAACGGCCGGTTCTCTGGTTGCGCCACGGTAGTGGCGGCGCATCTTCATCCATCCGTCGACCTCGCTAACGTCGGCGGCGACGGCGAGCCGCGGAGGAGGATGACTGCCATTTTCTTCCATGGCGCGGATACATCCTTCCATGTCGAGGTTGGCGAGTCCGCCAAATCGAACCATTTTCCTCATCCCAAACTCCGGGCATAGTCGCATGAGCGATTGCGAGTTTTTGGCGAGATTTTCTTGGTTAAAAGAAAAATTTCTTCAGAAACTTCGCCTTCTACCCCACTTGACGGCGCTACGGTATCGACGATCGAATCGCCGATCTTACGAAAATAAGCGAGGAAAATGGCGTGGAATATCACGGAATGGAATGGGGGTCGCTCTTTATTGATATGAACTGGATTTACAAGATGTGGCTAAGTACTACCCTGAATTACACTAAATGGAGGAATGCTTAACCGGGCAATCAGACTTAGAATATGAGTCTAAGGCTGATTATCTAGCTTCTAATTCCACCGCTTAGGCTTCTGTGCATATCTTTGCCTTGGCCTTGTTTTGTGTGTCGCCTATCGTCTCCCTTCTTGTCTCTTGTGCTTCACCTTTAAATAACTTCCGAAGAGGTGGCAGTTACTCCTGGAGAAGACGCCCGGTGAAGCGTTCTGTTGGTTTGAACGGTAGAGAAGTTAGCAATGTGCTAACTTCCTTATGATTGCTTGTGAAAAGCTTAACCGTAGGGTGGTTAATAGTCGGTGTCTCGTGGTTGTACCATCGCATGGTTTGGAACATATAACACGTGTTCCATTCATCATACGATAAGAAATACCGGTTCGATAATTTTACGAGCGGTTATCGGTCGGGATTAGGCACAAAGCCTCATCCGACCAGGTACCCATTAAGTAACCTTCGAATACTAACGACCGTGGAGGTCGTCATCTTAGGGTTACGACCATGAAGACGTATGGTCTTTTATTATGCATTTAAAATAATACATAGACGTTTTAATCCTCGTCAGAACCTGAGCCCATCTTTGCCCGAGCCTACTTCAACGAGCCCGACACACTAGAGTGTACGATTTGCTTCATACCGTGGAGGATTGGCATGAAGCAAACGTACACTCAAGTGTGTCAGATCGATTTAAGTAGGAGTGTGTTTCACTGAACGTTTAGGATGAACGCCAAGGAGCGAGCTAGCTAGCTGAATTCAGGCCTCGAGTTAGCTCCTATTCTAACACTCGTAACATTCCAACATATTTAAATGACCAAATTATCCTATACATATGAAATTTCTCCATGCCATTTAAAAAGAAGAATATGCTCAACATATTCATTATAAGAATAACTAAAAACAACATGAAGCTAAGCAAATAAGATTGCTTAATTGCTCTCAGTTGACTAATTACATAAGACATAGTCTTTGCAATCTCAGTCCTCTGTCAAAATCTCTTCACCAGTCAATTTTGATAATTACAAAACAGATCTTGAGCTCAAACTACAACTTTCTCATATGCCAAGTTATCTCAGAGTAGCAGTTAAACTTTCAGTCAACAGATTACAATTTAACTATCTTAGTGAAATCAAATCACCAAAACAACACATAAAGCATTCTGTAAACAGAACATCTGCTCATATGCCTTCAAGATAATTCATAAATTTATATCAACAATAAGCCTAATTGACAAATTGAGAATAGAAATGCAAATATCTCACAGAAGATCAATCAGATCACATAACATACAAATGTAATCTTAATTCAAATTTATAAGCGAAAATGAGAAAGTATAAATGCTACTAATTATAATCGACCATATAAAGCAATATGACAATATGATTAAGCTCAAGTATGTTTCTAATTATCTATTTGATTTCAGATTTCGACTATCATCACAGAGTATCAACCGAACCCATCACAGAGCAAGGGAGGGAGCGGGATAGAGCGAGTAGAGTGGATTACCAGAGGAGGTGCGAGGGAGTCTGGGAGGAGGTCTTTGAGCCAAGACGAGGAGGAGCAGTGTGACAGCCGAGAGGAGGATGGCGATGCTCGTCGGGCCGAGTCTGAGCAGGAGGCGGTCGTCAGTTGGCCGAGTCGGAGGAGGCCGTCGTCGGAGGAGGAGGCGATCGCTCGTCAGCCGAGTCGGAGCGAGGAGGCACCGATCGTCGGGCTCGAGTTGGAGCAGGGAGGCGGCGGTCGTCGGCCGAGTCGAGCAGGAGGCGGTGAGCCCTAGAGGAGGCGAACGAGCGCGTGAGAGCTTAAGGGGCGCGGGAGTAGTGGAAGTGACGAGCAAGAGCAAATACCCTAGCAGTTCCCTCCTTATAAAAAGGCTATCAACCGTCTGTGATACGTCATATCACAGACGGTTCTTAATAAAAACCGTATGTGATACACCATATCACAGACGGTTCTTAATAAAAACCGTCTGTGATATGGGACATATCACAGATGGTTCTTAGTAAGAACCGTCTGTGATGCCTTGTCACAGACGGTTCTATTATAGAACCGTCTGTGATAGCCTGAAAAACCCGGTGACAATCTGTAATATCCTGACAAAACCTGGTGACAAGTGATTGTCAAGTCTATATGAACCTGGTGACAAGTATGATGATAAGTTCATAACACATTTGACTTCAAAAATTCATATCTAATTCAACTCAACTCCAAATGAAGTGAAACCAATTTTGATACTCCACATTACAATGAACGTCCACATTGACATCAATGTCAAAGATGACAAGTCCATAACACATTAACACATGACAATTTCACGTTGACATCAAAATATATGAGATATTACAAGTCCATAACACATGATGTTATGGAATAAATTAATTGCAATGGAGTAAATTCTTAATTAAAATATAGCCCTTCATGATGATCGATGCGCATATAGCTAACTTCCTCACTGGGTTCTTCCTCGAGCCTGATGCCATTTCTGAAAGGAGGCAACTCGTCAAATTGATTGTATTCTTTCTCGTCCACTACATTCTCAACTCCAACAATCCTCCTTTTTCCATGAAGAACTACGTGGCGCTTCTTATTTGCCGGGTCGGTTACATAGAAGATTTGAACAACTTGGTTAGCTAGTACAAATGGTTCATCTTTGTATCCGACACGTTCGAGGTCCACGGTAGTGATGCCGTACTTGTCGATCTTCACCTGTGGGAGATGGACCCAACGGCACCGAAATAGGGGGATCTTAAAAAACACGTAGTCGAGCTCCCATATCTCCTCTATTTGACCATAGTAGGAGCTCCTCAGCCCATCGGTACTGAATGCATCTATGCGGATACCGCTGTTCTGGACTGTACTATTCCTATCCTGAGTTGCTATATAAAATGTGTACCCATTTATGTCGTATCCTTGCCATGTGACAATTGTAAATTGTGGCCTTTGTGCCAACCATAGCAGCGTATCATCACTTGATGACCTCCCAGTGATTCGCACCTTTAACCATTCGTTGAACCGACGGTTGTGCTCTCTCGTGATCCAAACCTCCGACTGGTCTGGATTCTGTTGGCATACCATGTCTTTGTGCTCGTCGATATACGGGGACACTTGGGTCATGTGTTGCAAGACCGTGAAATGCGCTTGAGCGTACGTATTCAGATCGGAAGTGATTGATTTCCTTTCGATGGTCCCGATACCATCTAGTCTCCCCTCATGGCGAGATAGAGGAACACCTATCGGTTCCACCTGAGCCATGTAGTCAACGCAGAACTCAATGACCTCTTCGGTTGCATAACCTTCGATGATGCTGCCCTCCGGTCGAGATCGATTCCGTACGTAGGACTTGAGAATTCCCATGTACCTCTCGAACGAGTACATATGACGTAGGAATACAGGGCCGCATATCTTTATCTCTTTCACAAGGTGAACAATGAGATGGACCATGATATCGAAAAATGACGGAGGGAAATACATCTCAAGATGACATAGAGTCATCACCACCACGGCCTACAGAGCATCTAGTCCTTGGGGATCGATGACCTTCTGAGCAATTGAGTTGAAGAAATAACACATCCTTAAGATTGCCACTCCGACCTTGTTTGGCAAGATACTCCTAATTGCAACAGGAAGCATTTGTGTCATCAGCACATGACAATCATGAGACTTCATACCAATTAATTTTAAATCTTGCATAGAAACAAGTTTCTTAATGTTAGCAGAGTAACTAGATGGGACTTTCACACCATGCAAGCTCTGGCACAGTTCATTTCTCTCGGCCTTAGACAGAGTGTAGCAAGCTGGGGGAAGGCACGTTCGTTTTGTATTGGTCTCTTTCGGTCCTTATATTCATATCAACCAAGTCATGCCGAGCGTTTACACCATCCTTTGTTTTGCCACTAATATTCAGTAAGAGACCAATCAAGCTATCACATACATTCTTCTCTATGTGCATGACGTCGATGCAGTGGCAACTTCTAAGTGCTCCCAATAAGGCAAGTCCCAAAAAATTGACCGCTTCTTCTAGATGTTTTTCTGACGGGTTCTTAATCTACGTCCATTCCTAAGCACAATATCGATATCTTTAACCATATCATAGACATCTTTCCCTCTAAAAGCCCTTGGAGCTGAACCGCCCTCCTTATTTCCATCGAATTGTTTCTTTATCTTGCGGTATGGGTGACTCCTGGGAAGAAACCTCTGATGGCGATATATACGCTTTTCTTGCGAGTTGTTCAAACCATACACTCCTTTGTAGCATCTAGCGGTGCTGAGCAGTGCTTTGGCTCCTTTTGTCTTGAAGCTTTGACGGGTTACCAAGGGTAGGAAAATCATTGATGGTGCAGAACAACATGGCGCGTAAAGTGAAGTTCACTCGTTTGTACGCATCCCATATCTGTACCCCTTTATTCCACAGTGTCACAAGATCTTCCAGCAATGGTGCTAGGTACACATCAATATCATTCCCGGTTGCTTGGCCCTTGGATAAGTAGTGACATCAAAATGTACTTCCGCTTCATACGACCAAGGAGGAAGGTTGTACATACATAGATTCACGGGCCGGTGCTATATCGGTACGCTCATGTTACCGAAAGGATTCATTCCATCTGTACTCAACCCTAACCTTATGTTCCTCGGTTCCACACCGAACTCTTCGAAGCTCCGATCGAAGTTTCTCCACTAGGCAGAATCAGCAGGATGTCTTAGCTTTCCATCTTTTTTACGCTCCTCCGAGTGCCAGCGCACCAATCTTACCTCCTTTGGGTTCACAAATAAACGCTTCAAACGTGGGATCACAGGCAGATACCACAACATCTTAGCAGGAGGTCCTTGCTTTACCTTAGTAGTATTCTGACATTTGTATCGGGACGTTTTGCACACGGGACATACATGCATGTCTGCATACTCTTTACGGTAGAGGATACAATCGTTCGGACATGTATGTATTCTTCCTACTTCCATTCCCAATGGACAAAGAACCTTCTTTGCTTGGTAGGTGGTGCTGGGCAACACATTTCCCTCCAGAAGGATGTCTGCTAGGAGACCTAACAACATCGTGAAACTCTTGTCGGACCAACCATTGCTTGCCTTCAATTTAAGCAGTTCAATCACGATTGACAACCTTGTGTATTCCGGCTTGCAGCCAAGGAACAAAGGTCTCACCGAGTCCTCCATTAAGCCCTCGAATTTACAAAACTCTCTCTCATTGTAGTTCTCTTCTACATCGCGTAGCATCTGATCCAGATTGTCATCATGCGACCTATCATCATCAAAAGCATAGTCCACATCCGGCACATCGTTGACTTCCTCGGCAATGTCGTCATTATTAACTTTTGGTATAATCTGCTCTTCATCGTGACTGGTCCAACATGTATACCCTTTTTTGAAACCCCTTCGAATCAAGTGCGCTTCGATCTGCGCTGAGTTGTTAAACATCTTCAGATTACCGCAATCAATGCATGGACAGTACATAAAATTTATCCCCTTCTTCATTCTTCAACATATCCTGCTCGGCGGCTCTTCTAATAGCAACCACGCCATTAATGTACTCTTGACTCACACGGTTCACACCGTACATCCAGTTTCGGTCCATCTACGTTATGCATGTAACAAATTAGTGTCAAATTAGATTAATAAACGACAAGTACGTACTCTTCCTATTTACCAAACATACGTAAATTGATTAGTGATTAGTTTATAGCAAATATAAAGGGTTATAGATCGATACCATCAGAGCTCACGTAGAAAATACCAAATATCTCTCGAGAATCCTCTCCTTCTCCTCCCTTCCTCCTCTCCTTCTCCTCCCTTCCCTCTTTGTCGGCGGTGCAATGGGCTTCATATTTACCAAACATACTTAAATTGATTAGCGATTAATTTATAGCAAACATAAAGGGTTATAGATTGTTACCCTCGGAGCTCACGATGAAAATACCTAATATCTCTCGAGAATCCTCGCCTTCTCCTCCCTTCCCTCTCTGTCGGTGGCGCAATGGGCTTCCTATTTACCAAACATACTTAAATTGATTAGCGATTAATTTATAGCAACATAAGAGCATCTCCAGTGTATTGAACCGATGCCGATTCAAAGAGATGCCACGTAAGCATTCAAAGAACTATACATTTTTCCTCCAATGTATTTATCCGATTCTTACTCTTAAGTGGGACCGACATCTTATTAAAAAAATCAAAAAAGAAATAAAATCTCTCTCAACTGCTCTCTCTCTCTCTCTCCATTTCCTTCCCCCTCACGGAACTTAATGCGCGCATATGCTAACCACCCAATGAAAAATATTATTCTATTCACTTGCATCCATATGCAAAGTTTGCATCGGTTCCTAGAGTTTTGCTTCGGAATCGGCAGCTTCCAACGTGTGGAATCGGTTCCTAGTATTAAATCTAGCCATTTGAACCGGCTTATAAGCACGTACATTGCAGATGCTCTAAAGGGTTGTAAATTGTTACCCTCGGAGCTCCCTTTCTCCTCCTCCTCCCTTCCCTCTCTCGTGGCCAAGCGCGATGGCGTTTACAGTGACGGCTCAAATGGGAATGAGCAGGGGTCTGGTCCATCTATTTGTAGTGCGAGGATATCACAGACGGTTCTTCTTATAAACCGTCTGTGATATACAACTATCACCGACGGTTTTTAAATAGAACCGTCGGTGATAGTTCACAGACGGTCTGTGTTTAAAACCGTCTGTGATACTAGAGATTATCATAGACGGTTCATTAATAGAACCGTCTGGGAACTATCACAGACGGTTCTATTAATGAACTGTCTCTTGTACCTGACGGTTCATTAATAGAAGCAAATGCGTGATAGTTCGAGCGGTTCTATTAATGAACAAATGCGTGATAGATGCCTATCACAGACGGTTATTAATAAGAACCGTCTGTGATAGGCTGGTACTAGGCCCAGACAGACTCAACATAGACGGTTTCTTTTGAACCGTTTGTGATAATTCCATCACAGACAGTTCTAAAGAAACCGTCTATGATGAAACGTCTTCTATAGCTTGCTTTGTAGTAGTGATTTAAGTATACTGAAAATGATAAAGAGGAATAATATGTTTGTTTAAGTGGTATATTAAAAGTGGACCACTTCTAATATACCACTTAAACAAACATACCGGTTCTCCGGCATGTTGTACGGGCTCTGGACCTGGAAGTTGGTGTCGGTGAGGTCCATCTTCACGAACGCCGCGAGCGGGTTCGCGCCGCCGCAGCCGACGCATGCACCGTGCCCAGAGCCAACACGGTGGTGATCGCAACAAGCAGGAGAAGCAGCGAACTAGGCTGCAGAGAAGCCATCACAACTCGCAAGATGCTAGCTAGCTAATACTTAGTAGGATGTAATAGTCTGGTTTAATTGAGATTTGGAGCGCAAGTTTATGGGTGTATTATTGCTAGGCAATCATGGCACGTTTAAATAGGGCTTAATTAGAACAACGATTGGTAGCTTGCGCTCACTTGTCGATTGGAGTAGTAGTCTAGATCAGGGATCAAATTCCCGGCCGGTAACCGGGATTAGAAATCCCGACCGGTTTTCTCGGTTTTTTCAAATTCAAATTCAAATTCTAAATTTTGAATTTTGGATGGTTTTTAATCAAATTTTAGCGAATTTATATAGGAAAAGCCGTGTAGGACGATGTCGGCGATTCTGGTCACGCAGACGGCGTATGATCCATCCGGTTCGGTTACATGAACCTTGGTCCAGATATCCTCCGAATATAAATGAAAGGAAATTTACAGCGAAGGCAGAAGGCCACGTCATTTTTTTTGTAGCCGTCCGATGGTCTTTCGCTTTTTTTCTACGCCCTTTGATCCTTCGCGTGGCCGAATGCGCAGCGCAGCCCTCTCCACACGCGGGCCCCACGCACGACGCTCCTTCGCGTGCAGTTTTTTTGCTGGCGTGGCTTCGGTTCCTGTTCTCGTTCTCACGGGCCCAACGGGCCGTGACTCGCGCGCACGGCGTGCAAGCGCGCCACAGTCCTGCTAGTTGCAACTGAACGCACGAGTTTTGCCGATTCCTACTTGAATTGAACTTATGTGTGATTCCTATGTTCCAAAAGGTTCATTAAAGAGGACTGAAGCTCACTTGGTATGAGTGGTCGTCGAGTCCTCTGCCTGCCCACGATCGACTCCGTTCGGCGTGCGTGCTCATTTTCTCTTTAAGGCTGCTCCTAGTGCTTCACCCTAGTTGGTATCTTAAGCCTGCCATGTAGGCAAAATGATGATGTGGCACCATAGTTAATGAAGAGAGAGGGTACTCTAGTATCTAATGTGGATACCGGTTCGGTCTTGAAATCCAACACATAAAACTTGTTGTGATCGATCACGTGCATTGGGAAGATCATGCATGTATTGCTTTAGTATATGCCACAAATAAGCCACAATGCTCAAATAGTAGTAAAGATCATGCATGTAATTAAATAAAATAGCCTAAGATACTACACCATAAGAAACCATGCATTAGAAAGATAACATCATAACACTCCTCATGCACTAAAGGAACTGCACTAAGATATTGCCCATCGAAAGCAGCTTAAGCTAGATAGTCATCTGGCCACAAAAAAAAAGAAGTTCCTTAAAACTTTGGGAAATTTTTATAAACGCCACTGCTAAGTGCTCGTATAAGAGAATTGCCATCGCTCATTTCGATATTCGAAAGATGCCATTGCGGGCATCTTTTTCTCATAGAAATACCACCGATCTACATATTTCACAAATATTGACGTTATTGCCCCCGTCTTCTTCCCATGTCACCCTCGCTCCTCCTTCTTTCTCCCCGCACATCTCCGATGGCTGCCGCCGCCGCGGGAGCCCTGAGCCCGCCATGGATCCCAACGGGGACGGCACCTTCCACCGCAGCGAGGCCATCTTCGCCGTCCAGGATGCCGACCAGTACTACAGCGACGACAACGACTATGACGACCTCTACAATGACGCGTCAATGTCGGGACGACTTCCTCCACTCCCACCGCCGGCCCGGCCCCCAGCGATTGCCTCTCCCCAGCGGCGGCATCAACCTTCTCCTCGGCTCGACCTCCTTGTCCTCACCCTTCTTCTTCTCGCTCTCCTCTTCCTCCTCGGTCGGGGCGGCGGCCGCGAACGGCTCGGGCTGCGGTGGGAGCGGGCTCCTCGTCGGAGTCACAGGCGGGTCCGTGGAGCGGGTGGCAGCGCGGAGGCGGTCGAGAAGGCACCAAGGGTTCGGCTTCATCTCTCCGAGGCGGCGGCGAGACCTCTTCGTGCACGATCCTCCAAGTCCGACGACTTCGACTCAGGATGCCGACCTTCCCGACCGCCCTGCGGCAGCAAAGAATGGTGGCGAGGCAGGAGAGGCGAGGGAGGCTGCTTCTTTATTGCGATTCTTGGTGTGGCGCTTTCTTTGCGGAGGGTTGAACGTCGACTCCTACTCCTCTGGCTAGATCTCGGTGTTGCGGAGGCGGCGGCACACCGCTGGCCACTCGGAGGTCGAGGAGGTGTCGGGAGATGGGGACGGGTTGGCGGTCGGGAATGGGGCGGGCGAGTGCGACTCGGGGATGTCGACCTTACATTGCCCTGTGGCAAGCAGCATGGAGGCGAGGAGCAAAGGGAGCTCATTGTTGTTGCGATTCTTGACAGCGCCGCTCTTGTGGAGGGTTGATGTTGCTGCTTGGGAGGAGAAGGGGGAAGGAGCCGTGTCCACCAAGGCCAGCAGGCGACACCGTGTGAGGAGAAGAGGCGAGGGAGATCGCGTGGAGAAGATAGGGCAATTTGGTCTATACTGACAAAATACGTATACTAGTGGCATTTGTAGGATCTTCCAAGCTTTGCAATCGTATCTTTCAAATATCGAAATAAGCGATGATAATTCTCTGATACGAGCACTTAGCAGTGGCGTTTATCAAAAATTTCCCTAAAACTTTTGGTAGCAACTAAAGGTCTATTGCCCCTCGTTTGCGCCGGTGTGAGGGCAAGCTTTATTTTGGCCCAGGCCGTATGCTTTTTATGTGCTAGTGGGCCATGAGCTAGCTCGTGGGCCTTTCCCACTCTACTACTACCAAGGAAAACGGTAGTGAATTGCATTCCTCCCGAGTCAACTAAACCCTAAACCCCCGCACGCTCTCGCCGCCCCAGCGCCCCGCCGCCCCGCCGCCGGCGACCACGGAAACCACCATGGCAGCGGCCGCCGCGGAGGGCTCCATCGACCGCAAGCTCTCTTCTCTCCTGGAGGAGGCGCGACCGAGCGCCGCTGCCCTCCGCGCCACCGGGGAGGCTGCGGATGCCGTGGCCGACCTCATCAAGGGGGTCCCGCCGCAGCTGGCGGCGCCAGAGACCGCCTCGGGGTTCGTGAGGGACCTGGGGCTGGGTGCCGAGAATCTGGCGTTCACTTTCCGGCCGCCGGAGGTGGTGCGGATCGCCGGGAGCCACGCGGCCGGCGCGGTCGCTAGGCCCGACGTTGCCGCCGATCTCCTCGTCCGCTTGCCCAAGGTATGCAGCGTTTTCCATGCAATTGTTTCCTTGGTTTTTATTTTTCAAATGTTGCTTTAGATGCCACCAATTTTCTTCCTTCAAAATCATTTCGCGGTACTTGATTGACAAAATTTCAACAGGAGCTGCTCAGCTATGCTAGCTAGATTGTTCAATCAATCCTGTCAACTTTATTTCTTGCTAGTTCACAAAATTACAAGTACAACAGGGGCTTATCTATCCAGAATCAGGTCCTTGTGTCAATCTAATGGAAGATTTTCGTAATTGTCTTGTTATCAACAAATTTCACTCCGCTTCTTGATTTTGTTAAATGTTGCATGCCCGATGTGAACTGGGATCTAGTTGGTACCTTTACAAGCTTTTGATTATCATGTCACTGGTCATGGGGTACTTTTCAGTGATTTATTTTCTGCTGATTTTATATAGGAATGCTTCCATGAAAAGGATTTCCTGAATCACCGGTACCATGCAAAGAGGTGTCTTTACCTCTGTGTCATTAAGAAGAGCTTGAGCTCTTCTCCATTAATACGCAAGGTTTCATGGTCTACCTTCCAAGATGAGGCACGAAAGCCTGTCCTTCATGTACATACAGGTTGTGCTATCAAGTTACTTCTTTTTTTCACCTCATTTTGCATTCGAAGTTGATGCTCGTGCATGTAAGTAGCGATTTAGTCATTACCTTTTGTTCTCATTTTTCAATTCTTTCATTGGTGCAGCAACAGGAATTGCAGAACTTCCTGGGTTCTATGTCAGGATAATCCCGACCGCGAGCTCTTTGTTCAATGTTTCAAAGATGAATTTATCAACAAGAAATAATGTCCGCGCATATACAAAAGGTATTGTGCCTTCTTTAGAATGGTTCTATTCCATACTTTTGGCCTTTAATGTAGGAATATAGTCTTTTTTAAGATTTTTTTTTTGGCTGATCATATTTACATTGCAGATGGCATAAACCTACCCACACCAAAGTACAATAGTAGCATATTGGAGGATATGTTTTTGGAGGAGAATGCAGAATTTATCAGCAGTGCCTTTGCAGATTGGAAATCCTTGCAAGAGGCATTGGTTATACTAAAAGTACGCAGTTCATCCTTAATTCTTGTGCTTTTATACTTATAAAAAAGAAAGGATTAAATGTCGAGCTGCGGCCCCTTTAACAATTATCTTATAAAGGAAACTTTTATATTTGACAATGCAGAAGGGCTGTTGTACTTATTCTTTTTTCCCCCCTGGAAGGCAATCTAATAATTAGTTCCAAATGCAGGTTTGGGCACGTCAGAGAACTTCAATATATACACATGATTGCCTCAATGGATACTTAATATCTACCATCCTCGTGTTTCTTACTATGGACTCTGGAGGAAGCATAATTAATAGATCAATGACCACAAGACAAATTTTCCGTGTTGTAATCAATTTTTTGGGTACACCCAAGCAACAGAAAATTGGTGTTTTATAAACTTTTACCAATGTTTACCATATTGAAGCATCTCTGTGTTCTTTTAGCAACTTCGAAGATGTGGACGAAGGGCTTGGTGATTCAGCCAATGAAGAAGCGTACGATAACCAAAGAGGTCTGTAGGTCTGTCAACCTGCTGCATGTAATATATAGCTGGGTGCGATCAGAAATATTTTAGTGTTTATATCAGCTTCCGTGGAGTAAATGGAATAATATGTTCCGTACAAAATCACAATTTCTCCATAAAGTACTTTGCCCTAGTGTGAACATGGTATGAACAAATTGGCATCTCATACTTAGTTATGCTTAGCTGGTTTATACTACACCATGGGTACCCGGTGCACCTGTGCCTGGAATCTAGTAATGAGGATACCTAGTATAGTTTCTTGGTGCATGACACATAATTCTGGATTCAACTTCCGCACAAAGTGCTAATGATTCCTGCAGTAATATTAAATAGTTCAATTATCCTTTTCATGTTTATGATCTTCTGATCAGATGAATTGTTCAGGACATTGCTCATTTCCTGAAAACATTTGATGTTGCCATATCTGATGTATCTGGCCACGTAAATCTGGCATTTCGGATGACAAAGTCGGCTTTTTCAGAGGTACGTGTGATTATGAAAGTACTCTATGACCACCAGTTCCTTTTACACTCAGCTTCTTTTTCTCTTTGTTTTTCACATCCCATGCGTATCTACTCACATGCACAACCTTGTGGTATGATCCAACCATCTGTCATGGTCGTGGGCCATGCAAGGCGCGCGGAAGGAAAGCCAATCAGGATCAGGCTGATTGATCCTATTATCTTTAGTTTACTTATTGTTGGATTAGTTTCCCTTTGTTAGGATCACATCTTATCTTTCCTATTTGCTAGCAAAGGTTGTTAGGAGACCAACCATATAAGGTGGCCGACTGCTATTGATGAAGGCAAGCAAAGATTAAGCAAATTATCCTACCCCTCCCTAACGTCTCCCTCTATCTCTATCCCTGCCGAAGGCTTCTTCTTCCTCTGTCCTCTTGCCGTACCAATCTATCTTCTTCAATCTCTACCCCAACTAGCCCTCCCAAAAATCAGTCCATAACACCATCCCTGGCAGAAGTTTAGTTTAGTTGTTTTGACTCTTTGGGGCTGTTTGGTTCATGGCCCCAATGAACCAAACCAAAATTTGGCCTGGCCAAAACATGGGCAAAGCCAAAATTTGGCGAAAAGAACGTTATTTGGATTGCAGCCAAGCCAAATTTTGGTGAGCAATTTCCTCGTACTCGGATAGTCGGATTGCCTGTGTGCGACATTGGATTTTGTTCGTGTTACCAGATTTTTGTTGGCACTACCAAATATTGGTAGGAAACCAAACCATAGCCAATTTTCATTGGTGTTACCAAAATTTGGTTTGGTTTACGTTGGTAACAAACCAAACAAAGTCTTTATGTTCAGAATATGCACTCCACATTTGTAATCAAGCTTGCAAATTTCTTTTGAGTTGAACTATTATATCTCCACCTTATTCTAATGATCTTTTGTGTTCAGCTTCAAGATGAGGCAGCTTGCACACTTAATTGCCTTGATAAATGCAGAGATGGTGGATTTGAAGAGCTTTTTATGACCAAGGTTGATTTTGGTGCTAAGTTTGATTCATGTTTGAGGTATGTTGAATTAAACAAATTATGATGCATCACTTTCGTGCATATGCACTTCAATTGGAACTGGAACCTCTAGCCAAGAGAGCAGTGCAGCACATGCTGAGCCTGAGACTATCTAGTTACATTGTGCTTGCGCATGCGTGTGTGTGATTTTGGAAGACAGTGATAATCATTCATTTCATATATCCAATTCCAAAACTCCACTCAGTCCAATTTGCACATTTTCAGAATGTCATTGAGCTAATTTTCCCTTACGAGCATAATTCCCAGATTAGAGACTTCTTCGTTAGCTTGCAAGCTATGAAATTCCAGTTACCTAAACAATCCTAAGTAAAGATGGAAGCTAAGGGCATGCTTGGTTCCTTTGCTCACCCTTGCCTAACCTTGCTTAGCAAGGTTAGTGGGAAGGGATGCATGTTTGGTTCCCTTGCCTAGCCTGACTTTTGGTCAAGGTAAGCAAAGATTTCCTTGCTTTTGATGGGGATCCAAATTGGCTCCCCTCCACTACCAAGGGATCAAGGGTTGCCCTGCCCACGAGCTAGGCTAGGCGGCTAGCCAAAGAACCAAACATGCCCTAAGAAGCTGATCAAGTTCTCACTTGATATTGGTTGCTGTCACTGTCAGGATAAAGCTGAAGGGGAACTCTAAAGTTACTGCATTAAACTTTTGCTTGGATGATGAATCTTGGAGAGTACTTGAAAAAGATGTTCAGTGCTTGCTGCAACAAGGACTTACAGACAGAACAAAGATGATCCGCGTCCTGTGGAGAAGCACACCTTCTGAATGGAATATAATGGATGTATGTAACATAAGTATAAATGACCACTCTTTCTTTGCATTTCAATCCATTGACAAGCATACCTTTATAGGGTTTCTCAGAATTTGGTAGCAGTCCTCTGCTTGTTGGCATAATGCTTAGCTCATTGGAAAAGAGTTTCCGTCTTGTCGATATTGGTGCAAACCCTGAGAATGGTGATGAGGTATTTTTACTTTTATAGATTATGAAACAATGATCAACTATAATTACTGCGATCTAACAGACTCATATGCATTGCTCTTGTATCCCAAGGCTGTTAAATTCAGGAAATTTTGGGGAAAGAAAGCTGAACTTAGGAGATTTAAAGATGGAACAATTGCTGAAAGCACAGGTAACTTTTGCATTGTATGTTCACTCATTGCCTGTGAAGAGCATGCATAAATTGAATAAATACAGTTCTTTAAGGATGCTCCTTTCTAAACTGCAGTGTGGGAATGTGAGTCTTGGGAGAAGCACACAATTATCAAAAGAATTGCTGATTATGTGCTTACCAAGCATTTGTCGTTGCAGAAGGAAGATTTGATTCATGTTGTTGATCAGCTTGACTTTTGCCTCCTGGTTGGTGGCCAAGGTAAGTTTCTGAGATTTCTATCTGGTGATTTAGATGTCCTTGGCTGTGGGCTTAATTAGAATTATGCAGATCCAGTCTCATCTTCTGGAGCTTTGTTCGAAGCCTTTGATACTTTAGCTAAGGCGCTGCGTCTATTGGACGATGTTCCTCTTAAAATATCCACCGTGCAACCTCTAGACTCAGGTTGGACAGAGCATTTTTTAATTCTTTTTATATCCTGTTTATTTTATTTTTCACTAATTTCCTCATCGGATGTGACATTTTCTTATATTTCACTTTTGCTTATGCCAGCTTTTAGACACACATCTGTGTTTCCTCCTGAACCTCATCCGTTGGCATATGAAAATAGTTCTTCTCAGAGGCTGCCGAACTTTACAGCAACTTGCATTCAATCTTTAGAAGTCATGATTCAGGTAACCATATAACCTCTTTTGAGTTGTGTTATATCACTATGGGATAATATTACTCTTTTGAGTTTTGTTATATCAGAACTTGCGTTGGACTTGCTTGATTGCTCACTAACATGCATATCATGTTTTGTATCTGTTAGTTAGCCAGTCTTCATTGTGGGAATTTTCTTCACAAACTTCTTCCCTTTTCCTCTTCATTTCAATAACAGCTAGAGGGATCTGGTAACTGGCCCTTGGATCCTGTAGCCATGGAGAAGACAAAGTCTGCATTTCTTTTAAGAATTGGTGAAAGGTATGTGAGAGGATTTAAGAAAATTTTGATTGCTTAAATTCTGTTTGCACTCCATTGACTCAATCTTGTGTTAATTCAGCCTGGAGGATCGAGGAATGGTTGTTACAGCCAATGAAGATGAGGTCAATGTTCTTACATCTGGATATTCGTTTTTGCTCAAAATATTTCATGAAAGAGGTTTGCTGTTACCAAAGCAAGGTTAGCTTCTCATTATATATGCAAGTAATTTTTTATATTTGCTAGCTGGCTTCTGCATAAAAAATCACGAAGTTCTATAATTTTATTTCGCTGTCTCACAGCTGGAGATGGTAACACACAACATGCTCCATCAGAAGACAAGGAGCTCTTTCTGCGGAGTCAGCACTCAAGTATGATCAATGGTCTGCATGGCCGTTACCAGGTGTATGGGCCGGTAGTCAGGTAACTGTCAAGGTTTCAAAGGTTGTTAGTTAAACACCTCGTACCTTAAAATATAAGTTATACTAACGGTATGCTTGCATATAATCTTCGTTTCAAAGGCTAGCAAAAAGATGGATTTCTGCACATCTATTTTCTTCATTTATCTCAGAGGAGGCAGTTGAATTGGTGGTTGCCTACCTATTTTTGAAGCCATTTCCGTTCCATGCCCCTTCTTCACGGGTTGTTGGATTTCTTAGGTACAACTCTGGAACCTTTCATACAATCTCCTATTTACTATTATCATTAAGAACAGACAGATTACCAGCAATCCTACCAGCTATCTAAGCCATGTCTTGATTGCAGCACAAAGTTTGTCTAGTAGTCCTGACTTCTGAACAAGGTTCAAGAAGGCGCTAGTTGGGCAGTGGCCTGACGCCTAGGTGGCCGACTAGCTGCAGTGTAGCGCAGTGCAGAGGCTATAGAGCAAAACAAAATTCACAAATGATACTATTCTTAATGGGCTTAAAATAAATCCATCAGCCCTCTCAGCCAACCGGCAGGCCCAACCCGAGGTGCTATGCTCGTATCCTCTACGAGGCGTGCTCGCTCTCCTCACAATTCTCTCTCCCTCACGGCGCAACTCTCTCTCTCTCTCTCAGTCGCCTGCACGGCCCTCTCACTCTCCTTCTCCGGGCGTGAGGGAGCGTAGGCGAGGCGAAGGCGGCCGGCGGTGAAGAGGGGCGAGGTCCAGAGCGGCGGCGACATGAGTCTACGACCTAGCGGCGACGGCAATTAAGGTGCCAGATCCTCTGCCCCCTCTCCTTCCCTCTTCCTCTCCCTCCTCGCCGAGGTCGATTCGTAGGCGGCGAGGTCGATGAACCACTATGGAATGGTTGGAACCTGCCTCGCCTAGCGCCGCCGAGCATCGTCTTGGACCGGCTTTGACCGCCTAGCCAGTCCTAGGTGGCCCGCCCGCCTAGCCTGCCGACTTCGGTGAAGCCGCGGCGGCAGGGCTCCGCCAACCGCCTAGGCGGCGCCTAGAGGTGATTTCTTGAACCTTGCTTCTGAATAAGTATGGAAGAAAACAAAATCCCATAATCATCCAATGAAAACACACAATAATTTTCTTTTTTCAAAGATCCATTTCAAACGATGTCTTCGGTCTACAATTAAATCTGCGTATAGCAGAGTAATATAAATGTTTTGATAGAGGAAAAACATGTTCTATTTTCTCCATATAAATGTGGTTGAGCATCAGACGTTGAGATACGTGTTGAAAAAATGACCTATTACTGGTTATAACTGCTCCAGGATAATAGAACCATTACCACTAGTTTCTTATAACTAATTATAGCAGGGCATGTACAATGCAAGATGCTTTTATATGGGTGCTTAAAGAGAGAATATATCCATCCTCAAACACCCATGTAAAGAGTCATCTCTAATGCAACCACCTCGTTGTAGATGCTTAGATGGTTGTATTCTTGTATTGCCTATTAATTAGAGTTAGTTATATACTTATATGCATAGGCACCTGTTAAGCACCAGTGCCTACTCAAGCATTGATACTACAAAATTAACACCTTATCTGACCTACCTAGCAGGAAAAAACCAGTTTTCTTTTGCTAAGCACCTCTCCAAGCACCTGCCTTGTACATGCCCTTATAAGCTCATGAAGTTATTAGTTATCTTGATGAGTTTCAGTACTACCCCCTCCCTCCTATTTCACTAGTTGGTCATACTTTTTATCAGTCCCACAAGCCCATGAAAGCTGTACAAGTTCTCATCTGACCAATTATTACAAAATGACAGGTTCTTGCGATTGCTATCCAGTTTTGACTGGACCTTTTCACCCATGGTCATCGACATAAATAACGACTTCAACCTGAAGGATGAGAAGGAGATCAACGTTAGTTCTCTCTTTTTCTGTTTTGATTTTGAATTATCTCTAGCATACTGACGGATACAACTGCAGGAAAACTTTATGCTGAGTAGAAAATATTATGAGCAAAATCCTCAAGATATAGAGCCTGCAATGTTTCTCGCTACATCGTATGATAAAGCATCTGAAGCTTGGACAAAACATTCACCAAGCAAGTCGGTAGGTGATTTTCTTTTTGTATAGCCGAAAAGATGGTTACAGATGTGGAACTCAAGTATACACTAAAGATCAACCAGGGAAGTAGGAATGTCGAAAGGATGCAGATATATTTTCATTTCTTGTACACCAATGAATTATTTCTCCCTGTTGTGGTACTGAGTTTTGTCTTGCAATATGATAGAATTACACTCGTTTTCAATATGTTTATCTATTTCATTTGTTCACCTCCTGTTCATTTTATAAACCATAGGTTCTTAAACGGGTGGCTTCTTATGCTAAAAGCAGCGCAGAACTTTTAACAAATCTTATACTTCATGGCCAATCAGGCCAATATACATGGGAGGTAAGATTTCTTTGTCATCACTTGATTGGTTCTTCTATCCCCTTCAGTTTTCTCACTCTGTACTGCTTTCATTTACTGTAGTGCCTCTTCCGAACACCTTTAAGCAATTATGATGCTGTTGTTCTCCTCCATCAAGAGAAGCTTTGTCGCCCTCACCATGTACTTTTCCCTGCTGAGACTCCTAATGGTTAGTTCACTTATTCTAGTTCATCAGCATCGATTTGATCTGATCCTTTTCTTAAGCTAATAGCATAGGCATATTTTTTTTTCTTCTTCCCCGTTTCCATAAATTACTTGTACTACCAAGTAATAAGGCAAATTTGATTTCACTTCTGCAATTAGTAGAAATTAGATGTGTAGTTGTTGTTAGAGATATATGTATAGTTTGTTATTCCCCGTTGTTATGAGGGGTTCTTTGCATATTCACCACCTGTACTTTGTGTATATATACCGGTCCATTGGCCTTATATTGAATACAAGCGCTATTCATAACATGGTATCAGAACCTACCTAGGGTTTTGGGTTTTCCGTCGCTTCGCTTGTCGTCCCGATCTTGGCCTCCTCTCTTCTGCCTTCGTCGGCTCCTCTCTCTGCCAGACGCCTTGGCCTCCTCCCATGCAACGGATCTCTCGCCGGATTCCTCCAGACGTGAGGCCGCCGCCATCTCCGTCGACCTCATGGCGGATCCGGGCTCCCATGAGCCCTCGCCTGTGGCTGGCGCCCGCCGCTTCTTGGCCGCCGCCCATCTCCTCGGTAAGCCGCCCATGCCATGCCCCATGAGTCTCTCATGTGATCTCCTCAGCCGCCATGGGATCAAGGCTCCTCATGAGCCCTCCATGTAGCTGGGCTGCCGCCATGCGCCATGCCTCGCCAGCGTGTGAGCGGCAGCGCGTCGCCGCCACCGCTCCAGCCGGGGATCGGCCGCCTCTGGCCTGTGCCGCTTCGGCCATGCATGCCGCCGCCGCCTTCGAGTCGCCGCCTTGCCGCCATGCATTCTTGCCGCTAGGTTTCCTTGGTTTGGTTTCGCCATCGAGGTTGAAAGCGAGCCAAGGCTTTTGGACTTGATGTGGTGGCGAAGAAAAAAAAGAAAAAAAAAAAAAACGTCGCTCTAACCGCCGGCAGTCGGCGCCGCTGTTAGACTTCGTTCCCTTAGTCGCCCGCAGTCGGCCGCCGCCTACCAATGGGTCTTGTTTCTCTCCTCATTGCCGGTGATCTTTGATGGTGTTAATTACACCGACTTAGCGGCTTCACATGCGCATTCATATGCGTGGTCTTCGTCTCTGGGCATCCTCTGCGGCGATGTCATCGCGCGCTTGCCCTACTCCTCCGACGAACCCTCGCTGTCGCTTGCCCGACAAATGAAAAAGGCGCTCTTGAGGCCGCTTCGCTTTGCGATGATCTGTTGCCTCTGTCTACCAAGAGGCTCGGATTCCTAAAGATCAAGCGGCGTCTATACTCGATGAGTGCGGCGAGCGGCCTTTCATTTCTTCTTTGTCCTCATTGCTAGTGTCGGCCTCGGTTCTCTTACGAGGTTGTGGGACTCTCCTCGGCCTTCGGATGTGGACACACCTTAAATCGGCCTCACGAGCCCTCTGGTGATGCCTTGTACTGTCAAGTGGTCGCCAGAGCACTCTCTTCAGCGAGGCGATGCTCTGTTGGCGCTTTTTACGCCCGAGAGCTTCTTTGTCTGGCGTCGGTTGGACTCTCTTACGTCTTCTTTGGTTGTCGCTCGTGTCCGTCTTGACACAGAATTTCAGCGGATCTCTGAGTTCCTTACTTGCCTTCGTCACGAGTTCGGCGGGCGTGCTCGGCTCCTTGCACGGCACCCTCGTGTCACTCTCTGGAGGCTCTTCTCGAGATCGTCGCGGAGGAGACTTCGCTTGAGTGGTCTTTGATGCGATGCCACTTCCCTCTGTGCTTTCGCCGCTCGTCCACTGCTACACCATCGGCTCCACGCTTGACCTGCTGCCTCTCCGTGGCTGCCCACAGGCGGTGGTGGCGCTCCATCCGGAGGTGGCCGTCTCATCGCTTCTCTCTTTGCGACAAGGTCGGCCACATTGAGTCGGTGCTATAAGAAGAAGCGGCATCTTTCACGCCGTTCTTCTACTAGCACTGCGCGGTCTTCTACATCGGCGTCTGCATCGACTACTTGGCCAGTTTCTCTCACTTAGCGAGAGATAGCAGACTTCAATGCACGCTTCTTTGCCGGAGTTCTCCCTCGGCGGAGTTCTGCGAGTTACGCTACTAACTCTCCGCACCGAGAAACCACCCCTACCACGGTCAGTACCTCCCGTGGATTCTTGACTCTGGAGCATCTTTACACATGACTTCGATGCTTCCGCTCTGTCTTCATTACACCTCTTGATTCTCCTGTTAGTGTTCTTCTGCGATGGTACCTCTCTCTCTGTCTCAGTCGAGGACCTCTTAGCAACTCATCCTTTCATGTTAAAATGCATTGCTCATGTTCCTCGTCTTACCATGCGACTTCTTTTCTCACTGGGCGGATTCTCGATCTTGGTTGTCGGGTCATTCTCGACTCGACTCTTGTTGTGTTCAGACCGCCACACGGAGCTCTGGTTGGTTCGGCCCTCGGCGCCTTGACTCACGGCGTCTCTGGGAGCTTGGTAGCTTCACCTTCCTTCCTTGCCACCGTCGCCGCCCGGTCTCTCCGCTTCGCCGCTCCGTCTCTGGCTCTTTCCAAAGATGGCATCACCGTCACAGCCATCTATGTGGATCTCGTCTGTCGTCTTTAGTTAAATCGTGGTCTTCGGGGTTTGTCTCAAGAGACGTGTCTTTAGATTGTCGTACGTAAGTTAGGCAAGCGACTTGACTTCCTTATCCTCATAGTGAGTCGATATCTCGGCGTCCTTTTGATCTTGTTCATTCAGATGTTTGGGGTCGGCTCTTCGTTTGAAAGGGGTCATCGATATTATATCATATTTATAGATGATTTCTCTCGCCACACTTGGATATATTTCATGTCTTCGTAGTGAGGCCTTGTGCGTCTATAAACAATTTGCTACTATGGTCCGCACACGTTCTCACTCCTATTCGTGTCTTTTGTGCCGACTCTGCATGTAGTATCTCTCTCGTCACTGCGCAGACTTCCTTCTTTGAAAGAGGCACTCTCGCTTCGATTCTCTTGTCACGGTGCTCATGCTCGAATGGTGTTCTTTGAGTGCAAGCATCGTCACCTCCTTGAGTCGGCTCGTGCTCGATGATTGCCGCCTCTATTCCACCTCGCTTTTGGGCCGAGGTTGTTTCATTGCCACCTATCTAAATCAACATTGACCTTCTTACGCTCTTGAGCGCCATCCTTTGAGCGTCTCGTGGTCTCCTTCGACTACTCGCCCTTCGTCTATTTGGTTGCGTTTGCTCGTTCTTCTCGCCTCGAGCGTACCAAAGCCGACCTTCGATCTGTTGAGTGTGTTTTTTCGGGATCTGATCTGCGAGCACAAGGGCTATCGGTCTTTGGGATCCTGTTTGGTCGACGGATCAGATTTCTCGGGATGTGACTTTCGACGAGTCTCGTCCTTTCTATCCACGTCTGTCTCTCCTTCGGCTTCCTCTGTGGAGTCTCTGTCCTTTGACCTTTCCAGATACACCTATATCTGTTTTGCCCTTATCCGCCCGTCCCCTGAGTCTCCACATATTCCCCTGTGGCCTCTCCATGGTTATCGCCGCCGCTGCCGTCTCCTGCGGCTCCTCGGGCTCCCCACTACACTCGTCTCACTCGTCGACCTCGTATTGAGGATCTTCGGATGAGTCATCCTCTTCGATGATCCATCTTCCCGATGGGTCATCTTCTCCTCGCTTCGCTCTCGCGATCGCGATCGCTTGCCCCCCCTGCGTTTTGCCTTTCTTTGGCCTTGACTACTCGTGAGCTTTGTCTCTTCAGGGATCTTTGTTACTACACCCCGAGTGGCGGCATGCCATGGCCGAGAAGATTCTTGCCCTTGAGCGTCTTGGTACTTGGGATCTTGTTCCTTTCCATCTCGCTCTCGTCCCATCACGTGTAAGTGGGTCTATAAGATTAAGACTTCGCTCGATGGCTCTCTTGGCGCTATAAAGCGCGTCTTGTTGCCGTGGCTTCGGCGAGAGCATGGTCGTGACTACGACGAGACTTTTGCTCCGTGGCTCACATGACCCTTGTCGCGCTCTTCTTTCGGTGGCGTCATTCGCCCGGCTGGTGCATTCTCGGCTTGATGTCAAGAATGCCTTTCTTAATGGCGAGTTGCGTGAGAGGTCTACATGCATCCGCCACTGGGTATTACATTCTCGAGGGCATGGTGCGTCGCCTTCGTCGCTCTCTCTATGGCCTTAAGCAAGCCCTCGTGCTTGGTTTGGCGCTTCTCCTCTGTGGTCACTGCTCTGGCTTTTCAATGAGTGATCATGATCTGCGCTCTTTGTCCACACTTCGTCTCGTGGTCGGACTCTTCTTCTTACGTATGTTGATGATATGATCATTAACGGAGATGATTCTGAGTACATTGCCTTTGTCAAGGCTCGTCTTAGTGGCGATTCCTTATGTCGGATCTTGGTCTCTTCGTTACTTCCTTGGGATTGAGGTTACTTCCACTCGGATGGTTTCTTTATGTCCCAAGAGAAGTATATTCAGATCTTCTTGATCGCGCCTCTCTCGCTAATCGGCGTCTTGTTGAGACTCCCATGGAGCTCAATGTTCACCTCAAACCCTCGATGGCGAGCCTCTTTCCGATCCAACTTCGCTATCGTCATCTTGTTGGGAGTCTTGTCTATCTTCTTTGTTACTCGTCCGGATATCACTTATCCGGTTCACATTCGAGTCGATTCGTTTCTGCTCCCGCTCAGTTCACTCTGACCACCTTCTTGAGTTCTGCGATACCTTCGTGGGACTATCTCATTGTCTCTTCTTTCCACGCTCCATTTCGTTCTGACTTCAGCTTATTCGGATGCTACTTGGGCGGCGATCCCTCGATCGCCGGTCTATCTCTGCCTTCTTGTGTTTTTCTTGGTGGTTCTCTCATTGCACGGAAGGCGAAGAAACAGATTGCAGTGTTCGTTCGAGTCGCAGAGGTCGAGTTGCGAGCTATGGCTCTCTTGATGGCAGAGATTACTTAGCTACGGTGGTTACTTGAGGATTTTGGTGTTTGTCACTACACCGAGCTCCTCTCTTGTCGACGATACATGTGCTATCAGATGTTGCCGTGATCTGTGAAGCATGAGCTCACTTAAGCATATTGGTGTTGATGCTTCCTTCATGAGGTCTTGTGTGCATGATCGGGTGATTGCTCTTGATATGTGCTTTGAGCTTCAGATAGCGGATTTCTTCACGAAGGCCCAGACTCGAGCAAACGCAGCGGCTTCTACCTCTCCAAACTTCGGTGTTGTTGATCCACCATGAGTTTGAGGAGGGTGTTAGAGATATATGTATAGTTTGTTATTCCCGTTGTTATGAGGGTTCTTTGCATATTCACTACCTGTACTTTGTGTATATATACCGGCCCATTGGCCTCATATTGAATACAAGCGCTATTCATAACAGTTGTGCTGACCAGAACTCAGTTATTCTTTAGATACAATGTCCCGCCTTCATTGTATTTATTCTAATGCAAATAACTTTTGTAACAACCTTACAGGTAAGTTGGTAATCCGGGGCAAACCGAGTAAAGATTTCCACCCTTACATGCCACTCAGTAAAGGGGTTGTGAAAAGCTTGCATGATGCGAGAGAGGAACTTTTGGTAAATTTCGACCCAACCGCATACTTCCTGCGAGACTTGAAGGTAACATTGAAGCTCTTGACTTCATGAAAAATATGTTCATCCATTCCCTCAGAAGAAACATAATATTTTTTTACAGTGTGCATTCCCCGAGACCTTTAAGCTGTGGTATGATTCAGTTGGAGGGGACGCAATTGGTCTTACATGGGAGAACTCAAAGGTATTACTCCATTAGCTTAAAAGATCGGTTCTTTACTTTAATCTTGTCCAAAAGAAAAGACCCCTTTTAATCCAGAACTACTCAGGCTTACGCTGTGCAATGCGTATCTTGGTTACCAATAAACATTTTATCGTGCAGAGTTTTATTTTTTTTGTTTATCGCATACGTAGAGTTATTTACATTGACTCAATTTTTACATATCACAGAAGCGTGTCAGAGATGAGGCTGATGAAGCCATTCCAGAGCCAACATCTATCCTTAAGGAGGTTGGAGATGTTGGGAAGGGTTTGGTGCGGGGTGTATATCTCCTCAAAGCACCAAAGCTTCAGTAAACACTTGTGTGAAGATCTCGCCATAGTTTCTGATGCGCAAGAGAAAGCCTTGTATTGTTGTGCAATAACACAGCTTCTAACTGATTTCCTTCCACTGGCAAGAGAAAGAAGGAAGATTACAAGGCACTCTTTGGACGTGCTGGCACTGGATCACATGTTATTATCGCAATGTACTCAGCCGTAATGATGTGTTTAGACTCCAGTTGAAAAAACAAGGCTGCACAAGTCTGTGTCCAAATTTTGATTCTGAGTTACGAAATGTATAGCAGTGCAATTTTATTACATGATTGTTTCATTTTTATCGGCACAATTATTTCAATGGAAATATTAATGCTCAAACTTGACGTGCAAAATATTTCAATTTGATTTCAGATGGAGCAAGTATGAGCAGGTACTAAAATAAATAGGAACAACATTTGCCTGCATTGACATAAAATCAAATCCTATGCCAAGAGCAGAATTCTCATAATTTTTCGAAGAGAAAATTGCACTGTAGGCCTTTGAATTTGTAAGGTTGTGCTACTTAGCTTTCCTTTCTGAATTTGTATTTATTTTATTAGCCCTCTAAAACTTACAAGTGTCACTTAGCTCCCTGAAGTTGTATTTTACTTTCTCAGTCCTTTGAACTTACAAGGCGTGTCACTTGCTCTCTGAACTTGCGAGGTTGTGTTACCTAGCTCTCTGAACTTGCGTTGAAGCGAAGTTTATCAGACATGACGTCGGCGACTTCATCTCATTCGAGTCCGTTGGACTCGTCGTCCTCTGATTCAGCCATGTTCATTGTTTAGTCAACAAAATGGATTCTTGATTTGGAAAATGTCTGATGCTTGTGTCTTCGTCGAAGCTATACCGTCGCAGCTTGCTACCGCTCTCGCCCTTGCCTCCTTCGAGTCTCCTAGTGACAAAGGAACGGCACGATACTTCTCTCTCTTACGGTGATTCGTCAGCTCAACATTTTCTGTTAGCAAACGACCAAATAGACTTCATGCATGGTGAATAGTTTCTGCTTTAGTATTGGGAATGTACTTCTCTCTCACGGTCGACGCAGAGGAGGAAAAGGCAGGTACTGGGCGAGGGCGATAGCAAGCTGCGACGGTAAAGCTCCGGGCTGAAGAATTCGTTTTTGTTGGTGTGGGGTGATAGGGACGAGGAACACGGCCGGAATAGGGGGACGATGAGTTCACTGGACTCAGAGAGGACGAAGTCGCCGACATCGCATATGATGAACTTCGCTTAAACGCAAGTTCAAAGGGTTGGGTGACACAACCTCATAAGTTCAGAGAGCTAAGAAAGTAAAATACAAATTCAAGGAGTTAAGTGGCACAACCTCACAAGTTTAAAGATCTACGGTGCAACTTTCTCTTTTTTGAACTTGGAATTCTCATAAGTTTTTTCATGCAAACCCCTTATGCCAAGATCTGAGCACTTGCAACTTAGGCACCTTTTTTTTACTTTTGAAGAACTATCGATTATGGCATCCGTGGACTGTCTTTAGCGGCTATTTGTTTTTTAAACGAAATTCAGCAGCGATTTGTTCAAATCATTTGGATCTTTTGGTAGTATTTTTTGTGTGTTAACTTGTGAAGGGTAAAAAGTCACAATGAGCTTATACGTCACTTATGATTTGAGCAAACAATAATGAAAAACCAAAAAAAAGGAAATAGTTTTTTGCTTTCGTTGAGAGTTGAACTCAAGACCTCCCGCTTACTAAACGGGTGCTCTAACCAACTGAGCTACGAAAGCAGCTTGTGTCATTTGTTTTATTGACGCTATTTGAGTGAGGAAATACAAGCCTACGAGAGCATTAGCCAGTATCTTTTGGAGTTGGAGTGCTCCCAAAGAGTTGGATTTCCATTAGATGGTGATCCAGGTAAAACTATCATCATTACTGCAAATGAATTCCAAGAACAATACAAATGTAGGATTTGGCCCAGATAGATTTAATTTGAACACATGAGGAGAATTGATGACATGCATGGGCGGCGGCAGGGGGGTGCCTGTGGTGCACGAGCACCCCCAAAAATAATTGAAACTTTTTTAACTTGGTATGCTTCTCATAATGACTGACCTATTTTATTCAGATCGGACTACATGGATATGATTTGTTAGTTCGTAAAATGATCAAGATTCTCTGTGGCGGAACATACACATGGTCTAGGCTCCATTTAGATCTTGGTCAAGTGTTGCCCCATGTCTAGTGACCAATGACCATGGCAAGAAATGTCATAATGGATCGTCCCACGAGTTTCTTCTCCAAAGCTTCATCATTCCCCACTTGAGCTCTTCTGCGTGAATCGAGTTGGTACGCAGACGCAAGGCAAGTGGCACTCGGCCCGACCACTCAAGAAGGCCAAACTAGAAATGCTACAACATATGTACATGTGAATTATTTTACGAATTTCGAACCTCAATTAAATCACCCAAAGAATAGCAAATGAAGTCTGAACATTTTCCTAGCCGTGGTGGAAACATCCTTAGTCTTGAAGAGATTGGTTCTGGGTTCGAACCTTGTCTATGTATTTTTTTCTGTATTTTCATTTTAACTTCACAAAAAATTCAAATTTCGATTCAAAATTTCGGCCGAAATAAATCCAAAAATTCCAGTAACCACCGGTAACCGGGTCTATTGCTAGGCTCCAAATTTTTTTCCCAACCGGTAGCTTTTTCTCTAGTTTGAACTAATTGTACCGAACGTTGTTTTGTGTGTGCACCCTCAACACCAAATTCCTGGCTCCGCCACTAATGACATGGATGAACTATTCACTCCACTTGCAAGAGTGACTTAACGAATGAGTCCTCACACCAAAACGAACCTTGTTTGACGGGTGGACTCAATTAACAAAAACGAATTTGAGATCTTGCCTACGTTATTATTTTTTGCATGAAGTTTTTTTTTAAAAAAACTTTCACTCACAATTGTTTTTTTTTTCATAATTAGCACGGTATATCAATGATTAGCCATGAGCTTTTTTTTGTCGTCTCCACATAAACTTTCTTTCTTTCTTTCATATCAGCATTACGGTTTTTTTAGTAATAATAGCATATCCCGTACAAAGAGAAATTTCACTTGGTGAGATGATGGAGTTGTGGGTGTGAGCATGTGTAGTTTCCTGACTTGCACAAATAAATAACAATATTAATCATGTACGGTTGCAAAAGAAAGAAGAGAAAATTTTGTTCTTGCCACTCAAAGTGTATGCAATATCGTTTATGTCATTCAAATATGCTCATTTCATTTTTGTCATCCTTCTGTCAGTGCGCATTTTGTTTTTGCCTCTATCCAATTTTGCGTAAGTCAATGTGGATTGACCGTTAAGGATAAATTTTGAACAATTTTTTTAAAATTACACTAGGAAAATTTCTCGAAAAAAATATCCTAAGAAAAAGGGTTTAATCTTCCTCAACTTTTATGAAACATTACTAACGTTTGCCTGATGTAAAACTTTTGTGCAATTTTAATTAATTTATTTATTGTTCAAAAGTGGTCCAATTGATTTTTTTTTGTATTTTCTGGTATTTATTTGATTTTTTTTGGCATATTTCTTGACAACCAATCCCCTTTGACTTGACGAAAAATTGGACAAAATGGCAGAGACAAAATACACACTAACAAAAGGATTGCAGAAATGAAATAAGTAGATTTTCGATGGCATAAACGATATTGCACACATTTTAAGTGGCAAAGACAAAAAAAATTTCCCAAAAAAGAACCGGCTTATGTAATACTAGCATCATCTTTGTTTTATTTTTTTGCAATGCAACCCGTAGCAATGGTGAAAGACGAAGCCAGAAAGCAGCAATTACAGAAGTACATGTCACTCTCACCTTGCACATTTTACCATTTTAGTGACAGCATTGCAGCATGTTAGGGTACAAGCTCTTGTAACAAATTGACTAGCCAACAAATGGCATATGCTAAAATGACCAAATGTGATATGAAATGCAGCAGCCTAACTTTAGCCCTGAAAGCATGCAGAATGCATAGATTGGATTACTGACAAACACAGGTATACTGATAGCAGAAAGCAGAACTTCAAATTTTGTTCGTGCTACCTGAAATAGAGAACAAATCCAACACCAGATCAATGGTTTTTCTGACAACCGCATCAGTTTCTTACAACTAACATGGATGCACCACACTAAATACTGAAGATAACAAATGCACAGAGCCACTTCGTCACTACACAGCACAGCAGCACACAGTGGGAACAGAATGTACCGATCGTTTTATGTCAGATATACCCCTGTCCTTCAACCAAAGGTTGAAGAGAGAACGCAAAATGTTAACCAAGAGCTACAACCTACCATCCATCAGTGGTCCCTCGGTCTTCTGCTTATGGTCTGCAGCGCTCGTCTCGATGAGTTCTTCGCGACCGTGCGGTCAGGGTTCAGCTTGACAGGAAGGTCTGTTTTAACGGCAGGTGTGTTCTCCTTGTTCCTGAGCAAGGCAATTGTTTGAAACTCAGCAATTCGGTGCTGGTTTCGTCTATACGCCTTCGCCTGCTAGTTTGACAGAGTCCTGATGTAAAAATTGGAGTCAGGAGGCACAAAAGTCAGGAATTAAATAAGTTTTTATGTCAAAAAGAAACATAATCTAGTTATGAACAATACTGACCGACTGATTCCGAAACACCATCATCATGACAAATTGCAGATTCTTTAGGAGATTTAGGTGCAGCTAGGTCACTTGGAAGCTCCTGCTCATGGAAACAATCTATATGAACACTGTCATCCTGACAAACTGCAGATTCTTCGAGAGATTTAGGTGCAGATAGGTCATTTGGAATATGCTGTTCATGGCAAGAATCCATATAAGAGTCTTTGGGCAAGCTAGATAGATTGTTGTTCTCCACAGATCCAGTATCAGAAATGCTGGTAGTGTCTTTATTGCTGCTAAGGCTGTGCTCCACAACTTCATTGCCCTCCAGCTTACGGTCAAGCTGCTCATCTGGCAATGCTGACGTTTCTGAAGCTGGGAGCAATGTCATTACACTTTCTGATCCTTCGATCGGTGCAGATTCAGACATGCCACTTGCAAGGATGCCTGGAATGACTTGATCTTCATCGTGCTCATTGCATTCATCTTTATGATCCTGATGGAGCACCTCAGTATTGGCAAATGATATAAGATCATCGAAAGCATCCAGTGATTCTAATTGTAAAGAATTAGAACTCAGAGTGGCCTTGCTGCCACGATCCGCTGAGATCCAGCCCCACGTCACACGGATTCGTCCCTGTAAAACAAAAGGACCCGGGCAGCACTCCCCCTGATAGGTCTGGCGACTCTCTAGGCGCCTCCCCCCTAGCCCCGCCGGCGCCACCCCGGCACCGGCGGCCACCGCCTCCCTCACCTTCCCCCCCGCCTCCATCCCTCAAGCATGCCTCCCTCCTTTCGCCCCCACACTTTACCCCTCCCCACCCCTCCGCCCCCACCCCCTTTTCCGTTTCGCGCCCTCCTGTCGGCCGCATGGCAGTCCGCCCTCCTCCTCGTGCTCGCCTCCCTCCATTTCCTCGCTTGTCTCTACCACCTCCCACCCCTTTCGGTCTACCCCTCCGCCCCATCCCAAGCAGCTTAGGCCCAGATCCGGATCTTGCTTGGCCGAAATTTTCGGCGGGTCGGAGATCCGGTGTCATCTCCGGCAGCCGGCAGGCTCTGCCGCCGTCGGACACCCACCAGGTCTGCTCTCCTCCAACGTTCGTCCCGGCGGCCCCAGGTAGCGTGACCCCCGTTTTGGCGTCCCCTTCGGCTAGCTCCAAGGCTGGGTCTTTCAAGTCCCCCACCTCTTTTGTGCAAATTCTCCAACGCCAGGCCCCACCGCATGTCGCCGTAGTTACTGCGCCCGGCCAACCAAGCTCCCCACCGCGATTCTTGCCCGACCCGCTCCACAAGACTCCTGTTTGTTGCTCCCAACCTCGGCTGACCCTCTGCGCAGGTATGCTGATGCTCGGCGTGCCCCATCCCCACCCTCACCAATGTCCAATCAAAGCCACCTCGAGCTTGCCGAGTATCCTCCGGCCAGTGCAGACTTGTCTCACCATACCTCCAAAGCCGGAGTTTCAGGAGCAGAAGCAGGTTGGCAGATAGTCAAGAGGCCCCGATGGTGGCGTGCTGCAGGACGTCGAGCCACCCCCAGCCTTAACTCAACCCCTCATGTCTCCTTGCTCCTTAAATCTGAAGGCAGGTGCTTCCGCTGCTTCTCCCGTGACCACAAGATCTCCAAGTGTCGGGACCCCATCCGCTGCTTCCTCTGCTCCTCCTCTGGTCACCGGGCAAAGGAGTGCCGACGTCGACAAGTGCCCTCTCGTCCACCCCTGAAGACCACCCCCAGACTACACCACTCCAAGTCGCAAGCTTCGGCCATGTCCTGAAGGGCTACGGGTAGGTTACACTAGCGCAAATTAATAAAAATTCTACCCGTAAACCAAGATCACTGCAGTTATAGATCACGGTCTTACCACTAGGCCAGGTGCGAAATTGATGCGGACGTCGAGGCGAGTAGTCGTACTAAGTTGATGCGACGCGTCGGGTAGAGTAGTCGTACTACTTCCTCGTCCTCGTCGCGGCGTCCCGTCTGACTCCTCTCTTGCGGTTCGTCCAAACACCACAGTCTGGCGCCTCAAAGGTATCCACACGTGCGGGAGGAAGCGGCGCCGCCGGACTACTAGATCCGCGCGGCGACTAGAGGCGTGGGAGGGTGGCGGCGAGGTTTGAGATGTCACGAAAAACTCATCATTAATCACGCGCCCTTGCCCTCCTTTTATAGGCGTCCTTACAATGGGCTTCTACTAATAGAGGCCCATTAGGACCAATGCTTGATCTAATCGGATCCAATCCGAATTAGGCTTCACCCTTAAGTGTGTGACCCTATAGGTTCACGTATGTTTAGACATGGCAGTATACATACTTGGTCAATAGTTGGTAGCGGCCTCTAGCAAGGCGTGCCAACTCCTAAGCGATACACAAAGATCATATCGGACGAACCATCACAGCGTTATGTACATGCCAATCCCTTTGCCTCACGATATTGATTGAGCTCCAAGTGACCACTCTATCTCGATTCTATGATCCGGAATCCCTTACTAGGTTAACTCTTAACCTTAAGTAGCATGGCCATGCATTTACGGATCCGATCACTCGAGGGCCGAGATATCTCTCTCGGGTAGAGAGGGCAAATCCCATCTCGTGACCATGCCTCATGACATGCTTCATGACAAACCCGAAGCTACCTTTATAACTACCCGATTCTGAGTAGCGTTTGATAGCCCCTAAGTAGGTCGATTCACATCTCAAGTACATCACGACAATCTCGGGTCTAAGGACAAAGGCGTACACATTGTGTAGAGAGAACCATAAGTATAATTGTTATGTCTCATGTTGGGTCGGTCCAACCCCATGTTCTAAACATGTGTCCACATTATTGGTTTGACATCTCCATGTCTATGACCTGTGAAACATGGTCATCAACCGATACATGTGCTAATCCATCATTCACGTGTGTCCTCACATGAACTCCGACTAGGGACAACTTTAGAATAACCATATAAGTAAAGAGTTTCACAAACAAGTCACATACTTGTTAATCAACACAAAGGTAATATTCAAGGAACATTTATTAAATCATGGATACAATGAAATATCATCATCTCTATGATTGCCTCTAGGGCATATCTCCAACATGTCCTTCCTTGGCGCCCCTGACACACGCCCAGCCGAAGATTATTGCATCATCAACGGCACTCCTCACCTTGACCGAGCCTGCCAAGAGTGGGAGGCCACTACCCTAGTTGCTTGGGTGTTGCGGGGCGATGCCAGTACTAATGACAGGGCTATGGCTGAGGCGATTCGACGTCGCTTTGGCCTGCGCCACGAGGAAGTGGCGGTCTCCCTCCACCACCCAGAAGCCTTCCTCATCAAGTTTGCCAGCAAGCACACCAGAGATAGAGTTCGGGACGCGAAGAAGTTCCACCACGAAGAACTGGAGATCCATGTGCGGCCTTGGAGGTCGGTGAGCCATGCCTACGGTGCTGCGATGTTCTTCCGTGTCCGCCTCTGCCTTGAAGGTCTTTGATTATGCGCTTTGGACACCGGAGGTCATGAGCGGCGGTGGGGAGGAAATGCTCCCTGCAATCGCTTGAAGGGGCTTCGGCAAGCAAGGAGGACACCAGGACCCTTAACCTCTGGGCCTAGACGTCCAACCCCAGCTCGATACCCAAGGTGGCCTGGATCACCTTCACGCACCGAGAGGAGGCTTCCAACCGGCCAGCAGTGAGCTCCCGCGCCTTGGACAGGTGGAGGCGAGGGCTCACTCACAGGGTGATCATCCACCTCGACTTCGTTGAAGACCACACTGCTGCTCCACTCGACGACTTCCTGTCGGCAGCAGACTCTGTCCCGTATGAGCCGACAACAACCAGTCTCCCCTGGAATCTAGGGGCTGTCGACGGTACCGGAAGCTAAAGAAGGGCCCAGCCACATCATCCAACATCCCCTTCGGCTGGAAAAGGAGGGGCAGGAAGGCCTTCCTGCAGAGGACAACCGCTCCACCCGCGGCCTTCGTTGCCCCTCCCGTCGTCCGGCCCACGACGACCACCACTCAACCACGACTCGCCACCACAGGAGCAACGACGACCAGGGCCGACAACACCACAACCGCAGAGATTCAAAGACCACCAACAGGTCTGTCTTGCTGCGCCTTGGCTCGGGTCGGGACCAGGACCGATCCCCCGCCGAGGTCATCAAGGAGCCAGCAAGGAGGGTGGTAGGCACCGGGCAGCGCCACTCGGGGGCCAGGCAACCCCCCCGCCTCCACCCTGCCGTCACCAGCCTACCCCGCCTCCCTCACGCAGCCCCTGCAGCAAGCGAAGGGCTCCCCCAGCCTGCCAGATCGAGACCTCCAAGAGCAGTTCGCCTCTCATGCTCATTCCCTGCGGGCTTCACTCCAGGTGCTCCTCCATGAAGGAATTCCCCTGCCTAACTCTTCTTCAGTCTCAACTGAGCAGGCTCGGGATGATTGGCTCCGCAAAGCTGAGGCCTATGTCAAGGCGGCTTCTGAGGCCGCTGTGCAGCTCGGCCTTGCTCCAGGGCCGACATCAGACTGGAAGTCTCCAGGGTCGACATCAGACTGGAAGTCCAAGCCTTCTTGGGGGACCTTCAGACAAGCCACTGACTGTCTCATCTTACCTCCCCCCTCACAGGCTGTCTCAGACCATGTGCAGGCTTTCGACCAGGTGGCCCAGAGGGGCTCCCTCACTCCCCCCAGACCGGGTTCTACTGACAACAGACGGCTCAACCCCTCGAGCCTTACTGACTTCACCTTTGCTCGGTCGGTGGTCCGCTGACCCTCAAAGTGCTCCCCATCCCGGCCCCTTCCGCCGCTGGGTTTCACAGTGTCGTTCCCTCAAGCTCGCTGACATCTGCTTGCCCCCATGTCTCCCCCACCGGCTGTCCCCTCTCCTCTGCAGGTCCAGAGCAAGGTGTCTGGGGGAGATGCTCCTTCACTGCCACGCAGATCCAGCGCAAGGGGTCCGGGGGGAGTGACTCCTCCACTGAACTGGAGGTGCAGAACCAGGCGTCAGGGAGTAGGGGTGCCCCCATCGCCCCAAGCCCGGTGACTGCTGATAAGACGCCGCTCAACGCCGTCACCATCAACCTGTCTGAGGAGCACCTCGTCACTTCGGAGACGCCGCGCAACGCCTTCGTCAACAACCTGTCGGAGGAACAACTCAACGCTCGGCACAGGAGCTCGCACGCTACTCGAGGCGTCGGGCCGCCCAGCTTCACCCGGCGTCTTTGAGTTCTGCGAGTGACCGGCCGGCCCAACTCCTTCAAGACAAGTCACCTCCTTCGACGACCAAGAAATCCTCAAGCGGGCGCTGTTCTCCAAGCCGCCCTCGCCGGTTCTTGCAGCACCCCTTAAGACCCACTCCCAGCCTCGCAACCGACCTGCTGGAAGCATCAAACTCAGGCGGAGTGCACGCCTAGCGGTCAAGCGAAGGACCGGCTCAATGCTGCATCGGGCCCAGGAGTCTCTCGCTCATAAGATGGGCACCCTCCCAAAGGATCAACCCCTCACGGACGACGCTCTCAAAGTCTACATGGAAGCCTTTCATACTCCCATCCCGCAAGACTCGCTCGCTGCCCTCTCACAGCTCTTCAAGCTAGATTGCCAGATTACATCATCAGCAGATGAGGTCCTCGCAGAGATAGGCGGCCAGTGCACTACCGAGGACTCGTCCTCACACGCGGCAACTGCTGCCGCAGGCTCCTTGGTGCCGGCAGCTTAGGGCAGGGTCCCTCGTCCAGCTTCGACGACACAGTCAGGATTATGCTTTACAACAACTTTGTTCTGGCTCCTTTTGCTTTATTGTCATCTTTCTGTTTTCCCACTTCGCTCTGTAAGGCACTTCATGTGGAATGCATTCTGGTTGTCTACTCTTCTTGCTGCCATTCTAGTCAAGCTCTTTACTGACTCAACCAGGCTCTGCCACTTCCAGCGGAAGTCTTTGCTACCATTCGGCCGGGAGTGTTGCTAACTACCCTCTCTGTCTTGTTTGTGGACGGTAAAGTCCCTTGATGGCAGCAGGCTACGTCGAGCCATCCTTTCCATGCAACGGGCTACTCTTGGCATGGAACAGCCAACTTCTTCTTTTGTGGTGCTAGTCTTTGCTTAGCTTTGGTTATGGGTTCTTGGCTACTTTGTCTTGCTATGACGGTGAGCCCCTTGGTGACAGCAGGTTCCGTCGAGCTTTCCTTTCCATGCAACGGGGTACTCCTGATATGGAATGGCCCAGCTTCTTCTGTTGTTGTGCTCGTGCTGCTTGGCTTTGGTTTTCGGCTTGTGGCTCGCCACTTGGTTACCGCTAGGGGGTGGCAAGCTGCGAAGGCCTCCTCCACGTCGCACGCACAGCGGTCGCCAGGGCTGCTGGAAGCCTCCCCTGTTTCCCGACGGATGCAGAGATCACGTGAAGTTCCTACCATTACTGCCACTGGACTTGTTCACCCCCTACCGAAAAAGAGCATCTGGCACGTAGTCCACCACGACTTCTTACACTACCAGCCTCCTTAGCCGAGCCTCCTCAGTATACCTCCTCTCCCCCTGGCAGTTCCCTCCCTCAATGGACGGTCCAACCATTAGCATCATTTGCTGGAACGTGCGTGGCCTCAATAACCAAGCCAGGAAAGATGCGGTGCGCGAGACCCTCACCTCAACCACTAGCCACCTCGCCTGTCTGCAGGAAACCAAAATAGCTCAAGTAGACCAAAGTCTTGTCGACTTCCTCGGGGGCCCAAACCTGAGGAGTTTCGCCTTCAAACCTGCTCAGGGCACGAGGGGAGGGATCCTCCTACTGTGGAACGACGACTTCATTGAGGTTACCAACGTGCTTCATTCGACTTACAACCTTTCAGCGTCAGTCACCGTAAGAGAGTGCAACTCGGCTTTTCGTCTCACGATAGTGTACGGCCCCTCCCGCAGCACCGAAAAGCGGGCCTTCCTTCAAGAAATCATCTACTCAAAACCGCCTCTGGGTACCAACTGGCTAGTCTTGGGCGATTTCAACCTCATCTATCGTGCCGCGGATAAAAACAATTCCAACATCAATCCGAGACACCTAGCTCTTTTCCGCAGCATGCTTAACACCTGTGAATTAAAAGAAGTCCACCTGCAAAATAGAAGGTTCACCTGGAGCAATGAGCGTCAGAACCCAACCTTGGTTAGGTTGGATAGGGTTTTTTGCAATGATGGCTGGGACACCCTTTTTGAAAACTTTTTTCTGCAGGCGCTGTCCTCTTCTATCTCCGACCACCGCCCCTTCTTTCGGCTAACATCCATGATCCTACCGCGCCAGATCCTTTCGCTCAAAACTTACGGATTAAGATGCCAGTTTCTTCGAGACAATCCAAAATTCGTGGATGGCCCAATGCCAGCACACCGAGCCAATGCACCGTCTGAACCACAAGCTCACTTCGATGGCATCAGCCCTTAAATCCTGGAGCAGACGTCTCTTCCCTCGACCAAAGCTCCTTCTCCACATGGCCTTAGAGCTGATCCTTCGTTTCGACGTGGCGCAAGACTTTAGGGCCCTCTCGTCTCGAGAATCGCATACGAGGGTCACCTCAAGCGGGTCATGGGGCTGGCAGTGATTGAACGTACCAGGAAGCGTCAAAGTTCACGCATTACTAACCTCAGAGAATGCGACGCAAACACCAAATATTTCCACCTCAAAGTTGCTGGCCGCAGGCGAAAAAACCATATCCACAAGCTCCAAAAAGGTCCGAGTTGGGCGATCACGCACACAGAGAAGGAGGCTTTAATTCAGCAATACTTTAAGGACACGCTGGCCCCGCCCGCTGCTCGTAGCTCGGACCTCAACTGGGAGACCGTCAACCTTCCTTCACAAGACTTGCACGGCCTTCAGGACGTCTTCACGGAAACCGAAGTTCTTTCTGCCTTAAACCACTTGCCAGGAGACAAAGCCCCGGGCCCGGAGGGTTTCACTTCCAACTTCTATAAGTCCTGCTGGCATATCATCAAGGATGGGACATAATGGCAGTGTTTCACAGCTTTCACTCTCTTCGTACGTCGCACCTCCACCTTCTCAATACAGCCAACATTGCACTAATTCCAAAGAAGGAAGGGGCCGACAAAGTGCAAGACTTCAGACCAATCAGCCTCATCCACGGCCTTGGGAAGTGGATCGCGAAAACGCTTGCGCTTCGGGTGATACCTTTCCTCAATAACCTGGTCTCTCAAGCTCAGAGTGCCTTCATCAAGACGAGGAGCATTCACGACAACTTCATCTACGTTAGAAAATTTGATCAGAAGACTCCACCAATCTAAAACCCCCACGCTCTTTCTCAAACTCGACATTGCAAAGGCTTTCGACTCGGTCCGTTGGGATTACCTCCTCGATCTCCTTCGGAAAAGAGGCTTCCCTTTTAGATGGACAAACTGGGTGGCCGCCCTTCTCAGCTCCGCCTCTTCCAGAGTCCTCCTCAACGGGATCCCTGGCGAGCCAATCATCCACGGAAGAGGGTTGCGACAAGGGGATCCTCTTTCGCCTTTCCTTTTCATCCTGGCAATTGACCCCTTCCAACGTCTCCTCGAGATTGCAACCGATCTGGGGTTCCTGGGCCGCACGAGGGACCGTTTCGCCACCCTCAGAACCTCCATTTACGCGGACGACGCAGCTATCTTCATCAATCCGAGTGAATCAGAACTGCTTTCAACCACCCAGATTCTACTCAACTTTGGCGAGGTCTCAGGCCTCCGCACTAACTTCCAGAAAAGCATGGTGCTCCCGATTAGCTGCGACCATATAGACCTGACCTCAATCTTACAAGGCTTCCCGGCTGTCCGTGCATCCTTTCCGATCAAATACCTAGGTCTACCGCTCACCCATAAAAGACTGCGCAGAGTGGACTTTCAACCTCTCCTTGACAAAGTGGGTGGTAGACTAGCAGGCTGGCAAGGACGTTTTCTGACCCCTGCAGGGCGAGCTACCCTGGTCAAATCCGTCCTCTCCTCGATCCCAACCTATTACCTCACGGTTTTCAAGATCCCCAAGACTGTTCTCTCTGCTCTAGACCGCTTCAGGCGTCGCTTCCTCTGGGCGGGTCACGAGAACTTCTCGGGGGGCAAGTGCAAAATCAACTGGATGAAGGTGTGTCGCCCGCTGAACCTGGGCGGCCTAGGCATCCTCAACCTTTCTTTCTTTGTTACTGCCTTGAGACTTAGATGGCAATGGCAACAATGGAAGGCCCCAACCAAACCATGGGTCAGAATAGAAACACCCTGTGATGCGAGGGACCGCACCCTTTTTGCGGCGGCAACCACGATTTCCCTTGGGGATGGCAAAACAGCTCTCTTCTGGCTCTCGGCCTGGCTCAATGGGGCGGCTCCAAAAGATTTGGCCCCAAAGATTTTCGAAATCTCCAAGAGGAAAGACCAGACAGTGGCTTCTGCCCTTCAAAACGGACGTTGGGTGCGCGACATCAACACTCGGGGGGGACTCTCTGTCGACCACATACAACAATTTGTGGATCTCTGGTGCAAAATCAACCATATCCATTTGGACCCGGGCCTCTCGGATGAGATTGCTTGGAAATTAACCCCGAATGGTACCTACTCCTCAAAATCCGCTTACGCCTTGTTTTTCCTGGGTTCTATGGGGACTAATTTTCGGCTACTTATTTGGAAATCCCATGCCCCCCCCCCCCAAAATGTAAATTTTTCGCTTGGCTAGCAATCCAAAACAAGCTCGGATCACGATAGATTGAATCACGCGGATGGCCAAACCAAAGACTTCTACCCCTCTGCAGACACACACCGTTATCGGCCCTTCACCTTTTTGCCCAATGTCGCTTTCTCCTTGAATTTGGAAGCAGATGGCGATCAAGCTAGGGTTCGAGAGCTTTCGGCCTTCCCTCTGGCCCCCTAGTTCGACCATCCTGGATTGGTGGTCAAATGTTGCGGTCAGGAAAGGCTCGCCAGCGAAGGCTACTAGCACGACCTTTATTCTCATTATGTGGGAACTCTGGAAGGAAAGAAACGCTAGAATCTTCAATAATTTAGCTACCCCCCCTCAAAAACTCCTTGCGAAGATTAAGGAGGAGGGTCGATCCTGGTCCCTTGCGGGGGCCAAGAGTCTGGAGCTTTTTATTCCCTTGTAATTAAGGCTCTTTGGTCTTTTTGTACCTCAACCTTTCTCTATTAATTTAACGGGCAACCCTCCTGCCGGTTTCATTCAAAAAAAAGAATTAGAACTCAAATGTACGTCATCACAAATAGGGGTGCTCTGTGAACTGCAATATTGAGTTCCACTAACACCAAAAGCATGCTCAGCTGCAACAGATGTACAGATTAGCCTAAGGACAGATAGAACCATGCTACTGCGGTCTGACAAGTAAAAGACATCACTTTTCTCTCAAATAAACGATGTGGATGTAAAAAAGACTTTCTTCTAAGCGTAACAAAATCTGTAAAATCAAGAGCAATCAAGTGAGACTTACCAGATTCATCCTTGCAGACCACCTCGGGAATAATCTCCCTGTAAATTGGACTTTCCATTTTTAAAAGAATGACCACATATCATTCATCATATCGGTACTTCTATTAATCCAACATAGAATTACCTTTCCATATGATTCACATCCTCTGATAAATCCAACTGGGTAGATGCAACCCAATCTTTGCCATGGCTGGACTTCGATAATCCTAAAAAATACAGTATCTTTCAGTTCTTGTATTGCATAGAAAAATATCGTAGGGGCAGCCCACCGGCCCCACGGCACAGGCGGCGCGACAAAGGGTCCTCGAGGGACCCGGTAGTGCTTCAGGGGGCTCCGAAGGCGACCCCGGAGCCGCCCTCCCGAAGGGGCCCCGAAGTCCCCGAAGACGCTTCCGGAGGCTCCGAAGGCAGCACCAAAGGCGACCTTTGGAGGGGCCCTGAAGGTATTCCCGAAGCCTCCGAAGGGTTCCTGAGGGCCCCTAAGGCTGGCTCCAAGGATGTCCCCCGAGAGGGCCCCGCAGACCCCCCCCCCGAAGGAGGGCCCCCGAAGGGGTCTCGCAACCATCTGCAAGGTGCAACAAAGGTGGACCAAGCTCACTGTCCGGGTAGACTAGGTCCAGGAGAGTCTACCATGCGCCGGGGTCTACCCTTAGGCTAGGAAAAGCCCCTGCTACCCCTAGGGTAGTTGTACTTTCATAGGGGTATGTATGTAACTTCATGTACCCAGCGGAGGAGGCTACCCCTATCATCAAGGGGGGGGAGAAAAACATTTCTGACAATTAATACAAGTACATTTCCAGCTGGAATCCCACTCTTGGGACCCTTCGGCCCCTCGCTTAGAAGCCAAGGGTCCCCCTCACTTTACTGTCTGGTCTTTTTACCACAACAATTGGCGCCATCCGTGGGGTTCGGCAGGAAGGTCACGAGCACGAAGCATCGGATGGCCCCCAAGAAAGCCGCACCCAAAGTTTCAGTATTTAAGCAAAGAAGCGGCGTCAGCAAAGACCAAACACCCCGAGGGCCAAGCGAGCAAGACCTTCATAAGAGCATTACACGACGGACCACGGAAGAAGAAGCAAACAACTATACCCATGGTAACGTTGCCAGGGGGGACGCTCTGCCTACCGAAGCATCCCTCCCCGACAACCAACCCTCGGGCCCACCCCCGGGAGTTGCGGGGGTGACCCGAGAGGCCTATGAGACCCTGCAGCAAGAGTTGGCCGACCTCCGCCGGGAGATGCTCATGGCGGCAATAGGCTTGGGAAGCCTCACCGGCCCCAAAGACTTCTATCGGACCCTGGGTGGTCGACAAGAATCGACCCTGGCCGCCCGAGGGGACCCCAATCACCGCTGAGCTGGGCTCAAATAAATAGCGTTATAAAAGATTTCAAAATGCCGACAGACACCCTTTGATTTGGCCAGACCGACCCCGCGGAGTTCCTCTAGGTCTACGAACAAAGAATAGAGGCCATGCAAAGGGGACGACACGATGAAGGCGAAGAGTATCTCGCTCGCCCTCAAAGGGGTTGCCCTCACGTGGTTCTTCACCATCCCTCCTGGTCTGTTTATACATGGGAGCAGCTACGGGACCTGGTACGCAACAATTTCCAGGGGAACTACATCGAGCCGAAGGACGCGGGGCACTTGTTTGCAATCAAGTAGGCCCCAGGCGAGTCCCTCCGCAGTTTCTTTAAGAAATTCGCGGAGGTCAAGTGCTAGGTCAAGGGCGTCAACGAGACAACAATCATCAACGCAGCGACCTGCGGACTGCAAAAGGGCCCATTATCGGAAAAGCTGGCCCGCAAGCCCATCTCCATCATCGCGGAGCTCTTCGACAAAATGGAGGAATACGCCGGCGGAGGAGGACAAAGAACCGGAGGGCTAAGGGGCCGCCACCACCCCAAGAAACCATCCGAGCCAGAAAGCGTGCCCTCCTCCGCCACGACACCGCCCGCCACAAAGAACCTCGCCAAGGCAACCAACCCAAAATCGTGCGGAATTTCCGCGAAGGGCAGCGGCGTCTATCATGTAGATGCAAACCAGACCCCGAGGAGCGAGCGCGGCGGCCGAGGAGGCCGGCAGGGCAGAGGTCGGGCGAGCGGCAGCGCCACCAGACACCCACAACGGCGCCGAAGCACGCCATATCTGCGACCTTCCACGGCGAATGCTCGTGACACAATCCGCGGACTATCAGACTATCGCGCCATGCACGATTACATGAATCGCCGCCAAGAAATGCCGAACGCGAAGACATCAAGGGCGTTGGCAACCAACCGCCGCCCCACCGCCAAAGTCACAAGATCGAGGGCCACGGCGAGTTATGCCGGCCGATCATAAATATGATCACGGAGGATCTTCGCTGGCTTAACATCTAAAGACAGCGCGCTTACGCGACGCCAAATCCACCACGTTAAGGGCGGCTCGCATGCGACCGCCCGACACGCCGAGGTGCCCATAACCTCGCCCCGAGGATGCCAGGCATCCACTTCTCACCAGACCCTCGCCATCTCTACCACCATAGCGGATTTCGAGGTCAGCGATCCTCGTGGGCGTGGGAAGCTCCACTGACCTCTGTCATGGACGCCGACAAAATGATGATCCCAAGAGACCGCCTGTCGCCCCCAGGCATACCCCTCGTAGGCTTCGGGGGAAGACCGGTTACGGCATTGGGTTAGATCGACCTAGCTGTCACATTTAGCGACGGCTCCGCGTCCCGCACGGAAACCGTCACCTTCGACGTGGTTCACATGCCATACCAGTACAACGCCATCTTGGGCCGAGCCACATTAAACGCCTTCGGCGCAGTCGCCCATCACAACTACATATGCATGAAGATCCCGCACTGCAGGGCGCCATTACTGCAGCGGGGCGACTCAGACTGCCCCGGCAGACCGAGCTTGGGGCCGATCCTACCACCCGCCATGTCCACAAATGAGGCCACCAGCACCCTGCTAGAAGAACCCTCACAAAGAAGTGGGCCCCGAGGGCCAGTCAAGGGGCAGCTCTTAAGGGTTCTTTGAGGGACGCGCCCACGGAGAAGACACGCCCCTAGGCGGATCTCCCAACAGAAGAGCACAGCGCCATCCTGGAGGTGCTCCGCAATAACTCAGACATCTTCGCATGGAGTCCGAGGACATACCGGGCGTGGCCTGCGAGACAATCGACCACCGCCGCCTCCAAGTGATGCAACCCCAAGAAGTGGTTGCGCCAAGATGATGCCGGAGCGCCTAGAAGCAGCAAAGGCAGAGATAGCCAAGCTACTAAAGACAGGGGTCATTCGAGAAGTGAAGCACTCGGAGTGGCTAACCAACCTTGTCCTGGTCCAGAAAAGCACGGGCAAATGGCGCATGTGTGTCGACTTCACCAACCTCAATAAGGAGTCTCCCAAAGACGATTTTCCCTTGCCTCGCATCGACCAGTTGGTAGACGCCACTTCCGGGTGTGAGTTGATGAGTTTCCTCGATGCCTACTCTGGGTATCATTAGATATTCATGGCCAAGGAGGATGAGGTGAAGACCGCTTTCATCACCCTCGTCGGGACATACTGCTTCCACCGCATGCCCTTTGGCCTCAAAAACGCCGGAGCAACATTTACTCGTCTCATCACCAAGGTTTGGGCGAGTATTGGGACGCAATGTCGGGCTTCACGCCGACGATTTGGTGGTCAAGAGCAGAATCGCTACCTCGCACATGGAAGACCTCCAGGAGACCTTCACCAACCTCCGGAGGGAAGGAACTGCTTAAACCCCGATAAGTGCGCCGGGGTCAAGGCAAGTTATCGATTCTCGTCTCGAGAGGGGCATCGAGGCCAACCGAGAAAATCCGTGCCATCCAAGAAATGGAGCCGCCCAGTAGCGCGCGAGATGCAAAGGCCGACGGGTCGCCTTGCCGCCTCAAACCGATTTTTGTCGGTCGCTTGAATGAGCCTGCCCTTCTTCAAGACCTCCGTGGCGAGAGCCATTCCGCTAGACCGAGGCCCGCCAGAAGCATTCCAGATCTCAAGAAGTACTGAGCGGCTCCCAAGCTTGACCAAACCAAGCCCGGCCAAGCTCCTCCTCAGACTCACCGCCTTTGCGCGGTAGTCAAGCATCCTTGTCCAGAGGATATGCCGCCCATATACTACATCTCGGAGGCCTCCACGGCCAAGAACCGACACACTGAATCGAAAGCCGGCCACGCTTCGCCATGGCTTCGCAAGCTCGCATTATTTCATGGCGCGACGCCATCACAGTACCAACATCTACCCCCTGGCGCTCATGTTTCGCAGAATAACGACGATCAGTCACATCGGCAAGTGGCGAAAAGCTCGCGACCTTCGACATCACCTTCATACAAGACCGCCGCTAAGTCATAGCCCTCGCCGACTTCTGCCGCCGAGTGGACTCGCGATGTTGAGGGTCAACTTCACCGCCGAAGCGCCGTGGATCGTCCACACTGACGGATCCTGGTGCGCAACGGGGGCAGGCGTGGCCGCCATTCTGGTTGCCTCGGATGGTCGGAGCATGTCGTATGCGGCGCGCCTAGATTTTCCCATGACTAACAATGCTTCAGAGTACGAGGCCTTGCTGCTGGACCTCCGCAAAGCAAAGAATTTGGGCACCAAGCGTGTCATAGTCAAGAGTGACTCTCGCCTCATGGCGGGGCACTTTGACAAAAGCTTCGTAACCAGAGACCGCGAGATGGCACGGTACTTAGCGGCGGTACGGGCCGCCGCAAAGAGCTTCCTCGGCATCACCATGCAAGCCATCCCAAGGAGCGACAACGAGGCGGCGGATAAGCTCGCAAAAGCCGCGAAGCTCCGGTGGCCAACCGCGAACTGTAAGTTTTTCGAGGTACTTCATGCCCTCGGCCCCGCCGAGAACAAGGGGCTCTGGCTCGAGCACAAGGATCGAGCCTAAATTACGACGATATGACGAAGACTAGGGTCAGACGCCCCATATCGCTTATTATGGCAGATGGCGAGAGCCGATCACCAAGCATTTCGCAGCAGAGAACCCAAGACCCACTGAGGCAAAGAGGCTTTACATCGCTCCCAAATTACCGCAGATCGTCAACGGCGAACTATACAAAGGAGGCGTAGCACCCTTTCCTCCGATGTATATCTCGCCAGAGGGCTGGACTCGCTTCAAGGAAATCCACGAGGCAATCAGGAGCACATCAGCCCCCAAAGCATCGAGCAAGGGCTTTCCGCCCCAACTCAGATACAACCAAGGCTTACGGACGACAGACCTCGCCCAAAGATTGTCAGGTCGCCAATGGGCCAGCCACAACCCAAAGGCACCGGCAGTCCCACTACACTGCAAGTGCCCTCGTCTGCCTTTTGCACGATGGGGCTCGACATCATCGGCCCTTTTTCCTGCACCCAGGAGGCCTCGCCGCCGCTGTCAGCCGAGTACTTCTCCAGATGGGTGGAGGCCGAGCCCGTCGCCAAGATCACAGCCGTAGTGGCCCGGCGGTTCGCATGGAGGAACATCATTTGCAGGTATGGGGTGCCACGGGACATCGTCACCGACAATGGTACCCAGTTCGACTCAGCCGCCTTCAAAACATTCTGTTAGGACCTAGGTGTCACCATATGCTTCGCGTCGGTGGGCTATCCCGAGTCCAATGGGGCGGTCGAAAGGGCCAACGGTAACTTGCTAGCAGGCCTCACCAAATGCCTAGTCGGATTGCCTAGGGGGCTCTGGCCCGAAGAACTTCAGAAGGCCCTATGGGCACTCCGCACTACACCAACTCGCGCCACAAGCTTCTCTCCATTCAAACTCCTATTCGGGGACGAAGCGATGACACCGGGCGAGCTCATAGCAAGATCCCTCTGAGCAACCCAGGAGGTCAACCCTCCACTAGGAAATTTCTCGACCGTCGAGGAAAACTGCGTGGAAGCCATCTCAACAATGACAAAGTACGCGGACGGAGTCATGAGAGCATACAATAAGAAAGTGAGAGCCCACCCCCTGGCACCTGGCGACATAGCATAGTCCTCAAGCGAGTCGCCAGCCCTTCCACGGTGGGCAAGCTTGAGTCCAAGTGGGAGGGGCCCTACATCATCACCCGGAGCACGAGGGCCGGGACGCATTACATCGCCACCCTAGGAGGGCAGCAGCTCGGCCACACATGGAACACCAAGAGCCTCTGTATGTTCTACCCTTAGGATTTTTGTACTTAGTAGGAAAATCCATTGCGCCGAACAACCCCCCAGTCAGCACCGCAGGGTATGCACAAACAAGTATACTTTTGGGTGTTTTGTCCCCCCATAATGAACAAAGCATGCAGCACCCCGCGAACACAACAAAAACACCGATGTCCTCCGCAGGCACGAGTGTATAAATAGAGCCACCGCGCATGGCCTTTGGCCCCGATGCACACCGATGCCCTCCGCAGGCACGAGTGTATAAACAAAGCCACCACGCATGGCCTTCGGCCCCGGTGCACACCGATGCCCTCCGCAGGCACGAGTGTATAAGCAAAGCCACCGCATATGACCTTCGGCCCCGGTGCACACCGATGCCCTCCGCAGGCACGAGTGTATAAGCAAAGTTACCGCACATGGCCTTTCGCCCGGTGCACACCGATGCCCTCCGCAGCACGAGTGTATAAACGGTTATCGCAGATGGCCTTCGGCTCCGGCACACCGATACCCTCCAGAGGCACGAGTGTATAAACGGTTACTGCCGTGCATGGCCTTCGCCTCCCGGCACACAGATGCCCTCCGCAGAGCACCAGTATAAACGAGGCCATCGCAGCCTCGCCCCCGCATATAGCTGTCCTCGCAGACACGAGTGTATAGGCGGCCAGCCAAGATGGTCCTCGCCTGGTGAGCACCAGTAAGTTCCACAGCTACAACACAACTCGGCAAGGACGACGCAGAGCATAACCCCTGCTGGTGTCCCTAAGAGCGAACAGCGCCAGGGGATGGCGCCGATCTTTGCACAAAGCCTCCCCTCAAGAAAATTAGGGGCTCCTGAGCCCCATCTAAAAAGTAAGGGGGGCGGGCGAGGCTTCTCCCCTCAAGAAAAATTAGGGCTCCCGAGCCCTATCTAAAAAAGTAGGGGGATGGCGAGGCTTCCCTCCGCGAAAATTAGGGCTCCCAAGCCCCATCTAAAAAAGTAAAGGGGACGGCACGAGGCTTCGCCTCCCCCTCGAAAAATTAGGGCTCCTTGGAGCCCTATCTAAAAAGGTATGGGGGATGGCGTGAGGCTTCGCCTCCCCCTTGCTTAGGCCCCCACGGAGCCCTATCTAGCGGCACGACTAAGACAGGTCGTTCACAACACAATCACACTATTTTTTATTAAACTCAGCATAACATACACATCTCACAATGCCTCAACGCGAGCGACAAATACAAAAATAATAACAACAATAATAATGTACATACAAATTACAGGTCGATCACGGCGCACCGCGTTAGCCACCATGCACCTGCAGAGCAAAGTCCCACTCCTCCTTGCGCGTTGCCCACTCTAGCAGTTCCTCGTCGGACGCTCCGGCAGCTAGCAACTCCTCATATTCCCTTCGCGCGACCACATCCTCGGGCGTGTCGGACGAGCTTGCCGAGCTTCTAGGATGTGGAGGGCGGCATGTCTCCTGACGCTACTGGCAACCTGGCGCCCTGTAGGCCCAAGTCTCTTCCGCGCCATGCCTCCCCAAGCAGACATCTGAAGAACGTTTTCATAGAACCAGTCGAGTTAGCCTCCTTCCACCACCGCCATTTCGTGCCATGGCAGAGGACGCTAGGGTAATAAATCCTCAGAGGCCACTTCAATGTAATCCTCATATTGCTCCTTCAACGCCTGTCGTAACAAGATAGTCTTGATTATCGCCCCATATATGACGAGGACCCCTCTCCGCGGCACATTTGAATAAGCACCGTTCTCCCTGTATAGACCACGAAGCACAACTTCAAATAACTATCGAGGCTGGGCAGAGAGCCCGGGCAAACCAAAAGCATTTCATTTAACCAGGAGGACATTACACAAAAAATGGTTTTCCTCCTCGGAGCCCCTAGCAGAGAAAGAAAAGTACAGAGTGAAGCCCTAGACTACGCTAGAAGTTTGAGCCGCTTCTGGCAAGCGGAGGGTCACACCTTGCCTTCGTGAGTGGACCCCCGCTTGACCCCTTCCAAGACTTCGTCCGAGACCGTCGCGGGCGCCTTCCCTTTGGCCTGTCGTGCTGGCTCAAGACCGCCTGAACGACGTGGTCGCCCTCGTGGCAGCGCCGCACCAGAGTCCTCCAAACAGATCCCGCTGCCCTGCGTGTTTGGCGCTCCACGCTCGCCGACTCTTCGACGGTAGCTACGGCAAAATGGGCGCACCCCGCCTTGTCAAGCGAGGCTAAGTTCGTGCACCAGGCCACCATTGCACAATGGTCTCCATATGAACGCTGTGTGCCACACACCTCCCAACGTTTTTAAGGCATTTGAGGGTGATGTCCGCTCTCATGTAGGTGAATCCTTGGGGGCACCGCGCCGAGTCAAGGCCACTAAGATCCTTGAGAGTCTCGAGCCTCAAAGCAAATAACCCTATGCTATTTGATAGCTCGCGCTCTGTCTCAACCTCCTCCTCGGCAGCGCCTGCTTTGTGAAGCCTCCACCATCCGAAGGTCTGACACTTGCTCCTCCGGCGTTTTTACCCTCACCGCGAGGGAATCGCGCTCACCGCTGAGGGTCTCATTCTTGGTGTGCTCCTTCTCCAGCTCGCTCTGAATCTTGCCGAAGCATCGGGAGATATCATCGTCCAATGCCCGCGAAAGCATCATTGTCTACGCACCAAAGACACCTTAGCAATGGGCGAACAAAACGAAGGAGGGCGCCGAGGGGTACTTATGAACCTTCATGGCATTCGCCTCTACGCTCCGGAGCATGTCCTTTACGACCATTTTCTTGAAGAACTGCTTGAGATGGGGCGAATGCACGAAGTCTCCAACCACCTCGCACACTTTGCGTGCCACGAATCGACCATGAATTTCGTTACACATGGGGAGCACGTCCACGGGGCCCACAGCCGATGTAGCAGGCGTCGGGGGGGGCGCGGAACCCTCGACCCCGCAGAACCAGCCGCGGCATTCTCGGCCATGCCATCCCCATCGCATCCGGGCTCCCCGTCATCCGCCCTCCTCGCGGCGTCACCCGCCTCTGCATGGCCGAGCAAGTATCAGGCACACACACGCAATCACACACACGGAGTAACATTCACTACCTTGGGACGACCACGGAGCAGGAGGGTCGTCAGCGGCGACATCAGCACGCCTCGGAGTAGGTGGGGTGGCCAACACAACCTCGACATCCGCGCCATAAACAAGCTACGGAGTGTCTTCACCAAGACTCGCAACAATAACGCTCGTTAGCCTGACAAGGCTGTCGCTTTGGCCACCTTTCGCCGTGGGGCGCCGATGGCGCCCCCGACACGCCCTCGTTGGCGAGTCGGCGTGTTTCGCTGACGAGGAGCCTCAAGAGGAAGATTCCACTGCTCCACGGCCCTGCCAACTTAGCAGTGGTTCAAGCGTCCTCCGCCACTTCACGGGTCGCTTTGCGCCACGAGGAGCGAAGCGCCGCAGAGCTGCAGCAGTAATCGGCTTCGCCCACCGACTCGGCAACGCAGCACGAAGTTTTTTTTCAGCCGTCGGTCCGGACGCGGAAGGCGAACCGACGAGCATACGCCGGTTAAGCCGACTCTTCCGCACCATTGCGGACGCGCTTCAATGCTCCTCGCTGTGTAAGGGCATCGAAGCACCTCACAAGGCGAGTGGCTTCGGTAATGGGTAAGACTTCGAAACCATCACCAATACAACCGTGAGAAGCCATGACAAAAACGAGCAACAGATACCGAAACAGAGAAAAGAAAAGGCGCCGAGATCCGCACCCTCGCGTCCCTTCACAATGAGGACCGGGCTCCCAGTCTTCGAACCTCCGATCTCCACGCTCCAATCTTGAGCCGAGGCCGATCCGGCGGCGCAGAACTCCTCCACGTGTCCTGTGGAGAGGCGCTCGTTACATCCAATAGAAGCCGGTAGGGCCTCCTCCTCGTGACCGAGATCAATCTCGAGGTGGCGATGAGTCGATTGGTCATACGAGATTGCAGACCATCCCTAAGCGACTTGTGGTAGAACCATCGCTCGAGTCCGGTCGGTCCCGGTGTTACGCTCGTTAGTAGGAAGGTACATCTCGCACCGGGTCCTCGGCAGGAAGTTTACGCTGCCAAAGTTTAGCGTCTTGCCGGTGTTCTTCTTCTTCTTCGGCTGGCAACGCCCGTCGTGAAGATGGGCAAACAGACGCCCTTCGCCACTGGCTCCGGTCGCCCGAAGCATCCATTCGAAGACCCCCAACTTCACGTTGGAGTTCGGTGTCAGTTGCTCCAACTCTACCCCGAACAGCCGGAGCGCGTCTTTAACCAGCGCGACGCATGGCAAACGGAGGCCAGTGTCAAAGAAGGCGACGAAGACCACCGCCTCATCCGCGTGAGGCGCCGGGGTGGTCTCCTTTCCCGGAGCGCGGACCTTTTCAAGGCTCTCCAACTTGCCCTCGTCGACAAGAGTGTCGAGGATAAGATCGGTCACGGTGGACCTCCCCAACTCGGTAGTGTACATCGCCTCCCAAAGACTTCGCCGACGCTTCGACATGCTCAAGCAAGAAGATGGACCTCGCCGAAAAAGTTAAACACCGCAGTTAGAGCAAAGCGCAAAACAGGATGGGCTGGAAAACTAGAAATGAACACCAAAAGGGAGGAGCGGGGTGCATATTTATAGGCGGGCGAAACCCGCGGGTTGGAAATGAGGCGCCGTGCGCCAATCCGCGTGCGTCACGTGCACGCACCCTACAGCACACCTGCCATTCGTTAAACCGGCACAAAGCCCAAAGGTCGACGCGTGGAACCCCAAGAGACACAACGGCGTCATCTATGGCCCCACAACAACCCAGGCTGCGCACCACCCCATGGCGCACGGGAACCCAGGAGCCAGCGAACACCACCAGCAGCCCACCTTCGCTGGCTCTTCCAAAGATACGCTTTGCCAAGCCCGAGGGGACGGTGTGCCTGGACCCTCCGGGAGAACGGCGTGGTTTCGACCATGGCGAAGCAGGACCTCAACCGCGAGGGGCTTGTCGTAGGGGCGGCCCACCGGCCCCACGGCACAGGCGGCGCGACAAAGGGTCCCCGAGGGACCCGACAGTGCTTCAGGGGGCTCCGAAGGCGACCCCGGAGCCGCCCTCCTGAAGGGGCCCTGAAGTCCCCGAAGACGCTTCCGGTGGCTCCAAAGGCAGCACCAAAGGTGACCTTCAGAGGGGCCCTGAAGGCCCCGAAGGTATTCCCGAAGCCTCCGAAGGGTTCTTGAGGGCCCCCAAGGCCAGCTCCAAGGATGCCCCCCAAGGGGGCCCCGCGGGCCCCTCGAAGGGGCCTCGCAACTATCAGCAAAGTGCAACAAAGGTGGACTAAACTCACTGTCCGGGTAGACCAGGTCCAGGAGAGTCTACCATGCGCCGGGGTCTACTCTTAGGCTAGGAAAATCCCTTGCTACCCCTAGGGTAGTTGTACTTTCATAGGGGTATGTATGTAACTTCATGTACCTAGCGGGGGAGGCTATAAATAGCCTCCTCCCCCTATCATCAGGGGGGAGAAAAACATTTCTAACAATTAATACAAGTACATTTCCAGCTGGAATCCCACTCTTGGGACCCTTCGGCCCCTCGCTTAGAAGCCAAGGGTCCCCCTCACTTTACTGTCTGGTCTTTTTACCACGACAAAAAATATGGAAAAATTTAGCAGAGGGACAATAAGAATATGATATTCTACAATAGAAGTCTGTCAAAAAAAAGGTTAAAGCTAGACCTTCTTGTACATTATCTTGCTGGGATGAAAACATGCAACCCCCATTTTCGTTAACTCTGCTTAAATCTTCATCAGAGCCTTGATATGAAACAGGTTCTGAAGAAACATTTTTTTCAACTGGCCATTCAAAATGGCAAACATTTGATTCATTTACTCCGTTTTCAGCACTTGGAAACGCAAGAGCATCATGTGTGCCAGATCCTTCCATGTTTTCCTGTGAGAACAGGAACTGTAGCCCAATGGGTGATTGTTTGATATTTGATGAACATCTTCCAGCATCATTCTTTAATGAGTGCAGTGTTTCCTCAAACATAGCACCTTCATGTTTACAATCCAGAGTTGTGAATGAAGGCTTCTCAATGGTACCTGGCACATTATCTGAGCAAATATCAAGGTAGTCAGAGTCAAGATCCTAAGTTGGATCGACGCCTTGATAGGATCGAAATCGTAGTATCGAATCGTAGAATCGGCGATTCTACTAATTGTAAAAATACACATATTTAACATCTATACTATAAGTTTGTATGATTCTTATATGGTTTACCACTTGCATATTCCTTAAAAGCAGCTACACATACTCAAGGAATAAAAATAGCTTATCATTATCAAGCTCAAGATTGCTCATGCCATAATATAGATATTTGTACTAGCATTACCACACTGATACAATATTTTGCATGCTCCTTGTTTATTTATAGTTTCCTTGTTTATTTATAGTTTCATTCTCAGAAATTAACATCAATAAATTTTGCTCTAAAACAAAATATCAGCAAAGCCTGGCCTCTACAAAAATTTGCCATAAGTCTCTACGAGCAGGATCGACAGTGCGATTTGGATCGACAGGCTGTCATGGGTTCGTAGAATCCTAAGACTCTAAGAGTAGAATCGCGATCCTAACTACCTTGAGTAGGATCGGATCAACAGTGAGATTTGGATCGACGGGCTATCGTGGGTTCGTAGAATCGTAAGACTCTAAGAGTAGGATCGCGATCCTAACTACCTTGGCAAATATGCATTACTTCGAAATAAATGGTACAAGAAGTCATGAAAAGAAGGTAACTACAGAGTTTATAAATAATACTGAGTTACTGACCTGCTCTTGAAACACTATTCTCGCAACACATTTTTAGATAATGGAAGAGAAAATCTCTCCCGGCCTCTACATCAATGATGCACGCAACCTAATTTATTATTAAGATTAAATCACCATAGTAGCCAAACTGTTAAAACTGGCATGAAGCCTTACAAGCAAAATATGATTGAAATTTAAATCCAATCATTACAAATCCTGTGACTAAACCGCCACCATGAGCACATAGAATTTGCTTCGCCACAACCTCCAGACGGTCGCTTCCAGCCAGCATGGACTCCTTCTGGTCCGGTTTCTGTAGATTTGCCCAAGACCTCAGCCAATGCCCGATCAAAAAGATAACCTGCAATGGATTAGTAACAATCTTTTTATTAAAAACGGCATCATTCCAGCATAACCAGATAGACCAACATAAGGCACTAGCTCCTACCAGAAGTTGTGCCTTTAAAATTGTTGGGATTCCGGTTAACCAATTCCCGAACATGTTTACTATGCTCACAAGGGGGGATAGATTAAACGCACAACAGACAATCCACCAAGTGAGACGCGCAAATGGGCAATCAATAAAAACATGTTGAATTGTTTTCTCTTTAAGACAGAAACAACATTGCTTGCTTCCCCTCCAATTTCTTTTAAGAAGGTTATCTTTAGTTAAAACTACCTCTCTTTTGAGATACCAAAAGAAAATTTGATCTTTTAAGGGAATTTTAATTACCCAAAATAAGTTCCTAATAGGTACTCAACAATTGCTAATTAGAGCCCCGTAGAAAGATTTGACCGTAAACAGGCCAGATTTATTTAAATACCATTTAAAGGTATCTTTTTGAGAGCTTAACTGTAGATTAGCAATTCTCAAAATTAAATCATTCCAACCATGCAACTTGGGACCAATAATAGGTCTACGAAAGGAAATATTTAAAGGTGTCGATCTCATAATAGTTGCCACAGTATCCTCCTTTCTCCTTACCACATTATAAAGAATTGGGTATTGTCTTTTCAATGGATAATCTCCTAACCAAATATCTTCCCAAAACCTAGTTTGCCTTCCATTTTGAACTTGGAATGACCCGAACCTAAGAAATTGATCTTTAATTTTCATAAGACCCAACCAAAAATGAGAAGTCCCAGGCTTATTAACCACCTACGAAAGACTTTTGTCACCCAAATACTTCCTCGTTGGCAAAGATTGCCAAATACCTTCTTCATTCAGCAGTTTAAATAACCATTTCCCAAGTAAACTTTTATTTTTTGCATCTAAGTTTGAAACCCCTAGTCTACCATGCTCTTTGGGTGAACAAACTACACTCCATTTAGCAAGTCTGTATTTACGTTTATGATTGTCACTCTGCCAAAAGAATCTAGAACGATAAAAGTCTAGTCGTTTGAGGACTTGTCTAGGAACTTCAAAAAAAGAAAACATAAACATAGGCAGACTGCTTAGTACCGAGTTAATAAGTACTAACCGTCCCCCCACAGACTTATTTTTTCCTTTCCAACTACTGAGCTTTTTCTCAATTCTATCATCTACCCCTTTCCAATCACTATTTCTTAACCTTTTAAAGTGGATAGGAATGCCCAAGTATCTGAAAGGAAAAGTACCCACTTCACAACCAAATAAATGTGTAAATTGTGTTTCAACAGCTTTGGCAGAACCAAAACAAAAAATCTCACTCTTACGGAAATTAATCTTTAAACCCGATAATTGTTCAAAGACACAAAGAATAAGCTTCAGATTTTTGGCTTGATCCAAATCATTATTCAAAAAGAGGATCATGTCATCGGCATATTGTAAAATTGACAAACCATCCTTAATCAAGTGAGGAACAATGCCTGATAAAAGGCCTGCTTCTTTAGCACGAGATATAAAAATGGCAAGCATGTCCCCTACAATGTTAAAAAGAATAGGAGACATAGGATCACCTTGCCTAAGACCTTTTTGAGTTTGAAAAAAGGAGCCAAGATCATCATTAACTTTAATTTCAACACTCCCTCCCTTAACTATACTTTCCACCCAAGAGCACCACTTAGCAGAAAAGCCTTTCATCCTTAAAGTTTGAATTAAGAATGGCCATTTAACTTTGTCATATGCTTTCTCAAAATCTATCTTAAATACTATTCCATCCAAAAAAAATTTATGCAATTCATGAATGGTTTCATGGAGGATAACAACTCCATCAAGAATAAATCTCCCCTGCATAAACGCCGACTGAGACGGTCTGACAACTTTTGTGCTACACCCATAAGTCTATTAGTAATAACTTTAGAAAAAAATTTAAAACATACATTTAAAAGACAAATAGGTCTGTACTGCTGAATTTGTTTAGCATCCGCTTTTTTGGAAAGTAATGTAATGATCCCAAAATTCAAGCTGAAGAGAGGAAGAGAGCAATTATGAAAATTCTAGAACATAGCTAATAAGTCATATTTAATTATATCCCAAAACACCTGATAGAACTCGGCAAGGAATCCATCTGGCCCAGGTGCTTTGTTATGTTCCATTTGGAAAATTGCTTCTTTCACCTCTTTTTCATTGAAAGATTCTTTAAGGAAATTATTTTCCACCTTCGAAATTTGAGGTATATCATTCACAACAGTATCAACCATAGATATATGATTATTTTCAGAAGGTCCAAACAAGTCTCTATAATAATTGGTGATATACATTTTTAATTGTACATCACCCCGAATTATTCCTTCCTCTTGTTCAACCTGAAAAATTCTTTGACGTCTATGCTTCCCATTTGCAATCAAATGATAATAGCGTGTATTTCTATCCCCCTCCAAAAGAAATTTCGCTTCGGACCTCTGATACCACTTAATTTCTTCTTCTCTCAGAAGATGAGCCAATCTTTCATTAGCAACCCTTCTAATATTAAGTTCATGATCAGACAACCTCACAACCTCAGCTTTTTTATCAAGCTCATCAATTAAAAAATTGAGCTTTATTTTTTCCTTTTTATATGTTCCACTAATATTTTTAGCCCAACCACGAAGAAAGTTTCTGAGAGATCTAACTTTACACTGCCAAGTTTGAATAGCAGAATGACTTCTAGTATTTTTTTTTTCTACACATCGGCCACCAACTCCCTAAACCTCTCCCTACACAGCCAACCTAATTCAAATTTAAATAACGACTGACTTCCTCCAAAAGAGGCCGCTCTCGTATTTAAAAGAAATGGCGTGTGATCCGATAAAGACCTTTCTAGAGCATTAACTGTGACCAAAGGAAATTTATACTCTCAATCTATATTCATTAAGACTCTATCCAGCTTTTCAAATGTTGGATTAGCTAAAGAATTGGCCTAAGTATATTGTCTACCTGATAAAGCTATTTCTCGTAGATCCAAGTTATCAATCACAGCATTAAACAAGAAAGGCCACGTATACTCAAAATTATCATTATTTTTTTCAACTAAATGCCTAATGATATTAAAATCACCCCCAATTAAAATAGGAAGGGATTCTTTCTTACAGACCTGCACTAGCTCAGTAAGAAACTTTTCCTTGAATTGAGTTTGAGCTACACCGTAAACAGCCACAAGAACCCATTGAAAATCATCCTATCTGTTTTTTAGATGAAATTTAACATAAAAATCACCAGCATCGATACAGCCAATATCAAAAACCCGAAAATCCACCCCTAAGAGGATACCCCCCGACCGACCTTAAGGGGGAGAAAAATACCACAAAAAATCCCGTCCACCACAAAGATGGTTAAGACACATAGCAGACTCTTCAGGATATTTTTCTACTGAAAAGTCCTTTGGAGGCTCTTGTTGCTGGTAATGATCCATAGAAGAATCTTTTGGTAAAGTGGAATCGGATGGAGTTCTTTTACCAACACTGTTCATGGCAGATCCAGATCCAAACTCCAAAGTGTTACTAATGTCTTTATCACAGCTAACGCCAGACTCCATAACTTCTGTGCCCTCCAGCTTGGAGTTAAGATGCTCATATCGCAAATTTGATCTTTCTTCAGCTGGGAGCGGAGTCACTCCACTTTCTAAGTCTTTAGCAGTGGCAGCTTCAATCATATCACTTGTGCGGGCTCCAGAAGCAACTTGGTCTTCCTCGCGCTTGTTACATTGCTCTTTGAGACCCTGATGCAGCTCTTCACTATTGGAACACCCTATCGGTTCATCCAAGAAAGCAGTTGATTCTAATTGAGACTGACTAGAACTTTGATGTACTTCATCATTGTCATTGGCAGGAGCAATCAGTGAGCCGATCAATAGAGCATCACTAATACCAGAAGTGTGATCAGCTGCAGTAGATGATTAAAAAAATTAGTTTGTCAACACATGTAGGAACATGCTATTAGTCTGAATCCGACAAGAGACCACTAATCTCCTCAATCCTTATGAAACAATAAAGATACGAAAAGTACCTTTTTTCCTAGTTAAGAGTAATTGAATCGGTAGAATAAATAAAGGGCTTACCAAGTCCATTGGCATCTGATTTTTCACAGGAAGAATTGATGTCTGCAGAATCATAGGCGGCGGCAGGGGGGGTGCCTGTGGTGCACAGGCACCCCCAAAAATTTGTGTAAATTTTTTTTGAACTTTATATATGTATGAGTAATTGGTATTTATATTGGTCAAATTTCAGTAATTCAACCCAAGAAGTTTTGAAAGTATTAGAATTGAGTGAGATAGAAAATGGACGGGGATTAAATCAAGAGATGGGGTTAGCTAGGCTCAATGACACTTATTGGGGTTCTCATTATAGAACTATTTTGCATATTATTGGTATGTATTCAACAATCATAAAGTACTCATATAGCTTGGAAAAGACCCCTCACATAAAAATGATTGACCAAAAATACATGCTATGGTGGGAGCCTTTAAGTCATTTGACTTTGTTTTCAATGCACACTTGATGCTTGTCATACTTAGATACACAGATGAGTTGTCTCAGTCTTTGCAAAAGAGAGACTAAGATATTATTAATACTATAGCACTTGTTAATTTGGCTAATGATAGAATGCAACGAATGAGGTATGATGGGTGAGAAGAATTTCTTCAAAAAAAGGTAACATCATTTTGCACTAAATATGGCATCAAAGTTCCTAAGCGGATGGTAGACATGTGTCTTATGGAAGATCATCACGTTTTACCAAAAACAAACAAATGATGATCATTTTAGAAGAGAAGTGTATCTTGACATTATTGATAATGTTCTCTAAGAGCTTGACAATCAGTTTGACAAGGCTAATATGGAGTTGCTTGTTTGCATGTCCGCTTTAAATTCTCTGAATTCATTTGCTTCTTATGATAAGGAAAAAGTGCTTAGCCTTGCCAACTTTTATCCCAATGATTTTTCAAGCACGGATTTAATGAGACTTTCTTTCCAACTTGATAACTTCATTGATGATATACGAAGCGATGATAAATTTAAAGGCCTAAAGAATCTCAGTGAGCTTTCTACTAAACTTATTGAAATAAGAAAGCATGATATTTATAGGTTGGTGTGCTTGCTTCTCAAATTGGTATTGCTCCTACCGGTGACAACGGCGAGCGTTGAAAGAGTATTTTCGACAATGAATCTTGTGAATAACAAGTTGAGAAATAGTATGAGCAATTAAGTATTGAATGATTGTTTAGTCACCTTTATAGAGTGAGATATCTTCTCGAAGATTAGTGATGATGATATAATCAAGTGCTTCCAAGGAATAAGATTGCGTCGTGTGGTATTGTGATTTCCATTAGCTATTTAAGACTCTTTTATTTATGTAAGATTTTATTTGAACTATTTGTATTGCATTGTTAACTAATTTTGAACTTTTTTGTGTAATTGTGTTTGACTTTTGAAATTACATATGTATCGTACAAGATTTTTTTTAATCTTAAAGTGTGCACCCCCATTGTTAAGTTTCTGGCTCTGCCACTGTGCAGAATGCACAGGTTTCCTATTTTCTTCATCCTCACATGCCACTTTCTCAGAATTAGTCTCCCTGTAAATTGGGATTTCCATCTTAAAACGATCAGACAGACACATTACATTTTCATAAAATATGTACTTATAGCGATTCCACAAAGAATACACTTACTCTTTCATGCAATTTGCTACCTCCAAAAAACCTGTCTGACCAGATGCAACCTGTTCTTCTTCATGGCTAGACTTTGGTAATCCTAAGAAATTCAGTTCATGTAGGTACCATTCAAAAACCAGAATACCTCATAACCTATATGTTGCAAGGAACTTACGATAAATTCAATAAATGAACAAAAGGATTATGATATTCTATACCTTCTTTTTCATTATCTTGCTGAGATGTATACATACAATCTCCATTTTTAGAAACTACAGGAGTGTCATGGTCTGAAACAGGTCCTAGCACAGGAATTTTTTCAACCCTGCATTTCACATGACAATCTTTTGATTCATCAACTCCGCTTTCAGCATTAACTCTTGCACCATATTCCATGGATTCTTCTATGCTTTCCTGTGAGAACAGGATCAGTAGACCAAATGGTGATTGTTCAAAGACTTAATGAACATCTCTCATTACGTATTGAGTCTTGATCGCCTCCTCGAAGTAAGCTGTGAGCACCGGATTTATTAAGCTCATAATACTTAGTCATCCAATTGACCCTAGTATTATCAACCAAATAAACCAGTCTCGAGAGATGTATACTCCCGAATGCGTTATACATACCTCACAACAAAAGAATGTATCAATTCCATACAACACATAGAACATAAGCAACAAACCGAAGTTAATATTAATAAGGAATGGGATATTACAAAGAGGGGCCTTGGGCCAAATAACAACAAGTACTACAAGATAACAATGGAAGCAAAAAGTGCCATAAAGATGGCTATAACACAAAGCCAATCGGTGTGCCTTAACCCTAGGCATCTCGATGGACCGCCAAGCTAGTCGTCGAAGAAAGCGCAACACGTAGCACAAAAGAGAGGCTCTTGGAGCTCTCCTTCTTCCTCTGCAACAAAAGCCACAAAATGCCACAACCACGGGCGGATGAGTACATAAAGTACCCGCAAGACTTACGTGTGAGATAACAGAACTATAAATAGCTACATGCAAGCTTTATTTAAGTGGATGAGGCTTTGGACTCATTTTAGCATAAAGCAAGTTTCATTTGCAATAACATAATAGATTGAAAGCAATTTGGCAAAGCATTTTAATTGTTGAAATAACAACGAGATAATAACATAGTAACAACAACAAGAACAACCTAGAAGTGACTAACCCAATAGTCACCACAACAATAGCATGAACTCCCCGTTCATACCAACCATGTCAAGTTTTAATTAAAGGTTGTAGTCTAATTCTTACGGGAAATAACCAAGCGTGTCCATAACCTAGGGCGAGGCTATTGAATAGTTTTATCCTGCGAGGGTGTACCAATGTACCCACACGTCGATCGCCTTTCCTTTAAGCACACTACCTTAGGTGTGCTTGCAAGACGCTAAGTCCTACGAGACATTTCCAATGGACAATGCTAATTCGAGTCGCACAACCCACGGGAGAAGGAGACATCATACAACCTACCGGAAGCTAATGCTCCCCCACATCACACACACATTTTATCTTTAAAACACACCAACCGAGCGACCCCAATTAACACCGCCCAAAGTACTTAGTCAAGAGGGTTCCATATGCCCTCGTGTGGTTAGCACGCATAAAATTGCTTGGATCAATGGCGCAAGAATTAGGTCCTTGTTGACTCGAGCATACCACCACATCCAAAACCACACCATCCATCCAATACGCCCAAGTCTAAATCAATCTTTTATTTTCAGTTTTGATTTTACAAATTAATCAAAGCACAAGTCTTTGGACATATAAGAGTAATAATCGGTTTTGAGTGATCAAGACCATCGACTAAGTCGATGATCGCCCATTCTACCGATAACTAAGCATGTCTAAGCAATTTAATCGAAACTACTAAGTGATAAGAGCTCATCCAACGAGCTCAAACCACGACAAATAACCTAGGCTCATGGTAGTAGAGGATAAACAATTCCTCTGATTATGCAACTATAGGATTGCTAGCGACATTTAACACAAAGTAGCATGCATACATAGAAGTAAAATAATATATTAAGCTTTAAAGTAATGGGACAATGATGGAAATGATCAAACTGCTTGCCTTGCTGTTGCTGGCCAAGTTGTGGCAGAGGGTCACTCTCGGGATCGCCACAAATGTCGAAGCCTAACGGAAAAGCGAGAAAGAACCGATAAGAACGACGAAAAACAACAAGACAGCACAACAAACGAACTCCAAATTCTCTGAAATTTCTACAGCAGCAATACAATGATTTATCATGAATTTAGCAACAAGAACCAATTGATTTGGATTCTTAATGCAAAAGATATGATGAAATCAATTGCTCGACCTAAAAAAATACCAAACTGCACTATTCACCAATTTAATTATGAGGCAACATTTTCTAGAACAGTAGTGACACTGAAATTTTTACAGCAAAACCAGCACCTCATGAGATGAATAACACAATTGAGTTCATCTCATTTGGAGCTAGATTGCTCTTCCTACCATTTTTCAAAACAAGAACTTGAACAAAATTATAATGCACAAGTCCTTATTTCTATAACAGACAACATGCTCAAAACTAATGTTCACAGTAAGATCATTAATAGAGAAACCAACAAAGTTGGTCTCACTCAAAAATAATCTAAAGAGCATTAGTTATGTATTTTACAAGTTAAGCATTGATTTAAGTGTATATTTAAAGTTGGTTTTAAAATCTAAGGGCAAAGCTGTGCTCTGGGGCTGAACTCAACTTACAATCATTTTTGGATTAAAGTCAAGTCCAATACAGAGCTAACACAATTTGAATGACCCCAATTGGATTTAAAAAGAAAAAGATATGCAATTCTAAAGTTTATACCTTATTTAGTTTATAATTAAGAGTTCACTTTGGAATTTCTAAAAATCACAAAGGCATGGGAGGGCGTGAGCCACGGATCATAGATCTAACGGCTCGAGACCTCCCAGAGGAATGCTGCCTGCACACGCTCATGAGGTCCAGAGGTCTGGACCTCCTAGCAACGCATAAGTCTTGAGACGAGGAGGTTGTGGCCGTAGATGGAGAATCCAACGGACCACAGCGATGAGGGAGGTCGGGACGGACCAGATCTAAAGGGAGGTCCTCAGCGGTGAGATCTTCCAAGGAAGATCTAAACTACCAAGATCTCCCGAGGAAGATCTACATCGTCAAGACCTCACAGGAGGTCTGGACGGTCGAGATGTTCAAGGGAGGTCCTCGATGGTTCGAGATCGTCCGGGAGGACCTTGACGGTCAAGATCTACCCGGGAGGTCATGAGCAGTGAGATAACCTAGGGAGGTCTAAGGGAGGTCCTAACGTCCACAGACCTCCGAGGGAGGTGCTGGCGGCCACGATTTCGCAAGGGAGGTCTTGGGCGCCCAGATCTCCTCGGAGGAGGTCTAGATGTCGAGACCAGTAGCACGCGCTTGGACATGGAATAAATTGGCAGGACAGCGAGGAGGTCAGCGGAGGTCTTAAATGCGCGCAAAAGCGGGGTTAATGGCATTTAACGCTAACCCCATGATTGCAATGATTGAGGCATTTAAAGCGGTGAATCTCATCCTAAACGACAATGGTACGGTCGGACGTCCGACAAAGATTTGAGGGCGCCCCACGGCTTATCGCCGGCGATTTAGGAACGCGGCGGTGCGACCGAGGGCACCGTCGGGACCGCAATAGCCAGCGCATCTGTCAGGCCTACTCTCAGCGGCGGCGGCGTTTTAAACGCCGCGAGCCGGAGAGGATAACGAAGGCACCACACGGCCAAAATCAAAAGCATAAAAGGAAGCTCTCATAGCGACATTCAGCGTCGCCCAAATAAAAGCTCGCGACATTCATACATGCGGTGCCAGCAGACTAAGGGACTAACGGGAGGTACCTAGAGGTCCTAAGGTCTTTGGGGAAGTGGAGGAAGGTGAAGACCGGAGCCGAGGAAGATGAGGTTGCTCCGACTCTGACTCGGCTCAAGATCCCTTTGGCCATACGTAAATGCCCAAACCAAAACAAGTTAGGTCTTGGTCCCAAAGGAAGGCACAAATGGAAGCAAGGAGAGGAGAAGAAATCTCCAGCGACCCTTGCCCACCGAGGGGCTTCAAGCTCCAAAGCAATGGCGGCCAAGGAAACTTTGGGTAGTTTATAGCTCACAACAGGGGTGTAAGCCAAGGAGCGATGGTGTGCAAAGGAAATAGCAAGACACATGGGGAGGCTTTATACTCGGCACAGAGGTCATGGACCCGGCTAAGCTCATGGTGAGCTTGGCCCATGGCACGGTCTAGGGCATTGGACAAGATGTAAAGTTGACACGATGGCGGTCTGTCTTGACGAGAGGCGGAAGGTGACACGCATTTAATCTTGGTCGACAAAGAGTTGTTATAAGTACACGATGGGCCAGTGGGCATTAACTCCTTTGCTTTCGAGCTTCATGGTAGCGCTCGAGGAAGGAGAAGAACAGGAGGTCCTTATGACCGTTGGATAAAACACAGGAGAGGTCCTAACCATCGGATGACAATTTTGAACCGTTACGCTCAAATGGTGGGAGGAGGTCCGGCCACACGATCAAGGATTGGGAGGTCGTGGCCCTCCGATTTCCTTAATAATGTAAGCGCGTGGGAAAATAGGGCGGGGAGGTCCAAAGCGTTGGATTTTAATCAGCGGTGCGGACCTCTGTGAGGTCTTAACCGCACATGAGCTTAAAAACATGAGGGGAGGTCATGGCCTTTGGATTTAAATCAGGGCACACAACCAAAGGGAGGTCGAGGCTTTGCGTGAAGCGAGGAGGTCAAGACCTTTGGATTTTGATCAACGGTGATGATCAAGGCAGGGAGGTCTGAGCCTCGCATGCGTGGCGCAAAGGAGGTCTTGAACTTGCACAACACACAAGGAGGTCATGGCCATTAGATTTAGATCTAAGAACAGCGACCTCACGTCTTGTGAGAGATCGATGGCGCATAAGACCGGGGAGGAGGTCGTGGCCTGTGGATTTTAATCAGCGGTGCACAACACGAGATAGGGGAGGTCTTGTCTTGTTGGATATTTGAGGGAGGTCGTGGGCGGTTGGATCGATCCAACGGCCACGACCTCGTTTAAATGAGGGGGTTGGCTTAGTTTAGCGGTGAGGGAGGTCATGGCCATGGATCTTGGATCCAAGGGTTACGACCTCAACAAGGTGGGATGTCAAGTGGTTTAACTGCCGTGGAGGTTTGAGATTTAACACATAGGGAGGTCATGACCGTGGATCTTTGATCAACGGTTATGACTCAGTGAGGTGAGGAGGTCTTTGCGGTGTTGACGCGGAGGAGGTCGTGGCGGTTGGATGTAAATCCAGCAGTGCGACTGATCAAATGGAGGGAGGTCTGGCGAGGTGCAGAACCGGTCGGGCTGGACTAGCTTTGGGAAAGTGGCTAGCCCAAGGAGCGATACCAAGCTTTTAAGTTTAATTTTCTAACAAATTTGAGACTTTGCAAAATTGTTTGGGATAGCAATTCCACTCCAAAATTCATGAAATTTTTACAGGAGCTTGATGACAATGAGATTAACCTTGCATAAAATTTCCAGAGGTTATTATGCAATGCATTTTTCTCAGGAAATTCATTAAGGTTGTTTAAAGGATTGTTTTACCTCCAAAATTTATCAAACTAGTTTTACAACTTGTGATATTTTTCAGAGGGTCCCACAGTTTTTGGGACCAAGGAAAATATATTCCAATGTTTGACACCAGATTTAGACAATTGGAAAAATGAATTTGACTTTTGGTCAACAAGAGCTTTGTGTTTTTAGATTACACAACTCTTGGACAAGAATCACATGAATGATTAGGGGTTTTCAAGATGTGAGAAAAAGTTTTAATTTCTACACATATAATTATACTTGAATAACCCTAATTATACAGTTGGGATGTTACATAAACCACATTCATGTTTGTACTCTGGTGTTGCTGAACCTAGTGAAATCTTCTCGAGGGTACCTGACACATTATGCATTCCTCTCAAACAACATATAGCTTAATATTAACCGAACTCGTTATTTAAAGATTATATAATGGATCCTTACCTTGTACATAATCCTGCTGAACCTGATCCATAGCTAGTTTATTATCAGGATTATCTGCAACAAGCACCACACCCTTTTCTTCAAGGCTACAATCTGATTCCAGGTAAACACTGACAATTTCATCACCTAACTTCTTTTTGCAGTCAATTTCGGCAGCAACACATGCATCATTTGTTAAATAGCTTCCTGTGCCCTCTGCGGCAAATAGAGCCTTTTGACCAAACAAGGAATGTCTTCCATCTGACGAGCAGACGTCAACATCACCGAGTGTCAAGAGCATACTTTTGTCCCCAGCAATTCGTTCTGCACAAAGAGTATAATATTAAAAGAAGCTGCAGATGACCAATTACAATTAGTATACACAAATTGTATGATGAATTCGAAGGTGTGCAACACCCTGCTCCACATCTAGTTTCTTATCAGCATCACCTCCAATAAGTTGCACGTCCTTGCCTTCAAGACCACAATCTGATCCCGGATAGAAACCAGGAGTTTTGCAGTCAATGGACTTGTTTCCTGTGAGAATCCGTGTAATTAGACTTAATCACGTATCAGTAATCGGTAGTTAGTGTGATTAACCTCGTATTAGCGGTACGCTGTTGATAGTGTTGTGATCGTCGTTAAGTCGTTAGCTTGTAGTCAACGGGTTGGTTAGTGGGTTTCGTTTCGCGAGCGTTACCATCTCTAGTCGCAGAACCAATAATCCTATATCACATCATCGCATCACTCATTCAATTACAATCATCCATTCAATCTCAGTAATCAATCACAAGTAACCATTTATATTCATCAGCCAACATTTGCAACAGTAGTATCAATTCATAAACAAGTTTGCATTTCCATTTTCATTTGATCAACACATCAATGCATACTTGGTTTACATTTAAGTGTGCATCAGGCAACATAGACATTGTAGCATTCAAAGTCCTCCAGCATCCCTCAGCTCCTCAAAAGCCTCAACGCAGCAGCTCAGCAGCAGTCATGTGCTCAGATTCATCTCCCCCTGCTTCACAAGCATAACAGCAACAAGCTCACTTCTCCTCAAAACCACACCTGCCTCTCCCATTCCCCTAGAGCACAAAGATTCATTCCCCCCAACCCTTTTCACAGCACCCAGCCGCAATGCATCTCCCCTGGCAGCACACCACAGGCATTCATCTCCCCTTGGCAGCATAGCAACATTCAACTCCCCATCGTCCATTCCCCTCCCCTCATCCCATTCACAGCATTTCACCGCTCCATTCACCATCATCCATTTCCTTACCTTCACCTCCACCTAGCAGCAGCAAGCCAAGGAGCCAGGACCCCAAGCAAGGAGCCAAGGGCAGCGGCGATGACCAGGCGACAAGGTGGCAGCAGATCATCGGCAGCACCAGCTCCATCCTGATCCATCACCATCAGCACCCCTCGATCATCGTCAACCCCTCGCAATTCATTAACCCAAAGCAATATCAATCTCCAAGCAGCAGGTAAAGGCAAACACTTTGTGAATCCTAGGTGAGCTCTTACCTGGCAGCAATAGCAGCTTCTCCAGTAGCCCTTTCCACCTCCTATCCGCCATCAATGATCTGCATTCATGCATCATGGCAACCATCAGAGCATGTTTAAGTAAGCATATTAGCTAAAGATTTGGGTAGGGCTTTAGGAGTGGAATCTCTGTCTTGTGTGTGTGATGGCCGAGCCGGCCGGGCAATCTCTAAACCACTAGATCTGCGGTGAGCCGACCAATGATGACGGCAGTGGGCCTCTGCCACGCAGGAGTAGAAGGACAGTCTTTGGTGCGTCGGGAACAACGACAGGGCGAATCTGGAGCAAGGGGTGGACCGAGCCGAGTAGAGAGGACCAGGAGGCGGTGTCGGGTCCGGACCGGGCGAAGTCATGATGCGGTGTCTTTGGGCGGCGCCGAGCCACGCAAGGAGAGGAAGGAGCTGGGGGAGAGCGCTGGTAGGCGGCAGCAGGGACCGAGCCGAGAGGGCAGCGCGGGCCGTGGCGAGGGCACCGGAGCCGGATTCGAGCCGGGCCGTGGGATTCCCCCCTGGCGGCAACAGATTGAGAGGAGAGATTTGAGAGTGAAGGAGTGAGATTTGAGAGAATTGGGGGAAGAAGATAAGGCAGTGAAGTGTGGGTGCTGTGCGTGTGTGTGATTCGGCCGAATGGGGGTGAGAGAGAGAGAGAGAGAGAGAGATTAGGGGTAGATTAGAAATTAGAATTTTTATTAGGAAGGAATTAGGATTTGTGTAGCCTTGAATTATTTGTGCAGTATTGTATTTATTCAGTAGCTTTTATAAATTAATTAACTGTTAGCTATGTAGCTCTTGCTGCTAAATAATTCAACTTGAGTCTTGTCAAATTAACTAATTTGCAATTAACCTGTGAACTTTAAAATTGCCAGATAGGTCAAGTAGTTGTTAATTCTGTTATTAATAGAATAACTAGCTTTTGTAGCAAATCTTGTGCATCGTGAGTATTTAGTCAGGTAGTATGAGATATTTAATTCTGTTAGTTTAATCGGTTAAGCGTGAACCGCGGGTTGACGACCGTAGTGCGCGTTTTCAGTAGAACGATTTTTTTGTGGAGTGTTAACTTAGTGTAGATCTCGAAAAGTTTTAATTAACTTAATTTGTGCTAACCTCTAGAAGTCACTAACCTAGGTATTTATTATATCACTCAAAAATTCACTACATATTTACTTATACCGTTATTCGTATTTCCGTGTTACTCTGAGAAGGCGTCTTGGCACCTGTGAGCGATTGATCGAGTTTCATCGACCGCAGGCGACCTCACATACGAAGGCAAGTGACCCTCTTGAACATGAATATAGTTACTTTAAATGTAAACCGTATCTTGCACTAGTATACGTATTGCATCAAAACTGTTTCTCAAAACTTAAATTGGATGAATGAGATAAAGATGATTAAGATGAACTTGAATAAATGAGAATGATGAACGAGATAAGAATGAGGAAAGAAAGTAATATGAGAATATTATGGCTGGTAAAGGGGGCCCTTGGCAGGTAAGATATGAGACAGGAAGTGGGACCCTTTACATATGGTTAAAATATAAGGACCAACCAACTCTTACTCGGTCAGATGCCGTAATTTTCGTACCAACCATTTTCCCGTTTCGGCGGGCAGAAAATGCTACCTTGTTACGTGATTATGCTCTCCACAATGGGTAAGTAATAGGTGTGAGTGTGTGTGATGGAGGAACCCAGAACCGTGAGGAGAGACCGGAAGTGGGGGATCCAAGACGCTATAGCGCTAAGGTGGAGTGTTGGGTGCAGGATAGAAGCTGCCCCCAACCAACATTGCTAGAACTCGGTGGAGGATTGGGTGCGCTCACGACACCGACGGAAAGTAATTGGTGGAGAAATTAATTGACGTAACCTGAAAAATGTTCTGTATTCTGATATCGAACCCGCATCTAAGGCAATGCGGTGGACCCTGTTCATAGAGAGCTCAGAATAGCTTTGGGTAAAATGGTACAAAACTGCAGCAAGATGCTAAATAAAATCATGAATTCATGCAGGTCTCGAGTTGGAGTCTACGGGAACCACATGGGGTCTATCTTCTCTCCGAGTGACTAGTAGTGTTTTCAGTATTAAAATCTGCCACTTAATTGTTTTAATGATCTATTTTCTAAATGAGATGATTTAGAAATTGTGATAACAATTAGAGATAGTGCATCCTGTCCCACTCAACCTTGTTAGTATTCTCCTTTGTAGATCCTAGTTCGGCCGGGAACTATCCCGAGTGGGACGAAGGACATGCAGGTACCGAAACAACCGCAGGAGGAGAAGGCACATACTACGAGGACCAAGGTGAAAGGGGACGCCATGTTTGACGCGTGGGACGAATAGGCGGCCAGTACTTCAAGGTTGGCGAAAGAAGCGAAGAGGTTCCGTTTGTAGTTGTATAATGCTTGTACTAAGAACCATAGCCTTGCGTGGCTAATTACTGGAATAAATGTACAGTTTCTATCTTATTGTTCTGCTGCGTGACTCTGGTAAAAGCTTACTATTCATTGGAGCAGTGTTCTATTGGGCAAACGAATAGTAATCCGTATGCCCAAGTGTCATTACCCTTAAGGTAATGACTCGGGGCATCACATTTCCACAGTCAACTTTTACAGCAGTATTCTCATCATTTATCAAATAGCTTTCTTTGTCCTCTTCTGCAAATAGAAACTTCAGACCAAATGACGAATGTCTTCCATCTGACGAGCATCCCTCAACATCACTCGGTATTGGAAACATACTTTTGTCCTCAGTAGCGCCTTCCACATGCAATGTTGTAGAAAGAGAGCTCTTTTCCTTATCATTGCTTAGACACTTCCCCAAATCAGCATCTTCGATGCTTTTTTCAGAAATTGCATTACTGTGAACTTGTGGTCTATTACTTGATATAGGTAGAGAAAAATGAGTAATGGAGGTTCAGCAGCTGTGTTAAAAATACAAAAGAAATAGGTTAGAATATTAAATGCAGAACAGATGGCAACTGGCTGGTGGTTGAAACGCGGCAAAAATGGAAAGGGCTGCTACAAGCCTACAATGCCAAAGGAATAAAATTACAAGTATCCACCCACTGGCATAAGCGAACTCACATGTTTAACAAATTGATAAATAAAGCATAGTGCGGATACTGCAACTTCAAGCATCGTCTTGCAGAACACTTGTAACACCCCGACCCGTCATCTGGGTCCGAAATGCTACCACCATACATAATATAATACAAATTTTGCACAGCTAATTTGACAATTAAACATCTTACAACAAAAGATGGATTGTCTAAGGAGAAAGAGTTACATTAGAAACTACATGTAACGTAGATGATCTATTCTCTCTTCCTGAAGCATGTCACTTGCAACGATCACCTAAAAAAACATTAACAAGTAAGAGTGAATCCGAAGACTCAGCAAGCACATAATTAAACGATAATCATTGCCACTCAAACATAAACACATCCATTACATTATTTCCATCCTAACTTTCCTTTAGTGCAATGCACCACCATTCTACATACTCATTTGCTTATTGCATTGCCCATGTATGCAAATGCACCATCATGCTCATGCTCATATGCATCTCATCAGCTGATACCGGTATCGCGAAGTGTTCACCCGTCGATGACACACTCTTCCCCCATCTTCGTTAGGATGGGGTCCTTACATTGTCGGACTTTATCTAGTCCCTACAGATGTAAGACTTCATCTAGAGCACACCGGATTAGTCATGTAACTTTCTCACCGACCTCACCGGAATAGTTACATGACTTTCTCACCGACCTGGCTCATGCATTCTTGCCATGATGCAAATGCACATGTCCATTGCCATTAACATGATTCATCATTGTCATCATTAACAAGGTAGTCTCATTGCTCACCTTGTCCCATCATCATTGCCATCAACATGAAACCATTATCATGTAAGCATCATCATTTACCACTACCATATAAGCATCATCACATGAATAACATCATGTAAGCGTCCTCATGTAAACATTACCATGTAGGCATCATCACATATACGTAAGCATCATTACCTAAACACTACCACGTAAGCATCATCATGTAAACATTTCCATGTAGGCATCATCATATAAACATTACCATATCAGCATCATCATGTAAACATTATCATATCACGCAAACATCACATATTCCGTAACACTAACATGCTATCGCTCTACCATGCACTTGCCTGTTAACCAAGCGAAGCGGAGTAACGTGTAGATGACACCGTTCCCGAATCTCCACCTTGCGAATGAAAATTTAGATGTGCGCCCCTAATTTTATTTCCTTTCCTTTCTCCCTTTCCTCTTTTTTTCTTCTCCTCTTTTCTCTTTTTTCCTCTCCTCTTTCTTCCTTGGGCAAAGCCATCTGGCCCAGCTTATCCCTTCACCTCCCCCCTCTCTCACTCTCTCTCCCTTCACCTCCTGGAATCCCTCCAGCACCTCCTTCCGGCTTAGCCTGGCGCCTCCGGCCGTCGGCCCGCGCCGTGCCTCCACCGGCTCGCCCCCTAGTGCTCGGCGCCTCTTGGCTCACCCATGACAGGCTTGGCTCTAGCTCCCTACCCTAGGGGCGACGCCTCTCATGGGAACCGCCTCCGCCATGCCGTGCCCGGCCAGCCGTCGGCTCCTCTCACCACCCTCGCCTCTGCAGTCGGGCCCAGACGCTGCTCGATCTGCTGCTGACCCTTTCGGTCATGGTGCCTTCGGCTCCTCCCCACGCGCCCTCGGCCCAGCTGCGCCTCCTCCTGCTACCAGCACTGGCCTGGGTCCCTCGGAGCTCCTGGCTCACCTACGCACGGCTCGGCCTCCGGCCATCGTGCACCTCCCCTACTTGTCGCTGCCGCCCAAGTGCCTCGGCCCTGCCGGTGACCTCACCTCCGGTATACCCCCTTCCCTCCCCTTCTCCTCTACCCTCTTTGTTTTGTGGTGATTTTGGTTGATGATGGGGGGTTCGGTTTGGGCAAGAGAGACAAGGGGAGAAATGGGATGGGAGGAGAGATTGGGATGGCTTTGGTCTTATCTTCCCCCCTCTCTCTGTCTATCTCTCTCTCTACCTCTCTCTCTCTCTCTGAAGGCTTACTGTGGGGAGGTAATTGGTAAAAACTCATTCTCATTGTTACTTTTACTCACATTACATTCTACTGGCATTACAACACTAACAAGTCATGGACACGGGATTGAGGCCATCTCCGTTTTTTTTTTAAAAAAAAAGGGGATTGAGGCCATCGTACCTTTACTAGTCTCTTTAGCTAGTATATCAACCAGTTTTCTATGCACATGATCGTGATCATGTTGCAGATCTTTGGTGTGGAGAACAGCAGGTAAGATGTCAGCTAAGGTTTTTTCTGCAGTCTCATTTGTGTTTGCTTCCCTGCTGACATTCTTTTGCTCAGCTACAGGGCTCACTGGATATTTTTCCTCATGATCCCCAATAGTGAAATCAATTGGCACTGTTGAAGTATAAGTAAATTGTCCGTCTTTCCTCATCAGCTTAAGCTTTTGAGTGAATTGATTGGTGCATGCAACTTAACATGGTATCAGAGCGTACCTAGGGCCTTTTCCGTCGCTTCGCTTGTCACCCCACCGTCACCTCTCGGATCCGACGGCGTCGCCTCTTGCCTCGTCGGATCTTCGTCATACGATCCTGTGGCCCGAATCGAATTCTTGCGCCATTGGATCGTCTTCCGCTCGGCGCCTCCGTCACCAACCATTGCCATCACCAAGCAGGAGGACCACCGGCCATTGTCGCATCCTCCACTGCTTGGCCGCTGCTAAACCTAAATCCTCCACGGCTCGGTATTGCCTTGGCGTGGCGCGCCCATGACCCTAATCGCCTCGGCCTAGGTCGGTCGACCGGGTGCGGCTCGTCTGTCCTGCCACCGCCGTTGCTAAGCCGCCACTGCCTCCGTCTCCATCTCGCCCGTTGCCGCTGGGCTAGCCCGGCCATGGTCGGCGCCCCAAGCTTCTGTAGGAGCCACGCCCGGGGAAACCCTATTCCCCCTGTGTGTGCGCGTGAGGTCGTGAGCCCTTCGGTGCCCTTAAGTAGGCTCGGCCCAACCTAGAGTCGAAAAAAAAGAAAAAAAAAAGAAAAATGTTGATCTAAGCATGGCAGTCGGTCGCTTTGTTAACCGTTGCCTTTTGTCGCCGTGGCCGTCAACGCCGCCTCTGGAGTGGCTTTCGTTCACCGAGTGGTGCTGATGCGATACCACTCCCCTCGTGCTCCTTTGCTCGTCCACTGCTTCATTGTCGCTCACGCTTGACTGACTTGCCTCCTCGGTGGTTGCCATAGGTGGTGGTGGCCGCCCTCCATCTGGCGGTGGCCGTCCTCATTGCTTCCCATCGCTACTGTGTCGCCACATTGAGTCCCGGTGCTATAAGCGGCGGCATCTTCACGCCGTTCTTCTACTAGCTTGGGGCTGTGCTTCTACATCGGCGTCTGATCGACTCCTTGGCGAGTTTCTCTCATTTGGCGAGAGATAGCAGACTTCGACACCGCTGCCGCCAGATTCTCCTCAGCGAGTTCTGCGGAGTTACGCTCATCGACTCTTGAACCGCGAAACCACCCTCCACAAATCGGCTACATCCCGTGGATTCTTGATTCTAGAGCATCTTTTCACATGACTTCTGATTTTTCCACTCTGCCTTTCATTACACCTCTTGATTCTCCTGTTAGTGTTCTTACTACTGATGGTACCTCTCTTTCTGTCTCTGGTCGAGGACCTCTTAGCAACTCATCTTTTCATGTTCCTTCTGTTGCTCATGTTCTTCGCCTTACCATGCAGCTTCTTTCTGTTGGGCAGATTACTAACCTTGGTTGTCGGATCATTCTCGACTCTGACTCTTGTTGTGTTTAGAACCGTCACATGGGAGCTCTGGTTGGTTCTGGCCCTCGGCGCCTTGACTCATGTAACACCCTAATTTTCGGAGCCTTTTTGAAAATTTTCAAAATAAAAAGAACTATTTGGTTTTGATGAGAATTCAAAGCTTACTTGAGAATTTCAGAATTTGAAGTGTTTAAAATGACTAAACTAAACTGCAACTAATCCAAAACTTAGTTCTTCTGGTGTTGCTCTAGCTCCCTAGAGCTATCTCTCCTTTTCTTGATAAGGGTTTCCTTTCCTCTATCCTATATTTGGACATTCTTATATGTCCAGATCGTCCTTCTCGTTTGAACCTCTTTGTGGTCCAGACCAATTCTTTGTTGACTAGAATTCTCCTTTCTGGATCTTTCTCTTCATCAACCCTCTTTTCCCTCTAGGCTCATTTGAAACCCTCATAGTTCACGAACCCTGCGGGCTCCATAGAACCTTCCTTGGTTTATCTGGACCTCATTGTGTCCATTTGAACTTCTCTTTGGGTTATCTAGGCCATCTGTGTTCCCTGAACCTCCCAGCGTCCAACTGGATCTCCTTTGCATTCGATTGAACCACCCCTGTGCTTAAATGAAACTCCCAGTGTTCAATCGGATCCCCTTTGGCCTCACCTAGTGCCCAGACCTCTTATCAATTGGGACCTCCTTGTATTCCCTTGGATCTCTTGTGTGCCTTCGAACCTTCTGTGTTCTCTTGAACCCCTTGGCACTTCCCCTTGGCCGCCAGGATCTCCTTTGGGACCATTCTGACCGCCAAGACCTCCTCTGATCTCCTCTTAACTAGCGAGGTCACCTTTGAGTTATCCTGACCACTGAAATCTGGGTCGGACCACTTTCTGTGGATTCCCCTCCACCAGAACCATTTTTCCTTTGAAATCCCTTCGCCGGGATCTCCCTTTTGGAGATCTTAGCCCACCTGACCTCCTCCTTTTGATCTGGGACGTCAAGACCTCCTTCTGCGGGTCTTGACCAGCAGATCTTCTCGACTGGACTTCGTCCTTTGGATCTCCTCCGTTCAGACCTCCCATGCGTGGATCTGAACCATTCGGGAACTCTTTGTCTAATCTTAATCCTTAGGACCACCTCTGGTCATACCGTTTTGTAAGTCCGGTACTACCGCTACCAGCAATTTCACTCCAACCCTTTGAACCCCTTTTTTGTCCTTTAGGACCTCTTTGTGTTCTCTAGGACCTCCCTTACGTTCACTGGACCTCTCTCGCGCGGATTCAGACCTCTTTGGTGGATCTAGCGATTCAGACCTCTTAGTGTTAGATCCTGTGGTCCATACCTCATGCTTGTCAAATCTAATGGCTTTGATCTTGTCCTTGATAGATCTGAGGGCTCCAATTCCTCCCGCGTATCCTTACTTACGCGGACCTCCTCTCTTTGCCGATCGTGATCGTTAGGATCTCCCTTGTGAGGTCCTAGCCATTAGTTCTCCACCTTTCGATTTGAGCTTGACCTTCGGACCTCCCGTGAGTAGGTCGTTGGACTTCCTGTCCAGAGGACCTCCTCCTGGTTGTGTCTGTTGGACCTCCCTATCCTTTGACCACATCCTAACCGCCCAGACCTCCTTCGAGCAGGTCTAGACCGTTAAGATGTTCCTTGATCGTATCTGAGCCATCCAGACCTCTTTCAGAGATGATCTAAACCGCTCCGACCTCCTTTGATCATCATCTCTCGAGCTCGGATCTCCCTTGCTTATTTTCTTGATTGTCGGGACCTCTCGACTTTTGATCTTAGTCGCCGACCTCCCCTTGTGAGATCTCGACTGTCAGTTGACCTTTTATGGGTCATGTCCTCAGGACCATCTCGTGGGTGTCTTCTGGACCTCCTGTCCATAAGACCTCCCCATTGTGTGTCTTCTGGACCTCCTGTCCAGGACCTCCTTGAAGTCTTTTAGACCTCTTAGTCCTTTGGACCTCCATATCCTTTGGACCTCCCCCTTTGTCTGGATCTGACGGTCCAGACCTCCTTTCATTTGGATCTAAGGGTCCAGATTCCCCTCCGTCTGGATCCGACCGTCCAGACCTCCCTTGCAGAGATCTCAACAATCAGGACCTCCCCATGTCCGGACCTCCCTGTTGAGTTTTGGACCTCCTTTAGGTTCCAACTTCCTTATGGTGTTCAGACCCTTATGATCTGGACCTCCCTTTTTGTGTTTAGACCTCTACTGTCTTTTGCACTTCTTGTCCTTAGACCTCCTTGTGGCCTTTAGGACCTTTTGTCCTCAAAGACCTCCCTGTTTGTCTTCAGAACCTCCTTCTTAGGACCTCCTCCTTGGACCGTCCCCTTTGACCAAGCTGTTCACCCTTTGACTGATTTTCCTTGGCTCTTAAGTGCATTTGATGTGGGTGGAGTCACATTAAATGCTGCCACCTACCTTTATCCTCTTTTCTACTTTTTGTCACATCCCTTGCTTTCTTTATCCTTTCTAGTACCTTGGGGTAGTTTGCCCTTGTACCAATACACTGAATTCGGTCACCTTCTTTTTATAATGCTTCTATTATTTTTCCTCCTTTAAATAGAGCATCGGGGGCACCCACTGCCTCCCTGTTCTTCATTTCGGCCTCTGCTCTCTGTTTCAGGGAGCTCTCCAAGCTCCTCTGGTTCGGGCCCCCTTGAGCCGAGCCCTTCAACCATCAGACCTCCTCCCAAGAATCTTCTCTGTTCCTTTTCCTTTAGTTTCATTCTCTGCCATTTACTTCTTGCTCAATTCAGTTGGAAGTCATTTGGATCTTCATTTGCTTTGCTTTATTCCCGTGTAGATCTCGACGTTTCCAGAGAGCCAGAGCTGTGAGGAGGGATAGATTCTTAAGCTAACAAGCAGGAGGCAAGTTACACTCTTGACCATATTGCACCCAATGTTTCAATCTATTTATGTTCAATTTCAAAGTATAATGCATGCTTATTTCTATCAAGCTATTTCAATACCTGTCTTTAAACACCTAGTTACGCCTATTTCCTTCATATAGCCAACTTTGACATTGAACCAAATTTGTTGTCACATTAGGCAAAATCTGGTTGATATAATAATGTGAACCAGGAACAATTGTAAAACCAAATGCTTAGACTTGCTTAGACCAAAAGTACTTGATTTGGGAAAATCTTTACCATCATGACCAACTCTGATTTAAATGTTTTGGCCATGACATTGGGGTGTCATGGACGTATGGAAATATTCTTTGGGAAGCAAAGAAAATGGAAATTGATTTAGACTTGGGCGAATTGGTTTGCTTGGTTGGTGCAAGGTTTATGCACGGACTCTATCTGGAAAAGGTGGAGGTCCAGAGGTATGTGTTTGTCGCCCAAGTCGGTTGAGGACCGGTCTTTGAGCCAATGCTAGGCCTATAATAGGCTATGCCAAAATCGTGCAACCACATGTCTCGGTATGGGCGTGGGACTGGTGAGTAATTTGCAAAACTTCACCATATCTTTGCTCCATTGGGGGTGTGGGAGGTCTTGTAGGGTGATGGTCTTTTATGACCCTTGTTCCCATTTGGTGCAAGAGGGGCTTCATTGGATTCTTTGTCCATAGGGGGTGAAACCTTAGCAAGGAAAGGCGTGGTGGAGCAATGCATTGTAAAGGCCTTGTCATGAGCTCTAGACCTCTTACCTTTGGTAGTGAGAGGTGGCATTGACGGATCTTAGAATAAACTAGAGAAATCATGTCATGTGGGTAAAGTGTACAACCTCTGCAGAGTTAAATCTATTGAATAGCCGTGTCATGATTATGGACGTCTGGCAAAGCAGACCACTCGAGTTAGATATTGGTTTTGGGTTTCCAAAAGTGTTTAATAAACTGTTTTGGGATTGCTATCCCATGGGTTGTGGGCGAGGAGCCTTGTGACGGAGGGTATCCTTCACCATCTTATGATGAATGTTATCCAACGAAAAAGCGATTTGATAAAATGAATTTTAATTATTGTATCACCGCCTTAGAACCTAATACATGTATTTGAAAGAACCATGGCTTTATGCAAATCAACCATATTAAGCCTTTCTTTGTGATATCCATTATGCATGTCATTTTGTTATCTAACGGGTGTAACTTGCGAGCACGGTTGTTGTGCTCACTCTTGCTTGCTGCTGTCTTTAGCAGGAATTGGAAGCTTTGGGATAACCTTGCTATGGACCAAGTGGTCCTGGAACGTCTAAGATGCGCCCTCCAACCGATTGCCTGTGGTGTATCGGGTGGCTTAAGTGTTTTACCTTCACAGTATTTTGCTTGTTAGATTGTAAGCTCTCTTGTAAACAACTTCCTTGATATTAATAAAGTGGTGTTGTTGCAATGCTATCACTATTGTTCTTTGTGAAAGAGCTAGCCATGATCCTTGGGACTAGCTCGGTATGCACAGGAACCTTGGAGTAAGCCAGTCCTCCACGACCACCCTCAGTGCGGGCGTGTGTGGTTCAGGGTGGTCTCGATCCCCACGACCTCCTCCGGTGGGTTGTGGGTGGTCTTAGGATGACCTCGAGACCTCTCGACCTCCCCCGGTGCAGCCGTGGCAGTCTGCAGGGGTGCTCCGTGGCTCCACGACCTCCTGGGTCATCCTCCTGGACTTCCAGGTGGTCCTGCGGGACCTCCTGGGAGGTCTTGGTGGATGGTCCGAAAGGTCCTTTTTGGACCTCCTGGGAGGTCCTGATGGACTTTCCAGGAGCTCTTGGAGGACCTCTCGGGTGCCCTAGGGTTTGGTCGCTACAACTCACAGCGTCTCTAGGAGCTTGACTGGCTTCACCTTCCTTCCGCTGCCACCGTCGCCGCCAGTCTCTCCGCTTCTGCCACTCCGTCTACCGGCTCTTTCTAGCAGTGACATCACCATCTTGGTCATCTGTGTGGATCTTGTCTGTCGTCTTTAGTTCATCGTGGCCTTCTGGGGTCTGTCTCAAGAGACATGTCTTTAGATTGTCAGGGCTGTAAGTTAGGTAAACATATTCAGCTTCCTTATCCTCATAGTGAGTCAGTGTCTCAGCGTCCCTTTGATCTTGTTCATTCAGATGTTTGGAGTCCGGCTCCCTTCGTTTCGAAAGAGGGCCATCGATATTATATCATATTTATAGATGATTTCTCTCACCGCACTTGGATATATTTCATGTCTTCTCGTAGTGAGGCCTTGTCTATCTATAAACAATTTGTCTTTATGGTTCGCACACAGTTCTTCACTCCTATTCATGTCTTTCATGATGACTCTGCTAGCGAGTACCTCTCTCGTTACCTGCACAGCTTCCTTGCTGAGCAGGGCACTCTCGCTCAATTCTCTTGTCCTGGTGCTCATGCTTAGAATGGTGTCGCTGAGCGCAAGTATCGTCACCTCCTTGAGACGGCTCGTGCATTGATGATTGCCGCCTCTATTCCACCTCACTTTTGGGCCGAGGCTGTTTCCACTGCCACCTATCTCGTCAACATCCAGCCCTCTTCTGCTCTTCAGGGTGCGATCCCTATTGAGTGTCTCTGTGGTCTTCTTCCTGACTACTCTGCCCTTCGTCTGTTTAGCTGCATTTGCTACGTTCTCCTCGCCCCTCGAGAACACACCAAATTGACTGCTCAGTATGTTGAGTGTGTATTTCTGGGATACAGTGCTGAGCACAAGGGCTATCGGTGCTGGGATTTTGTTGGTCACCGGATGCGGATTTCTCGGGATATGACTTTCGACGAGTCTCGTCTCTTCTACCCACGTCCTGCCTCTCCTTCGACTTTCTCTATGGAGTCTCTGTCTTTTTTGACCTTTCCAGATACACCTATATCTGTCTTGCCCTCGTCCACCTGTCCCACTGAGTCTCCACATATTCCTCCTGTGGCCTCTTCGCTGTTGTCGCCGCCTGCTTCGTCTCCTTCGGCTCCTATACCATATTGAGTTGCATACACCAACCAATTCACCCAAAAACTTAAGCTGATGAGGAAAGACGGGTAATTCACTTATACTTTAACACTCCCCCTCACGTGTAGGCTTCCTCAGGCCTAAGATGTGGAATAGAAATGTGCTGCAATTATTTTCTTAATTGCACCAGCCGGGTCTTGAACTCAAAACCTCTTGGCTCTGATACCATGTTATGAATAGCACTTGTATTCATCATGAGGCCAATGGACCAGTATATATATACAAATTACAGGAGGTGAATATGCAAATAACCCCTCATAACAATGGGGAATAACACACTATACATATATCTCTAACAGGCACAACATCTGGAGATTTTGCAACGGTAGTCTTGCTTCAGTATATCGACAATCTTGCAACAATTATAATGATTAGAACTAATTAGTCCCTCTAGTCATAAAAAGAAGCCGTCCCCCCTCCCGCGCTGCCTTCGAGCGCCCGCCATGTACACCGTACATGTACGACGTTTAAAAAAGTCGTATATATAGCATTGCTCTAATAGAAGATAAGAGCAAAAAGTAAAACATGAGAATAAATGAATAGTATCAATGCCACTATATGTTACTCCTTAATTTCTATGTCCAAATCTAAAACAATTTATACCCCTATCCCTTGTGGGATTTGTTATTATTTTTTTTAAAAAAAACATGTACAGTTTATGAAATTATGTATAGTATAAAATTCATTTTTTTTCAAAGCATATCACCCTATCACCACTATTCCCTATTGTCGCTATAGTAAGGGAAGGGTGAGAAGGTCACGATGGCTCGAATTGTGGTGCGCAACAAAAGGTATCCATGACACTAGCCACAAGCGTTGACATTGAAGCGACCAAATTAGGGTGGCAAGATGTTTGATCGGGGGAGGAAATGAGGAAGACGGATCGTTGGTCCATTTTATGTGAGTACTGCATTGTCGCCCCCTTCTTTTGTGGCCAGGTACCGCCCCCAACCTTTCTCCATAGCCGCCCCTCCCCTATTGTCTCTCCAACACTCTTTTTGTTCGTCCGTGTGCTCCATCCCAAGCTATGCACGTAGAAAGTGATCTTGTTAGTCAAAACTTGATTTTTGGGGCGTTTGGTTGATGGTATTTCTTCAAGAATCGTTGGACTTAGTTCAAAAAATCCTAATGATTTGAATCCAAATCCACCATCCAAACCGGCCCTTTGCGGAGAAACTGACATGATCGTTTGTCAAAACGCTTCTGGAATCGGCGGCAACGTCCTAGTGCACAATACTAGCTATTTTGAATGGCATACACATAAAATAGCACGCAAAATTTTCAAAAGCGACGATGCTACACAAAAACATTTCCCATCGAAATATCATAGGAAAAAAAAGAGAACCGGGAAGAAAATAACCCTTTGGGCTCAAGCCCAACCCAAACTGGTGCGACTCAATATAGGACTCCGACTAGTCAGCCAAGCCCACCAAGCCCTAGCGCCCCCAAGGTCAGGGGCATTCCCGTCCGAACCAATCAAACCCTCCCATTCCGTAGCCGCCTATAAATACCGGGCTTAGGGTTTACGTGCCTCGCGTCCGCACCCAGCTCGCGCCGCCGCCGCCTCCCGCACTCCCTCAGGTAACCAAGCTCCACCCCCCCCCCTCGATTGCTCGTTCAGATTTAGATTTTGCCCTATTCCGCAGCCACTTCATCGCTTGAATCCATCATTGCCCGTACGATTCTTCGCGAATTTCTTAGCTAGCTCGCCGCGACATCGAATTCTCCGAACTAATAACCTGGTTCTAACGTTTAGCTTGAGCGACCTAGGATTCCGGCGCTTTGGTTGCAGATCTAATGGTTTAGCGTGTGTTGGTGTGTGCAGGTAAGGAAGGAGGAGGCAGGGGAGGATGTCGCACCGCAAGTTCGAGCACCCGAGGCACGGGTCCCTTGGCTTCCTTCCCAGGAAGCGCTCCTCCCGCCATCGCGGAAAGGGTACGCGTATATTTAACCTACGCATTCGACCACTGATGATACGATTCCTCACTGCCTATCCGTTGATCTGACGAGTATGGTTTGCGGAGGCGTGTGATGACTGATGATGCGATTGCTCATTGCCACTCCTGATTTGTTTTTTTTCTTTTGCTGAAACGTACTGGAATTCGTACATCGGTCGTCTGATGCAGTGTGATATGCTCGTACATAGCAGTCAAATTTTTGTTTCTGTATCAGTTATTATGTGTTGCCATGCTCTTGATTACATAAGATAATCTGATTCGGCTGTTGTCTGTTAGGTTGCTTCTAGAGTTAGTTCATCTAGTGATTTGGGATCATGTAGTGTAGATTTATCAGTATTATGCTTGATGTCTTTTGAGTTTGTATTGTAAATGTGTTGTAAGACTTGATAGCTTTGCCGCACATAATGGTTGATTATCTCATTGTTTCGTAGATGTGTTGGTTTCTATATGGTAAATCTTAAAAAATGGCTTACATCCATGCCTTTTTTTGTTTCATTTATATATTATAAAAAAATACGAAGAATGCATTTGTTTTCGAATTCTAGGACCTAGGTATTATCCAATGGAAATTATTGTTGTTCAGCAGTTTATTTTTTTGCTTGGTTGCTTTTGTGAAACTTAGTGATAAGACATACTGATTCAGTGTTACATGTAATCTGACACTACTCACCCTCTGTTTTTTGCAGTGAAGTCCTTCCCAAAGGATGACCCAAAGAAGGGCTGCCACCTCACTGCCTTCCTTGGCTACAAGGCTGGAATGACGCACATTGTGCGTGAGGTCGAGAAGCCTGGCTCCAGTACGTTGACCCTTTCCATTGCACTGATCACAGTTTTTGTATTGCTTGGACAATTTTTATATATCTTGAGAAAACAATTGCTGTTGCTGTTTCTGTCGATGATATAACTGTCATGCCACAATCGTCATGTCTGGTCCCTATCGCTTTTGCAAGCAAATTGATCTTTTGCACAATTTTGTTCTTTAATGACTTTTTCTTTCGTGGCTGGTTTATTTTTCTGGGAAGTCAATGTATGCATCTATTTAGCAAGTCACTGCAGTAGTTTATGGAAACCTTCTTGAGATTTACTCATAGCATCATGTATTTGACATTGTGCAGAGCTCCACAAGAAGGAAACCTGTGAGGCTGTTACCATCATTGAGACCCCTCCTCTTGTAATTGTTGGACTTGTGGCATACGTGAAGACCCCTCGTGGCCTTCGCACCCTCAACTCTGTCTGGGCTCAGCACCTTAGCGAAGAAGTGAGGAGAAGGTTCTACAAAAATTGGTGTAAGAGCAAGAAGAAGGCTTTCACAAAGTATGCCCTCAAGTATGACAGCGACGCAGGCAAGAAAGAAATTCAGTTGCAACTTGAGAAGATGAAGAAATATGCTTCTGTTGTTCGTGTTATTGCCCACACTCAGGTGAGATTGCCTTGCCCTTTCATCTCAGTTCAGTATTCTTTAGATTAGACGGTTTTGCTCACCGTTGTTATGCTATTTCTCAATTTCAGGTTAGAAAGATGAAGGGCTTGAAGCAGAAGAAGGCTCACCTCATGGAGATCCAGATTAATGGTGGCACTATCGCAGATAAGGTGGACTATGGCTACAAGTTTTTTGAGAAGGAAGTCCCGGTTGAAGCTGTCTTCCAGAAGGATGAGATGATTGACATCATTGGTGTCACCAAGGGTAAGGGGTATGAGGGTGTTGTCACACGTTGGGGTGTCACCCGCCTTCCCCGCAAGACCCACAGGGGTCTCCGCAAGGTTGCCTGTATTGGTGCCTGGCATCCTGCTAGGGTGTCCTACACCGTCGCTCGTGCTGGTCAGAACGGATATCACCACCGCACTGAGATGAACAAGAAAGTTTACAAGATCGGCAAGTCTGGACAGGAGTCTCATGCTGCCTGCACTGAGTTCGACAGGTGCTTATCTAAACAAACCTTTTTAAGCTGTTGTCAATGAGGACCCAACAATCAACATGACCTGCCCATCTTGTTCTTCTGATCCTGCTGTATATGACGCTACCGCTCTTGCAGGACTGAGAAGGACATCACCCCGATGGGTGGCTTCCCCCACTATGGTGTGGTGAAGGGCGACTACATCATGATCAAGGGCTGCTGCGTTGGTCCCAAGAAGAGGGTGGTGACCCTCCGCCAGTCCCTGCTGAAGCAGACCTCGCGTTTGGCCCTCGAGGAGATCAAGCTCAAGTTCGTCGACACCTCATCCAAGTTTGGGCACGGCCGCTTCCAGACCACCGAGGAGAAGCAGAGGTTCTTCGGCAAGCTCAAGGCCTAGGTCATCGAAGGCGCTACGAAATCCACCTCATAGTGTTCCCAGTTTTTTTACATCCTGTCCTGAAGTTTTGTGGCAGATGTTTAAGGACCGGTTTATGCATTGCAATTGCAACTCTGAGCTGCTGCCGCGGATGGTTCAACTGTTGAGGATTATGAATTTTGAACTTGATAGTATGTTTTCGCATGCCCTGGTGTAAGTTCATTTTTTGTCCCTGAATCATCGCTTGCTCGAGAGGTGCTTGAAGCAACATTTCGTTGTTGCTTGTGCGCGGTCTATGATGTAACTTTGTCGAGGCAAACGCGTTCAACTCACTGCACGCTCGTCTGTGTGCGTTGGCTTCCTAACTGCACGAACGGGCCCACATGTCATCAGCCAGAGGAAGGGCCCAATCCAATCCATGTCCTTTCTCTTCGCACACGTGCCCACATCCACAAGCGCGCACGACGGCACGAGTGGCGAGAGCAGAAGCCATGCCTCTGCCGACCTCGACGCCGCTATCGCTATCCTTCGCCGCCGCAGCAGCAGCCGCCTCCCGCCGCGCCAAGGTCGCCATAGCATCTGCGGCGCCCAAGAGCTCGTCGTCGTCGTCCTCGTTCGACGCGGCCGCCTTCGAGGCGGAGCGCCTCCGCCTCGACGCCGCGGCGCGGACCGGGATGGCGTCCATCGCCTCAGAGGCCGAGGCCGAGGCGGACCCCAAGGCGTGGAAGTGGAGGATACGGAAGCGGGTGTGGGACGCGCTGGAGGCCGAGGGCGTCGCGCGCAACCCCCGCCCCGTCCACCACCGCATCCCCAACTTCGACGGCGCCGCCGCCGCCGCCGACTCGGTTTGCTCTCTCGCCCTCCAAAACCTAGCACCCTTTTCTCTCCTCATCTTAATTTTGGATTGCTGGTATCACCAGCGCGTAGTCTGCCACATTGCAAAATTGTCGACCTGATGAGCTCGCCTGTAAAAACTTTGTAGTCGTAGACTCGTAGTCAATGTGGAATCGCCAACACAATTTGGGCTGTTGATAGTACTGTACGTGTTCGATGCTTTGATGCCATTTATCCAAGGAAAAAATAGATATATGTCATCGCAAAGTGCATGGTTTTGAAATATGCCAAAGAGTTTCTTGTTTGAAATATGCAATTGAAGAGTGCCCATGTTACACCATTATCTACCCTTTACATCACTTTTGTACGTTTTCAAACCCGCACCTGACTATGTATTTCCGTATGAACGAAAATGGCGCACTGGACCCAATCCGTTTGGTGCTAAATCCATTTCCCACCTCGATTTTGCATGGTTCAAAGTTCTGAAGATAGCATGGTGTACATAACAAGTTATGACCATAGATGTTAGGGCTGGATTCAGTCGGTAGTAATGGACATGGCATGTGGGGGCATTTCCGTCTATACGAAAAGACGTAGTCAAGTACAGGATCTGAATACATACAAAAATGATGTAAAGGGTACATAATGGCATATCTCCAAACATGATCACTCTTCAATGACATATTTTAAAGAAGAAACTCTTCAGTGATATATTTCATAACTGTGCACTTTTGCGATGGCATATACCTAATTTTTCCTTTATCCAAACGGGGGCAGCATGAACCTATGCCCATACGGGAAAATCTAGACACAGTGAGGTCGGGGTGTTGGATTAGTGAAATTTTGATGCCATGTAGCCCGTTGTATTATTCCTGTAAAGTGAACGCCTAAACGAGCCTGTAAAGTCAAGCCTAAATGAGTGAGATTTCAAGATGGTGGAAGCATACTCACCAAGACATTGTGTGGTTGTAGGATTGGTGTGGCCGTGTGGAAGTAACCTGCATACCAGCAGGTGTCTGTCCATTGATTGTGCTCATTTTATTAAAAAAAAATGATGTTTGTAAGCCGCAGTTATTCATTGTAGCGAATGACGTCTGTTGTTACTGGTTTATGTTTCTGCGTGACTAATTTTGTAAGCTCTGGACACAGCTCTGTCCTTGATCCTTTGTCATGATGTTTATTTTGTTTTAGTTGCTGTTCAAGCCTCTTATATGTGCACTCCTTTCCTTCACCATGTTATTTAATAATTTATTATGTGCTTATGTTTCTATAATGATATGGAAATGTTTTTAACTTTTACCAGTTGGGGAGCCTGGAAGTGTTTCAGAATGCCCAATATGTGAAGGTCAATCCTGACTCGCCTCAGAAGCAAGTTCGGTTCTTAACACTCTCAGGTGAGTCGGCTGCTGCCTTTACTACTAGTCTACTACTACTTACCTATGACACATTTGTATTCTAATACTATATGGATTGCTTAAACATGTCTAAATGTGCTTTCTAGTACAAGCATGTGTGTAAGCTTCCTTTGAAGATACATATGAAATGTTATGCGACTAGCTCTTTGATTGGCTATTAGTTTTATGACTTTATCCTTGTTTCTCTTAAACAAATACCTGTCAATATAGTCATGTTATTGACCTTTTTAGCACATAGAAATTGCTCATCTTGGTAGAAAGATCCCCTCTGATACTCCAGGAGTAAGTTCTGGATTCATATCCAACGGAGCATGATATGTGAGGTTGATTTTCAATGCCACATAGGGTGCATATGTCAATATATCCATCTTTTTTTTAAGGGTGTCAATATATCCATCTTAACTTTTGTAAGTTATTGGCTGTTGATCTCTTGTTGACTTCTTCTGTTCTGCAAGCCAAACCATACTGTTTGATCAGGGTTCCAGGCTTTCCATACCATTTGCGGCTTCTGAATCTGATGCTCATTTTAGTACACTACTCAGTACAAATTTAAGTTTGACATATACTCAACCAGGTTAAAAAAAGTTCTATTGTTTTTACAAATGGTGCTGCTTGGACCATCTAGGTGATAAAAAGCTGTTGACTCCACAACCTCGGCTAAGGACAGGATTTTTCTCAGTTCTGGAATCTCAAATGATACCTACGGGATGCGTTCCTGAAGCATGCACTTCTGTTGGTGCAGCCAAATATGGGAGACCAATAGATCTAGATGAAATGATTAAGGTGGATTTGATTGTGATTGGGTCGGTTGCAGTTGATCCAAGTACAGGGGCACGACTAGGGAAGGGTGAGGTAACTATTTTCTTCTTGTATATGTAGTTGAAGACTTGAAGTAGAGTTGATTTTGTTGTTCCTTTCTACATTTCGATGGTAATAGTTGATAGAGTACACGATAAGCTTTCTTTTCGAGAAGAAGAGTACACAATAAGCTTTCACCTGCTTTTCTTTCTTCCTTCATCAGAAAATAAACTAGATCAACTGATGGCCATTGTCCAATGTCAAAACTGCCTTAAAAAATGAACTACGCTTTGTGTACCAAAACTAAATTCTTCCTACTTGTCATCCATAATTTTATCTATGAACATCAATTACAGGGATTTGCTGAGCTGGAATATGGGATGCTTCGATATATGGGTGCTATAGATGATTCAACCATGATAGTAACAACTGGTGAGTCTTTTTTAATTGATTTAGCCGTTAACACATTTTTTACATGGATCTAGGTTTGGTAATGTAGGAGCTGGGATGATTGATATATAGGAGCGTATCTCACCATTCTTGAGCATGAGTAACAGCTACTCCATTTATGGGGTTTTCAACATATATAGTTTACTAATATTAATAATATATCTTTCTGATGTGTTTGCCTGTGGCTAACTGGACTTTACAGTTCTGAACCCAGCAATGGTTGAAATATAATGTGCTCTTATACAAATGATTAGTGATTGATTTTCCCCCCATTGTAACCCAAATGTTGCTCCCAAGACTTGTCATTCAATGAGTGAATTTCAACTGTGCATGCATACTTTATCTCTTCTTTTATGAAGTGGAAACCATTGGCTAATGCCTTCTTTATTATTATTTTTTGATTTGATTAAAATTTGATTGCTCTTTGCTCATTTAATCCTTGACTGATCACTAATGTGAGCTGCCAACTGTGTCTATGACTGCAGTGCATGACAGGCAACTAGTGGATGGCATTCCAGTTGAGAAGCTGCTAGTTCATGATGTACCTGTTGACATTATCTGCACTCCTACTCAGGTCATCTTCACGAATACCACTATCCCAAAGCCACAAGGTTTGACTGATTTCCATCACTCGGCAAACCTGCAAATGAGCCTTCTGTGACCAGATTTTGAGGGACTTCTGCATGCAGGGATATACTGGGAAAAATTATCTCCAGAAAAATTGGGCCAAATCCGCATTCTAAGAGAGCTGAAGAGACGCATAGAGCAAGAGACAGGAACAACACTTCCTTGTGGGCCTTCTGAGAAGCTACCACCAACAGCTCAGCGAAGAAGAAGGCGGTAATTAAGTATGCATTATCTTAACTGATTTTATTGAATACAAGTTATACATACCTTTTTTTTTTTTGGCAAATTGAGATATGGTAAGTTGCAACAGCTCCCCCCCCCCCCAACACCCCACCCCACCCCACCGATTAGATGTTCTTCACAAGCACCAAAACATTTTCTAAGTTTCTGTATATAATACTACCATGCCAAAATAAAGATTCTTTGAACGGGTTATGAAACTCCAAGATCATGTTATGGCTAATCTTCGGTGGTGATGTAAGATAGTTCAAATCGCCCTTTCCTCTAAACAAACATAGCCAGCATCTCTTTACAGATGAGAAGCCCTCCCTAACAAGACTTACTAATTATAAACTATCTGTAACTGCATTACAACTTTCTAATCAAACTCATCTATCTATAGAATATAAACTACTAGCCTATCCGAACTCCCAAGTCTTGGCTGCCAACGTGATGAAGCTGTAACCGATCCGGACTCAACCTGTAGTTGTCATCTATTGCCGCAAAGGACTCAGCTGGCGCTCGTGGTGTCCGAAGCTGGCGTGTTGTCCGAACTAGATGCAGCAACAGCCCGACGCCGGCACTGGTACGTTTGTCCTACAAACACGTTCACAATACTTCCGTCCTCTTTGCGAAACAACTCGTCCTTAAGCTGGAATGTAGGATATCGATCCTTAAAATCTGTCAACTTCTCCCATGTAGCATCAGCAGCCCCACATCCTACCCATTGTACCAATAATTCCCAAACTCCACGATTAAGACGTGCACGAACGATGTGGTTAGGAGCTGGAACGATGTGGTTAGGAGCTGGAACCACACGCCCATGAAAAAAAATCAGGATGACTAACAAGATCAGAAGGAGGTGTGCCTTTAAATATTTTAAGTAAGGTAACATGGAAGACATTGTGAATGCAAGCTTGAGTGGGAAGCTTAAGACGATAAGCGACCAACCCAATTTTGTCCAGCACCTTAAACGGCCCATAATAATGTGGAGATAATTTAGAAGAAGCATCTGTAATAGCCGAAGCCGTGCGATGATGAAGACGAAGCCAAACCCAATTACTGACGTCATAAACCACATCAAGTCGAGACTTATCATGTTGCTGTTTTATGCAATCTTGAGTTTGCAACAAATGTTCACGAATCTCATCCAAGAATTCATCGCGATCGAGAAGCTGCCGATCCACAGCGGTAACTCGGGTTGTCCCAGGTTCATAAGACAAAAGCGTAGGTGGATCCTGACCATACACCACTTCGAACGGAGTAGTCTTCAAGGCCATCTGAAACGAAGAATTATAACAGAACTTGGCCCATGGAAGCCATTGAAGCCATTGTTTTGGCCGATCACATGAAAGACAATGAAGATACATAACAATAATGCGATTAACCACCTCAGTCTGTCCGTCACTTTGAGGATGAAAGGCATAACTCAATTGAAGCTTAACACTAGCAAGACGAAAAAGTTCGGTCCAAAAATTGCTAGTGAACACCGGATCACGATCACTAACAATAGAGGAGGGCATACCATATAAACGAACTATCTCATCGAAGAATGCCTGAGCAACAGTACTAGCAGTGTAGGGATGACCCAAAGTAATAAAATGTGCATAATTAGAAAAACGATCAACCACTGATAAAATGACAGAACACCCTCCCACCTTAGGAAGACTCCCCCACAAAATCCATAGAAATATCAGAAATTGCTTATTGAGATGCTTCTTTACATACGTGATGAATGAGGAATCATCACCAGTGATGAGCACATACAGAAGAAGTAGTGTCCTACCCCGAGATGAGACATAGACAAAAAGAGCAGGATTGTGGGAACTGACAGTGAAACTGACAACGGTAATCACTAATGTAAAACGCGTAATCCAGGCACAAGGAGCCTGTTTGAGGCTATAAAGAGCACGACGAAGACGACAGATGTGCCCATCGGGAACAGAATACCCAGGTGGTGGCTGCATGTAGACCTCCTCATGCAAAACACCATACAGACCTCTCTGCTGGGCCCTGTTCCCAGTCCTTCCTCTCCATCCTTGCTGGGTCCAGCTCCGCCTTCTCCTCTCAGATATGATCTTCGTGATTATCACACTATCAGGCCGCCTGAGTGCTACGGGTTATAGCCATTGCTCTTTCGAGCCTCGACCTCTTCAGAAGGCAGCTGCTTTCACCTGAGTGGCAGCTCGCGATGTCTGATGAGATTCCTGCTTTGGAGCATACTAGCACTTGGTACCTTGTGCCCTTGCCTACGCGTGTTACTCCTATCACGTGTAAGTGGGTGTACAAGATCAAGACCCGCTCAGATAGTTCCCTTGAGTGCTACAAAGTTCGTCTTGTGACGCGTGGTTTTCAGCAAGAGCATGGTCGTGACTACGACGAGACTTTCGCCCCCGTCACTCACATGACCACTGTTCGTACTCTCCTTGTTGTGGCCTCTGTTCGACAGTAGCCCATCTTTCAGTTGGATGTTAAGAATGCCTTTCTAAATGGCGAGCTGTGTGAGGAGGTCTACATGCAACCGCCCCTTGAGTATTCTGTCCCTGATGGTATGGTTTGTCCCCTTCATCGTTCTCTCTATGGGCTCAAACAAGCCCCTCGTGCTTGGTTTGACTACTTCTCCTCTGTTGTCACTACTGCCGGCTTCTCCGCCAGTGATCACGACCCTGCTCTCTTTGTTCACACTCTCCTCGGGGTCAGACGCTCCTCCTTCTATATGTGGATGACATGATCATTACGTGAGATAACTCTCAGTACATTGCCTTTGTGAAGGAGCATCTCAGTAAGCAGTTCTTGATGTCTGATTTGGGTTCTCTTCGTTACTTCTTTGGGATTGAGATCACTTCTGCGCCCGAGGGCTACTATCTCTCCCAGGAGATGTACATTCAGGATATCCTTACTCGCGCTTGTCTCACTGATCAGCGCGTGGTGGATATTCCTATGAAGCTTGGTGTTCACCTTCGGCCTACTGATGGTGAGCCTATTGAGGATTCCACCCGCTACCGCCATATTGTCGGGAGCCTCGCCTACCTTGGGGTTACTTGACCTGACATTTCTCATCCAATTCACATCCTGAGTCAGTTTGTCTCTGCTCCCACTCAACTCCACTACAATCACCTTTTTCGTGTTCTTCGATATCTTCGTGGAACCATCACTCGACATCTTTTCTTTCCTCGCTCTAATTCTTTACAGCTTTAGACGTACTCTGATGCGACCTGGCTAGCGATCATTCTGATCACCGGTCTCTTTCTACCTATTGTGTTTTCCTTGGTTCCTCCTTGATTACCTAGAAGACTAAGAAGCAGACTGCAGTCTCTCGTTCGAATGCTGCGACTGAGTTGAGAGCCATGGCACTGTTGGCAGTTGAGATCACCTGGCTTCGGTGGCTTCTTGTGAATTTCAGTGTTTCTGTTTCTGCACCAACTCCGCTCTTATCAGATAGTACTGGTGCGATCAGCATTGCTCGAGATCCCGTGAAGCATGAGCTTACCAAGCACATTGGAGTGGATGCTTCGTACATGCGATCAAGTGCAAGACAAGTTATTGCTGTTTAGTATGTGCTTTCGGAAGTTCAGTTAGTAGATTTCTTCACCAAGGCACATTCTCGAGCTCAGCATAGCTTCTACCTCTCCAAACTCAGTGTTGTTGATCCACCATGAGTTTAAGGGGGGTGTTAGATATGTATATTGTGTAGGGTGTTATTTGCTATTGTCCTGTTAGAGTAATGTATTAGAATATGGACTCTTTTATATTTTCTTATCTACCTTTTGTATTGCCTTATCTGTATATGACATGCACCCTTGTACACCCTATATATATTGTCCATTGGGCCTCTTCAATATACATGCAATATTCATAACATGGTATTAGAGCAAAGGTTCCAAACCCTAGCCTCTAGCCTAGCTCATTCCTCTTCCACTGCCGATGCCCCTGGGAGAACTGATCTTTGCTCCCCGGGGCGGCCTCTCGTCGTCACCTGTTGAGCCTGCGCTTCTGTTACTAGATCTCACCGGCGCTTCGGCTAGATTTGGTGTCGGATCTCCTGCGTGGGGGCACCATCCGAGTCGGATGACTTCGACCTCTCACGGTTGCTCAACAAGCCGCGGGTTAACCGGCGCGGCGCTTCTACACGCCGTGAAGAGCGCATCATCCGTCAGTAGTCGTCGCCCGCCGGCCCGCGTCATTGTTGAACGGACAACGATTCCGCGTTGCGTACATCGTCGGTCGATTTTTCATCGGGCAAAGGAGGCGCGCGTTCATTTTATGCGTCATTGATCCACGCCCATCTTCTTTACGGCGATCGACTAGATGCTTGTTTGCTCCGGATGCGGGGTTCATGCATGCTTAGAAGCAACAACCTCAACATGCAGGGCTGCATGCACACGTCGTTTGCATTGATGTCGTGTCTTGCATCTACGTGATGCTCTTGCAAAGCATGCAAAGACCGCCCATCCACCGATCGGCGTGTCATGTCTTCTTTGCTTTTGTGAAGCCACGTTACATTGTCTATGTAGCCGTCCATGGGAAAATTTAGTATCCGCTAGTTATCTGAGTCTTTTTTTTCCGCTGTGTTCATCCAAGTCTGCACTATTCTATCTTTGAGTTCGTCAAAGCCACGCGAGTCTATAAATTTATTGTCAGTCATAGAAACATAGGAATCACCTTATGCATGGCAGCAGCTGCCGCTCCTGCTCTTCTTTCTAAGCCGCGTGCAGATCGTAGAAGTTGTTATGATGCCGCCGCTTTCTTAGCCGCCGCCCCGAGCTTCTAAGGCCGCCGCGCTTCTTTCGCGCCGTCGTCGTCTTGGGCTTCGATCTGCGCTGTCATGCTTCCACCTATTCCTATTCGGCTTAATTTGACAACTCTCTATTCATGTCGGTTTCATCATCTTTTTCATCGTATTGCCGCGATCGACTTTCTCAGCCCTTGCACCTTGTGCTTTATGGGCTGTTGCACGACCCCAGATGGAGATCTTTTGATACTCGACATATTTTCCAAGAGCTGCATACTACGATGACATTATCAAGACTCAGACTTTGGATTTTCTATATTTTAGTGTTAACCCTTTCCAAATACAACGCTGTTACATACGCATTGCATTTGAGGGGGTGTTAGAGTAATGTATTAGAATATGGACTCTTTTATATTTCCTTATCTACCTTTTGTATTGTCTTATTTGTATATGACATGCACCCTTATATACTATATATATATTACCCATTAAACATCTTTAATATACACACAATATTCGTAACATTCCAACCTCGTACATGTTAAAGGTGCGTGTTGTCTAGTAGACTTTCACTCTTTGCATTGCAGCAATGTTTTGGGCATCAACAGTTATTTCTTATTAAAAAAAGTATCGACAGATCGATTCGCAGAGTAACACGTGCAATCCAGCGACTCACTGTCTTGACCTGTTATGGCCGCCCATGACTTTGCCGTTGAGAAGGCGCTGGCCAGTAAGTAGTAAGCACAGTAGACATTACTACCTAATAGTGACTTGAGAGGCAAAATTTCAAGCCGCTCCAATTCTATGTTCAAACGCTTGGACCCAAATTTTGTATTCCTCAGCATGGGGAAAGCAATCTCTGGAATCTGATGTGTTCCAGCCACACTGCCTTGGAAGTTCTTCGGAATGCTACTCTTGCAAAAGGCCGGCGACAGAGCAGCTAGCGTTTGTCTTGAATTTCCATTGTATTTTGCAGGAGAGAAGTATTCATGCTCGTGTCGTTGAAACTGTTGTGAGTTATTCTTCGTTTGGAAACATACAATAAAAAAAAAAAAATCAACAGAAACCATGTAGTAAAAATCAATTTGCTCCCTATTCCCCTTCTCCAAGTGTCAGTTAGCATTGTCCGTTTTGACTTTGAATTGTAATTTGCAGGAGAAACGTATTCATGCTCGCGTAGTTGCAACTACTGAGTTATTCATGGTTTCGAAACACACAAAGATTTATCGACAGAAACTATGCAGTAAAAACCAATTCCCCGCTATTCCCCTTCTCCATGTATCATCTAGCATTGCTAATGCAGTAACTTGTAAAACTCGGTTTTTGGCTACCTGTAGCTGATGCTGGTAATATGATGGCCACCTGTTCAGCAGTCATTATCTGCAGGGGTGGAGCTAGCCACGGCTCAAGGCATGGGCTGAGCTAGCTGTTTTTGGACCAAATTCTAATGTTTGGTGTTTTTTCAAGAGATTTTTATAGACTTTAATACTGATAAGATCTTCAGATCTCGGATTATAGCCCATCCAGTCTGAGGATCCATCCGCCTATGATTATCTTTATCCATATGTGGTTGCAAGAACTCCTTAAATCCCAATCCAGGCTACCATACGGCGCTGACCTTTTCTGTTGACGTGTGCAGGTGTGGACATGCTGGAACAGTCAAAGTGCACGCATATGCCCTGGGGCTGACGTGGCGTCGCGCGGTTGGCGCACAAGTTGTGGCCACCAATTTGGCATCTCCTCTCTTTTTTTTTCTTTGCTTTCTTTCTAATAGAGAACTGGCCACATCTCACACGCCAACAGAAAAGGTCAGCGCCGTACGGTATCTGTGTATCTAGGGCTCTCAACTTGCAAACTTAAAGAGCTAAGTTTGTATTTCTGGTTTTTTACTTGTGAACAGAATCTGACTAAGAATTACTATTATTATTGATACTATTACTATTACTACTTCCATCGGTTCACAAAAACAAGTTGTTTTGGATATCGATATGGTCTTCAAAATGTTGTAGTGCTTCATGTCCGAGCGCAGTTAGGTTCTTTCTATTCACCAGATATTCACCACCATGGTTCACACTCAGTTTGATTCGGACATTTGTGTATTTTGTGTCGACTCTCCTGGTAAGTATCTATCTGCTGCTTTGCGTCGTTTCCTCGCTGAGCAGGGCACTCTTCCCCAGTACTCTTGTTCTGGTGCTCACGCGTAGAACGGTGTCTCTGAGCGTAAGCATTATCACTTGCTTGAGACTGTTCGTGCTCTCATGCTTGCCTCTTCTGTTCCTCTTACTTACTTACCGAGGTCGCTTTCTCTTCTTTGCTTTTTCATGTCTGCTGACCTTCCAACGCTCTTCGTGGTTCTACTCCTATCGAGTGTCTTTTTGGTCGAGCTCCAGAGTACAGCCATCTTCGCAGTTTTGGCTCTATCTATTTCGTCCTTCTTCCACCTCGTGAGCGCACCAAGCTGATTGCTTAGTCAGTTAAGTGTGTTTTCCTTGGCTATAGTCTTGAGCATAAGGGTTATCGTTGCTATGACCCTATTGCTCGTAGGATGAGGATTTCTCGGGATGTCACTTCTGACGAGTCCCGATCTTACTACCCTCGTTCTCCCACTGTCAGCCCAGATTCTCTTGCTGAGTCGATCTCCTTTCTAATTTTTCCTGACTCTCCGCTTTCCACCATTGTTTCGCCTCATCCTCCATCTACTCTGCCCCTCTCTTCTCTGGCTCCTCCGGCTCCACCTGTTTCACCGCCGCCGGATTTTCCTTTCTGCTCTTTTGTTGAGGCTCCACCTTTTCCCTTGCACTACTCTCGTCGTCCTCAGCCTATTATTTCCCCTCTTGAGCCTCCGTCTCTGCTAGGCCCTGTTCTCAGTCCTTCCTCTCCATCCTTGTTGGGTCCAGCTCCGCCTTCTCCTCCCAGATACGATTTTCGTGATCGTCTGCTTGTCAGTCGTCTAAGCGCCACTGGGTTCGCAAACCTTGCTCTTTCGAGCCTCGACCTCTCAGTGAAATTCTTTGCTTTCACCCTGAGTGGCAGCTCGCGATGTTTGAGGAGATTGCTGCTTCGGAGCGTACTAGCACTTGGGATCTTGTGCCCCTGCCTACGCGTGTTACTCCTATCACATGTAAGTGAGTGTACAAGATCAAGACCCGCTCAGATGGTTCCCTTGAGCGCTACAAGGCTCGTCTTGTGGCGCGTGGTTTTCAGCAGGAGCATGGTCGCGACTACGATGAGACTTTCGCCCCCGTCGCTCACATGACCACTGTTTGCACTCTCCTTGCTGTGACCTCTGTTCGACAGTGGCCTATCTTTCAGTTGAATGTTAAGAATGCCTTTCTCAATAGCGAGCTGCGTGGGGAGGTCTACATGCAACCGCCCCTCTAGTATTTTGTCCCTGATGGTATGGTTTATCACCTTCATCGTTCTCTCTATGGGCTCAAACAAGCTCCTCGTGCTTGGTTTGACTGCTTCTCGTCTGTTGTCACTGCTGCCGACTTCTCCGCCAGTGATCACGAACCTACTCTCTGTGTTCACACCTCTCCTCGGGGTCAGACGCTCCTCCTTCTATATGTGGATGACATGATCATTACGTGAGATAACTCTCAGTACATTGCCTTTGTGAAGGAGTGTCTCAGTAAGTAGTTCTTGATGTCTGATTTGGGTCCTCTTGGTTACTTCCTTGGGATTGAGATCACTTCTGTGCCCGAGGGCTACTATCTCTCCCAGGAGAAGTACATTCAGGACATTCTTACTCGTGCTTGTCTCATTGATCAGCGCGTGGTGGATACTCATATGGAGCTTGGTGTTCACCTTCGGCCTACTGATGGTGAGCCTATTGAGGATCCCACTCGTTGCCGCCATATTGTCGAGAGCCTCGTCTACCTTGGGATTGCTCGACCTGACATTTCTCACCAAGTTCACATTCTTAGTCAGTTTGTCTCTGCTCCCACTCAGCTTCACTACAGTCACCTTCGTGTTCTTCGATATCTTCGTGGAACCATTACTCGACGTCTTTTCTTTCCTCGCTCCAGTTCTTTACAGCTTCAGACGTACTCTGATATGACCTAGACTAGCGATCATTCTGATCGCCGGTCTCTTTCTGTCTATTGTGTTTTTCCTTGGTTCCTCCTTGATTGCCTGAAAGACTAAGAAGCATACTGCAGTTTCTCGTCTGTGGCCGAGGCGAGTTGAGAGCCATGACACTTGTTGATATTGAGATCACCAGCCGGTGGCTTCTTGCGAATTTCGGTGTTTTTGTTTCTGCACCGACTCCGCTCTTATCAGATAGTACTCGTCCGATCAGCATTGCTCGAGATCCCGTGAAGCATGAGCTTACCAAGCATATTGGAGTAGAGGCTTCGTACATACGATCGCAGGTGCAATACAAGTTATTGCTCTTCAGTATGTGCCTTAGGAGGTTCAGTTAGCAGATTTCTTCACCAAGGCACAGACTTGAGCTCAGTATAGCTACTACCTCTCAAAACTCAGTGTTGTTGATCCATCATGAGTTTGAAGGGAGTGTTAAATATATATATTGTGTAGGACGTTGTTTGCTATTGTCCAACTTTATACATGTTAAGGGTGGGTGTTGTCTATTAGTCTTTCACTCTTTGCATTGCAGCAATGTTTTGGGCATCAACAGTTATTTCTTATTAAAAAAAGTATCGACAGATCGATTCGCAGAGTAACACGTGCAATCCAGCGACTCACTGTCTTGACCTGTTATGGCCGCCCATGACTTCGCTGTTGAGAAGGCGCTGGCCAGTAAGTAGCAAGCACAGTAGACATTACTACCTAATAGTGACTTGAGAGGCAAAATTTCAAACCGCTCCAATTCTATGTTCAAACGCTTGGACCCAAATTTTGTATTCCTCAGCATGGGGAAAGCAATCTCTGGAATCTGATGCGTTCCAGCCACACTCACTGCCTTGGAAGTTCTTCGGAATGCTACTCCTGCAAAAGGCCGGCGACAGAGCAGCTAGCGTTTGTCTTGAATTTCCATTGTATTTTGCAGGAGAGAAGTATTCATGCTCGTGTCGTTGAAACTGTTGTGAGTTATTCTTCGTTTGCAAATCTGTTGACGCGTGCAGGTGTGGACATGCCACCAATTTGGCGTGTGAGATGTGACCAGTTCTCCATTAGAAAGAACAGAAAGAAAAGAAAAGAGAGGAGAAGCCAAGGAACATGTTGATATGTGAAAGCTAGCTTCTCCAAACGCGAACGTGTGGAGCCATGTACCACCACTGATGGCTAGCGGCGACATGCTTGTCTCCCAAATCTCTCGGGACCAGATCCCTGTCTAAACTGTGTAAATGGTATGCTAGCTACTGCCCTGGCAAGCTTACGCCCACCGTACGGTATCTGTGTATGTAGGCTCTCAACTTGTAAACTTGAAGAGCTAAGTTTGTATTTCTGGTTTTTACTTGTGAACAGAATCTGACTAAGAATTACTATTATCAGTGGCGGAGTCAGAATTTTACAGAGTCTCGGGCCCAAAACTAAGAGGCTATAAGCCTATAATTAACGTCAAATACTATTAACACTTAGACATAGTAAAAATACAACACAAATGCACAATCGAAATAAAATTTGAGTTCCTTGTTTAATGACACAACAAAATAGATAAAACATAGCAAAAAAAAAAAGAGAGAGAGAATGTAACATACCACTAGAACAAGGTAATTTTTGCTTAATTAACAAAGATTTGGTTCATTTGAGCATATCATATCTTCTGGATAGCAACTCTCTTAATAGACATTTGTACCAATAAACAAGGTAAAATTTTTAGAAACCAGAACGATGTGAACTACGTTAACTATCATGATTCTATAATCAGGGTTAAAACTTAACAAATTCACCAAAATAATAAAAAGAGGGAATGCAATGTCATTCATACTCCCATTCCATCACACTATACTAGAGGAAAGCCACATAATTATAGCATAGTAGGGTTTCTGTTTCATTGAACAACTTACAGATCATTGCAACTTGATCTTAGCCTGTAAATTAAAAACTCCTATTCAGCATCACATTTACGGCCTTACGACTTCATTTCTCATTCAAGCAACCAGAGGGCTCCTATAACTACCAGCAGGCAAGCAACCAGAGGGCTCCCCAATTCTGTGCACCTAATCCCCGAAACCTAGATAGGTAGGTAGATCAATCGACCGCGACTAAAGCAAAGAAGAATCGAAAAGGTTGACATAGGGAAGGGAGGGATGGCCGACTTGGAGACGGAGCGATCCTCAAGCTGCGTCTCGCCCGCCGACTCGCTCCATTGCTTGTCTTGGCAAGAGGCGTGGTGGATACAAATGCTCAATTAGAAAAAATAGTTGACATGGTTTCACAAATCAGTAAATCATAATTTGTCTATCTCCACTCTCCAGCCTCCAGTTGGCAGTCAATAGTCATACACTCATACTCATAATAGTTGAATTGCAGTCATACTCACAATTCACAAATCACAGTAATTGAATTCCAGACAGGTAGACATCACATAAGTCAATAAGTCATACTATGATCTAACATTCCATTCGAATTTCGAACTCATCTCAATATCTCATTACTGATTACTCACTGGGAGCAGACGCAGAGGAGGCACTGCGTTGGGGGCGACGACGCGGACTCGCAGAGTCACAGAGGAGGCGTTGGCCTGGGGGCGGCGATGAAGCGTAGCTTCTGACTTGCTGACTACAGAGTAAGTCTTGGCTGGCGGCGCCGTGGAGAGAGGCGGGGCCACTAGAACCCGGCCAAAGGCAGCAATGACCATAGGGGAGCGGCGAGGGAGCCGGTTAGCCGGAGTTGGGCGGCACGGAGCTGGAAGGGGAGCTGCGACCGGAGGGGACACTGGCGGCCAGGCACATATCTGGGCTCTGGTCCTCTGGCCGAGCCTACCGAGTGCGGCGCTAGAAGGGGAGCTGCGACCGGAGGGCGAGCGGGGGCATCTTGAAGGCGCCTTGGCCGAGGGCCGGGAAGAGAGAGAAGGCGGCGGAGGAAGGAAGGAAGGCTGAAGGCTCATGGCTGTGCAGCAGAGCCAAAGACCGATGGCGATGTGGGAAGAAGGAAGGTGACACTGAAGCCTGAAGGAGCAAGGCACTAGACCTAGGCTGGGAGCAATGGGAGGAGGAGGAAAGAAGTTTGAGATTGGAGGAGAAAAGGTGAAGATGGATTAGGGAAGGAGCTTGCATTCGGTCGAAAGGGAGGGGCGCTGGCACCTGGGCCGCTCCGCTGGGCCGGTTGCCTCGGGCTGACCGGCAAACCTAGGGCTTGTTTATAGTGCACTTGTTTTTTTTGGGTATGCTTACTAAAATTTTTCACTACCATTTTTTCTGGGCCTCGGACCGTTGCCCAACCGGCCCGAGGCCTATCTACGCCTCTGACTACTACTACTACTCCCATCGGTTCACAAAGCACAAGTTGTTTTGGACATCGATATAGTCTTCAAAATGTAATTTTGACCACTAATTACTATTGTAATATATTTATAAACCTCAATAAAATTATAATATTATGAAAATACTTTTTGAGTCGAATCTACACATATGATTTTCATGTATTTAATCTAAATATTTTAAAAGTATTCATAACCAAAGTTTCTAAAGCACGCATTTCAAAACGAATTTTTCTGTGAACGGGAGTCAGTATTTCTACTACTGTTACTAACCCCCTCAACACACTTCCTCGCACCAGCCTGCAGGGCGAATGGCGGTCTCCGCAGCTATCCACGTCGTGCGGGCGTCTCCACGCCGTCGGATCTCAGCGAGGAGAGAGCAAACGGCCCAGATCGGATCCCCGTGCGCCCCCAGGCTCGATTTCCCCACGCATAAAACTTTATGTACCGCCTTTAATTTATTTCCACCTTCTTTTCCAGTAAATTCATGGTACATGCGACAAAACATTGACCTTACCAAGGAGAATTTCTCGCGTCTATTTCGAGCATTGATTTCTGATCCGATGATGGCTGTTCAGCTTGGAATTTTTTTATTATTAATTAACCTTTTTTGAATTTTATTTTAAAGTTAACTCCAGCGCACTTTATTTCCAATTCTGACCTCTTTAGTCACGCCACCACCTGTGGCGTGACAAAATAATACTGTCACGCTAACCCATTTCGGGTCAAACTCTTGTCACACCACTGGAAGTGACGTGACAGTGTTATTTGGTCACGTCACAACCAGTGACATGACAAAAAGTGCTATTTTGGGTACTTATCCTGGCGTGTGACAGTGTTGTTTTGTCACGCCACCACTCATGGCGTGACCAAGAGGTCAGAATTAGAAATAAAGTGCGTGGGGGTTAACTTTAAAATAAAATTCAAAAAAAGGTTAATTAATAAAAAAAAAGTTCTTCAGCTTGCCGTTTTGTGCCGTCCCTAGCCCGTGCCGTTTGAAAGGTTGACTGCCGAGTTAGCAATGTGATTGCGATGTGAACTTGGGTTGATCGAATTTTTTCCAGGCCCTTCTATATAAAATTTGACTGTTTTCTCGGTCTGAAACAGTTAAATTTTAGTTCGCTTACAATTTCATTATACATAAATTATAGTAATTTATTTATGTAATTTTTGTTTTTAGTCACTGCAATTATTCTTGAAAGTCTTAATAACTCATATTTCCATCACATGATTCAAAACCTAACATATACTTTGAGAGATTGAACAAAAAATAAAGACAAAAAATAAAATAAAATTTTATACCAACAAAATACGACAATAAGGTAAACCCGGTATGCTCCAAAGGAAAAAAAATCATAATAAATTCAGACCCAATTATCAGATAAAAATAAGTACAAATCATAAAGTATATCAAATGAATGAAAATTCGACTATTTTAACAAAAGAAAACAATCAAACGTTTAGCAAAATCGTTTTTTTATCTCGTCAGTCTCTGTCATGTTTTAGTGCGGGCCGGCCTGAGAAAGATGGCCCCGTCAGTGACGGTGACGGCTCCTTCCTGGACACCGATCAGATCAACTCGACGGATCCCGCCGCTGCGTCGGAGGATATGAGCCGTAGTCCGCCCACGCCGCCGACGAAGTCACCGGGTACCCCATCCCGCCATCCTTGCTGCCGCTCTCCGGCTGCCAGAGGTAGCCCACGGCCTCACCCTCACTTCCGAAGTTGTAGAGCATTGAAGACGCTAGCGTTCTTGGCGTCCCTGAGGAGCCACTGGGCAGCGCTGGCTCGCCGGCGCCCTGCAAGAACCTGGCGTATTGGGAGTAGGATTCCCCGCCGGAGAGCGCCTGCGACTCTAGCAGCGCCTCCGGCCGCGGTGGCATTGTTGGCGCGGGAGGCTGTTGAGGCGGCGGGAGGGTGGCGGACTCGGGGAAGTTGAGCTTGGCGCGGCTTCCGCGGAAGCCGAGCGCGGCGTCGTCGTAGGCCCGCGCGGCGGCCTCGGCGGTGTCGAAGGTGCCAAGCCACACGCGCGCCGCCTTGTGCGGGTCCCGGATCTCCGCCGCCCACGTCCCCCACGGCCGTTGCCGCACACCCCTGTACCGCTTCCTCGGCGTGCTCTGGCTGCCGCCAGAGTCAGCAGAGGACAGAGACGACAGCTTCTCGTCGGCGGCCGCGGCCCGGTACTGCGATTCCGCCGCCGCCGCAGGCGAGTACTGCCCCGGCGTTGCCATGTAGTCTGCGCACAACAAGTGATTCGATTTTTCACTATCAAAGAAAAGAAAAGAAAATCTGCATCATGAGATAACAACAACGATCAGCTTTGAGCCGAGCTGCGAGATTTTATTTATCGTCTCCTCTGTTTTCTTGCTCACTTGCTCTCAAGCTTTTGGCAGCTGCTAGCTAGGATTCAGACTTGCTAATCTGGACATGATGCTCGCCTCCTCTGTTTTGTCTCGTAGGAGGCGAGAAACGCATGTTCGACGGCGCATGCATGCATGGAGGAGACTCGGGTTTAGCATGCCTGATTAGCTGCATAGACATATATACACACATCTAAATATCTAATACTCCTACTACTGAGCTTCTTGAATTGTTCAGGTTTCAGGCAAACAATAATCGGAATTGCTAAAAAACAGTCGAATGTTTTTTTGAGGTAAAACAGTCGAATTTATGACCTTTAATGCTTTGCGTGGAGATTCGTGCTCGGCCGGCAACGCCGTCTTCTCCGGCGGTGGCGGCGGTGAGTTAGGGTGGAGCTTTGCTGGATTAGGTTTTGGGTTCACGGGGCTAGCTATAGAGGAGGAGGCGGCGGAGGCACGACGGTGGGCGGCGGTGGCGGAGGCGGCGAGGCGGTGGCCTTGGCCGGCATGGTGGGAGGAGGCGGTGGGTGGTGGAGGTCGGCGGGGGAGCACGGGAATCAACTAGAAATTAGGAGGCGGGGGAGGTAGGCGAGGAGGAGGCCGGCGGCGGAAGAAATTAGGAGACGGGGGTGGTGATGGCGGATCCGGCGGCAGTAGCCGCCGGAGATAGGGAAGAAGGCGGCAGCGGGAGAGGAGGAGCCAGCGGCGGAAGCAGCAAGGCGGCGAGGTGGGAGAAGCAGCAAGGCGGCGGGTGGGAGGGAGACGAGAGGAGAGATTGTGCAGCTGTTTTAATAGGGAAGTTGTGGGGAGGAGATGGCCTTTGGATCTCCATCCAACGGCTAAGAAATCCGACTGTTTTTAACTTCAAAAATAGTTGAAAGTTGGGTTGACAAACCCAACAATAATATAATAGTAATACTTTGTTCATGAAAAGAGCAACAACAGAGTACCAGCAACTACTTGTCCTTCTTCTTCTTTGGTTGGTAATATGGGGTAGTTGGGTTGATTTTATTCGGTTGAAGCTTTACAAAGCTGAAACGTGCCGCTTCCAAAAGGAGAGAGGAAAAAAAATCAAAGAAGCGTGCAGAGTCGTTGGCATTGTGCTTTGTTTAACACTAGTAGTCGTCCTTCCTTTCCTCTCGAAGCATGCATGCACGATGCAGCTTTTATTCTTTGAGACTTGGAGAAGGCATTTCTGCTCGTGCGTCATGCGATGCGTGTGCATGTCAGGTAATGCTAATATGTTAGTATAGCTAGCTGTCGCGTTGCAATACTGCGACCGTGTGTGTGTACGTACCGGCCAGAAAGGACGACGGCGCGGCGCCGGCGCCGGCGCCTGCAAGCTCTCCGCGGTACGGCCTCCACGCCTCCTCCATGGAGACCTCCCCCTCGGCCGGCCTCTTCCAAGATGACGCCGTCGCCGCGGCGCTGCCGGCCACGACCCTCGCCAGCGCCGACACCATGGCCGACATCTCCTGCGCCTGCCTGCGCCGCGACAGCATCGGCGACGCCGCCGCCGTCAACACCGCCTCCCCATCATCTGCCCCGTCGCCGGCGAGCTGCCGCCGGTGTTGTCCTGGGTCCGCCATCTCGGCGCCGTAGCACATCAACACTCTCAACAAATCTCTGAATAGCGCTAGGCCGTGCGTGACTTGCGGCGCAACCTTTTTCACAAATGCTTCCACTCCTTGCTGAGCAACGAGTATATATATAGACACGCATACATGTGAACTGCATGCAGTTAGCTTAGCATATTACTTAGCCATTAAGGGGTAATAGCTAATTAACAGTGTGATTTTACTAGAGAGATTAATCAAGCAGTAAAATAATTAATACACAATAATTAGTAAATTAGAAAGGATAAGTAAGCAAGTAAGTACCACTTGTGCCGCAACTGGCACAATTGCTCCATGATACAATGCATGCATACATTCCACGTTACATCCAAGTATGCATGTGTCTTGGTAAATTCTGTTCCTAATTGTGCCCTTCTTTTTCTCTCTTTCATTGCAGCACTGAACCTTTTGAACATATGTAAGCTAGGATTCCTTGTCAATTTGTTTGCTTGCTTCCATGCTTTGGGGGTTTGCAATTAACATATACATGAACTTTAACTGATTAATTCCAGGGTTCAAGAAAAGTGCTTAATTTGGCCATCCAAATTTCTTTTCCGGTTTATATATAAAAAAACTAAACGTATTATTAGCTATCATTAAAATAAGCAATTTCCAGAGTTGGCTTTGACAGGATTTAGTTAGGTTTCACAATCGTTTGACCAGCCATGGTGGAGCCATGGACCCATGCAGCGCACTTATCTAATTTACGTGCCTTTCTTACGTGTCCTTTCAGTCGGTGACAGACACTTGGAGTAGGCTTCCCTCCCTGTTAGGACGAGCGCGACGATTGAATAGCTACGTGCTATTACTTCCCTAATAAGCTGATTAATGGATTAATCAAGCTAAGTACCGGCACCCCTCCCGTTAAAAATAATAAGAATGTCTCGATTTCGACATGATCTCCAAAATACAGCTTAAAACACTTATTTCTGCTGTAATATGGCTCTCAACCATAGCGAGCTAAAATCTAACATTAGTAATTATCCAAAGGCTCGTTTGGAACCCGTGAATCTTACGGAAAACGTACATGTTGATTTCCGTAGGAGTTGTTAAAAAAATTCCCACATTTCAAACCAGACATATATATTAGCAAAAGGATAAAATTGTTCAACTACTCCATATTCATTTAGATGTAAAATTTTCTTCTTACATGAAGGAGCATGTAGATCCTACTACGAGAACATATTTTTCTTCTTAAAGCTATTCGCTAGATTTTCTTCTTTTGGATTTTGTAGACAACGGTGTTAATGTAGTGTATTGTTGATTTTATGCCAACATACTAAGAACGGAGGTTTATGTTCTCCCATCTACGTATCGAACTTGATCTAAGTAAGTCTGGCAATAAATTTTTTTTTTTATCTTTTTCTGATGAGAAAGTGTCTGAAAAAGTTGCTAGTATTGGTATCTCTTTAGGCGTCGATAATGCTGATGTTGCTAGTTCTATTAAAAATATTAAGGATCTTGAATCAGGACGATTAAAAAATAAGGGTCTTGTAGATGTTGAGGAGCTGGAGGATGAGAATATAGATTACAATAATTTCTCATCCCTTAATCCTTTGTGTTATGATTTAAATGATGATTTGTTGGAGGACGACCAGTCTAACTTTGTGTTGGTAGCAAATAAAAAGAGGTCAATTTTTTTTTCTTATAATAGGCTAATCAAATTAAAGTTAAAATGAAAGGTCTTTTTTGGAATAACAGAAGTCTAGGAGACTTGGCTAAACATCGCTACATTTGTAAAGTGGTTAAGGAGCAGCATTTAGATTTTGTGATCATCCTTGAAACTGGTAAAAAAGACCTTTCTGTGTCTAATCTTAACCATATTTGTGGTGGTCGGGATTTTTTGGGGCATTGTTCTCCGCCACAAGGTCGGTCCGGGGGCATTCTTTTAGTGGTGGATTCTCGGGTTTTTGATATTGGTTCTATTGACGCTGGTGATTTTTATGTAAAGTTTCACCTAAAGAATAAAGAGGATGACTTCCAATGGATTCTTATGGCTGTTTACGGTGCAGCTCAACCACAATTCAAGGAGAAATCCCTTACTGAACTGGTTCATACCTGTAGAAAAGATTCTCTCCCCATTTTAGTTGGGGGTGATTTTAATATTATCAGGCATGTAGGCCAAAAAAACAATGATAACTTCGAGTAAAGATAGCCTTTTCGTTTAATATTGTGATTAATAACTTGGATTTAAGGGAAGTAGATTTATCTGGGAGACAATTTACTTGGGCCAATTCGTTAGATAATCCAACCTTTGAAAAGTTGGATAGAGTCTTAATGAGTACATATTGGGAGCATAAATTTCCTATGGTCACAGTTAATGCTCTTGAAAGATCGTTGTCTGACCACACTCCGTTGCTTTTGAATACGAGAGCGGTCCCTTATAGAGGGAGTCAACCTTGATTTAAATTTGAATTAAGCTGGTTGTATAGGAATGGGTTTAGGGAGATGGTGGTTGAGGTGTGGAAAAAAGAGCTTAGAGCTCAGTCTGCCTTACAAATTTGGCAACATAAGATTAGATCTCTACGACAATATCTTCGTGGTTGGGCTAAAAATTGCAGTGGGACCTATAAAAAAGAAAAACTGGCACTTAATTCGATCATTGATAAGCTTGATAAAAAGCTGAGCTTGTGAGATTGTCTGATGAAGACCTTTCACTTAAAAAAGATGCTAATGAAAGATTAGCACAGTTGTTAAGAGAAGAAGAAATTAAATGGTACCAAAGGTCCAAAGCGAAATTTCTTTTGGAGGGAGATAGAAATACTCGTTATTATCATTTGATTGGAAATGGTAAGCATAGAAGACAAATAATTTTTTAGCTCGAATAAGAGGAGGGGATAATTTGGGGTGATGTACAATTAAAAAAGTATATCACCAACTATTATAAAGATATGTTTGGACCATCTGAAGTTATTCATTTCTCTATGATTGAGTCTTTTAGGAATGATTTACCTCAGGTTTCAGATGCTGACAACAAATTATTAATAGAACCTTTCACGGAGAAGGAGGTAAAAGAAGCTATCTTTCAAATGGAACATAACAAAGCACCTGGACCAGATGGTTTCCCAGCTGAGTTCTACCAGGTGTTTTGGGAAGTCATTAAAAATGACATGATGGTTATGTTTCATGAATTTCATACTTGTTCAATGCCTCTTTTTAGCTTGAATTTTGGGATCATTACATTGCTTCCCAAAAAAACAGAGGCAAAGCAAATACAACAATATAGACCTATTTGTCTTCTCAATGTAAGTTTTAAAGTTTTTACTAAAGTTGCTTCTAATAGAATTATTGGTGTAGCTCAAAATGCTGTCAGATCATCCCAGTCGGCGTTTATGCCGGGGAGATTTATTCTTGATGGAGTTGTTATCTTGCATGAAACAATCCATGAGTTACATAAACAAAAATTAGATGGAATAGTACTCAAGATCGACTTTGAGAAAGCTTATGACAAAGTCAAATGGCCATTTTTACTTCAAACGTTGAGAATGAAAGGCTTTTCACCTAAGTGGTGTTCTTGGGTGGAACGTTTCGTTAAGGGAGGGAGTGTTGGAATAAAAGTCAATGATGATCTGGGATCATTTTTTCAAACTCAGAAGGGTCTTAGGCAAGGTGATCCTATGTCCCCCAATTCTTTTCAATATAGTTGTGGACATGCTTGCCATTTTTATTTCTAGAGCTAAAGAAGTAGGTCTTTTATCGGGGGCAGTTCCCCATTTGATTGATGATAGGTTGTCGATATTACAATATGCTGATGACACTATCCTATTTTTGAATAATGATTTAGAACAAGCAAAAAATCTCAAACTCATTATATGTGTATTGAACAATTATTAGGTTTAAAGATTAATTTTCACAAGAGCGAGATTTTTTGCTTTGGTACTGCAAAAGAGGTTGAATCGCAGTATACTCAGTTATTTGGTTGTGAAGTAGGTGCCTTTCCATTCAGATACTTAGGCATTCCGATTCATTTCAGAAAACTAAGGAATTATGATTGGAAAGGGGTTGAGGATAGAATTGAAAAGAAGCTTAGCAGTTGGAAAGGAAAAAAATATGTCTGTTGGTGGACGATTAGTACTTATTAACTCGGTGCTTAGTAGTCTACCAATGTTCATGTTATCTTTTTTTGAGGTTCCTAGGGAGGTTCTCAAAATATTAGATTTTTATCGTTCTCGTTTTTACTGGCAGAGTGACAGTCATAAACGTAAATATAGGCTTGCTAAATGGAGTTTAATGTGTTTACCCAAAGAACATGGCGTCCTAGGTATTCAGAACCTAGATACAAAAAACAAAAGTTTACTAGGTAAATGGTTGTTTAAGTTACTTAATGAAGACGGTGTGTGGCAAACCTTGCTAAAAAGAAAATATTTGGGTGGGAAGTGTCTTTCGCAGATGGTAACTAAGCATGAAACTTCTCATTTTTTGTCAGGTTTAATGAAAATCAAAGATCTTTTTTTCCGTTTTGGTTCATTCCAGATTAAAAATGGAATGCAAACTAGATTTTGGGAAGATATTTGGTTAGGAGATGCTTCTCTGAAAAGTCAATATCCAATCCTTTATAATGTGGTAAGGAGAAAGGATGACACAGTGGCGAATATTATGAGAACAACTCCTTTAAATTTATCTTTTCGAAGACCTATTATTGGGCCTAAGTTACAAGCATGGAATGAGTTAATTTTGAGAATCGCTAATTTACATTTGATCTCGCAAAAAGATATTTTCAGGTGGAATTTGAATAAGTCTGGACTTTTTACAGTAAAGTCTTTCTATGAGGCACTAATTGACAGTTCTCAAGTCCCCATTAGAATCTTTTTTTGGACACTTAAAATTCCATTAAAAGTGAAAATATCTCTATGGTACCTCAAGAGAGGGGTAGTTTTAACTAAAGATAATCTGCTTAAAAGAAATTGGAGGGGAAGCACAAAGTGTTGTTTTTGTATTAACGAGGAAACAATTCAACATCTTTTTATTGAATGCCCCTTTGCACGTCTTGCGTGGTGGGCTGTTCAATGTGCTTTTAATTTATCTCCTCCAGTGAGTATAACAAATATGTTTGGTAATTGGTTATCCAGTATTCCTAAGATTTTAAAGTCACAACTCTTCGTGGGAATTAGTGCCTTGTGTTGGTCTATTTGGCTATGTCGGAATGACGTTGTTTTTGACAAAAAGATTGTAACTAATCCCTTGCAGGTTATCTTTTTGTGTGGACACTGGCTGAGGGCTTGGGCAAATTTGCAAAACCCAACTCAGAAGGAGTCTATGTTAGTCGGAAGCGACAGGCTGGAGATAGTGACGAAGCAAATTTTAAATATTCATGGGTGGCGGTTTAGTCACAGGATTTGTAATGATTGAGTTTAATTTTTAGTCATTCATTGATTGTAAGGCTTCAAGCCACTTTTAACAGCTTTGGTTGCTTTGGTGCTTTTAACTCTTTAATAAAATAGGTTGTGTGCATCCGTGATGCAGAGGCCGGGAGAGTTTTTCTCTTCCATTATCTAAAAAAAATATACCGAAAATACTTTTCGTGTTATATATAGTAGTGTCGGTGTTTTAGAACCGAACTTACGTAAAGATTGTTTGATTCGGGGGGTCTCCTAGAATAGAATCATGCAGAGAGATTGACACGGGAATTTTTATACAGGTTCGGGCCTTCTCCGGAGAGAATAACAACCCTACTCCTGTGTGTGTATGGTATTGAGTGTATACTGAACAATCAGGGGAAAAACTAAGACTATTACAGATAGTACTTGTATTCCTGATGGCTCCCTCCTCTCCCTTTCTCTAGTTGCCGCCTTTTATAGTACGTGAAGGCGGCGGTTACTCGAGTAAAGCGGCGCCTCATCACCTCTGTATGTGAGCGCATGTTGGTAGTAATTATGGTGTATTAATTCCTCCACGTCGCTCAATGACTATATACGAGAGATAATGGGGTGTTACGTGCCATTATTACGTAGAATAACAGCGTATGATATTTGTTTGAATCCCTTAATCAATAAGACCCACTTGTCTGCGGGTTCATTTGATTATAAGGTGGTCGTGGGTGACCTAGTCGTAGAGGAATCTCGACTATGAGGTAGTCGTAGCAAGACTTACAACTATGGGATAGTCGTAGCATAACTTACGACTATGGGGGTGGTCGAGAAGAACTTACGACCATCCATTTGGTTCTTCCTTCATAACATTAAGGGGTACACTCAGGGTTCACATGACGTCATATTTACCTATAATAAAAATTATAGATAAAAGGTAAAATGAGGATTATTATATCCTCGTCATCTAGCCCTGACTTCAAGTGAAAGCAACTTACTTGGTAAAGGGTTCTAGATGGTCTTACGATCATGAGAGGATCGTAGAAAATAATCGAAGGAAAAACTCTTCGATTGTGTACTACTTTGACTAGAAATGTGCTTGGTCAAGAAAATTGCTTACGACTATCAAGTGGTCGTAAAAGCATTTCTACGATCACAAGGTGGTCGTAGTATAGTGATCGGAAGAAGAACTTTCCGATTATCATTTCCTTTGGTTGAAAAATCTAACCAAGGAAGTAATTTCGCTTGAGATGTAAGCATAAACCTGAATTTCTCGAGCGGACACATTGGGAATCTCAAGCGGCGCTTGATTAGCTTTGTCTGTTGAAGCGGTTCGAGGCGGTGGCGACCCTTGGAATATCACGCCTCGGCTCAAGGTACTGTGATTATATATACTCACCGGAGGGTAAAACCTAAGATCTTACTTTTCCCCAAATTGCTCCTCTTTGTTCCTCAAGCTCTTGCCTTCTCCGCCGCTAAGTCGTTCTTGCCTTCTCATTGCCACTCCAATTGTGCCCTCTTTTTCGACCCAAAATTTCTGTTCCGAGAGATGGCGGGAAAGTTTCGATTGGGAAGAGTCGGAGATGGATCTTGGCGAAGATTCAAGCCCTAGTTGTCATTGGGAAGATTCAGAGAAGACTCTTGTGAAATGGCTTAGGCATTTGGGCAAGATTGGCCGTCGAGGAGAATGGGCAAATTCCGTCTTCGGGCTTATTGTGAGTGTGGCCTTGTTGCTGCTCACCCTTTCTCACCGTTGTGCTCGAGCATTTTGGGGTGGAGTTAGTGAACCTTGGTCCTAACTCCATCACCATCTTGGCGTTTTAATATATATTTGTGGCGTGCACAGGAATTCGGCGGACCTTGAGCTTTTCCAATATTTCTATGGAATGTCTCGGCAAGCGGGATTCTTTGGAAGTTGTGGTCTAAAACTCCTGACGGAAGTCGAGGAGTATATTCAGAGTTTCACCGGTCTTCGTGGCGGGATGGAGAAGAGGTGGTTTCTTGGAAAGTCACCTCGAAGACGACCTCTCTTTCGTGGGAAAGGCTGCTGAAAAGCAACCTTCATGGGATTCGACTCCTGAAGATATCAGCCGGATTGTCCCTTATGTTCAAGCTATCAAGGACTTGAAGAAGGAAGGGCTGACCGGATGGCATGTGGTGAAAGATTTCATCACACGTCGAATTAGTCCTTTGAAGAAACGAGCATCCCCTATGTGGAGATACTCGGGGCTAACAGACCCAACCAGGGACTACAACGAGGGTAAGTGAATTTTCGACTTAGCTCTTAGTTTGGTCTTTCTGCAAAGTTGTTTAAAAGATGCCTTTATCTGTTTGAACAGATCTTTCACCAGCGGAGATTGACGTTAGAGTCAAACTTCGTTTGTGAAAGTCTCCGCCACTTAGTGTGGCGGTTCCTAAAATCCTTGCGATCGTATCCGCAGAGGAAAGGATGGTTCGCCTAAAGGTAATCAGTAGTTGATTTTATCTTTAAGACTTTATAGTCGTAGAAAGAACTTACGACTAGAGAAATGTTGTAGAAAAAACTTACAACTTAGTCGTGACCGTAGGAAATCTTACGATCGAGGAAAGGTCGAGAAAAACTTACGACTTGATCTTGGTCGAGAAAATCTTACAACCGTTAGTAATTCTTCTCTTCTGTTTTGCTTACTGAGAAAGTAGGCATGGAAAATCGTCGGGATGATGAAGAAGGCATCTTGATAACCATCGGTGCAGGGTTGACAAAGGACAAAGGCTCGGCTCCTTCGTCCAAGAGGCGTCGACTTTTAAGGGGTGACGACAAAGGAGGGTGAGCTCGAGTTCTAGTCCTTGACGGATCCTCTGCAAAGCTTGTGGCGGAACATAGCGCAATGAAGCCAAGGCTAAAATAATTTGAAGGGAGGAGGTCAAGTAGTGAACCTCTAAAGCGCAAACCTCGCAAGGCCAAGGTACCCTTCTATTATGACAAAAAATCTTTCACGGTTTACGCCACTCCCGGTTTTGTTAAGCACTTGGAAAAGGAGGCGGAAGGATTTTATGTCTTTAATGAAGGATAATACCGCTCGAAGAGAGCCTATGGTGATGACAATCTTTGCTCTTGGAGTGGTCGAGACCGATCTCACCATCGAGAAAGTCGAGACCGAGAGATGGTCCTGTTCAAAATCCACGACCGGACATGGTGGTGGCTAAGCCCATTCTTCAACTCGAACTTGACCGAAGTGGTCGAGAGAAGAAGAAATCTTCCGTTGGGAAAGTGACTCCCAAATTCCTGTTTAGGTCCAAGGTGCAGAGGTATGTGAAATATACTAAAGTGTAAAAACAGAATTTACCTTTTTCCTTTTCACAACCTGAATTGCTTTCCTTTTCTTTGTTTTTAGCCCGACTCCTTGACCCGAGAATGCTTCCGTTGAGAAGCCTATTGCTACCTCTCCAACTGCTGGAGAGACAACAAGGGAAGTGGTCGAGGGATCATCCTCGGCCCAGGTGGTAGAGGAAGTCGTGGCGCCTGAAGTGGTTACGACAACCAATGAGGTACCTGTTGTACCCGATGGTAGCGGCTACAACCTCTGAAGTAGCGGCGGTGACCACAGAGATGGTCGTGGAGACTCCAAGAAGAACATGCGACCCCGAGATGGTCGTGAAAGCTCCGACAACATTGCGACTCTTCGAGGCGGTCGCCTCGACCCCGAGATGGTCGTGGATAGAAAGAGGCATTGCGAAGCCTCTGGTCAAGATGGTGGCGGTTACGTCACCGTCTTGGGAAAGGAGATCGTTGCGAGACGTTCCTCCGGTACCCAAAGAGAAATTCTGAGTAATCGAGAAGAAGAAGAGTATTTCAACCTTCGGCGACTTCTTTGGGCTGCTTCCATCGTAGGGTCTTACGCTTTCGGATCTCGCGATCGAAGTCCCCATCCCAACGATATTCCCAATAGAGGGATACCTTTGATAATGAGCGTCTTGAGAAGGTTTGGTGGGACCAAGTCACGAGGGTAGACAAAAGTGAAGATCCGAGGTAACTTACTCGATGTTTGCTCGATCAACCATGAATGTAAGTACTTAATCGTACTTATATATACTGAGTATAATCTTCTCTTGTTTCTCATTGTCTTTTCATCTTGCGTAAAGCCATAGAGCAAATTCTTTGTTGTCGGTGAATATCATCGACAACTTCTAGAAACTATGACAGAAAGAGGAACTCTGCAAGCAGTAGAGAGGTGGTAAGTCATTGCTATTCATAGTCACCTTGGATTTGACTACTTATATAGTGCTTACGGATTTGTCATGGAAAAACTCACGACTAGGTAATGGTCGAAAAGACTTATGACAAAGTGGCTTTGTCGTAGAAGAACTTACGACTAGGTTAATGGTTGTAGAAGAACTTACAATCGATTGACCCATGCTCATGTCCTTTGTTATCCTTTGCGGGTTAAGCGGTGGCGCTAAGACCTTAGCCGACTCGCTCGATTATGAAAAAGAGGAGTCAAAAAGTTTAGGAAGAGGTATTAGACCTCCGGAAAAAGCTTAAAAAGCTAACTCTGCAACCATGAAGTCGCAGGAAAAATTAAGCGAAGAAGTCTTGAACTTAAGGCGCTTATATCTTTGATCTTTACCTAACTCTTGCTTCTTTTCGTAAAAGAAGGCGAGGCGAAAAAGCTCGAGAATGAAGTTAGAGAAAACTTGATTATTCACGAGCTTACTCGTATGTCCAAAAATAAAGATCAAAACCTTGAGGCGTTGGGAACTCAAATATCAAGTAAGTAATTCTTTACTGCAATCCTTTACGAGTTATTTCCTTTTCTCACTTCCACTTCCTTTCTAGCAATGGACGTTAAATTGAGAGAACTTGAGATGAAATCGCGGATAAAGCCGTGATTTATAACGAGCAAATCCTTATTGCAAAGAAGAATGTAGAGGATATTGTATCATGGGAGAAAAAGTATCTTTGAGACCGTTGCTTCCCATAATGAAGAGGTCAAGAAGTTGGATTCTCAACTAGTGGGTAAGAAATTCTTTTACCGTGATTATTTTTGTTTTCTTTTTCCTCTAGGAGTTTATTTTTGTTTGACCAATCTTATTTCTTGAGCAAGTGGTGAAAACAAAAAGCTCATGAGTTTCGACTTGTACCCAACAGGAGATGGAAGCAATGAAGATTAAACTTCAAGGAAACATCACGCTCCTGAACAATGTGCTTGGTGAGCTACATAGTGAGGGAAAGACTCCTCAAGATGATACAATAGCTGCTCACACAAGTACCATTGGGGATCAAGTCGGGATTTTGCAAGATCTGGTGACCACTCTGAAGGCCAACCAAGCTGAATCGATAAAGGAGGCGGTCGAAACTGCAGTAAGTTATGCATTAGCAAAACTTAAAGCTCATGACCCCAACCTTAATGTGCAACCACTCGAAGCCGACTTCAACTGCTCTGAAGCAAGAAGGAGACGTCTGATGGAGGAGATGCAATCAGTTGGCCGGAAAGTTTCAGAGGAGATGCAGTTGGGCTCTCCCTCTTCAGAGTAGTCTGTAATGAACTTGTGAAAAATAGTCTTTTGTTGATGTAATCCATCTTGTTCCCTGCAAATCATCTTGTCGAGTAGTTAGTAACTCAAAAGATAATTAACGAATTTAAAGACTAAGAAATGAAGTCAAATGTAATGACTTTATCCTAGCCCCCGACTATTTGCTTAGTTTATGAAAACTAAGTAAATAGTTTTGTCTCCTGCAAATCATCTTGTCGAGTAGTTAGTAACTCAAAAGATAATTAACGAAATAAAGACTAAGAATTGAAATCAAATTATCCTAGCCCCCGACTATTTGCTTAGTTTGTGAAAACTAAGTAAATAGTCTGTAGAAAGGGTTTCTGAAAATAGAGAGGTTTGTTTAACTTGTAGTTTTGGGTCTCAATTGTCATGCCTTTGGTCGAAAGGGTGGTAGCGAGTTGACACTAGGAAGTTCCTTCTAGTGGGCGGGACCACGTCTTGAGAAAGGAGAGGCTTCGACTAGGTAATGTTAACATCTCAGACTAGTTTAATCAAATCGAGAAGCGGCAACTTGAGTTAAGCAAGCGTCTAGAGGACTTTAAAATATTTACTCGTCCTTCTCCGGTGGACTCGATAAGTCTCATCTTGGTAGCAAGAGTAGGAAGCGAACAAAGCTAGGAAGCTCCTTCCGATTAGGCGGTGACCACGTCAGAGAGGAGAGGCTTCGACTAGATGTGTCTCTTCCTCCCACCGGTTGAGATGAAACGAGTACACCCAAGGCGGTTAAGCAAATCGAGAAAGTGCGCTCTTCTTAGAGTATTTTTCAAATTAATCGAAGAAATAAACTAAGGTGAAAAGAGTTGGCCTTCAAAAATATTTCGACTAAATAAAACCCGAGTTCTTTGTGTTGGCTATAAAAGCGAGTAACGTAGTCGACACTAGGAAACTCCTTCTAGTGGGCGGGACCACATGCGAGAGAGGAGAGGCTTCGACTAGGTGATGTTATCGCCTTGACCGGTGTAAAGAAAAGCGGGTGTTTAAAACATAGTCGAAAAATAATGAAAGCACTACTCAAAAGTAAGACAATAGAGATAGAAAAACCCGATTCTTTATTGTCCAGAATGGTGGTTACACATAGAACTTGCGTGAATCGGTCAATGTTCCAAGAATTCGAGAGAACACCGCCGTCTTCCATTGCCAATCGTCATCAGGCCACTGGACGAGTAACCCGACCATCGTAAGGACCTTCCCACTTGGGAGAAAGTTTGTTCGATTAGACTTGGATTGGCAAAGCCTCAATACCAAGTCACCTCTGACAAGGTCGCGAGGTTGAACCTTACGATCGTAGTATCTTCGCAGGGCTTGTTGGTAGATTGCCGAGCTAATTAGGGCTGGTTTCTCCTTTCTTCAAGTAGATTAATATCATCTGCTCGAATTTGTTCTGGTTGGAGTCCGTGAATGTTTAGACTCGTGTTGACCGTATCTTTAGTTAGGAGGAAGCATAGCTTCAAAGACCAAGACTAAAAAGAAAGGTGTTTCTCAGTGTCTGACATTGGTAGTTGTCGAATCGCCCATATCTGAGGGTAATTCTTGTACCCAAGCCCCGGCGTTTGATGAGTGGTCGAAGACTCGAGTTTTAATTCCTCTCATTATTTGGCCGCTTTGCGTTCATTGCCCCATTACTCGGGGATGGGCCGCGAAGCATAACATAACTTGGTACCCAACTCGTCGCAAAATTCACTGAAATTTTGCGCTCAAAATTGCTTACCATTATCTGTAATTATTCGACTTGGTACTCCAAATCGAGTAATTACGATCTCATCATAAACCGTTTTCTTTGCTTCGTTGTTATCGATCCTGAGTTCGCTTCAATCCATTTTGTGAGCGTATCAATAGCCACAAAAGGAACTCGAAACCTCACGGAGCTTTAGGAAGCGGTCCCGGGATATCAAGACCCCAAAGTTGCAAAAGGCCAAGATAGAGGTATTGTTTGTAATGCCCGGTGGTTGGTGTATTTGCTTGCTATGAAACCGCATCGACACACTTTTTAACCAACTCTTTAGCATCGTATAGGGTCATGTTGGCAATAAAAACCTTGTCGAAAAGCCTTGCCGACCAGCGTTCAGTAGGAAGCATGATTTCCACAAATGCCACCATGTATGTCGTGAAGGAGTGTTAATCCTTCGCTCATGAATGCATCGCATGAGCACCCCTTGAGTACCTCGTTTATAGAGAACTCCTTGACCAAAGTATACATTTTGGCTTTTTGGGATAAGCGATCCGCCTCGAGATCGTCTTGGTCTGTAACCCTTCGAAGATAATCATAGATGGGCGCCATCCATGTATCCTCGTATTCTAGAGAATTTGTCTCAATAGGAGGTGTCTCGGCTCTTCGACCTGAGAAGGCTTCGAGTTGTTCCAAGAAGACTCCTTTTGGTACTTCAGATCCGGAAGAAGCTATTCGAGCAAGTCGGTGATGAGGAAATTATCCTTCGAGGATGAATTGTGCCTCGAAACCTAAAAAATGCTTTTCTAGCTTACGACTTCCGATAAGTACCGAGACATTGTCGGGTTAGAAACCGGTACTCTTTACCGACTTGATTCACGACTAGTTGAGAGTCTCCTCTCACGAGTAGTCGGCAAATCGAGCGCTTTCATTTGCTTTCGTATACCGACTAGCAAACCTTCAGATACGCCACATTATTAGTGGCCCGAAAGTTTAATTGTATGGCATACTTTAAGGTCTCTCCAGAGGAGATACCAGACCACCTGATTTCGAGCCACTTAAAGTGGCGACCGTCAAAGTACATCGATCCATCGGTCGTGGGAATCGTCTTGGGGATCTGAGCGATGTTCAGATTTGTCCATTCGGCGACAAAGTCCGCCAAGATCTGGGATTTAACGGCCGTTCGGGACACGAAATGGATGTCGAACTCCCCAAGTTCGACCGACCATTTTGCCATCGCCCCATTGTTTCCCTAATACGGAGGATCGCTCCCAAGGAAACTCGGGCAGCCACAACTAGTTTGTGCGCTGAAAATAATCCGCATTTCCTCGAAGACATGAGGAGGGCATACAGAAGCTTTTGGACCTGAGGGTAACGCTCCTTAGGTCCGTGTAAAACTTCACTTACGTAGTAAACTGGTCGTTGTACATTTTCACGTTCTACAACCAAGATCGCGCTAATCGCACTGTGGCGTGGCGCCTAGGTAAACCAAGAGTGTTTCTTCCGCCTCGAGAGACCGAATAGGAGCACTCAGAAGGTACCTCTTGACATCCTCAAAGCGGCGTTTGCCTCATTCGACCACTCAAAACTTTCGTGTCTCCTTAGAAGTTTAAAGAAAGGTAGTCCTTTTCTCCCGATCGTGCGATGAAACGACTTAGAGCCGCCATGCACCCAAAGTGAGTTTCGGACTTCTTTCAGGTGTAGTTGAGGGCGATTTGTAAAATGGCTTTTATCTTTTAGGGATTAAGCTTCAATTCCTCGTATAGATACTAGGAATCCAAGCAATTTCTGAAGAGATTCCAAACACACACTTCTCGTGATTAAGTTTTAAGCGATGTTTTACGAGATTGTCGAATGTTTCTTGTAGGTCGGTAATATGATTAAGTTTCTTGATGCTTTTGACAACTAAGTCATCAACATAGGCTTCTAGATTTGGCCTAATTGAGATGAAAAAGTTACTGCATCAAGCGTTGAAAAGAAGCGCCGGCATTTTTAGACCAAATGGCATTTTGACATAGCAAAATATACCAAATGGTGTAATAAATGCGGTCTTTTCTTCATCGTCTAGACACATATTAATCTGGTGATATCCGAATATGCATCTAAAAACTTAACATTTCACAACCTGCAGAGAGTCAACCAACCGATCGTCACGAGGTAAAGGAAAATCGTCTTTTGGACAAGCTTTATTAAGATCAATAAAGTCACGCACATACGCCATTTGCCGCTTGACTTTCTAACCATTACAGGTTAGCCAACCATTACGGATGGTTGACCTCTCTTATAAAGCCTGCTTTAAGTAGCTTATCCAATTCTGATTTAATAGCATCTCATCGATCATGGGTAAATCTCCGCAATTTTTGTTTTACGGGTACTTTGTCAGGCCGTAAGGCTAGCCTGTGCTCGATCACCTCCCTGGGGACTCCGGGCATGTCGGATGCTTGCTCGGAGGAAGGTGATGAGGGCGTCTTCCTATTTGGGGTCGGAAGTATCCCGATCTGAAGCGATCTTGAGGGCTCCCTGCGTGAGGAACCTCTTTGACTTTGTCGTTCGGCTTTGGTGCGACTTTTAGGCTTCGACTTGCTAGTCGAAGGTCGACTTTCTTCTCGAGTTGGTATTTGTCCTACCATCTCAAGGGATCGACGATCGCGGTATCGCCATCTTCTTGTCACAATGGATTGTAATTACTCCTTTGGGACTGGCATCTTAATACATTGATATCCATAATGAGTAGCCATTAGAATTTTGCCAAAGTTGGTCGTCCGAGTATGGCGTTATATGCCGTATCGAAATCGACCACATCAAAGGAGATTTTCTCTGTCCTGAAATTACTTGGTGAACCAAATGTTAAAGGAAGAGAAATTTGACCAATTGGTTTGGCCGAAGATCCCGGTACAATCCCATGGAAAGAGTATCGTACCGGTCTTACTTTGGTCCTCGGTACTTGCATGTCATCCAGGCACTCGTAAATAAAATATTTAACGAGCTTCCACCATCAACCAAAACTCGATTGACCCGACAATTGTTGATGGTGGGTTCGACCACGATTAGTATCGACTGTCGAGTCGAAGGATCGGCGATCACTCTTCTCGAAAGAAATGGTGACTTCCGACCACTTGTAATTTATTGACGAGAGGAGGATCTATGGAGTTTACCTCGCGTTCACAGACTTGAGTCGTCGCTTTGATTCATATGCCAATGATCCCGTAGATGTGTTCAATGGTGTGTTGCGGATCCTGAAGCGGCATCTCCTCTTCGTCATCCAAGATTTATGACCACTTGTTTGACCTACCGCCGAGGGTGGGAAGTGGTCCTTCTTCGCTGTAGTAGTCTTCAAGCTTTTGTTGGAAGACCGGCGATTCTATGAAGGTCATGCCCTTCCTTTTTATGGAAAGGACACCACCTAGGCTTATCATTTTTCCGATCGGGCGCTTACCTTTGCCTCTCGTCGGAGTGTGGCTTGATGTGCGTGGCTCTTTATCATTCACCAATACCTCCTTGGAACCGCTGGGTTTTGACCCTTCATCTTATTCTTGGACTTTTTGCTTTCTTATCCTTCTTCTTACCAACTTCTTTGGCTCTCGAGATGGATTGTCTTCACGATCGATTGTGTTGTTCCACTCGACCGCCTCGAGGCGAGAGCATATCGATCGGCCATTTCAAGAGTTCGCGACGAAGTAGGAGGATTTAAAGCAATATCCTCTCGTTATCCTTCTACTACGGACTCGCTTGAAAGCCCCGATGATGATGAATCGAAACTTCGGAATTGAGTTACGAACTGATCAAGCGCTTGATGAATCGGGCGCAATGTCTTGTTGTCGCTCTGTCTCATCCGTGCAAGTCGTCCTCCTTTCGTATGCGATTGTATGTGCCTTGGAAATTTGCCGAGAGAAGATCGCAGAGATGTTGCTAAGAATAGATCGACTCGAGTGGTTGGTTTAGTAACCACGATCGAGCGGATCCTTCGAGTACGATTGGAAGGTAATTTGCCATCACATGCTCTCCTCCTCCGCTTTCGAGCATTTGTTGTGTAAATTTGAAGGAATTCGATGGGATTTTGGGAACCATCAAACTTCTCCATGTTCTTTGGTCAAAACGAGGTGGCAATGAACGGCTCGGAGATCAGGTGAGAATGCCCGACATCCAGTAATGACTTCTTGACGCCTCCTTTGCAGAAAAGAAGGGTTGATATCATCAGGTGGTCGTACTCGACGATACCCAGTAACAGGTTGACCCGACCTGTAATAGGTCTCGGTCCTACGAGGGGAATACTCCTCGTAGTTTATCTGCTGTTGCAGATTTCCATGTCGGAGTGGTGAACGATCACCTTTCCGAGGAGCTTGTTGATCATCAGTCATTTGGAAGACATTTCTTCGAGTAGGAGATCGACACGACTTGCTGTTGCGCCGATTTCTACGCGGTGATATGTTGGATTGACTGGTAGCCGAAGAAGTCGTATGGGTACGACTACTTGAATGATGTCGACGAGGAGCTTCCAGCTTTTTCATTGTACTCCGAAGCCTTTGTGCGATCTCTTCAGCGAAGAGGTCGTAGCCTGGCGTTCGGGCTAGCTCTTGAGTTGGATTCTCGAGCAAATCATTGATGTGCTGGAGCTCTCGAGCTTCTCTGATTGATATTGAATACGCCCGAGCAAATTCTTCCGAGCTTCAATCTTCTTCCTTCAATTGCCTCAAGATTTTCCATGTTAGACTCTTGAGATTGCCTCAATGAAGCGAGAATGTCGAGGATTTCCTGGCGCTCATGAAGGCGTTGGTCGTGTCCGCCGATGGTGGTGTCCCGCCATTGCCACGAGGGGCGCAGTGTGACCTTCGGAAGGGTCTCCATCTCGGTCTCTAGAAGAGTGATCTTGATCGAGGAAGGACGAAGACCTCCGTTGATGATTCTCACTTGCGCCGAGGCCTCTCCGCTTGAGGAGTCGTCGAGACACCATCTGGCGACTTGGAGTAATCCTCCAAGTAGGGAAGTCTGGTTATAACTGTCTCCGTCGGCGGGTGTGACTGCTGGAGAGATGGTCGAATTTGCGAGGAAAAGCATGCTTGATCCCGCTCTCTGGCGTTATCCAGAGAGAGAATCACCAGATCTTGGTGAAGTCCTGCATGTGGCTTCTAGAGCTTGCCTCACCAAGTTGGACCGCCTTAGGGAACTTGGACACTTCGAGGAAAAACTCTCGTCGTGTCGTGAGTCCACCTGGGTGTGGTCCTGGTCAGATTGACCCTTGCCCCTTGAGAGGGTAGATTCCTCTCTTGGACGTACTGTTGTGGGGGATAAGGATCCTCTCAACTCCACCGGCGACATTGTCTCTCGGATCGTGGGAAGATCCCTGAGGCAAGCAATGCCATAGGATGAGTCATTACTCGGTCAGAATCGAATCCGGCATCCATGTCGACGTCACAGACCGCCAAGTCGAACCAGTTCTCCTCGCTCCATTCTCCGCCATGAGTGCATGAGATTTGGAAAAGCAGAGAATGTTTGACAAGAAATTACCGGAAGATCCCCACGGTCGGCGCCTAACTGCGGTGTTTTAGAACCGAACTTACGAAAGATTGTTTGATTCGGGGTCTCCTAGAATAGAATCATGTAGAGATTGACACGGAATTTTTATACTGTGTTCGGGCCTTCTCAGGAGAGAATAACAACCCTACTCTGTGTGTGTATGGTATTGAGTGTATCTTGAACAATCAGAGAAAAACTAAGACTATTACAGATAGTACTTGTATTCTCGATGGCTCCTCCTCTCCCTTTCTCTAGTTGCCGCCTTTTATAGTACGTGAAGGAGCGGCGAGTTACTCGTAAAGCGGCGCCTCATCACCTCTCAGAACGGCGCATGTTGGTAGTAATTACCGGTGTATTAATTCCTCCACGTCGCTCAATGACTATATACCGAGAGATAATGGGGTATTACGTGCCATTATTACAGAGAATAACAACATATGATGATCGTTTGAATCCCTTAATCAATAAGACCCACTTGTCTGCAGTGTTCATTTGATTATAAGGTGGTCGTGGTGACCTAGTCGAGAGGAATCTACGACTATGAGGTAGTCGAGCAAGACTTACGACTATGGGATAGTCGTAGCATAACTTACGACTATGGGGGTGGTCGAGAAGAACTTACGACCATCCATTTGGTTCTTCCTTCATAACATTAAGGGTACACTCAGGGTTCACATGACGTCATATTTACCTATAATAAAAATTATAGATAAAAGGTAAAATGAGGATTATTATATCCTCGTCAAGTAGTGTAGTACTAATTAATTCAGAAGGAAAGAGCTTGTATATAGAGCTGTAGGATCAAGGATAACCAACTAGAGGGGGGTGAATAGGAGGTTTTTAAACTTTTTAACAAATTAACAATTTAAGCCAATTAATAACTTAGTGTAAACAAGTTACACTTCTAGCTAAGCAATTTAACACAAAAAATAAGCTAGAAATGTAAATACGGAAATAGTAAAGACTAGGAATAACCACAATGAGACAATGATATTTTTCCCGTGGTATCAAAGACTTGCTGGTCTTCACTAGTCCACGTTGAGGAAGCTTGACAACTCAAGCTGGCTCCACGAATTAAGCCTTCCCTCGATCACTATGGTTGTTCTTCCTCCGCTCTAGAGATGGCGAACACCAAACTACTCACAAGCTTGCATCGGGCCTCTTCACAATCTTTTTGAAGAGATCACCGTGCTCCACCGCCAAGACCATCTAGGAGTTTGGCAAAACTCCAAGAGTAACAAATTGATGACCTTCGCTTGACGGCGCTCAAGTGCAATAGGATCAACTATGATGAATGGATGCACTTGAATGAACTCAACCATCTCGCAATGAATGCACAAGGGAATTTTGGTGTTAAGTGAATGCTCAAGGCTCTAAGGATGTTAAATGAACACTTGCTACCTGTCCTTGAGCAGGCGAGGGAGTATTTATACCCCCACCAACAAATACTAGCCGTTGGGACAGAAATCCCCAAATTTCAGCGAATTGCGGTACTACCACCGGCTAAGGGCCGCTACTACCGCACCCTTGTCAGAGCTCCATAACGGTTATAATAGATGCATTAAAACGCTCTGACAAAGCCGTTGAAATCACGGCGAGGTACTACCGCCAACTATCAAGCGGTACTACCGCTCACGCCGGTCGTACCGCTCATAAGTGCGGTACTACCGTTTCAAGTAAATTCAATCTCAGCTGAAAAACACACTTCTTTGGAAAACATGTACCGCTCCATTAAAATCGGAATAATCGTAGTGTGGTAGTACCGTGCAAACAACGCCGGTACTACCGTTCTCAGGTTGTTGCAAATCTAGCCAAAATAGAGCTTCTCTGTAGTTTTTATACCGCCACAAAACAATCGGAACAACCGAGGAACGATAGTTCCGCTCAATATTTGCAGTACTACCGCTACGCAGTAGCGACCAGAGAACTTAGCAAAAATCAAACTAGACACATGGACGGCTCAGATTAATTGGGCCGTTCGAACCACCTTTTTAACCATACGATCAAGGACGGTCCGAACAGCCCACGGTATTACCGCCAACTAAAATGCGGTACTACCGCTCAACGGTAGTTCCGCTTCAAATGCCGGTATTACCGTGCCACTGGAAAACAGCCAAGTCCAAAAACGTGTCTCACTGGTTTTTATGTATCGCCTTTAAACAAAAGGAATTACCGCAGAGTGGTACTTTCGCTTAAACTCGTGGTACTACCGCAACACAGAAAAATTTAGACAGCGCACTGAAATGAATTGGCCACGTGAACAGCTCAGATCAATTGGGCCGTTCGGACCACCTTTTTAACCGTACGATCAAGGACAGTTCGAACAGCCTACGGTATTACCGCCAACTAATATGCGGTCATACCGCTCAGCGGTAGTTCCGCCATTAAACCTGATCTTTGGACATTGCGTTGTCTTTGTGCAACCGTTCCTAATCTTTGGACATTGCATGTACTCAGTGTTTCGGGTTTTCAATACTACCTTGTGCTCATTGACATTTTCTCTCATTTCTACTAGTCATTTTCCCTTCGCAAGAAATCCGAAGTGTTTGAACCCCTCGTCACCTTTCATGCGTATGTCCAAAACCAATTCAGTCTTCCTCTTCAGTCCATTCAAGCGGACAATGATACTGAATTTGTTAACTCTGAGTCTCTAGATTTCTGTTGTCATCATGACATCCACCTTCGCTTATCCTGCCCATACACCTCTCCACAAAAACGAAAAAGCTGAACGTGCCATTCATACCATCAACGATGTCATTCACATGCTTCTTTTCCAAGCCCACATGACACCTCCCTACTGGATCAAAGCTCTCAACACTGCCATATACCTTCTCAACCACCGTCCCTCAAAGTCCATAAATTTTTTCCGTTCCTTTTGAGCGCCTACACAACAAACGACCCTCCTATGGACATCTTTGCACTTTCGGGTGTCTTTCTTATCCTACCCTCACCTCCACCATCTCTCACAAACTTTCGTCCTACTCTACAGCATGTGTTTTTCTTGGCTATCTAAGCTCGCACAAGGGATACCACTGTCTTGACCTCACCACTAAACGGGTCATCATCTCACGCCATGCCATTTTTGACGAGCATGTGTTTCCCTTTGAGACTAGTCAACACCCTGTGCAAGCTCACTCATAGGATTTTCTTGACTTGGACAACACTGATCCTCCTGTTGCGATCCTTCACCCTATCGCACCTTTGGTTGCTCCTGTCGCGGCACACTCCCCTTCTTATCGTGCCATCTGTCGCAACATCGCTTCCTCCTGCCGCAAGCCCTACCGTGGCAGCATCACCGCTTGTGCCGCCTGCTACCTTGGCAGCCGATTCTACCGCACACTATGCCACGGTAGCCCCGCCGCCCGTGCCTCCTGCTGCCTCAGCTGCCGACTCTGCCGCCCGATCTGTCGTGGCGGACTTCTTGCTCTTGCAGCCTGCCGCGCCAACTTCCCTCCCTGCCATGACACCACACTCTACAGCCGTGACAACCTCTTTTGGCAATCTTATGGCCCACACACTATGACCACTCGTGCCAAGTCTGGACTTGTTTTTCCTGTGGACCGGTTGAATCTTTCCGCCACAGTCACCTCTATTTCTCCCACCCCGAAGACATATCACACTGCTCTTTAGGATCCACACTAGCGTCAGCCTATGACAGATGAGTACCAAGCTCTCATGGATAATTATACCTGGTCTCTTGTCCCTCGTCCACCTAGTGCTAATGTTGTCACCAAAAAATGGATCTTCAAGCATAAGTTCTTTCCGATGGTTCTCCCGCTCAATACAAGGCACGATGGGTCATCCGTGGTTATTCCTAACAACCCGGCATCGACTACGATGAGACCTTTAGCCCTGTTGTTAAGCCTTCCACTATCCGAGTGGTCCTCAGCCTTGCTGTAGGATCGTAATGGCAATCAGAAGGGGGGGGGGGGTTGAATGATTGCAGCGAATAGACCCCCTAATTCCAACTTCTTTCTGTTATCAAGAACTCCAATAACCTCTTTGGATGACTTGAAAAAACTTCACAGCAAGTATCACCTCAGGCGCACAGCAAGATCAACAAATCGAGAACCAAAGTTGCACGAATCTGAACTTTATATATCACTCTTGATTTGTGTCTACAAGGCTTTCAGCAATCACCCCTCAAAACCCCAAAACAAAGGACCTCTAAACCATAGCAAAACAGCAGAACAAACTATCGTCAAAACCCTAAAATCTGCACACCCACAAAGTGCACCCTCGCCTCTTCTTATAGGCTAGAGTCCTATTCACGCCCAACATGACACCAATACGGACTCTATCTCAAAACAACCGATCTTGGAACTCCTTCCAAAACTGTTTTTCCAAAACTCCATGCCATAAGCCTCCGGGACTCCATCCCGTAGCTTCCAAAGATGCACCCCTTGATCTCCACGCGCTCAAAGGCGATCCAAACCACTTCTTGACATCCACGACTTCCAAGACCTCAGATTCCCCATCCTAGTCCGAAGTCAATCCCGCCATCCACCGTGATTCGTCCTCAACACCTAACCTGCACATGCACAGATCAAGGAAACCAATTCTTGGCACAAGTTCTCCAACTTGACCATCCATTAGCTCACTCACACCCATAAACACTATTATGCATCATGCAACAAAATAAAGCTTATAAAATCAACAAATCATGATCAATTCTCCAAAGCGACAACTTTAAAGAGTACAATCGGTACTACCATCATTATGCATCCCAGACTACAAGACACGCGTCGTGCATCTCAAAACACCGCGAACTACCGCTCATCGGAAATCTCAAGATCTTCCAAAACTTCCAAAACATCGCTTCGGAAAATCCATACCGCGCCCTTGCGGTATTATTGCGAATCTTCTTGGTACTACCGCCAACCAACCTGCGGTATTACCGTCTGCGATGTTCCGTTCTCACTCGGAACAACCGAATTTGACTTAACGAAGACTGCCGAAGTTCTCTTTCTGGAAAAACCAAGTGCGGTACTACCGCTGGCAAACCCACGGTACTACCGCTCCACAAACATCCGCAAAGACCTCAGAACAACGCCCTTTGACACGTGGACGCTCCAGATTCATGGGTCGATCGGACCGTGCTTCACAGCCGTCAGATCTTAAGAGTACTGTAGCAAGTCCGAGATGATTTCATTCGTCAGATCTCAAATCAACGGCTCACAATGCTTTCATCTCGGACGGTCCGAATGTTACACCAATAACAGCCGTTAGATTTCAGATCAAAGGCTCACATTCCTTGAGGAGTTCAGACGATCCGAACGTTCATCTCAAAATCAGCCGTTAGATCAAGATCTAACGAACTTAGCAAAACGCACTAGAGAAAATGACTTGCGGTACTACCGCAAAGCGGTAGTTCCGTGAAAAAAACGCCAGTATTACCGCAAACACGAAAAAGCTCAAAAACTTCAGAACAAAGCCCTTTTTGCCACGTGGATGCTCCAGATCAGGATCTAACAAGACCTGCGGTACTACGCCGCCTGCATGTCATATACACACGGTAGTTCCGCATGTACAAAGCAGGTACCGATAATCCCGACAAGAACTCGATTTTCAGCAGAACCGATGTAACTCAAATGCAAGACAGCTTGAAGAGCACAAACAAGTTCCAGAGACAATGTATTCATCATTAAGGCGAGACTAAGTCTAGCTTATTGTCAATGTGTTCATCATCAAATATCATGACCAAAAACCTCTTGGTCGTACAATCTCCCCCTCGATGACTACATTGACAATACTTTCAATAAACAAAGATGAGTGAGTGAAAGGAAGTGACAAAGAGTCAAAACTGCCAAGCAAAGTGAGCTACAGCTGAAAGACTTTCTTTAACACTAGAAAATCAATTTTTTGCAGATTTTCTCTCAGTTTTCTCCCCCTTTGGCAATGTGATCATCAAGAGCAGGAAGAGTAAAAGTCCAGAAGCTTTATGAAAATCTATTTAATGGATTGACCAAGCCAATTTGGTGAGTAGAGCTAATCAAGATCATATAAATGCATATACCACAGAGCAATATCTAGACAAGTATTTCAGAATGAAAAATCAATTTAGATTCATGACAAGCATATCACACAATGACTAAAAAGATTATAAGACCACAAAGAGAAGTCACCAAAAAGTGAAAGCAAAACAGTGAGACAAACTTTAAATCTGGATGAGTTACAGTCTCATGAAACATCCTCCTCTTGCTTTACTTTCAATTTTCATTTGCATGTGGCATGCTTGTAGCATACTTCTTTTCCAGGGTGGCATGCTTGAAGCATACTTCTTTTGATTTAAACACTTTTTGTACATTTTTTTTATTGCAAGACACAAAACTGTGTATGGCATGCTTGAAGCACACGTCTTTTCATGTGAGTACTTTTATGTACCCTTTTTTTTGTTTTGATACACAGCTATGTATGGCATGCTTGAAGCACACATCTTTTCATATTCTTTTGCTCAACCCTTTATCTTTTATGACATGCCAAATTGAGTGAGCAACAGAGGATTGAAATGAGAGACATTGTTGCTTCAAATCCAAGACTTAAAATAAGACTCACAAACAAGCTTATCCTTTTCAATAACCAACACAAAGTGATACCAATAATCAAGCTAGTTAAAGATTTCAGCCATGTCAAGCTTTAGTTCTTTATGTAGCAAGTTTATTAAACCAGTCAAGATCAAGGCTACATAGCACATGAATAAATATGATAAAGGAATCTCTACTACTCTTTTGATTTCAATGGCTAGGACTTAATGAATAATTAAAGCTTCAAATTTTAACAAAACTCCCCTCAAAATAAGCCCATAGGATGAACAACACCAGTTCACTCAAAGCGAACAAAACGAGAAGTATCTAGCGGCTTAGTGAAAATATCAAGAACCGAAAATCGGCCTCAACAAAGTGGAGAACAATATCACCTTTTTCAACATGATCTCGAGAAAGTGAAATCGATATCAATGTGTTTGGTTCTAGAATGTTGCCGATTTTTAGCAATGTGAATAGCACTAGTGTTGTCACAATAAAGTGGAACAAGACTGCCCAATTCTAAACCAAAATCTCTAAGAGTAGAAGAAATCCAAAGGACTTGAGAGCAACTAGCAAAGAAGAAGAACATACTCAAATTTCAAAGCAGCTTGATTGAGCAATGAAGATTGTTTTCGTGAAGACCAAGACACTAAAGATGTGCCTAAAAAGTGACATGTGCCAGATGTGCTTTTTCTATCAATCCTACACCCCGCAAAATCACTATCCGAATATGCACGCAAAGTAAGACAGGATGAAGATGCATAGAAAAGACCAAATTCGAGGTTGATTGGAGATACCGAGAATTCTTTTCACTGACTTGTCGATGAGATGCACGAGGTGAAGCTTGAAATCGAGCGCATAAGCATACAACAAAGTGTATATCCGGCCTTGAAGCAGTCAAATAGAGTAGAGATCCAATCATACTCCTATATTCTTTTTGATCCTTCGCCTCACCTTCTTCATCTGGGTCAAGAACAGCTTGTTGATCCCATTGGTGTAGAGATGGGCTTGCAGTTGCCATGTCGAAACGCCTAAGCAAGTCTTTAGTATACTTGGTTTGATAAATGAAATTGCCTTACTTGGTCTGCTTTTACTTGCAATCCAAGAAGTAAGTTAACTTCCCCATCATACTCATCTCGAACTTCCCGCTCATAGTATCTCAAAACCCGAAACCAAAGCATGAGAGGAGCCCCCAAAGATGATATCATCCACATAAATCAACAAGTAATAGATCATTGCCATGTTTAAAAGTGAAAAGAGTTTTGTCTACCTTGCCCATTTGAAAGTCATTTTTTTTAGCAAAAACAGCTTAAGCCTCTCATACCAAGCTCGAGGAGTTTACTTCAAACCATACAAAGCTTTTGAGAGTTTGTAGACATGATTAGGAAACTTAGGATTTTCAAAATTAGGTGGTTGCTAAACATAAAGTTCTTCCTCAATGTAGCCATTTAGAAAAGCACTTTTAACATCCATTTGAAACAATTTGAATCCTTTAGATGCAGAAAGGCTAAAAGAATTCTAATTGCTTCAAGTCTGACTCTGAGGGCAAAAGTTTCACCAAAATCAAGACCCTCCACTGAGAAAATCCTTGAGCAACAAGTCTAGCCTTATTTCTAACAACAACACCATCCTCACTTTGTTTATTTTTAAAAACCCATTTAGTTCCAATTACATTATGTCCATGAGGAGGTTCAACTAAGGTCCGGACTTTGTTTCGCTCAAAGTTTTCTAATTCTTCATGCATGGCATTGATCCAAGACTCATCGATAAAGCGTGACTTACATCATCGAGGCTCGAAAGAGGCAACAAAAGCAGTAATGAGCATGTGAGTCGAGAAGTAAATTTAGAACGTGTTACCATTTCATGAATGTCACCAATCATCGCCTCGAGGATGAACTCGCTGAATTCTCAATGGTGCAGAAGGTTCTGAACTAGCTTCAACATTTTGAACATCTTCTGATGGTGACGCAACAACAGTAGTAGGAGCATGATCTTCAGTAGTTGATGGTATGGGAGAAAGATCATTACCTAAATCAAGATCATCTTCTTCATCAAGAAATATGCTTTCAGACTTCGAACTTGTGTACCTGAAATGTCAGTTCTAGAACAGGGACTGACCTCATCGAAAGTAACCTCACAAGTCTCAATAATTTTGTTTGTTTCAAGATTAAGCACTCGATAGCCACGAGAGTGAAGAGGATATCCAAGAAAAATACCATCACTTGATCTAGATTCAAATTTGTCCAGATTACCATGTTTAAGAATAAAACATTTGCAACCAAAAACTCAAGTGAGAGACACTGGGCCTTTTGCCAAATCTCGGCTCATAAGAAGTCTTGTGCAAAGAGGCTCTCAAAAATACTCTGCTTGAGACATGGCAAGCAGCTTGAGATTGCCTCGCCCAATACTTCCTAGGAGTGGCATGTTCATCAAGCATGGTCCTTGCCATCTCAACCAAGGTTCTATTTTTCCTCTCAACTACGCTTATTACGTTGAGGAACACGAGGAGAGGAAAATTGATGTTCCAAACCTTGTTCAGAGCAAAAGGAAGCAAATAAGGAATTCTTAAACTCAAGACCATTATCACTTCTTATTACTTTCACAAAGACCATTTAATTCATTATTCAATCTGAGAAATAGATCTTTGAAATAACTAAAAGCTTCATCCTTAGACACCATAAAATACACCTAAGAGTACCTAGAGTAATCATCAACAATCACAAGAATATACCACTTACCACCAACAGATTGAACTCTTGAGGGACCTACCGTGTCCATATGCAACAATTGTCCGGGGCCATCTGTGATGATTACAGAAATAGGAAAATGTGGATCAGCAACCATCTTACCATGTCGACAGGGAGAACAAACCAAATCTTTCTCACTTTTCAATTTCGGCAGTCCCCTAATGAGATCAGTTCCACTAATTCGAACAAGATGATCAAAACCAATATGTCCTAGTCTACGATGCCAAAAGAACAGATCTCTAAAATCAGAAGCTACCAAACATCTAACATTAGGTGAAAAGGAATGATTGAAATCAGCTTTAAAAACTCTCCCTAACCGAGTGATATTAAAGACAAGATCTTCAGAGGCATCTAAAACCCTGCAAGCATGTTTCTTAAAGCTTACCTCAAGATTTTCTTCAATCAGTTGAGAAACAGAAAGCAGATTGTACTTCAATTTACTTACCAAGGCAACATCTTTGAGAATGAACTTGTCATTTACGCGCACAGTACCTTTTGCCATCACAATTCCAGTTGAAGCATCCCCAAAAGTAATCAATTCATCATTGGATGCCTTAGTGAGGGAGGAGAACCATTTTGAATCACCGGTCATGTGTCTTGAACATCCTGAATCAACTAGCCAAATGTTCCCCTTCCTCAACTGTCGTACTTACATTGAAGAAATTATCGGTCTCACAAGATCTTTGGGGTTAGTAAGGCATGATTTAGGAACCCAACATGTGACACACGCCGAGTAGGAGCAACAAAATCATTTCGCTTTTGAGTATATTGTTGGTCGATTGTACAAAAACTCCTAAACTCGCAATAGCTTTGTTTAGTGGAAACAAAAGGAGCTTGAAAAGCTTTTCTTAGCCTATCTCTCTTTTCTTTCTTAGCTTTTCGAAAACAGAACTGAACCAAGTGTCCTTCTTTTTCACAGTGAGTACATTGATATTTATCTAAATGAGAGATTGCAGTTTTTCTTTTTACAATACTCACTTTGAGAGAAGGATCCTTTGCAAAACCAGCAGATTTAAACACAACATGTTTAGGTTCAGATTCAATTTTGAATTTTTCAGGTTCTAGAAGCTTAAGAATTTTGGGAGGATGATTCTTGGCATGCTCAGCAGAATTAAATCCTAGACCTTGACTTTTAGTACTCAGTTTTGATCTGTCTAGAATCATGTTCAGTTTTTTCTTGCCAAAAGTAAACCTCTCCAAAGTGTCTTTAAGGTACTCATTTTCTTTAGTCAATTTAGGACAGATTGTGCACTTAACAAAACCATTCAAGATTTTCTTAGAAGCAACAGACTGAGCCATCTTTTCTTTTTCAGCAAACTCACTTAATTGTCTAGTCAAAGCATGAATTTCAGTTGTGAGTTTAGGACAATTTGTGCAAGAAAGTGTCTCATGGTAAAGCATTTGTTGTATAGAATCTCGAGATGACTTTAATCTAGCTTCTAGCAGATTCACAATTTGAACAAGTCTTATTTTGAGCATTCACAAGATACTTGTTTCTAAACAAATTGAACTAGACTTGATTTTTAATTTCAGATGTGCAAGTATCGGTTTATCATCACATGAATCATGAGCAAGTTTGAGCTTTTTCAAATTCAGATGTAATGATCTAGCAACTTTCAATTGAGAATGCAATACTTGACATGATTCACATGATTCATCATCGAATAGCGACTTTAAGTCTATCAATTTTAGAATTCAAGCTATCAACAACAAGATCATGTTTCTTCACTTTCTTTTTGTATTTTCTAAGCTCATTTGTTAATTTCAAAGACAAAGACGCGATAAATCAAAGATAAGAGGGCTTTACCTCATCGAGGTCATGTAGAGATCATCATTATCATTAATTTCTTCACTACTTGCCATAAAGCACATCCTGTGAAATCAACCTCTTTTGCCTTCTTGTGATCATCCTCATTATCATTTATGCGAATCAACATCACTTAACCCAATCTCCTCAAGAGCCGAAAGCACCTTGTTGATGACTCTTCGATAATTTTGTTTCTTGCTTGAATCAAATTTGAATTTTGAACGCCGAAATGGTGCTTTGTCATCCTTAGCTTCTTTACCTTCGCTTTGGGACAGCTTCACCTTAATGTGGTTTGGCTCACCACATTCAAAGCATCTAATTGGTCCTCCTCTTCTCCTTGATCCGACATTGTTAATTGCTTTAGTCACCCTATTTGAGAAGAGGACAAGTTGTTCTTCCGGGATCTCCTCCAATTGTTCATCCGAAATTGAACTCAAGCGCATAAAGAGAAACTAGAAGAACTTGATAAACTGTCGGCTTGGTTAGTCACTAAACTCAAAGAATTTGACTTGTTTATTCTCGCCAAAATATCAATCTCATGTGTTTTCATCTTGGAATAAAGATCATTTAATGTTAGTGTTTCCATATTAGAGTGATTGATTGTAGTGACTAGGACCTCCCAAGCAGACATATCCAAAGCATTCAAAATATGTCTAGCATTGTCGTAATCGTAATAAATCACATCAACAGATTGCAAATCACTAATGATTTTATTGAAGCGATCAAAAAGTGCATCTACAGATTCTCCCGGTTTCATCTCAAACTTAGAATATTCCTTTTTGAATTGATTTTGACGAACACCTTTAACAGATTTTGAACCTTCATGATAATCAGCAAGAGTTGTCCAAATTTTGTTAGCAGATTTTATATTAGCAATTCTAACAAACTCGTTCCTACTTAAACCTTGCAACAAAATATTTCTAGTCTTAGCATTTGCTTCAACATCAGCAGTATTGTTGTTAGTAATCACAGCAGGCACTTCATAAGGATTTTCAACTTTCTGCCAGATGACATTACCTTGAGCTTGCAGAAAAACCTCCATTCCTGTCTTCCAATAGATGTAGTCAGATCCATCGAAATACGGTGGCTTACCTGAGAATCGATCTCGATCTGATGCCATTGCAACCTTGCTTTGATACCAATTGTAGGATCGTAATGGCAATCAGAAGGGGGGGGTTGAATGATTGCAGCGAATAGACCCCCTAATTTCAACTTCTTTTTGTTATCAAGAACTCCAGCAACCTCTTTGGATGACTTGAAAAACTTCACAAAGACGATCACCTCCAAAGACAAAGAAGATCAACAAATCGAGAACCAAAGTTGAACGAATCTGAACTTTATATATCACTCTTGATTTGTGTCTACAAGGCTTTCAGCAATCACCCCTCAAAGCCCCAAAACAAAGGACCTCTAAACCATAGCAAAACAAGCAGAAACAAGCTATCGTCAAAAACCCTAAAATCTGCACACCCACAAAGTGCACCCTCGCCTCTTCTTATAGGCTAGAGTCCTATTCACGTCCAACATGACACCAATACGGACTCTATCTCAAAACAACCAGTCTTGGAACTCCTTCCAAAACTGTCTTTCCAAAAACTCCATGCCATAAGCCTCCAGGACTCCATCCCGTAGCTTCCAGCATGCACCCCTTGATCTCCACGCGCTCCAGTGCGATCCAAACCACTTCTTGACGTCCACGACTTCCAAGACCTCAGATTCCCCATCCTAGTATGAGTCAATCCCGTCATCCACCGTGATTCGTCCTCAACACCTAACCTGCACATGCACAGATCAAGGAAACCAATTCTTGGCACAAGTTCTCCAACTTGACTATCCATTAGCTCACTCACACCCATAAACACTATCATGCATCATACAACAAAATAAAGCTTATAAAATCAACAAATCCACAGTCAATTCTCCAAAGCGACAACTTTAAAGAGTACAATCGGTACTACCGTCATTATGCATCCCAGATTACTAAGACACGCGTCATACCGCCAAAACATCATGAACTACCTCTCATCGAAATCTCAAGATCTTCCAAAACTTCCAAAAACATCGCTTCGAAAATCCATACCGCGCCCTTGCGGTATTATCGCTTCTTGGTACTACCGCCAACCAACTCCGCGGTATTACCATCCTGCGGTCGTTCTGCTCTCACTTCGAACAACCGAATTTGACTTAACAAGACTGCCGAAGTTCTCTTCGAAAAACCTGCGCGGTACTACGGCAAACCCACGGTACTACCGCTCCACAAACATCCGCAAAGACCTCGAACAACGCCTTTGACACGTGGACGCCCAGATTCATGGGTCGACGGACCGTGCTTCACGGTAACCGCCGATCTTAAGAGTATCAGAGCAAATCCAAGATGATTTCATTCGCCGATCTCAAATCAACGGCTCACAATGCTTTCATCTCGGATGGTCCGAATGTTACATCAATGACACCAGTTAGATTTCAGATCAAAGGCTCACCTTCCTTGAGGAGTTCAGACGGTCCAACGCTCATCTCAAATCACCGTTAGATCAAGATCTAACGAACCTAGCAAAACACACTAGAGAAAATGACTGCAGGTACTCAGAACTACTCGCGGTACTACAAGAAGCGTAGTTCCGTGAAAACAACGCCAGATTACGCAAACACGAAAAAGCTCAAAACTTCGAACAAAGCCCTTTTGCCACGTGGACGCTCAGATCAGGATCTAATAAGACTGCGGTACTACCGCAGCACACCCGCGGTCATATCGCGACTTCGTAGTTCCGCATGTACAAAGCTTCCAGACTACCGATAATCGACAAGCGATTTTCAGCAGAAACCGAGAACTCAAATGCAAGACGGTTGAAGAGCATGCACAAGTTCCAGAGACAATGTATTCATCATTAAGAACTGAGACTAAGTCTAGCTTATTGTCAATGTGTTCATCATCAAATATCATGACCAAAAGCCTCTTGGTCTTACACTTGCCGTCTCTCGTTCATGGCCTATTCACCAACTCGATGTCAAAAGTTCATGGCCTATTCACCAACTCGATGTCAAAAATGCCTTCTTACATGGCACCCTCGATGAGACAATCTTCTGTCAACAACCATCTAGTTTTCTTGATACCACTCGACCACATCAAGTTTGTCGTCTCCAAAAATCTCTTTATGGCCTCAAACAAGCTCCTCGTGCTTGGTACCAGCGTTTCGCTACATACATACGCACATTAGGTTTTGTTGCCTCGTCCTCGAACACATCTCTCTTCATATTCAAGGGAGTCGCCGACCTCACCTACATCCTTCTATGTGTTGACGACATCATCTTGATAGCATCTTCCACCACCTTGTTGAGCCGCCTCATTAACAACCTTCATACCGGGTTTGCCATGACCGACCTTGGTGCTCTACACCACTTTTTTGGCATTGCCTTGACTCGTACACCTGGAGGCATATTTCTCTCTCAACGGTAGTACGTTACCGACCTCCTACGTCACGCTGGTATGCTGGAGTGCCACGTCACTGCTACGCCCGTGGACACATGGACCAAGTTATCCGCCACCGATGGGTCCCTTGTTGCTAACTCGTCTGAGTATCGGAGTCTTGCTAGAGCACTACATTATCTCACCTTGACGCGACCATACATCGCGTATACCGTTCAACAGGTATGCTTACATATGCATGCTCCCCGGGAGCCACACCTTGCCCTCATCAAGCTCATCTTGAGATATGTTAAGGGCACAATCGACCACGACTTGCAGATTCATGCATCTTCCACGACCACCTTGACTGCCTACTCCGACGCCGACTAGGCCGACTGCCCGGACTCCCGCCGTTACACATAGGGTTACTGTGCCTATCTTGGTGACAACCTGATCTCTTGGTCGTCCAAGTGACAGACTATAGTTTCTCGATCGAGCGCCGAAGCAGAATATCATGTCGTCGCCCACATTGTCGCTGAATGTTGCTGGCTCCGACAACTACTGCAGGAGCTTCATCATTCCTTGTCTACGGCGATTGTGGTATACTGTGATAATGCCAACGCTATTTACATGTCCTCTAATCCGGTACAACATAGCCCACTAAGCACATCGAGATCAACATTCATTTCGTCCGGGAGAAGGTGTCTCTTGGCCATGTTCGTGTGCTCTATGTACCATCTTCACTACAGTTCGCCGGCATCATTACTAAAGGGCTTCCTACTCAGCTATTTCAAGATTTTCGTTCCAGTCTCTGGGTTCGGAAGCCTCACGATTCGACTGCGGAGGATTGTTATCAATCTTGATTTCCTTGTATGGCTTGATTGTATTTGATCCTGATTGATCATGTAATGTTTCCTTGTATAGCATGATCGTGTAAATTACTATAGCCAATCCGGCAATGCTTATATAATGGAATCCCGACACTGTTATGCCGTGTGGTGATTCTCCAAACCTTGCTTTCCTTTCTACACAAACCACTTACATCAACTTGGAAGATTTGAGAGAGAGAGAGAGAGAGAGAGAGAGAGAGAGAGAGGTAGGGATTCCTGAAAGGTTAGGCTTGTGCACACATTTTTAGTTTACAACCACGTGATCCTCAATAATCATGTGCTACATGGATCCATGTATCTTCTATACGTACATCTAAACTTAACTTGGAACAAACGTTTGAACATTCTCTTCCGATGAAAAGTGCGGATCAGTAACTGACAATCAGGGGCGGCCCCAATAAGGATCCTTTTTTTTTTTCAAAATACTTTGTATTTAGTAGATATATTATGTACATATATTGATAATTAGATCAAATACTTCACATTTATACCCAATAGATTTTAGCTCACTCCTAAATCTCTCTCCAATTTGTCTCAATTAGTGCGGCTCAACCCACCAACCTAATAGTTTTCAGTCCATTCCAAATCATAACTTCTCACTCTAAGTCCGTTAGGTGGCGCTAGCGCACGAGTCCACAAGGCAATGCAATTTGGTGCCAAGCGAGAAGACGAGGGCGAGTTCCGGGCTCCGGCTTGACCTCAGCGGCAGCGCGTTGGATAGAAGGTAGGAGTAAGGTAGCCAGCGCCAAGGAAACGGGCATCAAGTGGGACCTAGCCGGACCGCTGGGCCGACGAGGTAGCCGCACACGTTGATAGCAGTACCTGTTTATCCCCCATTCCTCGGTCCTAAATCATAAATTCTCAATTCAATATTTTTTCTTAATTATTTTGTGATTTCTCTAAATTCTTTGTGGTGTTATTCTAATATGGAAAATTTGTACTTTGTTATTTGCTATTGTGAACCTCTAATTTTTTTTATTGAATAATATTTTATTAACTTCGAACACCCATCCGATAAATCCTGTGTCCGCCTTTGCTGACAATGCCTGTTGCTAACTCGTCTGTGGCCGTAGCGTCCATGCTCCTTCCAACCTCTGGTGTTTTGGTTCTGGCTATCGATCTGACTGAGTGCGGTGCTTGCCGGTTTTCGTCAATATTTTGGTTCGTGCTGTTGTTCTCCTTTGTCGTGCTGGTGTTTCTGCAGGCTCCGGTCCCATGTTTCAGATGGTCTCTCGATGCCGCAGGTGGGCGTGATTGGAGATACAGGTGAGTTGCTTTGGCAAGTGCTTTCAGTGTCGCTGTGGTGGATGCTGACCGGAGTTCTTGTTGGCTACCCTTCTTTAGCTTTGTGCATCGGTGATGGCTGCCTCGTGCTTAATAGCCGGTTCAAGTTTGTTGTTGGGGTTGTGCGTCTTGTCCGTCCTTGGCTATGGTGTTGTTGCGTGAGAGAGTTGTAGGTGTTTGGGTGAGCTAGTTGGTGTTTGTGGTCATTGACCCAGAAGGAGTATATGTTGGAAGGAAGTCTAAAGTTAGAGTTTGTGGCGAAGCAATTCCTCAATTCACATGGATGACGGTTTAGTCATAGGATCTGCAATGATTAAGTTTAATTTTCATTTGCATAATAATGGTTGTAAGGCTTCTTGCCATTTTTAACAGCTTTGGTGTGTTGTTACTGTTGTCTCTATAATAAATGGCTGTGTGTATCTTGGATGCAGAGGCCGCAGGAGATTTTTTTCTCTTCCATTATCTAAAAAGTTGGTGTTTGTGGTGTATCTTTTTTGAAGACGGTATTTGTGTTCTCTTCTCTTTGAAATAAATGGCAGAGCTCTTGCCTTAGTTAAAAAAAAACTATTCTGTTCCTAGAAAAAAAATTATGGTAAATATAATTAGAGTTGATTATACGTGCATGTTGTAAATCTATCATCAGAAATACTTCTGCGAAAAAGTGTAATTTTACCTACATTGCCAACAGAATTTAGTTTCGGAGACATGAAAAGTCGGAGGCATGGCATAAGCATGAACAGGGACAAGGGAGCAGATGAGAAGTCATTTAGTTTCAGCAGTGTGTGATCTCCGTGTCTCCCTATTGGTTCATTTTTAATTCAGCGTTTAATTAGTACCGCACGTGCTACACTTTTCTTTTGTCTGGGGATTAAATCTTAATATGCACATGCTGACATATTTAGGTCAAACAAACCCTAATCGAATTTAGCCGTGCGGAGTGTGCAGACTAACCGATGAGCTGTACCTTATTATTCTTCTCCGGTCTTACTAGTTCCCAAGCAAGTAGCTAAGCAACACGTGGAAAGAGCATCGGAATACCAAAACACGCTTTGCCACCGGTCTTAAATCGTGTTTCGATCTTGGTGAGAATGTCCATGACGACACGTATACATGACGGCACGCATAAATTTCTCAAAATGAGATACACGTGACACGTGTTGCAACGACATTGCACGACTTCATTTCCGAATTTCCATCCTTTTGAGGACTGGAACATCGATCCATCTTGCAACTGGTGCGCGGTGGTACTTAGAGCTGGGCATTGTGCCGTGTAGTGCCGACACGATATAGGTTTGTCGTGCTTCAGGTTACGTCGTGTTGTGCTGGTTTGGTTCGATCACTCCGTCGTGTCGTGCAGTACTGGCACGGCATGGGCCCGTCGTGTTTCAGACCGTATCGTGCCATGCCGGCTCGGTCCGATCACCCCGTCATCTCGTGTCGTGCCGGCCCGCCTCGCCTCCGGCCAGGTCTCGGCACAGCCTAAAGTCTACCGTGCCGGTCCAAACCCAGCCTTAAGTAACTATAGACGACGGAGGCAACGACGAAGATGGTGGCGGCGATCGCCATCTTCATTCCTCTCGTGCCCACCTCGTTAAAAACCTAGTTAAAATTGAATTAATTGCGTAAAAACATGGACACGTAAATATTTCGGGGGAAAAAAAAGAATTTTCTTGATTTTTTATAGATACAATGTTATCGCCTCGTTAAAAATATTACGCCCCAGAGTGAGGTTCCCCGAATAAGGATGCCACGCTAGTTGGACTACGTTTTACGACTAGTTAGGTGATCAAAATTTACATCATTGTATGTAATTTCAAGAAAAAGAACTCAAGTGACATTAATACAGTTTCTTCCAACTAATTACTCCATCTGTTCAAGAATATATAACGTTTTAGACATCGACACGGTCTTCAACATGTAACTTTGACAGTTACTTTTTTATATAAATATGTTCATAAAAATATAAAAATATTATATTATAAAAATATTTTCAATGACTAATCTAATGATACTATTTTCACATGCCCAATATAAATAGTATATATATATATTAGTAGTCAAAGTATAGGAAGTTTGACTGATATATTTCTAAACGGAGCCCATGGAAGGTACCAATCTTTACTTCCACTTTTCGACCAAACGAAGATGAAGGTCTCTGATTCCGGAATTCTTTTTGTGGTCAGCCTCACATCCACGTGTCCCAAGATGACTACTCCTTTTTTAAAACAAACAAACAAATAAATAAATGAAGATGACAACTCCATTTTGGTAGGCTTTACTCTTCACATATCACATGTCGTTGTCGACACTACAATGGCGCACGCGATACTGCTTCAACACTTGGACTATGCAAAATGTGAGTGGCAACTGCTGAATAAAAAAAAAGAATTTCATTTCATTATGGCTACCAACACGTATTGAATATTCTAAATTTAATTTGGAAAGGTAGACAAGTTTGAAACAATAGTTTGGGACAGTTTTCAACGTAATTTATCATTTCTTTGTTAGATTAATTGATACATGGAGCATAAAAAACTCAGCAAGAAAGCAAGAATGTCAACTGAACTAAGCATCCTCCTATAAAGTACTGATAGAAAATGTCAAGTAGAAGAGTTCAAGGCTCCAAACTCCAAACTCCAAAGTGTTGCCGACATATACAGTGCAAGACACAAGAATCATTCTTTTCGTTTTGCTTTCAAATTAATGGATTCATTCCCTTTTAGCGGTTCTTAAATTAATGGGTGTGCATACAGATATGTTTAGGCATCATGCAGGTGAGAAAGGAACATACCCTCTTTTTTTTAATTCATTCCCTTTCATATTCTAGTGGTGTTCCTGTACCACCATTTCAATTTGAACAAAATGTGTGTAAATTAAATGCCCATTAAAAGACGGGTGAAATTAGGTTTCCAGTCAAATTGACCAAATTATGGTTGGAAAGTGATATTAACCGGCCGGTTTGCTGGCCTGGGCGACTTTAATGGATTCGAGAGTCTGGACAGAAGCCAGCAAGATTTGACACATAGATGGACGCAGCATTTTGATTCTTCAACATTGCTAACTTCAGAGGTGAGATGAGCCAATTAAACAAGATAATTGCCATATCTAATGAATATAATAGTTTTCTCAAGAAGCACTTGACAGAGTAATGAATGCAATCAGTCCTAGTCCACAACAAAATCGATCTCCGTCACAAATAATTATGCAGTCATGTCTAAACGACCCATCCTTCTTTAAAAGAGGATTTTGACGTTGTCAAAAGGGTGCAACTACGGTTCGGACGTACGGTGGGAGGCATACCACCGTACGGTCCGATGCAATACAGAGGTAAGCTCGGTGCAACATTATTTCCCAACTGTCACAACATATTAAAAACTCATATGCAACATTATCTCAGAAACTCGGAATCAAACAAACAAATTCTCAGAATCAAACCAACACACACATTCTCAAAATCACACACACACAAACATCTGGAGGACGCCAACATATCAAAAAAAAAACAACAACATCTCAGCATTTGTATGCAACATTTTCCCCCTCGTGTGCAACATTTTTTTCATCATGTCGCAACATTTGTTTTCACGGTTGCAACATTTTTTCCACCATCGCAACATCTCAAACAACCAGATGCAACATCTCATGCAACACAGAAACACAACACATTGCAACACCTGGGAAAATCTGGAGAAGGTTCGCGCCTAGCTCCCTCCTCCTAACCTCGCTGCCACCCACGCATTCTCCCTTGCCGATGCGTGCGAGGACGGTGAGATGGTGTTAGGCGGAAGGGAAACAATGCAAGGCGATCAAAGGGAGGGAGGCGGCAGTGGTGGCGGCAAGGAGGGAGGCACGGCAAAGCGACGTCCAAGTGGGTAGAGGCGGGAGAAGGCGACCGAGCAGGAGGGAGGCGACAAGGCAGAGGGGGAGGCGGGCAGAGCTGGTGGTGGGGGAGGCAGAGGGGAGCAGCCAGCGTCGGCGACCGGGCGGGAGGGGTGGCGTGTGAGAGATGAGCACCTCACAAGGCAAGAAACGAGTGGATCAGAGAGAGGAAAAGCAGTGGGGGAGAAGGGGAACGGGAGAGAAGGAAAAGAAACGAGTGGTGGAGAGGCGTGAAGAGCAGTCGATGGTGGTGAAGTGAAAAGAATGAGTGGTAGAGGGGTGTTCGATCTCTCTCTCTCTCTCTCTCTCTTGTACGTATGTACAGTATCATTACTCTTGTCAAAAAGGGCTAGCTCTCTCTCTTTCAAAAACCATTAATCCCAACTAATTCCGCCGATAACTCAAACAAATAGGCAAGCTTTCGCACCACAGTGTAGTTTACCCACTGAATTATCACATAGCCCTCGAAACCCCTTTTGATAATAAAAGTTGGTTAGGGAGGTCAAGACTCACAAACCAAAAATTAAGATCTCCCTCCTCAGTGTCATCATCAAGGAGCATTGAGCTCTCATAGACAAGCCAAAATTTAATGTAGTCAAAACTTGGGCAAAGCCAAAATTTCACAAAATGAATGTTGTTTAGATTGCGACATAGCTAAATTTTGGTGTTACCAAAATTTTGAGGGGGAATTCATTATTTGCTCCCACGTTAGATGGGTTTTAAGAAAATACACCTATTCCCAATGTAATACATTTTTTTGCCCTCACGTTAGTTTGTTTCTTCACTTTTTGCCCTCTTTGCATTATTTTAATCATTTCTGTCCGTTTCCCGTTACAAAGCCATGCGAAATGACATCTTACCCCTCCCCGGCAGTCGGGCTAGCCCCCGTTCCCCTCCCTTTCCCTCCCCCTCCGCCGATGACCTCCACCAGCAACCAGCCAGCCATGTCATGCTCCTACCTCTCCACCGCCTGGTCCTCCTCGAGCAGCAGCAGCCGTGGTGGCCTTGTGGTGCGGTGCTCTCTCCGCGAGCTCCACAGTCGCATCGAACTACCGCTCACCCGCATCCGCTCTGTCAAGTGTGCCGCCCTCATCATCCTCACCGGCGAGCACGGCCTTTGCGGTAGCTTCAACAACAACGTGGTCAAGAAGGTGGACACCCGCATCGAGGAGCTCAAGTAGCTAGCCCTTAACTACACCGTCATCAGCATCAACAAGAAGGGCAACGCCTATTACAAACTCCACCCCTACATCCCCACCGAGCGCCTCCTCGAGGTCAACAGCATCCCCATCATGAAGTACTCAGGCCATCTGCGACATTGTCTATTCCCTCTTCGTCGCTGAGGAGGTCGACAAGGTCAACAAGGAGAAATTTAGAGCAGAGATTGACAGGGTGTTGGAGGAGAACTTGGACTTCTGCGCATCTTGGGCTTCTTGAGGTGGGCGGCTTCGCGTTCTTAGACGGCGGGATGGTGTGCGACGCCTAGTTGGCGAAGGTGTTGAAGACGACGCGAGAATGCGCCGAGCGATGGCTTATTTTGAGCGCCTCGATGCCCACCTTCTGCGCTGCGAGCTTGCCGGCCGACGCTGGCCTCGAACTCAAGCGATTGCATGTAGAGCGGACTCGGCAAAGACGGCGACGCTGTCGGGGAGCTTCTCAGCAACTTATTTTTTTAAGAGCTGCCTGGGTGTAGGTCGACGACGCCGAGTTGGCGGCCGCCATGGTAGCCTTTGTACGCGGCGGCGAGGTCGTCGCAACCGCAGAGGAGGTGGGGGCCAGGGGACGCGACGGGGGGCTTCTGGGGAGGGCGTTTGGTGGAGGCCACGGTGGCGGCGGGGGGAGGAGAATGCACCCATGTGGATCTGGAAGGCGGGGTGTGGAAGAGGCCCTAGAAGGGGGAGTTGGTGAGGGAGGGGGACTCATGACAGTGGAGGAGGAAGGTGGAGGAAGGGGAAGAGATGAGGTAAGGACGGTTGGAGAAGGGGTAAAAATGTCATTTCTTGTGCCTTTGTAACGGGAAACGGGCAGAAATGATTAAAATAATGCAACGAGGGCAAAAAGTGAAGAAACAGACTAACGTGAGGGCAAAAAATGTATAACATCGGGAATGAGTGTATTTTTTGAAAACCCAACTAACATGAGGGCAAATAATGAATTCCCCTAAATTTTGATGAGCTGTTTTCTCAACCTTTGATTGCCTACATGTGACATTGGATTTCGTTAGTGTTACCAAATTTTTATTGGTAGTTACCAAATATTAGTAGTAAACAAAACGATAACCAATTTTTATTGGCGTTACTAAAATTTGTTTTAGTTCACGTCAAACGGAACCCAAAAGGCAAACACATCAAGGCGACAAAACAACCAGGGCGGCAGATACAGTAAAAACTGGTACGGCAAAAACACCGACTGCCAAGTGACAACCTGACCATGAAAAGAAAAGAAGCAAAACTGCAAGTCAGAGCTATCAACAGATCACCTGATTCTGGCACCGGCAGATGATCGATCGCCTTGCAAACGGCGCTCTGACCGGTCCAAACAAAATGCCACGGAAGGTTGTCGACTTCATGTCAAAATCTGGGAAGATGCTCGATCAGGACACCTGAAAATCTAAATCTACATGCTTTTCTGACGATTTTTGGTCGGCGTCACCGAAATGCATGCTTCTGGTCCATGTCTGCTGCATGCTTCTGGTCCATGTCTGCATCGTACACTTTGCGAATTTATACCTACTGACTCCAAACAACACGCCCATATTCATCTGCATGTACCATTCATCAGATTCATCACTCAAAATTGTAGGATGCAATTAAAGCGAATCCGAACCCAGACGCTGTATGATTTTGAGATGATGGCTTCAAGATCATCATTTCTATCCTCTGGCATCAATCAGGTAAAGCAAAATAGAACAGACTTCCTTTTGTTAAGTTCCACAAATTTTTTTAATGTTGACATGGAATTGGATCAACACTATAATCCAGCTCCTGCTGCCTCAGTTTTGTACAGTTTCCTGAATACCAAGTTACGAACCATCCACACAATTAAGTTAAAACAAGAATGATTATGCATCTGTATAATCCGCACAAGGAGCTATAGAATTTAGTAGAATGCGATGCTGTATGTGAGCTTCCGCTTGTGCTGCTTCTCAAACGCAGGAATCAGGTCATCAATAATTTCCTCCCAATCATCTTCCGCTCCTTCAAGCTGAAAAAAAGAAACAGATAAATTAACTTATCATCGTTCAACAGATACATATGATAACTTCATTAGTTCCTTTCAAACTTTTAAACAGTCCCACTTTACAGAAGTGCATACCTACCACAGACAAACTAAGGTCAGAAATATGGTAGCAGAAACTTCTGAACAAAAGCTTGATGAAAAATAATAAACACATCAAATTCTACATTCCAATATTGCATTGCAACAGTGCAAGTATTAATGTCAAAATCCATTTGCAACACACACTATACCATCGATATACATCGATATCATTGTAAATTTGTACTACAAATGTAATGTAATATTGTTTCAGGAAACCATACTAGGAAACAAAAGAAATACCTCAAAACACACCACACTTTATCACGTCATTAACGAAAAAGGAAAAATCATTATGTTGAGAGTTAAACTAATTTCATACATGGGTTTTTACTGCAAAGAGGATATTTATGGGGATTTCTATGTTATTTTTCATGTGACAGAGGTGTCCATGTATGTTCTACTATAAAATTGATTGGCCACCAAACTTTATGAGGAAACAGCACTCTGTGCTTTTATTTCCAAAATACTGGGTTTTGACTTTTATAAGCATAGAAAATGTTGGCGAAGAATATCAATGTCAATATTGAAGTGAAAAGGTAAAACTTAAGCATTTAATATTCTACGAACATGAATTCGAGCATATCAATCCGCAGCTGCCACAACGTACCCCATCCCCATATCAACGCTACTATTATACCATTGCAGTATACGATCAGTCGATCACGATCACGTTGGACATGGATGCAAGGCCATATGTGTAGTATTCCTTGAACCATGGTATAACATGTATGACTGGAAGAACGTATTTAATTTCGGGCATTTGAGATCATTCAATATAAATTTCATTTCACCTCTTTGATACAATCCTAGGCATGGGTGGAGGTGGTTAACGGAGTTATGCTGATGGCTTATAAATCGAGGACAAGGTTCCCAGTTCGAAATTCACAAAAAAGTTGATTTTTGGCACATCCCTTTTTTTCTGTGTCTGTGTGCACGCGTGTGCACACGTGTGGTGGAGAGAGGGTTGCCAATGGGCAGGTTCAATAGGAGTTTTATACTGGACTCGGACGGAGTTGGGCCCGTCTACACGCCCTGGTTGGCAGATGAGCTACAATAAAATGCAGGCCCAAAACCTGTGATTTCAGAGAGGGGGGCTGTTATAAAAAGATGCGCTGCTGATGTGGAAGGAAGCAAATCTATTGGACAGAACGAAATAGAGGAAGGCTGTCTGTCACGCCCTGACCTGGATCGCAGGTTGTACTGGTGATCCGTCGTGGTTGCGATGACAGGAAGCCGATAGTAATAGACAAGCCGATAGTAATAGACAGCGAGAACAGGATAGCAGAAATAAGAAGAACGAAAAGAAGAAGCAGAAGATGTTGAACTATTTCTTGTATTTCATAAGAATAACAATGACATGTTTATATAGGGAATCACCCATACAGGAGAGAACTAGTTATAGTAACTAATCTAAACTTCCTTGACTATTCCTCATCGGACACGAGGTCTGCTTCCGAGCCCTTCTCCGAGTCCCTCTCCTAGACGTCTGGAATTACTGAAGCTGTTGCCAAATCTGATTTAGCTTTCCTTCTTTGATACTTTACGCCAAACATGACATTACTCCCATCCTCGAAACTCAGCTCGTCCTCGAGCTGAAAGTGCGGATATTGCTTGTGAAATTGATCCCGGGCTTCCCAAGTAGCATCATAAGCAGGAAGTCCTACCCACTGCACTAACACCTCACGACCTTGTTTGGTGAAGTGACTTTGGACTATGCGATGAGGTGTAGGAATAACTCTACCATATTGCAATTCCGGTAATGCAGGAGGCGTTGTGGGAGGAGCACCCTGGTATGGTTTCAATAAGCTGACATGTACAACATCATGAATCCGAGACTTGGCTGGTAATTGTAAACGATAAGCAACAGTCTTGATTTTTTCGATAATCTTATAAGGTCCATAATATCTTGGAGCAAGCTTGCGATTGACAGTATCAACCAAAGATAGTGCTTGCCGATGGTGTAGGCGAAGCCAAACCCACTGTCCTGTCTCTAATGTAAGGTCTCTATGTTTTGCATCATAATGAAGCTTGTGATGTTGTTGTGCTAAAAGCAGCCGATTACGAATATCAACCAAGAGTTGATCACGTTCTTGCAACAATTAGTCCATGGCTGGCACTTGAGCATCTCGGACAGTATAAGAACACAATGTAGGTGGTTCTCGGTCGTAGACAACTTTAAAAGGCGTCTCGTGTAGAGAAGTCTAAAATGAGGTATTATAACAGTGCTCTGCCTAGGGTAGACAACGTAGCCATTGCCGTGGTCTATCACCAGTTAGGCAGCGAAGATACATAGTAATTATCTTGTTAGTCACCTCGGTCTGACCGTCTGACTGGGGATGGAATGCCGAACTGAGGTGTAGTTTAGTACCCGAGAAACGGAACAATGATGACCAAAAATTGCTTGTAAAGACGGGATCACGGTCGCTAATAATTGAGCATGGAATGCCATGGAGACGAACCACCTCATCAAAGAAAACACGAGCGGCCGAACTAGTTGTATACGGGTGAGCTAAAACCGATCGACAACAGTGAGAATCACCGATTTGCCATGCACTCGCGGCAAAGCCTCAATAAAATCCATGGAGATATCGTCCCAAATGCGTGTTGGAACCACCAAAGGTTGTAAAAGACCCGCAGAATGTAATTGCTCGGACTTGTTTCGTTGACACACTGAACATGCACGGATTAAATCTTGAACCAACTGACGAGCTTGAGGAACGTAAAAGTTTGATTTGAGGCGATGCAAAGTTTTCTGGACACCCTCATGTCCCATGCTGTGTACTGAAAGCAACAAATTCTGGAGAGATGGTGAAGACATTGGAACATAGACCCGGCCTTTGTGAAGGATTAAACCATCAACAATGCTCCAGTGGTTATCTTTGTGGCCATTGGATATTTGGGACTGGAGATCAAGCAGCTCAGGGTTCATGCTGACCTCCTGCCGAAGTTCATCCAAGAAAGAAAACTGTGGAGCGGATATAGCAAATAAAGAGCTGTCCTCGGAAGAGCACCTGGAAAGAGCGTCGGCGACGACGTTAAAGCGTCCCAGTTTAAATTCCACCCGAAAATTATAGCCAAACAATTTACTGACCCAACGGTGTTGAGAAATTGTTGATAACCGTTGATCCAATAAGAATTTGAGACTATAGTGGTCAGTTCGGACCACAAATGACCGACCCCATAAATAAGGTCGCCCGTGACGAATAGCTTGCACTAAACCAATAAGTTCGCGCTCGTAAGCTGCCAGGTGCGTGTGTCTTGGTGCCATGAGTCGGCTAAAGTAGGCAATGGGTCCTCCCCCTTGATGTAGGACTGCGCCGATGCCGGTGCCAGAAGCATCACATTCCACCACGAAATCCGTCTGAAAATATGGTAGCTGCAAAACCGGTGCTGATGAAAGAGCATCCTTTAAAACCGAGAAGGCACGGCTTGCCTCAGGCGTCCAAGCAAACGCTTCCTTTTTAAGAAGACGTGTTAGTGGTTCGGAAATTGCTCCAAATCCTTGAATAAATTTTCAGTAGTAGCCTGCTAACCCCCAAAAGCCACGCAGAGCACAAACGGGTTTGGGCTCTGGCCATGTGCGCACTGCTTGGACCTTGGAGGCATCCATTGCAACTCCCTCTTCTGAAATAACGTGACCTAGATAAGCCACCTTCGGTTCGCCGAAAAGACACTTGGTCTTTTTGAGAAATAGCTGATGTTGCCGCAGTATGCGTAGAACGGCCCGAATGTGGCGTAAATGTTCGGACCAAGATCGACTGTAAATCAAGATGTCGTCAAAGAAAACCAGAACAAAACGTCGTAGAAACGGCCGAAGGATATTGTTCATTAATGCTTGGAAGGTTGCCGGTGCATTTGTTAAGCCGAAGGGCATGACCAAAAATTCAAAAAGTCCTTCGTGGGTACGAAAAGTTGTTTTTTCAATGTCCCCCGGATGCATGCGTACCTGGTGATATCCTGATCGTAAGTCCAGTTTAGTAAAGAACTTAGCACCGCGTAGCTCATCCAATAATTCGTCCACCACAGGGATGGGAAATTTATCTTTGACTGTTTGATCATTCAAAGAGCGATAATCCACGCAAAGCCGCCATGAGCCGTCTTGCTTCTTGACCAAGAGTGCTGGTGAAGAATAAGCGGATGTATTGGGCCGGATAATACCTTGACGAAGCATCTCGCCGCACTGCTTTTCAAGTTCATCTTTGAGCAGTTGTGGGTAGCGATATGGCCGGACTGAGACTGGTGGTGTGCCTTAGCAGATGGATATGATGATCCCGGCCACGCTCTGGAGTTAGTTTGGTAGGTGGCACAAACAGGTCTTCGTATTCAGCTAGAAGTGTGTCCAGAAGGTCTTTTTGCGTCATGTGGTAATCGGTTGGGTTGGAGGAAGGAACGCCGATCCCTTGCCATGTGATTTGATGATCACCATGTCGGAAGGACATTGATAGTTTGTTAAAATCCCATAAGATTGGCCCGAGCGTGCAAAGCCATTGGATGCCAAGGACAAGATCAAATCCTTCTAAGGGTACTGAGTAGCAACTGATGGTGAATAGTTCCTTGTTGATAATCAGTGGTAAGGCCTCACACTTCCCCGCACTGGATATTTGATCCCCATTAGCAACTGTTACGTGTAATCCCAGACGGAATTGGATGCAGATGCCTGCTTGCTTGGCTGCTTGAGGGGTAATGAAGTTATGAGTGAACCCTGTGTCCAGTAACGCTAGCAATGTGGTTGTGCCAACTTGGACAGAAAGCTGCATCGTTTGGGTTGAATGCGGTTGGATGCCGGTTATAGCATACAAAGATATACCTGGTGCACCATCATCTTCCATGAGCTCAGCCTCATCACCATTGTCAGAGCCACTGCTAGGCGCAAACAAGAGAAATAAGCGTTTGCAGCGGTGATTAGGTGTAAATTTTTCTTCACAGTTATAGCATAAGCCGGCTGCCCGACATTGATCCATCTCTTCAGGTGTAAGAAACCGACGCTGCATCGTGCGTCGAGGTCGTGATGCGCTTGAGACTCCGATCAAAGCTGTGCTGCTAGCCGGTGCTGGAAGAGCAGGTAATTTGCTATTGGTTGTCTGTAGTGCGGCTGGGTTGCTTGATGGAGGTGCTACTGCTGGTGAAACGCGGGCTGGTGATATTGCTGGTCGTGAGACTGGTATTGACGTGCCATTGCCCGTCGCCTGAGCTCGTCTTTCGTAAGCGCGAGCTAGGGCCATAGCCATTTGCAGGCTGGCTAGGTTTTATAACTCAACATCCGTGCGAATTGGTTCACGAAGGCCTGGCGTAAACAGCTGTACTTCCTGTTTTGGTTGAAGATGATCAGCTCGGCATAAGATTGCGAGAAACTTCTCTTGATAGTCTGCCACCGTGCTGTTCTGAGTTAACTCCTTCAATTCACCGAAGGGATTGTGGCGAATAGATGGTCCGAAGCGCAAGTTCATGTATTCTTTGAAGAGTCTCCAATTGGGTTCGCCTTCATCTCGCTCTAGATGAAAATACCATTGTTGTGCAGCACCAACGAGATGGTAAGATGCAAGCCATACCTTATCAATTTCCGGGGTCTTCTGGCTCCGAAAAAATTGTTCGCACTTTGCAACCACCGAGGATCTTCCTTCCTTCAATGTAGGAAATTCAAGCGGTGGAAGCGGGCGGTTTGTCCAAAGGCTCGCGGTCCTCCCAGATGATGTGTGCCGCTTGGCTTTGCCCCGGCAAGGGAAGCAATCCATCTCCTGTAGCTCTTTTCTCTATGTTAGAAATTCGATCCCCAGATCGCCAAATCAACCCTCTTGTCGGTCGAGACGTTCTTTGACTTCACCCATCTGAGCCGTCATGTGTGCTGTCAAATTTGCGATCTGTTCATAGATTGCCTCCATAGTTGTTTGATCGTGAGCCATATGCTCTGATACCAAGTTGCCACGCCCTGACCTGGATCGCAGGTTGTACTGGTGATCCGCCGTGGTTGCGATGACAGGAAGCCGATAGTAATAGACAGCGAGAACAGGATAGCAGAAATAAGAACGAAAAGAAGAAGCAGAAGATGTTGAACTATTTCTTGTATTTCATAAGAATAACAATGACAAGTTTATATAGGGAATCACCCGTACAGGAGAGAACTAGTTATAGTAACTAATCTAAACTTCCTTGACTATTCCTCATCGGACACGAGGTCTGCTTCCGAGCCCTTCTCCGAGTCCCTCTCCTGGACGTCTGGAATTACCGAAGCTGTTGCCAAATCTGATTTAGCTTTCCTTCTTTGATACTTTACGCCAAACATGACACTGTCCATCTATTGGGGAGAATGAAATAGAGTAAATCAAATCAAATGTGCTCCCTTGTGTGTTCGATATCTCCACGTTCACAATGAGAAGGTGGCATTGCTGACTTTTTATTGTGTTTGTAGAAATGGGTAACTATATCGTGTTCTGCTTTGTAGTGTCGAATGGGTGGCTGGGACCCAATGGGTACACGAGGTCCCACATGGGATGGGGAATAGGATTATAGGAGGAATTGTCCCCCAAAGCTAGGGATGGTGCCGGGGGGAGGGGGGATATTCCCCTATCCCCGCCCACTCCCCACCCTATTGCTATGCAAAATAATGTATTCCTCGGGGAAAATTAAAAAAAAGGTTGATTCCATGATTTTTTTTTCTTACATACATGCATGGTTTGTACTAGGACGGCATGATGAATATTTTTGGTAAAGGTTTATTGGTTTCATTTCCTGAAATCTAAAAACAAAATGACTTTGCTCTGATGCTTCTAGTAATTAGTTTGCATTAGTTTCATGTGTAGTGAAAAAGGTGACAAAACGAAGTCAATGGAGTGAATATACTACAGATATTCTCAAATATTAATCAGATGTGCAGATGGCATTTGTGCCCTATATTTTACCATGCTACAGAGTAAGATTTGTGTTGAGGGAAGGTGCTTTTATGTGTATTTGATAATGTAAAAGATTTCTGAAATTTCTGTTGTTTAACATGTATAGTGGTTTCTTTTGATCCTAGATGAGATCTTGGCCTTTCTAGTATGTTTTGGATATATAGCACGTGTCTTTGAGTTAGTGAAACTGAACAAAACATGCCTACATTTGGTTTATGCTGGAGTAAGAAGTTCAGGTTGAACTGGTGAAATTGGTAAACATATTCATATTTAGTTTGTTGTTGTCAAATGTATGTTCGGGTCACTTCAATGGCGGATTGGGGATAAATCCTTGTGGAGCCATTTGATAAATTTGATATAAAGTGGATGTATTATGATTTGAAGTGGGAAATACTCATGCATCTGAATTAAATTAAGAATCAGCAAATCCTCGCCAAATATCCTCAAACCCCTTATTTCAAATACTCCTTCCTCCTAAACCCATCAAGTGTTTCAAGTCCTTGATTGATGCATGTATTCTTGTGTTATTTTCTTACATATTTGGATAAATTTCTCTATGCTTAAAGTAGGATGTCGAACTTGCTGATGAGATAGGACTAAGTGACTAACTTTAAAACTACCAACACCGGCTTTCTTGAGGCAAGATGTGAACCCACTCTTCAATGATGGTTAGGGGCATATTCCTCCTACTTTAGTGTCGTCATTATTTTGTAAAATATGCAAGTGATAGAATGAAAACTTGCATGTATTATGTCGTGGTGGAAAAAGGCTAGACAATTGAAATCTGTGGACCCTTCGGGACAAGGCACCCTAGAGAGGTTTGTTTGGGGATCAAGGGCCAAATTAAGACATTGATTCAGGATCATACGCAAAGAATCACATGAGAATCCCCATGGACATGATCAGTGGCGTACACATAGCAAAAATGGAGCAGGTGCTCATGGGACATGACTAAGTGAACTAAACGTACATTTGACAGGTTATAGGACCTATACAATGTTCGTTTCTCCATATTTTGACCAAGAATAAATATATGATGTTTTATATAGAATAAAAATACTATTTTGTTTTGCAAACCAGATAATTGGGATTATCATATGTTGTTTGATGTTCTACTCAAGAGATTAGCAAATTAGGGAATTTTCCAGGGGTGCGGTGGGTGGAGCCGGTGCTCTAGCCCCCCACCCCGCACCTCGGATACTCCGAATCCCCGATACTCCACAAATCTACCGTTCCCGTAAACGATACGCCGGGATACGGTATCACGGAGTATTGGTGGAATTTATGTTCGAAAATAAATAAATAAACTCCCGATACGCCGCGATACATTTCCAATATGCGAAACCCACCACCATTCATTTGAAAGCCCAAGAAAGGCCTAGTCCAAAAAAGCCTAGCCCAACATCCAAATTCACAAGTCACAATGAAGACAAACCCTAGCCGGAGGGCCTCCTCCTCCTCCAAACGCCAAGAAAGCCTCACCTCGCCTCAAGCCATCTCCGCCAGACTCCCGCCAGACTCCCGCCGCTTCTCCCCGCCCGCCTCCTCCTCCGCCGCCTCCTCCTCTCGCCAGATCCATCGCTCACCCGACGCCTAACGCCTCGCCGACGCCCAACGCTGCGCTCAAAAATAGCTATTGGCAAGGAATACATTGTTTTCATCGAGGTAATCTCATTGTTTCAATTTCTCGTAGCCTCTATACATATTTCTAATTTTTAAATACATATATACTCGCCGCATCGACGTATCCTTGTTTTTAGGAAATTGTGTATCGCCGTATCCGTATCACCGTACTGGTATCGCGTATCGGGGCAACATAGCCCTGCACCCCTAGTGCATATGCTACTGGACACAATGGTTGGGCATTTATAGGGATATGTACAGGTAGAAATGACCTATGTTACCTTTGTCGATGTGCTTTAAAGTGTCAGGCAGGCAGGGGCAGAAGAGACTTTCCCAGAAAGTAGTATTGGTAACAACATCAGGCTCAAATCATCGATGCACTTGGTTTGACTAATTGGATGGATTGTTAAGGTTAGCAATAATTAATCCACGTTACTACTCTAAATATGGATTTTAGAGGTATGCCACCCCAATCGTGTGCGTGCCACATGTCAATGAAACATGGATTGGCATATCCTCAAAAAATCCCATATTTAGAGTGAGTGTGGATATCCACTCCATTCACCCGCATGGTTCTTGAAAAACGAGGCTTGATCACTAGTAGATTTTATTAATGGTAAATTATGTTCATAATAAATTCTTGTGAGTTGACATACAAGTGGTAAATTAACGAAACCTTTCCTTTGGTTGTCGTGCATTTTAATTAGCCATACTACTTGCATGGATGGGTTATGCAGCTAGGATCTCATAAGATAGCTTAGCTGGTGTACTTACTAAGTAGTTGTTGATGAAGAGGCTGAGGGCAGAGACTATGACGTGGAGATCTAGAAGGATGTTGTTGACAAGAATATGCCAATTGTGATGGATGATTTGTTTCCCTTTTGATTTTCTGATTAATTGTGCTAGCTTGTGGAAACTTAGAAACTTGCATTGAAATTTAGGTGTTTCGAGCTTCATCACCATTTTAGTTATTTTCTTGAACTAACTCTCAGTTCTACTATCTCAGCCTTAACATATACGTGGCCCCCAGCCCATGTATTATGTGTCAGCCAAGTGATTGGAGGCATTACAAATCACTTCATCAGTATCAGTAGCACCACGCGATTTTACAAAATCCAATTCCAAACAAGACTAGCCAAATTAATAACTAACAAGTTAATGGAAGGAATAGCTTTATACACCATATATGTGATGTTACTTGGATACCTTCTGGCACAAATCTAAAGCGAGCTTTGCCCCAACACCAGCTTCTTCATGGTTATCTTTCACATCCATATTGATTATCGGCACGGTCTTCAGCAGCCTCTGCTCGCGGTTATTCATATCTGCACACAAACAAATCCAGCCTCAGTGAATGCCTACACAACACCCATGTAATCATGTCCCGGTTACTATCAGTTAATTACCTTCAACGACCAAGTCGAAGACCCTCTCCTCAAAGGTGAGTATCATATCAAACATCCCATCACCGGCATTGTCCTGCCACCTCTGCGGCGCCAGCTTGACAGAGGTGTTCCTCTTCAGCATTGGCAGCAGGCCGTTCCTCTTGTACCTGGAAGGATCACCACACAGTCAGCACAAAAATGCATTGCTGGTCAGCTGGATGAATCTACCAAGAAAACATCTAGTGCCCAGTTATCTCCGTGCTCCAAGAACACACACTCACGCCCAAAAACACTACGGATTACATGTCTTTGAATCAGAATTGCGCAAGAATTCCGTTTTAAAAAGAGAATTGCGCAAGAATCGAGAGGCATTTCAAACCAAAACGCCAAGTCCAAGAATGAGGAAATAAGAAAAGGGGACCAAATTCTGGCTAGAAACCCCAGAGATTGCAAAACATGTGCACGGCTGATCTCTACATCAAACCCACCCCAAATTTCTCCCAAAACCCATAATAAAATCCTCGAATGGCCAGGCCCTACCAGCTTACGCCACCCAAGCTACCCACGTTCTCAAAATCAACCCAAGAAAAGCCTCTCCAAGTACAACATCACCAAGAACCAAAAAGAAAAGGAACCCAAGAAGCAAGGGGGAGAGATAAGGGATACGGACAGGTCGGGGTCCTTGCGGCGGAGGTCGTCGTAGATGACGCTGTAGGGGGTGCCGAAGTCGTAGACATTGGGCTCGTGGAGCGACGGGCCCGGGAGCTTGACGTTGGTGCCGGTGCCGTAGGAGGCGACGTCGAGCCCCGCGCGGCCCAGCAGCGAGTGCGCCTCCATGCTCCGGTTCATGTTCGACGAGCACACCATCGCGAACTTCCACTTCCTCTCCGCCGCCATGTCGCCCGCCTCTGCTGCTCCTCCGCCGCTCCGCTCGAGTGATCGCCGCCGCCGGCAAGGTAGGGTCGGGCTCTGTCTGACTGAACACTGACCTGTGACTGCTGCTGACTTATGACGTGTGCGCTTTTGCTTTACGATTCGTGCAGGCGTGCATGGACGGACGAAATGGCTTGAGGTACGAGCGTGTATTCTCTCGTCTTGGGCCGGCGCTATCCATCCGGCCCGGATGTGAACCTTTGTTGGGCCGATCGAAGCCCGGCTCAATTCAGCTAGTAGCACTACAACTCTACATACTACAGCTCATCAACCTTTGCCTAAAAAGGAAAAAGAAAATTTGATCAACCATTGGGAACCGTGATTTCTCTCTCTCCATAATGCAAGACTGCAAGTAATTGCATTCTGGCACACTGCAAGTAATTGTCCATTTGCAAGATAGAAAGAGTGCCCAAGGGTGAACAATAATAATAATAATAATAAGACAGTGCAGACATTTGAGCATTACTTTATTTAAAGGCCGGAGGAGTTTTCGCCCTCTCGCCCGGCCACATCGCTCGAAGAACGTGAGCCGTCCGATCGCCTCTGCCTCCGCTCACGGCCGCCCGATCGACACGCTACGCTCGGTGGGAAGGTTTGGCCCTCGCGCCACATCATCGCAAGCGCCTGTCCTCCGTCGCTCGCCGCTCGCGCTCGCGACGACGACGCCCGATGCGCTTCATGGGAAAGCTTGGCCTCGCAAGGCTCCACGCCGTCGGAAGATCGCCACTGCTCGATCGAGCTTCCGCCGCCGCGCTCCGCCCGACGGAAGCGCGGCGGTGGGAGCTCGCGGTCACGCGAGCTCCACGTCACCTGGAGAGGCCTGCCCATTCGATCACGCGTCGACGCGCTCTCGCCCGCCCGATTCCCTCGCTCGCGGGCTAGTCCGCGCCGCAGCAGCCGATGGGCCATGGCCTCGTGGGCCTCTCCGCACCGCTCCAAACGGCCACGCCATTGGCGCGAGTTTCATCCTAGTTATAACTAATGCACCAAGGAGAGGGCAACCGTGGACGGCAAGAAGAACCCTAAGTGCGCTGTAGACGGCGATGAGCTCCTTAGGAACCCTCGTCCATCGGGCGCCATGACTTAAAGCTTAGCTGCACTAAAGGTAGAATAACAATAAAATGATTTGGGCCAGAATTCTATTATATGGGCTACGTCAAACCAAGTGTTGGTCGTTGTTGTTCTGGGCTAACTAGCTAAGCCCACCAAACCCATCTATCTCACTCTAACTATGCTCTCTCTTTCCACCAGGCATCGAGTCCCACTGCAATCCCCATCATGGCGAACCCTAGCGACTAGTGCCACGGCCGACGTGCAGAAGTGGGCTTGGGCATGCTGGGCGGCTCGCGCAGGCATGAGGTGCGGTGATAACAGGGCATCATTGCGTGGTACAAGCATGTATCCAACGCGGCAGCCGACATGGCGGGTAGGTAGCGCCGGCAATCGGGCAAATAGGTAGTGCGTGGCTGGGTAGGCAATCGGCAGCATAGACAAACGGTAGCGTCCCATTAGCACCCCTAAAATTTAGTTCTGGGTCCGCCACTGCCGTTAGTATCGGTGCCACCAGCCTCTGCGAGATGTCGTTGCCATGGTGCAATCTATGCCGCATAATCGGCTAACTTCTTCATAGTAAACTTGTTGATGCAATAGAAAGGCTTTTTAGTGTGTATATTAAAGCAGAAGGTCATAACTTTTAACTCCATTTGGTTATCACCACGGTTGGCAGGGAGGGAAACATCACAATGATGGCAACAAGCGGACGAGCTCATGACATGGCGCATGTGTCGTCCGACAGCGAGAAGAGAGACATACTAGTCTAGGTGTTAGTGGTATGCCCTAGAGGCGATCATGGAGATGATTGAACCACTTATATGTTTATGATGTTTTGAATAATATGTTATTTTGTCCCCTGAATAAATGTCTTTCATATTGATCAACAAGTATGTGACTTGTTCGTGGAATTCTTTAGTCATGTTTTGATGTTATTCTAAATTATCTCTGATCTTATATCATTATATGGGACAATTATGATTTATAGATGAACACATGTATTGATTAATGATCATGGATATGGGGATATCAAATTAATAATGTGAACACGTGTTAGAGAACATGGCGTTGGATTGACCTACCATAAGACACTACGGGAATTGTTATATTCTTAAGTATCATCAGTTGGTCTCATGTATAGTGTATGAAGGATCCTTAGACCTGAGATCATCATAGTTTCTTACATGTGTAATAGTTTACTCAGGGGGTTGCCAAACACCCCTCTGTAACTGAGTGGTCATAAAGGTAGCTTTCGGGTTTACTACGAAACATGTGAAGGAATGTGTGCGATCTAGATGGAATTTGCACCTCCTATATAACGGGAGAGATATCTATGGACCCCTCGATGTAGTTGGATTAAGGAAGTGCATGGCCATGCCGAATGTGGTTGAAGAGTCAATCACAACTGAGTAATCCACTACAGGTTCGAGTGAAGGATCGAGCTATCAAAGGATGGCACGCTTCTCGCCTTGAGTTTGATCTGGTATTGTGAGGCTAAGGGATCGGTACATAAGCACTATATAGTTTCATCCGATATGATCTTTATGCATATTTGGGAGTCGCTATGTCCTACTAGGAACCGCTACCGACTTATGGACTGGAAACGAGTTTTCGGCCCATGGCCAAATGTACTCCCTCGACTTCTCGTCGTGGAGCTTTATACTACAGCTACCGACGACTCTATTCAACCTGGTCATTCCATAATAGTACTGGAACAACTCCAAGTCGGTCGAAATCCCCAGGTAAGCCTCGTACAAGTACACAAACACGTCCAACATCGTGATGGAATTGGGAACAAGGTTCACCAACTCCACACCGAAGTGCTCGAGTACAAGGGTGAGGAAAGGGTGAGCGGGCAATCAAAGGCCACACTCACAGAACGCTTGGAAGACAGGGATTTGTCCAATCTCCTCCGACGGCCAATGCTGCCGAGCAGCTTCGATCCACTTCACGAACTGGCTCTTTGGAATCTTCTCAACGGCGACCAAAGCCTCGATCTTGGTCACATCCATCTCTGATTCGGCCCACTAGGAAGCGGCTCCGGGCATTTCTCTCAAGGGACGGAGATTTAGATTTGGTAAGATTTCAGGAGAACGCTCGATTTGGTCGGCGGCGGAGAGGGCGAGAGCTCAATAAACAACAAGAGCACTTTGGGGAAAAGTAAAAAAAAAAACCTAAATCTTACCCTCCCCCCATAAGTATTTATAACCGCACGCCTAAGTTAAAGACGTGGCGACCCAACAGTTGCCACCGCTTCGGGAACTGCTCCAACAGACAGGTCTGTGAGAGTCGATTGAGATTCTTAAATTTGTCTGCTCGAGAAAACCAAGTCTGTCTTTACACCTCAAGCGAAATTACCTTCTTGACCAAGTCTTTTTCTGGTCAAAAGCAATAGCAATCAGAAAGGATTGTTCTTCCGACTATAGTACTGCGATTACTAGTTGGTCGTAAGATCTCTTATAACCATCTTGTAAGTCGAAAGTCTTTCTACAACCTTCTTGACCAAGTTAATTTCTGGTCAAATGAAACACCAGTCGAAGAGTTTTTTTCTTCAACCACCTCTCTACAACCATCTACTGGTCGTAAGATCATCTACTACTCCTTTCCCAAGTAAGTTATTTTTACTTGAAGCTGGGGGGCTAGATGACGAGCATATAATAATCCTCATTTAATTATTTATCTGTAATTCATATTATGGATAATAATGATATCATATGGTTCATGAGTATACCCCTTAATATCCATAAGGGAGAAGCTGGAGGTCGTAAGTTCTTCTACAACTACCCCATAGTCGTAAGTCCTTCTACGACTACCCCATAGTCGTAAGTCTTTCTACGACTATGCCTTGATCGTAAGCTCTCCTACGATCAGTATATGGTCGTAAGCTATTCTACGACCACCACCTGGTCGTGAGTTCTTCTATGACCAGTCTCTAGTCGATGTGGCTTACAGACATGTGGGCCTAATCGACCAGGGAATCTTTCACACCATATTTAAAGATATGAACAGTAAACTATGTTGTTATTCTTTGGAATAATAGCACGATTTAACTCTTGTCATGGCGATAACTGCCTCGCGACGTGGGAACGTTACTACTCTCACAATAATCTCCAGTAACAACTCAATAATCTGAAGCATTAAGGCGCCCTTTGGACTGGAAGAACAGCAGCACACTCCAAGTACTATAAAAGGCAGAATCATCAGAGAAGGAAGGAGAGAGGAATGAAGAGCACAAGACGATTCATTCTTGTCTTTCTCTTGATCTTGTAATCCAGCATACTCAATACATACACACAGAAGTAGGGTTGTTATTCTCCCTAGGAAAAGGCCCGAACCTGTATAAAAATCCCCGTGTCGCCTCTCTCTCTTTGTGATTTGAGCCTAGGGGAACCCCCGAATATACCCAATGATGGAACATTTGAAAAATGTGTTCAATGGGGATGGTAGTCTTAATAAAGGCACATCTTTACGTAAGTTCAGTTTAAAACACCGACAGAGTTCATTTGAATTTTATTTGAATTTTGTTTGAATTTGGCTCATTTTCGCCTATAGATTTCGATGACTCTGGAGAGCTTGAACCTTTTGAAGAGTTAGATTCCCAGGACTTTGCACAAGTAAAGTTACACTCTTGATCATTTTTAAGCCCATTATTTAAAGTTATTTAAATTCTGTTTTATGTTATTGCATGCTTATTTATAGTTCAATTATTTTAAATTCCTGCTTTCAATTCCTAGTTAATCCAATTCATTTGTATGGCCAATATTGATGTTCGTATAGTCATTTACTTGTCATATTAGATAAAATAAAATAAGTTAGAAAACTTTATGCTTAGACAATGCCTAGACCAAAATCTTGAATTTGGGGAGTTTAGCCAAATATTCTAAACTTGATTAAAATTGAGACTGTAGTATTGTCTTTACCATAGAATGTTTAGAAAATGTTTTAACATGATAAATAAATAAAACTGGCTTAGACTTGGGTGAATTGGACCGTTGGTGGGTGCAAGTTCATGCACGGGCTCAATTCAGTGAATGCTTGAGGCCCAGAGATTGTTTTGGAAGTCGCCCAGTTATGTAAGGACCGGTTTACGAGCTGCGAATTGTTAAGCCAAACTCGTACCACCACAAGTCTAAAGTGGAACATACTTAGCCAATTAAACTATATTATTTCACCATAATTATGTCATACAAAGGTGCGGGTGTCGTGAAGACTTATTGTTAATACTCACATGGCGCAAGAGGGGGTTATCGTTTGATGCGAAGCCTATGATAACGAAACCTTAGCATGCATAATTACATTGAAATATTGTAGGGTAAAGGCCTTGTGATAGTTGCTTAGTCGCACACCTTCGGAAGCATGTTTTGGCCGACATGTTAAGCAAACTGTCTCTTGTGGGTAAAGCTGTACCCACTCTGCAGAGTGATAATTTATTCGAATAGCCGTGTCCGCGGTCATGGACATGCTGAGCAAAGCCTTTCGTGGATTAGACTTGGTTTTGTTTTAAAAATAATTTCAAACTCAGATGTTTTTGGATATTTTTATCCAATTGGGAAATTTTGGTAGAAAGCCTGATGTAAGAGGGTTAGTCTTTCACCATTTGTGTATAGTGGTTTATCCTACACTTGAGATTGATGAATGAAAATAAAAGTTTGACTTTTACTTATAAATTAAAATTGCCTTGAAACTTAGTAATTGTATTTAAACTTGAAAATGCAGCTTTATGCAAAAACAATCATATAAACTTTCCTTTGACATTATCCTGCATGCACTATATCTGTTATTGGGTGTAACTTGCGGAGTACATTTTGTACTCACCCTTGCTTAATAATTGTTGTTCAGGAGAAGACTTCTACCCAGACGGTGAGGACTTGCAGGACCAGGCCACGTCCCCAGACGATTGCCTGTGGCAGATCATGTGGCCTACCTATTTATTTACACTTTTTTGATGTATCTTTTATTTGGCCTCAAGCCCAATTGTAATAAACTCTGTTGATTATTCAATAAATACGTGATATGAATTTGCTACCATTTTTGTTTAACTATGTACACTAGATATTCTTGGACTAGTGTATGAAACATAGAGAATCTGGGATCATTCGTCCTCAGGTTAATTCGACAACAGTTGACCAGAGGACAATCGACTACTTCCACTAAACCGACGAGCGCTACATTGAACCGACCACTTCAACTCTATTTCCGCTGCACTGCACGTCTAGTGGTAATGATCTATAATCTCTTACTCGTATGTTTTCTTAGTTTACGTAGTAGAAAATTTTAATCTGCGCTAGTGTAGCCTACCCGTATTCCTTTACTAGGACCCAAATATGTAAATATGGACCTTCTTTGTATAATGCAGTAGTATAGGATCACGTTAGTGCACACAGTATCAACATAAATGAATATCATTCTACACAAGACGAATATAAAAATAAACAACTAATTTGATTAATAAATAACGTTTGTAACCTTACGGTCGAGTTTACACTTATTAAGCCACACAGAGCTAGTACTAGATAAAGAGACAGCAACGAAATGGAAATAACTTCAGCGGAAACCTATCGACTTGCTATAGGCAACCAACTGGGATCAAGACCCAGCGATCACTCTCCTCGTGAAACTCCTCCTCAAAAGTTGGCAAAGACTCCTCCACTTCGGCTGAATGATTGCAGCAAGAGTGAGTACTTCGAGTACTCAACAAGTTGTACCACATAATGCAATTATAGATGAGGGTCTATTCCAAAGGAATGGCTTCTACGGTTATTTTGTAAAAATCGACATTTGCAATTGAATACAGATAATAGATTGAAAGTGTAATTTCAAACAAATAAACAATAATAGTTTAACCAGTATTTTCACAAAGACCACAAAGCCTAATCAATTTATTTCACATAGCCATATGAGTTAAATCATACAGCTGTCCCTTCCCAATCGTTTTTATGAAAATCTACCCCTCTTGTGAAATCCCTAAGCTTGTCTATAACCATGGATGCGACTATTCAAATAGATTGATTAATACTCTACAGAGGTTGTACACTTTACCCACAACATATAACTAGTGTAGCTAGCACCAATCATAATAAAACCTTTCTGAAACTTTATTTTAACAATTGACTCTCCTATTGTGCATACTACCGGCACCAAACCCTCACATAGGTTGTTGGCCCGTCGCACACCGTTGGACTTGGACACGACGAACTGTTCATAAATGTGACTCACCACAAAGATAGAAATCACACCCCTACCTTGGCACACAGTCTAACCTATATGCCTGAGTAATCAATTGCCAAAACTCTGTAACATACTAAGTTAGGCATGTTCCATACAAGGCATGTGGTTGTACAGTTATGACTTAGTTCAATGGCGCACAAAGTTAAGTTCTTAATTGATCAAGGCAAGATTGCCAAACTACAACCAATTACCACATTCATATTTTTCCAAACGCACACAGCTCCACCATATCACATTTCCATCCACTTGCCTCGGTCTAAATCTTTTTCCACCCTGTTGGTTAAGTGCAACACATGCCATCAATTAGTGACAACATATTGCATACAACTTTTCCACAAAGTTGTTCCATAGTCACTTAGTCAAATTTAGATTTACAACTCAAAATGATATCAATAACCCATTGCATGGCTAAGGAGACAATTCGTGTCTAACTAACCCATGTTGGTGCTATAATGATATCAAATAATAATAAACCAAGCTAGGGTGACAAAAGATCAAAGTAATACAATGAGCAATGTGAATATAAACAAGTAGGTGTATAGCTAATCCCAAAGCATTTAAAGAATTAAATACTTGAAATAACATGCAATAGTTTGAATCAAAGTAATTTTTGGAAAACTAGGTTCAATATGGTCAAATGTACAACTTGTCTTGAAACAAGTCTTGGTACTCGTCTTGAGCTTAATCAACTCCTCCTTCCTCGAAAGCTCTCGAAGTATCAACGTCTACTCGCAAACAAAAGCTGTCATAGCAACCGGACTAGAAAGTAAAGAGAGGGGGACCCTGGTTACCACAAGGGGAACTAGGGGATCCTCGAGCGAGGGGACCAATGCTAAGAGAGAAGTTAATGTGTATTAATTGTCTTTTTAAAAAACTCCTTCCTGAATACATGGGGGAGGAGGCTATTTATAGCCTTCCGACCAGGGTGCATGAGATTATAGTTTTACCACTAAAAAGACCTTATCCCTCTAGGGGTTGCAGGGTTTTTTCTTCTTCTCCTACGCATACCCTTCGGTCCATGGTGGACCCTCCTGGCCCTGGTCCATCCAGTCGGTATGCGCGGTCCACTTGTACCTCTTCCCCTTCACACCGTCCGGGGTGCCCCCAGGCCGAGGGGCCCTGGGCGCCCTTTGGTGCTCCTGAGGTGGTCCTGGGTGAGCATCCCGGGGACCTCCTCGCTCTCGAATACGTGGCACTCGGAGCCTTCCTGCACCCTTCGGCCCCTCCCCGAAGGTACACGTGGTACCCTCCGGTGGGGGGTGAAGTGTGTCTTCTGCCTATGGCCCTCGGGGGCCTTCCGATGGCCTTTGTGCACCCCTTGGAGCATCCCTGAAGGCATATCTAGTGCTTTCCAGGGGCTCGTAGTTGCTCCTTCGACCCTTGGACCCCGTGGTCCCTTTGGTAGTCCCGAAGGCATATTCGGTGCCCTCCGGGGGACCCTAGTCGTGCCTTTGGCCCGTGGCCCTCGGGGGCCTCCTTGTGGATTATTGGAAGGAAGCTGTCTGTAGCGAGATGGATTCTATCATAGCTAACAGAACGTGGGAGGTTACGGACCTCCTATGTGGATTCAAGCCAGTTGGCTGCAAATAGATCTTTAAAAGGAAGCATAGACCTGATGGTACTATAGAAAAGTACAAGGCCCTCTTAGTGGCTAAGGGTTTCACGTAAAAAGAGGGCGAAGACTATTTTGATACATACTCTCCTGTGGCTCACTTACCCACAATTCGAGTGCTTTTAGCACTAGCTACCACGTATAAACTCCAAGTATATCAAATGGATGTAAAGACCGCTTTCCTAAATGGAGAGTTGAATGAGGAGATTTATATGCAACAGCCTGATGGTTTTGTGGTTGAAGGGCAAGAGAGCAAAGTATGTCAGTTGATCAAATCATTGTATGGTCTAAAGCAAGCTCCCAAGCAATGGCATGAGAAATTCGATAGTACCATGACCTCGGTCGGCTTTTGTGTGAACGAAGCCGATAAATGTGTCTACTATCGGTTTAATGGCGGCGAAGGTGTCATTCTATGTCTTTAGGTAGATGACATATTGCTTTTTGGGACCAACATAGATGCAATCAATAGAACAGAGTCTTTCCTCTCCCAAAATTTTGATTTGAAAGATCTGGGTGAAGCTGATGTTATCTTAGACATCAAGCTTATTAAGGGTGAGAATGGGATTACTCTATCACAATCCCATTATGTGGACAAGGTCCTATCCAGATTTGGATTCATGGACTGTAAATCAGCAGCCACACCCTATGATCCAAATGCTAAGCTTCATAAAAACACTTGACATGGAAACGACCAGCTTAAATATTCTCAAATTATAGGATCCTTAATGTATTTAACTAGTGCAATGAGGCCTGACATCTCATATGCTGTAAGCATATTGAGTTGTTATACGTCCAATCCAAGAGATAATCATTAGATAGCACTAGAGAGGCTACTTCGGTACCTAAAGGGGACCTCTAACTTGGGAATACATTATTCTAGCCATCCAAAAGTCTTGGAAGGATTCAGTGATTCTAACTGGATCAGTGACTCGGATGTCATGAAAGCTACGAGTGGCTATGTATTCACTCTAGCAGGTGGGGCTGTTTCATGGAAGCCTTCTAAACTGACTATCCTTACATGGTCCACCATGGAGACTGAGCTAGTAGCTCTAGACTCGATGGTCAGAGAGGCAAAGATGGATTAGAGAACTCCTTTCGACCTACCTTTGGAAAAGCCAATTCCAATCAGATAACTCATGCGATAACCAAACCGTTTTGGTTAAGGCGAAGAGTAGGAAGGACAATATGAAGTCCTCAAAACATATAAAAAGACGACTTAAGTTGGTAAGGCATGTCAGAGAGACAGGTGTTATTTCTGTAGAATACATCCAGTCTAAAAGGAACTTGGCAAATCCTTTCACTAAAGGATTGGCGCGGAAGGCCATCTTTGCAACATCTAAGGGAATGGGGCTTATACCCGTGTAAAGGCTCACATCGGTGGTAACCTATCCTAGAAGATCGGAGATCCCGTGAACCAGGCTCTAGGACAACAAACTGTGTGGGATTATAGAGCACATCTAAAGGGTCCCATTAGCTGCAGTGCTCTTTCTATATGGAAGGTTGAACAATAGCTCTTAATGAATTCGAGACCTATATGGTATCGGGAATCGTCCTACAGGATTCCCTGAAGAATTCATTTACTTGAGTATGATCGTAAGGTCGCGATCAAAGAAAGATAAGGGTATACTTTCTTAAATACTCATGAGCTAGATATGGGAACATGACCGTAACGTCCCAACCCGAGAGGAATTAGGGCAAGCCGCCCAATACAGAATGTAGCTGGGGCAAAAATTCTCACACCAAGGCATTGGATTAAGGCGTAGTCCTTCTTTGTCTGTGCAGAGTCGTAGTCATTGTTGCTAGGCTTTGGGTTTAAACCTGAAAGGTACCCATAGTTGAACAGCTGTATATTAAACAAGACTTATTGAGCATCATTTATCAATTTGGTAAATTGGTGGGGACTGCTGGTTTCTTTGAGGGCTTTTGGGAATTTTCCAATTGATACAACAGGAAAAATAAAGTGGAGAAGGGCCTACCTGTTAGGAGGGAGAAGGGATAAGGGCTCACCTTATCTGTTTACTTCATCCAGTGCGTTTGGTTTGCTTTTTCCTGCTTCAGTTGCGGCTCATGAGGGGAGGAGAGATTTGGGCGGTGACACGATTGGAGGCTCGTGCGGCCTGCGCGCCTTTGGCGGCTACCGTTAGGAGCAGCCAATGGCGCTCATCCTAGGTTTTCCTCCTCTTCAAAGGTGAGTCCCACGGTGGGTTTTTCCTGGGGGAAAAAAGAAACATCATATCAAAAGAGGAACTCTTAGAGTCTCCAGATTTTTTGGTTCTTCTGTCTCGAGTTCGATTTGTGATCGAAGTTGATCTCTTAGAGCTCCAGCGCTACCGTGCTTGTCTTGGTTTTGAGGCCGAATTCCTTCTCCTTGCACATCTCCTCATCTTCTGGTGCCCAGATTCTCCTTGAGGGTTTGAGGTGCCATTGGATGTGCACTGGTTGAGAGTGGTCTCTCGGTGTGCTCTCTGGTACGATCTTGTGGTGCTCTGATTAGTGCTTTGGCCGGAGAACTTGTTTGAGGTTCTTGTGCGGCATCATCCCTGCTTCCTCATCTTCACCCCTGGCGTGACCCGTGGGTGGAGTTCGACACTGTATCTCCGTTGACCTCATCCTTCACCACACCACGATGGGGCGCTAGGTTTTCTAGGACAGCGCTTCTCAGTGTGCCTTATCGGTTGTTCTTCTAGGTAGCTTTGAGTGCTACCGCCTCTGTGAGTATTTCGACATTGCTCAATTCGGTTGTTCCTTTGCATTTGTGCTGTACTAGTAGTTCATTCATTCTGTGATTGTCAATCTCTAGTCCAGAGAAATATTGCAAAGAGAATATGTGGGCTCTGTTGAATCAACTCAAATACTCAATGATGATAATAGTCTAATTACTGAAATTGATGTGATAAGAGGATTTAGACTTGAGCTCTAATTGGAATTCATACTACTATCATTTGTGTTTCTACCTGTTTGTTACTTTCGGGTGAAATAGGTTGTTTTGAACCTTTTGGTTCTAATGATATCTAGCAATTCAGTTTGTTTACTCTCTTGTTAGCAAATTAACTTTACTGTTGAACTTGCGATCTCCTGTTTGGCCGAAAGTATATCCTGCAGTCTTTCTTTGAGACTCTGTGGTAGATTAGCATAGTATTATTTAGAGCTCAAAGTTTAAATCAATATTGTCATATTCAATTAATGAAGAGTATATACTAAAGGATTGATATAGCAAAGATTAAATCTTTTGCAACTTGTCTTCTGAGAGCACTCAATAACATCATATTTCTGAGCTCTATGCTGATTTCTTTCATATACATGTGGTATATGTTTAGCATTTCATTCAGTTTAAATGACTTGGAGAATTTACATTTATATATGTTGATTTGGTCATTTAAATGCTGGTAGATTAATGCTTTATTGTCTTATGATTATACTAAAATTAATTATGATTATTTGCTAAAACCGAATTTATTACAACACCAGGCACTGGCGACGACCCGATCGACACGCTGACCTCGCTGGACTCGTTGTTGCTCGACGGGCCGTCGGCGCCGCTCATTGTGGATGATGACGAGTTCTTGATTACTTAATTAGCCCAGGAGGAATAATTCAGCTGAGATGAGAAATTGAGAATACTAGTCCCCACCCCACCCACATTTTTTCCCTGGTATTTTTACCATCTTTCTTTGTGCATATTTCTTCTTAATCTTGGAAAATTTTCGCGTCAACTTTGGGTCATTTTCTGCAACCCATTGAGTTAGTTCTAAGTATTGATCATACAAATTATATGATTTAACCACCTAGGTAAAGCTACAATAGAGGTGATAGTATGATGAGAATTTTACTAGTTGCCCCTTTTTATCTGCATCAGGAGTCCAGCACAAATCATGTGTTGATAAAAGCATCTTGCACTTGAAGTGTGAGACAAATTTGGAAAGATAGTGTGTAGCTAGATTCTTCAAATTGGGCAAGATGGAGTTTTTGGCTAAAATAGCATCGTTAGCGTGCACAATAGTAAAACTAGCCCCCTACGCATATCATAGGCAAAAATAATGCCTTGTCTGTACCCTTAGAGGATCGGATTTGCCGAGGACGCGGCACATGGCGAATCCGCCCCCTAGGGACGCGGAAGTGCCCTGTTCGGCCCCTAGAAGCGTGGAAATACCCTCGTCCGGCCAACAAGGACGTAGATTCTCTCTCCTACAAAAAAAATACTGTTTATAGGGATTTCTAAATATAACAAATGAGATCTACAAATTATGAAATTTTTTGTGGAGGCTTCTGACATAGTGTGCTTGCTTGTATGATATTTTTAGAATTTTATATGTTCTGCATTTTTCTTAAAAATTCCTTTCAGGATAATATTTGTAGGAATTTCTAAATATAGTAAATTAGCTCTAAACATTATGAACTTTTTTGTGAAGGCTCTTGACACAGTGTAATTGTTTGTTTAATTTTTCTATAATTTTATATATTCTGTATTTTTCTCGACAATTCTTTAAAGCTACCATTTGTATGCAAATGAATAATCGATTTGAGTAAAATGTCAAAAACATGCTCAAAATACTTTCCACATTTATTATGAGTATAATTATCCCAAGTTTACAATTTTTTAAAATTTTCTAACCCCCGGGGGCTGGATTTGCCTCCTCTTAACCCATGGCCCCTAGAGGTGTGGTAGCCCCCACCCTTTATTTTTTTTAAAAAACTAAAATCTTGCATTCGGCGTCCTCGAACTCTCGCTAAAATCTGAAAAATATTGTTTGATATAATTTTGTCACATCTGATAATACCCCTCCCCAGACAACGAAAGTTTGATCTGATCAATAGTGGCAAACCAGGCTGCCGACCACGTGATTTTTTTTGGAATGAAATTTTTGGTATATGAGATAATATTTTCTTCTTATTATTTTTTACATTCATCTTTACCCTATTCTCATTGCAGTCTCCGTAAAGAAGATAAAAACTGTATCGGAATGTTTCGTGAAGTCGGAGTACGATTTCCTCTACATCCCGGTCGACTTCGTATACCCATACTATTTTCATTCGTGCTTCGAGTAGTACTAATCGTACTACAACTTTTACTATATATATGATTTTTTTTGTTTTGTCTGATCTGATCACTCCCTGGGGATCTGACGGTGTCATCACTGAGCGAGACTATGGCGATGGCGGGATTCAACATGTTGTGAAAAGTGTTTTGAGCATGTTTTTGAAATTTTCCTCAAATCGATTATTTCATTTGTATACAAATAGTAGCCTTAAAGGAATTTAGAGAAATATGCAGAACATATAAGATTCTAGAAAGATTACATGATCAAGTACACTGTGTCCGGCGCCTTCACAAACAATTTCATATATATTTTTGGAGCTCATTTGCTATATTTAGAAATTCCTACAAGTAGTAGCCTTAAAGGAATTGTCGAGAAAAAAATGCATAACATATAAAATTCTGAAACAATTACACAAGTAAGTATACTATGTCAGGATCCTCCACCAAAAATTTCATAATTTTTGGATCTCATTTGCTATATTTATAAATTCCTACAAACAATACTTTTCTGGAGGGGAGAAAATATGCGCCCTTGGAAGCTGAACGAGGGTATTTCCATGCCCTTGGTGGCCAGACGAGAGTATTTTCGCACCATTGGGGCTCAGATTCGCCAAATGTCACGTCCTTGGTAAATCCGGTCCTCTGGGGCATGGACAAAGTGACATTTTTGCCTTTGATGTGCATGGTAGGCTAGTTTTGCTATTGCGCACGCAACATCGCTAGGCAAAAACTCGGGCAAGCTGATATGACGATGTACAGCTATATTCTTCTAATAGAGACATGCCCATCTGTAGAGCTCCAGATTGCCGCTGATGAATTGATGATGCTTCTGCTGCCCTATACATAACCTGTCAACTGCCTAACATCCTGCATGCGATTTTTTGGCATTTGGCATTATTTTGATTCGTTTTAGCAAAACTAACCTTCGGTCGATCGAAGTAGCAAATCTGGCACCGTGGTAGCTTAGGCAAGCATCGCTAACATCCTGCATGCTTAAGAGTTTTTGGCTGATTTGGCGTGATTTTGATTTATTTAAGCAAAACTAACCTTCGGTCGATCGAAATCGCAAAACTGACAGCACGGCAGGTTAGGCAAGCATCGCGTGTCATCTGCAGCACACCGGTACTGCGGCAGGTTGATGCCACGCTCCTTGACCACTGCAAGTACATATCACTCTAGGACCGCTGCAGGTACCTGTCGTATTCTCAAACGGTTGTAGGAACGTGTCGCATTCTCAAACGGTTGTAGAAACGTGCAGCTAGTCGCAGTAGGAACCTGCAGCTCTCCAGGACAGCAGAAGGTGATCTTGCACGGGACAAGGCAAAGACTTCAAGTTTACCATGGAATTAATAGCAATGCATCGGAAACCATGTATGCATGCTTTGGTGGTGATTTGTTTACAGGTGTAATAACTTTGTTTCCTTTTCAAATCCCTCGTTGACACAAGCACAACAAGTTGATAGTCGGTTGGGCACAGGTTTTTTTTTAACTCGGCATGAGGTGATAGGGCAGGCTGGTATCTGCCGCTCTTGGGGAGTGCGGTAAGTTTGCCACTCCTCGGCTCCTTTCGCGCTGTTTCGCTGTGTCCGCAGTGAGACCACCCAGCCGCGGTCTCCAATCGCAGCAGTTGCCAGATGTGAACCAGATCTTAGGGCATGTACAGTAGGTGACATCAATAGTCTATAATCTTTGTCACGTAAAATTTTTAATAACGTGGATGAGAGAGAACAAGGAGAAAGAATGAAACCGTCTAGCATGCAACAGACAGTCTATAAAACCCTTATAGACAACATAAAACACCATTGTATGAGTTGTTGTCTATAACAAATATTTTCTCCAAGCGAAAATTAAAAAAATGTAGGATCTCATATAGACAACTTAACAGACAACTTATTATATAAGCCGTGTTTAGTGTTGTCTATAGGTGACATGGATGACTGATATAGACACCCATTATCTATACCATTGTATATGCTCTTACCCTACTTCCAAACCACGGGTTTGCGCCACCACGCTGCTGTTTTACCACGCTTCCAGAGCAAAGCAGTTGACATTTGACACGTGACGGTTGCCTAACCTGACGTAGTGCCAGATTTACAATTTCGGTCATTCGTAAGCTAGTTTCGCTAAAATGAACGAAAAAAGTGTCAAAACAGCCGAAGGCTCGCATGCTTCAGCCAATTAGGAAACTGTTGCTGTCCTTGAGCTCCGTCGAGTGTTTCACACGCATGCACATTCAGAAAAAATGCCATAGGTATATGTTCATTCGTGTCACTAAATTCTCATCTTTCTTCACCTTGAGGGGGGTGGGATTTGTGGTGTGTTACTACTACCTTAAAAAACTTCTGTCTGTCTCCTTCCTCCAAAAGATGAATAGGTAGTGTATACTGTAGATTTCCTTGTCTGGAATGCAGGAATTTCATATTCGGGATTCCTACCAAAAACTTCTATTGCAAACGGTATAGGATTGAGTACAAGGGATGTATGAGAACTGGTACTAGCCTGTAAACCATGTGCAATTTTCCCTTGCAAAGATCATTGGTCACAAGAACGAATAAACAGAAAAAGAGGACGAATGAACAAGAGAGTCTTAAGCTCAATTGCATTTCATGTTCTTGCTTATTCACTAGATTACAGCACCGTCCAGCCAGACCCCCCAAAAAACTGTGCATAAATAAGCATCAACCACCACCTACCCATCATGACGGAAAAAGAATGGCACGGCAAGGGCAAACCTACCTTGACCAAAGAAGTTTTTGTCGACCCAACAGAAGAATGAAAACTAGACATGACAACCTCTAAAGCTCAGCTTGTTGTCTCAAGAATATAAAACAAGAGGCCACGCAGGGCCGCGTATGGAAACATGCCTAATCTGCGCGTGATTGGCCAGCGCGGGACGACAGGATGATGCCGACGATGAGGCCGTAGAGGGCAAGCGCTTCTGCGAAGATGAGGATGAGGATCATGCCCACAAACAGCTTTGGCTGCTGCGCATTGGCCCTGCAGACAATGACAATGATCAGAACGGGAGATTTACAGTTTAGGCAACTTTCAATTGATCCTCCATACAATGGGAGTATTGTTACAATGGCAAACATATGAAATGATTTCAGCATATCAAACCACAAATTAGTACAAAGGAAACATCTTTTTAATATAGAAAAGACTAAAATAATCCTAGCTATTCTCAGATTTAACCATATCAAGCCACAAACCAGTACAAAGAAAAGACCTTTCTGATATCGACAAACATTGAGGCCTCAAATACACTCCACTAAAGCAGTAATTCTCTACCGCATAACTAGTTCCAAGTTTGGAAGTTCATTTCATACATGACAGGATGTGTACAAGCTCTCTTTAGGTGATCAACGCCATACATGAAAAACAAACTAGTCTTCTCTTGTGTTCAAATGTGCTCGAAAAGAACTTAGAATAGTGGCAAAAACTTACTAACACAACATGCATTGTCTCAGAAATGAAACAGCATAGAGATAAGACATTCTACTAGCTAGGAAACTATAATGACCAAGACAAACAAAAAGCATAAAGTGGAAAATATATCAGAAATCAACAAAGACATCCCTTTTTCCACTAAACAATACTTCTGGCAGTTAAACAAGATATCAAAATAACGCCACAACAAATATGTGGAGTATATACAACATTTATGTAAAATAAGACAACAAAGATACAGGATCTGAAAATAAGAAGGCTTGGGAATAATTATGATTACTTGCTAATACAATTGATGCAATAGTCATGTCATTTATAGGGAACTGCTACGGTAATAAGAGCTCTCATAGATTCAGCTTCAGACTTTCAGCTCATCAACGAACTAGCTATAAACACCTTTTGTGATACACAATGTCATTACTAGGCAGATCCTAAACAGATCAACTAATTAGATCAAGGCCTATGAAATTAGTCAGATTCATTCGCCCAAATACACATCTTCAAATGTAATTCTCACCTGCTAGCTAAACTTATCTAGACACGTGCGCATGCATCAAAATAAACGCGCAGACGGAACATGACAAGAGAAGATAAAAGCTAGCGTCTACTACCTGACTCCAGCGTCACCGACGATGCCGATGGCCATGCCGGCGGCGAGCCCCGCGAGGCCACAGGCAAGGCCAGACGAGAGGTGCGCGTAGCCGTCGAAGAGGAAGTAGGGCTTGGCCTTGGGGTTAATCCCGGTGCTGATGATGACGGCGATGATGAGGCCGTAGATACCGAGCACACCAGCCATGACGACGGGCACAATGGACTTCATGACGAGCTCCGGGCGCATAACGCCCATGGAAGCCACGCCGACGCCGCTCTTAGCCGTCCCGTACGCTGCCCCCATGCCTGCAAGACACCGAAAGAGGGGAGATCTCGTCACAATCTCACGGATCCAAGTGCTGCTTAGATCGGACCAGATCGTTCCAATTTGCGAGCGCGCGTGTATGTCGTCTACCAAACGAATCAAATCTAGGTCGGAATGGATGGAGCAAGAAGCTCGCTTATTACGGCAGATCAGAGCAAGTGGAAGCATCAGGGCCTCACGAATCGAGCGAGCAGCATCCTAGAGAGCAGAAACCCCGCCGACCCGGACGGATCGGAGAAGGAACAAGCTACCACGAGACCTCCTCCCCCGCACGAAGAAAAACCCGCGAATTTCGAAACACAAGAATGGGACGGAACCGTACACGAAAATACGAGCGCCGCGGCGGCGCCGAGGAAGCCGAAGAAGGGCGCCGTCTCATCGCCGCTGAACGTCGAAGGCATCTTCCTCCTCCTCTTCCTGCTGCTGCTGCGATCCGGGACACTCGAGCACTCGTCTCCTCCTCGCGATGAGCAGGTCGGCCTCTCCGGCGAGGGCTCTCGAGATCGTTTCTTTTCTTTGGGATTTTTGGGTTTCCCGATCTGATCTGAAGAGGCGCTCTGGGTTGGGGAGGTGGGGAGGGAGAAGACGAGAGGGGCACGGCGCGGCGTGGTTGGTAATTTTTTGGGTGGACAGTTTTGCCCCTAGAAATATAGGTGAGGCCGTGAGGGTAGGCTGGGTAGTTGCAGCCTTGCAGGGCGTGTGAAGGGTAATCATGTCCGTCTCGGGGTGTAGAATGAGAAAATGCCGCCACGTAGCGTTCCGCTGCGTGTGGCCCTCCGAAGGAACATTCTCAAGGAACATTTCTAGAAACGGATCATGCATTAAATGTCATTCTTTGCAAGTTCTACTGTTTAGAGCATTCTGATAGTTTGTTTCTTACTACATTCTTAAGAAAGAGAAATCTTCAATCTAATAAAAAAAAGCAAGCATTCTAATGGATTGTTTCTTAAAACATATCTAAGACTTTAATTCTTCTGGCGTGTGCATGATTCTTGATGATCAACAATGGGGTATAACTTTATGGCCTATATGTTTTGGCTCATTTATCATATCATCTGCGGGGGACGCCAAGAAGACGGGCTGCACAAGATCCAATAGATTTTTGTTGGTAGGCAGTAGGACCCACAAAATGAGTGTTTAGGTAACAAATAAGCCTCCAATAGTGTTTTTCGTTGTTTCTTATGTCTTGGTATTAACAATCTGATAGTTTCTTCATGTAGAAACAGCTTCACCTTCTCGCATCATCTTCTCTCCTCCACATCATCTAAAAGCTGATGTGGCAACCTTTTAGTAACAGCTGAGGTGGATTGTTGTAGATGCTCTAAAGAACGGTTAAATTCTTACAGTAATCGGGAAAAATTGTGTGTTTTAAACAAAACCTTCCTTTTCGCTTGGTTCGACCAAACTTTTTATGAAGGCGTACAAACATCAATGGTCACCTCGTTTTGATGCATTTCCACCTGAGGGAATCTGGAAATCAGCCATGAGAAAACTCCTCACTAAGGACAGTCAGGGGCGGAACTAGGATGAAAATGACCCGGGTTCACTATTTCACTGTACGTATAACAACATATATAATTTCGAAGCAATATGGTACTAAATAGTAATGTATCCAACAACTTTTAGCATCAATATTTCAACATAACCAATAGCAATACACAATGATAAAGAAATAGCGATCAAAATGCTTACCAACATAAAGAAACTCACTAATAATATTGTTAATTATAGCAAAGTGAAGCAACAAAAGGCGAAATCATTGATAAAGATAGTCGACATTGGCAAAATACATCATCCTACCTCACTGACCTATAAGAAAAGAACAAAATGAATTAAAATTATCTAGTAAAAAAGTAGAATAGTCGAATGAAACTATGAAAGTAAATACGCTAGCTGTATGTTTTACACGATTGTCGAACCAGTTACATGCATCAGGGCAGTGGCGGTCTGGCGGATTTTACGTAGGTTCATGGGGTATATCTATACCCCTATTTTTTTTAAAAAAATATACTGAATACATTTGCTAGTACACAAGGTACACATTGATGTGTACATACATTTACTAAAATTTCGAAATCTTCATCTTGTTTACTCACTATGTCTATTTGTAAATATAGATTGGTAGAATACTAAAGCAATTTGTTCCAATTAAACTTCCGTACTAGTTCATTTGAACTTCTATGTTGGAATGTGTAGCTTAAGTTGACACCCTCATTGTCGAAACCTAGCTCCGCTGCGACATCAGGGGTTGCCCCGGGTGGGTTGCATGCATGTTTACTAGCTGGCATCGGTTTTCTATGCGCCAAAAAAAATGGCATATGTGTTCATCTAATTTTCCAGTGGTTTTATTAACTTAAGCGCGATGAAATTAGCAATTTTCCAGTAGTATGAACGTACCATTTGTGTATGAACTGTAAGGCGAAGGACTGTATATATGTTCCATTAGCTCGTCACAGTTGTTACCTTGTTGTTTTCCGAAGGGGGTTTACACACTAGTTGGATATAATTTCACTGTAAAACAATTCACTGGCATGTGTTAGCTATGTGTTCTTCTAATTTTCCAGAGATGCTTAATGAAATAATGAGTAGTAACAATCAATTAGAATCTTACTGAAAATTAGCCTATGTTCGAAGTGTTATAAGTCGTACTATCTACTACCATTTTGGATGCACGATAATTAATTCGTTGCTGCTAGTATTGAGATTTTGTAAAATCTTTTTGAGGCTGAGATTGGGCTAAGGGTTCAAGGCAGCCGCCGGCCAGTGGGTCTGTGGGTGAATGATGATACATTTTGCTTGATATTGTTCTTAGTATCATTTTGTGATATTAACTAAACTCACTTTAAAGCCTGTTTATATAAAGGTTCTGACAATCAGTCTTGGATCTTCTCAGAAAAGTGATGCATACAACAGTTGCAATGAAATTTTAGTCGCTCGATTGCACATTGAAGTGTCAGGTCGTTTTGCTCCAAAGTGCATTGAGACTGAAGAGAGAGAGAGAGAGAGAGAGAGAAGTATTAATTCGATATGCTCCTAAGATATGCAGGTGTTGCCCCTAAAATGAAGCACAGTGTCCAGATTTTTTTGATATTTTTTTGGAAAAGTGTCGAGACGTTCAATTAGTACGACATGAAGGTAGAACTAGTTCTTTTGTCTGCTTAGTTTCTCGGTGGTCAAGTTTAAACCAGCTTACTGAGGCCCGCAGCACCGAGCGAATCAACGAGCGTTGCGTGGGGCCGTGGGCGTCGCGTCTCGCGTGGGCGTCTCAGCGTCTGGCCGCATGGGGCGCGGTCGCAGTCGCTAGTGCTAGCTAGCTGCATTGCTGGTGGCCGCCGCTTGTTAGCGTGTGGTACGTGGGCCGTAGAGGCATTGGGCATGTTGGTAGGTGATAGTGATGATGGTCTTTGCTTTCAATCGCGTCGCCGCGCCAATGAGCAATGAAGGCGTGGGCACGAGGTGCGTCCCATGAAGTCGAAGCTCGTGGAGCGATGAATGGCGATGAAATTTGAAATAGCCGGGTGCACAGTTTCTTTGGTTGGGGTACACACATAGTAGCAAAAAGTTGATCTTCATTAAAAATTTTGTTGGACCCGGTGTCCTGTGACACTAGGTGGGTCTATTGGGCTCCGCCCCTGCAGGACAGTTGCATCGAGTATACCCACCACTATATTTGAGTATAGCCTGTATTTAATACTAGAGTCATGAAAAGGCATCAATAAGGAACTAGGAAATATACAATTCGCAATTATAGACTTGAACTTATTTATGTCTTAAGTATACATTGAGGTGGAGTACTCCTTCATTGACGGATTAGTCTTATCTCTTTATAGACACATGATGAAGAGAGATTATAAGAGGCTCAGTTTCATAGGAAGAATGAACTTTCGCTGTATAGCCCAACATTCTTGAAGTAAAATGACATCAAATACAATAGGCTTCGTTCTAAGCTTTCCTTAGCGTGTGCCATTAAATTCGTAGACCATTTTGCCCACGAGAATTGGCCACCACATGGGCAGCGGGGCAGTATTGTCCATGCGCGAAATAATAATTGGAGGTGCTTGTCGCCACGTGGTTTGCCCTTCCGTGTGACACGTGTATGCGCGTACATGGCGCGGAGCCGCTGACCATCCGATTGGGGTGGTGCGCCACCGCGGGTCCCGCATGTCATAGTTCCACGTGTATGCGCGTTCATGGCGCTGACCATCCGATTGGGGCGGTGAGCTACCGTGGGTCCCGCATGTCATAGTCCCACGTGGCCTCATGCTACGATTCCTCCTCTCCTTTGCACAAATCTTGAGCAGCTACTACTGCCGTTGCGAAAATGAGCTACGATTAGACATCTCGGTATATATATAAATTCGTACCGTACATTTATTTTTGCGCGACCGTACACAGAAACATTTCACATTACTGCTTACATTAACTGAATCCCCTGAGCCTAATTTTTGCTACTGAACTCGAGCTGTTTTTGCTTGCTTCCTTTCTTTCCTTCAGATCCTGTATGCTAAACGAGCAGCCAGCTCGTTCTTACACAATGGAGGAAGAACAATTTGCTACATTTCTTCACTTTCGATGTATGGTATTCTCCCGTGCTAACCGAAGACATGGCATCCCTTCAATGGATACTTGATCAAGACGGCGAGCTGACATATCTGCAGGTTCTTGGCCACTCTCAGTCTTTCTTGAGGAGATCATAGTACACTGCAGGTTTTCTGTAGTTCTTGCTGCACGCTTCCTGCACCCAACCGTCAATCAGTACTGGAAATTACAAACACATCTTCACATTTTAGCAGCTGTTACTTTGGGCAGATTGCTGGTTTTCACTTGCCTGCATTGCGAATGCTATGTGGAGCAATGTCGCTTCGGACCACGGCCTGCCGATGAACTGAAGGCCAATGGGCAGTCCGCCCTTGTCATACCCAACCTGACAGATCGATCACCAGTTTTGCCAGTCATGTTAATTGTTACTTTCGTAAGCATTGTGTAGATATAATTATTTCTGCAGAAAGTAGACTAAGTTCAGATATCTGTTACCATGACGGTTATGGCCGGCAAACCGAGGAAGTTCCCTGCTATTGAGTACCGGATCAACGCAGCTTTAATTGGAACAGCATGGCACTGAGTCAGGATAAATGGTACTAGCAAGCTAGACATGCCAGTTACTGAAATGTTTTCTGAATTCTGGTTCGTTACCTCCGTTAATGTAGTCGAGTTCGCCGCTGTTTAGTGCGTCATCTTGTAGCGTGTAGGCAGTCACACTGCAGAAGGAATTGGTAATGAAGGATGAGTACTACATTTTAGTGACAAAGTGATACATGTGTGGCTAATTTGAGAGTGATGAAAGCTGAAAATACCCGGTCATTGGTGAGACGATGACATCTGCTGTCTTGAAGATCTCCTTGTGGAAGTACATCTGACGGTTCCTGAATACATGTTTCCCAGTTTGATATCAGATTATATGAACCATAAATGAAAAGAATAGAGCACTCAATCTTACTGTGTTTAAGATGTTGTGAAATATCCTAATAAATAAATTACTGTTCTAATTTTGAGAGAGTCTAATTGACAAATGATAGCCCACCGGAGTCGTTGCGAATTGAGGTAAGCTCTGCTGCTGAATGAACCGAAGACACTCAGCGTGACTCTTGCATCCCACCCGATTTCAGATTTCTTCCTGGCACAATTCAAAGGACATGGTCAGTTCAGCCATAAGTTTGCTGCATCAAATGCACACAAAACAGTAATTTTAACTGCTCACAGTTTGTCGAGATATTTGGCAAGTGAAGCAGTGCATTCTGAGCCGATCGTCACGTAGTGTGCAAGGCGCATCTCCTCGATCTCAGGAATAGTCACATCCAGAGTCTTGCAGTGAAGAAAGAATCACAAGAAGAATGAGATTTCTTTCTGCCAAATTGCATGAGCTGTCATGGAGTTCTCGACAAAACTATTACTACATTTCTTTCTGGCGATCAACTTTAACTACAGAATGTTTCTTACCTCCCAGCCATAGTGTGTGTGCAGCATCTGAAGAGCTTTGTCACAGCAGCTTGTGACGTCCTCTGCACTGTCATTAAACCACTGTTTTTGTCGCAAAGTTAGCACAATGTTCAGAGTCGCTTAACTTATCATATTGGCTTACAGGCCCACTAACCTTTTCATATTTTGCTAGTTTGATGCTACTAATGGACAGCGTAGACTTCAGCAAAGGCAGATTCAACTCAGGCTGAAAGGCAACTCTTGTCAGTAATTCAATCTAACTGAATGATGAATACTCTAAAAGTAAGAAACGTAACAAAGGATTGGCCTTTACCCGCAAGTAAGACGGTTGAGACTGATCAACAATAGCTGAATAACTGAAAGAGCCAAAACACCACTAGATAATTTACTTTTCAGATCATGCTATACATATAGCTGATGGAAATAATATCGATAAACAACAGTGTCTGAAAGAAAGAGTGGTCACTGACGCGACGACGGCATCTTCCACTGTCCCTGCCAAGATCCCCGGCATCCCGACAGTCCAATTCAATGGAAGGACCCTGGTATATACATTACACGAAGGGTATATACATTACACGAAGTCTGTATTTGGCCTTTAGATCAGTTTTGAGATGCCGCTGATATTGAACCATTTTAATCAAATGGTTTCAAAAGTTGACTTATACTTAAGAAAGCATAGGTCGCCTTATCATTAGACATCCATGTACGCATTGCGGATTTGCAGTTATTTTTCACAAACATGGAGGCTGATGTACGTACCCAGCGCTGGACAACCGTCCCGCGGTCGGCTTGAAACCAACCACACCGCACAGCGCGGCCGGCATCCGGACAGATCCTAGTGCAGAAGACACAGACACGCCAGCAAATTCAGAATCTTAAAGGCAGTACAGCTAGCAGCGAGGCCCAGTTTGCATACCTCCTCCGTCGACGCCGAGCGCGACGGGGCAGAGGCCGGCGCAGACCACAGTGGCGGAGCCGCTGGACGAGCCGCCGGCGACCTTGCCGACGTTGTAAGGGTTCCTCGTGGACCTGCAGAGACATCATCATCATAAACGCAGCGGATCAGGTCAGGTACAAACCTTTTTTCCTTCCTCTTTTGTACAGATTTAATGGCCATTTACTTGCTAATGTCGCTCTCCGATCTTTTGTACAGATTTGAGGACTGAATTAGGGCTCAGCTGGCAAAAATGAGGAAAGCTATAGGCTCTCAGTCCGTCACGGTTCGAGCGCTGATTCCCGTGATACCTCGCGAGATTAGGTACTTTCTTTTTTAACGTGAACCAGATGAGAAAAAACCCGAACATTCAAAATATATATATAAAGGGCCTTGAGAGTAGAACGGAACTTAAATGGGCGGCACTCCTCGAAGCATTAGTACCACCTCGGCTGTTTAGCGGGAGGCGATACAGCTTATAACGCAGAGCGTCGTCGAGTACAACACGACCTTACTTGAACAGGATCTGTTCTATAGGATCGTACCGCTGCATCCATTACCAATAAGGAGGCAAGCACTCAAGTCTGGTTGATGCGTCATGACCTCTGGGCCAGAGCGTGATTAACGGCCAGGATGTCCCGGATCTGGGCCGTCCGACGGCTGTAGAGGATCGTTCCTGTCTGTGTCTTATCCAGCTAGGGTGGCCCAGAGGTTGTCTGACAGACTCAATATCGTTCTTTTTTTTTTTTGCATTTTTCATGCAGCATTCAGTAAACATGTAGTATAACATCGCCAATTAGCCATTAACAGAAGATACATACTATAACATGTCTTTATTGTACTGGTCTTTTTCTTCCTATTTTACCTTGTTATTTTTTTCAGAATCTCTACTCAAAATCACATCTAAACGTCGGCAAATTATCCATGCTTCAGTAGACATAGTATAACATCGCCAAGTAGCCCTTAACACAAGATACGTACTATAACATGTCTTTATTGTACTGGTCTGGAAACAAACTTGACGGACGCAGGAGACGCGAGCTATACATTACATTTGTAGTTCTTAACCATACGATAAAGGATAAACAAGAACATATTCGACAGATTTAAAGCACAATCAGTCCCAAGAGGGTTAAGCTATCTCATGTCCTCTTGAACAGAACAACTAGGACGACTGCTATGGCCATCATGGGCGGACGCTTAAGAGTTCATGGGTGTTCAGTTAAACACATATTTTTTAAAAATATCTGATATATAATAGGTATGGTAGATGTATATATTATTAATTAGGCTAAAAATTATATATTTATATCCGCAAATGAATTCAGCTCGCATTCCTCACACCTCGCGCGTGGTCCATATAACACATTATGCTCATTTTCCTTCATACTTCAGCCAACTAAACCCTAACCTCTATTTTCTGGGGGCTCCAGCCTCCAAGTGGCGAACGAGCGGAAGCACGGGCTACGAAGGCGAGCGACGGTTGGTGGACACGGCTCTACGATGCGACGGCAAGCAGGCGTGAGGCAAGAGCTCTACCAATCACTATTAGAGGAAGAAAATAAGTTTTAACAGTCTGGTTGCTATAACCTGGAACAAAAAAAAGTGAGAAAACAACGATCAAAACCAAGCCCAAGTTTTTTTTAAAAAAAGAAGATATGACCTCTACCAATCACTATTAGAGGAAAAAAATAAGATTTAGCGGTATAACTACTATAGACTAGAATAGAAAATCGGGGTTCGTCACTTTGGCCGCTAATTTCTGGTTTCACCGCAGCTCTAATCGGGTCGAAAACAAATGCTACCCTAGCAAATCACTCGAGTACTGTTTCAAGTTCTGCAGCAGTGGTAGAGAGCACCTGCCGCTGTCAGGCTAGGCTGTAGGATCGACAGTACTGTGCTGTGCTGCTTGTAGTACTTTGTACACGTAAGTGGTAGGTAAAAACGCACGTGGTAGTAATTGGCCGTAGATCGCAATGTAGCATGCGGTTAGGCACGGTACACTCAATTTAATAGTGATCGCTCATTTTTTTTATCTAATAGTTCATATTAGTTACAATTTAGTTATACTATACCTGTCAGTACGAGTAGTATAATCCTAAAAGAGGTAGAACGATAATTGCTCATGTAGGAATCACATGACATAATATTAATATTTTGAACCTTAGTTAGAAAAGTTCATAATACCCTCACGGAAAAATTATAAATACAAAGAAAAGTCTATTTACCATTAACAAATCAATGATAAAATTTGATTTATACTGTCACTATATACTACCGGTAGAATGTATGATAAATTTCTTAAATATACGAGGTTGTACGTACCCGTGGTGCGGGTTGATGCCGCTGACGCCGGCGCCGAGCTCGTGCATGTTGGTCTTCCCGGCGAGGATGGCGCCGCAGCCGCGCAGCTGCGCCACGCACGCCGCGTCCGCCGCGCACGGACGCGCGCGCCCCAGCCAACGCGTCCCGCCTGCACGCAACGTCACAATTCACCTCGAGTTAGGAGCCACGTCTAGAACACGGGGATTTTTCCCAAATTACCTTGGAAAGCAAACTGTTTTATGCTAGATTCCTGCGTTCCGACACGATCGTGCTTTCATCGATCTTGGAAGAACAGCAATGGAATCTGACGAGGCTGTGTCTGGTTGATGGGTGGCACAACGGCCTACACTCAGATCACAAGCATGATTGCCATGACTAGTACTACCACATGACACACCCCACAGGCCACAGGTCCACAGGTTCCACACTTGAAAATGCCAGCCAGTGCCGATGCAAGTTTCACAGCAATTTTCATGCAAACACCGGCCATTTGCAATCGAAAAAAAAGGAATGCCATGTCAGAGCAAATGCAGATCATGGCATGCTGCTAGATTGTATTACCTGTGGTTGGGTACGGCAAGCAGTCTATCTCGTCTTTCACAGCCACCAGCACTCCATCCAGTGCAGACAGAGATGCCCCTATGGTTGAAGTAAATGAACAGAACAGAAGGATTAATGAACTCAGTTTGATCAAAACAATTCAGTATCGATCTGTATCTCTCTTAAGAAGCCGAGTGCATAACACCAACCAACAAGAGCGCCACATCACCACAATTTTTTACTAATACCGTCGGATTGGTCACCCAATGGTCATAATTAAATCATCCGACGACATACGACGTATACTGCTCCAATTCACAATGTTGACAAGTTCCATGGGCGGTGGCCGGTTCAACGATATTCTCCAATTAATACCTCCCAGCGCACCGAGCAGATTTCCCGACTAAATACAGCAAATCAGTAGGGCCATGACGGTAGTGCCTTGTAAGCTGAGATCGTGTGCGCCGGCCCCTCGATCAAGGAGGATTTGGTGTTCTGGACCTCTGCAAATTCAGTAGGGCTCTCCGTCTACGATGGCTCTGGCGTGAGAAGCTAGTCTGTGAAATTAAAGACATCCTAAACCTATGGATGCTAGCCGGTGCAAAAAAAAAAAAACCTACGATTTGTAATTCCTACTCGAGACTAGTGGCCCTGTACAATTCTCTGCTTTTTCTTTTCTAGCCTTTTTCGTGTAACTTCACCTTTCTTAATGAAATGAATTATGACAGTTCTTCTGCCATTTGTTCAAAAAAGAAAAATCACAATGTGTAGTTGCACATACATGGAAGTATGGAACATGCAAACATAGTAACTGTCTGTGTCTGTCTGTCTCTGTCATCAATCCTTCTGGGAGAAGTGTGCTGTGCAGAATTGAAACAGAGAAGAGGCTCAAATGGAAGGTTTATTTTCTTGATGTGGTCTAAAATACTTTCTTTTATGCACACAACTCTTCCTTTTTGGGCCCTATACACACATGCCTTTCTAATTAGACTTGGGCCTAATATAATGCGAAGTCTAAGAACTGATAAAGCCATAACACGGCAAGAGCCCTGATTGACCTGCAATCACATGAACTAACAAGTAACAACTAACTGATCGGTTACGCAATGAATGCGTGTGCCTTCAGGACCGTATATCTTAGTGCACGAAAGTGATCTCAGTCTAGTCTCCGTAAAAAATCTTCACCGGAATGTGACTTTTGACGTGCTAACTTGCTGTTACCTCTCCTGTACTTTCCAGACAACAACATGTAACCAGCAGCGTTCATTTGATCAATCAGTTTCCTTTCCTTTCCTTTGCTTTATGGTAACATTGTTTTCAGAAATCAAAACAGAAAATTCAGGAACTTCTTGGGCAGGTTCTGGTTGTGAGTGTTCTTGGACTGGTGTATGTGTATTGCATGGTTGGTAGCAGGTGGGTACAAAGTTTGGTGGGCTCAAGGGTGAGCTAACCGGACTGGGTTTGAATCCCGGCCCCCTCCGGTACCGGTAACCGGCCGGTTACCGGTCAAATTCGGTGAAATTCGTTTAAATTCAATTGAAATTCATTCGAAAATTGAAAAAACCGCCGGGATTCCTCCTCCTGGCCACCCTCCGGTACCGGTAACCTGCCCGGTTACCGGCGGTTTTTTGATCCCTGGGTGGACTAGATGACTAGATGTCAAAACTGAAAGAGGGTAAGAACCAAGAAAAAGTGATGTGTTAGTTGAGAGGAGCAGTTCAGTCATTGTTCTGTGCTGCGGTTAACTGTTACAATGTTTCTGCTCATTGTTACTGTGCAGTGTAAATGAAGGAGAGTAAGATTTATTTACCCCTCTGGTATCTGAGGGTGGACTCCTCAGCCTGCTTCATGATGTCTTCAGGGTTGTAGCTGATGAAGAAGGCCATGTTGAGGCTAGGGCTTGAGCACTCCTTCACTGCAGCCAGGAATCTCTTTGCTACCTGCAACAATGTGTTCTTGCTCATTTACCATAATTTACAGTTTTTTAAGGAATAATTTACAGTTTTTTAAGGAATAATTTGCAGTTTTACATCATGTTGTAATTGTCAGTAACATAATGCCTTTGTGACCTGCTTAAACTTACTTGGCCCTGACAATTCACTTGTCAAGGACAGCCCCAGTACAGTATATTATGAGAAATTACCATGTAAACCATATAGCTACTGTCAAGAACAATATGACCTAAAACAAACCTGAACAGGTGTAGTCTCTCCTGAACTGTATGCCTTGGAGAAGTCCCTTATCGTCCAGCGTCTGAGGCTCGACGACGCATCGGTGGTGAGCGTCGATTCGAGGCGAGCAGGGAGGCAGCTGACGGCCTCCTGAACGCGCTCTGCGGGCGACAAGTCGGGCTTCGTCAGGCTGACATTCTGCTCTGGAATGTCTGCAAAAGCAACAGTTTGGTGTTTGAATCGGATCCACTGAAAAAAAAACATTCTCTGCGCCAAACAAGAATTTGGCATAGTCAGAAGTTCAGAATTGCAGAGAACCTTCCCAGCTGTGGGTTGCAGTGAACAGTGGGGACTCCGGGATTTCAGCCTCTGAGACAAGCTGCAAACGGTGGCTTCACAAGTCAGAAACTGTGACAATTCAGAGAAATTATTCCTGAGACTGCTCCAAGAAAGTGAAAGAAAATAACACTGCAGTGCAATTTGCAGTTGCAATAATTGTGTTCACAACATTTTGGTGAAACTTTAGCCATCACCGATCTTTACAGTTTACATGCAAGCATGGTAACTGCAAATTAGGCTGAACTGTAGTATCATCTCCCATTATCAGAAAGGAGAATACTTTTTGAAAGGAAGGAAGAAGAAAATTTTCAGGAGAGCTAGAATTCTGCTGTACCTTATTGATGAGATTATCCTTCTTCAAGATGTAAAGCACAATCTGACCGACGATCGGCATCTCAAGAATCCACACGAAGATCTTCACCAGAAGCCCGGCAACCCGAGGGGCTGAAGAAGAAAACTTTTTAGATTCAACTTGAAGAACAGAACTCAGAATTCAACTCCAAGAACAGAATTCAGAATTGCAAATGAGCAGAAAGTGAAACCTTTGACATTAGGACTGATGTAGAATTCGTCGCTGTCGGGACCGAGATTGACCTCGGCGGCCGGCTTGTACACCTTCGGGGACGAGCTGAAGATACCCATGGATGAGCAGCAAATATGCAATAAACACTGAAGTCTGAACAAGAACTCCTGCGTGTCTGATTAGGCCAAGAAGTGGTGTTTATATATAACGATTAGAGCCAAGAAGAACGACCAGAACAAAGGACAAAATGTAGTTTGAGAGAGAGAGAGAGAGAGAGAGAGAGAGAACGAGGTAACGTGTGGAGACATGTGGTATGGTTCTAATAGTTGAACAATTGATATCAGTGTCGAGGAATTTAGGGGAGTAAACACTCGATTTAGAAAATTGTCGGATTTGTTGTCAGGCAATGGCAGTCTGACCAGCCAAGGCCGGACGGTCTGACCGGCCTTGGGTGGTGGTCACACCAGTGGTTGAACCATTTGATGTGCACCAAATGTTTATGTGGGAGTGTTTGGGGTGAGTTTACACAAGGTGTCATTGAAAATAGAGTTTTGACATGAAACTAGATCTGATCCACGAAAAGTGTTTTTCGGTCGACCGCCAGTGTAGTTTGATCGGCCTTAGTTGGCGGTCGGCCAATCAAAAAATCGTGATCGACCACCCGAGCAAGTTTATGCACGGTGAGGTGTGGTGAATTTGGGAATTGGTCAAAGTCATGTGATTCAATGCATAGGTATTGCATGATGCATGTTCTGTCTAACGTAGGTCAAGTTGCGAAGAACTTATGTCTATAATCGATTTCTTGGTCAATTGTTGTGTGGACGCTTAGAGTCAACTACGGTCAACGACGAAGATGATCGGGACTAGACTAAGAGAGCTGAGGTCCAAAATGATCAAGGATAACAGGTGAAGTGGTTGGACTCAAACATGATGCAAGATGGGTAAGAATGACTGCATAGAAAGTTTGGTGCAATGGAGTGTATCAAGTGGCTTAGGGCCGATGCAAGTACCAAGTTGGTTCGGTGGGAGCCGGATGGGAGAGACTTGCCGGCATGATGAAAGCCATGGATGAACCTATGCGTGGCGAATCACGTGATTGCTTCACAATGATTTGACTCGGTCATGGAGAATGATCGAAAAGGGTATTTTGGTATCTTGGCCAAAATACTAGGTTGGTGACATTGGAGAAACCGTGGCGCATGACAGTGCAAAGGAAAAGCGGTTTAGGTCATGAGAAGGATAATATCGCGAAGAGATGGATTTGAGAGACTCGGATCGTCATCCACTTTGAGAAGTATGCGTGAGTGTAGACCCGTTTATATGTGGGGTTAACGAGTGTCCGTTTGGGCTATCTCTCTAGACCTAGCCTCTATTATAAAAGGGGATGTGCAGGATTAGCGCAATCATCCATCAAGCTTTGGAAACCCTAGTTTGAGAATTGAGGAAAGCAGGGAGAATAGAGGAGGCTATGGTTTGATAGAGGTGTCTTAAGAGATTGAGTGCTCATGAGTGAGTTTTTGTCCTCCATGGTAGAGTGGATATAAACCTACAATTTCTCAGATCAATCCAATCAAGTTTGTGACAAGATGAGTTTTCCTTTGTTCTTGCTCTCTCTTTGGTGATTTTGGGGTTCTTGTGTTCTAGGGATATTATCTTGGTCTTTTGCTGTGATTTAGCTTGCTATGACTTATGGGATTTGATCTAAGGTCATCTTGACTATATTTTATCCATGATCATGCCTTTAAATCAAGTTTAGGTTCTCTTGGTTTTGAGTCTTTTTGTCCTCAATTAAGAAATTCATAGAACCTTAGCTATGATCGTCCCGATCTTTGATTGAAATAGGTTCTCGACTTTCTTGTTGAGCTAAGTCTAAAATATTAGATGTTTTGGATCACTATATCAAAAGTTGGATCGATTTGTGAATCCTTCATCGTGCGGTTTTCAGATAGCAGAGGGGAGCGGTTAGACCGGCCTCCACGACGATCAAACCGGACGTCCTGTGGTAGTCGGACTGGCAGAGGGGCTTTGATATTGGTTTCAGCTTAAGTCTTCCGCTGTGGTCTTGAGACCTTGATGTTCGTAGCTTTGTATAGCTATTAGAGTGAAAAACAAGTTGAATAACAGAGGAGAAAAAGAGTGGGCAAGAGTGTTCTCCTATTCACCCCCTCTAGCCATATTTCTGTCCAACATAATGGCTTGGATTATGTGTTATACAAGTGTAGATGTGTGTGTGTACACGTGTGTGCGTGCGTCAATCACTAAACTTTCTTGTTGCAATTTTGGCGGGGAGGGACGGTTGCTTAGTTTCCAACGGTAACTTCCGGCGTGGAGAAGTTTTGCCTTGTGTATTACATCAATGTCATTAACTTAATCTATCATACTGTTTTCTAAGATTCATTTCATCTACTTCTTTGACGAAGCATTTAATCTATATTTTAAGAACAGCACTTAAATAGGACTACTGTGTTCTTGCGTGCAGGTTTAATTAGGACAAGCTAGGCCATTGAAGATGGGCGACTTCTTGCAAAGCTCCATTAAGATGCATATGCACGAGCATCAGGTCTTGGGTTCCATCCCCATGTTAGACTTAAATCATATTGTACGTTCATTTTGTTAGACTGTGATTTGTTAGACCTAATTAGGGAGTTGTCAAGTGCATTTATTGCCGCGTTGAATGGGTTTGCATGTGGCTAGAAACTGCAGTACACGATCGAGGCGTTGTTAGTGGCACACTAATAGCATGCATGGTACTGGGTCTAATTGCATGTAACGTGTGTGTTTAACAAATGTAACGTGTGCTCAATTAGTAGCGCACTATTGTGTGTAACAGTAAGTCCCTTGATCGGAATAAAAGGAGAGAAAAACAGGAGAAAAGTTATGGCAGTTCAGTAGCGCCAAATATTATTGTCTTCTGTTTGCTGTCTAGAGTGCGTGTGTGTGTTGCTGTCTAGGCGTTTTCGCGTGAGTAGACACTGGCGGGCTAACAATTGGTATCAGAGCTTCGTGCTCTCCTGCCTGTGAAGATGTCGTGTGGCGGTTCACGTTCTCCTACCAGGTCGCCTCCGGTGCAAGGCGACGGTAGCACTACTCGCACGATCAATCTCGGCGGCAATGACGATCGTGAGATTGGATCCGGTAGCAACGGCGGCCAAGAGTGTATGGTGAAGTGGGTGGTAAGGGAGATGACAGGATCGATGGTCTACCCCACCCTGACGCGGACGAACTACATCGACTGGGCCTTCGTAATGAGGGTGAACCTACAGGCACAATGCTTGTGGGAGGCGATCGAACCTGGCAACGCTGATTACCGCGATGACAGACTAGCGCTGTCTGCCGTCCTTCGTGTGGTGTCACTGGACATGCTGTCCACGCTGGCGGTGAAGGACACGGCCAAGCAGGCGTGGGATGCCGTGAAGATAATGCGGATAGACGTCGAACGAGTCCGTGAGGCGAATGCACCGAAGCTTCGCAAGGAGTTCGAGGATATCGAATTCATGGATGGTGAGTCAGTGGACGATTTCTCCATGAGGATCACGGGATTCGTCAACAATCTCTGGATCCTAGGTGATACGTTGGAAGAAGAAAAGGTAGTCAAGAAATTCCTTCGTGTTGTGCCACCCAGGTATACACAGGTGGCAATCTCGATCGAGACACTGCTTAACTTGAGCACGTTGTCGATCGAAGAGCTCACCGGTCGGCTTCGATCAGTGGAGTAGCGCTATGCGCACAACAACTCAGGCGGCTCTAGTGGGCGTCTGCTCCTCACTGAAGAGGAGTGGCTCGCATGTGCCAAGAAGAGGAAGCATGGTGACAGCTCCTCTGGCAGTGATAACCGTTATCGCGGCAAGCCACGTTGGCTTGGGCGCGGTAAAGGCGGTCATGACAGCAAGGACGGTGGCTCGTCCAGTGTGCGCCGTGACATGTCGCAGGTTCAGTGCTACAACTGCGACAAGTACGGACATTACTCTAGGGACTGCCGCCAGCCTAAGCGCGTCGAGCAAGTTAATCTGACGCAGGTTGACGACGACGACGACGAATGTGAGGACCCCCGGGTTATTTCCGTAAGACCGAGGCCTTTCCGGTCTTATGGGAATAATTCTGGGCATCAAGTAAATGGATTCTAAGTTAACTCTATCTAAGTGAGAGGTCTTTACTGAAACTAGAGCCTCGGTGATCATGCGTACAACTCCCATGCAAGCACTGCATGATTATCAGTTCTCTGAACAATCAAAGACCACACTGAGTGAGTTAAAATGGAATCCATGAACAGCGAGCATGAGATCATGTTGGCTCCCAAGATCAGCGACTAACATGCTCAAACTCACATACAACATTGATCACATCCATACAACATTCATGCATTAATGGTTCAAAAGACATACATCATAGTAGTTCAAGTCTACAACTATTACAAGTGGCCGATCGGCCAAATTCAAATAAGATCATAAAGTAGTAGTGGAAACAAAGTAAATAAACCAAAAGTCCAGCATGGTATGCCCAACACCCATCAGCAACCGATTGGGAGTTAAATAATGGCACTACTCGTCAGTGTCGCCTAGATTGACACTAACGAGCTCATCGGGCTCGTAGTCTTCCTCACCTGAATTTGCAGCAACCGGATTAAGTACAAATGTACTCGCAAGTTATACACAAATAAAAAATAGTTATGCTAGAGGTTGTTCCAAAGGATGGCACATAGGGGTTTAGTTTTGCGAAAAGACGCAACAATTTTCAACCTACACATACTAGTTTTTCATTTGCCATTTTGAAATCAGATTTGAAGTAAAAGTAAAGCATGTGATAATGTAATACATTGGATAAAAAATAACTCAAACAAACAACAAAGTGGCAGTCCACTTTGATACAACAAAATACATGAACATCCCATTCATATCGAATACCGAGTTTACCCACAATTTAAATTCAAAGTATAATAATAGTAACTACCGAACTCAAGCGATCGTCCATAACCGCGGACACGGCTATTCGAATAGATTTATCTCTGCAGAGGTGTACTACTTTACCCACACGACTCGATTAGCCCGTAAGCCACCGGAATTAATACACTTCCTATGGTGTGTCGGCCGGGGAGAATCGAGATACAGATATTTTTAGCAAGAAAATTCTATTGACATAAGCCCCCCTTGCAAGATGGTCCCTTACCTAGTACAAGCGATGGATAGCACTTGCTAGGCGGCTCGCAAGTTATATTGGAAATACCGATGCAATGTAAATAACCGAAATTGGTGCTCCCATGCACACTATAGAAAATTACATCGGCTCCTAAGGACAAATGATCGAACACAAGTGCCCTTACACCACCTTAGGGCTTAACACAATAAAACCTTCCCCCTACTTAACCGTACAGCACCCATATACCGTGTGTGATAGCACGAGTTTTACTTGAATTGTCGGTACCAAAGTTCGGTCCTTAATGGTTTGGACAAGTAGCAACCACTTGTCCAGACCCCAAAACTCATTTAAAATGATAAAATTTAACTCATAAAATAGATACGAAGCTCTGGAATAAAAATCATATAAGAAAGTGTGTGTTTCCCATAATTGTCGGGCTATTCCCGACAATCAACTACCGTTTCTAGACTTGCATGGCTAAGAAAACCCGTACATTATATTTCACACAACCTAACTTAAGCATGTAGTACTGGAATAATTTAAGGATAACCTCATGATTTAGGATATAGCTAACTACACATCACAAAAAATAGCGATATAGCAAAATAAGCATGCAAGCAATTATCATTACACTATCTTATCAAAAGCTGGGATCAAATATGATGCAAAAGAAAGTTCAAATGATGCTTGCCTTGCTGGTAGTTCAGTTGTTCACCCTCGGTGGCGTATGAGTCAATATCAATGGCCTCGGGATCTAAAGAATTAACGATACCGATAAACACCGAGAAATACTTCAAAAATTAAAGTGCTAAAAAATGCATGATTTTTTATACAGTGGCTAGTGAATGATTTTAGATTAATTTAGGTGAAATAATTATTCCATTTGGAGTTATTATGTGAAAGTTATAGTAATTTGAATTTCAGATTCCAATATGTCTTAGTTCATGTAATTTAATTATTTGGTCAAAATTTGTAGAACAGTGGGGGATACAAGGATTATATAGATAAATAGAGAATATTATTACAAGTCCAAAACATTTGGGTTCATCTCATTTGGAGTTTTTATGAATTAGTTATGCATATTTAAAGTTACCAGCCTTTTCTATTGTAAAAATAATAGAGTTATGGATCAATTTCCAATATAATACTCTCTGCTACCGAGACATGTTTGAAACCAATTTTAATATAAATTTTATTAAAAATGAAAATTATCAACACTGGTTTCATCCATTTTGGAGTTGAGAAGAATTAGTTATGTATTTTTGAAGTTATTCAAATTTTCAGTGTGTAAATAAACCAATTCGGGATTTCTATTAACGTTTAATACTTTTTCTACCAAGCGCTAACCTAGTCGTAGACGCTTACTGGCAGGCCCAATGAATAGTGTCATTTTCTATTTGAATTTCTGATTTAACCTGAACTGACATGCGGGTCCCATCCGTCATAGACACGGTGCACATGCACAACACATGGACTGGCCACGTGCACTAGTCCACCGGTGCACAACTTGTGAGCTAAACCACTTAAAGTCCCCGGGTCCACCTATCATCGACTCAGGGACAACCATTTACGTGGCTAAACAATGATTTCTGACACAGATCACATCATTAATTGTTAATCATTGTATTTAATCCCTAATGACGCCGCTACAGGGCAGTCGGAGCTCCCGACAACAGAGCTCAGCTGAGCTCGGGTTTGCCCCGAGCCTCGCTGGAGTTCCCGGCCACAGCAGCGTCGGCCGAGGGCATGAATGAACTCCTCAAAGCTTCGCGCACCTCATGGTGGCGGTGGCGGTGGCTGGGATGGCCTAGATCGACGGCTAGCCAGCGACAAGCGCAGCTACCCTCAAGGTAGTCAGAGTCAAGATCCTAAGTTGGATCGATTTGCCTTCAGTAGGATCGAAATCGTAGTATCGAATCGTAGAATCGACGATTCTATACACATATTTAACATCTATACTATAAGTTTGTATGATTCTTATATGGTTTACCACTTGCACGTTCCTTAAAAGCAGCTAGACATACTCCAGGAATAAAAATAGCTTATCGTTATTAAGCTCAAGATTGCTCATGCATAATATATATATTTGTACTAGCATTACCACACTGATGCAATATTTTGCATGCTCCTTGTTTATTTATAGTTTCATTCTCAGAAATTTATATCAACAAATTTTGCTCTAAAATAAAATATTAGCAAAGCCTGACCTCTAAAAAAATTGCAATTTTTTTGCCCTAAGTCTCTATGAGTAGGATCGACAGGCTGTCGTGGGTTCGTAGAATCGTAAGACTCTAAGAGTAGGATCGCGATTCTAACTATCTTGGCTACCCTACGGTTCTAATGCATGTGCCATCCCAATGATGCATTGGATGAGACAATGTATGCATAAGCTATCTAGAGGTTCACTGAACCTTACCAGTGCTGCTAGGAGGCTAGAAGTGCTTGGTGGTGAGTTGGCCACGGCAATGGTGACGGCGGTGGCAAGCTCCACGAGGAGAGAGCTCCCTGGGCAACAAAACCGAGAAATGGAGGTAGTGAAAACTTCAGTGGGTGGTATAGATGGTGTGAATGAAGGCAATCGAGGAATAGCTCACCAAGACGGCAACTGGATGATGAACAGTAGCGTTGGCTAGCAAGAGGGGTAAAGTCCAAATTCCCAAGCTCCTGTGAACAATCCAACCAAAGTGTTGAGGGGAAACGATTCTATTACCTAAAGGCGCAATGTGACGAGCAAGGGCTAGGACAAAACTCACCAGAGTTGAAGTTTGCACAAAGATGGCCTTGAGGGCACGCTCTGAGTCCGCCGAGAGCATGATTGTGGTCTCGGAACTACAACCTGTAAGATCGAGGTGGCCGACTAGAGGGGGGGTGAATAGGCGTTTTAAAAACTTCTTTGGCTAAAACCGATTTCTAATGCGGAAGCTAAATAAATACGGTTTTGCACAATTAAGGCCTAAAACAACTAGGTTCAACTAAGTGCACCAACAAAACAAGTCTATAGACAAAAGGCAATTAAGCAAGGACTTGTAAGCTATTTCAATTCTAGCAATGATGAATAGCACAAAGAACTATTGCAATCATACACAAAGGATAAGCAATTTAATACAAGGTATATATATTTCACAATGTAAAGCAAGCATTCATACACAATGAAAGTAAGTGCAATAGTGAGACACAAGAAATCAAACCACAATTGACACGGCGATGTTTTACCGTGGTGATCGAAGACTTGCTTGGTCTCCCTAATCCACGTTGAGAAACCCAAACCAATTGGGCGGCTCCACAATTAAGCCTTCCTCCGAGGTATCAACACCTCGCTCCACTAGGGTTGCTCTTACTCCACTCAGGAGATGGCGAGCACCAAGCCACTCACAAACACCGGGCCTTCTCACAAGCTTCACTTGAGAAGATCACCGGACCACGACGCCTCCACGCCGTCTAGGTGTCGGCAAACACCAAGAGTAACAAGTCTCCAACGCTCACTTGAACCAATCAAGTGTCTAAGCTCATATGGATACTAAATCCACTACCTAAGGCAACACATGCACTTAGGGTTTGCTCTCAATCACTCACTAAGTGCAACACATGCACAAAGGAAGAGAGGGCTTGCTCTAGCTCAAAGGAATGTCTAAGGAACTTGCAACACATGCAAAGTCCTCCACAATATCACCAGCAACCTTCCATACACGGCCAAGGTGGGTATATATAGCCCACACAAACAAACTAGCCGTTGGAAGCAAAGTCCCAGAAAATAACGGGACAATCGGTACTACCGCCGTTGTAATTCCGGTACTACCGCACTTAGGGTAACGGCTATAAAACTAGCCGTTGCAAAGGGATTCGGTACTACCGCCAACATATACGCGGTAGTTCCGTTTAATCGGTAATACCGCACAAAACACTGCGGTACTACCGCTTAGCCAAAGAGAGCAAAACATGCTCAAAAACGGCTAAGGACCAGATTGCATCGGTTCTGGAAATTCCATACCGTCAACACAAGCACGGTAGTTCCGCGAGCCGGTAGTACCGCGTACAAAGCGCCGGTACTACCGCGCTACTCCAGAGCGAGCCAAAAACAAAAATGCAACGCTACTGGAAAAACCATACCGCATGGAGAACGCCGGACCTACCGACGTGCGGTAGTTCCGCGCACACAGCTCCGGTACTACCGCTCCATTTGCGCACAGACCAACACATGATCTTGACACGTGGACGGCTGAGATCAACGGCAGTTTGGACGGTCCGGACGATCACGCAAATCTGAACCGTTAGATCAAGATCTAACGCCTCGCGCTGTGTGGTCCGAACGCCGTCCCGTAATACCGCCACCAAGGCCGGTACTACCGCTATGAACGGTAGTTCCTCAATATCCACGTCGGTACTACCGTATAAAGCCAGAGCAACATATGCTTGATTCACACGGTAGTTCCGCCGTACACAAAACGGTAATACCGCATAGCGGTAGTTCCATGAAACACATTCGGTACTACCGATTTCCAGCAGAAAGCAAAGATTGCATTCGTTTCAACTCAATTTTGCAAAACATATTTGCCAAATTGATACGTGATGCAAACACAAGTCAAGGGCATGATTCTCAACTAGTTGCAAAACACATTTGCCAACTTTTAGAATCAATACCACAAGGAATAAGGTAAATGGACTTAGACAATTTGCAAAACACATTCGCAAACTAAGTCATATGCTACAAGGGATGAACATGAGCCACAATTATTTGTAAAACATATTCACAAATATTGGCAACATGTTAAACAAGGATAAGGTACATGGACTACAATTATTTGCAAAACACATTTGCAAACTAGTCACATGCTACAACAAAAAAGCACTTAGCTTAAACTATTTGCAGAACACATCCGCAAATAGCAACATCCCTTAAAGAGCATAGAGCAACCAAGATGAGCTATCAACACATGACTAACTCAAGCTACTAGTCAAGGACCCCTCTTAATAGTACGGTAACCTATACTAGCAATCCGGTCTCCCAACCAAACACCGAGACCGGTAAAAGCCTAGGAACACATCCTTAGCCCTAGCTAGCCATACCTTTGCCTTTAGCAACTTCTTGAAGCTTGATGATGTACATCCTTGCTTCAACTCCGGGTTCTTGACTTGATGCTCATCAACGTATGACGACATCCTTTGCTTGCCCTTCATCAACACATGATGAAGCTTCTTTTGACTTGATCAACACATGATCATATCTTCTTCATGAATATCATCGACACAAGATGATTTCCTTCATCTTGAACTTGATGCACATCAACACATGATGCATCCTTTACACCAAGCTCTTGACTTGATGACCATCAACATATGATGTCATCCCAAACTGTCAACCACATGGAACATAACCTATTTCACACAACTCATAGAAAATGTTAGTTCCAACAATATGATTATCATTAATTACCACACCATACCATTAGCTCATAATGGTTTGGGACAAGATATCATAATCTTTCCTCTTTGGCAATTGATGATAATTACTTCAATAACAAATAATTGAATATAAATTGGTATGAGTATATAAGCACTACACAAGTTGTATATACTCATATGAATATATATAACTACACAAGTTATATATACTCAAAGGATATATGAGCACACATGTCTCATATATACACATGAATATATTAGCTGCACGAGTTATATATATTCAAAGATATGTGAGTACACAAGAACTACACAAGTTATGCTATACTCACATACAAGTATATTTAGACTACACAAGTGTTATATACTCACAAGAATATGTTAACTACACAAGTTAAATGTATTCGAGGATATGTGAATTATAATGTCGAAATGCATACCTTTTTGATTTTCACCTTTATATCCAAATGAGACTAAACATGATATAATAAATAGAAGAGTTAGTCTCACAATTAGGTTTATCATTAATCACCAAAACATCATTAACACATAATGGCGGGTCTAGATTCTTCAATCTCCCCTTTTGGTGATTGATGACAAACCCATAAAAATATCAACATTTGGATATAAATCAATCATGTGATAAGAATGGCGTATTTAAATGACATGATGTGAAAATTTAAACCTTTGTTCTCCCATTGTTTTTCCCTTTTGGTATTTGGTAAATTCATCCAAATGTACAAATGTATTCATCCAAATGTAGCTCATACACATTCTCCCCCTTTTGGCATTAATCACCGAAAAGAGATCTCAAAAATAATTGATCCAAGAGGAGCCTCTGCAAAAACTTATGAGCTAGACAGAAGATTTCATGGTAAGTTGAGCAGTGAAATATTTCTCCAAACAATCTCTATAGAGGTAAAAACTCCCCCTAAATATATGCATAGTGGGATGTGAATTAAAGATGATGCATATGTAGAGATTTTAAGAAAATTGACGGAGTTTCCTCTATAAAATGGATTCAAATAGACATGACAAGGGATAATCAGGAAGCATAATCATGCATTCATTAATAATTTTAATCACAATCACATTTCAGACACAGATATTCGATAAAGCATAAGCATCATTAACCATCGAGTTCAACAGAGATAATAGAACCATAAAGTTTAAACTATTACACCCAGAAGAGTTTAATCATAAGTTAACATAATAATCTATACGAAGTATAATATAGCAAAAGATCTTTCTTTCTCTATCATTCCTAATTCTTCTTGGACTTCTTCTTTTCTTCTTTCTTTATCAAATAGAACCAAAAGGATGCAACAGTGCATTCATGGATAGATCTGAACAAGGATCATAGCCAGACTGATCTTCGGGAGAGGGAGGAGCTGGAACTTGAGTGGCTCTGTGAGGTCTTGAACAGAACCGGGAGCTTGGTCTTGAGGGGTGCATCTTGAGAAGGAGGAACAACAGAGCCCGAGTAGATGGAGCTTGAGGAACTGGTGAGGAAGAGGGAGGCCTTGGCGGTGAATTGAGTCGGCAGCGAGCATAGTGCCAAGGACCTAAGGAGTTCACACAATCAGTCAAGGCATTAAATCTGCTGTTTGTCTCTTCTGGAATGCTATTTGGCTGTCTTCATTTCAGTGAAAATCTCTCATCTCTTGCAAATTATTGAGGATCAATTGCTGGTTTTGGAGAATTTGAGCAAGAGAAACTTGGTGACCTTCTTCTTGGACTGCTGCCCCTTGAGCATCCTCTTCTTGCTGTTCTTGAGGTGCTTGCTGTTCATGTTGTGCTTGCTGTCCCAAAGACTGAACAGGAGGATTTTCTCTTGGTTTATATGCCTTGTGGACTGTCCCTAATCCTCCTCTGTAGCCAGTTTGCCTCACTATCAAAGCCATAATATAAGGAGCATGGTAAATTCTCTTGACTCTATCATTTTTGGAGGAGGCAATCCCTCTGATAATAACATCAATCACATCAAACTTTTTGCCTTCCAAGATCAGCTCTATTATGTTCCAAGCATGCCCTCTTATAGCATCGAAATTTCCACTCTTAGGCAAAATAGCATGATTAATAATTCTATTAATCAAACTAGGGAAAGGTTTCAGTCCATGAATCTTTCCTGGAGTATACTTGATAGTGGGATCATAAAACTCAGACCAAGATGTAGCAGGAAGTGCCTGGCTATCATAAACCTTCTCATAAGTGCTTGATTCTGTATGAAGTGCAAGCTCAAAATCATGTTTAGTGCAGACAAAACTCTTGTCCTGTCATCCAAGATAATTCATCGAAATCGGAGAGATATAAAGCGTAGCATAAAATTGTCGATGATCTCCTCATTGTAATCACTCCTCAGGGCTACTAGGTGATAGAGACTCGCTCTTTGAAACAGTCGATATGCACCATCATATTTATCCAAGGTATTCAAATGAGCCCATTTGATCCATTTATGATCAGCAAATTTCTTATCTGGGCCATAACATTGCTCATAAACTTGCTCTTGAAATTTTGTGTGGAATCTGAGATCAGTAGAAGACCTGGGAAGTTTGAATTGATTCTTGTGGCGCATTATCGCGTAGTCATCAGCTGAAATGGTCCTCAAATCAATTTCTTGTTCCTCATCAACATCCATTTCTTCATCACTTGTGGCTGCTGCCTCACTTCCTGATTGAGCTGAGTTTATTTCATCTTCTGAGTCATCAGCAGGCCCTTTACCTCTGTCATTATCTCCTTTTTGTCGAACTTCTGAGAATTGTTGAATTTCAGTGGATTGACGCGAAGAGGATTGGCCTCGAGGAGCACCAACTGGTTTGCGGGATGTACCCCTTGATCTCGGCATCTTCAAATAGATAGAACAGATTACAAAGGAGTTTGAAAGATCAAACAAATAGGATTAAATTTGAATGAGACAGTGTTTTTGTTCTGTCAGGATAATCGGTAGTACCGCTGTTCTTGAGCCGGTACAACCGCATTGCGGTAGTACCGCGATCAACACAGCGGTAGTACCGCATTTCCAGAATGAGTTCGAGGGGCAGGAATTTCTATGAAATTTGTGATGTTTCTTTTGGATTGATTCCAAGAAATGGATGTGTGAACATCATGAGTCATCAACATTGTCTATTTGCCCACTAGAACTACAAGAACACATCCACATTCAAACTAAACCCTAAAAAGACCTAGGGTTTCCAAGATTTCGGTAAAACACGGATTTGAAAGGAGTTTTACCTTATGGAATGAGGAGTGAAACCCTAGAGATGCAGAAATCGGCAAAGATTGAAGAAATCCGAAGATCCTTGAAGATTTAGAAGTGGATTTGAGTGGTATTTTTGGGAGAGAGAGAGCGTGAGAGAGGCGGCTGAAGAATGGTGAGGCGGTAGTTCCTCTCGGGTTAGAGAGGGTAAAGGATAAGGTAAAAACCGCACCCAAAGATTAATGCCTTTTTACCAACTCGATGCGGTAGTACAAGCCTTATACCGCCGTAGTCTGCAAGCTTGATAATACTATAAGGTAAACGCTTGTCGTCTGGATTCACAGGACTTCAGATATGAGCAGAGATTGAAAATTTGCAAATGATCCCAAGTTTTTGCACTCAATAAAATAACATTTAGGATCATTATGCAATAGATAGCAGATATAAACTTTAAGACCATAATTTTATAAATTAGATTTTTGATTTTGCAAATCAAATTTTTATTTTCAAAAACACTTCTTTGAAAGAGCCAAATTTGCACAACTAAACAATTTTCAGAATTTAATGCATCCAATTGCATGTGTGAGTTATAAATACCATTATGGACCTATTCATGTGAATAATTTTGGCTCATATGGCAGAACTCACTTAAGTGCTAGAAAGTGACCAATACGGTCAAACTAGAATTTTGGACGAGTTTCGAAATCAAATAACTTTTGAAGAGTTGGTCTTTTGGAAATCTTTTGAATACCAAAAATGTTTAGAATAGCCAACTCTAGGATTTTCCTTTTGGGACAAAAGTAAAATTCCTTTTAGAATAGATTTTGCATAAAGATCTAGTTTTGGTTAAAAACAAGATCCTATGATCTAGGATTTTGGTTAGAAATTCATTTTACTTAAAATAGGTTTTTCTTGAACCAAAACCTTTGCAAAACATTTGAATACCATTTGTATACATTTTGCAACTAGTTTTTCAAAGGATATACTAATAATTATAAAATTTTGACTTTTGGCTAAATGGCTCAATTTTGAAAAACATAACTAGCACTTAATTTATTTGGGCACATTTAGGGATGTGATATACATGATCATGATTTAGCACTCCCCCTTAATGTGCCACTTCCAACTTGCTCAAGATTTCAATAAACAAGCTTTAGCACAAGAGCAAGAACAACCCTTTTAAGATTTTACAAGAAAGCAACCTACACAAGGTATGAGGGCTAGATACTTCAATATAAATACTTGTTACCGAGATAGCATTGGTTAATGATATGAGTTGATCTTCCTCATGCTTGGCTTCAAATTTGCATAAGATGGAATCCACCTCTTTATGAGTGAGCCAAACCTCCAATACTTCTCCAAGTACATATTTAACATTTAAGCACCTTTTGGTACCCACACTCGGTTGGGTCCTTGAATGTTAGTCACAATAGATTTGGGCACCCAAATGGCCCTAACATTGGTTTTATGTAAACTAACATTCCTAGCAAACACATTGCCATTTCTATCCCTCCTAAGCAAATAATCATTATTATAAATAAATGGCTTAGGAGTGATACCTTTAGGACATTCCTTACTAAAATGTCCTTTTTCCCGGCAATTGTAGCAAGTAGGGCTTTTGCTTCCCCTTGATGTCTTCTTATCTTGCTCAATTCCGGCTTGCCTCTTCTTTGAATGTCTTGACTTGACATCCTTTTGATTTGGGCACACCGAGGCAATATGACCAATCTTTTTGCATCCAAAGCACTTGATATTGTTGACTTGTTTTCTATCTTGCTTTGGAATGCTCTTCACCTTCTTCTTGGCGGTGAGACCAAGTCCTCCCTTGTCATTTTCCTTATTAGGACACACGGAGGAAATGTGACCCTTCTCATGACAATTAAGGCACTTAATATTCTTCGTGTGTCTTGCATTGTGCCTCATCTTGCTATTTTCCTTCTTCTTCTTGGGAGTAAATCCAATGCCACTCTTATCTTGTAAGCTTATTTGCTTGCTTAATATTTCATCGAGAGTAGCCTTCCTTTATAGCTTCTATCCAAGTCATTTTTAAACTTGAGACTTGGGCCTTGAGCTTTTATTTTCCTCTACAAGGTTAGTCTCAACAAGTATAGAGGAAATATGTGCATCTAATTTTGAGCAACTAGGCCCATCAATTAAATCATCACAAGAAGTGGATACATTAATTTTAGATGAATTGCAAGATATAGGAGCAATACAAGGCAAATCATCTAATAGATCACATGTAATTCCTATATCCACTTTAGAGCAAGTATAATTTTTAAGAAGGAGGGTTTCATGTTCATTTTTTAAAACTTCATAATTTTCTTGAAGCAAGTTAAATTCTTTCTTCAAAGCTTTGAATTTTGAAACCTCCTTTCCCATAAAAACATTTTGCTCTTCTAGTATATCAATCAACTCATCATATGAAGGCTCATCATTATCATCATCATCATTATTTACCTTCTTTTTACCTTTTGCCATAAAGCAATGAGGCGATATTGATGGAGTTGAGGATTCATCATTGTCGGAGCTAGAGGTTGAGCATTCTTCTCCCGACGTCCATTCTTCTATGCAATCATCACTAGTGGAAGTGGACCTTTCATAATATTCTTGAAGATGGGTCCACATCTCATGAACATTCTTGAGATCACATATGGCATCAAACACATCTACACTCAAAGCACTAAATAAGGCGTTAATTGCTTGAGCGTTGAGATGTAAGCATTTCTCTTCCTCTTTTGTTGGAGCAAATTGATCCAATGGAGGAGAAAAGCCAACATCTACAATTCGCCATATATTTAGGCCCATGGCCTTAAAATAACATGACATGCGGATTTTCCAATGAGCATAATTTGTGCCATCAAATTTAGGTGCTTCACCAAGGTGCACTAAATCTCTAGTCGCCATCCTTTACTCTCTAGACGGTTAAGTCTAATAAATGAGAGACCAAGCTCTGATACTACTTGTAAGATCGAGGTGGCCGACTAGAGGGGGGGTGAATAGGTGTTTTAAAAACTTCTTTGGCTAAAACCGATTTCTAATGCGGAAGCTAAATAAATACGGTTTTGCACAATTAAGGCCTAAAACAACTAGGTTCAACTAAGTGCACCAACAAAACAAGTCTATAGACAAAAGGCAATTAAGCAAGGACTTGTAAGCTATTTCAATTCTAGCAATGATGAATAGCACAAAGAACTATTGCAATCATACACAAAGGATAAGCAATTTAATACAAGGTATATAAATTTCACAATGTAAAGCAAGCATTCATACACAATGAAAGTAAGTGCAATAGTGAGACACAAGAAATCAAACCACAATTGACACGGCGATGTTTTACTGTGGTGATCGAAGACTTGCGGTCTCCCTAATCCACGTTGAGGGAAACCCAAACCAATTGGGCGGCTCCACAATTAAGCCTTCCTCCGAGGTATCAACACCTCGCTCCACTAGGGTTGCTCTTACTCCACTCCAGGAGATGGCGAGCACCAAGCCACTCACAAACACCGGCCTTCTCACAAGCTTCACTTGAGAAGATCACCGGACCACGACGCCCCACGCCGTCTAGGTGTCGGCAAACACCAAGAGTAACAAGTCTCCAACGCCACTTGAACCAATCAAGTGTCTAAGCTCATATGGATACTAAATCCACTACCTAAGGCAACACATGCACTTAGGGTTTGCTCTCAATCACTCACTAAGTGCAACACATGCACAAAGGAAGAGAGGGCTTGCTCTAGCTCAAAGGAATGTCTAAGGAACTTGCAACACATGCAAAGTCCTCCACAATATCACCAGCAACCTTCCATACACGGCCAAGGTGGGTATATATAGCCCACACAAACAAACTAGCCGTTGGAAGCAAAGTCCCAGAAAATAACGGGACAATCGGTACTACCGCCGTTGTAATTCGGTAAGATTATCAAGATTTAGGTAACGGCTATAAAACTAGCCGTTGCAAAGGGATTCGGTACTACCGCCAACATATACGCGGTAGTTCCGTTTAATCGGTAATACCGCACAAAACACTGCGGTACTACCGCTTAGCCAAAGAGAGCAAAACATGCTCAAAAACGGCTAAGGACCAGATTGCATCGGTTCTGGAAATTCCATACCGTCAACACAAGCACGGTAGTTCCGCGAGCCGGTAGTACCGCGTACAAAGCGCCGGTACTACCGCGCTACTCCAGAGCGAGCCAAAAACAAAAATGCAACGCTACTGGAAAAACCATACCGCATGGAGAACGCCGGACCTACCGACGTGCGGTAGTTCCGCGCCACAGCTCCCAGATTACCGCTCCATTTGCGCACAGACCAACACATGATCTTGACACGTGGACGGCTGAGATCAACGGCAGTTTGGACGGTCCGGACGATCACGCAAATCTGAACCGTTAGATCAAGATCTAACGCCTCACGCGCGGTGGTCCGAACGTCCACCGGTAATACCGCCACCAAGGCCGGTACTACCGCTATGAACGGTAGTTCCTCAATATCCACGTCGGTACTACCGTATAAAGCCAGAGCAACATATGCTTGATTCACACGGTAGTTCCGCCGTACACACAAACGGTAATACCGATAGCGGTAGTTCCGCATAAACACATTCCAGATTACCGATTTCCAACAGAAAGCAAAGATTGCATTCGTTTCAACTCAATTTTGCAAAACATATTTGCCAAATTGATACGTGATGCAAACACAAGTCAAGGGCATGATTCTCAACTAGTTGCAAAACACATTTGCCAACTTTTAGAATCAATACCACAAGGAATAAGGTAAATGGACTTAGACAATTTGCAAAACACATTCGCAAACTAAGTCATATGCTACAAGGACTGAACATGAGCCACAATTATTTGTAAAACACATTCACAAATATTGGCAACATGTTAAACAAGGATAAGGTACATGGACTACAATTATTTGCAAAACACATTTGCAAACTAGTCACATGCTACAACAAAAAAGCACTTAGCTTAAACTATTTGCAGAACACATCCGCAAATAGCAACATCCCTTAAAGAGCATAGAGCAACCAAGATGAGCTATCAACACATGACTAACTCAAGCTACTAGTCAAGGACCCCTCTTAATAGTACGGCAACCTATACTAGCAATCCGGTCTCCCAACCAAACACCGAGACCGGTAAAAGCCTAGGAACACATCCTTAGCCCTAGCTAGCCATACCTTTGCCTTTAGCAACTTCTTGAAGCTTGATGATGTACATCCTTGCTTCAACTCCGGGTTCTTGACTTGATGCTCATCAACGTATGACGACATCCTTTGCTTGCCCTTCATCAACACATGATGAAGCTTCTTTTGACTTGATCAACACATGATCATATCTTCTTCATGAATATCATCGACACAAGATGATTTCCTTCATCTTGAACTTGATGCACATCAACACATGATGCATCCTTTACACCAAGCTCTTGACTTGATGACCATCAACATATGATGTCATCCCAAACTGTCAACCACATGGAACATAACCTATTTCACACAACTCATAGAAAATGTTAGTTCCAACAATATGATTATCATTAATTACCACACCATACCATTAGCTCATAATGGTTTGGGACAAGATATCATAATCTTTCCTCTTTGGCAATTGATGATAATTACTTCAATAGCAAATAATTGAATATAAATTGGTATGAGTATATAAGCACTACACAAGTTGTATATACTCATATGAATATATATAACTACACAAGTTATATATACTCAAAGGATATATGAGCACACATGTCTCATATATACACATGAATATATTAACTGCACGAGTTATATATATTCAAAGATATGTGAGTACACAAGAACTACACAAGTTATGCTATACTCACATACAAGTATATTTAGACTACACAAGTGTTATATACTCACAAGAATATGTTAACTACACAAGTTAAATGTATTCGAGGATATGTGAATTATAATGTCGAAATGCATACCTTTTTGATTTTCACCTTTATATCCAAATGAGACTAAACATGATATAATAAATAGAAGAGTTAGTCTCACAATTAGGTTTATCATTAATCACCAAAACATCATTAACACATAATGGCGGGTCTAGATTCTTCAATCTCCCCCTTTTTGGTGATTGATGACAAACCCCATAAAAATATCAACATTTGGATATAAATCAATCATGTGATAAGAATGAGCGTATTTAAATGACATGATGTGAAAATTTAAACCTTTGTTCTCCCATTGTTTTTCCCTTTTGGTATTTGGTAAATTCATCCAAATGTACAAATGTATTCATCCAAATGTAGCTCATACACATTCTCCCCCTTTTGGCATTAATCACCGAAAAGAGATCTCAAAAATAATTGATCCAAGAGGAGCCTCTGCAAAAACTTATGAGCTAGACAGAAGATTTCATGGTAAGTTGAGCAGTGAAATATTTCTCCAAACAATCTCTATAGAGGTAAAAACTCCCCCTAAATATATGCATAGTGGGATGTGAATTAAAGATGATGCATATGTAGAGATTTTAAGAAAATTGACGGAGTTTCCTCTATAAAATGGATTCAAATAGACATGACAAGGGATAATCAGAAGCATAATCATGCATTCATTAATAATTTTAATCACAATCACATTTCGCATACGATATTCGATAAAGCATAAGCATCATTAACCATCGAGTTCAACAGAGATAATAGAACCATAAAGTTTAAACTATTACACCCAGAAGAGTTTAATCATAAGTTAACATAATAATCTATACGAAGTATAATATAGCAAAAGATCTTTCTTTCTCTATCATTCCTAATTCTTCTTGGACTTCTTCTTTTCTTCTTTCTTTATCAAATAGAACCAAAAGGATGCAACAGTGCATTCATGGATAGATCTGAACAAGGATCATAGCCAGACTGATCTTCGGGAGAGGGAGGAGCTGGAACTTGAGTGGCTACAGCAGGGTCTTGAACAGAACCAGGAGCTTGGTCTTGAGGGGCTGCATCTTGAGAAGGAGGAACAACAGGAGCCCGAGTAGATGGAGCTTGAGGAACTGCAGCTGAGGAAGAGGGAGGCCTTGGCGGTGAATTGAGTCGACGACGAGCATAGTGCCAAGGACCTAAGGAGTTCACACAATCAGTCAAGGCATTAAATCTGCTGTTTGTCTCTTCCTGGAATGCTAGCTGGGCTGTCTTCATTTCCAGCTGAAAATCTCTCATCTCTTGCAAATTATTGAGGATCAATTGCTGGTTTTGGAGAATTTGAGCAAGAGAAACTTGGTGACCTTCTTCTTGGACTGCTGCCCCTTGAGCATCCTCTTCTTGCTGTTCTTGAGGTGCTTGCTGTTCATGTTGTGCTTGCTGTCCCAAAGACTGAACAGGAGGATTTTCTCTTGGTTTATATGCCTTGTGGACTGTCCCTAATCCTCCTCTCAGAGCCGCTTTGCCTCACTATCAAAGCCATAATATAAGGAGCATGGTAAATTCTCTTGACTCTATCATTTTTGGAGGAGGCAATCCCTCTGATAATAACATCAATCACATCAAACTTTTTGCCTTCCAAGATCAGCTCTATTATGTTCCAAGCATGCCCTCTTATAGCATCGAAATTTCCACTCTTAGGCAAAATAGCATGATTAATAATTCTATTAATCAAACTAGGGAAAGGTTTCAGTCCATGAATCTTTCCCGAGTATACTTGATAGTGGGATCATAAAACTCGCACCAAGATGTAGCAGAAGTGCCCGGCTATCATAAACCTTCTCATAAGTGCTTGATTACGTATGAAGTGCAAGCTCAAAATCATGTTTAGTGCAGACAAAACTCTTGTCCTGTCATCCAAGATAATTCATCGAAATCGAGAGATATAAATCAGTAGCATAAAATTGTCCGATGATCTCCTCATTGTAATCACTCCTCGGGGCTACTAGGTGATAGAGACTCGCTCTTTGAAACAAATGATATGCACCATCATATTTATCCAAGGTATTCAAATGAGCCCATTTGATCCATTTATGATCGACAAATTTCTTATCCGGGCCATAACATTGCTCATAAACTTGCTCTTGAAATTTTGTGTGGAATCTGAGATCAAGAGAAGACACAGGAAGTTTGAATTGATTCTTGTGGCGATTATCGCGTAGTCATCGGTGAAATGGTCCTCAAATCAATTTCTTGTTCCTCATCAACATCCATTTCTTCATCACTTGTGGTCCGCCTCACTTCGATTGAGTGAGTTTATTTCATCTTTCGAGTCATCAAGAGCCCTTTACCTCTGTCATTATCTCCTTTTTGTCGAACTTCCGAGAATTGTTGAATTTCGATGGATTGACGCTGAAGAGGATTGGCCTCGAGGAGCACCAACCGGTTTATGGATGTACCCTTGATCTCGGCATCTTCAAATAGATAGAACAGATTACAAAGGAGTTTGAAAGATCAAACAAATAGGATTAAATTTGAATGAGACAAGTGTTTTTGTTCTGTCAGATAATCGGAGTACCATTGTTCTTGAGCCTAAGATAACCGCATTCTTGTGTAGTACTGCTGATCAACACAATGATAGTACCGCATTTCCGAATGAGTTCGAGGGGTGAATTTCTATGAAATTTGTGATGTTTCTTTTGGATTGATTCCAAGAAATGGATGTGTGAACATCATGAGTCATCAACATTGTCTATTTGCCCACTAGAACTACAAGAACACATCCACATTCAAACTAAACCCTAAAAAGACCTAGGGTTTCCAAGATTTCGGTAAAACCTGGATTTGAAAGGAGTTTTACCTTATGGAATGAGGGAGTGAAACCCTAGAGATGCAGGAAATCGGCAAAGATTGAAGAAATCCCGAAGATCCTTGAAGATTTAGAAGTGGATTTGAGTGGTATTTTTCGGGGAGAGAGAGAGAGCGTGAGAGGCGGCGGCGAAGAACTGGTGAGGCGGTAGTTCCTCTCGGGTTAGAGAGGGTAAAGGATAAGGTAAAACCGCACCCAAAGTTAATGCCTTTTACTAATCGATGCGGTAGTATCAAGATTTATACCGCCGTAGTACTGCCAAGCTGTAATCTATAAGGTAAACGCTCGGTCGTCGATTCACCCAGGACTTCGAGATATGAGCAGAGATTGAAAATTTGCAAATGATCCCAAGTTTTTGCACTCAATAAAATAACATTTAGGATCATTATGCAATAGATAGCAGATATAAACTTTAAGACCATAATTTTTATAAATTAGATTTTTGATTTTGCAAATCAAATTTTTATTTTTCAAAAACACTTCTTTGAAAGAGCCAAATTTGCACAACTAAACAATTTTCAGAATTTAATGCATCCAATTGCATGTGTGAGTTATAAATACCATTATGGACCTATTCATGTGAATAATTTTGGCTCATATGGCGTAACTCACTTAAGTGCTAGAAAGTGACCAATACGGTCAAATTAGAATTTTGGACGAGTTTCAAATCAAATAACTTTTGAAGAGTTGGTCTTTTGGAAATCTTTTGAATACCAAAAATGTTTAGAATAGCCAACTCTAGGATTTTCCTTTGGGACAAAAGTAAAATTCCTTTTAGAATAGATTTTGCATAAAGATCTAGTTTTGGTTAAAAACAAGATCCTATGATCTAGGATTTTGGTTAGAAATTCATTTTACTTAAAATAGGTTTTTCTTGAACCAAAACCTTTGCAAAACATTTGAATACCATTTGTATACATTTTGCAACTAGTTTTTCAAAGGATATACTAATAATTATAAAATTTTGACTTTTGGCTAAATGGCTCAATTTTGAAAAACATAACTAGCACTTAATTTATTTGGGCACATTTAGGGATGTGATATACATGATCATGATTTAGCACTCCCCCTTAATGTGCCACTTCCAACTTGCTCAAGATTTCAATAAACAAGCTTTAGCACAAGAGCAAGAACAACCCTTTTAAGATTTTACAAGAAAGCAACCTACACAAGGTATGAGGGCTAGATACTTCAATATAAATACTTGTTACCGAGATAGCATTGGTTAATGATATGAGTTGATCTTCCTCATGCTTGGCTCCAAATTTGCATAAGATGGAATCCACCTCTTTATGAGTGAGCCAAACCTCCAATACTTCTCCAAGTACATATTTAACATTTAAGCACCTTTTGGTACCCACACTCGGTTGGGTCCTTGAATGTTAGTCACAATAGATTTGGGCACCCAAATGGCCCTAACATTGGTTTTATGTAAACTAACATTCCTAGCAAACACATTGCCATTTCTATCCCTCCTAAGCAAATAATCATTATTATAAATAAATGGCTTAGGAGTGATACCTTTAGGACATTCCTTACTAAAATGTCCTTTTTCCCGGCAATTGTAGCAAGTAGGGCTTTTGCTTCCCCTTGATGTCTTCTTATCTTGCTCAATTCCGGCTTGCCTCTTCTTTGAATGTCTTGACTTGACATCCTTTTGATTTGGGCACACCGAGGCAATATGACCAATCTTTTGCATCCAAAGCACTTGATATTGTTGACTTGTTTTCTATCTTGCTTTGGAATGCTCTTCACCTTCTTCTTGGCGGTGAGACCAAGTCCTCCTTGTCATTTTCCTTATTAGGACACACGGAGGAAATGTGACCCTTCTCATGACAATTAAGGCACTTAATATTCTTCGTGTGTCTTGCATTGTGCCTCATCTTGCTATTTTCCTTCTTCTTCTTGGGAGTAAATCCAATGCCACTCTTATCTTGTAAGCTTATTTGCTTGCTTAATATTTCATCGAGAGTAGCCTTCCTTTATAGCTTCTATCCAAGTCATTTTTAAACTTGAGACTTGGGCCTTGAGCTTTTATTTTCCTCTACAAGGTTAGTCTCAACAAGTATAGAGGAAATATGTGCATCTAATTTTGAGCAACTAGGCCCATCAATTAAATCATCACAAGAAGTGGATACATTAATTTTAGATGAATTGCAAGATATAGGAGCAATACAAGGCAAATCATCTAATAGATCACATGTAATTCCTATATCCACTTTAGAGCAAGTATAATTTTTAAGAAGGAGGGTTTCATGTTCATTTTTTAAAACTTCATAATTTTCTTGAAGCAAGTTAAATTCTTTCTTCAAAGCTTTGAATTTTGAAACCTCCTTTCCCATAAAAACATTTTGCTCTTCTAGTATATCAATCAACTCATCATATGAAGGCTCATCATTATCATCATCATCATTATTTACCTTCTTTTTACCTTTTGCCATAAAGCAATGAGGCGATATTGATGGAGTTGAGGATTCATCATTGTCGGAGCTAGAGGTTGAGCATTCTTCTCCCGACGTCCATTCTTCTATGCAATCATCACTAGTGGAAGTGGACCTTTCATAATATTCTTGAAGATGGGTCCACATCTCATGAACATTCTTGAGATCACATATGGCATCAAACACATCTACACTCAAAGCACTAAATAAGGCGTTAATTGCTTGAGCGTTGAGATGTAAGCATTTCTCTTCCTCTTTGTTGGAGCAAATTGATCCAATGGAGGAGAAAAGCCAACATCTACAATTCGCCATATATTTAGGCCCATGGCCTTAAAATAACATGACATGCGGATTTTCCAATGAGCATAATTTGTGCCATCAAATTTAGGTGCTTCACCAAGGTGCACTAAATCTCTAGTCGCCATCCTTTACTCTCTAGACGGTTAAGTCTAATAAATGAGAGACCAAGCTCTGATACTACTTGTAAGATCGAGGTGGCCGACTAGAGGGGGGGTGAATAGGTGTTTTAAAAACTTCTTTGGCTAAAACCGATTTCTAATGCGGAAGCTAAATAAATACGGTTTTGCACAATTAAGGCCTAAAACAACTAGGTTCAACTAAGTGCACCAACAAAACAAGTCTATAGACAAAAGGCAATTAAGCAAGGACTTGTAAGCTATTTCAATTCTAGCAATGATGAATAGCACAAAGAACTATTGCAATCATACACAAAGGATAAGCAATTTAATACAAGGTATATAAATTTCACAATGTAAAGCAAGCATTCATACACAATGAAAGTAAGTGCAATAGTGAGACACAAGAAATCAAACCACAATTGACACGGCGATGTTTTACTGTGGTGATCAAAGACTTGCTTGGTCTCCCTAATCCACGTTGAGGAAACCCAAACCAATTGGGCCGGCTCCACGAATTAAGCCTTCCTCCGAGGTATCAACACCTCGCTCCACTAGGGTTGCTCTTACTCCACTCCGAGATGGCGAGCACCAAGCCACTCACAAACACCGGCCTTCTCACAAGCTTCACTTGAGAAGATCACCGACCACGACGCCCACGCCGCCTAGGTGTCGGCAAACACCAAGAGTAACAAGTCTCCAACGCTCACTTGAACCAATCAAGTGTCTAAGCTCATATGGATACTAAATCCACTACCTAAGGCAACACATGCACTTAGGGTTTGCTCTCAATCACTCACTAAGTGCAACACATGCACAAAGGAAGAGAGGGCTTGCTCTAGCTCAAAGGAATGTCTAAGGAACTTGCAACACATGCAAAGTCCTCCACAATATCACCAAAGAACCTTCCATACACGGCCAAGGTGGGTATATATAGCCCACACAAACAAACTAGCCGTTGGAAGCAAAGTCCCGTAAAATAACGGGACAATCCAGATTACCGCCGTTGTAATTCTAAGATTATCAAGATTTAGGTAACGGCTATAAAACTAGCGTTGCAAAGGATTCGTACTACCGCCAACATATACGTGAAGTTCCGTTTAATCGGTAATATCAAGACAAAACATCTGCGGTACTACCGCTTAGCCAAAGAGAGCAAAACATGCTCAAAAACGGCTAAGGACAGATTGCATCGGTTTCGGAAATTCCATACCGTCAACACAAGCACGGTAGTTCCATGAGCGGTAGTACAGCAGCACAAAGCGCCGTACTACCGCGCTACTCCAGAGCGAGCCAAAACAAAAATGCAACGCTATCGAAAAACCATACCGCATGGAGAACGCCGACCTACCGACGTGCGGTAGTTCCGCGACACAGCTCAGATTACCGCCCATTTGCGCAGCACCAACACATGATCTTGACACGTGGACGGCTGAGATCAACGGTAGTTTGGACGGTCCGGACGATCACGCAAAATCTGAACCGTTAGATCAAGATCTAACGCCACGCTGTGGTCCGAACGCCCACCGTATTACCGCCACCAAGGCGCAGATTACCGCTATGAACGGTAGTTCCTCAATATCCACGCCGGTACTACCGTATAAAGCCGAGCAACATATGCTTGATTCACACGGTAGTTCCGCCAGACACAAAACGGTAATACCAAGATAGCGGTAGTTCCACAAACACATTCCGTATTTACCGATTTCAACAGAAAGCAAAGATTGCATTCGTTTCAACTCAATTTTGCAAAACATATTTGCCAAATTGATACGTGATGCAAACACAAGTCAAGGGCATGATTCTCAACTAGTTGCAAAACACATTTGCCAACTTTTAGAATCAATACCACAAGGAATAAGGTAAATGGACTTAGACAATTTGCAAAACACATTCGCAAACTAAGTCATATGCTATAAGGATGAACATGAGCCACAATTATTTGTAAAACACATTCACAAATATTGGCAACATGTTAAACAAGGATAAGGTACATGGACTACAATTATTTGCAAAACACATTTGCAAACTAGTCACATGCTACAACAAAAAAGCACTTAGCTTAAACTATTTGCAGAACACATCCGCAAATAGCAACATCCCTTAAAGAGCATAGAGCAACCAAGATGAGCTATCAACACATGACTAACTCAAGCTACTAGTCAAGGACCCCTCTTAATAGTACGGCAACCTATACTAGCAATCCGGTCTCCCAACCAAACACCGAGACCGGTAAAAGCCTAGGAACACATCCTTAGCCCTAGCTAGCCATACCTTTGCCTTTAGCAACTTCTTGAAGCTTGATGATGTACATCCTTGTTTCAACTCCGGGTTCTTGACTTGATGCTCATCAACGTATGACGACATCCTTTGCTTGCCCTTCATCAACACATGATGAAGCTTCTTTTGACTTGATCAACACATGATCATATCTTCTTCATGAATATCATCGACACAAGATGATTTCCTTCATCTTGAACTTGATGCACATCAACACATGATGCATCCTTTACACCAAGTCTTGACTTGATGACCATCAACATATGATGTCATCCCAAATCATCAACCACATGGAACATAACCTATTTCACACAACTCATAGAAAATGTTAGTTCCAACAATATGATTATCATTAATTACCACACCATACCATTAGCTCATAATGGTTTGGGACAAGATATTGCAATCTTTCCCTCTTTGGCAATTGATGATAATTACTTCAATAGCAAATAATTGAATATAAATTGGTATGAGTATATAAGCACTACACAAGTTGTATATACTCATATGAATATATATAACTACACAAGTTATATATACTCAAAGGATATATGAGCACACATGTCTCATATATACACATGAATATATTAACTGCACGAGTTATATATATTCAAAGATATGTGAGTACACAAGAACTACACAAGTTATGCTATACTCACATACAAGTATATTTAGACTACACAAGTGTTATATACTCACAAGAATATGTTAACTACACAAGTTAAATGTATTCGAGGATATGTGAATTATAATGTCGAAATGCATACCTTTTTGATTTTCACCTTTATATCCAAATGAGACTAAACATGATATAATAAATAGAAGAGTTAGTCTCACAATTAGGTTTATCATTAATCACCAAAACATCATTAACACATAATGGCGGGTCTAGATTCTTCACAACCCAATACAAAGGCTCGGGTTAGCTCAAATGGGCACGGTAATGAACTTAGAGGAGAGGGGAAGCATGGGACCGAGGCTTACCCAAGTATGGAGCATGCACAAGCGTCCTCCTCCTCTCAGTTGCGAGGAGAAGTGAGGCAAAAGGGGAAGCAGTAGTGGGGTTTAAGCCCAGGAATTGACGGGGATGAGAGCGGCGTTAGGAGGAGGAGCTCTAGGACTGGCAGACTTGGGTGAGGCGGTCATGGCGATGACGGCATGTGGCAGGGCTCGGCGGGCGCAGCTAGGTGGTCTGGTCAAGTCAGTTGCCTCGGGTCGGACTCGAGTCCAATGAACAGTGCTAGGTTTTTGACTGATTTAATTCAAACTGATTCGACTTTGACTTGAGTGGTAAAAATAGAAATAAAATTCCTAAAAATATGAAATAAATTAGAGGTGTTCCTGGGATGACCTAGTTCCCATATAAAATTTGAAACCCCTCTGTTCATGTTGGACTGAAAAGGCGACTAGAGGGGGGGTGTGAATAGGAGCACGCTCACTTTTTCACTTTGATCAGATTCAACACAAATTTCACTCCAATAGCTATAGAAACTGTGAAGATCAATATACCAGTACAGCGGAAGACTAGTATTGAATCCAATCCAAAATCCCCAAAACAAAAGACCAAATAGGAACTCAAAACCTAAGGGCGGTCGACCAGGTCTTGTCTTGTCTCGATCAAGCAGTAAAATAGCGGTTCGACCAGCACTCGGTCTCGACCGGTGTTGAAGGGGCGGTCTGACCGCACCTAACGCAGAACAGTGGAAACAGCCCAAAAACCAAAACTCAAATAGGTCTAACTTTTGTTCTATGTGGCCAAACTCCACGAAACTTGAGACACACCTTCTAAAAGATATTAGGAACCTATTCCAATCAAGGATCGCACAGATCCATGCAAAAGTTCCTATCTTTTTCAGTTTGAATGAAGGTGGCTCCAAAACGAGTCAAAAACGAAATATGATCTAGAGACTTGCTCATGGGTGATTGATGATCAAGATGATCCTAGATGGGTTCCCACATGTCACAGCAAGTTAGATCAAGGCAAGAAACTAACTAAAAACTCGCGGATCAAAGAAAGACTCAAAATCACCAAATAGAGAGAAAGAAAGCAAATAGACTTATCTTTAAGAGAACTTTCTTTTGATTGATTTGATATGGTATTGGTTTACAGCCACTCCATCAATGGAGGACAAAGACTCAATACATGAGCACGAAATTAAATCCAACTCTCTAGAACCCTAACCTCCAACTACATTCTCCCTAAGCACAAAAGCAAAACTAGGGTTTTCAATAATGAAAGGGTTGAAGGGGGTGCAGCCACCTCCCTCCTCTATTTATAGTGGAGGCTTAGAGCTTTTAGAAGATTGAACCCTAATGGGCTCCTGTTAAGGCCCACACACAAACGGGTCACACATGCACGCATTTTAAAGCGCTGTCTTCATCTCCTCTCGACCTAATCCACTTCTCCACGCACCGTCTTGCGCCGCGGGTTAGCAAAAGGTCACCAAGGCGGTATTTGGTAAAATTACCAAAAATACCCCTTGATCTTTTTGCAAAGACCGAGTCCCATCTTCGTGAAGCACTTCCATGCTTCGCCATGTGTAGGTTGATCCAGCGGCTCTCATCATGTCGGCAAGTCTCTCCCATCCGGCTCCCACCGAAACCACCATGGCACTTGCACCGACCCCCGCGCCGCTTGATCCAACCCGTCGCACCAAACTGCCCGTTTGGTCACCTTTGTCCCTCTTGCGCCATGCTTGACTCCATTGACTTCACCCGGCTTCCCCGATCGTTCTGGACCTCAGCTCTCCAAGCTTAGTCCCGATTATCCTCGCCGTTGACCGTCATTGACCTCCAAGCAACCTGCACAACAATAGATAAAGAAATCAATTTCGGGAACAAGTTCTTCACAACTTGACCCACGTTAGTCAAAACATGCATTATGCAACACATATGCCATGAAACCCATGAACTTGACCTAACCCAACACTCATCGCCACTTTTGGCCGATGATCAGCAAGAAATCGGTCAGACCGCCATTCAATGGCCGGTCTGACCGCGCCTTGAACGCCGGTCTGACCGCCAGCCAATCTGACCACGCCTTGAACGCCGGTCTAACCGCACTTGACCTGACATTATTCCACACTTTGACGAAAACGTGTGTTTCGACAAACCGATAACGCCATTGTCAATTGTAACATCATCCTAAGATCATGAGCATATCTCCATGATATCCACAATCTCCCCCTTGATGAACACATTGGCAATTTCCCACAAATGCAAATTTTGAGGTTTGAAAAGTAAAACTTGATGTTTTTGCACAAAGGCACAACTTGGTCCAAATACAAGAGAAAGCAAAGGGAATGACCAAGTTGACTTCAGAATAGCAAAGGCAAGTGAGATAAGGCAAAAGAAAGCGAGAAAGCTTCATTTTCCAGAAAGAGTCAAAATCTCACTTAAGGTCCATATGAATGAACAATTGTTCAATATGACCTTTGATCATTGTGAGGATCAATAATTTCAATTCAAGGTCAAGAAGTAGCAATAAGGCCATAAGAATGCAAATAATAACCCCCCCCCACTATGATCCTCAAATTTTAGAAAATCTGAAAATTTTCTATTTTTCTCCAAGAGGCTCCCTTTTTAACATTTTTATATCTTCTCCCCTTCATACAACTTTGATATATATTCTCCCCCTTTGACAATAGAGTCATCAAGGAATCACGCCTTCCTCTCGTCCAGATATGACAAATGTAGAATGAGGAAAAAGCATAAGAAGGAGCATGCAAGAAATGTAATGGAGTGGCTTCATTTTTTGTATTTTTCAATTTTTGAGTACAAGAAGCTTTGGAGATTACCCAAAAGAACAAGCTAGCATTTCTAATATTGCACAAGACCTATCAAGCCTGAAAGCGCTAGCAAGATCATGTTAAGACATATATATCAAAGCTAAGCTCGAAGGCTTAAAGTAAAGCAATGAATTGTAACAATTTAAGCAAAGCTTCAAATTTAGCAAGTTCATCAATAGGGATCCTAAAATGATACTGGCCATGTCAAAATGTCAATATGAGATCAAAAAGCTAACAAAGACCACATTAAGAGGCAAACGGGTCCTGAATTGAATCATTTTGCTTAAATTTTCTCAAACGCCCATTTTTCAACAATTTTTCATTTGCAATGAATATTGAAGTTGACTAATAGTCTAACTTAGTGAAGAAGATCCTGGACTAGGAGCCATCCACAAACTCTTCCTAAGCTTCGACCAAAAGTTGATTAAATGTATATCTTAGTGAAGAAGATCTTGGACTAGGAGCCATCCACAAACTCTTCCTAAACTTCTACTAGGACGACAAATCTTGAGATTGATGCCAGTTTTGACAAGCAGTCCCTATGAGATCGTCTGGATCATCAAACTATCTCCAAGTTCATGTCTATGACATGCAGTCTCGTGAGAGTAGTTTGGCACATTTTAACCACATGACAATCTTTAAATTTGATTTTTCAATTTTTCACAAGAGCAGTTTTAGATTCTCAGAAGAACAAGAAGCTCAAGTAATGATCAATTTTAGATTCAAGAGCTAACAAAGCAATTTTGACAGGGCCAATGTCACAAAAGGAGCACTAATTGCGCAACTAGCTAAAACATCCACAGATTATAGTTTTTAGTTCAAGTTGTTTTAGAGTTCTAGCTCATTCAGCAAAAACTTAGCTACACATGTGAAAGCATGATAATTCTAGCAAGTTAAAGAACTAGACATGGCATTGAGCAAGAATTGAAATACTAAAGCTCCAAAGGGTAATAAGCAAAGCTTCATCAATTTTTAAAAGACAAGCAGTAAAGCTTATATTACAATGTATCTTTTTGTGTTTTTCATATGAATGCAATATGATACAATGAGATGCGAGAAAAGCTAAAAAAGCCTAAAAAGATCAAAAAGATCAACAAGTTCAAAAAGAAGATCAAGAAAAGATCAGATGAACAAGGGAAGATCAGAAAAAGATCCAACTCCCCCTCAAACCAACCCATAAGGATAAATTACCCCTAACTCGCTCCTCAAGGTGGCAAACCTTGTTAGGTCTAAAGGCTTGGTGAGGATATCAGCTAACTGAGCCTCGGACTCCACAAAATGCAGCACAATATCACCCTTCTCTACATGGTCTCTAAGGAAGTGATAGCGAATATCTATGTACTTGGTCCTAGAGTGTTGCACTAGATTTTTAGCAATGTTAATGGCAGAAGTGTTATCACAGAAAAGAGGAACACTAGCAAAATTTAACCCAAAGTCCTTAAGAGTAGACACCATCCACAAAATCTAACTACAGCAACTAGCAGCAGCTACATATTCAGCTTCAGCAGTGGATTGTGCAACAGAGGACTACTTCCTAGATGACCAAGAGACAAGAGAAGTGCCTAAGAAATGACAAGTGCCAGAGGTACTCTTCCTATCTTGTCGACAGCCCGCAAAATCAGAATAAGAAAACCCCCGAATGCACAACGAAGAGGAGCAGGAATACCAAATGCCATAGTGGAGGGTAGAGTGTAAATATCTGAAGATGCACTTAACGGCTTGGCGATGTGAAGTCCTCGGAGACGCCTGAAACCTCGCACAGAGGCAGACCGCGAAGTGGATGTCCGGTCTTGAGGTCAAGTACAGAAGAGAGCCGATCATGCTGCGGTACTCACGTTGATCCACATCTTCTCCTTCTTTATCTGGATCCAAAGCAGTCGAAGTCGCCATGGGAGTGGCGATCGACTTGCAGTCACCCATCTCGAAGCGCTTGAGCAGATACTTGGTGTACTTCGTCTGATGGATGAAGATCCCTTCCTTGCATTGCTTGATTTGAAGCCATAGAAAGTAGTTGAGCTCGCCCATCATACTCATCTCAAATTCCCCGGACATGGTCTCAGAAAATCTGGAAACAAGAGCATGAGAGGAACCACCAAAGATAATATCATCAACGTAAATCTGAACAAGCAGGAAGTCATTGCCATGTCTAAGAATGAGAAGAGTCTTATCAACTTTTTTCATTTCAAAATCATTCTTAAGCAAGAAGATCTTAAATCTATCATACCAGGGTCTAGGGGCTTGCTTAAGACCATACAAGGCTTAAAAAGGCACTCTTAGCATCCATTTGATGCAACCTGAATCCCTTAGATGCAGCAAATGCAAGCAGAATACGAATGGCTTCTAGTCTAGCAACAGGAGCAAAGGTCTCATCAAAGTCTAACCTCTCAACTTGGCTAAAGCCCTGAGCTACCAACCTAGCCTTGTTTCTAACCACAGAACCATCCTCATTTTACTTATTTTTGAAAACCCAATGGGTTCCTATTACATTATGACCACTAGGAGGTTCTACAAGGTTCCAGACTTTATTTCTTTCAAAATTCTCTAACTCCTCATGCATGGCATTGACCCAGCTAGAATCAGATAAAGCATGTGATATATCGCGAGGTTCAAAAGAAGCTACAAATACAGAATGAGAGAAGAGACTCGGATCATGATACCTGGAGTGAGTGACTCGCTCATGAAGATAACCAATCATCTGATCCGGAGGGTGTTGCTTCTGAATGTGCAGTGGAGCGTCTGGGGGAGATAACATCTCCTCAACCTCTATAGGTACTGCTGATGAAGAAGATGCAGCAGGAGCCTCAATTGGAGGTGAAGCAGTCGTCGCAGGTTCTGGAGCTTGGACAGGAGCATCAGCAACAGGTGGAGGAGTAGTATCGAAATCATCCTCTTCTTCTTCAACAAAAATAGTCTCTGTCACCTGTAGGTCACCTGAAACATCGGATCTAGCTCCAGGGCTAGTCTCATCAAAAGTGACATTGCATGTCTCCTGGACAATGTTAGTTTCAATATTAAAAACCCGAAAACCCCTCGAAAAAGCAGGATAACCCAGAAATAAACCATCACAAGTCATTGATTCAAATTTATCTAGGTTTCCTGTCTTGATAATAAAACACTTTGATCCAAAGACTCGAAAGTGAGAGACAGAGAGTTTTCTACCAAAACGAAGCTCATAAGAAGTCTTGCCCAAAGACGATCTCAAGAAGACACGATTTGAAATATAGCAAGCTGTAGCAATAGCTTCGGCCCAAAACCTCCTCGGTGTGCTATACTCATCTAGCATCGTCCTAGCCGTCTCGACTAAGGTTATGTTCTTCCTTTCCACAACGCCATTTTGTGGAGGGATATTTGGAGAAGAGAACTGATGCTCAATACCGCGCTCAGCACAAAGAGAGACAAAAGAAGCATCCTTGAACTCCATACCATTGTCATTGCGGATCGCTCTCAAGGCACTAGGAAGTTCAGAAGCCAAACGAAGAACAAGATCATGATAATGATCAAAAGCCTCATCCTTCGAAGCAAGAAAGAACACCCAAGAGTATCTCGAAAAATCATCGACTATGACAAGAATGTACCATTTGCCACCGACTGACCGAACCCTAGCAGGACCAACAGTATCCATATGAAGCAACTGTCCTGATCCGTCAGTCATGACCATAGTCAATGAAGGGTGTGAGGCGGCAACTTGCTTGCCATGCCTACAGGGCGCACATACAGCATCCTTGACAGGTTTGAGTTTAGGCAAACCTCTCATGAGATCAAGGCCGCTAACTTGTGTCAGATGATCAAAACCAATGTGCCCCAAATGTCGGTGCCAAAGCCAGATATCAGAAGAAGATGCAATTAAACACTTAAGAGATCCGGCAAGAGATTCAGAAAAATCAGCTCCAAAGATTCTACCAAATCTAAAAATCCCAAAAACAAGCTCACCGGCAAAATCAAGCACACGACATGCATTTTTCTTAAATTGAGTTTCGTAGCCATCATTAAGAAGCTGCAAAACAAAAGCAAGTTGTACCTTAGCTCGTCCACAAGGGTGACGTCCTTCAAGATGAATCTGTCATTCACCTTGATTGATCTCGTTCCTTCAATTCGCCCTTGTGTATCATCTCTAAAGGTGATGAAGTCATCACCCATCGACCGCGTGAAGGAAGTGAACCATCTTGAGTCTCCGGTCATGTGGCGTGAACAGCTGGAGTCAACGAGCCACATGTTCTTCCTCCTTCCGCGGCGATCATGAAAATCAAGGCACAAAAGATCGATGTGTCTCAATACTAGGGTTAGTTAAAAGCGACTTAGGAACCCAAGATCTTGACACACGCTCATGAAAGTAATATGCAAAGCAGAAGTGCTATCCTTGATTTTATTTGAAGTTCTGTTATGAGCAATGGTTACACAAACATGAGAAGCATCCTGTCTAGGAACATTATGATGATGAGTATGTGAAACAAATCCTAGTCCAGGTTTTTTTCTTTCTAAATGACCATGTCTCATAAGAGCTTTAGGTTAATGAGATGAAATTCTAGCAAGATTTTTCTTAACATTTTTCAATCTACGCTAACAGAACTCAACCAAATGTCCACTCTTCTTGCAATAGGTGCCATGGTATTTGGTACCACTGGGAGAAGCACCTTTTGACTCAAAAGAAGGTTAGACAAAACCTACAGATTTGAAAATTGTTTTTGCAGGTTGAGTTGTGAATTCAACTAAGCCATTTTCCAAGACCTGAATGACATTAGGCTTGGATTTGTCCTGGGCAGAGTTGTATCCTAACCCTTGCTTCTTATAAGGAGATTTAGACGTGTCTAGAATCATGTTTAACTGTTTCTTACCTTTAGAGAATTTTTCTAGTGTGTCCTTAAGGTAAGCATTTTTTTCCCAAAGTTAACATATGAATCACAAGTCTTGACCTTAATGGCTCTAGCATGTTTCTCCTTAAGAAAAACAACTTCAAGCTTATACGCTGCACATGAGGCACAATGTGTAGACTCAATTATGTCCTTAAGCTTGGCATATTTAGCTCTAACTGCTTCTAGAATGTCTTTAACCTCATGTTAACGTTCTAAGCAGAAAAAGCAAAAGCTAGATTTAACATCACCAGAGGCATCCAACTTGCTAGACTCTAAGCATTTTTCACAAGGAACAGATTTAACATCAATTAGCTCAGTCCTACCATTTTCAAGTTGATGCAAAGCAATATCATAAGAAGATTGCAGTTTAGCAAATTCAGAATATAAAGCATGGCAAGAAGAACATTCATCAGATTCAAGAGTCTTAGCATTAGCAAGTTCTAAAGTCAAATTATCAACTTGTGACTCTAAATCCTTGTTTCTAGCCATGATAAACTCTAATGCCTTATCCTGACTCATGAGTTGCTCAAACATGTTGTCGCATCTAGCAGAAAGAACATCATAGGAGAGAGGTACCTCATTGTTGTCATCGACGTCGACGGAGTCGGCTATGAAGCACATGCCGGTGAAGTCCTTGGCCTTCCCTTTCTTGTCTTGAGGGAGCTCCTCCTCCTCGCTCCCGGAGTCCACATCGCTCATGGATTGCTCTCCAAAAGCGGCAAGGACCCGGTGAGCAGCCTTCATGAGCTTGGCAGCATCATACTTGGGCTTGCCCCCTTGAGGCTTCTTCCAGACATGCTTCTCATCCTTGCGGTTGCGCTTACCTTTCAGCTTGGGGCAGTTTGCCCAGATGTGATATAGCTCTCCACACTCATAGCACGTCATAAGGCCACCCCTCTTCCTATTTCTAACATTGTTATATGCCCGTGTGACTTTCTTGGCTAAAAGAGCTAAATCAGCCTTAGAAAGACTCTCAAACTCTTCTCCTTGAATTGCAGATATACACGCAAGAGAAAATCCAGAAGAAGACTCAGAAGAACCATCAGAAGTTCTTTTCAAAGTATCAGCTACATTATCCTTCTTAGGAAGACTGCCTCTCTTGATCTCATGAGTCTTGAGCTTGCTATAAAGCAGCTCCAAAGTGAGAGTAGAGAGATCGACGTTCTCCTCAATGACAGTAGCCTTCATCTCCCACTCCTTGGTGTTGATTGTAGCCAAGAGGTGGGTGGCATTCTCAGATTGAGAGTACTCAATGTCAACAGTTCTCATCTGATTGATCACCTTGTTGAAGCGAGTAAAAACGTCATCGATGCTCTTGCCAAGACGCATCTCGAATTTGTTATACTCTCGCTTGTAGACCGTCTAGCGCACTTGCTTGATCTAGGACGACCCTCATGGTAAGTTTCGAGGGTGTGCCAGATCTCATGTGCGGTCTCAAGGTTGCAAATCCTATCGTACTCCTGTCTACCAAGCCCAGCATATAGGAGGTTCTTAGCCTTATGGTTGTTTGCCAAAAGAGTTCTTTGGCCGTGAAGCAACCTCGAACAAACGAATGAGCTCGAACAACCTCCCATACTGATTTGTCCTTCGCTCACGAAGGAAGACTCGCATGCGATTCTTCCAATAGGCATAGTCGAGCCCATCGAAGATATGCGACATGGTCGAGTACTTATCCATCGCTAAGTTCAGTGACAGGTTAAGATCAAGATTGAACTAACCGGACTCTGATACCACTTGTTGGACCGAAAAGGCGACTAGAGGGGGGAGGGTGAACAGGAGCATGCTCACCTTTTCACTTTGATTAGATTCAACACAAATTTCACTCCAATAGCTATGGAAGCTATGAAGATCAATATACCAGTACAGCGGAATACTATTATTGAATCCAATCCAAAATCCCCAAAACTAAAGACCAAATAGGAACTCAAAACCTAAGGGCGATCAGACCGGCGTCTATTGCATGGTCAGAACGGTGGGCGGTCGATTGGCAAAGAAAATCATGATCGGCCAGAGCTCTCGCCCGTCTTGAAGGGTGGTCTGACCTTTTGACGCAAACAAAGGAAACAACCCAAAAACCAAAACTCAAATCGGTCTAACTTTTGTTCTATGCAGCCAAACTCCACGAAACTTGAGACACACCTTCTAAAATATATTAGGAACCTATTCCAATCAAGGATCGCACAGATCCATGCAAAAGTTCCTATCTTTTTCAGTTTGAACGAAGGTGGCTCCAAAACGAGTCAAAAACAAAATATGATCTAGAGACTTGCTCGTGGGTGATTGATGATCAAGATGATCCTAGATGGGTTCCCACATGTCATAGCAAGTTAGATCAAGGCAAGAAACCAACCAAAAACTCGCGGATCAAAGAAAGACTCAAAATCACCAAATAGAGAGAAAGAAAGCAAATAGACTCATCTTTGAGAGAACTTTATTTGGATTGATTTGATATGGTATTGATTTACAGCCACTCCATCAATGGAGGACAAAGACTCAATACATGAGCACGAAATCAAATCCAACTCTCTAGAACCCTAACCTCCAACTACCTTCTCCCTAAGCACAAAAGCAAAACTAGGGTTTTCAATAATGAAAGGGTTGAAGGGGGTGCAGCCACCTCCCTCCTCTATTTATAGTGGAGGCTTAGAGATTCTAGAAGATTGAACCCTAATGGGCTCCTGTTAAGGCCCACACACAAACGGGTCACACACGCACACATTTTAAAGCGTTGTCTTCATCTCCTCTTGACCTAATCTACTTCTCCACGCACCGTCTTGCGCCGCGGGTTAGCAAAAGGTCACCAAGGCGGTATTTGGTAAAATTACCAAAATACCCCTTCTCAATCTTTTTGTAAAGACCGAGTCTCATCTTCTTGAAGCACTTCCATGCTTCGCCACATGTAGGTTGATCCAGCGGCTCTCATCATGTCAGCAAGTCTCTCCTATTTGGCTCCCACCGAAACCACCATAGCACTTGCACCGACCCCCGCGCCGCTTGATCCAACCCATCGCACCGAACTGCCCGTTTGGTCACCTTTGTCCCTCTTGCGCCATGCTTGACTCCATTGACTTCACCCGGCATCCCCGATCGTTCTAGGCCTCAGCTCTCCAAGCTTAGTCCCGATCATCCTCGCCGTTGACCGTCATTGACCTCCAAGCAACCTGCACAACAATAGACAAAGAAATCGATTCCGGGAACAAGTTTTTCACAACTTGACCCACGTTAGTCAAAACATGCATCATGCAACACATATGCTATGAAACCCTTGAACTTGACCTAACCCAATACTCATCACTACTTTTGGCCGATGATCAGGAAGAAATCGGTCAGAACGCCATTTAATGGCCGGTCTGACCGCGCCTTGAACGCCGGTTTGGCCAATTGGCCGAATCAGCGCTTTGAACGCCGGCCTCGATCAAGACTTGACTCGTGACATTCCACACTTTGACGAAAACGTGTGTTTCGACAAACCGATAACGCCATTGCCAATTGTAACATCATCTTAAGATCATGAGCATATCCCCATGACATCCACAATTCATGTTATATTTTGTTCAGTTTAAATTCAAACTTAAAATGAGTCATTGAACTATGTTTGAATTTTCTTAGGGTTGAAACTAATCCCAAAAATTTGGAAAAAAATATTTTAATTCAAGATAATTATTTTAATATTTGAATAAATTATGTTCAGAGGATAATAATAGGTTTTTGTTACTGATTTCTTTTGGAAGTTCAACTTGAAGTGTATGTTTAATCTCTTTTTGAGATTTTCCAAGTGCAATACTTAAATGAAAATGTTTCAAAACATGATGCATGCTAATGAGATGCAAAGTAATCCTTGTTTATTAGCTTGGGGATGTGACAACGAACCTACGCTTCTCATGGCGCAGGTGTGCGCTCTCACTGAGGCTTCTGTGGGCGCAAGCACTGACATGGTGCTCAGCAAGGTGCACACACAGGTGCATCTAGGGCGCGATAAGGACGCCCATAACGACGCTTGGTACCTGGACACCGGTGCCAGTAATCACATGTCTGGGTGCCAGACAAGCTTTGCGGAGATGGACAAGGGCATCACCGGCTCCGTCAAATTCGGCGACGGCTTGGTGGTGGATATACGCGGGCGCGGCACCATCCTATTCACCTGCCGGAACGGGGAGCACCTTGCACTGATGGGGGTGTACTACATCTCACAACTGCGCAGCAACATAGTGTGCCTCGGGCAACTCGACGGAAATGGCTACCAAACGCTCATCCAGGACAGCATGCTCACTATTCGTGACCGACAGCATCGCATATTTGCTCGGGTAAACCGCACTCGCAACCGGCTCTATGTGCTCATCTCAGCATTGCACAACCGGTCTGTCTATCCGCTGTGGTATAGCGATGGCGCGTGGTGGCGTGCATCGGCGCGGAGAGCGGCGAGGCGTCTTGGCGGTCTTGTGGCGACACGGCGAGTCTGGCGACCAAAGGCGTGCTGCACGCGTGAAGTGGCGCGGCGGCAGCCGACACGTGATAATCTGCGCGAAGACGTCGCGGAGGCGGTCGCAGAGCACGCAACGGCGGTGCGGAGGGTGACGACGGCTCAGTGCACGCGTTCGGCGGCCTTGGCGCGGGCGGCGATGCTTTCGGCGGCCAATAAATTTGGCGGCGGCCGCCGAAGAGTTCCGCGAAGCCCCACGGAGTGGCGGCGTGTGGTGGCGATGGGGCGGCGGCGGTGGCTTCGGCCCTAGGCGGCACACGATAGTAGCTCGGCCCAGGGCTTGCGTGGCGAGGCTCCGGACGCGGCAGCGTGTTGGCATGACCTCGGGCGCACGCAGGCGCAAGGCGCAGCAGCTGCGTGAACACATGGCACGACGTCAGGCCGGCAGCCAGCGGCACGGACGTGGCTCAAAGGACGTGACAAGCGACGCAATGAGCGGCGCGGGAAGCCTCGCGGCGATGCGGTTTGCGTGGGCGGCCGGCAAGGCCGCGCACAGGAGCGCACACATAGCACGTGGCTCAGTGGCCAATGGCACGGAGTGGAGGAAGCACGGTGCCGCCACAGTCGAGGTATGACACTAGGCGGCACACGACAGTTAAGCATATACTCCGCTGCATTGCTGGTACGTGGTGCTATAGCTGTCATTACGCGAAGAAGTTGGAGGAGCCACAGTTTGTCGGCTACAGCGATAGCGACATGGCCGACGACGTCGATGACCGTAAGAGCATGACAAGCGTCCTCTTCTTCCTCGGTCGCAGCCCTATCAGCTGGCAATCTCAGAAGCAGAAGGTTGTGGACCTCGTCAACAACAAGTCTGCCATCGCACTCTGCAAGAATCCGGTCCACCATGATCGCAGTAAGCATATTGACATTTGTTTTCATTTTATCCGTGAATGTGTGGACGATGGGAAGGTGGACGTGGAGTATGTCAGTACCGACGTCCAGCTCGCCGATATCTTGACGAAGGCGCGCGGCGCGCGAAGTTCATTGAGATGTGGGAGAAGCTGGACGTCAAGGAGGTAAAATTAGGGCAACGTGATTAGGGGGTGATTTGTTAGACTTAATCACATTGCACGTTCATTTTGTTAGACTTAATTAGGGAGTTGTCAAGTGCATTTATTGCCGCGTTGAATGGGTTTGCATGTGGCTAGAAACTGCAGTACACGATTGAGGCGCTATTAGTGGCACACTAATAGCATGCATGGTATTGGGTCTAATTGCATGTAACGTGTGTCTTTAACGCATGTAACGTGTGCTCAATTAGTAGCGCACCATTGCGTGTAACAGTAAGTCCCTTGATCAGAATAAAAGGAGAGAAAAACAGGAGAAAAGCTACGGCATTTCAGTAGCACCAAATATTGTTGTCTTTTGTTTGCTGTCTAGAGTGCGTGTGTGTGTTTGTGTCTAGGCGTTTTCGCGTGAGTAGACACCGGCGGGCTAACACCCCAGCCACACAGGGTGAAAACACTCTTTAAAAACAAATATTAAGATGTATAAGTTTCTTCACATACTGGGTGATTTTTTTTCAGATGCAAACCGGGTGATCCTGAACTCGAGCTTAATTTTTGGAACTTTTTTTTTATTTAACCTTTTTTTTAAAATTTTATTTTAAAGTTAACCCTGACGCACTTTATTTCTAATTCTGACCTTTTTGGTCACGCCACCACCCGTGGCGTGACAAAACAATGCTATTACGCCACGGGATAAGTCCCCAAAATAGCACTTTTGGTCACGTCACTGGTCTTGGCGTGACCAAACAACACTGTCATGTCACGAGTGGTGGTGTGACAAGAGCTTGCCCCAGATATAGGCTGGCGTGACAGCGTTGTTTTGTCACGTCACCACCCATGGCGTGACCAAAGGGATCAGAATTGGAAATAAAGTGCGTCGGGGGTTAACTTTAAAATAAAATTAAAAAAAGATTAATTAATAAAAAAAATTCTTATTTTTGCTACTGAACTCGAGCTGTTTTTGCTTGCTTCCTTTCTTTCCTTCAGATCCTGTATGCTAAACGAGCAGCCAGCTCGTTCTTACACAATGGAAGAAGAACAATTTGCTACATTTCTTCACTTTCGATGTATGGTATTCTCCCGTGCTAACCGAAGGCATGGCATCCCTACAATGGAGACTTGATCAAGACGGCGAGTTGACATATCTGCAGGTTCTTGGCCACTGTCAGTCCTTCTTGAGGAGATCATAGAACACTGCAGGCTTTCTGTAGTTCTTGCTGCACGCTTCCTGCACCCAACCGTTAAGCAGTACTGGAAATTACAAACACATCTTCACATTTTAGCAGCTGTTACTTTGGGCAGATTGCTGGTTTTCACTTGCCTGCATTGCGAATGCTATGTGGAGCAATGTCGCTTCGGACCACGGCCTGCCGATGAACTGAAGGCCAATGGGCAGTCCGCCCTTGTCATACCCAACCTGACAGATCGATCACCAGTTTTGCCAGTCATGTTAATTGTTACTTTCGTAAGCATTGTGTAGATATAATTATTTCTGCAGAAAGTAGACCAAGTTCAGATATCTGTTACCATGACGGTTATGGCCGGCAAACCGAGGAAGTTCCCTGCTATTGAGTACCGGACCAACGCAGCTTTGATTGGAACAACATGGCACTGAGTCAGGATACATGGTACTAGCTAGCTAGACATGCCAGTTACTGAAATGTTTTCTGAATTCTGGTTCGTTACCTCCGTTGATGTAGTCGAGTTCGCCGCTCTTTAGTGCGTCATCTTGTAGCGTGTAGGCAGTCACACTGCAGAAGGAATTGGTAATGAAGGATGAGTACTACATTTTATTGACAAAGTGATACATGTGTGGCTAATTTGAGAGTGATGAAATCTGAAAATACCCGGTCATTGGTGAGACGATGACATCTGCTGTCTTGAAGATCTCCTTGTGGAAGTACATCTGACGGTTCCTGAATACACGTTTCCCAGTTTGATATCAGATTATATGAACCATAAATGAAAAGAATAGAGCACTCAATCATACTGTGTTTAAGATATTGTGAAATATCCTAAGAAATAAATTATGTTCTAATGTTGAGAGAGTCTAATTGACAAATGATAGCCCACCGGAGTCGTTGCGAATTGAGGTAAGCTTTGCTGCTGAATGAACCGTAGACACTCAGCGCGACTCTTGCATCCCACCCGATTTCAGATTTCTTCCTGGCACAATTCAAAGGACATGGTCAGTTCAGCCATAAGTTTGCTGCATCAAATGCACACAAAACAGTAATTTAACTGCTTACAGTTTGTCGAGATATTTGGCAAGTGAAGCAGTGCATTCTGAGCCGATCGTCACGTAGTGTGCAAGGCGCATCTCCTCGATCTCAGGAATAGTCACATCCAGAGTCTTGCAGTGAAGAAAGAATCACAAGAAGAATGAGATTTCTTTCTGCCAAATTACATGAGCTGTCATGGAGTTCTCGACAAAACTATTACTACATTTCTTTCTGGCAATCAACTTTAACTACAGAATGTATCTTACCTCCCAGCCATAGTGTGTGTGCAGCATCTGAAGAGCTTTGTCACAGCAGCTTGTGACGTCCTCTGCACTGTCATTAAACCACTGTTTTTGTCGCAAAGTTAGCACAATGTTCATAGTCGCTTAACTTATCATATTGGCTTACAGTCCCACTAACCTTTGCATATTTTGCTAGTTTGATGCTACTAATGGACAGCGTAGACTTCAGCAAAGGCAGATTCAACTCAGGCTGAAAGGCAACTCTGTCAGTAATTCAATCTAACTGAATGATGAATACTCTAAAAGTAAGAAACGTAACAAAGGATTGGCCTTTACCCGCAAGTAAGACGGTTGAGACTGATCAACAATAGCTGAATAACTGAAAGAGCAAAAACACCACAAGATAATTTACTTTTCAGATCATGCTATACATATAGCTGATGGAAATAATATTGATAAGCAACAGTGTCTGAAAGAAAGAGTGGTCACTGACGCGACGACGGCATCTTCCACTGTCCCTGCCAAGATCCCCGGCATCCCGACAGTCCAATTCAATGGAAGGACCCTGGTATATACATTACACGAAGGGTATATACATTACACGAAGTCTGTATTTGGCCTTTAGATCAGTTTTGAGATGCCGCTGATATTGAACCATTTTAATCAAATGGTTTCAAAAGTTGACTTGTACTTAAGAAAGCATTGGTCGCCTTATCATTAGACATCCATGTACGCATTGCGGATTTGCAGTTAGTTTTCACAAACATGGAGGCTGATGTACGTACCCAGCGTTGGACAACCGTCCCGCGGTCGGCTTGAAACCAACCAAACCGCACAGCGCGGCCGGCATCCGGACAGATCCTAGAGCAGAAGACAGAGACACGCCGGCAAATTCAGCATCTTAAAAGCAGTACAGCTAGCAGCGAGGCCCAGTTTGCATACCTCCTCCATCGACGCCGAGCGCGACGGGGCAGAGGCCGGCACAGACCACGGCGGCGGAGCCGCTGGACGAGCCGCCGGAGACCTTGCCGACGTTGTACGGGTTCCTCGTGGACCTGCAGAGGCATCATCATCATAAACGCAGCGGATCAGGTCAGGTACAAACCTTTTTTTCCTTCCTCTTTTGGTCCCACCCTGTACAGTTTTAATGGCCATTTACTTGATAATGTCGCTCTCCGATCTACTGATCCGGTACTGCACTTTGGCGATGAATTGGCCAGTGCTGTATCGGAAAAGCAAATATGACCCAACTTTTTCAGACGCGGTCACCGATGGGATGGGTACAGGTGCTAGAACCGGATTCTCTGCGTTACAAGTCAGTATTTTTTGTAAAAAAAAAGTTACGGGGCTACAGTGCCGTGCATTTCCCTTGCAATCATCAGATCCTGGGGGGTCATGGGTGTTGAGTTGAACACCGAATTGTTTTTTTAAGAAAATCAGTGTAGTGATATAATGTTAGAGCGTAATCGGAGGAAAGACACTCCGTTCGTCGTGTATTGAAAAATAACATCGCGAACAATAAAAATTAGACGAATAACATCGCTCGGTTACTTCCGTTTCCATAATTTCTTAAATATAGAAACTGAGTTAAAAAATTATCAATTTTTTTGTGACGCCTCCCGACATAGTTTAATTGCTTGTGTATTTTTTTTCAAAAACTTTATATGTTCTGATTTTGTCTCTGAAGTTCATTTAATTATACTGTTTGTAGAAATTTTCTAATCTTTATATATACTAATTAGAGGCCCTCCTAGAAGCCCTCACGTTAATTCTAGATGGATAAAAGGCTAGAAATTCCCACATAAATCAAAAATTCTAGAATTTCTCACATTAATCCAAAAAACAGAAGATTTGGATCATCCAAACTTCATAATACTATAAATCAATGGCTTAGATCAAGTCTTATGCAACTATGTACTAGCAAAAACTAATAGTCCTATGCAGCCATGTACTAGCAGAAATTGAAGAATTAGAACCCAATGCGCTATCACATCGGGACTCATGCATGCAAGATGTCTCCCGTGTCCAGTCAAGAGTTTGCAAGGTTGGGGTTCTTACATGCATGGTGTGTCTCCTATGTGGCTGTGTCCGGTTACAGGAAGGGGGCTAGCTTCTGGTATGGAATATTGGCGGTGATTGTTTTTTGCTAGGCATTGTTTCTTCCTCCATGCATATAGATCCACGGTATGTAATTTTTGAGTTCAAAACTTTTGTACTCAAGACAGTAACATAAATACTCCGTCTAAAACATTCTATCGAACAACTTTCTGTCTAAATTGTACAACTTTGAAATCCAAAATTTTCTATTAAAATAACTTTCCAATCTTAACCATTCTACTCAAATAGTAAAAGTTTCGGCTCTTTCCTCTCAAGTAACTTTCTAATATAAAAATTCCTACTAAGTAGTGAATTCTATTAAAAACTTGGAAATTCTATGCAAGTTTAGAACTAAATTTTGAAAACAATCATTAAAAACTTCCTATTAAAAGTTATCAAACTTCCTAATCTCTCTATTAAAACTTAGTCTTTGTTATCACTAGAAGAATCAGATTATTTTTGCTCTGAACAACCCAGTTGCATGTGATGCACTACCTCTATCATTTCTCTTTACACAATGCAAAAGCAGTGAAAAGTGATGGCGTTTAACATTGCCGACTTATTGGGTTTTGCCAAAGCTACATGTCGTCTGAAATCGATCGCAAGCATACATGAATTAGTAATAAATTTAAATTTAAAGGGATAACGAATTTCATAAACATATATATCCATAATAAGTGTACATATAATTAGTAATAAATCGTAAAAGGTAAAACAATTATGAGGAAAGATATGATAGCTAAATATATGTAATTTTGGGTATTAAAATTTTAGAAAGTAGTATAGTATCCAAGAATAAAGTAAAATAAAAACCAAAGTAGTTATGGGACTGAATACGATTAAATAAAACCCGCACATAAAATCAACTAAAATATAAAAAAATCTCTAGCAGATGCGGATGCACCTAAGTTGATGACTAGAATAGAAAATGCGGTCCAAACATTATGATTTTTTTCAGGCTCCTTACATAGTGGACTTGATTGTGTAATTTTTCTAAAATTTTTCCAAAATTAATTAATACAATTTCATAATGTCCTTACATTATGAAATATTAGACTCCTCACATAGTGGACATTATGAAATTGAATTACTTAATTTTGTAAAATTTTGGAAAAATTACATAATCAAGTACACTCTGTAAGTAGCCTGAAAAAAATTCATGATGTTTGGATCTCATTTTATATATTAGAAAATTCCTACAAATAGTATAATTAAATGAATTTTAGAGACAAAATCAGAACGTATAAAGTTTTGAAAAAAATACACAAGCAATTAAACTATGTCGGAAGGCACCACAAAAAAATTGATAATTTTTTAACTCAATTTCTATATTTAAAAAATTATGGAAACGGAAGTAACCGGCGGCGAAGTTATTCGTCTAATTTTTTGGTTTTCGCGATGTTATTTTCTAGTGCGTAATGAACGGAGTGTTGTTCCTCCGATTACGCTCTAATGCGATGTCACTGAGCTAATTTTCCCTTTTTTTTTGCAAAATACTCTATATGTAGTAGGTATATTAGATATATATTAATAACGAGGATACATACTTCACATTTGTATCCGCAATAGATTTTAGAACACTCCCACACCTCCCCCTTTGCAACTCGTCTCAAGTAGTACGACCTAGCCAGCCAACCCAACAGCGCACGAATCCACCAAGCAACCAGGCGTTGCACGAGGCGAGAAGGCGAGGGCGATTTCTGGGCTCTGGCTTGACCTCGGCGGCGGCACGTGACGGGGAAGGTAGCAAGTGCCAAGAAAAGCTGGCAGCAGCATGCGCCGAGTAGAGCCTGATCGAGTCATGTGGGAGACACGGTCCTAGGATTTTGGTAAGGGACTGCGAGGCGGCAACCGCACCACCGGGGCCGGTGAGGTAGAACACACAAGTTAATAGTAGAACATGCATATCCCCATTCCTGAATTCCATGATCACAAATCCTAAATTCCTAATTCAATAAATTTTCTTAATTATTTTATGATTACTTTAAATTATATGAGATGTTATGTCTAATACAAACAATTTGTACTTTGACTTTGTTTTTATTATGGACCTTTACTTTTTCGATTGAACAATATTTTGTTAACTCCCGAATCCATAGCAAAAATACTAGGTCCGCTGCTGGCGGCAGCGGTCTGACGGAAACATGGCGAATTCCGTTGCCCCAATGTAGTCCGAGAGAGTTTTGCGTTTGCATTTGTTTCTGGTGGGGTTCTTCCCTTTGGCCGCCGATTTCTGGTTCCGCCGCTGCTCTAATCGGGGTTGAAAACAAAGGAAGAAAATGCTATGGGACGGGACCTCACCGTGAGACCCCGCCCCATCACCGTTCATCTCAATCCCCCCTTGATCCAAGGGCTCGAGGGCGGAGCCTCACATGAGACGATGCCCCATAGAATTTCCTTCCGAAAAACAAATGCTACCCTAGCAAATCACTCGAGTACGGTTTCAAGTTCTGCAGCAGTGGTAGAGAGCACCAGCCGCTGTTAGGCTAGGCTGTAGGATCGACAGTACTGTGCTGTGTTGCTTGTAGTACTTTGTACACGTAAGTGGTAGATAAAAACACACGTGGTAGTAATTGGTGGTAGATCGCAATGTAGCACATACGAGCTCTTCGGCGGTACACTAATTTTGATACGGGTCGTTTACTTTTTTTATCTGATAGTTTAGGTTAGTTAGGGTTTAGTTATATTACACTTAGTAGTATAAGTATTATAATCTTAAGAGTGTTATAATTGTAATTGGTTTTGTAGAGACCACACGATACAAGATTAATATTTTGAATCTTAGTCGAAAAAGTTCATAATACCATCACAAAAAAATTATAAATACAAAGGAAAATATATTTGCTCTTAACAAATTAACGGTCAAATTTTATTTATACTGCTACTACTATATACTACCGGTAGAATATACCGTAAAATTTCTCAAATACGTGAGGTCGTACGTACCCGTGATGCGGGTTGATGCCGCTGGTGCCGGCGCCGAGCTCGTGCATGTTGGTCTTCCCGGCGAGGATGGCGCCGCAGCCGCGCAGCTGCGCCACGCACGCGGCGTCCGCCGCGCACGCACGCGCGCGCCCCAGCCAACGCGTCCCGCCTGCACGCAACGTCACAATTCACCCCGAGTTAGGAGCCACGTCTAGAACACGGGGATTTTTCCCAAATTACCGCGGAAAGCAAACTGTTTTATGCGAGATTCCTGCGTTCCGACCGTGTTGTTTTTTTTTAACCGTGGCATTGCAGCTTCGTACCGGTGCACAAATCTCATCGATCGTGCTGTCATCGATCTTGGAAGAACAGCAATGGAATCTGACGAGGCTGTGTCTGGTTGATGGGTGGCACAACGGCCTACACTCAGATCACAAGCATGATTGCCATGACTAGTACTACCACATGACACACCCCACAGGTCCACAGGTTCCACACTTGAAAATGCCAGCCAGTGCCAAATGCAAGTTTCACAGCAATTTTCATGCAAACACCAGCCATTTGCAATCGAAAAAAAAGAATGCCATGTCAGAGCAAATGCAGATCATGGCATGCTGCTAGATTTTATTACCTGTGGTTGGGTACGGCAAGCAGTCTATCTCGTCTTTCACAGCCACCAGCACTCCATCCAGTGCAGACAGAGGTGCCCCTGTGGTTGAAGTAAAAGAACAGAACAGGAGGCTTAATGAACTCAGTTTGATCAAAACAATTCAGTGTTTGTATCTCTCTTAAGAGCAAAACACAACCAACAAATTTTTACTAATACCGTCGGATTGGTCACCCAATGGTCATAATTAAATCATCCGACAACATACGATGTATACTGCTCTAATTCACAATGTTGACAAGTTCCATGGGCGGTGGCCAGTGCAACGATATTCTCCAATACCTCCCAGCACACCGAGCAGATTTCCCGACTAAATAGTCCATGAAATTAAAGACATCCTAAACCTATGGATGCAAGCCGGTGCAAAAAAAAACCTACAATTTGTCCTTTTTTCTCCTTTTTCCTTTTTCCTACTCGAGACTACTGGCCCTGTACAATTTTCTCCTTTTTCCTTCCTAGCCTTTTTCGTGTAACTTCACCTTTCTTAATGAAATGAATTATGACAGTTCTTCTGCCATTTGTTCAAAAAAGAAAAATCACAATGTCTAGTTGCACATACATGGAAGTATGGAACATGCAAACATAGTAACTGTCTCTGTCTATGTCATCAATCCTTGTGCTAACCTGCTGTTGCCTCTCCTGTACTCTTTGTTTCCAGACAACAACATGTAACCAGCAGCGTTCATTTGATCAATCAGTTTCCTTTCCTTTCCTTTCTTTTCCTTTCCTTTATGGTAACGTTGTTTTCAGAAATCAAAACAGAAAATTCAGGAACTTCTTGGGCAGGTTCTGGTTGTGAGTGTTCTTGGACTGGTGTATGTGTATTGCATGATTGGTAGCAGGTGGGTACACAGTTTGGTGGGCTAGATGACTAGATGTCAAAACTGAAAGAGGGTGAGAACCAAGAAAAAGTGATGTGTTGGTTGAGAGGAGCGGTTCAGTCATTGTTCTGTGCTGCGGTTAACTGTTACAATGTTTCTGCTCATTGTTACTGTGCAGTGCAAATGAAGGAGAGTAAGATTTATTTACCACTCTGGTATCTGAGGGTGGACTCCTCAGCCTGCTTCATGATGTCTTCAGGGTTGTAGCTGATGAAGAAGGCCATGTTGAGGCTAGGGCTTGAGCACTCCTTCACTGCAGCCAGGAATCTCTTTGCGACCTGCAACAATGTGTTCTTGCTCATTTACCATAATTTACAGTTGTTTAAGGAATAATTTACAGTTTTTTTAAGGAATAATTTGCAGTTTTTTTAAGGAATAATTTGCAGTTTTACATCATGTTGTAATTGTCAGTAACAAAATAATTTTGTGACCTGCTTAAACTTACTTGGCCCTGACAATTCACTTGTCAAGGACAGCCCCAGTACAGTAAATTATGACAAATTACCATGTAAACCATATAACTACTGTCAAGAACAATATGACCTAAAACAAACCTGAACAGGTGTAGTCTCTCCTGAACTGTATGCCTTGGAGAAGTCCCTTATCGTCCAGCGTCTGAGGCTTGACGACGCATCGGTGGTGAGCGTCGATTCGAGGCGAGCAGGGAGGCAGCTGACGGCCTCCTGAACACGCTCTGCGGGCGACAAGTTGGGCTTCGTCAAGCTGACATTCTGCTCTGGAATGTCTGCAGAAGCAACAGTTTGTTGTTTGAATCGGATCCACTGAAAAAAAACATTCTCTGCGCCAAACAAGAATTTGGCATAGTCAGAAGTTCAGAATTGCAGAGAACCTTCCCAGCTGTGGGTTGCAGTGAACAGTGGGGACTCCGGGATTTCAGCCTCTGAGACAAGCTGCAAACGTTGGCTTCACAAGTCAGAGACTGTGACAATTCAGAGAAATTATTCCTGAGACTGCTCCAAGAAAGTGAAAGAAAATAACACTGCAGTGCAATTTGCGGTTGCAATAATTGTGTTCACAACATTTTGGTGAAACTTTAGCCATCACCGATCTTTACAGTTTACATGCAAGCATGGTAACTGCAAATTAGGCTGAACTGTAGTATCATCTCCCATTATCAGAAAGGAGAATACTTTTTGAAAGGAAGGAAGAAGAAAATTTTCAGGAGAGCTAGAATTCTGCTGCACCTTATTGATGAGATTATCCTTCTTCAAGATGTAAAGCACAATCTGACCGATGATCGGCATCTCAAGAATCCACACGAAGATCTTCACCAGAAGCCCGGCAACCCGAGGGGCTGAAGAAGAAAACTTTTTAGATTCAACTTGAAGAACAGAACTCAGAATTCAACTCCAAGAACAGAATTCAGAATTGCAAATGAGCAGAAAGTGAAACCTTTGACATTAGGACTGATGTAGAATTCGTCGCTGTCGGGGCCGAGATTGACCTCGGCAGCCGGCTTGTACACCTTCGGGGACGAGCTGAAGATACCCATGGATGAGCAGCAAATATGCAATGAACACTGAAGTCTGAACAAGAACTCCTGCGTGTCTGATTAGGCCAAGAAGTGGTGTTTATATATAGCGATTAGAGCCAAGAAGAACAACCAGAACAAGGACAAAATGTAGCTTGAGAGAGACAGAGAGAGAGGGGAACGAAGTGATGTGCGGAGACATGTGGTATGGTTCTAATCGTTGAACAATTGGCATCGGTGTCGAGAAATTTAGGGAGTAAACTCTCGGTTTAGAAAATTGTCGTATTTGTTGTTAGGCGGTGGCGGTCAGACCGGCGATTGAACCATTTGAGGAATGTGCACCAAATACTTACGTAGGAGTGTTTGGGGTGAGTTTGCACGAGGTGTCATTGAAAATAGAGACTTGACGCGAAACTAGATAGAGTTCACATAAGGGTGTTTTTTGATTTAGGAAGCGGTTTGACCGGCCATTGATTGACAATCTAACTGGTGGCGGTCTGACCGGTCCTCTGTTACCGGAGCTAGCGGTCAGACCGACCAGGTGTAGTCTGACTGGCCTTGGTTGGTGGTCTGACCTACCGAAGGGTCGGTGGTCTGACCGGCCAGAGCAAGTTTATGCATGGTGAGCTGTGGTGAATTTGGGAATTGGTCAAAGTCATGTGATTCAGTACATAGGTATTTTATGATGCATGTTTTGGCTAACGTTGATCAAGTTACGAAGAACTTGTGTTCGAAATCAATTTCTTAGTCTATTGTTGTGCAGGGGCGTTTAGAGTCAACTACGGTCAATGACGAAGATGATCGGGACTAGGCTAGGAGAGCTGAGGTCTAGAACGATCAAGAATGACAGGTGAAGTGGTTGGACTCAAACATGATGCAAGATGGATAAGAATGATCGATTTGGAAGTTTGGTACAACGGGTTGCATCAAGTGGCTTGGGGCTGGTGCAAGTACCAAGGTGGTCCGGTGGGAGCCGAATGGGAGAGACTTACTGGCATGATGAAAGCCATGGATGAACCTATGCGTGGCGAATCATGGGATTGCTTCACAATGATTTGACTCGGTCATGTAGAAGGATCGAGAAGGGGTATCTTGGTATCTTCACCAAAATATCGAGCTGGTGACCTTGAAGAAACCATGGCGCATGACAGTGCAAAGAAAAAGCGATTTAGGTCATGAAAAGGATAATATTGTGAAGAGATGGATTCAAGACACTCAGATTGTCTTCTACTTTGAGAAGTGTACGTGAGTATAGACTCGTTTGTGTATGGGGTTAACGGGTGTCCGTTTGGGCTTTTTATCTAGACCGAGCCTCCATTATAAAAGGGGATGTGCGGGATTTGCACAATAATCCACCAAGCTTTGGAAACCCTAGTTTGAAAATTAAGGAAAGTGGGAAAGAATAGAGGATGCTATGGTTTGAGAGAGGTGTATTAAGAGATTGAGTGCTCATGAGTGAGTTTTTTTGTCCTCTATGGTAGAGTCGCTATAAATCTACAATTTCTCATATCAATCCAATCAAGTTTGTGCCAAAATGAGTTTTCTCTTGTTCTTGCTCTCTTTCGTGATTTTGGGGTTCTTGTATTCTAGGGGTTTTGTCTTGATCTTTTGCTATGATCTAACTTGCTAGGACTTGTAGGATCTGAGCTAAGGTCATCTTGACTGTATTTTATTTACGAACACGCCTTTAGATCAACTTTATGTTTTCTCTCGGTTTTGAGCCTTCTTGCCCTGAATCACGAAATTCGTAGAACCTTGGCTATAATCGTCTCGATCTTTGATTGAAAAAGGTTCCTGACTTTCTTCTTGAGTTATGTCTAAAATGTCAGATGTTTTGGATCACTATATCAAAAGTTGGATCAATTTGTGAATCCTTCGTCGTGCGGTTTTTAGACAGCATAGGGGAGCGGTCAGACCAGCCTCCACGGCGGTCAGACTGGCCATGCTGTGGTAGTCAGACCGGCAGAGGGCTTTGATCTTGGTTTTAGCTCAAGTCTTTTGCTGTGATATTAAGACAATGGTGTTCGCAGCTTTGCATAACTATTGGAGTGAAAAAAAGTTGAATAACAGAGGAGAAAAAGAGTAGGCTCCTATTCACCTGCTCTAATCGCTATTTCGGTCCAACATAATGGCTTGGACTGTGTGCTATACAAGTGTACACGTGTGTGTACACGTGTGCGCGTGCGTCAATCACTAAGCTTTCTTGTTGCAGTTTTGGCGGGGAGGGACGGTTGCTTAGTTTCCAACGGTAACTTCCGGCGTGGAGAAGTTTTGCCTTGTGTATTACATCAATGTCATTAACTTAATCTATCATACTGTTTTCTAAGATTCATTTCATCTACTTTTTTGACGAAGCATTTAATCTATACTTTAAGAACAGCACTTAAATAGGACTACTATGTTCTTGCGTGCAGGTTTAATTAGGACAAGCTAGGCCATTGAAGATGGGGAATGGAGAGAAAAACATCTTGCAAAGCTCAATTAAGATGCATATGCACGAGCATCAGGTCGATCTTGGGTTCCATCCCCAGCCACGCAGGGTGAAAACACTCTTTAAAAACAAATATTAAGATGTATAAGTTTCTTCACAAACCGGGTGATTTTTTAAAGATGCAAACCGGGTGATTTTAGTATTAATTTTATAATCATTTTGGACCAAAACAAAACTAACTCAAAACGATGTAAAATCAGCCACATGTATGAGCAAAATATGTTCATGAAGGATTTGGTTGCACTATCGTCAATTTGGCATTATATGCACTTAACTGATACAATAATTTTCAAGGTCAATTTTTTTTCCAACGTGGTCCATCTAAGAAAGTGATGTCCAATTTTCTTTTGTGTTAAAGTCAAATCAAAGCTTCGTACTCCCTCCGTTCTTAAATATATGACGTTTATTGCCAAGCGTGCGATCAGCTTATCTAACTTTGACTAATAATATATGAAAAACTATTTAGATTGATCATGAGTGAATAGTATCATTAGATTTGTCATGATAAATACTTTCATAATATAATAATTTTGTAATTTTTTACTAACAAAATCATATAAAAAGTAATAGTCAAAGTTATATAAGTTTGACTGCACGCTTGGTCAAACGTCGTGTATTTAAGAACGGAGGGAGTACTTAATTATCGATATTGCTCTGTCAACTATATTCGATCCAAACAAAAAAAAAGGCAATGCAATAAACATGTCTTTTCTTTGTTTCCATTGGACTAATACGCATTGAAAAGCCAGTGTTTTCCAACAAAAGGACGATCAAGTCAATGGAGAATTTTATCACTAGGATAAGATGTTAAGTATGTGGGCCAAATTCATTAGGCACTACATTGGATTTGTTAAGACCTGTCTCTCTTGCACTCGAGCAAGTCTAGCCTATTAAAATGGTGAGACTTGTGATCTTGCTCTATAGTTATAGGCAACATATCTAGTGTAAACAGAGAATTGAGGGCTAAAGTGCAAAATGCCATCTTGTGTATCGGATCTGGCTCTTGCGGCCCAGAACGAGGCGGGTGGAAACCCCAATCCACTTAAACAGTTTTGCACTTAACCCCCACTTGAGCCATGCTTTTTGCAAAAACATCCCCTGCCTCCCATCCAATCGATCCCCTTCTCCATCTCCTTCTCTCGGAACAGAACGCTTCTCTCCTCTCTTGATCTCCTCTCTCGTCTCCCCACCCAAATCGCCACCGCGAATCGCACGAGCTCATATCTCTGTCGCGAACACCTCTGCTACCATGCCTCTGCCTCCTCCCATTTCCAACGCCTTGTGCCGTATCCACCCCTCGCTGCCCGGCCTCCATACACACTGCCATGTCAGATCCCGAAGGAATGCAACTCAATTGCATTAATTGGTGGCGATTTGGGTGATTGCAAAACACATTAGTGATATTGGGGTCTTCCACCCGCCTCAATCCAGACTGCCTGAGTCAGACCGGATGGTCAAGAGTGTCTTTAAGGACATGTTCAATAGTTTATCTTTTAGGTTGTCTCTAACATGCTCCATGTCATCTTGAGATAATTTTAGAGACAACTATTCCAATACATTGTCTCTTGAGCAATCTCTTTAAAACCTCACAAGCATTTAAGCTTTACATGAATCAAGTGCTTTGTTTCGCGTGAATAAACGACAACTGCACTCCAACAGCAAAAAAACTTTGTTGCTAGTACCTTGTTTTGTGTGATGCACCCGTTGCTTCGTGAGAGGATGACCTCATTTTTTTTCCCTTTCACTCTCTTCTACATCATCAGAAAACCTACGTGACAACCTTAGAGATAGCTGAAGTGACACTATTGAAGATGCTCTAACACTTTAGCACTCAATTGCCCTTTTACACCATTTGTCGATTTTAAAATCTATCCATTGCAAAACATTTTTTTTTTGTGGTGCATGGTAAAGAAAGCACTACATGGAGATGTAAATTCCTAGAGAAACAATTAAATGCTTTGAATTTAGGAAACTAGGGTTTTGAACTGAAACACCACTTTTTTTTTTAAAAAAACCTAGGTAGTTATCCACCTACAACGTGTGCCTGGAGCAATTTAACGACCTCTCTCCGACCAGACTCTTCCCAACCCCTCACTGCAGCACAAATGTGTGTGTACAAGCCAAAACACACCTCCAACATTCTACATGAATCAAATCAATCAATAAATGTTGCCACTTGCTCTAGGCTAGAAAATGGTGTGTGGCCTTAAAAAGTCATAAACATGCAAAAAGATCTTCTAGAATCTAATGGAAAAAAGAAGAAGAAAACAGGACAAGGATGGAGGGAAAAGGAGAAAAGAATCAACAACCAACTATTCCAGCAATTGATTGGCTTACTTTACTTGCATGCCCATTTAATTCTTCTCCCTCCCATCCCTGCGAGATGGGTTAACCTAAAACCATTCAATACCCCTTACTTAGGCATTAACTTGCCTCATTGGATTAAACCCTGTGACGTGCTCACCCAAAAGGGAGGCCAATTTATGCCCGTACTGCTAAGCTTTTTCTTGTCCGTGATGTGGCTATCCTATTGACCATTGATTGCACGCAGATACAAGCCTAGCTGGACACGACAAGAGTGGTTCTAGGATGGTTCTTGTCCTTTTCCTTTTCATTTATCATTTGTTGGAATTTTCCTAATTTTGCAACTCTTCAACGTGGAATGAATGTAAGCTTGACATTTCACGCATAAATAGAGTGGATTGAGAGGTACTTCATCGTATTTTTTGGATTTTTATGTTGATTTGTTGCCTGAACTAACCAGGTTTTACTTGATATATTGTCACCAAGGTGGCAATATTACGGTTTTTTTTAAATAACACTATTTTTAAAGATAATTATAAAAATAAATAGTAAAAAAAAATACAAAACTAGGCCCATGTTGTCATTTGGAATGGTAACAGGCTCCTATCGTCATTTCAATTGGCGACAGAGACTCTGTTGACCTGCTGTCGTCAGTCCTACTTCCTGTCGCCATTTGAAATGGCGATAGGAAGTGGACAGTGTTCCTGTCATAGTTGAAATGACGACAGGAAATCACTTTTTCATGTCGCTAGTTCAACTGATGACAGAGTCTAGCTATAAAAACCCCTAAAATCGCTGAAAAATGTCATTTTAATTCCAAAAAAAAAGAAGGGAGGAAGAAGAGAGAGAACTTTTTTTTATTAATTAACCCCTTTTAAAATTTTATTTTAAAGTTAACCTCCGGTGCACTTTATTTTCAATTCTGACCCCTTTGGTCACACCACCACCCGTGGCGTGACAAACCAACGCTGTCACGCCATATGATAAGTCTGCTAGTAGCACTTTTGGTCACGCTGCCACCCTTGGTGTGACCAAACAACACTGCCATGCCATGGATGGTGGCATGACAAGAGCATGCCCCAGCGTGACAACGTTGTTTTGTCATGCCACGGGTGGTGGCGTGACCAAAGGTGTCAGAATTGGAAATAAAGTGTGTCAGAGGTTAACTTTAAAATAAAATTTAAAAAAGGATTAATTAATAAAAAAAATTCGAAGAGAGAGGAGGAGAGGGAGAGAAAAGACGTAGTGAAGCACTACTAGTTTGTAGCGAAGGAGAGAGAAACAGTGGTTCAAATTTGGTCAGCCATTTTGCAGGTACATATTTTTGCAACTTCGTACATCCTTTGGAAACCATGTTGGTTAGCAAATAAAAATAGCGACAAAGAATTCATAAGCCTAGATAATTTTAGCCATTTTATGTAGTACATCATTTGAGATGTATATAGTTTAGTTAATTGTGCATATACTAGTTTTGTTGCAATATATGAATGATTTAGAATAAATATGAAAAAATAGGAAGACACCAATCATAAACATGTAAAAATTGCCAAGCATACTTTTTAAACTAGGAAAATAGCATGACATATTTTAAAATTGTAAAGAAAATCAGGAGTTGGTACATAGGTTATGTAGAGCTAAATTAAAATAATATGAACTTTATTTATTGTTTTTATTTGCACACGGTAAATCTTTTAAAAAATATATTGGCAACACTTTTTAAACAACGAAAGTAGTAAGATACATATTAAAAATATGTAAAAATTGTAAAGTAGCTTAGTAGGGTAGGTAGAGCTTAATGAAAATAATCTTTGATTAATTTTGATTTCTATTTGTGTGCGGTAATTAATGTGTTAATGACGTTTTTTTGTAAAACTAGAAAAATAGCATAAACCATCTTAAATTGGAAAAAAAAAATTCCTGATTGAAGCTTGGAAAAAAGCAACCTAAATTAGCTTAGTACGGTTTGTATAGCTTAATAAAAATAATTCGAACTTAAATTTTATTTGTATTTTTGCACGGTACTTATTTTTTACAATGTATGCACTGAATTTTCAGGTATGGCTGACCCAGGACACACTGTGTAGTGATCGTATAAGTTGCTTGACCCATCCATTGACGCGCATAATTGTAGCCACCTCAAGATCACCTCCCCTAAGAGGGCGAGTTGGCGTAGCAAGGCAGAGAACAATATAAAAATAAAGGTCCAAATGACAATGAACTTGATCATTAAAATTTCATCTTTCGTGCCAAATGGTCCACATATCTTATGCAACAAATTACATCCTTTTTCCCCAAATATCGGGACAACATCACACATGGCAACCATATATCCAAATATTTTGTCCGTTATCTACTTCACATTACATTGTCTTTTCCGATTTTGCATTGCGAACTACGCGGACACTTCAACGTATTACCAATTTTTAAAAACAAAATAAAAAATTCCGCTACACCTAAATAAATAAAAACGACAGGGTACTCCTGTCGCCAATTCAAATGGCGACAGGGTCCTATCGCCAATTGAACTGGCGACAGGAATCTCCTCACTGTTTTCTTTGGCGATAGGGTTCCTATCGCCAGTTGAAATGGCGATAGAACCTTGTCGCTATTCCAAATGGCGACAGGAGACCTAGTTTTTATTTTTTTTTTCTGACTATTTATTTTTATAATTATCTTAAAAATAGTATTATTTTAAAAATTTCAATATTACGTATCCCACTTGGGAATGCAAGTTAAAAACCGGATTTGCATACCCAGGAGTATATTAATAGTTTTTGGCCTATTTGGCCTCTTTATAGAATGGAATAGCAAATCTAAGCCTTTCAAGTTCGAAATAATAAAAATAACACCGCGGTATGCCAGACAAGTGACACGTATTCTCTACCACGCCTTAGATGCGTGTGACAGCATCTTACGACACTCTTGATCTGCTGCACATGCGTGCCATGGATTAGGACCGCTGGATGCACCTATTACGATTCGAAAGCACGCTATCGTGCACTTGAACCATCATAGGAGCTTGCAGCTCTCCCGGTGCGCTGCGTCTGCCAATCCCACGCATGCACATGTGCCCACCACGGACAGAGTCCGCGGCAATCCGATGGGATTAATTGCAGTCCAGCTAAGAGCACCTCCAATAGTTAGAGATAACATTGTCTCTAACATATGCTACATCATTTTAGAGACAACATCTCCAATAGATAGTCGCTAGCACACTCTCCAACATTTATATTTTATAATTTTTCTTTGAAACGGGCCTACATGTCAACTAGAGTAGATTAATATATCATGTCTTGTTTCACGTGCACGACAGTCTCTTCAAGAAAAGACGACTTGTGCTCTCTCTCCTCACCCTCTCTCTTCTACGTAAAATTTTATTGATATGATATAACTAAGAGACGACAATAAATATATTATTGAAGATATCATAAGCGTGTCTGGGATGCTACACGCACTCGGCACACCAGCATGCATGAGACAGGCAACTGCAGGCTTAGCTAGGCGAGCAGCAGGCTCCTGCAATGTAGCTGGCCATTATTGCGTGCGGCTCGTTCGTTGGATTGGGCAACGGTGAGACTCGAGAGTGCAAGGCAATGTAGCCAGCTAGCCATCCATTATTACAGCTGCGATCGAGTGCGAGGAGTCAATCGAGTAGGCACGTGTGCATCTATGCAACTGCCGGGACAGCTGCAGGCTACTACAGCGGTTCGGACCACAGCAGGCACATCCGGCGGTCAAGCCCATGCAGCGAATCAAGAGCACGGTCGGACGGCACACATGCGTAGCACATACTTGGGTTTTGTTCTCGTTTCATCTGAAGGGTTAATTCGAAAGTGGTATGATTTAAATTAAACATGTATTATATGCTAGCAGAACTCAGTATAAATTGGCAATATAGTTCTAAAAGACGGGGTGTTCCAACTGAGATTTAAGCACATAAGATAAGTGTAAGTGTGTAACACTGAACTGAAGGCAGATAGCAACCAAAACATCAATTGACTTCAAGCACGAAGGGGCCGTTTGGTTATAGAGTCCTGAAGAGGACACGTCTGGCCAGAGTTTCCCTAGACTCTGCTTGGGTCTTGTTTGGCTTGCGATCTGCGAGAGTTCAACTTGGTGGCCTGGCCTGATACTCCCGGTGATCAAGAAGCCTGGCTCAGGCGACCGATTTCAAAGGTCAGAGTCTAGCAGGGGCAGTTAGGGGTGTTTTGTCATTGCTGTAGCTTTTCCAAAAAACAGTTTTTGGCTGGGCTGAAGTGGTGAACGGTTGTTGGGCTGAACAACTAAGCTGATGACGTTTGGTGTTTAATAGCCTTGCTGGAGCTTATGAGTTGAGAAATATCTGAAATTCCACTGAAGCAAATAGTCGCTTGTTTGATGTCGTTTAACGACAACCGATGGCAATTAACGACAATTTACGACAACTGCAGACAATTAACGATAATTCGCACACAAGTAAATCTTAACGACAAGTAGCGTATTTGACAGTAATTAATGACAATTGATCTAATTCCATGATTACACAAGTAATCAATTCAATGATTATATAAATAATTCATCTATATCAGAATGAAAAGAATAAAAGGAAATTAAAGAATTTCATAAATGAAAATGAAAAGGAAATGAAACAATCGACAGCGTCGGGAGGAGGCCGACGGAGGGCAGTGCCGACGTGGGAGGAGGAGGGCGGCGTTAGTGTCAGAGGAGGAAGAGAAGGGCAGCAACACTTGAGGGGGAGGAGGAGGGTGGCGTCGACGCGGGAGGAGGGCGGAGGATGGCGGTGGGAGGAGGAGGAGGGCGGCGGTCATGCCGACGTGGGAGGAGGGGGGCAGGTGGAGCCGGGTGGGCGAGCAGGCAAAGGCGGGCAGCTAGGGTTAGGGTTCAGGAGGAGGCGGAGGATGGGTTTTGTTTATTCACAAGGGGCGGGTAATTAACCCCCAACGTTAGGGACAATCTTGGAAGACAATCCCGTCAAAGTCGTGAGAAGCTACTCCTGGGCGGCTTTTGGCCTTCACATGTTGTAAATGGCTTTGGCTTTGGGAAGCAGCAGAAAGCCGCCCATTTGGACTTGGGGTGGCTTTTGGCTTTTCCGAGCGAAAAGCCCAACTGTAGTTTTCCCAAACAAACCCTTAGAAAAGTGGTTAGCGAAGAAAGAAAGAAGCTTCGACCTGCCTCCATCGCAAAGATCGAAACCGAGGTAGTTACCTTCTTTTTAAGATGGAATTACCATCCTTCCATAGCCCGCTGCTTCCCTGGATAAGAATTTGATTAACATATAAAGGTGTGCATGTTTCCATTAGTAAAAAAATGGAAATATTGTGAAGAACCCACACAGGAAAAATGTACATGAGATATTCGTCGCTCAAGGACCCCAAGTATTTTATTTCCTTTTCCACCCTACGCTTACACCTAGTTAAACTAATATCTAATTTTTGTAGTGATTATCAAAGCATATTAAACTAATATTTGATTATGTAGTGATTATTGAATTTTTGGCAGTATTAACACTTTTTAACATTGTATTTACAGAAATGGTGGTGCTCGAATTTTTTTTTTTGGCAAAAATGGCATCCCATCTGCATGGCCGCCATGCGGAGCCGCTCTGCGCCCGCCACTTCTTCTTTGCAGCCTGATTGCCGTCTTGATGGTGTTGTCGCACGGCTGCCAATTTGCCATGCGGTGAGGTTGCCGCACTGCCACCGTGCGGTGGTGCTACCGCATGGCCGCCGTGCTGTGGCCCCACCGCCCGCCATGTGCCTCCTCGCTGCACCCCCTCTGATTCTCCGATTAGGGTTAATAGCGTTTTCGTGGATTTCATAATATTTTTAAAATATAGCAAATTAGTTCTTTTTTTTTTGAAATTTTACGTGAATGCTCGTAATACAATGTACTTTCTTGTGCAATTTTTTTTCCATAATTTTCCTTGTTCTTATTTTATGTAAATGCTCCTAACACCTATGAGGGTTTCAGTTTCGACCGTGGTGGTAGGATTTTTTAAATATAGCAATTGAGTTCAAAAAATTATAAAATTTTACGTGGAGGGTCCCGGCACAATGTACTTACTTGTGTAAATTTTTCATAATTTTATTCTTTCAGATTTTTGTCCCAATTTTATATAAGTGTATTGGTTGCACAAATTTGTAAATGTAGAAATGATGTCCAAAAATTATTATTATTTAGGCTCCTCACGCAGTGGACCTGATTGCGTACTGTTTTGACAATTTTATATGTCTAAAAAAAATGAAGGATTTAGGTCGCGAAGATTAGGAATTTAGGTTTCAAAAATTAGGGTTTCATGATTTTATGTGGCTTGGATTGTATGAAAAAAAGCTGCATTGCAACTCTGTTGGAGACATCAATATATAATATGTTGCTTTCTAGAGACGTGCTTGTATGTAAACATCCTGGGTTACATTTTGGTGCTATACATGTCTTGACAGCATGACATATTAGCGGTCTAGAGGAGGTTGTGGGATATTCCAAATATGCTATACTTTTCCCTACTTCTGGAAAACGATCTTTGGCCGATGAGATAGCTAATAGTGATTTTGACGTTGGGTAGGATTGCAATGTATGAATGAGGTCCACGTGAATTAGGGTTTGCAGAGCGAGGTCACATCCTAATTAGGGTTTCATGAAGTAGGGTTTGCAATGAAGTTGTAATGTACGTTTTCATACAGATATTGTCGATATTTTAAACGTTACAAGCATTACATGAAATACGCACGGGTTTATTACAATCAGGATGAAGGAGGAGGGGTATTATCACATGTAACCCGATCAAATAGGGCACTCTTAGTTTATTTACCAGTTTAATGTGGATGATGTTATTTAATACTGTATTGTACGACAGGGTAGATAAGGTTGTGCATGAACCAACCGAGGGAAATATGTAGTATGCAGATCATATAATGATGTACCGTAACCTCCGAATCGTGTGCATTTTGAAGGCTAGGTACATCGTTATATGATCTGCACGCCACACATTTCCCTCAGTTGGTTCGTGCGCAATGTTATCTAGCTTGTGGTACAATACAATATTAAAGAATATCAACCACAGAAAACTGATAAATTAATAAAGAGCGTCCTATAGCATAAAAAAATAGGTGTGTGCAACTAGTCTCCGTGGCAATCTCTTTTCTTGTTGAGCTTACCTCATCATATAGTAGCACCTTCGATGCATGTTCAAGGCACAAAACATGACCATTATCCTATAGCATAAAAAATAGGCACGTTAAAACATTACAATAGTGATGAGAAATAGGCAATTTTGAAGCACGATTGATTTCTAACTCTAAGTTTATAACAGTAAGAACTAAGAAGACTTCAACAGATCACCTCTGACTTGATAGATGCAAATGATTCGATACTTGACTAATTCTAAATGAATGGCAGAAAGCACATTCATCTTCAAATAAGTTGATTGGTGTTTGCAGTTCCTTCAAGCCAGTAGAACCTTGGTTGCCTTCCTACGACATAACAAAAACATAGCAAGGATGTCAGTGCACCGTACAGTGAAGAACGTAGCAAGGATGCAAATTATTCATAACTCGTACAAGTTTCGCTGTACATAAGAAAATAAGGCGGAGAAAACATTATATTACGACACTGAATAACAACTAGACGAGCTTGGTCTGTTGGTACAATCCTTCGCTGAGTACTCAGGGGTCTTGCATATCCTACACTTGCTTGTGCGGCTAATACTGGTACGCTGGCTGGCATCCATGTCATTCTGGAAGCACCGCGTCTGCCGTCGCCCCTTCGCTGTTGTCTTCAAGTCCTTGTTCGGGCCCCATTGCACCATGTCCGGCAAAAAATCCTTGTACTTCATTTTCAGGCCATACGAGTGAAACTCCGCATTCCATGTACCAAAAAGGTGCTGCATGTCATAGTACTCAGAGATGTATGGCGTACACATCTGCCTCATTTGCGCACACGCCTTGTGCACGTGCCAACATGGCTTGTGCAGGAGCTTCGGCTTGTTGCAGGTGTATGGCGCCACATCACCCAGGGTGCATTCCTATTCCTTTCCTCCCTGGTGTGACTATTGACGTGTTTCTGCCGAAGCCTGATCTCGTACTTCCTCCTAAGGCCATCAATCACTCAGATGTCGTGTATCCGGGCCTTCTCCACCTGTTTGTCCATGTGCCTCTGCATGTTCTCGGACCACTACTTGCCTTCCTCTATCTGTTGCTTAGCTGCGGTGGCTCTATTGACGAAATAACCAATAGTGCGAGTCCATGTCTTCTCGACGATCGTGGTGATAGGGAGGCACCACACACCTTTGAGGATGCTATTATACACCTTGGACATATTGGTCGTCATAATCCCGTACCTCGCACCGTCTGTGTCATACAGAAGGAACCATTTCTCCAATTCAGGAGCGCAACCATTAATCCACTCGGAGAAACTTATGGCACTATGGGGTTGCTCTCCCTCCAGTACCTCTGGAGTGAACCCCCTTGTATGCCTCGCAGTCCGGCGTTCGAGGTCTCCCCAGATAGAGTCAAACTTCCGCCTCTAGTTCTGCAGACACAATGCCTTGAACGTCTTCATGACATCGTGACTGCGGAACCGCTTGAACAAGTTAGATGTCTTCTTCACGTTCAACAGGAACCACAACCAACTTGATGTGTTCTCGCTCTCCACAATGACAAATGCCACAGGGAGAAGCTGGTCATTCGCATCGGCTACCACCACGGTGAGGATGGTACCCTTGTACCTCCCTGTGAGGAAAGTGTCATCCATCGTCATCACGGGACGACAGAATTGGAAGCCTGTAAGATCGAGGAGGGCGACTAGAGGGGGGGTGAATTGGTGGTTTTAAAAACTTCTTTGGCTAAAACTAAGTTTTTATGCGGAATTGTAAATCAATTCGGTTTTACACAATTAAAGCCTAAATCAACTAGTCTTTACTAAGTGCACCAACAATATGAGACTATATAAATGATAGCAATCATACACATACAAGTAAGCAATTAAATACAAGAAATGTAAATTGCAATATAGTAAAGCACAAGAAATCAAACTACAATGACACAACGATGTTTTACCGTGGTGATTGGAGACTTGCCGGTCTCCCCTAATCCACGTTGAGGTAAGCCCAAAATCAATTGGACCGGCTCCACGAATTAAGCCAAAACACCTCCGAGGTAAGTCTAACCACTTGGATTGGTTCCAACAAGAATCAATACCTCGATCCACTAGGGTTGCTCTTCCTCTACTCCGGAGATGGTGAGCACCAAGCCACTCACAAACACCCGGGTCTTCTCACAATCTTCTTTGAGAAGATCATCGAACCACAACGCCTCTATGCTGTCTAGGTTTCGGTAAACACCAAGAGTAACAAGTCGAAGACTCTCACTTGAACTAATCAAGTGTCTAAGCTCAAGTGGATACACAATCCACTACCTAATGCAACACATCAATTAGGGTTTGCCTCTCAAAGCCCACTAAGTGCAACACATACATAAAAGAGTGTAGAGGGCTTGCTCTTAGCTTAATGGAAATGAATATAGCACCAGCAACTCACTCACAACTAGCCAAGGTAGGTATTTATAGCCCACACACAAAAACTAGTCGTTGGGGGAAGATTCCAGAGAATCAGGGGGAAATCGGTCTGACCGCCAACTAATGGCCGGTCAGACCGCCCTAGCTCCAACGGCTATAAAACTAGTCGTTGAGCTCACTGCCGGTCTGACCGCCAACTAATGGCCGGTCAAACCGTCGACAGCCCAATTTATATGCTGCGGTCATATCGTCGAAGAAATTAAGGGTATCAAGAAAAACACCCTCTTTGGAATAAACGAACCGCCAAATAAAATCGAACTACCGCGACTTGGTAATCTTTATCAAAAAGCGTACTACCGCACAAACTTTTCGGTGATAGGCGGCCAGTCTGACCACTCCAACCATGCCGGTCAGACCGCTAGGTACTGGTGGTCAGACCGCCAGTCTACAGAGAGGTTTTGCACTTTGCTTCAATTCTCAATGCAAAACTCATTTGTCAATTGAAGCGTGATGCAAACATAGGTTAAAGGCAAGATTCTCAACAAGTTGCAAAACACATTTGTCGACTTTTAGAATCAATGTCACAAGGAATAAGGTACATGGACTAAACCCGTTTGCAAAACATATTCGTAAACTAAAGTCACATGTTACAAGGATTAAGCATGAGCCTCAACTATTTGCAAAAACACATTCGCAAATATTGACACCATGCTAATGAGAGCTAGAGCAAACACAATGAGCTATCAACACATGACTAACTCAAGCTACTAATCAAGACCCCTCTTAATAGTACGGCAACCTATACTAGCAATCTGGTCTTCCATCCAAACACCAAGACCGGTAAAAGACTAGGAACAAATCCTTAGCCCTAGCTAGTCATACCTTTGCCTTGCACAAACACTTGAAGCTTGATGACGCACATCTTCACTTCAAGTCCGGGTTCTTGACTTGATAATCATCAACACATGATGATTTTCTTTACTTCGGGATCTTGACTTGATGCTCATCAACACATGATGACATCCTTCATCCCGAGTCTTGATATGCATCAACACTTGATGCATCCATCACTTGCCCTCCATCAACACATGATGGATCTTATCTTAACTTGATGATCAACTCATAATCATCTCCTTTTCTTGAACATCATCGACACACGATGATTTCCTTTTCTTCAAGTTCTTGATGTGCATCAACACATGATGCATCCTTTACTCTTGAACCTTGACTTGATGACGATCAAGTCATGATGTCATCCAAAGTCTCTTTCATCATGGGACATAACCTATTCATCCAACTCATGGAAAACATTAGTCCCACAACATGATTATCATTAATTACCACAACATACCATTATCTCATAATGGTGGGACAAGATATTTCAATCTTTCCCCTTTTGGTAATTGATGACAACCATCCCAATTGCAAGTAATTTAATGTAGATAAATATGAGTAAGTATAAACTACACAAGTTTTGTATACTCATATGATATGTTTCAAAGTAAAGATTCTTAATATTTGTGGATAAAGGAATATGGATCAATACTAATGAAACCAAAAAACATAGAGTGAACTCCCCCTAGATGTGTGCATACATAAATGTGTAATGAGAACATATGCACATATTCAAGTTAGACTAATTGTGGAGTTCAATCTATATTTTGGATTTAAGGAATGCAGCAAGATATAAGATTATGATGTCGAATGCATACCTCTAGGATTTTCACCTTTTTATCCAAATTAGACTGAGCAATAGGTATATCAATAAATATGTTAGTCTCACAAATAGATTTATCATTAATCACCAAAATACTCCATTAACACATAATGGCGGGTCTAGATTTTTCAAAGCCCCCGATGGCCTGAGCGAAAGCCCAAAACACCCGGTCCAATATGAAGCGGTTGGGCCCTTTCTTGGCATCTTCACGCTCAATCTTGTTTATATACGTGCTAGGGTTTGATTCAGAAATCTGGTGAAGCAATTTCGGCACAAGGTTGTGTGCCTCTTCGTATGTCCCGTACATGGACTCGATGACCTTCTGCTTGGCTCATCGGACCTTGTTGTAGCTAACTGGATAGCCAACCTGATTGGCTGCTTCCGACATTAGCAGCTTGGGGGAGACAGACACGTCCGCCGCAACTAGGTGCTTCATAAGGTTCGCCACATATGCGGAAGTCATGTTCCGATGTTGCGTTGTAGGGGCTCACTAAGCTCGCAAGTGTGGTCGATCACTGCCTTGACCGCGAATACCAAGCCGACGATCTTTGCTCGGTGAGCGCTGACCTTGCTATGGCAGTCTTCTACTATGCACCTCACTACGTAATGTCCGGGATTGTACCGGTGCACTCGGTACACACGACTGTTGGACAATGCATACCGTGCTATAGCTTGTTGCACGGCCTCCTTGCTAGGGAAGCACTTCTTTACTAATAGGGTCTCGGCATCAAACCCCCAGTGGGAGCCTTCTTCTTGCGGCAGTATGAGCGAACGCACTACGACATCATCAACTCTCAATTCCACGTAAGGCACCTCCGATGACACAATTCCCCTGGTTGGACCACCGGCCTGGTGTGCGTCATCATTGTTACCATCCGAGCTTGGATTGGCATCCTCGTCGAAATCCAACCCGAGAGCCTGGTTCGGTAGATACTCATGGCAGTCAATGTGGGCCGATCACCATGATTCCGCCCCCTCATTTCGCACAAAATTATACGCGGAACAATCCTCCAAGACAGCACATTCTGTGTTGCCATCTTTAGGCTCGGGCTACGCTTGCCGCTTGTAGAGGCCCCAGCATCATCAAGGTGGCTCGGCGCCCTCGGTAGGAAATTCACGTACACTATTGGCTTCCTGTAAATGGCTACCTCGGGCTGGGAGGCAATCTGCATGTACTGGCTCCATGCTACGCTTCCAGCCACCTTGTTGAGCTCCCACACATCATTCGTGCAGGTAATCCCCTCGATCACAACTTTCTTCCTCGTTGCCTTCGTGACGAACTCCCTCCGGATGCAACTCCGAAGCTTGTGAATATTCATCGCGTCGAGCCCCTCCACTTGCACCACCTTGCACTAGTATCTCGATAGGTCCAACCCGCTGGGTCCGGTTCGTACGAGACCATCGCCATAAAACACATACAAGTCTTGCTTGTTCGACTTTACCTAAAGCCACAACAACCACATTCACGGTACATATGTGTAATTAGATACGACAAATTGCATGCAAGTGATGGATTACATATGTGTAATTAGATACGACTAATTATTTACCACTAAACTAATTAACAGAGACTGCATGTGTTGGACCAAAAAGGCGACTAGACTGGGGGGGGGTGTGTGTGTGTGAATAGGAGCACGATCTCTTTTTCTCCTTGATTAAATTTAATACTAATTTTATTCCAATAGCTATGAAAGCTATGAAGATCAATATACAAACACAGTGGAAGACTTGTATTGAATCCAATTAAAACCCCGAAGCAAATAGACCAAAATATCAAAAAACTCGAACTCAAATGAGCTGGGTGGTCTGACCTCCATGTCGTTGGCGGTCTGACCTCTCCATGGGCGGTCTCACCTCCAAATACATGGTGGTTTGACCTCCAGGCCAATGAACAGTAAAATCAGCCCGAACTCAAAATCACAAATTGGTCTAACTTTTGATCTACAACTCCAAACTTCACGAAACTTGAAACATACCTTCTTTAGGATATAAGGAACCTATTCCAATCAACGATCATGAAGATCGTTGTCAAAGTTCCGACATTTATCCGTTTTAGTGAAGGTTACTTTAAAACCGAGCCAAATACGAAAACGGTGATTGAGATGATTTCGTGGGAGGAATCAATCCAAGATGGACAAGGATGGTCTCCCATACATCATAGCATCCTCAATCACAGGAAGAATTAAGCCAAAAGCCCTTAAAAGCAAAACCCCCTAAAATCACTCTTTCTTTCACCAAAACTGGGCAAAATCAAAACTTAGATCCAAAAGGTTGCTCGTGGGTGGATGATGATCAAGATGATCTTAGATCATATCCCACACATCCCAGCAAGCAAGATCACAGCAAGATCCCAAATAAAAACCTAAGGAACACCAAAAATCTCAAAGGCATCAAAGAGAGAGCAAGAATAAGAACAAACTCAACTTGGGGCAAATCTTGCATGGATTGATTAGATAGATTATGTGTTCATAGCCACTCCACCATGGAGGACAAAGCTCAACACTTGAGCACTCAAATCAATCCATGTCTCATGAACCCTAGCCTCTCCACTTTCCTCTCTTAGCCCTAAATCCCAAAATTAGGGTTTTTAGAATCCAAAGGGTTGGGAAGTGCAACCAGCACCCTTCCTATTTATAGTGGAGGCTAGCCCTAGAGAGACATCCCAAACGGGCACCCGTTAAGCCCACACACAAACGGGTTTCACTTACGCATGCATTTTAAAGCGCTGTCTTCATCTTCTCTTGACTTAGATCGCCTCTCCTTGCGTCGTCTTGCGCCGCGGTTTCTCCAAGGTCAAGAAGGTGGTTTCGCACACCACCACTCACCACTTTTCCGGTATAGGGCAATTTCCCAAAATGCCCCTCTACCGACCTTTGGCGATTCCTTCACCTCGAAGCATCTCCCATGCTCCGTCATCATCCATGTGGCCCCAATGACTTCCTGCCAAGCCTTTCACGCGTCCGGATCCCATCAAACCGTCCTCGCTTGCAATTGGGACCAAGTCACTCGGCGTACCACATGTCTCATCATAACTGCACCCGGCTTCCTTGACCGTTCAGGACCTCAGCTCCTCTCTGAGCCTAGTCCGGACCTCAACTCCTTCCTGAATCTAGTCTGGTCAACCTTGCTTTGCCGTCATGTTCATCACCCGGTAGCTTCGCTCTAGTTCCTTGTCTTCTCGAAGCATAAGCACTCCGCTAGCCTCGGTCATCTTCCAACACCACCTCGATCGTTCTGGACCTCAGTTCTCATAACCTAGTCCCGATCTAGTCCACCTCACCATGACCTATCTCCGGTGTCCTACAACCATCACAAACAAGCAAACCGTTACGTAGCACCGCACGATACGCACAATCACCAATTCACATAATTGATGAGGCATGAGCACATACCTTCACAAAGGCCTTTGCTCAAACTTTGCTTTCTATGGTTCTAGTCCATCTTGCGCCTTTGCTTGAGTCCAACCATCTCACCCGACATCCACGACCGTTCTGGACCTCGGTTCTCCTAACCTAGTCCTAGTCTTCCTCGTCGTTGACCATAGTTGACTCCAAATCACCTGCACAACAATAGACCAAGTAACCATTTTCGGACACAAGTTCTTCACAACTTGACCCATGTTAGCCAAAACATGCATCATGCAACATCTATGCAATGAAATCCATGAACTTGACCTAACCAACAAACATCGCTGCCAAGTTGGCCGACGAACAAGTCAAAACCAGTCTGACCGCCACCCATGGCCGGTCTAACCGCCCCGTGGCCGGTCTGACCGCCCAGCAGGGACTTAGCCAAATTTTCAATTTGGAAATCCGAAACCTTTTGGAAATTTAAAACGAATAGAACTTTTGACTCGAAGCTCCAAAAATTATGAGACTAAGTGTAGCAGAATCCCCTCTCTTGCCTACACCCTCTATTTTTGGCTCGGCTCCAAACTCAAAAATCTATTATTGCCGGTCAGACCACCACCCATTGGTCGGTCTCGGCCTTGACACCACTTTGCTGAGCGACTGAGGCCATGTCGGTCTGACCGCCAATGTGGCCGGTTTGACCGCCACATAGGTCGGTCTGACTGCCACACATTGGTCGGTCTGACCGCCTGAGACCTGACAGCACAAGAACTTCGCCGAAAATGAGGTTTTCTCTAAACACCTCGACGCTATTGCCAATTGTTCAACACACTAAGATTAGGATCATATGATCATATCCACATGATCTCCACAATCTTCCCCTTGATGAATACATTGGCAATCTTCTCAAAAATGCAAATTGGAGATTTGAAAATGAAAATACTCTCGTTTTCGCCCAAAGGCATATCTTGGTCCACAAGCAAGAAAAAGCTATAAAAATGACCAAGATGGCTTTAGATTAGCATAGGCAAGTGAGATCGAGTAAAAGAAAGCAAGAAAACTTCAATTTCTAGAAAGGAGTCAAAATTCTCACTTAAGGTCCATATGAAAGAACAATTGTTCAATTTGACCTTTGATCATTGTGAGGATCCAAGAATTGCAATTCAAGTTCAGAAATGGCAATAAGACCAAAAGAATGCAAATTAAAAGCTCCCCCTCACTATGATCATCATTTTTTCAAGAAAATTTCAATTTCTCCATTTTTCTCCAAAAGGCTCTCCTTTTAACATTTTTGTTACTTCTTCTCCCCCTTTGACTGTGGAGTCATCAAGGAATCATGCATTCCTCTCATCTAGAGATGACAAATGTAGAAATGAGAAAAAAAACATAAGGAGCATGCATGAAATGCAATGGAGTAGCCTCATTTTTATATTTTCAATTTTTGAATACAAGAAGCTTTGGAGATTATCCAAAAGAACAAGCTAGCATTTCTAATATTACTCAATACATATCAAGCGAAAGCGCTAGCAAGATCATGTTAAGATATATATATATATATATATATATATATATATATATATATATATATATATATATATATATATATATATATATATATATATATATATATATATATTAAACCTAAGCTAGAAGGCTCAATATAAAGCAATGAATTTGTAACAATTTAAGCAAAGCTTCAAATCTTAAGAGACAAATAGGTCTAGAAGCTACCATGTCCGTTGTCTGCATTGCGCTTGGTGCACACTCTGCCTACTCTGGCGCCATGTGCACACGACTTCAATGCTGTTAGCTTGCACATGGCTTCGTAGTAGAGCCATGTGCACTGAAGCCGCCGGCCGAGCCATGTGCTTTTGAAGCCGCCGCCGCCCTCCCATACCTTGGCCTTGCACCATCGCCATGACCCGTCGATGAACCACCTTGATCCTCACGTCACGCCCCCTTTGTCGACTGCTGTCGCGTCGCCTTGCTGCCAGCGCCCGCCCTCGCCTCTAGTGGGCTAGAAACCCTAGTGCCCATATGAAGCAGCCGGCCTTGGGCTAGATTGGGCCGTTGGGGCGTAGCCCAAAACCAAAAAAAGGAGGGGCTCGACCCAAGAAATTCGGGAAATAAAATAAAGGAGAAAACTGAAAAAGAAAAGGAAATTTTGCAAAAGGACCCTCTGTTTTTCTAAAAATTGTGTGAAAAATTTCCCAATTGAAATTTAGCGGTTTAGCCTGTGGAAATTGCAGAATTCGAAAGTTCATATTCCAGTAGAAAAGGGCCTCGGAATTCAATTTTTGAATCATTTTGAGCATTTGAAGCATGTTTAACTTGTTATTATTAGTTCTATGCAATTTATATATTGTATTTACTGTTTTGAATATATGTGATTGTTTATATTACTTTGAATCACTCAAAATAGCAGTAAATGATGAAAAATGCATAGAAAAATACAGGAACATTATGAGAATTGTGCAACCACTTTACACAAATTACCAGCAGTAATCTAATGAACTCTTTGCATGAATATGTAGATGACTGGCATCACGAACTGAGAGTTCGAAGAGCTGGCCCACCATCGCCAAAATCTATACAGAATTTGTACAAGTCTTCCACTCTGTGGTAAGGTAACCACGGATGAGCAGAAGATTGAGAAGACTTTCTCTACTTTTCACCCGAATGTGGTGCAATCCGCACGCAACTATCGTCAAGACGGCTACAAGGAGTATGCTGAATTGATTGACATCATGCAAGTTGTGGAAGCTCAAGATGATGTTCTACGGAAGAACTACATCTCACAGCCGCCTAGTAGCGATATTGGCCATGAAGCCAATGTTAGCAGCTACAAGGTGAGGAAGCATCTCACAAAGGAGAGGGGCAAGAAGGGTAAGGTCATGGGTCGCACGTTATTGATGCTTTGCAATCTAAGAAGAAGGGCAAAGGACAACATGAGGCACACCTCGCCATTGCAGGCATGGAGGATCCACAACCATTAGTTGCACTCATGGATGTGGATAGCCCAGTGGCAGCCCCTGTCACCCCTCCTTTTGGACATCGCAATAGTCGCAATAGTAGTTGCCCAAGAGGAGAAGATTGCCATGGAGCAGATTAAAGCGAAGTTTCTAAGTACTTTGCTGATTCGATATAGTGCACGCATTGCACTTAGATCTCTTTATAGCCCCTTGCAGTTTGTGGTTGTGATGGAATATTGAATTATTTTACTCTTTGAATAATGGTTGTAAGCTCCGGAGAGTAAAGCATTAAATTCTTATGATGAGTCCTGCAAGGCTTAATTTTTCCGTATTTATAATAGCAAGTTATGTTCTGATATTTGAAGTATTTTATTTATGTGTTGCTTGCTTCCTGCTGCATATTAATAAAGTACTTTATATTAGAACACGTGTGGCGCCCTATGGAGGAAGTGTGCTTAGCTGATGGCGGCACAACGAATAACATCTTGAGAGAGACGAAATTCTTTCAGTCGATCAGCAAATATGCTGGAAGTCTTACGACAATCGCGGGCAGCGATACTTGTATAATACGCTCAGGAAGGGCCACAATTATACTCCTGATGGACACAACTTTGGTCATTAAAGAAGCCTTGTTGTACCCAGAATCGACTAGAACTCTCAAGGATATTCACGCCAATGGTTTCCATGTAGAGACTAAAGAAGAGTATGGTAAGAAATACCTGCTCATTACAAAGCATGAAGAAAGTGGAAAAAGGGTATTGGAATAACTACCTTCATATGAAACTAGGCTATACTACACTAATATTAAGGCACCCACAGCCTATACTGCCTTGAAAACCGTATTTAGAAGCTCTGAACTTTTCTGTCTCTAGCATGATAGATTAGGCCACCCAGGTCTTAGGATAATGAGAAATAGAAATTAACAATTCACAGGGATATAATATAGATGTAAATAATTTCTCAAATCAGGAATATTTTGTGTGCCTGCATGTGCCACGAAAAATTAATTACTAGATCTTCTGCTCTGAAAGTGAAGGATGAAATCCCTGCATCCCTAAAACGTATCCAAGGAGACATTTGCGGTCCTATACAACCTCTGTCAGGGCCATTTAGGTATTTTTATGGTGCTCATCGATGTTTCCTTGAAATGGTCACACGTACGTTTATTGTCTATGAGAAACCATGCTTTTGCAAAGCTAATCTCGCAGATAATTAAATTTCCCCTGATCATCATGTGAAGTCCATCAGAATGGACAACGCCAGAGAATTTACTTCGAAGGTATTTGATGATTATCACAAGGTAATGGGTATTAACGTTGAGTATTTCGTACCGTATGTCCACACTCAGAATGACTAGCAGAGGCATTAATTAAAAGGATTAAATTTATTGCCCGACCACTTTTGCATAATTGTAATTTACCAACTACATGTTGGGGACACATAGTCCTGCACGCAGCAACTCTCATCAATTTTGGGCTATCGACATATAACATCCTTTCACCTATGCAACTAGCGCAAGGGTCAGCACCGAAAATTTCTCATCGTTGCAAATTTGGGTGCAAGGTTTATGTACCGATACCACCACCACAGCGAACTACAATGGGCCCTCTCTGAAAGTTTGGGATATACGTTGGTTATGAGATAGCATCCATAATTAGGTATTTGGACCCTATGACTGGAGATTTGCATACTGCCCGCTTCGCTGATAGCATATTTGATGAGGATAGTTTCCCATCATTAGAGGGAGAAAATCAACCCCTTGATGAAAAATGTCAAGAAATAATGTGGCAAGCCTCGGGAATCCATGCAAATGACCCGCGTCCTAGTGAAGCAAATAGTGAAATCCAGAAGATAATTGAAGTCTAGAAGACAATTGAAGCCCAGAAGACAATATAAGTCCAGAAGATAATTGATTTGCAAGCATTAGCAAATCAACTACCTGACCACTTTAGTGATTTGAAGAGCATGAGCAAGTCGCATGTGCTTACATGCAATGCACCGGAGAGGGTTGAAATACCAAAGAAAGTTGAAGGCATCCCTAATCCCGTCCAAATGCCTTAGAAAAGGACGAGAACTCTGGCCCCTTGAATCCCAAATGTAAGAGGATGCACGGTGAAAAGGATAAGAAGGACTTGACACGGTAGATCACGAAGTTCCTAGAACGAAGGGAGCAGTTGAGACTGGCCTTGATGAAACCTTCAGGAAAGACATACCGGATTTGAACATTCCCAATTTCCCACGGAGGGAGATACCAGCATGGATGTGTGCGCATACATCAAAGATGGAAAGCTAAAGGACTTGACCTTGTAATTGGAAGCAGCGGAGAGCAAGTAGAAGCATTAGAAGAATCACCCTATGAAGAAATAGCTATAAACTTTGTGACCACGGGAGAATCTTTGAATAAGACAACAACCAATGTCGACATTTACTTTCCAAAGAAAATTGCCACAATCATCGATCTTGATCTAGAGTCTGCATCGCTCGCTGAATATAAAAAAGATTAGATTGAGAAGATTGGAAGAAGGCAATAAAAACACAATTATTATCTTTGAATAAAAGAGAGGTGTTTGGGCTTATAAGCCGCACGCCTCCCCATGTGTACCCCGTAGGGCATAAGAGGGTACTTGTTCAAAAGAGAAATGAAAATAAGCAAGACTCGTTGCACAAGATTTCACTCAACATCCAAAAGTTGATTGTGAAGAAACCCATTCCCCGGTCATGGCGGAACTACCTTTAGATATTTAATCTCAATGGTAGTAAACTTGAATTTAGAAATTGTGGACATCATGAGGATATGCTCATGATCTTACGTGATGTTACAATTGGCAATTTGGTTGAAGGTTTGTTGGAATTCTGTTTTTGAAAGTTTGACAAAGTGTTAGGATAATCGGCGTCTGGCTTTGTAGCCATGTAATCCGTAGTCTTGATACGACCGTTTAAGTGGAGCGGTGCTACTGGAGGTTTTCGGTCAGGTCGGTTGAGTTTTTCTGGTAACGGTAGTACCAGCTTGAAAGTCACGGCACTAGCGCGTTAAGGTATGACCGCAGGAGTAGAGTGGAACTACCGCAAGCCTCTTTGACTGTGGGATTCCTTGAGTTGTTCGATTGAAATCGGACGGTCTAGATTGCGATGAACGTTCGGACCGTCCGAACGTGACAGGGCTTGAGAGGAGTCTGATTGAAATCTAACGATGCAGAATGTGTGGGACTTTCGGACCGCCCCACAGTGCCAGATCTTGACGGCTGTGACTTGCGGTTCGAACAGCCTAGTAAATTTGGAGCGTCCACGTGTCATTGGGTTCCTTCCGAAGGTTTTGAGCGATTTTGCGAAGCGGTAGTATCGCAAGGAAAAGGCGGTAGTACCGCACTTAGGTATGACTGCTTTGTTTGCGGTATGGAAATTCCAGAAGCGATGATTTTGGGAATTCTTGACGATGCGACCCTTGATCTTGAGCGGTACTACCATGATGAGGTAGTACCGGGAATGACTTGGCGGTAGTACCACATTTGCACTGAATGTTGATTCTTCGAGAGAATTGATTTTAGGATAGGTCATATCCATGTTTATCTTTGCATATGTGTTGCATATTGCATGTTTTGAGCTAACGTGGGTCAAGTTGTGAGAACTTGTTTCGAGAGCGATTTCTTGGTCTATTGTATGCGGGTAACTGCGAGTCAACGACGATCCAGCGGCGAGATGGATCGGGACTAAGCTTGGAGAGTGAGGTGCGAAACGATCATGGGTGCGGGTGGTCGTGACTCAAGCATGGCGAGAATGGGCGAGGATGATCGAGCAGGCGATTCGTCTGTTGGTTGGATCAAGCGTGGCGAGGTGAGTGCAAGTGCCTTGGAGGTTCGGTGGGATCGGATGGGAGAGACTTGCCGACATGATGAGAGCCGTTGATCAACCTACACGTGGCAAAGCGGCGATTGCTTCGACAGGATTGGACTCGGTCCATGGAGAAGGATCGAGAAGGGGTATTTTGGTCATTTCACCAAATACCGCCTTTGTGACTTGTTGGCTAAACCGCGGCACGGGTTGGCACTTGGAGAAGCGGTTTCGGTCAATCGAAGATGAAGACAAAGCTTTGAGATGCGTGCGTGTATTAACCCATTGTGAGTTAGGGTTTAATGGGTGCCCTAAGTGGAATATTCCTATATGCTAGCTGTGACGCCCCGTGTCATTACCCCAAGGGTAATCACACTTAGGCATACGGATTACTATTCGTTTGCTCAGTAAAACACTATTCTAACGAATAGTAAGCCTTTTACCAGGCTTACGCAGCAGAACAATAAGATAGAAACTGTACCTTTTCATTCCAGTAATAGCCATGCAGGGCTATGGTTCTTATTACAAGTATTATATCGCTACAAAAGTAGCTTCTCCGCTTCTCTCTTGACCACGAAGTCTCGGCGCCTATTAAGCCCACGGCGGACAAAGCGCCCATTTCGCCCTAGTCCTCGTAGTTTGCGCCTTCTTCTCTTGCAATTGCTTCGGTACCTACATTACCCTTTGCCCCACTCGGGATGGTTCCTGGCCGGACTAGGATCTACAAAGGAGAATACTAACAAGGTTGAGTACGAGTGTACTCGAGAAGCATTAATAGCAAAGAATGCAGAAATAGGAAAATGGTTGGTCTTGAATTCTGACGAGGCCAGGAGTAAGTGTTTTGTTTGTCCTTATATTATAACCATATGTAAAAAGGGGCCCACCTCTTACCTCATCATCATCATCATCATCGCGTTTCCCCTGCCAGGGCCTCCTTTTACCCACATATTAATACTCATTTCTTCCTTTCTTTCTCATTCTCATTTCTTTCATATTCATCCTAATCATTTTCATCTCAATCATTTATTTAAGTTTTGATAAAACAATTTTGATGCAATAAACATAATAGTGCAATATACGGTTTACATTTAAATTAACTATGTTTATGTTCAAGAGCATCTCTTGCCTTCGTATCGTGGGGCAGTGCCGGTCTTGATGAAATTCTGATCAACTACGTCCGTTGGTGCCAGCACATCTTCTGTAGCAATACGGAAATACGAATAATAATATAAGTAAATACGTAGTTGATTTTGAGTGATATAATAAATACCTAGGTTAGTGACTTCTAAATGTTAGCACAAATTAATTTAATTAAAACTTTTCCTTGATCTAACACTAGGTTAGCACCCCCACAAAATAATCGTTCTACTGAAAACGCGCACTAACGGTCGACAACCCGCGGTTCACGCTTAACTGATTAAACTAACAGAAATAAATATCTCATACTACCTGACTAAAAACTAGCAATGCACAAGATTTGCTACACAAGCTAGCTATTCTATAAGTAACAGAATTAATGACTATTCGTCCTATCTGGCAATTTTAAACCATAGGTTAATTGCAAATTGGTTAATTAGACGAGATCCAAGTTAAGTTATTTAACAGAAATAATTAAACGGCTAACGGTTAATTAATTTATAAAAGCTACTGAATAAACACATTATTGCAACAAGTAATTAAAGGCTACATAGATCCTAATTCCTCCCTAATAAAAATTCTAATTTCTAATCTACCCCTAATCTCTCTCTCTAATACCCCCATTCGGCCGAATCCCCCTAACCCATGCACACACACATACCCTACTGCTACTCTTCTTCTTCTCTCAAATCCTTACTCCCTCACTCTCACAACTCTCTCTCCTTCTCAAACCAAGCGCGCCTAGGGTCTTGGCAAACCTCTGAGGCCGATTAGTGTGGCCGGCCCATTGCCACGGCCCGTGTCTCCATCCCGGCGCGCTTCCTCGTCGCCCTCACGTGCAAGTCGCCGCTGCAAGATCTCCTCCTCTCCCTCCTTGGCTGCCGAGGCATGCCACCGCCGAGTCCCTCAACTCCGGTCTACGCCGCCATCTAGCTCCTGCTGCGACCTCGTGGCGGCTCCTGCCGGCTTCGGCCGACCCTGCGCCCTATGCGGCTCGGTCCCCTGGTACCGGCCCGGCTCGCCACCGCCCTTCTTGTGCCCACGACTCCTCCGGCTTTTAGCGCCGCCCCGCCTCCATCACCACCCGGCTCCCTCCTCTCGGCTCACCCAGTCGCCCCTCTCCCTGGCGTGCTTTGATGTGCCGCCGCCACTCGACTCGGCTCCCTTCTTGAGCTCGGCCGACCTATGGTGCCTCGCTTACCTTGGCTTAGCAGGTTCTAGGCCGCCGGTCCTGGGCTCTCCCCCGGCCAGTTCTGGTTTGTGACTTGCATGGGTTTACTCCCTACTTCCCCTTTTGGTTATTTAGTTATTAAGAGAAGTCTTGATTTAATCACTTTGATTTTGTGATGTTAGATGCTCATGCATGGTGAGGTGCTGGATGCTGGGTGTGGGTTCTGATGCTTAAGTATAGATGGCGGAGGTGATAGGGTGGCTTGCTACCATGGTTGATTTGCCGCAGCTATGCCAAGGTATACTGCTACTCCCTCTTTCTTTCATGTTCCCTCCCTTGCTCTGTGATGCGATGAACTGAGAGCTAGTTGTTGCATGTGCTACCATGAGATCTAGTGATATGTGTGAATGATGTGGATGTGCAGTGCATACAGAGGTGTGACTGGGTTACCTCTTGTTGGGATTTGGGGTAGGGGAAGAGGGTAGCAGTGCCGGCCTTGTGCTGGTGCTCCCTTCTTCTCCCTTGCGGTGTTTGGCTTGCAGGCTGTGATGCTGAGGATGCTGAGCTCGCTTCACCTTCTGGCTGCCTTGATGCCTTGCGGTGGCTTGACCTTGAGGATGGCAGTGGGATGCTTGAGCCTTGCCTTCGGTGGTTCTATCTCTTGGTTGCTTGGCTTGTTCTTGGTCTTGAGGGGTACCTGGCCGTCTCCTACCTTCTGGCTCCTGGCCTCCTGGTGGCTCTGCTCGCTCTTGTGGCCTTGGGATGGAGTGAGTGTGGAAGGGGGGAGTGCTCCTGGTTGCTTTGTGTTTTCCGGGAAGATGAATGTGGCTTATGGCGGGGATGGCCGGTGTGGGGGATGAACGTCTTTGAGGAGTTGGATGTGTTATGCTGGGGTGATGTATCTGCTATGCTCCTCTGGGATGAATTGGCAGTGTGGCACAAGGGGGAAGAATGTGGAATTTGGGCCAAGGGCTGGCTTCGGCTGTGCTGCTATGGCTATGCTGCTACATGAATGCAAGAAGTGGATTTGGATTTGATTAATTGTTGTTATAACATTGCAGTTGGTTGTAAAAAAAATTAGTTCTGCAACAAGTATGGGGTTTGCAATAAATATATTACTTATGTTTTACAATTAGATTGATGTAACGCTTTTCAAGGTTGTAACGATTATGCAATTGATAACAACTCTGGAATTACACTTTGTTCTGGATTTAAAGAATTTTAATTATCGCTAACTACCGATTACTGTTATTTAGTTTAGGTTGATTATGCGGGTTCTCACACTAGCCTCCACTATATAAGCACTTGGTGTTGTGTGCATTCGGTGAGAACGACGGCAGAGAGAAAACCCTGTTTTGGTTTTAGGGTTTGGAGAGCTAGGGTTCTAGGGATTGATTGAGTGTGGCTCATGTATTGAGTTTTGTCCTCCAAGATGGAGTGGCTGTAAACATCAAACCTCAATCTCTATTCAATCCAAGCAGCTTTCAAGATGAGTTCCTTTCGTTCTTGTTCTTTGTCTTGCATCCTATTCTGATGTTTTTGGTGCTTTTGACGATCCACTGCTGTTCTCTTGAATCCATCTGTTGATCATGCTTGCTGTGACTTGTGGGAGACCATCTAAGGTCATCTTGATCATCAATAGCCCACGAGCAAGCCTAGGATCAGTTTTGGGTATTTGACCTTATTTTGAACCGATCTTTACCAAATTTGAAAAAGGTCAAAACTTTGTCATGGATCTGTTGAATAGATGATTGGAATAGGTTCCTGATCACCTCAGGTGGTTATGGTTCAAGTTTGATAGGGTTTGGTTGGATGAATCAAAAGTTGTGTCGATTTTAGGTTTGATTTTCTGCTATCGGGATGAACTCCAGGTAAATCGGTTGTACCGCTCCTTGAGAGGTGGTAGTACCGGCCAGCGGTCATACCGCATGTTGCTTGGCAGTCATACCAATTTCTGGGTTTTTCAGCACAACTGTTTATTCTCTGTTGCTGAGTTTTGGGGATTTGCAAAAATTAATTGAGCGCCTATTCACCCCCCTCTAGTCGCATTTCCGGTCCTACAGAAATGAAATTGATGGATGTGGTAACTGCATACCTTTATGGAAATTTGGATTCAGACATTTATATGAAGGTACCTGAATGTATCCCTGTCCCGAACCAAGATAGTACAAATAGAAATCTATACAGTATGAAACTCAGAAAGTCACTGTACAGACTTAACCAATTAGGCAGGATGTGGTATAATCACTTGAAGCGACTTTCTATTCAAGAAAGGCCACACGAACAATGAGAATAATTTCTGTGTAGTTATACGATGATCTCAGAATGGATTTTGTATAATCTCAAAGTATGAAGATAATCTGAATATCATCGGAACCTTGGAAGAAATTAAGGAAGCAAGCTCTTACTTGGAGTCAGAGTTCGAAATGAAAGATTTGGGTAAAACCAAATATTGCCTAGGCTTGCAGATTGAGCATGCCCCTGAAGGGATATTAGTGCATCAGTCAGCCTACACTCAAAAGATATTAGAAAGGTTCGGCTTTGAAAAGGCATATCCTTCGAAAGTGCCAATGATAGGGAGATCTTTGCAGCATAACAAAGACCCATACAGACCTAGAGAAAAGGAAAAGGAAGTCCTAGGACCGAAATTCCCATACTTAAGTGCAATAGGAGCACTCATGTATTTAGCAAACTGTACTAGACCAGACATTACATTTGCCGTGAACCTATTCGCAAGGTATAGTGCAGAACCTACCAAAATGCATTGGCGGGGAATAAAGGACATCTTAGATACCTCTAAGGAAGCAAAGACCTTGGTACATTCTCTGAAAAGAACCAATACCTAACTATGAATGGCTATCACGAGATGCAGTACTTATCGGACCCGTATCTGACCAAGTCACAAACAGGTTATGTATTCCTATGTGGTGGAAGTGCATTTTCATGGAAATCGTCTAAGCAAAGTCTTATATCTACTTCAACGAATCACTCATAAATCATAGCACTATACGAGGCCTCACAATATTGTGCTTGGCTTCGGCGGATGATTCACCATATCCAGCAGTCGTGTGGATTGAATACCACGCAAACCCCCACTATTATCTGTGAAGATAATGTAGCTTGTGTTGTACAAGTGTAGATGGGTTATGTGAAGAGTCCTCTCACAAAGCATATCAACCCCAAGTTCTTCTGTGCTCATGAATTGCAAAAGAAGGACAAAATTAAAGTATTGCATACTAAGTCATGTGAAAATCTTACAGATTTATTCACTAAGTCACTTCCAGCGTCTAACTTTAAAAGATGCATACGTGGAATTGGAATGATGGGACTTAGAGAAGTGCATAATTCAGGGGGAGAATCTTCACGAACTCATTATTGAAACTTGATCATGAAGATTGAGTACCCAAAAAGTAAATCCTGGAGATTAAATGAAATTGGATGGATTGTACTCTCTTTCCCTTGACGAGTTTTCCTGAAGTTTCCCGGCTAAGGTTTTTAATGAGGCAATTCATGCAACGCAGTAGAACGTATATCATGTACTCTTTCTCCAAATTTTTTCCACTGATTTTTTTTGGAGTTTTGATGAGGCATGATGTAACATCCCAATTTTCTGAAGTTTAAAAATCTTTTTGAGTAGCTTAGCCCTCTGGAAAAATTCACCAAAGTTTTATTGGAATTTTAATACAGCTTAACAGGGACTTTCAAAAGCAAAACAATTTAATATGAATAATGTCAACATCAACTATTGTCAAAATTATTTTATTTGGAATCTATGTGCTTGGATATATTTTCTAGAATTTTTTCGAGAACATTTGCTATTTTCTATTTGTTATTTCTTTATTTTCTGTATTTTCTAAATTGGAAAATGTATTTAAATCTTAGGAAATGCTTCTGGGTCTAATCCCTAACCGTTGGCCCAGTCCGATCCACTTCCGGCCCAACTCCTGCGTAGCCCGCTCCTTCCTCTCTCCGGTCGCCTACACAAGAGTGACCCCACCTGCTAGTGACGCCCGTGCCGTGTGCAACGTGTGCGCGTCTAAGCAGCCATCACTAACACGTGGGCCCTACCGAATCTCTGTGCTTCATCTTCAAATCAGTTGGGGATTTGTTTCTATTGTCGCGTGATCCTCTCTCGACGTGCGCGCCTCGGACTCCCTCGGGCCGCCGCGTATAAAAGGAGAGCGAGCCCTTGATACTAAGATGATGCGGGGGGATGCCCGATCTTCACGACGTAGGATTGATAATAACGTTGGATCCGTGCAACTTTGATGAACCGATGGCGCCAACCCTTTGTCAAAACGACAACTGCGACAAAAGAATTCGCCCAACTACTGCGCTTTCGTGATCCCGTCTACGACCACACAAAGTAGGCGTGTCATTGCTCTGCAAAACACAAGGAATCACAAGAACAACGGGGTTGAGAATGCTCAATTCCCCTCTAGGTTGCACTGTATGTCAAATCCTAGGAAGAACAAGCGTATAGCTCTCTCTCAAAATAATAGATTCATATTTGTGGTCCCTCGTTACATGGAGTACACCCTTTGGCTTTATAGCCAATAAAAACTCACGCATATATGGCCTAGGGCCGGCGCATAATTTAGTTCGACCAAAAGGAGACCAAGCTAGACTCTAACTCACGTAGTGCACTGTCTCAGACTCAAAGAGTCCTTGTTTTCTAATACACGCAGCATTGAGTCCTTGTTTTCTAATACACGCAGCATCTCATGTGTATGTGCATGGGAAGCATGTAATCCATACATGTAACATCTTATTAATTCTTTAAGCCGCGTGTATTCTTCATACATGCCTTCTTTTAGCTCGGCCAATCACATGCCATCTTTTCTCTTCCTTTCTTTATTTTGCCAGCAACACTTTATTTCTTTCCTTCCTTGTGGCATGCATAGCCCTTGATGACGCCTCCCATCCTTGATGCAAATTTGAAGCCTTCTGCTGCCATTCATGTGTGGCAAAGGGGCATCCTCTTGCTGAATGTATGTGTCTTGCATGTGCTCGCCGCCTGGAGAAGCAAAACCGAACCAAAGCAAACCGAGGAAACAATAGATTGAGTTGGTTCTTTTGGGTTCTAAAATATCCTCACGTATAAATATGAGAATAATTAAAATACTATTATTAGGTAGTAACCAGTTCTCATATAAATAAAAATCGAATTCAACTAGGAGCGAGTTCACCTATTGATTAATCTTTTTAGCTCATGCTCGTGTAATTGGTCCAATCGGGATGTCCTCATGATCCTTCCTCTCTTGAAAAGGAGTCGTCCTCGACTCTGATTGTTCGGGTGCACAAGAGAATCCGATTGCTCCTTCATGGTGAACTCCGAATATAAGAAATGATATATGTATTCCTTCAGGACCTTGAGCGCATCTTCACTTTAGGCTTGTATGCGGATCATATATACGATTGCATATAATTAAATAAAATAGTAGTAGCTCTGTGTCTCTAAGTATGATAATTAAAGACCGAATTAAATTAGAGTTTACCTGGTAATATTTAATGCGGCTCAATAATTCTTTCCAGTCAAATAATATATTTAACTGAAAAGTACTAAGTGTATCTGTATCATCCTCCCCTTCTTCAAGAAATGCCGTCATCGGCTTTTGATAACCTAAAAGTGTACTAAACAAAGAGAACAACGTATATGCATGGTATATGTATTTATCATCCATTTTACCATCCCTTTTATCTCGCAAATCATGAATAGTACAACAATAGCCATTAGATAGATGTGATGCATTCATCTCAACACTCCTTTCATCCACATTATTCCCCCACCCATGAAAAGAAGTCGTCTTCGACTTTTGTAAGCACGTATGCAAATTATTTATGGACAAACCAAAATCATTTTCTAATATATACAAGTGGCTCATATAATCATATTTCGACTTTACAACATCAGTTTTATATAATGGAGACGAGAAAATGATTTGTGCCTTCCATGCTTCAATTGCGCTACTCTTATTTCTTATACATGATTGTTCAGCAAAAGGTGACCAAGTAGGCTTTATAAATCTTTCTAAATAGTAGGCACTCCTATTTATACTCACCTCTAAGTGATCATGATATTGTCCAAAAGATGGTTTGTCCAAAACATGCAATTTTAATTCAGCACGCTTATCACGGGTAATGTATATTCGATAAATATGAAACTTATTGTCTACACCATAATCTCCAATCAAATTAAATTTATAAGTGGAAGTGGAGGTGTAGGTACTAGATAGTGATTTTGAACATGCAATTTCAGAAACTCTCTCAATCACACTAGATAGCTCTTTGGGTCCATCGAACATGATATAGCATAAAGAATCATCAGGGTATATTCTAGTAAGAACTTCATCATGAGTAATCAATTCCACATTACATAAATTAAGCGCATTAAATTCAGCATGTGGAATATTCAAAGAAACACTAGAGTTCTCACTCTTACTTACCTCTTCTTGATGAATATTCAATTCAATACCATTATTGTTACCTTTAACGTCCTCCTCAGTTGTTGTAGGTGCTGTAGGTATCAAATCTTCATGATGAAACCACGGGGCAGCGAGCACTCCATCCCCAACTATGGTTATCTCCTCGTCTTTTACTTTCAACGGTGCCGGTTGTTGAAACTTCAACTCCTCTTCTTTAATATTAACATGCACAATGTGAGAAACAACGCTAGAAGTAGAGAGTAAATCGTTAATTTCAGCAATAACCTCACTTTTACTATCTTCTACTTCACTCATTTCTTTTGGTGTCTTCCTCACACTCTCAAATTGGATGCTCTCAACCTCACATATGGTGGAATCACACATCTCACAATTTTCAACACTCTCACTCAATTTGTCTATGTGGCTCTCATCCTCACATGGGTTTTGAAGCATCTTATCTTTCGTTAATCGTGGGCCAGCAATAGCGCAATTACCATCAACCACGATCTCCTCAGGTACTACGGGTTGTGACGGGGCAGCACTACTCGTCTCCTTGGCCGAAGAAGAATTCCCATGCTTGTCCTTCTTCTTAAGTGACAAACCAGTGGATGAATGAGAACTAAAGAGTCGACGCAGATTTAATTGATATGTGTGCATGCTTTTAAGTCTCTTTTCCACCTTCATAGTATATTTCACAAGATCTTGCAGACTACGAAAATATTTATCTTGAAGTGGAACAACGATCTGAAAATTCAAGCCTACTTTGAAGTATTTCTTTTCTTAAGATGCACTAGTGATATTGGCACGGTGCATTGCATGACTCAGCTCATCATAATAATCTTGGACATCTTTGCATCCTTGTCCAATACTCTCCACATGGCGTAGTAGCTCCCACTCATAATAGGATGGAACAAATTCTCTTCTCATGGCCCCTTTTAATTTGTTTCCCACTTAGTTGTCGCCACCAACTAGAGGCATAGTCCTCAAAAAATAAAGTGGTCACTCTCACTTCCTTGGCTTCTAATTCAAACTTCTGGAATTCAAGTTTGAACTCCATGTCTTGTACCCACTCAAGATACTCCTCTGGATCATTACTACCATAGAAGGGAATATACGTATACTCGCGATCTACCATGGTTAGTAGCAAAGCAAAGAAAAATTATATATGTGGATGTGGAAGTTTATTATTTGTGGAAATCACTCAATCTCACCTTCTCTTACCGACCGAAGTTCTTATGCGTCCTTGATGGAATTGAAAAGCTACACGCACTTTGGTGACGGTAGAAAACACAAGGTGATAGATTAAGCGAATTCAATTGCACAAGCACTGTTAGACAATGGCTTATTTGTGGAGTTTGGAGGGAAAAGTGTTTACCTATGCAATCTGAAATTTCTAGATATTGTAAAGCTAGGTAACAATCCAAACTAGAATTCAATGGCTAGTTGCTGATCTAAAAGATATAAGTGAAGAACGAAGCAACTCACGCGCAAAAATGATGGAACTTAGTGCAATCAAAGGAATGAGCTAAAAATATAAGTGATGAATAACTAGCTCGTATTGCACAAGTTATGGAGAGACGCTAGCCAATTGCTCAATGATATAAAATAGGGCACAAGATTGTTCAAAACAATTAAATAGCACAATCTGAAATTTGATAATGATAGGGTGTGCTCACAATAGGTGATCGACCAAGTATTTTTTTCTTCTTTTTTTAATCCTCTTTCTCTTTTTTTTTCTTTTTTTTGTCTTCTTTCTTATTTTTTTTACCTGACCAATCGAATTGTCACAACAGCAGCACTTAAAACCCCACTTTCAACTATGAAAGTAAATAACAATTCAGAGATGTGCAAGGTATATTAGAACAGCCCTAGAGCAATATCAATAGCTAGTCTCAGTAGGAGCAAAGTATTCACAAAAGATTGAATTGGCTCACAAAAGATATATGTGAAGTTTTTTTTATTGCATGTACTGTAGCAATCCGGGCACTGTAAGCTGCGCGCACAAGAGATGTTTTTTTTTCTCACTGCGCCGTAGCAGTGCTGAAAACGGGACAGTTTTTCGGCACACGACTACTATAGCAACAGAAAAGTGTTTGATGCGTATTGTAGCTCGTGCTACTGTAGGTGGATTTTTTCCGCGACTGGTGAACCGAACGCGCACGGCTGAAATTTGGAACAGGATCCGCGCGCATTGTAGCATGGTTACTGTAGCAGACTTTTTTTTTTGGCCGGCTAGCAGATTGGAACAAGAAGTTAAAGCTACACAAAGGAAACAAAGATCAGCAACTAAACACAATTTCTAATGGATCGAGACCTAACCAAACTCACAAAAAAATCAGATTGAACTACGAGCTAAAGGGAATTTTCTTGTGGCTTTTTGTGTATAGGGTAAAAAATAAATCTAACTACGGGTAAATTGATCCTACCGTGGTAACCGATGCTCTGATACCAAGATGATGCGGGGGGATGCCCGATCTTCACGACGTAGTATCGATAATAACTTTGGATCCGTGCAACCTGACGAACCGATAGTGCCAACCACTGTCAAAACAGCAACCTGCGACAAAATAATTCGCCCAACCACACGCTCGTGATCCCATCTACCTGACCACACAAAGTAAACGTGTCGCTGCTCCTGCAAAACACAAGGAATCACAAGAACAACGGGGTTGAGAACGATCAATTCCCCTCTAGGTTGCACTATATGTCAAATCCTAGGAAGAACAAGCGTATAGCTCTCTCTCAAAATAATAGATTTATATTCATGGTCCCTCGTTACATGGAGTACACCCTTTAGCTTTATAGCCAACAAAAACTCACGTACATATGGCCTAGGGCCGACGCATAATTTAGTTCGACCAAAAGGAGACCAAGCTAGACTCTAACTCACGTAGTGCACTGTCTCGGACTCAAAGAGTCCTTGTTTTCTAATACATGCAACATCTCATGTGTATGTGCATGGGAAGCATGTAATCCATACATGCAACATCTTATTAATTCTTTAAGCCACGTGAATTCTTCATACATGCCTTCTTTTAGCTCGGCCAATCACATGCCATCTTTTCTCTTCCTTTCTTTATCTTGCCAGAAACACTTTATTTCTTTCCTTCCTTGTGGCATGCATAGCCCTTGATGATGCCTCCCATCCTTGATGCAAATTTGAAGCCTTCTGCTGCCATTCATGTGTGGCAAAGGGGCATCCTCCTTGAATGTATCATCTTGCATGTGCTCGCCGCCGCTGGCAGCAAAACCAGAACCAAAGCAAACCGAGGAAACAATAGATCGAGTTGGTTCTTTTGGGTTCTAAAATCTCCTCACGTATAAATCTGAGAATAATTAAAATACTATTATTAGGTAGTAACCAGTTCTCATATAAATAAAAATCAAATTCAACTAGGAGCGAGTTCACCTGTTGATTAATCTTTTTAGCCCGTGCTCGTGTAATCGGTCCAATCGGGATGTCCTCATCAGGTGTCGGAGATCCTCCAACAGACCAAGCGATTATGCGAAATGTACCAAAAGCAGAGAATTCACAAAGTCACACGATGACCTCATCCCAACGCTCCTCTTTTAGTAGAGGACAACATGATCAAGCAGAGGATCGATCAACACCAAGACCCCCTCGTAGGTTCCGACCAGGGAACCATGAGGGGAGACGGCTCTTCATAGTAGCCACTCCTCCTCCTCATCAGGAGGAACAACCACTTGATTCAGGCGACCTTAGGCATCATCTGAACCAGGTAGGTGGTCAAAGACGTCATCATAACGTCCACGACCGGGTTGAGACACTAGATCCTAGATATGCAAATCTAAGGAACCGATCTGGCCGACTATAATCGGCTCCTTTTTAGAAAGCGTCCACGACTCCATTATGGGTTGCCGAGCATTTTGGCGAGTCTCAAAGCTGATGGATTGGTAGGACGGTTCCGACCAACCAACATAGAGAAGTTTAATGGGGCCAGAACCCATTAGAATTTCTCTAAATTTATTCTACCGCCATCAAGGCGGCTGGTGGTAATGATAATGTGATAGCAAATTATTTGCCCACGGTCCTTTTAAGGGTCTACCCGATTGTGGTTGCTTAACCTACCGGTTGGATCTATCTATACTTGAGAGCAGCTCTGCGATAGTCTGATTGCCAACTTTCAAGGGACGTACGACCGCCCCGGAAAGGAGGAAGATCTTCATCGGATGAAGCAGAACACCAATGAAACTCTTCGACAATATATCAAGAGATTCAGTTAGGTCCGAAATTCCATCCCCGAGATCGCAGAATCTTCTATCATTCAGGCCTTTAAAGCAGGGCTGAGGAATCTCTGGTTCACGGAGGATATTGCAATAAATTCTCCACGATCAACTGTCGAACTTTTCGACATGGCGGACAAGTACGCGGCCACTAGTGAAGCGGTCGAATGGTATAAACCCATTGATCGGAAGGACAAAAATTCCCAGCCGGGTCCGGAGAAGCAGGAGAAGAAAAGCAAGAAGTCTCTCAAGAACAAGAAGAATCGCAAGCCCGACAACAAGGAAGTCCTTGCGATTCCAGAGAAGTACCAAGGGCAAGAAAGATTTCACCGGTCGGAACAAAAGTAAGGCTCCGACCAGTGACTTCAAGAAAACTAAGAAGTGGTGTCCACTTCATAAAGCGGCACGGCATGATTTGCACACTTACCGAGCCTGACAAAGTAAGCTGAAAGATTACTACTCAGGCAAAGGACCTGCAACATACGGTGGATATGATCTTCGGAGGATCCTCCTCGTACGATTCAAGACGTCATCTGAAGGCCGTGGAGCGGGAGGTCAACCTTGTCGAGTCTCCGATCACCGTCAAGCCGTCCAAGTGGTCGGAAACTGTAATCTCCTTCCGCAAAGAAGACTACCCCATCCCGTCGACTCGACCAAGTAGGTTTCCTATCGTAGTTGAACCTACTATTAACAATTGTAAAGTTAATTGAGTCTTAATAGATGGAGATAGTTCTTTAAATATTTTGTTTATGGGAGTAGTGGAAGAAATACAAATCCCAAGGTCCAAGGTAAAACCCGTGAATTATGCCTTCCACGGCATAGTTCATGGTTCTACCACTAAACCGATAAGATAGATGTCCCTACCGGTTACGTTCAGAAGACCTGACAACTTCTGAACAGAAAAGATTCCATTTGATGTGGTCAATTTTGAAACTGCATACAATGGAATCCTCGGTTGTCCGGCTCTAGCAAAATTCCTGATAGCCACGCACTACGGTTATCAGAGTCTAAAGATGCTAGGACCGAAAGGTGTCATCACGGTTCGAGGAGATCGAAAAATGACTTATGCATGTGATCGGAAGTCCTTAGAACTGGTCGATGAGCTTCTGACCAGGGAAACTAACCCATCACCAATGCAGTTGGATTTGTTCCATACCACGCGAAGTGTCATGATCCTAAGACACTGACAACAACCACCTTACGGTTGTGTGTCTGACAGACATACAGCCGCTGAACAATTGGTACTCTATCAACCGTTGCCTCCCTCCGACCGGACGCGTCACTTCCCAACAGGCACCCCTTCAAGGAGCAACTACCACCTCTTCAACGGTTACTTAAAGATGGAGCGCAGAAGACAGTCAGCATCGGATTGAAGCACTGCGATCAGAATTAGATTCATGTTTCAAATCTAATTCTGCAATATAGCAAGCATTACACTCAGTGTAATTAGGATGAGTCCTCTGCCTTGTCGAAGGCATCCCCTGTAATAGCCAGTTCATAGCAATAAAAGAGCAGTCCCATTCTCTCCCAAGAACTCTTCGCCATTTTCCTATTTTCATTTCGTAAGATCGGCGACTTGATCGTCGACAACCCCAAACAACTAAGTGGCGAAGTGAGGGTTTTCTTCCAGTCCACAACTCATAAAGAGTGATTGTTACAGCCTTAGATGGCGAATGATTTAATAAATAAACAACAGCATGTAAAGCTTCACCCCAAAAAGACAAAGGAAGATCCATCATAGACCTAACCATATCCATAAGTGTTCTATTCCTATGCTCAGCAACACTTTTTGTTGTGGAGTGTAAGGTGTGGTATAATGATGAACAATTCCATGCTATTTACAAAAATATTTAATATTCCTAAAGTGTATTCTCCTCCACGATTCGTTCTCAAAACTTAGATCTTTTTATTCAATTGATTTTCCACTTCAGTTTTAAATATCTTGAATACATCAAATCCTTATGACTTATGTTTAAGAAGATATACATAACCAAACCTAGAATAATCATCAATGAATGTGGTAAAATAAATCTTTTGTCCTCTAGTGGGAGTAGACATCTCACAATAAATATCAGAATGAATAATGGCAAGAGGCTCATTAGATCTTTTCTACCTTTGGAAAAGGCGCACGGGTCATCTTACCCATTATACATGCCTCACAAATACCAAAATGCTCCCACTTAAAGTGTAGAATTACAGAATTAATAAGCCTCTTAATTCTATTTTTAGATTTGTGACCAAGTCATAAATGCCATAAATAAGATTCTGAGCATGTGTTTCTGTCATTAGTATTCCTCACTATAGAGTTATTTTCACCAACCAAACAATCAATATTGTCATCATTTGATATGTCATCAAGAAAATAAAGACCTTCATGATGAGTTCCAGTATGCACTAATTTCCCATTGAGCAATATTTTAACTCCTCCTTTTCCAAACAGTATATCATAACCAATAGATTCTAACTGAGCAATAGATATTAAATTCCTTCTCATACTAGCTGAATATAAAGTGTCCTGTAATAATAATTCCTTCTCATGCTAGCTGATATAATTTCTAATTCTAAGTACAGCAGCTTTGGCATTAGTGCTCAAAAAGACATATATTTTCCCTTGGAATTGCTCGCATAGAAGTAAAAGCTCTATTATCTTTAGTAATATGAGATGTAGCACCAGAATTGACAACCCAACTTTTGGGAAAAGTAGTAGTAAATAAAGATTCAGTGTATGCAAAAATATTAGACATATCGTTAGACGATGAATCGTCTTTACGCTCAACTAGTTGATTGTTTTGATTCTTTTGCTCATTCTGCTTCTTCTTTTTCCCGCAATTAGCTCTGAAATGCCCATACTGACCACAGTTGTAACACTTGAAATTCTTGTACTTATCATTACTCTGAACTGAGTTATAATTTTCATGATCATCGCGACCGCGTTTCTTGTTAAGCTTTTCTCTCAAATCACCATTAGACTTCCTTTTTTGCCAATTTCTTTTATTAATACATTTTTCCTCTCCAAGGTGTAACTCGGAATTGTGAATATTTCTTTATTTTCCCTGAGAGAGTTTTCTATATTTTTCCATAAGCAAATGAGTATCCTCTCAGAATGACAGAAAGATATCTTAAAATATTCCCATGAATCTGGCAAAGAGTTGAGAACAACCATAACCTGCATTTCTTCGGAAAAAAGATAACCATCATTTTTTAATTTCTCTGCTAAAACATAGAGTTTATTGAGATGCTCATTAATTGAAGTACCACAATACATCTTTGTGGAGAGAAAACAATTAATAAGATTAAACACTTTAATAAGAGAAACTTCACCAAAATCTTGTTACAGATTACACATTATCTTCCACGCATTCTGTTCACCCTCATACTCAGCAGCTAAAGAATCAACCATTGATCCAAATATAGCCCCTTTTTATTATCCCTTGTCCAATTTTCATATTCTTCTGTATAATTTTCTTTTTCATCAACAGTGGCATTTTTTTGGCTCTTCGGTTTGTTTTTGTCTATTACATAATCAATATTTTCAGCAGAAAGCAAAAACATTATTTTTCTTTTTCCAAATCGTGAAATTTGAGCCATCCAATTTGCAAAATCTAAACAGTTTAGAAAAAACGCTATTGGTTGCCATTGCGAGATACCTAAATTTGTAATGTTTTAGATGAGAGAAACAAAAAAATTGAGTTCACTTTCTTCTTTCCGCATTGTGTACAACAATTCCCGACGTTTCCTCTGCTCGGTCAACGTGCACGGAAAAACAGCAGCAGGAAGGCGCAACGTGTTTCTAATCTGCACGTAGAGATGCCAACTGCTTTTCCTTCACGGTGTGCGGATCCAGCACGTAGAGAATGCAGCAGCAGCAAGGCAGACGGACAGGCAGCGACTTCGAAGCCATCCGAGTTGCCGACTTGGCTTCGGATGCGATCCGAGTTGACGGCTGTGTCTCTCCTCGATCAAATGCGACGTCCAAGATGACCGATACAGTGATATCCACGATGCTTTTCCTTCGGTTGTGTCACCTTGGAGCTGGCAACGAGTAAAAGGCAGCAACGAGATAGCGACGTCTGTGTTTTTGCTTTTCCTTCGGTTGCGTCTTTCCTCTATCAAAAGTGATCGTTCGTGTTCGAGACATGGCTCGGCTTGGCTTCGGACGAGACGGTCGACGTGCGCGCGCCGCCTCCGAAGTCAGCTCTGATATTAATGTTGGATTTTCTTCAAATCTTAGATTAATTTTGTGGAGGCTTTTTGGTCTACCTTTTATTTCTCTGTATTTTTCGTGGTGCCACTCATAATTGCATAATAAGGCTAGAGGGTAGAGACCTATTTATAGACTCCACTTCCAGATGTTACAAAGTGACCTACTTGTTTTCGATACACCGTGAGACTCCTGAACCATGTCACCAACCATGATCAGACATGCCAGTTTTATGAGTCTAAAATATATTAGTCCTTAGCACACATGTGTGAGTCATGCACCATGATCAGATTATTTACGATATCAATTCTATTCTAATCATGTGGGTCAACAACCTGTAGAGCCGATCCTGCAAAACAAACCCAGTTATTCCGCCCTGTGTTGTATCCAGATTAATTATATGCATGCATATTAAATTCCAGTAGACCCGATTTCAATAAATATGTCTACCATATACCAGCACACTGTCCTCAGCACCTCGAGTATTAATTCCTCGAGTGAAATTCCGCATCAAATTATTCCCTATCATATACATTAATAATATGAACAATTCAACATTGAGTTAAAACAGACAATAACCACAATAAATGATGAAAGCCACATAAAAATCTAACAGCTCTCCTCGCGTGGCATTGCCAGATATGGTAGCCCAGACGAGCCTCACGCCACCACGTGTGCAATTCCGATCGCCCTAGCACAGAGAGGGTTTGTCCCTGCGATGCACGCGTGAACGTGCCAAAATCCGTGCGCCCCTCACCCAGTTGCTTCTTCGCCTGACACGTTTCTCATTTGCACTCCCATCGCCCGACAAAGCCGTGTCCACACACCCACCGCCCAAACAAGCCGTGTCCGTACGCCCACCGTCCGGACAAGCCTCTGCACAAGTGTCACCCGGAGAAGCGTCCTCCGCACACCCACTGCCCGGACTAGCCGTGTGTCACCCGACCAGCCGGTTATGCCAGTCCCTCCTCGCCCGGACCTCGTCCGCGCATGAAACGCCAGTCCTCCCTACCCCAGATTCCCCGTCACCAACCATCACTTCCTCCCCATCACCACCCATCACTTTTACGCTTTATTCCCTGTCGCCGTCCTTGTCTCTGCGTGCAGATGCATGCTTGCAAGCATGTAACACCCTAGTCCGACAGGGGCTTGGAATGCTACTAAACTAACATGCTAACACAACTAAAGCGGAAGATAAAATTCTAAATTTCGGCAGAACCTCCCCTGTATAGATAGCTATACCGGAGGTTCCAACAGACATATATAACAAGTTAATAAAGGATTCACTAAGTAACATGAACATCACAGGAATATAATCAGGATTCAAGCATTTAAATCAAAAAGATGATCGAAGATCATCCGCAGAACTCAACAAATCATAAAGGGGAAGAAGTTATCAACCACAGCCAAATTTCTTTATTACAGTTCATTAATTATCGAATGATTGGTGGAATCAATCCCTATTATTGAAGTTGGAGTATGGTGAAGTGGGACGAATGTGAGTGTCTACTCCCTCCCAATAAGACCATCGCTTGACAATCACCTAAAGATAAACAAACAATGCAAGGGTGAGCCGAGACTCAAGTAAGTCTGATAAATAAATGGTACATACAATGACCATGTTCTTGATAAATATCATTGAGGAATATGAAATAAATACGGAACGAATATTTGAATGAATGGAATGTATGTCTTGAATGAAATGAAGGGACTACACACATGCATATACCGGTATAGCTGGTGACACACCCGTCGGTGTTCACCTAAGCCCGCATTTAACAAAATGCAGGGATCCAAGCTCCGTATGAAGAACGTTTCATATGGGTGTCCCAAACTGCCCACATTGGAATGGTGGGTCTTACATGCACATACTGGAATTGATGGGTCTTATAAATCCACTCCCATGGATGAAACATGAATAGTGAATGCATGGAATGAATTATGAATATTGAAAAGACATGCTCTCTAATCATGGAGGTAACACATTTGGAATGAATATGAACATCAAATATCAACAAGGATCTTAGGAACACAATACCAACATCAAGCATTCACATTTTATAATTAAGAACGTTAAAGTACTTACCCATGTTGGAATGGCGAGACTTCACTACCCATTTCAGTGGTGAACACAAAAGAAAGAACGAATGCATATGTTGAACATAAACACATTATCGAAGAATCAGGGTATAACGACAATGAAGGGAAACAAGGAGTACCGAAATTACCCATTTCGTAATCATCAATCAAGTGGAACAAACAACAAACATGACAGATCAATTGTACTTGCCTCAACCGTGAGACGGATGACGACGATGGAAAGGTTCTAGCCCTGGTGTTCACCACCACCTGGCAACCGTAAATAACTAAGTATACCACACAAAAGTGCTCAGCATAGCAATAGAACAACATAAAATTAATCGCTCCTAATCGCAACCCGAGTTTAATCGATAATCTCCCAAACCCCAGTCTGTGCATTTTTTTCTAAAGCTATCGTGTCCATTTGGACCCCCCTTTTTTTTTCTTTACGAGTGGGAGTACTAGAAGCACAAAATATGTTGGGAGCAAAAGATATGTTCTCAATGCAGCACAAACACAATGAAAGGGCAAATAGTTACACCAACTAGATTAACAAACTTCTATGCCAGCGTAGAAGTATCATCTTGGAAGTTGGAACAATGTGAATTTAAAGAGCATGCCTCGCTGTTCATTTCTATGCCTTTAACTAATTTTAATACAATTCGAAACAATTGAACTTTGAAAACGAGCAGAAGCTAACATTACAGAGGAACAACAAACAATCACACCATTCAACTCAATCGAATCCTAATGTTGGTTGATCAGTCCCAAATGCCAGTAATAAATCTAAGAATCCAAAATGGCAACTCGGAGCAAAAACAAACTGACATGCCCAAATTGTGTTTGATACAACAAAGTGGAGAGATTCATACATTCCAACTCATAATACATCTAAATACACTAAGGTTACCCGACAGCCAACACTGCTCAAACAGGACGATCATAAGCCCCACACTGTTGTGAACGAGCTACTCTTAAGTCGTGAACAATAACAGAACGGTCGACGTTGCTCTTAAGCATAGAACTGAGCCACTCACCTCACGCTCAATAGCCTCAACAATGGGGTCTTGGCTACAGACAACGCGGACGCTACCGCCACCATCCTTGCTCGACATGAGTCCCATCACCTTGTGCATCAACTAGGCCTCAAAGCAATGCAAGTAAACTGAATCAAAACAAACTTGTATACCAAAAGCAACCGATTTGAGCTAGGGGAGAAAAGGGAACCGAGGCGGGTCGGCTTGGTAGTGCGTGGCACAGGCGCCGATGACCTCGGGCCGAACCGGCGATGGCGAGCAGGGACTAGGCTACCCAGCAGGCGGTCTGAGGAGGAGGGGTCGGGCGCATACGCGTCAAGACCGACCAAACCGAGTGGGCATAGGCGCGCCGAGGAGGACGCGGTCGAGGCGAACGGCAGCGGCCGAGCCGCCGAGGTAGGAGCTGGGAGGCACATGGCGGTCGGGCCGAGCCGGGAGGAGGAGAGGCGGCGAGGCGTGCCCGACGGCGATGGACGCTGTGGGGAGGCGGTGAGGCGGTGTCGGGAGAAGGCGTGAAGGAGGCTGGCGCCATGTGGCCGTGCAAGCACGGCGTCATGGGTGACCGGGACCAAGGCAGCGTGGGGAAGAATCGGTTGGGGGTGGCGGCTGTAGAGGGTAGTGAATTGGGGGAACCAAAAATAAAAGCTAGGGTTTGGTTTCATCCGTTTAAGTTTGTTTCCAAATGGGCCAAAGGCCCAGGTTCTAACACTTCACCTAAAATCTGAATTTTTTTCCTTTCTATCTTTATTTAATTTTCATTTTAGTTCCTTTAATCTCACTTATGAGATTTGGGATGTTACAAAGCAAGCCTCGCGAGTGGGAGGGAATCCGATTCCTCCCACCGCGACTATAAATTCCAAGGCGACGGTGAGATGGTTTGCAAACTCTCATCCTCGCTCGCTCGCTTTGTCATTCTCGCTAGTTCTGTTGATTTCGTTTTCGCAGACGATTAAGCAATGTTTACAGCCATCATTAGCAGCCATATTAGCGGGTAATTGTTTTCTCGTATGTACTTTCTTTATTAATTATGTAGTTAGTTAAGTAATCGTAGTTCATTAGTTGTACTTATTTAGGCATAATTAATTTAGTTGTTTTCAAATTTTTGTAATAAAATTTGTGTGAGTTTATCAGCGTAATTAATTAGTCATAGTTAAATTAATCTTACGTAATTAAATAGTTGAAATTATTTAGGCATAATTAATTGAGTTACGAATTAATTAGGCATAATTAGTTTGTGTAAGTTAATTAGTTAGTCGTAAATAATTAGTTGGAATTAATTAGTCGTTGTTCATAAAGTCTTAATTAATTAGTCATTATTAATTAGTCGTAATTAATTTAGTTGTACTTAATCGATGTGATTAATTTAGTGCCCTGATTAAGTCGTGATTAATTTAGTGGCCTTATTAATCTGTAATTAATTTTTGTAATTAACTGTGGTAATAATTTAGTAATAATTATTTTAATGCTATTTAATTCATCATAATTAATTTAGTCTGAATAATATAGTTGTCATTATTAAGTCGTAATTATTTATTTGTAGTTCATTTGTGGTAATTAATTAGTCCTAATTAATTTGATGGTATCGAATCACTGTATCAATTTAGTCACAACTAGTTTAGTCGTACTTAATTAGTCCTAATTAATTTGGTTGTAGTTAATTAATGTATATTAATTTGTTATCTCAGATTTAGTTGTAATTTTTAATTTCTAGTAATTCATCATTATAATCAATCTATTCACTAATAATCTGTCTTTTTCCATCTCTTGCAAGCTATGCCTCTACCGGACCTTCTGGAACCCTTCTCCAACAAGAATCACCGGTGCAAGTCATGGATCACCGGGAATGTGGATGGCCCTCCACCCCTCATGCTTCAGTCCAGGAGGGATTACTAGCAGCTCAATGCTCGCTACGTCCCAATGCTTTGGGACACGGGCTTGTTGCCCTTTGCGAGGCTACTCTCGGTTGGACGCCACTTCACCCTGGACAACAGTCTGATGTCGGCACTTGTCAACAGGTGGAGACCCGAGATGCACACCTTCCACTTTTGGTGGGGGTGAGATGACGAACACTCTCTAGAACGTCTCGTTCTTGATCGGTCTCCCGATCAGGGGTAGGCCACTTGTTCCAAGTTGTCCGCCGGCAAACTGAAAGGCCTGGTTGGGGTATCAGTTCGGTATACCTATCCCAGACAGTGCCCGTGGTGTCCCTCGGACTGGGTTGAGAAATTTCAGTCAATGCCCGGAGGATGCACCTGGCTAGTTTGTTAGGATGCACCTCATCATTTACCTTCTTCAACTCTTTGGCTTGGTCCTGTTTCTGACCACACAGGGATTATGGGGCGATGCCTTAGTACAGTTGGGGATCAATCGTCATGTCTTTGGTTGACACGGATTATTGGGGCGATGCCTTAGTACAGTTGGGGATCAATCGTCCTTTCCGCCACATACATGGGGTTGTGTGACGCTTCGTGGCATGACACCGATGTGAAACTAAGCCTTGTAAACACTCGTGCTCTGTATACGTGGAGTTGAGAGCACTATTGGGTCACAGGTAGGCTACGATAGCAACAAACAAAAATTTTCTACCACGCAATCTAGGAAGCCAAGCAAGTAGATGATCACAGATCATTACGACCCGAGCTTGAGCGGCGGAAGAAGGGTTGGAGCGGTACTGGTCCAACGAGAGGCGTGTCGATGTAGTGGTCGAGTCGATCGTCGGCGTTGAGCAAGTCGATGCAGTGGTCGTAGTCGATCGTCCAGCGTCCTCGCGAGTCGATTGTCTCTTCCAGCAACGTCTGCAGTTCCTTGTGAAGATCGCGGATCGTCCTCAAGCACAATAGTCGCAGTAGCGCCTCTACGGTATCCACACGTCCAGGGGAGGAACAACCATACGTCGGTGTACTAGCACCAAGTCGCACGGCAGAGCTGTCAAGAAGATGGCGGCTAGGGTTTCGGTGGTGTAAAAAACTTGTAACGCCCAACAGCTTCATGCATCTCCTTATATAGTGCTCGTGACGGATCCTATCCGAACACATTTGACGAATCGTATCCGTACTGGTTTATTCCAACCCATTAAGTGTGTGACCCTGTAGGTTCATGCGTAATCGGTTGTGACTCGAAAACCCTTTTTGACCACAAGTCGTAGCGGTTCCTAGCAGAACATAGTGATTCCCGAATACACATAAATTATATCGGATGAACCTTGATGCAATATGATCTACGACCAGGTCCTCATCACTTATGACCAGGCCTTATCTCTATACAACCAGTTCGTATTTGGTCATGACCAGTTCATAACTCCTTACAACCAGGTTACGACCACTCTGTGATTACGTTCGACCAGTCTACGACCAGGTCTTATCTCTATACGACCAGTTTGTAACTCCTTACGACCAAGTTACGACCACTCTATGATTACGTTCGACGGTCTGACCGGTCAACCAGAATTGAACTAAGCGCCTACTACGTATATACTCCCTTTGTCTCACGATGTGCGGTTGAACACCAGGTGAGATGTTGTGTTATCCATGGACTGTTCAATACTTTCTCGATCGAGTGTTAGATAACTTTACGTGGTCGAACACTTTGACCACTAGTGGCATGGCCATGCACTTTCTTTATCCGACCACAACGAGGGGCCCAGAGACATCTCTCCTATTATGTTAGGAGGGGCAAATCCTATATCCGACCAGTCACATTCCTCTACATGTTTCATAGCATACCCGAAAGCTACCTTTATAACTACCCAGTTACGGTGTAGCATTTGGCAACCCCTAAGAGTGCTATTACACATGTAGGAAACCATACTGATCTCAGGAAGGCGTGGCTATTAGGGTTTCAGGATGATCTTCAAAAGCTTCGATTCCCTCACCCCATGCCACCACCCCTCAATATATAGGCATCCAACTAGTAGCCTACCAGAATTCGGATCACCATCCAAATCAAATCCCAACCCTTTAAGTGTGTGACCCTATAGGTTCATGTGTGATCGGTTGTGATCTGGAAATCCTTTTCGACCACGAGTCGTTAGCGGTGCCTAGCAGCACATAACGATTCCCGAACACACACAGAATATATCAGACGAACCTTGATGCAATATGATCTATGACTAGGTCTTTTTCACTTATGAACAACTCGTAACTCCTTACGACCAGTTGGTGATAATGTTCTCTCCACGACCACCCAGGAGGTCTTCCACGACCACCCAGGAAGTCTTCTACGATCACCCTAGGAGGTCTTCCATGACCACTCTAGGAGGTCTTCCATGACCACCTAGAGGTCTTCTACGACCACCCTAGGAGGTCTTCCACGACCACCCAGGAGGTTTTCCAAGACCACCTGGGAGGTCTTTTAGGAGATCCTCCAGGACCACCCAGGAGGTCTTCCAGGACCACCTTGGGGGTCTTCTAGGAGGTCCTCTAGGACCACCTCCTCTAGGACCACCCAGGAGGTCTTTCAGGACCACCCGGGAGGTCTTCTAGGATGTGAGAACAGATATCAACCGTATGACCTGTTTGTGTATTATCCCTTTGCCTCATGACTCCAGGTGAGATTAAGTCATCCATGGACTATTCAATACTTTATCGATCAAGTGTCGAATAACTTCATGTGGTCGATACTTCGACCACTAGTGGCATGGCCATGCACTTTCTTTATTCAACCACAACGAGGGGCCCAGAGAAATCTCTCCTGTTATGTTATGAGGGGCAAATCCCATGTCCTACCAGTCACATTCCTCCCTATATTTCATAGCACACCCGAAAGCTACCTTTATAACTACCCAATTACGGTATAGCGTTTGGCAACCCCTAAGAGTGCTATTGCACATGTAGGAAACCATGCTGATCTCAGGTCTAAGGATTATACATCATCATTGCTTGAGACCAACTAATGACACACGAAATCATAACAATCCCAATAGTGTCTCAAGGTGGGTTTTTTTTTCCGACACCATGTTCTCTAATATGTGTCCATATTATTGGTTTGATATCTCCATATCTATGACTCGTGAAACATAGTCATCGACCAATACATATGCTAGTCTATTCATATGTGTCCTCATATGTTTCCGACCAGGGAACGTTTAAGAATAATCATCGCATAAATAAAGAGTTTCACAATCAAGTCACATACTTGATAATAAATATTATTGATATTATTCTGGGAACAAGATAACATATTATCTAATGTCATGAACATAATGAAATATAATCATCTCTATGATTGCCTCCAAGGCATATTTTCAACAATCTCCCACTTGCACTAGAGTCAATCATTTAAGTATCTAATACCAATAGCTCTTGTGTGCGCCTCATGCTTTGGCTGTGTGAGAGGCTTTGTCAACGGATCAGCAACATTTAAATCCATATTTACTTTGCATATTTTAACATCTCCTCTATCTACCAATTCATGAATAAGGTGATAACGCCTGAGTATATGCTTGGACTTCTGATGGGATCTAGGCTCTTAGCCTACACGATGGCTCCATTATTGTCACAATAGAGATCCATTGGGCTCGAGGCACTCGGAACCACACCCAACTCAGCAATGAAATTCCTTATCCAAACTCCTTCTTTCGCGGCTTGAGAAGCTGCACTGTACTCGGCCTCCGTCGTAGAATCAACTACCGTTTCTTGCTTGGAACTTTTCCAGCTCACTACTCCTCCATTCAAAATGAATACAAAACCAGATTGCGAACGATAATCATCTTTGTCGATTTAGAAGCTTGCATCGGTGTAACCATTTACAACGAGCTCTTCATCACCGCCATAAACTAGGAACACATCCTTAGTCCTTTTTAAGTACTTAAGAATGTTTTTCATAGCTGTCCAGTGACCTTCACTGGGATCATCTTGGTACCTACTCGTAACACTTAGAGCATATGATACATCTGGTCGTGTACATATCATGGCATACATGATAGATCCAATAGCCGAAGCATATGGAATACCACTCATTCGGTCTCGCTCATCAGTTGTCGAAGGACACTGACTCTTGCTAAGACTTATGCCATGTGACATAGGCAAAAAACCTTTATTGTCATCCTTCATGTTGAACCGAATCAACACCTTGTCAATGTAAGTACTTTGGCTTAATCCAATTAGCCTTCTTGATCTATCTCTATAGATCTTTATCCCCAAAATATATGCTACCTCTCCTAGGTCCTTCATAGAAAAACTAATTTTCAATGATGCCTTCAATGATGCTTAATCCAACATAGGAATGTCATTCCCAATCAATAACATCTCAACCACATATAAGATTAGAAATACAAGTGCGCTCCCACTAACCTTCTTGTAAACACAAGACTCTTCTTTGTTCTTGATGAAACCAAACCTTTTGATCTCCTCATCAAAATGTATATTCCAACTCCGAGATGCTTGCTTCAACCCATAAATGGACTTTTGAAGTTTGCACACTTTACTAGCATTCTTTGGATCGACAAAACTTTCAGGCTGTGTCACGTACACATCCTCATCTAGGTTTCTATTTAGGAAAGCCATTTTGACATCCATTTGTCATATCTCATAATCTAAATATGCAGCAATAGCTACAATGATCCGTATAGATTTAAGTATCGCTACTGGTGAGAAAGTCTCATCGTAGTCAACCCCTTGAACTTGTTGAAACCCTTTTGCAACTAGTCGAGCTTTATGAATGTAAACATTTCCATCCATATCAATCTTTTTCTTATAGATCCATTTGCACTCGATGGTTTTAACATCATAGGTTGATCGACTAGGTTCCAAACCTGATTGTCACTCATGGAGTCTATCTCGGATTTCATGGCTCCAAGCCATTTCTCATAGTCTAGGTCCATCATTGCTTCCTTAAAAGTCGTAGGATCATCATTATTCAACAATAATATGTCATGCCCATACCTTATAGGAAATTGACGTGGCCTTTTAGATCTACGTGGGGCTGATGCCTCATCTATAAGTTCAACAAAATTTTGTTCATCCTGTAGAGGTTCAGTAGGAGTTGAAACACTTTCAGATGTTTCCCGAATTTCTTCGAGTTGCACCTTTCTCCCACTGACTCCTTTTGAAAGAAACTCTTTTTCCAAAAAGGCACCATTTCGGGCAACAAAAACTTTGCCCTCTTCCTGGTTGTAGAAGTAATATCCTTTGTTTTCCCTAGGATATCCTATAAAGAAGCATTTATCTGACTTGGGTGTGAGTTTATCAGACGTCAAACGTTTAACATAGACATCACATCCCCAAATCTTTAGAAAAGACAAACTAGGACTCTTCTCAGTCCACATCTCATATGGTGTCTTATCTACTGATTTAGATGGTACCCTATTTAAAGTGAAAGCTACAGTTTCTAGAGCGTAACCCCAAAAATAAAATGGCAGATCCGATTGGCTCATCATCGATCGAACTATGTCCAACAAGGTCCGATTGCATCGCTCGGACACCCCATTCCATTGTGGAGTGCCCGGTGGTGTAAGATGTGGAACAATTCCACATTGTTTCAAATGATCACCAAATTCATGGCTCAAAAAATTCACCTCCATGATCAGATCGTAAAGACTTGATTATTTTGCCAAGTTGATTCTGTACCTCATTCTGGAACTCCTTGAACTTTTCAAAGGATTCCAACTTGTGCCTCATTAAATAGATATATCCATATCTACTATAGTCATCAGTGAAAGTAATGAAGTACTGAAAACCACCTCTAGCCGTCGTGCTCATTGGTCCACATACATCAGTATGTACGAGTGCCAACAAGTCGGATGTCCTCTTAGCTCGACCAGTCAAAGGAGTCTTGGTCATCTTTCCGAGTAGGCAAGATTCGCATGTTTCAAATGATTCCAAATCAAATGAGTTTAGAATTCCATCATCATGGAGTTTCTTCATGCGTTTCTCACTTATGTGACCCAAACGACAATGCCAAATGAAAGTGGAATTCATATTATTAGGAAGAAGCCTCTTTGCATTAATATTATAGACGGGTGCATCAACAAGATTTAAAATAAACATCCCATTCAAAACAGGTGCATAGCCATAAAACAGTTCATTCAAAAATATAGAACAACCATTGTTCTCAACAATGAATTTATAACCCTCTACCATCAAACATGAGGCAGAGATAATGTTTCTACTAATGGTGGAACGTAATAACAATTATTCAATTCCATAATAATCCTGAAGGCAAAAGTAATGGCAAAGTTCTGATGGCTAATGCAGCAACCCTTGCTTTATTCCCGACGCGAAGATCCATCTCGCCCCTTGCAATTCTCCTACTCCTTGTTAGACTCTGCATCGAATTGTAGATATGAGCAATCGATCCGGTATCAAATACCCATGAGTTAACAGAAGAGTCAGCAAGAAAAACATCTATAACATTAATACCTGTAGTGGAAGTTTTAGTCCCACTATTCTTTTTCTGATCAGCCAGGTATTTCTTGTGGTTCCTCTTCCAATGGCCTAGCTCTTTGCAGTAAAAGCATTCATTCTCTTGAGTTGGGCACGACTTAGTCTTGGGCTTAGGCTTGTTAGTTTTTATCTCATCCGAAACTTTAGCCTTGCCCTTTTTCTTGACCCAAGTTTTAGCATTTTTCTTGAAGCTTGTACTCTTTTGCACCATCATCACATGATTGTTGCTTTTCTTAATGCTGTCCTCTGCTGTCTTAAGCATCATATGCAGTTTGGTGAGATTCTTGTTTAAGCCATTCATATGGAAGTTCAAAATAAACTGGCTATAGCTTGCAGGAAGCGAAGCAAGAATCAAATCTGTAGCCAACTCTTGACTAAGTGGAAAACCAAGTTTTGTAAGCTCTGTGTGTAACCAACCATCTTGATTACATGTGGGCTCACCGAACCACCCTCAGCTAGCCTACATCCAAACAAGTTCTTTGAGATCTCATATCTCTCAGTTCTTGCTTGTGTCTTAAACATGCCTTTGAGCGCCACGATCATATCATAGGCCTCAATGTTCTCAAACTGCTTTTGAAGGTCTGAGTTCATAGTAGCAAGTATGAGACAGCTAACATCAAGGGACTCATCGCATGCCTTTTTATAGGCGGTTTTAAGAGTAGCAGCATCATTCTCTGTAGGCACATCTGGAATTGGTTCCTCCAGAACATGTTCCTTTTTATCTTGCCTAAGAACAATTCTTAGGTTGCGGGACCAATCCACAAAATTTGTTCCATTCAGTTTTTCCCTTTCAAGTATTGAACGTAAAGCAAAAGTAGATGTAGGTATAGTAGTTGGTGCCATAATCTACAACATAAAATATGCAAAACTAAGACATATGTTCAATCAAAGTAACTTCTATTAAACAATTTAACAAAGATACTCCCACTAAATTCCATATCCCTCTTATGAAATTTAGTGATTCAAGACCCTCAATCAGTTAATCTACTAGTGAGCTTTGGCATCACTACTAGAAGATTAGTGAAATTGGTAAGCAACCCTTTGCTAATTATATCTCTATATGACTCTTGTTGTTGGGCATCATCTCTATACTTCGGCACCCAACCCTATGCCCCAAGGTCCATAACCATTATGATGACCTTGTCAAGTTAAATCAACGCTATGTATGTAAGTGTCCAACACAAACCCATCTAATCAAGGAAAGTTAATGGCACTCTGCTTTAGCAAGACCTACCATTAAAATACATGGCTTTGGATGGTGCAGCTAATTGGGAGGACATCAATTTAACTTAATATTATGTGAGGGAAATTTACTTCTACCATGTTGAAAGCATCTAAAGCAATTGAAACATGCAGAAATAAAAGAATAGGAATGTAAAGGCATTGGAGCGGGGTCACAGGGTAGCGGGACCTCTAGGACGTCCTCTTGGGCCTCCCTTGGAGAGACCTCCAGGACATCCTCTTGGACCTCCCTTGGAGAGACCTCCAGGATTACATAGATCCAATCTACTGTTTCATTCATGAAAATCACATTGGGCTAATTACATTAACCCCTTTCGATCGCAACTCCGATTCGATCAACCAGATTGATCTTCGTGTGCTCCATGGATTTATGATCACTACTTGCCTCGATGGCAGAAACCGACCGGTAGAGGCAAGTTGTGATACGACCATGAAAACATGATCACGGAATAATAATCATAAAACCATCTTGAGACCATCGCACAAAGACGATCATATCGACCATCACCAAAACAATATAATCCGAATCTAAAACTAGACGGGATGACTCTGATACCACTGTTGGATCGCGGGAAGGCTACGATAGCATAAAACAAAATAAATTACCATGTTACCAAGGAACCTCCGCTAGTAATAGATCACGAGATTACCACTAGACGTGCCAACTCGTAGCGGAAGTAGAGTCGATGTAGCGATTGATGTAGTCATGGTCGTTCTTGCCGCACATCTTCTCCTCCGAGAGGTCGTCATGAGTTGCGGATCGTCCTAGTGCTGATGCTTCGCAACAACACCTCCAAGGTATCCACACGTACGGGGTAGGTACACCACGCGCTAGAGTGCTAGCGCCGGCAGCGTGGTTGAGGAAGGCATGGCTATTAGGTTTTGGGATGATCTTCAAAAGCTTTGATTCCTCACCGCATGCCACCGCCCCTCAATATATAGGCATCCAACTAGTATCCTACCAGAATTTGGATCACCATCCAAATCAAATCCTAGCCCTTTAAGTGTGTGACCCTATAGGTTCATGTGTGATCGGTTGTGATCTGGAAACCCTTTTCGACCACGAGTCGTTAGTGGTACCTAGCAGCACATAACAATTCTCGAACACACAGAATATATCGGACGAACCTTGATGCAACATGATCTATGACCAGGTCTTTTCACTTACGAACAGCCCGTAACTCCTTACGACCAGTTGGTGATAATGTTCTCTCCACAACCACCCAGGAGGTCTTCCACGACCACCCAAAGGTCTTCTACGATCACCCTAGGAGGTCTTCCATGACCACCTAAAGGTCTTCTACGACCACCCTAGGAGGTCTTCTATGACCACCCAGGAGGTCTTCCAGGACCACCCGGGAGGTCTTCTAGGAGGTCCTCCAGGACAACCCAGGAGATCTTCCAGGACCACCAAGGAGGTTTTCTAGGACGCCCTCCAGGACCACCCAAGAGGTCTTCTAGGACCACCCGAGAGGTCTTCTAGGATGTGAGAACAGATATCAACCGTTGTTTGTGTATTATCCCTTTGCCTCACGACATCTAGTTGAACTCCAAGTGAGATTAAGTCATCCATGGACTATTCAATACTTTCTCGATGAAGTGTCGAAAAACTTCATGTGGTTGATACTTCGACCACTAGTGGCATGGCCACGCACTTTCTTTATTCAACCACAACGAGGGGCCCAGAGACATCTCTCCTGTTACGTTAGGAGGGGCAAATCCCATGTACAACTAGTCACATTCCTCCCCATGTTTCATAGCATACCCGAAAGCTACCTTTATAACTACCCAGTTACTGTGTAGCGTTTGGCAACCCCTAAGAGTGCTATTACACAAGTAGGAAACCATGCTAATATCATGTCTAAGGATTATACATCATCATTGCTTGAGACCAACTGATGACACTCGAAATCATAACAATCTCAACAGTGTCTCAAGGTGGGTCTTTTCCAACACCATGTTCTCTAACATGTGTCCGTATTATTGGTTTGATATCTCCATATCTATGACTCGTGAAACATAGTCATCAACCAATACATATGCTAGCCTATTTATATGTGTCCTCATATGTTTCCGACCAGGGAACGTTTAAGACTAATCATCGCATAAATAAAGAGTTTCACAATCAAGTCACATACTTGATAAAAAATATTATCGATATTATTCTAGGAACAAGATAACATATTATCTAATGTCATGAACATAATGAAATATAATCATCTCTCTGATTGCCTCTAGGGCATATTTCCAACACACCCGTCCTCCACCAGAGCGTCTAGAGCAGGTGATGCACCAGGAGAGGCTCCGCCACTCGTTCGATCGACATAGCGCTTCGCGGCATGACAACACCGTCAAACACTTACAACCATTGATCATTTCATTGATGATATATGTACTGTTTGTTACTAAACCAGTTTTGTCTATCACTTCAGTTAGAGCAATTGCAGCGGATCGCAAGCGTGTCAAAGACCGCCATCCCCAGCCCAAAGCACACCGTACCGGGGCTTCTGAGCACTTTGAAGTATATCGTCAAGGAGTTGAAGAATGTAATAAAGAACATAAGCTGTGATCATTCGAGAGACGACATGTACATGCCGCACACCGAGTGGGGCGACCATGCTCACTTGCTAGGTCAGCATGGCCTAGTTAGACTGGTGAGTGTCGTAGTGCTCCCCGTCGGTCATCCGCGCTCCAGATCGACAGGGAGGTAAGTTATGTATAAATTAATGTTATGTTTTTATTACACCTTAGGTTTTGCTAACATCATGTCGTTCTCCAACTACACGTCCGTCGGGATGCATCACTTCTGTCGTCCACACCCCGTACTCAGACTGGCGCCCGCCCTCGGTTATCCGCACTGCACATCTGGTAGGTACGAGATGTGCAGTTTACGTCCTGAGTAGTTATTTCGCCTAACATCATTCTATCTTGCAGCCTTCAGTTGACCGTGGGGGGACGGCCATCCATCAACTGATGAGGATACGGCCCTCCCAGCTCCTACCATGGAGCAACACACAGCGCCAGGGTTTGGACTGTGGTGTAGGGATATGGGTAGGCTACACTAGCTGGCAATTCAAAATTTCTACCACGTAAACCAGGAAGCCATGCAAGTAGAAGATCATAGATCGTTACCGCTAGATGGGCAGTGCAGCGGAAGATGAGTTGGAGTAGCCTGATCCAACGAAGAGCGCGTCGATGGAGTATTCGTAGTCGATTGTCCAACGTCGAGCACATTAATACAGTGGTCGTAGTTGATCATCCAGCGTCCTCGCGAGTCGATCGTCTCCTCCAGCAACCTCTGCAGTTCCTTGTGAAGATCGCGGATCGTCCTTAAGCACAACAGCAACTGTAGTAGTGTCTCTACGGTATCCACACGTCCAGGGAAGGAACACCGTATGCCGATGTGCTAGCACCAAGTCACTTGGCAAGGCTCTCTCGAGAAGATGGCGGCTAGGGTTTCAGTGGAACAACTTACGTGTCTTGCGTGATTTCCCAACAGCCTCATGCATTTCCTTATATAGGGCCCATAATGGATCCTATCCGAACATGTTTTGTTCCAACTCATTAAGTGTATGACCCTGTAGGTTCATGCGTAATCGGTTGTGACTCGGAAACCCTTTTTGACCACGAGTCGTTAGCGGTTCCTAGCAGGACATAACGATTTCCGAATACACACAAATTATATCAGACGAACCTTAATACAATATGATCTATCACTAGGTCCATATCACTAACAACCAGCTCGTATCTCTATACGAGTAGTTCATATTTAGTCTTGACCAGTTTGTAACTCCTTACGAGCAAGTTTTGACCACTTAATGATTATGTTCGACCAGTCTACGACTAGCTCGTATCTCCATACAACTAGTCCGTAGCTTATCGAACGAACGACCTTCTCGTGTATTCTCCATTTGCCTCAAGATATCTAGTTGAACTCCAGGTGAGATATTATATCATCCATGGACTATTCAATACTTTCTAGATCAAGTGTCGGATAACTTTATGTGGTCGAACTCTTCGACCACCAGTGGCATGGCCAAACACTTTCTTTATCCGACCACATCGAGGGGCCCAGAGATATCTCTCTGTTATGTTAGGAGGGCAAATCCCATATCGACCAAATCACATCCCTCCGCATGTTTCATAGCATATCCAAAAGCTACCTTTATAACTACCCGATTCTAGTAGCATTTGGCAACCCCTAAGTGTACTATTACATATGTAGGAAACCATGTTGATCTCAGGTCTAAGGATTATACATCATCACTGCTTGAGACCAACTGATAACACATAGAATCATAACAATCTCAACAGTGTCTCAAGGTGGGTCAATCCAACACCATGTTTTCTAACATGTGTTCACATTATTGATTCAATATCCCTATATCCATGACCGATGAAACATGGTCATCAATCAATACATGTGTTGGTCGATAAGTCACTAGTGTTATGTCCAAAGGACATCCGACCAAGGATACATTTAGAACGAAATCATATAAGTTAGAGAGCTTCACCAACAAGTCACATACTTGTTAATCTTTGTAACCGATGATTCATTCAAGGAACATAATAATATTTATTCAATAACTCATAAACATAGACATGATACAATCATCTCTATGATTGCCTCTGGGGCATATCACCAACACGTGGCACCCAAGGCACCCACCCCTGTCGTACGTTGACCAGTTCGGAGTACCTACGAAGGGCAGAGTTCCTCCAGTACACCGCACGCCGCACGGTCAAGGCGGTGGTCCTCCGCATCAAGGACTTGCGCAGCGTGCACGGGGTGGATGATCCGAGTGTGGGTTTCTTGATTCCTTCATTAATGACATGATTGCAGGTGGCAACAAGTTTGGCATGACTCAGCTGGACGACATTGACGTTGGACAAGCCCAGCTGGGCCAGAGTTAGCTTGCTAATGCACCTCTGCCCACTTGACGGTCTCCATAGCCCCTCCGAACAGATACGCACTCCCCGGACCGGCTAACGTATCCCACGATACATGCTCGATGCAAAACTAGGACGTGCATGTAGACATAGACGCAACGAGCAAAGAATGGCTCAAACAAGTGAGACATATTGTATCGCGTGCGTAATTGCACTACATATATATTATGCGCTGTTGTTGTGCTATATTTGTATGCATATTTTGTATATTATGTGTGTATTGTCGGAGTAAATCTGTTCCGAACTAACATGAAATTAGAAAACACCAAGGTTCACATGAAATCATGAAATCACGAGAGTTTTGAGATTTCATGTGGAGTTGTAATCTAAAATTTGAAAAATAATTTTGACGAAATTTATGAATACACTTTATAATTTGCAAATTAAATGCGACGCGTGGTTTCGTACATGCAAGATACACACGCGGCACTTTGGGGGATCAGAATTAGTCTTTGCGACAGATCGCCCTTCCCTTGTCTCGCATTTGACCGCCGTGTCGATGACGAGTGTCGAAGTAATCCATGTTCTGTGACACGGGCTGAACGGTTGAATGATGTTAGCCGAACATAAGGCCAAATGCATAATCAAGATGCAAATTGTACACAACTCACCTCTTTGAGATGGAGTGTGGAAGGGAAATAGGAAATGCTATGACGACCGCCTGCATTAGTAGCAGGTGCCTTTCCCTTGTCTCGGGATTTCCCATGTCGGTGGCGAGTGTCGAAGTCATCCATGTTCTGTGAGACGGGCTAGACGATTGCATGATGTTAGCAGAATGAAAGGCCAAATACATAATTAGGATGCAAATTGTACACAACTCACCTCTTCGATATAGAGTGTGTCTTGGCGATGGGAAAAGCTACGATGGTTGCCGTTCTTAGTAGTAGAAGCCTTCCCCTTGTCGTAATCAGCTTCCTATTCGGGGGGTCCTCCTCCACCACCCTACTATTCTGGGCTCCTCCGGTGCCTTCTCAATGGGGTTCTGTACGTACGGTTTCCATCGCTAGAAGGTCTTGGCCCGCATCGCGTAATTTATCATGTACTGCTAGATGAACTACCCATTTACATGACATGATGGTCCACGTGCGGGCAGACAATACAATAAACTACGACACTGAATGACGACTAGACAACCTCGGTCTATTAGGGCAATCCTTCAAGGAGTGCCCAAGGGTCTTGCATATCCTGCACTTCATTGTGCGGCTCAGGCCCCCACGCTGGCTATTATCTATGTCGTTCGAGAAGCATCGGGTCTATCGACATCCCTTCCCAGTTGACTTCAAGGCCTTATTCGGGCCCCATTACACCCTGTCCGGCCAAAGATCCCTATAGTTCATGTCCACACCATACGAGTGAAACCTCGTATATTGTAGTACTCAAAGGTATAAGGTGTAAACATCTGCCTTAGTTATACACACGCCTTGTATATATGCGAGCATAGCTTGTGCAGGAGTTTCGACTTATTGTAGGTGTATGTAGCCACATCACCCAGGGTGCATGCATGTTTTCTTTCCCCTAGCATGACTATTGACATATTTTTGCCTCAACCCGATCTCGTACTTCCTCTTGTGGCCATCGATCACCCGGATGTCGTGGTGCATTCGAACTTTCTCCATCTTCTAGTCCATATACCTCTGCATATTCTCTGACCACTGCTTCCCTTCTTCCAACTCTCGCCTCATTACGGTGGCTCTGTTGACAAAGTAACTGACCATGTGAGTCCATGTATCCTTGACGATCGTGGTGATAGGAAGGCACCAAACTCCTTTCAGCACATTGTTGTACACCCCAGACATATTGGTCTTCATAATTTCGTACCTCTCACCGTCTCGTGTCATAGAGCAGGGATCTTTTCTCCAACTCAGGAGCGTGGAGAGTAATCCACTGCGTAAAATTTATGGTGCTCCTAGATTACCCACTCGTGGCCTCCTATCTCTCCTATGCATTTGGAGGGGACTCTCTTGTATGCCTCGTAGTCCGATGTTCGAGGTCTATCCAGATGCAATCAAACTTTTGCCTCTGGTTCTGCATGGACAACGCCTTCAACGTCTTCATTAGTTCTTGGCTGTGGAACTACATGAAGAATTTTGATGCAAGTTGCTTCATGCACCATCAGATTTCTACATCGTTCCACTGGTGAGGGGGTTCCATCCCATTCTTCATGGTGTTCAAAGCCGACAACAACCAGCATTTCGGTCTGTGATAAGACATATGTTGGGCTAGTATCCCACAACCGCGCTTCACATTCGCTAGGAACCACAACCAATTGGACATGTTCCCATTCTCTACGATCACAAAAGCAACCAGGAGAAGCTGGTCATTCACATTGGGCGCCACTGTTGTGAGAATGGTGCCCTTGTACATCCCCGTGAGGAAATAGTGTCATCCATCGTAAGCACAGGACGATAGATCTTAAAGCCCTCTATGGCCTGGGCGAAAGTCTAAAACACCCGGTCCAGTATGAAGCAGTTGGGGCCTCCATGAGCATCTTCACTTTCAACCTTATTTATGTACATGCCAGGGTTTGCTTCAACAATCTGCTGAAGCATTCTCAGCACAATATTGTGCGCCTCTTCGTACGTCCCGTACGTGGACTCGATAATCTTTTGTTTGGCTCGTCGGACCTTGATGTAGCTGACTGGATGACTAACCAGATTGGTAACTTTTGACAACATCATCTTGGGGTAGACGGGCACGTCCTCTACAACTAGGTGGCTGATGAGGCTTGCCACATATGCGGAAGTCGCGTTCTGATGCTGCCGCAGGGGCTCGGTAAGCTCGTAAGTGTGTTCGGTCACCGCCTTTACCGTGAAGACCGAGCCTAAGAACTTTGCTCGGTGAGCTGACCTTACTAGGGCAGCCTTGCATTGTGCACATCACTATGTAATATCCTAGGTTAGACCGGTGCACCTGGTACACACGGCTGATGGACAAGGTGTACCATTATATAGCTTGTTGCACAGTCGCCTTGCTATGGAAGTGATGCCCAACTAAGAGTGTGTCGGTATCAAACCCCCATTGGGACCATTCTTCTAGCGGCAGTACGAGCAAATGCACCGTGATATCATCAAGTCTCGATACCACATAAGGCATCTCCAATGACACAATTCCGCTGGTTGGACTACCACCCTTGGGTGCGTCCTCCTCGCTACCATCGAGCCTGGGTTGGCGTCCTCATCGGACTCCAACCTGAGTGGCTGGTCCGTAGATACTCGTAGCAGTCAATAAAAGCCGACCACCACAGTTTCGCCCTCTCATTTTGCATAAAATTATGCGCAAGTCTTCTCTCGTGGACTTCCTCTGAAACAACACATTTTGTGCTATCGTCTTCAAGCTCCGCCTATAGTTGCCCACTTCCCGAGGCACTGGCATCATCTAGGTTTCCTGACACCTGCGTACAAAATTCATGTACACCATCGGCTTCCTGTATATCGTTGCCTTGGGCTAGGAAGCAATCTGCATGTAATGACCGCATGCTACACTTCCATACACCCTGCCCTCCCCTATTCGTGCCAGTGATCCCCTCGATGACAAGTTTATTCATCGTTAGCTCCGTGTCGAACTCCCTCCAGATGCAGCTCCTAAGCTTGTGAATATTCATCGCATTGAGCCTCTTCGCCCGGACCACCCTGTACTAGCATCTCAACAGGTCCAACCCATCAAGTCCGGCCCATACGAGACCATCACCATAAAACACTACCAAGTCTTGCATGTTCGAAATTACATAATGCCACAACAACCCAATTTGTGGCACGAGATATACAAACATGGTATTTAGTTAGCACTAATTAAGTATGACCAAACTAATTAATACTAATTAATTACGAGTAATTTATTCGCTAGTAATCACCCACGACACAAATAATTATGACATATTACATGCAAGTAATCAATTAAATACGAGTAATGAAATACGAATAATTAATTAATTAGCAACAAATTGATTACTTGTCAAAAAAATTACTTACGAGGAATTCATTACATTTATGTAATTCCCACTGAATTAATTACAATTAATTAATTAAGAATGATTCACTACACACATACATAATTAATCGTAATTAATTATGTTTATTTAGTCACCACTAATTAACTACGAGTCGTTACTTACCAACAAAGTAATCATGGCCACATAAATTCAACCACTCCATTTGCACTAGTGTAATTACCGGGCGAGGGGTGATCGCGGACGCGTCTTCTCTGGGCGACACACATGTGGTCCGGGCATTGGGCATGCAGAGGCGGCACTGTCTGGGCGGTGAGCGTGTGGAGGCAACACGTGTCAGCACACCGCTTTTGGATGCAGGAAGCACAGAAATGCACACATGTCACCGAACGGCACGTCCGTGCTACCATTTTTGGCAATACGGCGTGAGAGGCGCTACTTCCTAAAAAAACGTGCACAATAGTGCCATTTAGGCCAAAAACTCCTAAGTAAACACGTCAAGTAGTACGTACAATTTCAATGACACAGATGAGCTATTGCTCTGTTAGCCTTTTTCTTTTTCTTTTTTCCTTCTGGGAGGCATCTACTTGGTGCCTTGGTCGCTGCTGTTGTTGGTAGCATGGGTTTTTTTTTGTTTTGCCTAAATAGCACTATTTGGAAGTGAATTAGCAGAAATGGTATCGTCGCACCCGCAAATGCAAAATTAGTGCCCGAATCCGTGCCACGGTCGTTCGAACGCCCATCATGCAGCCACCTCAACGTCGTCTGCACCATAGGTGTTCGGAGAGCATGGTGGTGTGAACAGCACTGTGCAAGCCTCATCCGCACCTCCCTGGTGCGGACAGGAACTGTTCACCTGTCGTCCGCACCTCCCTTGTGCGGATAGGTACTGTTCACCTATTGTCCGCACCTCCCTGGTGCGGATAAGTACTATTCCTAGCATCTGCGCGTGGGTGGTTCGGACAAGGTCATCCTGTGATGCATGATTCCTCGCGTTCGCACTGTTCCTCTAAGAAGCATGGGATGGCTGACGTGAGGAATAGTGTGTGCCTTCATTTCGATCACTAGCTGCATGATTTGTGTAGGGGATATTTAACAGAGTTGCGGTGTTCGGACAGCAAGCCTGCAGGCACCGAAAGCCGAAAGGCTCTTCTTTCTATTTTCACGTGAACTTGTATTAAAAAAATCCGCACGTGCTTCGGACAGCAGTCAATTTCCATGTGGATGTGGAAAAGCTTAATACATGCGGATGTTGGAAAGGTTGATACATAGACAAGATCCATCCCGCATGCGGCCGGACTCGCTGAAAGCACACCAAAAGTGCCATCATGGTTTGTCCGTCACATCTGTCCCTTGCATGCACGCATGTAGTCCCCGCACGCATTTCCCTTCCAACAAACCGCGCTCTCATTCTCGCAATAAATGCGGTGTTGCTAGTGAAGCTCTTCGCTCGCACTCACTCATTTTTGCTCGCACTTATTTTTGCTTGCATTTATTTTGGCCTGCGCTCTCTCACCATTTTGGTGTTTCTTTTCGCAGAGGATTAAGTGTTGTTTAGAGCCGTCATTAGTGGTCATATCAACAGGTAATTTTTATGTATTGTCTTTATTAAATGTGTGTCTAGCTCATTAGTTATTTAGTTGTAGTTATTTAGGCGTAATTAATTTAGTCCCCATCATTTAGGCGTTATTAAATGTGTGTTCTTAGTTAGTTGCGATAAATTAGGTCGTAATGAATTAGTTGTTGTTATATTAATCGTACGTATTTTTTCATGGCCTAGTTGAGTAGTGTTGATTATGTTAGTCCAAAATAAGTGGTTGAATCTATATGACCATAATTAATTTGTTGGTATTTAACGACTTGTAGTTAGTTAGTAGTAACTAATTACTCGTACGTAATTTATTGGCAGGTAATTAAATTGTATACAGAGAAACAGGTTGGTGTTTCATGATTTACATGTCAATAAAGACAATAAGCAAGGGATCTTTATCTAGAACAGTATACAGAGACGTCATCCTATTGGAACTAATCATGTACAGTAACCGGAGGATCAATCTGCCTCTGCACATTGATCTTGCACAAGATATGGGCACAACGTGCAAAATGGTTGTAATTAAATTGCACTACATTACGACATATTTTGACACCACTTTACTCTAACCTGGTTGTAATTAAATTTTGGTGCCCTGCCAAATGTATCTTGTGCTAGTATATCATGTGGCGAGCCAAGTGTCCTAAGTCATGCTACGTTGTTAACTGAAGAGTTTTTCGTCATACATGGAATCTCTAGGTGTAGCTATGTTATCAATTGCAGCTTACCATTGACTTCCTTGTGAACTGGAGCTTTGCCTGTTACAGAGCACACCTCTATATTTGTAACTGCATCCATCAACTTCCTATCCCTTCTGGTGAATTCCGGCACTGATTTGGATTTTCCTGCTTGATGGATGTAGTTGACCAGGAGGAGTGTAGAGATAAGGAGTCTAGGTTCAAAATTTAAAACAGGAGGAATTCAAAATTACTACAATTAAGACATGAAAGTTTATTGTGTTGGTTTTTTGAGGTCTAATTGGTAATTTCCCATTTTGAGAAAAGAAAAATTAGATAAGAAAAGAAAATTGATGGGGCCCACTTGTCTTTGAGGGGTGGGAAGAGATAAGGGTTGAGATTGTTGCTTCCAACCGTGAGCAGCAGATTGAGCTCGGCAGTTTTGCTCACGGCCTGGTCGTGGGCGTTGCGAGATTAGCGGATGGCTGGGGCACGATGCGCTCGGGCGGTTGGCTGCAGCAGTTTAGATCGGTTCTTCCTCCTCTACAAAAGGCTGGTCTCCTCTGATCTTAGGAGAACCTGAAAATTTTCAAGTGAGTTCCCCCAAATTTAAGTCCTGTTCTTCCTCCCGATTTAGTTCTTGGTTTTGTGTGATTGATCTCCTGTGTGATTGATCCGTACCTATTCTGGTGTGCATCCGGCCAATTCTATCTCTGGTGCCATCTCTTTGTTGGTGCTGAAATTGAGAATCGGGGATTTGTGCATTCGATTGGTGGTTTTTGACCGACTGAGACTCAATCTTGGGGAGGAAGGTGACCTTCGGTTTGATTGCTGACTGGTATTCTTGGGAGTATTCGGCCAGTGCTCCTCTGCTGTCTTGTGTGGCACATCTTGTACCTCACTCCATTCTTTGGTGTACTCCGAAGGAAGGAGAGTGGCATTGTATCTCTAAATACCTTGGCAATAGGTTTTCTGGGACAGCGTCTGTAAGACGTGCCTTGCCTTGATCTACACAATGGTTTGGAATACCATCGCAGCTGTGAGTATTCAACCTATTGTGCACTGTCTCTTTGCATATATATATGATATGCTAGTCGAATTGCTTGATCTGTGATTGAGTAGTTTTAATCTCTAGTCCTGAGAGATATTGCTAAGAGAGTTGTTGGCTCTGTTGGATCATCCCAAATACTCAATGATGATAATAGTCTAATTACTGAAATTGATGTGATATGAGGGTTTAGACTTGAGCTCTAATTGGATTACATACTCTTGTCACTTGTGTTTCTTTCGATTTATTACTTTCGTGTGAATTAGAATGTTTTGAACCTTACAGTTACGGAGATTTTCAGCAATTCAATTTGTTTACTCTCCTGTTATCAAATTGATGTTATTCTTGATCTTGTAGTCTAGTTACATTATTAAAGTGGAGTCTGTTAAGTGATCTATTGTGATCTCGGTTTGGCGAAAGTATATCTGTAGTCACTTGTTTAGACTTTGTGATGATTAGTCTAGTATTGTTTAGAGCTCAAAGTTTAAATCAATATTGTCATATTCAATTGATGAAGAGTATAGACTAAATGAGCGGAGATGGCAAAGATTAATTCTTTTGCAACTTGTCTCTCGAGAGCATTCATGAACATCATTTTTATGAGCTCAATGTTGATTTCTTTCATATACATGTGGTATATGTTTAGCATTTCTTCAGTTTAAATGATTTGGATGATCTACATACATTTATGTCGGTTTGGTCATTTAAATGCTGGTGGCTTAATGCCTTTTTATCTTATGATTATGCTGGAATTAATTATGATTATTTGCTAAAACCGCAATTATTACAACATATTGTAGTATTGGTACCTTCCATATATAGTTTGGAACATGGTCTTCCATGTAAGAAGCGAGAATCTTATGCTGAATATTTAACTAAAAACAGTACAAGGTTTTTTTTGACGTAAAAGATAGAGAAGTCTCTACCTTGTGATCATTATACTAAAAATGATAGTCATGCGATACAAAGTATGCGAAAAGAAAGGAAAAAGAAAAAAGAAATAGAAGAAGAAGAAGAAGAGAAAAACTATACAAACATGGATTTTAAAAAAAGAATTCACAATAGGAGGTGGCTCCACTGTCGAAATGAATCATGATGCTCGGTTTTGGTCCTGTAAGCCCATAGTGCAATGTATTCCTTGATCTGACGTTGCATCTCGGTTACTCCGGCATCATTATTTTGGAATATCCATTTATTTCTCATGAGCCATAATGTATGAGCGCAGGCTGCAAAGCATATGGGCCAAATTTCACGGTCGTTCAGTGATTATATTGATACCCTTTCCACAAATTCGAATATGTCTTTGGAGGCAGTAGCTGTTACTGATAATCCTAGTTTTTTTTCCATAGATGATCCGCGGCTTTACATCGTAGTATGATATAATCAATTGTCTCCATTGCCAGGCAAATGTCACAATGAGGATTCTAAATCCAATGTTTAGTCATCATATTATCTTTAGTGTTAAGTTTTCCCCTAAAAGCTAGCCATAAGAAGATTCTGTATCTGTGTGGGATTGATCTGTGCAAGACATAATCAAACACTCTCCATTTTAGACCATGGAATGATAGGGTTCTATAGATTTCTAATGTAGTTATTTTGGCCATTGTTGATATGATGATTCTTCGGTCTAAAGTTCCCTGCGCGAGTTGTTGCTCAGACAAAGCCTGAATGAAAACTTGGTATTCCAAGGGTGCCTGCTGAGATAGCACCAGTGAAGTGAAACCACCCAGGCGTTATTCACAAACGGTGGGCTGACAGTGCAATTCCGATTAATTGCATAAGTGAACAGAATGGGAAAGCATAGATATAATCTACCTGTTGAGGTCCAATGGTCTTTCCAGAACGAAGTAGTATTTCCATCCCCGATTATGACTTTTGTCATTTGCGTAGTTGTCTCAATAATAGCTGCCAACGTTTTCCAAACTGTTGTGTCCCCTTGGCGGGATTGCACCGGTATGTGACCCCGGATATATTGATGTCTTAACCAATTGAAGCAAGGTTCGGTAGAGTTCGATAGTAACTTTCTGTAACGTCCCGTTTTTTCGGAGTTTTGAAAAGCTTTTAAAATTAATAACCATTTGGTTTTGATGAGAGTTCAAAGCTTAATTTGAAGATTTCAGAAATTTGGAGATTTAACTTGAAATAATCAAACTTCAGCTAATCCCTTTTTGGTTGATCTGGAGTTATTGTTATTCCTTGGCTTTTAGCCTCTTTTTCTTGGTTGGCCTTGTTTGTCCTCCAGGACCTCCTTTCTTTCTCTGGCTCCCTCTCGTTGGACATCTCCTGATGCCCAGATCCATCTCATCTTTCTGACCTTCCCTTCTCTTCTTCTTCTCTCGGGACTTCTCTTGAGTTCTCCTTTGTGGACCTCTTACCTCTGATCTCCTCCCTTTTGGAGATATCCTCCTTGGGTCCTCCCTTGCACCTGACCTCCTTCAACAGGACCACTGGTAGTCTCAACCGTTTGTCCTCTGGACCTCTCCTTGTAATCTTTGTTTGGACTTCCTTTAGCCCAGACCTCCCCTTTGTCAATTTGAATCTCTCTGTGCTTAGACCTTCCCTTGGGTCTAAGCTTTCATCTTTGACTAGATCTCTCTTGATCTAGACTCCTTTCTCTTTTTGGACCTCCCCGTGGACCTCTCAACGTTCATTTGTAACCCCTGAGTTCATTTGGGCGTCCCAGAGTTCCTCTGGACCTCCCAGTGCCCTTTTGGAACCCTCCTTGAACTCCCTTTGTCCTTCGGACCTCCTCTACGTCCTTTAGGACCTCCCCTTGCCTATTTGGATCTCCCCTGTGTTCAAATAGACCTCCCGGTGTTCCCTTTTGACCTCCCTTGGTCTAAACATTCTTCCCTTGTCTAGGTCCCCTCTGATCCAGATCTCTCTCTGTCTTAGACCTCCCCCTTATTCAGATCTGGCCGTTAGGACCACCTCTATGGAGATCTTAACCGCTCAGACCTCCCCCTTGTTGAGATCTGGCCGTTAGGACCTCCTCTCTGGAGATCTTAACCGCTCAGACCTCCCACTTGTTCAGATCTGGCCGTTAGGACCTCCTCTCTGGAGATCTTAACCGCTCAGACCTCCCACTTGTTCAGATCTGGCCGTTAGGACCTCCTCTCTGGAGATCTTAACCGCTCAGACCTCCCCCTTGTTGAGATCTCGCCGTTAGGACCTCCTCTGGAGATCTTAACCGCTCGGACCTCCCCTTATTGAGATCTCGCCGTTAGGACCTCCTCTCTAGAGATCTTAACCGCTCGCAGACCTCCCCTTGTTGAGATCTGGCCGTTAGGACCTCCTCTCTGGAGATCTTAACCGCTCAGACCTCCCCTTGTTGAGATCTGGCCGTTAGGACCTCCTCTCTAGAGATCTTAACCGCTCAGACCTCCCCTTGTTGAGATCTGGCCGTTAGGACCTCCTCTCTGGAGATCTTAACCGCTCAGACCTCCCCTTTGATCAGATCTGACCGTTAGGACCTCCCTCTAGAGATCTTAGCCGTCCAGATCCTTCCTCTGTTGGATCTAAAGGTCCAGACCTCCTTAGGTCTAAGACCTCTCTAGCATTTGGACCCACCGTTGGCTCCTGCGGTCATACCGCTTGAGGCTTTGCCCTCATCACCTAAGGACCATTCGATACTGTTTGGATGGCCCGATCCTGTTGACCCGTTCGCTTGGTCCGAATGTCCCTTACCTTCTCAGCTATCCGATCTGAATCGGACGGCTCGGTTCGTTGACCCGTTAAGCTCGGTCGGCGGCCCTTAGTTTTGCACCATCCGATCTTGATCTAATGGCCTCGGCCTTTCCCCGCGTATCCTTGTCTCCGCGGACCTCCCTTGGCTTGAGATCTTGATCGTCGGATCTCCCCTTTGGAAATCTAACCGTCAGGACTTCCCTTTGTTTGAGATCTTGGCTATCGGACCTCCCCTTTGGAGATCCGAGTGTCAAGACCTCCTTGTTACCTTTAATTTTGACCGATCAGGTTCTCCTCTTTTTTTTTGAGATCTTGGCCGTCGGATTTTCCCTTTTGGAGATTTTGACCGTCAGGACCTCTTAGCTCTTAGGGCCTCTTCAAGCGCCCTACCCCTTGTGCTTTGGACCTCTTTTGAGGTCTAGTTTTCTTGTGATCTAGACCTCATTGGGGTCTAGATCTGTATGTGGTTTGGATCTCCCTTTGAGGTCTAGATATCGTTAGTCTTTTGGACCTCTTGTCCATGGGACCTCTTTTGTGTTTAGACCTTTGTGGTCTAGACCTCCCTGTTGCGTTTGGACCTCCTTTAGGTTCAGACCTCCCTGTGTTGTGTTTGGACCTCCTTTAGGTTCGGACCTCCCTGTGTTGTGTTTGGACCTCCTTTAGGTTCGGACCTCCCTGTGTTGTGTTTGGACCTCCCTTAGGTTCAGACCTCCTCTTTTGTGTTTAGACCTTTGTGGTCTACACCTCCTCTTTTGTGTTTAGACCTTTGTGGTCTAGACCTCCCTGTTGCGTTTGGACCTCCTTTAGGTTCAGACCTCTCTGTGTTGTGTTTGGACCTCCTTTAGGTTCGGACCTCCCTGTGTTGTGTTTGGACCTCCCTTAGGTTCAGACCTCCTCTTTTGTGTTTAGACCTTTGTGGTCTAGACCTCCTCTTTTGTGTTTAGACCTTTGTGGTCTAGAACTCCCTATTGCGTTTGGACCTCCTTTAGGTTCAGACCTCCCTGTGTTGTGTTTGGACCTCCTTTAGGTTCGGACCTCCCTGTGTTGTGTTTGGACCTCCCTTAGGTTCAGACCTCCTCTTTTGTGTTTAGACCTTTGTGGTCTAGACCTCCTCTTTTGTGTTTAGACCTTTGTGGTCCAGACCTCCCTGTTGCGTTTGGACCTCCTTTAGGTTCAGACCTCTCTGTGTTGTGTTTGGACCTCCTTTAGGTTCGGATTTCCCTGTGTTGTGGTTGGACCTCCCTTAGGCTCAGACCTCCTCTTTTGTGTTTAGACCTTTGTGGTTTAAACCTCCCGTGTCTCTTTTCACCTCCTGTCCTTAGACCTCCTTGTGGTCTTTAGGACCTTCTGTCCTCAAAGATCTCTGTGTTTGTCTTCAGGACCTCCTCTAGACTTCCTTGTCTTCACGACCTCCTCCTTGGACCTCCTCGCAGGACCTCCTCGTTGGACCTCCTCCGTGGATCTCCTCCTTAGACCTCCTCCTTGGATCTCCTCTTTGGACCGTGGACCATGCCCTTAGATTGGTCTGTGCACCTTTGACTGGCTTCTTTGGCAGTCTTAAGTGCATTTGATGTGGGTTGAGTCACATTAAATGCTGCAACCTACCTTTGTACTCTTTTCTACTTTTTGTCACATCCCTTGCTTTCTTTATCCCTTTTTCGTACTTTGTGGCAGTGTGCCTTTGTACCAATACCTTGAATTTGGTCACCTACATTTCTAAATGCTTCTATTTCCATTTCCTTTAAATAGAGCCCGGGGACACCCCTTGCCTCCTGTTCTTCATTTAGACCTCTGCTCCTAGCTCTTTCGGTTTTGAGGAGCTCTCCAAGCTCCTCTGGTTCGGACCTCCTTGAGTCGAGCCCTTCACTCGTTGGACCTCCCTCCCGGTGGGATTCCTTCCTCTCGGACCTCCTCCTCCTGTGGACCTCCTCTTCTCTTTTGGTTTCAAGTAAGTTACATTGGTTTTCTTGGAGTTTCTTTTGCTTACTTGGTTTCTTTTGCTGACGTGTAGATCTCGGTTGATCGTTGAGAAGCTCATGGATCAAACTCCATCAGCCGAAGCTTTTCCTTTCTCCAACAGAGGCAAGTCGTAGACCTTGATCATCTTGATCCCACTTTGCAAAGCTATTTTGATTTATTAAACTTGCATGGCTATCTTTATAGAACCGTTTTGGGCAGTAGCTATCCTCCTACTTGACATTATGCCTCCTTTGTATACTTGAACCGGACATGTTGACATGAACTCTTTGGACACCTTAGGATGGATACTCTAGTTGGTATTTCTTGTTATTGCCAACATTGGGACCGTATTTTTAATGCTTAGCCTTGCTTTTAGAATCGTGGGTTGGTGAATCATGCCTCATCTTTAATAATCTTGACTAATGAATTATAGAATCGTGGTGGGTGCCCTTTGTTAGCGACTATGGTAGGATGCCTAAGTTGTGTTGATTGTGGTGCGAGATCACCCTAATAATTTGTTGTGCCAAGGCTGGGTGGTCTTTTGGCAGGGTTAATTACAAAATGTTTTGCTGAGGCAAGAAGGCAGGGATGTGGAAGTCTTGCCTTAGCACAATTAAGGACTTAACTTTGTGTTACGTTGATCTGGGCCAATCGATTGCAACCACAAGATCATTTTATGGGGATGGTGCAGGCTGAATAATTAGCAATGAGATGGCTTGGGGCTGTTGTGGTTGGCGTGTGATTCGTTGGCGCAGGGGGCACCCCATAACCTGCGGACTTCTAGACCAAAGGGGAATTGCGAAACCTTAGCGGGCAGCTCGAGGCGTTCAAAGCTTTGTAAAGGCCTTGTCGCTCTCTAGACCTGCTCACCTTGAGTGAGCAAGGGTGGCCGGAACCCGATCCGCTAGAGAGACCGTGGATTGTGGGTAAGTTGTACACCTCTGCAGAGTTTTAAATCTATTGAATAGCCAAGTCCTTGGTTATGGACATGCCAGTGAAAATGGTGCAAGGGGTAGCTTTGTGAACTTGTGCTTCTGGACACTTTTGTGAGAGGTCATGGCTTTGCCTTGAAGAGACCTTGGCCGGCTCGGAGGGTCATGGCTGCCTCACTAGGTGGTCCAGGGCTGGTTGTGGAGCTCTGGAGTGGGTGCTCAGTGGCGTGGTTGAGTCTGGTCATGGGTGTGACCGGACCTCCCACGGTTGGCTTTGGTAGTCTGGAGTGGGTGCTCCGGGGTGGCTTTGGATGTGAGTGGGTGCTCACTGACCTCTTTTGAAATCAAATGTATCTATGTACTAATGTTTTAACTTGAGCTTTTCAATCTATTTATTACTTATTGTCCAATACTGCTTTGTGCAACTAACCATACAGCTCTCTTTTGGCAAGCCTTGCATAATTATTTATTGCATACACTCCCCACGGCTTGCTGAGTACATTCAATGTACTCATGGCTTTTGCCCTCTGTTTTGATCAGCAGCTGCAGGAAGTTCCTGGGAGCTCAAAGCTCAGTGAAGTAGAGGTCTTTGGAGACCTTGCGACCTAGGGGACGTCCTCCACTCGATAGCCGGTGGGCTGATCGGTTGGACCTATCGTTGACGTATTGCTTTCCGCTATTCTTGCTCTTTTGTTGTAGCCCTTGAGGCAAACTCCTGTAAGAAACTTGGCCGGTTTGGTCTTTAATATATTTATGTTTTTGTCTCTTGCTCCTCTTAGCTTGTGTATGGATTTGATTACACTTGTGTTAGAACTGTGCGAGCTAGCCAATCTGTTCCTAGGACTAGCTCGGTGCACAGGGGCAGGACCTCCCGGAGATCCTACGGGACTTAGCCTGGGAGATCCTGTCGGACCTCCCTGATGATATACCTAGAGGTGCCACCTGTGGGTTGTTGGCCAAGACCTCCTAGGAGGTCCTGGAAGACCTCCTCGGGGAGTACCGAAGCGGTATTTTGGCCAAGACCTCAGGAGGTCTTGAAGACCTCCTGGGAGGTCCTGGAAGACCTCCCTCGGGAAGTATCGCAGCTCAAAAAAAATGGTCCTCCCGAACCTTTGTCCGTATATCATCACTGGGTGGGTCGTCACACTTTCCTGTCAACTTCATGATCAAGGCTTTGTTATGAATTCGTAAATCACAGATCCCTAAACCTCCTTGCACTTTGGACAATACCACTGTGGTCCAGGCGACCAAACATTGTCCACCTTGAATCCCCTTATCTCTCTTCCAAAGAAACGCTCTCCTAATTTTGTCTAGAGCTTCTATGCTACGCTCTGGCCATTGCATGCAACTCATGTAATAAGTCGGTATTGCTGACAGTACAGAGTTTATCATTAGAACTCTCCCTCCCCAAGATAGCAATCATGGTATCCATCCTGCCAGCCTTGTGTCTATTTTGTCAATAATTGGTTGCAACAGACTGTGAGGTATCTTGCTAGTGGATAAAGGCAGTCCTAAGTAGTAACATGGTAGTGTGCTTAGCGTGCATTGCAAGGTGTTGGCAGATAATGTGGCCTCCTGTTGCAACATGTGGATAGGTACTAATGTACTCTTATGGTAGTTGATCTTCAATCCCCAAAAAAGTACAAACGAATCGAGAAGCTCTTTGAGGATCACCGCCTGTTGTGTTGTACCTTTGAGCATAATTAAAGTGGCATCCACATATTGTAAGGTGGGTGATGCTTCTTCTATAACCAAGGGGTGTAGAATCTGCCCATCCGTGTGCGCGCATTGTAAAAATCTTTGGAGGATATCCGCTACTAGGATGAAGAGATATGGTGAAAGCGGGTCCCCCTGTCGCAACCCTCGCTTGTATTTAATTTGATCTCCCACTACTCCGCTGACAAGAATCTGCATTTTGCTGGAGGAGAGAATAGTATGTATCCATTGTACCCAGGTATTATCAAAGCCGCGATGTTGTAGTGTCATAATAATACATTTCCAGTTTATTGTGCCAAAAGCTTTGTGGAAGTCTAATTTGAGCACCAACATTGGCTTATTCCTCTTCAGAGCACATTGGACAAGTTCTGAGGCAAATAAGAAATTCTCTGTGATTGATCTTTCCGTGATGAATCCTGATTGCATGGGGCTAATGAGATATTTGACTTTCAGCTACAGCCTATTTGCCAGTACTTTGCTAATGAGCTTGGGTATACTATGCAGTAATGAAACGGGTCTAAAATCCTTGATCTGCATCGGCGTTTCAGTTTTTGGAATCAAAGTGACATACGAGTTATTAATCCCTGACATGTCTAGTTTATTGGCATACAAATCCACAAAAACGCGTAAGAGCTCAGGCTTAATAATGTTCATGAATTTCTTATAAAACTCATTGGTGAAGCCATCCGATCCTGGACTTTTGTTGTTCGGGGAGCGTGTAATTTCCTTTGCTATCTCTTCCAAAGTGAAGCAGTTAGAGAGAGCATGTAGATTTTCTTCTTGCTGGTAAATATGTGCAAGGTCAATTGTTGGAGCCCATGGACCTTCTGTACTGAGGAGATCCTGGAAATAAGCTATCGCAATTTGTAATTTTGAGGCACTGCCATAGTGTTCAATTCCATTCTCCACAAGAACCTTTATGTTGTTCCTTCGGTGATTGATAGATGAGGCCACATGGAAGAATTTTGTGTTCTCATGCCCCAACTTGCACCAATTAACCTTCACCCGACGCTTCCACTTTAGGGCCTCGAACCAGATTAGTTCTTGAAGATGTTTTCTGGCATTCTTTCTAAAAACAAATTTGAGTGTTGTGAGTGGTCTCCATTCCTCCATAGTATCAAAGTAATCTAATGTGGTCTTAGTATTGTCTAGTTGAGTTGGCAGGCTATGATTTTTCCTTGACCATGCTCCGTTTTTTGCCTGAAGATGTCTTAGCTTGAAATTGATTATGGAGACACTGGCCAAGCTTCTAGTCCCTTGTGACCAGCTGTGCATTACTAAATTTTCAAAGTATGGCATATGAAGCCAGTAATTTTCCAGTCTGAATATCCTTGAAACTTGTATATTGGTTTTGATTTCAACCGTAATTAGAGAGTGGTCTGATGTTGCTGCTACCTCTGATTTTGCAGATATGTCCAAGAATGTTTGGCTCCAATCTGTATCGATTAGAATCCTGTCCAGTTTGGCCATTGTTGGATTTCTCCTCTTGTTTGTCCAGGTGTATCTCTTGTTTGAAGTTTCAACTTCCAGCAAGCCTTGATGTTGAATCCATGCATTAAAAATAGACATACCAGCCCAATTTATGTTGTCATTGTTCTTCTCATATGCATATCTATATATGTTGAAGTCCCCAAGTATCATCTAGGGTCCAGAAAAGTGATGTCGTAGCTTAGTTAATCTGTCAAAGAAGGGCTGACGGGTGCTATCTTCGCAAGGGGCATAAACATTTGTGATGTAAAATTTAATGTTGTCAGATTTTAAGGTGAAGGCTAGAGTTAAAGACCACTCATCAGCCTGTATCATAGATGCATCAAGATTTGTATTGCACCAAGCCGTGAGAGTGCCTCCTGAAGAACGAATAGATGGATGAAAGTGATAATGCCTTAATCTGGGAGGTAAGAAGGTTATTGCTTTGAATCTATCAATGCTTGTCAGTTTGGTTTCTTGAATGCAAACTATAACTGGATTCAAATCCAACAAAGTCTATAAAACTATTGCTATTTTCTAAACCTCTCCAAGCCCTCTAACATTCCAGGTTGTGACTTTCATTTGTGTCTTTGTCTTGCTCCCAGGAACTGCATGTACCCGCATGCATTCCTCCCCCACCTCCCACATGTCAAAAGCTCAGTAAGTTCATCAGGTTGCGGAACACAAATTGAGCAAACAAGCAAACAGGAGAAAACAACATACACCCAAGGATCAACAACTTTGAGAACCCGACTGAAACAAACCTGCTAAAGACTGCAACTTCTCTTAAGACAGATAACCGACAAATACAAGTAACAGGACATACAAAAACACAAAAGTGACAATGAGCTAGAAAAACAGAAACAATTACAAGATGCAAAATAGAGAAGTTGTGCTTGTAGGCGAAGTCAAGACACAAATCACGAGATACAAAAGAGGATGCTCAAAGCAGTGACTCGTTATCTGACAAAGTCGAGCCAAGATATGAGCAAGCCTAAGCAATGGTATGAGCGTCGCTCCCTGATTCGGCCTTAACATCTTGCACAACTTCTCTGAATGTTTCCTTGGCCTGCATCCCACAAAGGTTAGCCAGTTCTCTTATCATTTTCCTTGAAGAGTGCTTCGGCTTTGCTTTAAGTGGCATATGGATTACTTCCTCGATCCTCCTAATTCTTGGTCTGTTTCGACGATTATTTCCTCCAGTTGAGGTCGAGATAGTAGAAGAGCTCGGTGTAGCCGCCGCAACTTGACGGCTCGCTCATTCCACTGGATTGACGCTCTCCCCATCATAAACTTTTTGTAGCCTCGGGCTCCTTCGGGCATAAACCTACATATCATTCCTCTGACTGAGACCAGGCTGAGGAGTTGGCTCGTTTAAGTCTGGGATCTTTGGCAAGGATTGTCCATGACTTGGTAGCAGCTGCAGCAGGGTTAGGGCTTCAAGAGTTTCCTGGTTCTTGGAGTCTGACTGTTGTGTAAGTCTTGTGGAATCTTGGTCCTTCTTCTTGCTTTCCATTTCATTAGTAAGCTACAGCATCGGAGTGCCTATTCTCACACAATGCCGAGAAACAAGAGGCACCACAACCACTGGGCTTCTCTCATGAGAAATTGGCAGTCTTAGAGCCATTGGTGGCAGCATGGTGAGAGGCATGGTGCAAATTGGTGGTTGAAAGCATCTAGGCCCCTAAAAATTGTTTTGGTAATTAATGATAATATGTGAATATGGGATTAACGTGTTTACTGAGTATGTACAAGGTTAAATCTCATTGGTGCTCTTGATGACCGGGAATTGCACGCGAAAGGATTACATGAAGATCATTTGGCTCAAAGACAAGGTACAATAGTCTAAGATCTTTTATTTTACCGGTCTTAGGTGAATTGGTTGGAAGACTGGGTTATAGGGTAGAACAACCGTACTATAAAGAGGGTGCAAGAATTGAGTATCTTGAAAGTGAATGATGCCACAATTGCTCAAATCCTAATTGATTTAAAACTTGGATTTGTTTTTGGTTTGGCCTAAATTCATATTTGCTGATTTTCTTTGGAGGCCGGTGACCGAGCGTTACTGGCCGGATGGACGGATTCTTGGGACCAAAACGCCGGTCGGCATTTTCCGAAGAAGGTGTTGTTTTCTAATTTTCTTTGAAATCCTTTCGGTCCGGACTAACCGACGACCTTTGGCGGATCGACCCACACCGGGTCTTGGGCCTTGTCAACATTTTCAAAGAAGGTTTTCATTGAAATTTGCGGCCGGACCGACCACGGTATATGTGATCGACCGCACCTTCGGTCTTGGATGCGGTCGACTTTGTCGAAGAGTCTCTAAAATGAATTTCATTTTTCGTAGGCGGACTAACGACGTTCACTGCTGGTCTGACCGACACCCTAGAACGGCTCTTTTTTGGTGCATTTAATGCGTTCTGATCGGCAGATTCTGGTGAGGCGGATAGCCGCCTTGAATGCTCATGGTGACCTGCCCTCAAAATTTGGGAATTTCGTGTCCAACGGCTAGTGGAGTGGGTGGAGGCTATAAATACCTCACCCACTGCAACTAAAAATGTTGTTGAGCCACATTTAACATCTCTTGAGCCCTTTGCATTGTTTCCTACTCATTGAGAGCATTCATTTCCATTTGCAAAGGTAGTTGAGGTTTTTCCCAAAGAGCATTCATTGAGTTTGATAATTGTGGCATTATAGCGCTCTCAAGTGAAGAATTCTTGCTCTATTACTCTTGGAGATTGCCGTCTCCTAGACGGTTTGGAGTTTGGTTCGGTGATCTTCTCAAAGGAGATTGTGAGAAGGCCCGGGCATTTGTGAAGGTTGGAGCTCGCCTATCCGGAGAGGAGAAGAGCTACCACTAGTGATCGAGGGAAGGTTTAATTCGTGGAGCTGGCTTAAGTTGATCAAGTTTCCTCAACGTGGATTAGTGAAGACCGGCAAGTCTTTGATACCACGGGAAAAACTTCCTTGTGTCATTATGGTTATTTCTAGTCTTTACATTTCCGCACTTATATTTCTAGCTTGTCTATTGTGGTAAATTGCTTTGCTAGAATTATATCTTGTTTAGACTAAGTTAATAATTGGATAAAATTATTAAATTGTCAAAAAGTTTAAAAACCTCCTATTCACCCCCCTCTAGTCGGTTATCCTTGATCCTACAAGTGGTATCAGAGCTTGGTCTCTCATTGAATTAGACTTAACCGTCTAAGAGAGAAAAGGATGGCTAGTAAGGGAATTGCTATAGGAAAGGCTCCTCTCTTTGATGGCTCAAATTATGCTTATTGAAAAATTAAAATGTCAATTTATTTAAAGGCTATGAGTCCGAGAATTTGGAAAATCGTAAATGAGGGTTACGTCATGCCTCTTAATCCACTACTCCCCACGGAGCAAGAGGAACGTAATGCTCATTTAGATGCCCAAGCTATGAACGCTCTCTTTGGGGCTTTGAACGCGGATGAGTTCAATAGAGTGAGCAACTTAGAAACCGCTCATGATATTTGGACCACCCTCTCGGAAATCCATGAGGGAACATCCACGGTCAAAGAAGCCAAATTGCATAAACCGGATTAAATATGAGACATTCATAATGTTGCCTCATGAAAACATCAATGAGATGTATTCAAGACTCAACAACATTGTGAATAAGCTCAAAGGCCTTGGGACTAACCTTCTTGATGTTGACATTGTTCGCAAGATGCTTAGAGCTCTTAGGATAAATATGAGGCGTTGGTGGCGTTATTTCTCAACTCGCTTCGAGTTGCCAAGGATGACACCAGCGGGGCTTTTGGGCAATCTCATCACAAATGAGTTGTTCAAAAAGGACAAAGAAGAGCTTTTGGAGACATCATCCTCAAAGAAGAAAATTACCGCTTTCAAAGCCAAGGCGGAATCTAGTGATGATGAGGATGGAGAAGAAGACTCCGACGAGGAGTATGCACTCCTTGTGAGAAGAATGAAGAGGGTCATGAAGAGGCGCCCCAATAGAAGTTATAACTTTGACAAGTTCAAGAAGGGTCAATCCTCAAATGATAAGAAGAGATATAGCAATATTCGATGCTATAATTGTGAAGAAAAGGGGCACATTGCTTCTCATTGCCCCGAAAAGAAGGATGACAAGGGCAAGCCATTCAAGAAGAAGGAATACAACGGTAAAAATAAGCTTTTCAAGAAGCTTTACAAGGATAGCAAAAATGAAGCTCACATCGGAGAGTGGGATTCAAATGATGAGTCAAGCGACTCCGACTCCGATTCCGATGAGGAAGAGTCCCCCAAGAAGAAGGGACTAGTCGGTATAGCCATCAAGGAAGCTTCATCGCTATTCTCCACTCCTACTTGCCTCATGGCAAAAGGAGATAAGGTAAAATCCATTATTGGTGATGAACCAACTTATGATGAATTAATGGATATGCTTGATGATTTAAATGAATATCTTGGAAAAGAAAAATCAAAATATAAGGTCTTAAATAAAGAATACAATACTCTAAAAGATTCTTATATGGAGCTTAAGGAAACTCACAACTTGCTTATCCAAGAGAATTCACATAAGTCTTGTTCTAGTGTAGGAATTACATGCGATATTATTGATAAAGTGCCTAGTATAGAAATTGCTAAGACTAGTGCATTTACTTCATGTGATGACCTACTTGCTATGCCATGTTGCTCTAATATTGATGCTAATCATGATATTGTTGAGCAAAATGATGCAAAACTTGTTCATGAGAACTATGAGCTAAAAGAACAAGTGACCAAGCCAAGCAAGAGCTTGGAAAGATGTTTCAAGGGTAAGGCCACTCTTGACAAGCTTTTGAGCGAGCAAAGGTGCTCATTCAACAAGGAAGGTCTTGGGTATGTGTCTAAGAAAGGCAAGAAGCCGGTAAATAAGCCTACAAGTTTTGTGAGACAAAATGGTATGTATTGTTATAAGTGCTGGGAAATAGGACATATGCAACAAAATTGTCCTAAGGGTAAGGTTCCATCACTTGGTATTTATGATTCATGCTATGTGCTTAAAAGGACTATGAATGGTAAAATAGTTGCTCATTTTATTGGCACTTCAATTTTAGGTGCTAAAAAGAATGCCATTTGGGTGCCTAAATCCTTGGTTACTAACCTTCAAGGACCCAAATAAATTTGGGTACCTAAAAGAACTTGACTCTTGTTTTGTAGGTGACATGAGAGTTCCTATCCCTAGCTGGTGGGCAGTAGACATCTAGGGATGTAGGACGGCCTAGAATGGCAGGCTCCATGGAGGATTTTTGTTCTGATGATTTTTGGATTTTGTTTTGAAGACTGTACTGAGAAACGAAGGGACAGCTCTTTTTGGAATGGCCACTAGATCTACAGAACCAGCAAATGAGGGGATCTCTACACGATGCTATGAAATGTGAGAAAGAAAGGCAGCGAAAGCATCATCTGTGGAGCTCTTTAGGTTTACTTGGGAAGATATGTTGGGAAAGCTTTGGCTCTGTTGAGGGTAGTACTTTCGAGAGGAGAATCGATTTATAGGAAACTGGTTTCCCTTGTGCACACAAAATGTTAGAAGGAGGGGTCTTCTCAGGGCGTGCATGCATACGCTGCATGTCTGGGTTACCAGATTGCTCCGTAGGCTATTCAGCATTGGGGGAGGAGCTAGCATGTTGCATGATTTTAGGTGGCACTATCCACTTTCTTTGTAGAATCAAATCTCCATTCCTTCTCCTATTGGCTCCGAATCCATTTGTGATCTCCTTTACGCCAATATAGCTCCCCATCATTTCTTGCTAGCGGGCTGACTTGTTGGTAAAATCTTGTTTTGATGCAGTTTTGACCGGGCTAGCTTGTCTCTTCGGAATGGCCCTATCTCTTTGAGCTGACAACTGAAGCTGAGTTTTCCCTGAAAAGTTATCCGCGCTGTGCTTTTTTAGATCCAGAGCAATCAGGAGACATCTAGACCCTACCCAACCGTGTAGTGCAATTTCCGACACAACTTCCCTGGAGGCAACTTTGAATTCAAACCTTCCCGCACCGATCTGTTTGATTGTGTAAGCAAATGGCGATTCCCCGAAACGGGAAGTGAGAATGGCGGCAAGTCGCTCAGGTGAGATAAGAATTCCAGGGAGACCACTGATGCAAGGAGATATGTTGGAGTGTGGTATTTTGGGCTAATCGGATCGCAAGTTGCTGAAGAGTAATTGGTGAGCATCAAGGATTCAAAGGTGTTTCCTTGCGCTGTTGGTCCCTTATTGAGAAGTGCAGAAGGAACATGTTCGTGCAGAAAAAGAGACCAAGGGATAGAGGGAGCAGACATGAACGAGGCTTAGAAGCAAACAGCCAAAGCAAAGCGGGCAATAAGGCAAACATCATGAAACCAAGCAGGAAAACACAAGAACCAAACGCGAACAAATCAACGACAACCTGGAGGAACCTAAGTGCTAAGACAAGAAGAGGGGCAGGGGTTGTTACTTATCTAGAAATCCTTGCATCCAATCACCAACGGGGATGACCCTATTCTAAAATGATGTCCTTCATCTCTAGTCTTGTGGCCTCCAATCCATTGTGCAGTTTCTACATCTCCGTTGATGAGTTTCAGACTATCCTCCCGAGCTTCCGGTGTTGGCGCTTGAGCAATTGAGCTCTTGGCAGTGGTATAGCTCCCGCAAAAAACCCCTCCACAGAGCTTACTATTGATGGCCTAGTGGCCGGCGCTAGGGGAGACACAGCTGCTGGCAGCGGAGCAGGAGGGTCACCGACGCTTGGGACTCTCCGGCAAGGCTCCCATTAACGGGGACTCTCGATCTCCCTCCCGCTTGGGACTAAAGTTTTTGGAGACACACCCAGGTAGATGACATGGGCAGCTTTGGCGACTTCCCTGAGAAGCCGAGAGTCTGGGTACAAGGTGATATACTTAGCTGTCTTGTGTGCAAAGAATCGGGTTGTTGTTGCTTACATGCCCTGTTTGTTATATTGCGTAGTGTAAATTGAGTTGTTGCTTTAGGTAATTTCAAACATGTAAAACTTGGTATATTTTATGGCGATAGTCTCGTACTGGCCGGACCCGATGGGTTAGACCTGTTGAGATGCCAGTACAAAGTGGTCCGGATGGAGGGGCTCAAAGCGATGAATATTCACGAGCTTCGGCGCTGCATCCGGAGGGAGTTCAACACTGAAGCAATGACGAAGAGGCTTGCCATCGAGGCAATCACCTACACAAGTAGGGGAGGGTAGGGCATGTGGGACTTCCTGAAGGTGAATGGAAGCGTAGCATGGGGCCAGTACATGCAGATTGCTTCCCAGCCCGAGACGGCGATATACAGGAAGCTGATGCTGTATGTGAAATTCGTACGTAGGCCGCCGGGAGACCATGATGGTGCTGGTGCCTCCGAAGCGGGGAACCGCTGGCAAAGCTTGAAGAAAGTAGCACAGAATCTGCTGCTTTCGAGGAAGTCCACGAGAGAAGAGTTGTGCATAACTTTGTGCAAAATGAGGGGGCGGGACTCTGGTGGTCGACCCACGTTGACTACCACGAGTATCTACCTGACCAGTCTCTGGGTTCGAATCCGACTAGGACGTCGACCCAGGCTCGGATGGTAGCGAGGAGGATGCACCCCAGGGTCACGGTACTACCAGCGAAATTGTGTCTTCGGAGGTGCCATACGTGGCATCCAGACTTGATGTCATCGCAGTGTGATCGCTCGTACTGCCGCAAGAATAAGGGTCCCAGTGGGGGTTTGATGCTAACATCCTCTTAGTTGGGCAACACTTCCCTAGTAAGTCGGTCGTGCCGCAAGCTATAGCACGGTAGGTCTTGTCCATCAGCCATGTTTACAGGGTGCACCGGTCTAACTTAGGACATTACTCAGTGAAGTGCGTAGTGAAATGTTGTCCTGGCACGGTCAGCACTCACTGAGCAAAGATCTTCGGCTTGGTCTTCTCAGTCAAGGCGGTGACCGACCATACTTGTGAGCTTAGCGAGCCACTGTGGCAGCATCGAAATGTGACTTCCGCATATGTGGCATGCCTCATCAACCATCTAGTTGCAGAGGACGTGTTTGTATCCCCCAAGGTGCTGATGTCGAAAGTCGACAATCTGGTTGGTTACCCAGTCAGCTATAGCAAGGTCCGACGAGCGAAGCAGAAGATCATCGAGACCATGTACAGGATGTACAAAGAGGCGTACAACCTTGTGCCGATAATGCTGCACTAGATTGCTGAATCAAACCCCGACACATACATAAACAAACTTGAAAGTGAAGATGTTGATGAAGGACCCAACTGCTTTATACTAGACTGGGTGTTCTGGGCTTTCGTCCAGGCCATTGAGGGCTTCAAGTTTTGTCACCTGTGCTCACAATGGATGGCATTTTTCTCATGGGAATGTAGAAGGCCACTATTCTAACCGCGATGTTGGCTGACGTGAATGACCAGTTTCTCCCGATGGCATTTTCCATTGTGAAGAGTGAGAACACATCCAGTTGGTTGTAGTTCCTAGTGAATGTGCGCAACGTATGCCTTATCACAGACTGCAATGCTAGTTCATTGTCGGCCCTCAACACCATGAAGCATGGGACGGAACCCCCTCACCAGTGGAACGATGTGCACACCCAATGGTGCATGAGGCATCTTGCATCTAACCTGTTCACGTGGTTCTGCAGTCAGCAAGTTATGAAGACGTTCAAGGCATTGTGCCTGCAAAACCAGATGCGGAAGTTTGAGTCCATCTGGACAGACTTCGAACACCGGACTACGAGGAATACAAGAGAGTCCACTCCAGAGGTACTGGAGGGAGAGCAACCTAGGAGTGTCATAAGTTTCCCACAGTGGATTCATCGCCATGCTCCTGAATTGAAGAAATGGTCCCTTCTCTATGACACAGACGGTGCGAGGTACGGGATTATGACGACCAATATATCCGAGGTGTACAACAGCGTCCTCAAAGGTGTGTGGTGCCTCCCTATCACCGTGATCATCGAGAAGACATGGACTCGCACTGTTGGTTATTTCGTCAATAGAGCCACTGTAGCCAAGCGACAGATGGAAGAAGACAAGCAGTGGTCTGAGAACATGCAGATGTACATGGACCAGAAGATGGAGAATGCCCGAATTCACAACATCCGGGTGATCAATGGCCTCAGGAGGAAGTACAAGATCAGGCTTTGGCATAAATATGTCAACAGTCATGCCAGGGGGAAAGGAAATAAGCATGCACCCTAGGTGATGTGGCGACATGCACCTGCAATAAGCCAAAGCTCCTGCACAATCTATGCTCGCATGTGTACAAGGTGTGTGCGCAAATGAGACAGATGTCTACGTTGTACATCTCCAAGTACTATGACATGCAGCATAAGTTTGGTTCATGGAGTGCAGAGTTTCACTCGTATGGCTTGGACATGAACTATAAGGATCTTTGGTGAACAGGGTGCAATGGAGTCCGAACAAAGCCTTGAAGACAATAGGGAAGGGACGACGGCAGACGCGACGCTTTCGGAACGGCGTGGATACTAGCCAACGCATCGATATTAGCCGCACAATCAAATGCAAGGTATGCAAGACTCCTAGGCACTTAATGAAGGATTAGCCTAATAGACCGAGCTCGTCTAGTCATCGTTCAGTGTCGTAATTTAATGTATTGTCCGCCTTGTTTTGTTATGTACAGTGAAACTTCTACGATCAAGAGATCAAAGACATGGATTAGTAGTGAATAAATTAATAATGACGACGAATTACTATAAATTATAAAATAGGACTAAACACAGATACAAGAAATATACACTAATTAACTATGACCAAATTAACCATGACTAATTAAGTAGGATTAAATTAATACGAGTATTTAAAAACCTCTAAATTAATTGAGTAATTAATTCTGCAAATGAATTACAAAAAGATAGTTACGACTTAATAATAAAATAAAGATCACTAAATTAATTTTGAGTAATTATATACCACAAATTAATTACAGAGATATAATTAGTAGATATAATTAGCACTACATACGACCACTAAATTAATTAAAATGACTAATTACGATTAAATTAATTATTGGTACTTTAGTACGACTAATTAACTACAAGTGATTAATTGCAACTAATTAATTACGACTAATTCACTAACTAATACTTTCTAATTAGGACTAATTAAATCGTAACTAATTAACTAGGCCACGAATATATATGTATGATTAATATAACGACTTATTCATTATGACATAATTAATCGCAACTAGCTAAATAACACAAATTTAATAAGGCCTAAATGATAGGACTATATTAATTACACCTAAATAACTACAACCAATTAATTACGACTAATTAACTAAATACAAATGTAATAAAGACAATACATAAAAATTACCTATTAATATGACCGCTAATGATGGCTCTAAACAACACTTGATCACTACGGAAAGAAAACCGAAATTGCGAGATAGCGCGAGCGACATTGACGGCGAGCGAAGAGTGTTGCTTTGTAGCTGCTCATTTATAGGCATGAAGAGAGAGCGGAGCGTCGGGATGGATTTGCGCTGGGCACAGGAAGACACGACGCGACATAAAGCTTGGAGATAGATTGATGGACAAGACACGATGTGGCAGAATGACGTGGGACGTGACGGAAAGGAGAGGCTTTCGGTGGCTGCAGGCTTACTGTCTGAACACCGCAACTCTATTAAATATCCCCAGCACAAATCATGCAGTTAGCAACCGAAATGAAGGCACATACTGTTCCTCGCGTCAGCCGTCCCATGCTTCATGGAGGAACAGTGCGGACACGAGGAATCATGCACCACGGGAAGGCCTTGTCCGAACCACCCACGCGCGGATGCTAGAGCGTAACTTCGTCCACATCGTGGGCTGCGGGCGATAGGTGAGCGAAGGCTGTCGCCCGCACTGGAGGTGCGAGCGATCGTGGAACAATTCTTGTCCGCACCAGGGAGGTGCGGACGAGGCATGCATAGTGTTGTCCGCACCAAGGTGGTGCGGACAAGGGCTATCATAACGCCCATGGCACGGACGACGCTAAGGTGGCGTCACGATGGGCGTCCAAATGACAGTGGCACAGATTCGGGTTCTAATTTTGCATTTGTGGCCGCAACGATACCATTTCTGCTAATCCACTTCCAAATAGTGCCATCTAGGCAAAAACAAAAATCGGTAGCATTGGCCTAAGGAGCAATGGGATGGATTATACTATGCAACTGTTTGGTTCATGTTCCTAATGAATCAAATTAAAATTTGGTATAGCTAAAATTTGGCAAAATGAACGTTGTTTAGATTGCATACAAGTTAAATTTTGGTGAGCGATTTCCATACCCTCGGATTGCCCGCTTGTGATATTAGATTTCATTGACGTTACCAAATTTTTATTGGCATTACCAAATATTGGTAGCAAACCAAACGATAATCAATTTTCATTTGCATTACCAAAATTTTGTTTGATTCACATTGCTAACAAACCAAATAGGCCCTATGTCAGGACATAAAAACCGACTACTAGATTAGAAGAAGTAAAATAATGTCATAGGCAATTTAGTCTTCTTCTTTTGCTTTCCTCGTAAAGATGCAGTATCGACTATTCCATCGGTTCCACTGACAGTTTTTTTAGATAATCTTTTTCAGTGGTTTGAAGAATTCCCTTCTATTAGCATATAAAATGCGAGACAATGCCTGCGTATGTGCGAGCACTTCCACTTGCAGTTGCAACATCAACATCACTTCATAAACACAAACCATTCTTTCCCAAAGAAAAACAAAATCCCAACTTGGATAAGGAACTTAAAGGACCTGTTACGAATATTGTGTATATATTCACGAGACCTAATAGGCAATATATATAGGGAGTACAAGAAGATATTACAAAGGAATATGTCATACATATATAAGGAAATACAATAGGCATATAAGGACAAACAAAGGAATTCCTATTCTAACACCCCCCCCTCAACTCATGGTGGATCGCACACACTAAGTTTGGAGAGAAAATACAAATGGTGTATCCTAGTATGTGGTTTCCTGAAGAAGTCGGCAATCTGTAACTCTGAGAGCACAAATTGTAAAGCAAGTACTCCCTTCTACACCTGTGATCGAGTGTATAAAGCATCCACACCAACGTGCTTAGTGAGCTCATGCTTCACTAGGTCACAGGCAATACTGATAGCACCTGTACTATCAGACAAAAGAGTCGTAGGTCCTATCACAGGCACTCCAAAATCTGCAAGTAGCTACCTCAACCAAGTAACATCTGCTGTGACTACTGCTATAGCTCTCAACTAAGCCTCTACACTCAAACGGAAAACATCAGTCTGCTTCTTTGTCTTTCAGGCAATCAGGAAGGAGTAAAAAAACACAGTAAGCAGAAAAAGAATGACGATAAGAATGATCACTAGCCCATGTCACATTGGAGTACACCTGAAGCTGTAGTGAGTTGGAGCTAGGAAAAACAAACGACGAGAGATAGTTCCACGCAAGTAGCGAAGAACACAAAGAAGGTGACTGTAGTAAAGATGGGTAGGACGAGTCATGAACTGACTCAAGATATGAACAACATGAGCAATATCAGGACGAGTACTCACAAGATACACCAAACTCCCAACAAGATGGCGATATTGAGTAGGATTTTCAAGAATATCATCATTAGTGGCACGAAGCTGAAAGGATAGCTCCATGGGAGTCTCGGCACTGCGAATGTCAGTCATACAGACCAATCAAGAAGATCCTAGACATACTTCTGCTGGGAGAGGTAATAGCCCTCAGGCGTGGAAGAGACCTCAATCCCAAGGAAGTACGTAAGAGAACCAAGATCAATCATCAGAAAATGCTCACTAAAATGCTTCTTCACATACGTGATGAATGAGGAATCATCACCAATGATGAGAATATCATCAACATATATAAGAAGCAGTGTCCTACCCCGATATGAGACATGGACAAAAAGAGCAAAATCGTGAAAACTGGTAGTAAAACCGACAGAAGTAATCACTGAGGTAAAACGAGCAAACCAGGCATAAGGAGCCTGTTTGAGGCCATAAAGAGCACGAGGAAGAAGACACATACCCATCGGGAACAGAATACCCAGGTGGTGGCTACATGTAGACATCCTCATGCAAAACACCATTAAGAAAGGTATTCTTAACATCCAGCTGATAGATAGACCACTGGCGAACAGAAGCAACCACAACAAGAGTGTGAACAGTGATCATATGGACAACAGGGGCAAAAGTCTCATCATAGTCACGATCGTACTCCTGCTGAAAGCTGTGAGCCACAAGACGAACGTTGTAGCGCTCGACAGTACCATCAGACTGGGTCTTAATCTTGTACACCCACTTACACATGATAGGGCGAGCATGCATAGGTGTCGGTACAATATCCCAAGTCTTCGTACCTCAAAGAACATCAAGCTCCTTTGCCATAGTGAGCTTCCACTCAGAATGAGGAGTAGCCTCACGATAAGAACTAGGCTCAGTGACAGAGAGAGCATGAGCTATCGGAGCAAATCCAAGACAATCAGGAGGTTGCCGGTCATGAAGGACGTAACGGTGAGCATCATCAGGAAGATCAAATGTAGGTGTTGACAAGATACCAGGAGATGAGACTAGTGAAGGACGATGACACCTGGAGTAGTGAATATCAAAGAAATGAGACGGTAGTGCTGCAGGAACAAGGGGCGGTGTTGCAGGAGGCAGCACCGGAGGCGGAGGTCCAGAAGGAAACACTAGAGACGGGCTAGGGGAAGATTGTGAGAATGGAGAAATGGGTGAAGAGTCAAAAAGAGACAACCGTGAAATCTTCTCAGCGATGGAAACAAGACAAGGAGCCGAATCTCGATAGAAGAAAGGTCGAGATTTGTCAAATATAACGTCTCGTGAGATCCTGATCTGTCGAGCAGAAGGATCATAGCAGCGATAATCCTTATGCTTAGAACTATAACCAAGAAACACACAATCAACTGGCTGAGCCGATAGTTTGGTGCACTCACGAGGCTGCAGCAGAACAAACACGAAGGTGGGTGTACTAGGGGGCTCGAGAGTAAAGACGCTCTATAGGACTGACACACTTAAGAGCAGTGGAAGACTGCATATTGATGAGATATATAGCCGTAGAAACAACCTCAGCCCAGAACTGTGGTGGAACGTGAGAGGCAAGGAGAATAGTGTAGGCAGTCTCAATCAGATAACGATGTTTGCACTCAGCAATCCTATTCTGAGCATGGACACCAGGACAAGAAGACTCGTAAAGAATGCCCTGCCAAAAAAGAAATTGTCTAAAAGCGCCAGAACAGTACTCGCCAGCAGAATCACAGTGAAAAGTATGGATTGAAGAATCAAACTAAGTATGAACCATCGTTGCAAAGCTATGATAGATCGCAAGAAACTAACCATGATTATACATAGGGAAAAGCCATGTAAAATGGGAATAATCATCAATGAAGATCACATAAAACTTATGCCCACCTTTAGAGATAATAGGCGCATGTCCCCATACATATGAATGAACTAAGTCAAAATGACGAGAAGACAAGGACTCACTAGAATAATAAAGAAGTTATAGCTGATTGCCCAGCTTACAACCCTGACAAAACATGACCGTGTCAATAGTAACATGTACAAAAACACCTTGACGAACTAATGAACAAAGGCGAGATCCACACAAGTGACCTAAATGATGATGCCAATGTGCAAAAATTCCAGAGGTGGTGGCAGCAGTGGCGATGGAAGTAGACGTAGAGGTGATAGGAGCAACTGAAGCAGACGGAAGGTGAAGGTGGTCAAGGATGTAGAGACCCTAACAATCCCTACGGCACCGGCCAGTCCCAAGTACCATATCTGTATGTCAGTCCTAGACAAAACAGCTGTGAGAGTCAAAACCAATCCTACAGGCGAGATCGGTGAGCTGACCCACCAAGAGAAGCTACATGGTAAGCTAGGGAATATGGGAAATAGCTGGAACAGAAAAGTCAGTGGACAAAAGAGTGCCTTGACAGTTGACAGACAGAGGAGTATCGTCAACCTGTCTGAATAGAGATAGGAAAAGCAGGAGGTCCTATTGAAGTGAGAGATGTGGAGTTTGGTGTCATGTGAAAAGAGGCACCAGAATCCATAACCCAAGAAGCACCTGGATGAGACGTCTGAGCTAAACTGGCAAAACCTGCTAAGTTGTGAGAGTGCTGCTGAAGTAGAGCCTGGTAGAGCTGTGGAACAGAGTCACCTCACTGAGATGGTCCTGATCCTCCCGTCGAGGAAGGGCCTCTGTGCCCCCCCCCCTTGGATCTTCCACCCCATGCGCCTTGTTCCGCTTTTTTCGAACTGCACAACTCTGGTAGTCATGCCCAAAGTTCTTGCAATAATTACACTGAATCTAAGTTGGTGCAAAAACAGAAGCGAAGCAGACACCTGAGGAGGAACTGTAGTCGAAGCAGAAGGGGTAGCAAGCATAGCTGGAACAAACTGTGTTGCTAACCCGGGACGAAGCTCGTTAGCACGAAGCGTCGAAAGAGCCTCGATGACTGTCGGTCGTGGTGAGCGACTCAGCAATTGAGCCCTGACAGGCTCAAACTCTCTGCGAAGATGCCAGATGAAGTCATAAAAGTGAAGGCGGTCACGATCCGCCCTCTATACCTTATGACACTCCTGACAGAGCGGAGAAGCCAGCTCGTCCAATTGGCGCCAAAGACTGGCTAGGGCTCGGAAGAAGTCATCGACGGAGGAGTCCTCCTGGCGAAGCGTCTCCAACTCACGCTGAAGCAAAAAGAACTGAGCATCGTTGCTCTGCTGGTATCGCTCGTGCAAGTACTCCAAGATCTGACAAGTGGAAAACAGACCAACAATGTCTAGCTAGATGGAGTTGTTGACGCTGACCACTAGGATGGCTTGAACACGGGCCTCATCAAAACACCAGCGCTCAAAAGCATCTATAGCATACTGAAAGGCCTCATCAGTAGCGACGGCGGTGTTTGCCTCCTTTTTGGCGATCTCATCTTCTACAGGAGGTGCAAAAGTAAGCTGTCTGGGAGAAGGCTGAACCGGCGACGGCGGACAAGGTCGAGCACTAGTGACATGTCCCTAGAGGCGGAGACCATTGAACGTGATCTCCATGAGTGAAGACCACAACCTGTAGTTCCTCCCATGAAGCTTTGTTCCCAAGAATGGAATCACAGCTGATGTAACGGAAGCCATCGGTAGGCGGCGCTAGATGGCCTGGCGACCAAGACAACGAAGTCTAATAGGCAGTGTTGGACGGCGCGGTGGTTAGATCAACTTTTTTTTGTTTTGTTTTGTTTTGTTTTTTTGCTTGTAGGCCGGGCCAGCTCACACTAAACCGGCCTGCGAAGACTGGCTAAAAAGGTGCTGCTGGGGAAGGTAGGGTTCCCTCATCGCGCGATGGTCCGTCGGCAACAACGGCCCATCGCAAGGACGACGACAGCGATAGGCAATGCTCGGTCCACGTCGTCCTTGGGCTGGGCATCAGGTGGGCGAGGACGTCGAGTCGGGCGACGGTGGGTCGAGCGACGGCGTTGGGCGGCGTCGGCGCTGAGGGTGGTGCTCGGCCCGTGTCATCCTTGGGCAAAGCAGCGTCAACGGGCAGCAGTGTCAAGCATCGTTGAGAATGGGCGACATCAGGCGGTTATGACTGACGGAGGGCAATGGCATCAGGCGACATCAACCAACGGCAGCCTTAGGCGGCGGTGGCCTGATTCAGCTGGCAGCGGCGGCCTTTGACGACGTCAATGGATGTGGCAACGGAAAGAGCTAGGTTAGTGCCTTAGCTCTGATACCATGTTATGAATATTATGTATATATTCATGAGGTCCAATAGACAATATATATAAGGGGTACAAAAGGATATTATAAAGGAATATTTCATTCATATATAAGAAATTACAAAAGACATATAAGAAAATACAAATGAATTCCTATTGTAACAGGACCGAGATCCTGCTGCAGCCATTTGGTTGCGAATGGGAGACATCGTAAGACACGTATTTTTAAATTGGAACATGAGGATGGGGTGATAGAGGGTAATGACAACCTTAAAAGATATATCACTAAATATTATAAAGATCTTTTTGGGTCACCGGAGGAGAATCATTTTTCATTGGATGAATCTCGTCAGGATGATATTCCTCAAGCTTCTAATGCGGAAAATGAGTTGTTAACTGCATGTTTCTCAGATCAAGAGGTGAAAGAGGCGATCTTCCAGATGGAATTAAACAAGTTGTCTGGCCCTGATGGTTTCCCAGCTGAGTTTTATCAGACTTTTTGGGAAATCATTAAAAAGGACTTAATGAGCTTGTTTAATGATTTCCATAATAAGAGATTGCCTCTTTTCAGTCTAAATTTTGGGATTATTACTTTCTTGCCTAAAAAAACTGATGCTATTCTTATTCAGCAGTATAGGCCTATTTGTTTGTTAAATGTGAGTTTTAAGGTCTTCACTAAAGCTCTTACTAACAGATTATATGTAATAGCTCAAAATGTGATCAGACCGACTCAATCTGCTTTTATGCTAGGACGTTTTATTATGGAGGGGGTCGTTGTTTTACATGAATCGATTCATGAGATGCATAGGAAAAAGGTAGATGGGGTAATTTTAAAGTTGGATTTTGAGAAGGCATATGATAAGGTGAAATGGTCCTTTTTACAGCAGACACTTAGGATGAAAGGCTTTTCTCCGTTCTGGTGTGCTTGGATAGATCAGGTAGTAACAAGAGGAAGTGTAGGTATTAAGGTAAATGATGACATTGGTCATTTTTTCCAGACTAAGAAAGGTCTTAGACAGGGAGACCCATTATCCCCTATTTTGTTTAACATTGTTGCGAATATGCTAGCCATCCTTATCCAAAGGGCTAAAGATGATGGGCAATTTAAAGGAGTTGTCCCTCATTTAGTTGATGATGGCTTGTCAATCTTACAATATGCTGACGATACAATTCTTTTTATGGATCATAATTTAGAACAAGCCAAGAACATGAAGCTCTTGCTATGTGTATTTGAGCAACGGTCTGGGCTGAAAATAAATTTCCATAAGAGTGAATTATTTTGTTATGGTAAAGCAAAGGATTTGGCAAACTCATATTCTCATATTTTTGGTTGTGAAAGGGGTAATCAGCCTTTTAGATACCTAGGTATTCCAATGCATCACAAGAAGTTATCAAATAAGGATTGGCAAGCAGTTAAAGGGAGATTTCAAAAGAAACTAAGTTGTTGGAAGGGCAAACTTCTATCTTTTGGGGGTAGACTTGTTCTTATTAATTCTATCCTTAGTAGTTTAGCCATGTTCATGCTCTCTTTCTTCGAAGTGGCCAAAGGAATTCTTAAAAAATTGGATTACTATCGATCTAGATTTTTTTGGCAAAGCGATGGGCATAAGAAAAAGTATAGACTTACTAAGTGGAACATTCTCTACACTCATAAAGATCAGGGTGGCTTGGGTATTTTGAATCTAGAATTGCAGAATAAGTGCTTACTTAGTAAGTGGCTTTTTAGCCTAATTAATGAGGATGGCGTATGGCAACAACTGTTGCGTAATAAATATTTGAGGAACAAATCAATTGCACAAGTAAAATATAAACCAGGTGACTCTTAGTTTTGGGCAGGCCTTATGAAGGTTAAGATTGAATTTCTAAGACTTGGCTCTTTCACCTTGCATAATGGTTCTCAAATCAGATTTTGGGAAGATGTTTGGTTGGGTCAAACTAAGTTTAGTCATCTATATTCATCTTTATATAATATTGTCTATAGAAAGCATGCTACGGTCACAGAAGTTTTAGGTTCTGTACCTCTTCATATTTCTTTCTGTAGAGCTTTAGTCGGTGATAAGCTAGTTGCGTGGAATGAGTTGGTCCTAAGATTAGCTTCCATTTAATTAACAGAGGGCCAAAATACCTTTCGATGGTCTTTACATCAACATGGTAAATTTTCTGTCCATTCGATGTATAGAGCATTGATTAATGGTATGGTAATTCCAACTAATCGATACTTATGGAAACTTAGGATTCCTCTAAAAATTAAGATCTTCTTATGGTTTCTGTTCAATGGAGTAACCTTAACCAAGGATAATCTAGCAAAGAGACAATGGAATGGTAGTACCAAATGTTGTTTTTGTAGTATGGATAAAACAATACAACATTTATTTTTTGATTGTCATTTTGCTAAGTTTATTTGGCGAGTGGTACATATTTCAAGTGGTCTTAATCCGCCTTTAAGTATTTCTCATATGTTTGGAAATTGGCTTGTTGGGATTAACCGTAAACTTATGTATCTTTTATTGGTTGGGGCAAGTGCTCTTTGTTGGGCCATTTGGTTGAGCCGTAATGATGTGGTGTTTGACAAGGCACGAGTTTCTTCTGTTATGCAAGATATCTTCAGAGGTACCTATTGGTTTCGCTTCTGATCGCTGCTGCAGAGGGAGGAAGATCGTCCTATCCTTCAGGACATGGCCCGACGCTTAGAAACTTCTGTTATGGAGATTTATGCCAACCATGGGTGACAGTCTAGTACTAAGCTTTGTCTTTAATTTTTAGACTTGGCTTGGCTGTAATAAATTACTCTCGGTCGCATCTTTTGATACTGACTAGCGATATACATCCTGCTCTGCAGAGGCTGGAATAAAAAATAATCCCTTATCAAAAAAAAATGTCTTCTAGCACAAGTCAAAAAAAAAAAGGAATTTGGACACAAAACATGCAGTTATCCATTCCATTTTACTGCAAGAAACAAAATAAGTATGAATGGTATACACACAGCAAGTCAGCAGGCTATAAAAATTGAATCTGCACACGGCTCAACTAAGTATTACCTGCAATGAAAATCTCACACTGATACAGAATTTACTTTTTACAGCAAATAGTCAACACTGATACAGTAAGCGCTCATCAAGCAGGCTATAAAAACTGAGCTTGCAGGAATGGAATTCAGCACACGAATCTAATAATCAGTTTCTGTAAATGTACACTGATCTACCTACAGATGTGAGCATCCATGAACTGTTAGTAGCCTCTGGACAATCTGTTTGTTCATCAGCTCTTACTTCCTTCTTTTGCTTCTGTAACTACTAAGCGACGACAGCCCCCCTGCAAACACTGACATTTCTGAGGGCGGGGACAGGGGTTGGATCGACGGGAGCGGTGAAAAGCAGCTCCCGCTACCATTTGGAAGGTCAAAATCATATAATTCATCTGCAAAGACTGCAAAGTCAGCATCACCATTTCTGAAGTCCAGTGGCATGTCCCTGGACTCCAGCCCTTCAGGCTCCACCACCACATTGTTGAGATCTGTCAGTGATTTCAACTGACACCCAAGGGACGCGATGGTCTTCTGGCACTCTGCAAGCTTCCCAGCTGCGTTAGCAAGCTCCTTCTCCTATTACAATGATCATGATTCATAATTAGAACCAATATCTTGACTAATTTGGTGGGTTTGAGCATTTATGTTAATAGGTATGCTTTACAAGCAATGTTAAGCTGCAATCTCTGTCATCTGATATGATGCTTAAGGTACAGGCGTACCGCGAATTCATAATGATGTGCAACGTTAAGCCAGGATTAAATGTTGTCAGTGTACTTAGCAAACAAACAAACCCAAAAAAGAGAAAGAAACACTACCAGATTAAGTACCAGATAAAGTACAAAGAGAAATTTACCTGTTTGGCCTTCAGATCTCCATTCGAATTTGCAAGCCGCCAGAGCTTTGCATCCCGACAATCCCTTGACAACTGAGCCTCCAGCTCTCGGCATTTCTGTTCGTACTCTTCTGACAGCAACCTCTCCTGCACAATCTCCCCTTGGAGAAAGCTCACCCTGTTTGTCAGTTTTACAACATCCACCTTTGCTGCTTCAAGTTGCTGTTCCAATGCCATTCTCTCTGACTGCACAGCATCTGCCTTGGCAGTGAATTCAGCTGCTGACAACATATGTTCCTTGAGTTTTGCTTCAAATAACTCCACCTTCACGTTGAGCTTTCCAGTATCCTGATGTGCGGACTCAACCTCGCACTCCAACACCTTTTTGATGGCCTTTAGAGCTTCTACCTGCATCTGGAGCTCTGCAGAAAATGCCTTCTCCTTTTCCACCTCGTGCTCAAGTGCAGTCACCATAGCATGCAGTTTCACAACTTCTGAGTTTGCTAACTGGTGCTGCGCCTCTACTAATTCTTTAGCAGCCTCCGCAGAAAGAGTTCTCTCTTCTTCAATCTTCACCTCTAATTGTGCTGTGAGTTCTTCATGCAGTGCCTTCTCTCTTTCCACCTCATTCTCTAGTGCTTCGACAATGCCACGCAGTTTCTCTACTTCAGTGTTTGCTGAACACAGCTGTGCCTCCAATGATTCTTTGACAGCCTCAACAGAGCGGGTTCCCTCTGCTTCAATCTTCACCTCTAATTGTGCTGTGAGTTCTTGATGCAACGCCTTCTCTTTTTCAATCTCATTCTCTAGTGCTTTGACAATGTCCTGCAGTTTCCCTACTTCAGAGTTTGCTGAACACAGCTGTGCCTCCAATGATCCTTTAACAGCATCAACAGCTGCTTCAAACGTAACCGTTAATTGTGCTGTGAGTTCTTCATGTAACGCCTTCTCTTTTTCTATCTCATTCTCTAGTGCTTTGACAATGTCCTGCAGTTTCCCTACTTCAGTGTTTGCAGAACACAGCTGTGCTTCCAATGATTCTTTAGCATTCCATGCAGCCTCTGCTTTTGCTTTGTGCTGCACAGAAAGAGCCCTCTCAGCTTCGATCCTCTCTTCTAAAGATGCCAGAGTCTGATGAAGCTTTGTGGCTTCCGCTGTCAGTTCTAACTGGGACTCCAATTCCTTCCTTTCAGCATTTTCTTCCAATGAAGCCACCACCACAAGTAGCTCCTCAACTTCTACAGATTTGGACTCCAGTTGAAACTCCAAGGTCTTCCTCTCTGAGTCTAATCGCTCCACGTCTCCAAAAGCAGCATGTTTGGTGTCATTTGCCAAGTCCAACTGCATTTGCATTTCAACCAGCCTGTTCTTTGCCGCCACTAGCGCATCGCAGGAGATGTCAAGCTGATTTCTGGCCTCCATCAGGGCCATCTCAAGCCCCCTTTTCTCGATTTCGATCTTTTCAACCTTTGCCTGCAAATCTGCCACCTGATGCCGCAGTTCTTCAGTTTCGACTTTGGAAGAGTTGTTTCTCATCACAGCCTTATCGGAATCTGTTTCCATATCAAAGGTAGAGCTTGTGTGGTCTGATTCAGGCAATGCTGCTAACCTTTCCATCTCAAGGAAATCATCCATTAACTCGATCTCAACGGGCTTGTTTGCAATATTTCTTGCACCAGCCTTGCCATTCTTGAACTGATCAAGCTCAGCAATTAGAGCAGATGCCCACGAGTCAGAATTTTGTACTTCATTATCAACAGCAACCATACGCTCCACACTGTCAGAGTGGCTGTCGGTCAGTGATTCCACGCAAACATTGCTTGGCAGATGCCTAGAATCATTAACCAATGCTGTTTTGCGAGTTAGATGCTGTAACCTGCGGCATTCTGCCTCAACCCTCGCAATCTTTTTCACACTTTCCAAGTGCTGCTTGCTTGCTGTCTCTGCTGCTTGATTGCTCAAATCTCTTTCCAATGAGAGTATCTTCAGGTCCTTGGACTGTACAAGGAGTTTGGCCTTGAGATCCAAGTTCTCTTTCTCAATTGCCTGAAGCTTTTCTTGTAGATCATGCAGTACAGACATGGTGGAGGCTTCCAGCTGCTTCTTCAACTCAGCGATATGGTTTTGGAGCTTGGAGTTCTCAGACTCCAACAACTGAGACCTCCTGGTAACTACATCATGGATGTTGTTCTCTTGTTCTTCCCGTGCCAGGCGCAGCTGCCTGACACATTCCTTGAGGGCCTCGTCCAAGTGTCTGACTTGATCCTCAAGAGAAACATTCTTCTGAGAAGCAGTTTCAAATAGCCTCTTGAGGGCAGTAACTTCAGCCTCAGCTTGTTCCCAACCTACAAAAAGGTAATCAACAGCAAGGTTAAGAACACTGCAACATAGAAGTAAATGAATCAATTTTTTTCTCACACAGCTTCTACAAATGCAATTCTAGCAACAGAAATAACATTGTAAATTAATGAATGGAGTCATTCAAAATGCCAAGTTTCTAAAGACATAATTAACAAATGGAACCATTCACAATTGACCATAATGTTTCAGTACAGACGTAAGATACCTGCAACAGCCTCTTCTGCGACTTTAGCATGCTGCTTCACCAAGTCCTCTTTAGCACTGATGGTCAAAAGTGCAGCAGCAAGTTTCTCATTCAAACTCTTCACGGTTTTCTTGACATCTTCATCTCTTACATTTGAGGACATGTGTGGTTCGGGTGATTGGCCTTGCTGTGGAAAAGAATCATTTAAATTAATTCTGGATGCTAGCTTCTCATTCAAGGATTTTGTGACTCCAGTTTCTTGGGTCTCGTCATCCCTAATTCTTGAAGAGTCTTCAGGTGATTGGCCATGATGTGGTGAAGCATTGTTTGAGACAGGCCTCAGAACCTCCTGGATTGGCATCAGCAAACAAACTTACAATGCTTCGGGTAAACCATCTGTGAAAATTATCTGTTGAAATATACAAATACTGTACAGAGGTAGCAACAGATGTTATCTATGTATAGATTACATTAAAAAGTATTAGTTACTGAAGTCCCCATTTCATTAGGCAGCTCATTTACCTTTATTCTAAGGAAAGCATGAATATGTCGGCAATAAAGTACATAAATATGGATTGTTGCAGAACTTAATACCCTTGAAAATTCTGTTGGAGATATTAAATATCAGGTAAGATTCTAGAGTTTAGGTAAGAGTTCAATTCGTGTACGAATCGGTCTGTAATATTTAGCACTATAAATAAAGGGTGCGGGGATCCCAAAGGACACACATAATTATTCCCAAAATTCTACATGGTATCAGAGCCTAACCCTAATCCCTCAACTCAGATCCAATCCGTCGCCGTCCGTAGTCGTATCCACGCCCTCGCAGCCATCCACCGCCACTAGCTGTCGTTGTTGCCCAGGCCTAGACTACCTTGCGGGTGGGCAGGCAGACCGCCGCCGCGCTCATGTGCGGGCGTGTGGGCCGCCACCGCCGAGTTGCGCACGCCACCGCTGCTGTTCGGGGTTGTAGCCGCTCGGACCGCCGCTAGTGGAGGAGGGGAGAAGGAGATCGTGGGGGAGAAGCAGATCCGACCGCTGGGGAGAAGACTCGCTCGGGAGAAGAAGGCATCGCCGTGCTCACCGGAGTGCTTCGGTTTCGGTGGAAAGGAGGGGATCCGGTGGATCAAGAAGGGAGAGAGAAGAAGAGTGCACCGCTCAGGAGAAGTCACCACTCGGGGGAATCAATCCGGTGTGGATTTACCGCTCGGGAGAAGTCGCTGCTCAGGGGAATCAATCCGATGTGGATTTTTGAGATCCGGTGTGAAGGAGATCAGATCTAGTGTGGATTTTTTGCGTGGCTTGGTGTGGCTGCTGGTTTCGGGGATGGTTCAAAAGGTGTTGACGATTGTGATTATGATTGTGGAGTCGCGATCTATTGATACGTGAAGAGGTTGCCGTGATCGTTAATACACGCGGCAATAGGCAGGAAGAGGAGTTGACGAGGAGTGTGTAATCGGTGTTGAAAGTGGGAGATCGAGGCCGCGAAAAAGGCTGAGGAAAAAATTGTGCGAAAGGCTGCGGAGACGTGAGCATGGATGGGGGGAGTGGAGAATCCTCTTTGGTCACAAAAGGTGAGATGAGAGGTATAATGCAGGACCTCATCGCGATGGGTTTGATAGGTCCTAGGGCTGAAACGAGATCATCAGAGTTGAAGCTGGAATTGATGCCGAATGATGTGAAGCTGGAAGGGGGTAAAAATTACCTGAGTTGGTCCATGAGGACTCAGTTAATTCTGACAACGAAAGGGTAGAGCACTATCTACAGGAGACCTGTGTAGAGCATGCAGACAGAGAGAGTACTGATTGGAGGGTGTGAAACACCACCAACTCTATGGTGGTGGTATGGTTGTTGACTTCAGTGTCCCCGTCCATGGCTAGGATGGTGGAGGCGATCCCAAGTGCAACGGTGGTGTGGAAGATGCTGGAGAACATGTACTCCGGAGCTGGCAATGTGATGATGATGGTAGAGGTTCAGTGTGAGGTAGATGCTCTGAAACAGGGAGAGAAGAACGTTCAAGAATATGCCAGTGAGCTGCAACAGTTGTGAGCGGATTTGGATCAATATGATCCACTACAACTGACGCGTGCTGATGATATTGAGTTTGGTAGAGCGTGGCTGCAGTGTAGAAGAGTCACTCACTTCTTGAAAGGTTTAAACCCTGAGTTTGAGAGCAGGAGGGCTTCAATATGTTATCAGGCGGTATTGCCAACTATGGAGGAAGCTATTTCAGCTATGGTCGTCGAGGAAACTCGACAGAGAGTGATGGTGGGTAGCAACCCTATAAGGTCAGCGTACGCCATAGCTGATGACAGGGAGTGTTACAACTGTAAGCAAACACGATACTTGAGTTGGGCGTGTCCTCTCACGAACTGGAGGTCGCGAGGGTGATTGGATTTGCCGTGATGCGAGATGCGGCAACTCGAACTTTGCAAGGAGGACTGAGTGTTATAAGTGTGGGGCATCTCGCCCTAGGAGAGGTGGTTATGGGAATAATAGATCTGCTAAAGGAGGTCAAGGTGGAGATAGAGGAAGAGGTGGTCCTAGGGCCAATGCAGCCATGACAGAAGAGAAGACTACACAGTCGGAGAACTGACAGAAGGGAGAAGAGGAGTAGAAAGAGGATTGGGACTGGAGTCAAGCGTGATGGCTATGGCAGAGCTAAAGGTGGTGGAGACCGAGACTGGGGGCGTGTGGGCAGAGTGGTGGAGGTCGGGGGTGACTAGAGGTATGAGGGTAGAGGAAGATGAGGTTGAGGTCGGGAAGCTGGTAGATGGTGGAGATGGATTTAGTGATGTCCCTGGTAGTATTGGTTATAGAGTCGATAGATGGTAGATTTTACTAGATACTAGTAATGATATTGCATTATATAAAAAGATGGCCATGATTGTTATCTCATGCCTATCTTGAGGGGAAATGTTGGAGACATTAAATATTAGGTAAGATTTTAGAGTTTAGGTAAGTGTCTAATTCGTGTACGAGTCGGTTTGTAATATTTAGCACTATAAATAAAGGGTGTGGGGATCCCAAGGGACACACACAATTATTCCCAAAATTCTACAAATTCGAAAGTGAAATATATAAATATCAAGAGCAAAAATCAAACATATCATATTTAACTCCAAAAGCTTAGACTGATGGAATTGAATTTCCTTATCATTAGAAAACAAAGTTGGGACTTGACTGAACAAGTATTATCTATCAACCAATCATCATAGGGTAAAAGTAGCAAATCAAGTTTACTTAACTCCCACAATAATGAACTGACTTGGGAGATAAACCTCAAAGTTTATGAATATGAATAAAGAGCATCTTAAAAGCATCCAATGGTACCTCCTCAACCTAATCTTGCCTGTCGGCAGTTATTTCTTTATATGTTGCATGACAAAGGGAACTACCAATATTAGCAAACATTCAGAAAGTGTTACAATTCTCTTTATCAATTGACATAGAGCTTCACCTGCCATATGTCAAACTCAACATCACAAATCTTACACAAATGGAATTTGGAACTACTATTATTAGCATGATAGGCGATAGGTAGAGACCTGTTGGTCTTTCTCTATCACAATATTTTCCATCAACAACAATTCATTCATTGAACATTATCATCCAAACCCCTGTTCCCTACTAGAATCATGTCAAATTATGAGTTTGTATGTTCCACAAATCTGTCCAAGGTAGCGAAAATGACATCTTCCCTATAGATGCCTAAAGTAGCACTTCTGTTCCACTTACCATGTAAAGTTCCAAACTTCTTTTCTAAGAAAATTCATTGTCCTACCACTGAAAAGAACACTACAGTTAACAAAATTATGATAAAATCAGATTACATTCATTGAGAAGTAAAAACGGGTAATGATTAAAACATGTAACCACTGCAACTAAACTGCCCTATTGAGGTCAAAAGATCTACAGAATGTAAAATTAAGGCATGGGGTAGAACCTGGTCATCAGAGCAGTGCTCAGAATGCGATGACACGGACATGGAGCTCTCGCTGCCTCCGGGGCTCTTATCTGATGACTTGCGCCTCCAGAGCCAACTCCGGTGGTCCATAACCATCAACTATTCAAAAGATCTAAAGTGGTCCTCCTTTCTGGGTTTACCACCATATGCAGGTTTCATCGATCAACATTGGCACCGGAAGCAACGCAGAGAGATCTCCTCACCATACGCCGAGTTGCAGAATACTAGTCTGAATCAAAGAGCAGGCATTAGAAAATTATCACTCGAGAATGATACCAACAGATTGTGAAAGATGCAACTCCCACAACAACCTACCTAAAAAATAAAATGAGAAGTTTACTATCACCACAATTCACAAGAACCAATTTTGCATTGACTATAAACCAACATGTGCTGCAAGACAACTCCTTTGTTTTTTCTTCTTTTCCTTCAGCGCAACTTGGAACGAAATGTATCAACGCCAAAACCAAACAGGGATTGGGTGGGCCCCAGAAACCAAGCAATGCCCTAGGAAAATGCAAAGCTCAAAACTCTGCAAGACCAAAATTTGACACCACGAAATCCAATTATGCCGTCTTTAGAAACCCAAACCAGGAACATCCAAGAAAAGAGTTAGTATATATTGTTGTGGGAAAAGCACTGGGAAGATGAAATTTATCACCAAGAAATCCAATCAAGTCCTCTTAACTAGCACCCTCTTCTATCCTACAGCAACAGAACTCCAGAAGAATCCCTAAAGAAAATGGTACCAAAAAGTACCAAGAAGAATGCTTCAGTACAAAAATAGTAGCCACTGACTAGTCCCAACTCCCCAAATAGAAGAGAAACCCACCCAAGAAATCAAAATCCTTCGGCAAAAACAAGAGGCGCAAACACAAAATCCCTAAAGCTCGCAGCTTGACGCCCCAATTCCTCCTCGCTAGTCACCTAAACCCCCGGTAAGAAACTTGCCCATCTCCTCAAAATCCCATCTTGAGCGCCCCCAAATCTAGACCTAACTAACTTCCCTAAAGATACAATCCATTTCAAGAAATTTCAGCGAAAGCCGAAAGAAGGTGGGGGGTAATACAGAGCGCTTGAAGAAGAGATTTCATGGGGAAACCAAGAACACAGAGGAGGAGAAGAAAGGAGGGAATGGTTAATACCTGCAATTAAACTATCACACGGGGAATGCCGCGCATGGCAAGAACTCCGTGAACACAAGACAACACAGTAGTTTCTTGTTTTCCCTTTAATTTGTTTGTCCTATCTCTCTCCTCTATCCCCTTTTTATCTCTAGGATAGACAAACTAGGAAGGAAAAGCGAGAAGAGTCACATTGCCCGGCTCACAGAGAGAGACGGAGTCACAGAGAGACGCATGCGCAGATCAGAGCGAGCAGAGGCAGACAGCCACACAAGAACAGGAGCTGAAAAGCAAAGGCGAAGGAAAAGCAAAGGAGAGGAGGTGGCCATGGGCGGCCACTGCCACTGCATGGCCACCACCTGCAGCTTTCGCCATGTGAGGCGGAAGCCACACAAGTTACAAGCGGGGAGAGAGAGTCAAGTACTCCACTCCTAGTATACTTTCGAGTTCCGGAGTGAAGTGAAGAGGAGCAGGCCAAAGTGCATCGAGGGAAGAAATAAATGCAAGAATCCAAAGCTCCTCTTTTCGCTCGCGAAACAGAAATGGAGGAGTAATAAATACAGTAGAGTAGAGCAGAGTACACTCACCCGCATCATTCAATCGCCATTGGTGGCGATGGCCTGCTCCTTCCCGCCCAGGCAGCTCGAACCAAGAAACCATCCCCGCCGCCTCGCGCAGCTCCTGCTTTGCCTTCCTGGACCCCTTTCTTCCCCACCTGCTCCCTTCGTCTCCCTCGTGTAGCGGTGTAGCCTTCAATGCGTTAGTAGTTAGGATAAGAATTTTTTAAAAAATATTAATGTAAAAATAATTACAAAAATATGTCCTATCGCCATTGAATTTTTTTATTTTTTATTCTTTTTCAATAATATTTTAAAGCTAACCACTCACTAGTTTTATTTTCAATTCTGACTCGTTTTATCGAACTTTTTATTATTATTTAACCTTTTTAAAAATTTATTTTAAAGTTAACCTCCCACGCACTTTATTTCCAATTCTGACCCCTTTGGCCACGACTACAGGGCGTGGCGTGACAAAACAATACTGTCACACACCAGGATAAGCCTCCAAAATAACACTTTTTATCACGTCACTGATTGTGGCGTGACCAAACAATATTGTCACGCTACGGGTGGTGGCGTAACAAGAGATTGCCCAGATACGGGCTGGCGTGACAGTATTGTTTGGTCACGCCACGGGTGGTGACATGACCAAGGGGTCAGAATTGGAAATAAAGTACGCAGGAGGTTAACTTTAAAATAAAATTTTAAAAAAAGGGTTAAATAAAAAAATTTCTCTTTGATCACGTCATGACTTGCGGTGTTGCCAAACCACTCTGTGTCACTATCTTCGGCGTGGCCAAATCTACCACGAAGCTCCCGTGCGTGCAGTGTAGAGGGCTCACGTGGCTGTTGTTACGCCCTAACTCATGGTGTGACAAACCCCTTATCACGTCAACCCGCGTGATGTGACAGTGGTGACTTAGGTGCCACCGACCCACCTAGTTCTTCATTTTTCTTCAAATCCCTCTCTTCGATTCGACACCCATAAACCCATGGAGATCATCTCCCAAGGTAATGTAACTCATTCCCTCCATTTATTTTGGATTAAATCGATTTGATTTGTGGATTTAAGGTTTATGTTGAATTGGATGTTTGATAGAATTGATTTGTGCTTATATTTCATGAAATTGCGTTGGGTGCAAAGCTAGAAATCGTTGTGATGCATTATGCACAACTCGCATGTATGAGTTGAAATGATGATATTTCTCAAACTTTTGGGATCATTTTGGTTGTGTAATGAAGAATTGGACCTTTTTTAATTTGGAGGTAGAAGATACGGGAAATTGTAAAACCACAAACTAGCCAAGGCAATTGTAAAGGCACCACCACATGGGAGTGTGCAGAACTTGCCTCCCAGTAAGATAACAGTTGTGACAATGCTTGTTTGTAGTTTTAACAATATTGAAATTAGTATCACACTAACATGACGCAACTTTGTGCCAGGGCACTGCGAATACAGTTACAATTGTTCCTAGTCAATTTATACTACATTGTTCATACTGACACAATGTGCCCTTTCCCGTGTGAGCTATATGGTTAATTAATTGTTGACCTGACTGCTTCATCATGCACTGGAATACTTTTGGCATAAACCCTAAATCTGAATTGGTTTCATAAGCACATGTAGAACTAATCAAGTGAAACTAAAACAAGCAGGTAATTTTGAAATCTGAAACCTCACATCTGAGATCTGAGACTAAAACTGCAACCCAAAAATTTGGAAATCTGGAACTGAAAATGAAATCTGAAACTAAAACCTGAAATCTGAAAAACTGAAATATGAAACTGAAACTGAAACTAAAACTTTTATGCTAGCCTTTTCTTTTTGATGTCATTGTCAAGGAAATCTTAAATCTTAAATGTGAAACTGAAACCCAATCTTAAATCTTAATTCTATTACAGGATGTCGCAACACCCGCAATACGTGTTGCTCCTTTTGGAGTACGATAATGACCACCACGCAGACCTTATAGCGGATGAGGGTGTGGTGATATTTCTGACTTTTTGACTTTGCTATGCATTTATCTCTATTCGATCATGCTTTCAACTTTTTGATCATATCTATGCATATTTCTCTGGTAGGTGCTACGACCGCTTCACCCTCAGACCCACACCCCTCTAGATTGGGATAAGCGGTACGTGCTATACGTCCACGAGGCTGGTTTCCTTGTCTTGGCGTGGATTGTCACCAATGGGCTACCCCGCATGGATGATGCTGCACTAACGGCACTGGTGGACCGATGGCTCCCGGAGACCCACACCTTCCACCTCCCGTCAGGCGAGATGACCATCGCGCTTAAGGATGTAGTTATGATCCTAGGCCTTCCCATAGATGGGCTTCCCGTGACTGGAGATATCAACAGCGTAGGTTGGCGAGTGGCTAGGTGTGCGACCAGACGACCCGACTCAGGACGCGAGGGACAATCGGCCATCGGTCATGCTTACATCATAGCTGAGAGCAAACTTTAACGTGTGCCCGCAGGACGCAGACCAGGTTACAGTGCAGCGCTTCGCACGAGCATGGGTGTGGTATCTACTCGGGTCCTTCCTATTCCCCGACGGTACCAGCAACGTCGTCTCCTAGGTATACTTGCCCATGTTGGCTGATTTTGGAGCGACGGGGACTTACAGTTAGGTTTGGCTACACTGGCTTGTTTGTACCGCCACTTGTGTAATGCGTACCGATCACGGAGTGTCGACGGCAACTTGGGTGGCTACGCATACCTCCTGCAAGTGTGGATGTCAGAGCGTTTACCCGTGGGTAGGCCCACTCATGCTACCTTGCTAGTACAAACATATTTTGTTTTTTTATGTTCTTTCTCGTTTAATAAAAAAGCGACTCAAATCCATCTCCCTACAGGCATGGCCCCTTAACGACCCTTCATCGCTTCCGATAGTGGCCTACCTCTGGAGCTCCATCATTCCATCTATAGGGTGTCCTAGGTCGTGCTACCTCAGGTACACAAACGAGCTCAACGTCATCACTCAAGACTAGGTATAGTTTCATGAGTTAATTTGTGAGCTGATAATTTTGTTCTAACTTAGATTTCATCAGCAATGTCTTCTAATTCCTGTGCAGGTCACGTGGTTGTCATATACCTGCGATGAGGTCTTGGAAATGGAGCTGAACTTGATGTGTGAGCGGGACGACGGTTTGTGGATGACTCTCTCACCACTCATTTACTTCCATGTGGTGGAGTACCACGTGCCCCATCGGGTAATGAGACAATTTGGCAAGATTTAAGACTATCCACCGATGGAGTTCTCGATGGATATGAACCTTCACGGGTAAGGGTACCTATCACCTTTCATTTGCACCGTTGTTTGCGGTTTCAATATTAACAGTTCGCTTGTTTGCGTGACAGGATTAACCGAAGGCGGAGGTACCGGCACACCGATTGAGCCCATTATCATCGTGCCTATGTGTTGGAGTGGGCTGACCGGGCCAATCGGTCCAGGGACATGTCACAGATCCATCGGAGGCCTCAGTTTGTCAACTACCTCTAGTGGCTCCACGGCGTCGCCCGCCTGCAACTTCAACCAACCATGATCTAGGCGGATATAGGTGAGGGTCACTCGTCCGATGAGGATATCGTGGATGAGTATGATGATTTTACACAGACGGGCACGCAGCCAGAGAGGGCCCCCATCAACGCATACTACGTGAGTAAATTTTACCCCCTACTAATTTCCAATGTAACGGTTGGCGGACTAATTTACATTGTTTACCTGTTCACAAGAAAGGCAGCTCACACGCATAAGCAACAAGGCCGGTGAGGTGCACATGCTACCGGAGGGTTCGGAGGGGAGCTTCCAACGCATGAGGAACTTCGTTGTGGTATCACATCTGCTAGTTGTGTTTCTTATTATCGATTCAAACAGACGTGTTGGCACAAGAAATTATTGTTCTACATTGTTTTTGTTACTATCAATCCACCACTTCCACAGATGTATTGCCTTTTCCCCCAAGAAATGGATTACATACTGCCACCAGAAACACAAAAAATGCTTATGTCTCTTCTATTCACAAATCACAAGGGATGCATGAGCACCTTCATTTTACAAAGTGGTAACAAGCTAGGCACGGTTGAGGTATACTAGGATGTCTTTTACTATATTTTATGGTAACGGCCACGCAATCCCTCCACGCTGGCACGACGTGCGAACGAGGACTTATGTGGCATGTTTGGCCACGCCGAGGACAGTGGCACGACAAAGTGGTTTTGCCACACCTCGCGTCATGACGTGACCAAAGAGGACAGAATTGAAAATAAAGTTAGCGAGGGGTTAACTTTAAAATATTATTAAAAAGGATTAAATAAAAAAATCCTATTGAATACTTTTTACTACCTCCAACTGTATGTCGCCATTTCAACAGGCGATTTATATCGAAGAGTATGCAAATCGCCAGTTGAAATGGTGAATAAGATTCGTGTCTCGAAAAAATCTTTCGAGCACGCTGCCCCTTCGAACCCTGCCCACTAACCGGCTAGCGGGACCTCCATGGACTATGGTCGTAGCCGCGTTATATAGTATTATGTGTTCATGTCACCCGATAGAATTGGATTCTATGCATAACTCATTTTTGCAGGGTTTGATGTGAATAGTATGGCCCATTGTGTATGTGATGCATGTATGGATTTCACATGGCCTACGTGTCATGTTGTGTGATAGTCATTGAGCTACATATTATTGTATAACGGTCTGTGTGCCGACATGTGATGCTTGATATTATCCTATGTAATTCATTACTAGATTTTAGGAGTAATTGCTTAGTAGATGATTACGGTTAGAGATTTCAAGCGTGATGGCTCAATGGACATGAAGCATAGTGATGGAGATCATCATGATAAGGGTCATACTATTTCACGGTTTAATATGATTATCTGTGAATGTTTATTCTGTCATGCTATTGATCATATTTTATCATTAGATGTTTTAACATGGTAGAGTAGTATCCCTCAATAAAAAGTAAGTAAAATTGATGCCTTTTTGATTGTTGTGGCTATCACGATTTTGATTGTTAATTGGCAGGTCTAACAAAGTAGGGTGCCATTAACTATCTTAATAAGATGGGGTGGTTGTCGGACACCCACATGCATAGTGTTGGTTTAACTTGACAAGGCTATCAAAACAGTTTCGGGCCTTGGGGCATAATATTGGTCGCCGGAGCATAGTGATGCCACCCAACAAACAAGAGCCATATGAGATATGATTGGCAAGAGGTTGCCTACCTAAAATCACAAGGTTTCTAGTAGTGATGCCAAAGCTTACTAGGACTTAATGATTTTTGGATCTTGAACTCACTATATGATGTTAGAGGGAAACATGGTTTAAAACATATAGTGGGAGTATCTTTTATTGACTGTTGATGATTAAGTTCGATCAGGTATGGATTGATCGTATGGTGATACGACCAGGTTTCATACTAGTCATATGGAGATACGAGCTGGTCGTAGACTGGTCGAACATGACCACCAACATGAGTGTCTAATAGAAGATCTTACATAAACATAGTGCTGAATTTTTGCATATATTTCTGTTGTAGATCGTGGCACCTACTACTTGTTCTGCACCTACCTTTAATTTGCGATCTATTCTTGAGAAAGAAAAGCTGAATGTAACCAACTTTATTGACTAGTTTCATAATCTGAGAATTGTTCTCAAACAAGAAAAGAAGGAATATGTTCTAGAGGGTCCCTATCCTGAGGAACCGAATGCTGATGTTACTCGAACTGAAAAGAATGCTTATGAGAAGCACTGTAATGACGCAGCGATGTACATTGCCTTATGTTTGCAACCATGAACTCTGAGCTTCAGAAGCAATATGAGACTATAGACACTTACAATATGATTGTGGGTCTAAAAGGTATGTTTCAGGATCAAGCAAGGGTAGAAAGGTACAATACCTCTAAGGCATTATTTTCTTGTAGGCTGTCAGAAGATAACCCGGTTAGTCCTCATGTGATCAAGATGATTGGTCATATTGAGAGCTTGAAAAAGCTTGCCAAGAGTTGGATACTGATGTGATTCTCTAATCGCTCCCTGTGAGCTTTAAGCCAGTCATATTGAATTTTCATATGAATGGCATGGAGAAATCAATGACCAAGTTGCATCGCATGCTTAAAGGTGCCGAGGAGAGCATCAAGAAAAGTTTCAATCATGTGATGATGGTTCAAAAGACTACTAGCTTCAAGAAGAAGGGTAAGTCGAGAAAGGGAAAGGGCAATGGAAAGACTCAAGATGAGATCTAGAGTCTCAAGGCTAAGCTTAAGAAGCTCAAGCTGGGTCCTAAGCTTGACACAGAATGTTACCATTGTCATGAGTCTGGGCATTAGAAGAGAAATTGCAAGAAGTACTTGGCAGAAATGAAAAAGAACAAAGGAAGTAAGACTTCTAGTTCAGGTATAAATGATATAGAAATTAATCTTGCCACTTCTCCGACCAGTTCTTGGGTACTTGATACCAGATCGGTTGCTCATATTTGCAATTCGATGCAGGGATTAATAAAGAGTAGAAGTTTGGCAAGAGGAGATGAGATCGACGAAGGAAATGCTAAGCAAAGGTTTAATCTGTGGGGCTCGCCGCCTCCCTGCTCCTATTATATGCTCTCGAGAAGGAGAGTAGCTAAAGAACAAGTCTTTGCCATCTCAATCCTATTGTCTATACTCTTCATCGACCACGACACCTTTGGAGTGTACCATATGCTTCTTGCCTTGGAGGATTGGCAAGAAGTAAAGGTACTCAAGTGTGTCGAGATCGAACGAAAAGAAATGCTAAGCAAAGGTTTAATCTGTAGGGCTCGCCGCCTCCTGCTCCTATTCTAACACTCCTAACACTCCTTAATCAGCGAAGCAAAGGTTTAATGCTTCATGTACGAGAAGACTAGCCTTTAATGAAGACATAGAAACAAAATAGAATCAAGTAAAATAGACATAGCAAATAATCATAAATAATTCCGGCATAAATATGAAACAATTAATCTTAAGAAGAAATACAGAGGTTGACTATAGAGATCAAGATGGCAAATGAAAAGTTGAATGAGCTCATACTGGACTACTAACATTCCTAACACTCCTTAATCCACCGACTTCTATTCTAACACTCCTAACACTCCTTAATCCACCGACTTCTCTTGTGATCTTTGTATAGATAGAAACTAGTGATACAAATCTTTGCTAGAGCCTACTTCATCGAGCTCGACACTTTGAGTGTACCATTTGCTTCGTCTTGGTGGAGGATTGGCGCGAAGCAAAGGTACACTCAAGTGTGTCGAGATCGACGAAGAAAATGCTAAGCAAAGGTTTAATGCTTCATGTATAGAAGACTAGCCTTTAATGAAGACATAGAACTAGAATCAAGTAAAATGATCGACGAAGGAAATGCTAAGCAAAGGTTTAATCCCAACATAGAAACAAAATAGAATCAAGTAAAACTTTCTTTTGGATTGTTGTAAAAAATGCGATTTTAGCAAAATTTGAATTAATCCCAACAAAATTAATTAGCATTAAAGCATAATTTCTAAAGTATTTAACTTGATCTTCGTGTAGGCAATGGAGCAAGAATTGCCGCATTAGCTATTGGGACTTTACCATTAGCTTTACCCTTAGGATCGCTTATGGAACTAAATAATTGTTATTATGTTCCCGCATTAAGCAAAAACATTATTTCTGCTTCTTGTTTAGGAGCAGAAGGTTATGAGTTCGGAATAAAGAATAATTGTTGTTCAATTTATTTTTAAGATATGCTTTATGGCCATGCTCCATTGGTGAATGGATTGTATATTTTAAATCTTGAGGATATGCCAGCCTATAACATAAATGCTAGGAGACTTTGACCTAATGATTTGAATCCCACTTTTATTTGGCATTGTCGTCTAGGTCATATAAATGAGAAGCGGATGATGAAGCTCCATAAAGATGGTCTTCTAAACTCATTTGATTTTGAATCATTTGAAACATGTGTATCTTGTTTACTTTGCAAGATGACAAAGGCATCCTTCATGACCAAAGGTGAGAGGGCGAGTGATCTACTGGTCATAATACATTCGGATGTATGTGGACCAATGAGCACTCCGATCAGAGGTGGTTTTCAGTACTTCATAACTTTTACTGATGATTTCAGTAGATATGGCTATGTCTATTTGATGAGGCATAAGTTGGAATCCTTTGAAAAGTTCAAGGAATTTCAGAATGAAGTGTAGAATCAACTTGGCAAGACAATCAAATGTCTGCAATCAGATCGTGGAGGTGAATATTTGAGCCATGAGTTTGGTGATCATCTAAAGAAGTGTGGAATCGTTCCACAACTTATTCCGCCGGGAACACCTCAATGGAATGGGGTGTTTGAACGACGGAACCAAACATTGTTAGACATAGTTTGATAAATGATGAGCTAATCTGATCTTCTATTGTAATTCTAAGGATACGCTCTAGAAACTAGCGGCTTTCACATTAAATAGGGTTCCATAAAAAACTGTAGAGAAGACTCCATATGAGATATTGACTGGGAAGTGTTCTGGATTGTCTTTTCTCAAGATATGGGGTTGTGAGGTTTATATAAAATGTTTGATGTCTGATAAACTCACACCCAAGTCCGATAAGTGCTTCTTTGTGGGGTATCCTAAGGAAACTAAAGGATGTTATTTTTATAATCGGGTCGATAACAAAGTGTTTGTTGCCCGTAATGGTGTCTTCTTAAAGAAAGTGTTTCTTTCCAAAGGAGTCAGTGGGAGTAAGGTGCAACTCGAAGAATTTTGGGAAACATCTAAAAATGTTCCAACTCCTACTGAACCTCTACAGGATAAACAAAATATTGTAGAACCTGTAGATATGGCACCAGCCCCACGAAGATCTAAAAGGCCACGTCAATTGCATATAAGGTATGGGCATGACATTTTATTATTAAATAATGATGAGTCTAAGACTTATGCGGAAGCGATGGTGGACCCAGACTCTGAGTCATGGCTTGATCCATGAGATCCAAGATAAAAATCCATGTATGACAATTAAGTTTGGAACTTGGTTGATGTACCTAATGGTGTTAAAACCATTGAGCACAAATGGATTTTTAAGAAAAAAGATAGACATGGATGGTGTGGATATCATGGGGATATGCCCATGATCTTAGGATGATGAAACAATTGGCAATGGTGATTTTGGTTTGAAGTTTCAAGTGTTTTCGACAAAGTTTCAGATTTGTCGTCAAGGCCCCGACCGGCTTTTGTCTTGAATGTTGATTTAAGTGGTGAATTGTTTTTGGGATAGGTCATATCCATATTTGTTAATGCATATGTGTTGCATATTGCATGTTTTCACTAACGTGGGTCAAGTTGTGAAGAACTTGTTCCGGATTCGTGTTTGCTTGTCTATTGTTGTGCAGGTGTGGCTTGCGTGTCAATGACGGTCAACGGCGAGAAGGATCGGGACTAAGCTTGGAGAGCCGAGGTTCGAACGATCATGGATGCCGGGCGAGGTCAAGTGACTCAAGCGTGGCGCAGAGTGGATAAGGATGACCGAATCGGCGCCGGCAGAACCGGTTGGATCAAGCGTTACGTGAGTCGTTGTAAGCTTTCAAAGGTGGGTGGGATCCGGACGGAGAGACTTGACGACATGGAGCCGTTGATCAACCCACACGGGCGGCGGCATTTATTGCTTCAACAGGATTGGACTCGGTCTTCCGAAAAAATCGAGAAGGGGTATTTTGGTAATTTTACCAAATACCATCTTCGTGACCTTTTGACTAAGCCGCAGCGCGGGTCGGCGCATGGTGAAGCGGTTTAGATCAATCGACGATGAAGACGATGCTTTGAGATGCGTGCGTGTGTGTTCCGTTGATGTTTGACCTTAACGGAAGCCCATTAGGTTTAGCTCTAAATTCTAAAAGGGTTTTAGGGTTTGGTGGCTGTCATATAAAAGGAATAGGAGCTGGAGAATAGGGTTGCTGCTGAGAAAAAACAGCCGGGGCTGCTTTTGGAAAAATCTAGAGAACTGGTGGCGGCGCCCCCTGTCTCCGGGAGAGAAGAAAAGCTTCTAGGCGGCGCCCTATTCCCCGAAACATCCAGAGCCGGCGGTGGCTTGCATGCCCTGTTGTGGCCGGTAGAGAGAGGATTCTGTGGCGGCTTTGTAGCGTGGTGCGCCGGCCTGTATCCCCTGGGAATAGAAGCTTCGGTGGCAGATTGTAGCATAATTTGATGTTGGAATTTTGTATTTGGCTGTCTTCAATGAGTTCGGTTGAGGTCTTGTACTTGTTTATTGCTTTTTGGATTTCTTTATTGCTTGAATGCTAAATGATGCGACGCTGTGCAATTGGATATTGGTAATGCTGTGCGTTCTTATCACAACCAGCAGATTTGCATTTTTTGCCCCTACCATGACCGACACAGCAGTCAGTATCCTTGCAAAAATCGGTACTTCTCTGTGCGTTTGATGTTGCGTGTGTAATGTACTGGTGTTCGTAAGTGACATCTCCAATATCTGCCAGCAACTGCTGTCTTTTGTTGGAATTAATCCAGTTGGAGTTCTGAGCGGCGGCCGGTTCCTCTCGAGAAAACAGAAGCCCTTGGTGGCAGTTGTAAGGATATTGCTCCAGAAAAATCAACCTGTCAATGCCTCATCAGTTTTGTGAAAAGTCAAGCTTGCTTGTCCAATCAATTTGTGGAAACACAAAGCTGTTGCATTGAGGTGATTCATGAATCTGGTTGATTGATATTTTTCTATTGGTTGCCGTCCTTTGATTTATGCGTGTGAGTAAAGTGCATTGGATTTCCATTGAGTTGATCCAAAATCTGGTTGCTCACTGTTTTAAGATTTGTTTTGATAGCAGTTTTGCTTCTATGTGTGAAACCAATTCTATTGCCTGCTTGGTGTTGAGTTTTTATTTGGCTGTCTCTTGATGCATTGGGAGTCACAAAAAGGATCGGCACTGTGTACTCGCAGAAACCAAAGCTCGACAGCGGTGGCCTCTTGTCCTCCACAGAAATATGAGACTAGTTTATTGTTTGGTTGAAGTGCTCGGCGGCAGCTGTGCAGGCTCTGGCCGGTTCCAGTAAGAAACCAGAGTGCCTGCTGAAAATCGTGTGCGTGCAGTCTGCTTGCTATTGTGACCGATCTGTTTAGTTTTTATTAGCTGGGGCTGCTGTCATGACTTGACCACTTGATTGAAGTCTTGTTGCTGGCAGCATGGTGTTTCCCTGTGCGTGTGTGTCGGGGCATGAGAAAGCACTGATGCAGGGTGGCGAGTTCGTCACCGTGCTTTGGGCATTGGCCACGCACACCGGCATAACGAGGCCGTCGGAGATTTCACCGACCAGTCCTTGGTTTAATTCCCAATGATGCTTGCTGTGGCTGACTTCATGTTGTGACTAAAGTTTAGTTTTCAATTTGCTAGTGGGTTTTGCTGGTTTGGATCTGTGGCTGCGTGGGTGTCTCGTTCGGCAGAGGCTTTAACTTGGTGTTTACTTGTGCTCTGCTGTGAGATGATGTTTCGGATTTTGTGCATGAGCGTGTGAGATGTTTTTGGTCTTTTACTTCGGGGTTTGATCGGATTCAATACAGGTCATCCGATGTGCCTGTATACAGATCTTCATAGCTTTTATAGCTATTGGAGTGAAAGTAGTGTTGAGTTCGATCGAGGTGAAAAATAGAGAAAGCGTCTATTCACCCCCCCCTCTAGTCGCCTTTCCGGTCCTTCAGATGGAAATGTTCACATTCATAAGGCACAAATGGTCGCAAAGGGTTTCAAACAAATTCAAGGTGTTGATTATGATGAAACTTTCTCGCATGTCACGATGCTTAAGTCTATCTAGATCATTCTAGCTATTGATGCATATTTCGATTATGAGATATGGCAAATAGATGTCAAAACGACTTTCCTAAATGGAAACCTAAGTAAGGACGTGTACATGACACGATCCAAAGGAAGCTAGAAAGGTATGCAAGCTTCAGAAATCCATCTATGGACTAAAGCAAGCATCTCGGAGTTAGAACATTTGTTTTGACGAAGTGGTCAAAGGGTTTGACTTCATCAAGAATGAAGAAGAACCTTGTGTTTACAACAAGGTTAGTGGAAGCAAGCTTGTGTTTCTGATATTATATGTGGATGACATACTATTGGTCGAAAATAATATTCCAATGCTTGAATCTGTTAAAACTTCATTAAGAAATAGTTTCTCAATAAAAGATTTAGGAGATGCAGCATACATCTTGGGAATAAGGATCTATAGAGATAGATCTAAAAGGCTAATTGGATTAAGCGAGGGTATATACATAGACAAAGTGTTGAAGCGGTTCAACATGCAAGATTCCAAGAAAGGTTTTTTTCCCATGGCACATGGTATTAATCTTAGCAAGAGTCAGTGTCCTACGAACACTAATGAGCGAGACAAAATGAGTAGAATCTCGTATGCTTCGGCTATAGGATCTATCATGTATGTCATGCTATGTACACGACTAGATGTGTCGTATGCTCTAAGTGTTACGAGCAGATATCAATCAGATTCAGGTGAAGGTCACTGAATAGCAGTCAAGAATATCTGAAGTACTTGAGAAGGACTAAGGATGCAATCGTTGTTTATGGAGGTGAGTTAGAATTGGTCATAAATGGTTACACTGACGCTAGCTTCTAAACCGACAAATGATGATTTTATATCGCAATCTGGGTTTGTGTTTTTTCTTAATGGATGAGCAGTAAACTGGAAAACTTCGAAGCAAGGAACGGCTACTGATTCTACAACAGAGGCTGAGTACATTGCTGCTTCAGAAGCTGCAAAAGAGGTCGTATGGATAAGGAAGTTCATTTGTGAACTGGGTGTTGTTTCTAGTGCTTCCAGTCCAATGGATCTCTATTGTGATAATAGTAGAGCCATTGCACAAGCGAAGGAGCCTGGATCGCATAAAAAATCCAAGCACATACTATAACGATATCACATTATTCGTGAGATCGTTGAGAGATGTGATGTGCAGATATACAAAGTGCACATGAATTTGAATATTTCTGATCCATTGGTAAAGCCTCTCCCGCAACCTAAGCATGAGGCGCACACAAGAGCAATGGGTATAAGATACATGTATGATTGACTCTAGTGCAAGTGGGAGACTATTGGTGATATGCCCTAGAGGCAATCATAGAGATGATTGTATCATGTCTATGTTTATGAGTTAATGAATAAATGTTATTCTGTTCCTTGAATGAATCATTGGTTATGAAGATTAACAAGTATATGACTCGTTGGTGAAACTCTTTTAACTTATATGATGTCGTTCTAAATGAATCTCTGGCCGGATGTCACTAGTCGGAATGCTAGTGACTTATCTACTAGCACATGTATTGATTGATGACCATGTTTCACCTGTCATGCATATAAGGATATCAAATCAATAATGTAAACACGTGTTAGAGAACATGGTGTTGGATTGACCCACCTTGAGACACTATTGAGATTGTTATGATTTTATCTGTCATCAGTTGGTCTCAAGCAATGATGATGTATAATCCTTAGACCTAAGATCAGCATGGTTTTCTACATGTGTAAAAGCACTCTTAGGGGTTGCTAATCACTACTCGTAACTGGGTAGTTATAAAGGTAGCTTTCGGGTATGCTATGAAACATGCGGAGGAATGTGACTAGTCAAAATGGGATTTGCCCCTCCTAACATAACAGGAGAGATGTCTCTGGGCCCCTCGATGTGGTCGGATAAAGAAAGTGCATGACCATGCCACTAGTGGTCGAAGAGTCGACCACATGAAGTTATCCGACACTTGATCGAAAAAGTATTGAATAGTCTATAGATGATAAAATATCTCACATGGATTTCAAACCAGATATCATGAGGCAAAGGGAGAATACACGAGCATGTCGTTCAGTTCGATCAAATATGGGCTAGTCGCATGGAGATACTGAGCTAGTCATAGACTGGTCGAACATGATCACTAACTGGTCGTAAACTAGTCGTAAGGAGTTACGAACTAGTCATGACTATGAACTGGTCGTATAGAGATACGAGCTGGTCTGCATTAAGGTTCGTCCGATATAATTTGTGTGTATTCGGGAATCGTTATGTCCTGCTAGGAGCCGCTAACGACTCATGATCATAAAGGAGTTTCCGAGTCACAACCGATTTCGCATGAATCTAACGGGTCACACACTTAACGGGTTGGAACAAACGTGTTTGGATAGAATCTGTCATGGGCTCTATATAAGGAGATGCATGAGGCTATTGGGAAACATACAAGATACACGTGACAGAACGTGAGTTACTCCACCGAAACACTAGCTGCCATCTTCTTGAGAGAGCCTTCCCGTGCGATTGGTTGCGGGAGGAGACGATCGACTACGGTGGACGATCAACTACAACCATTACATCAACATGCTCTACGTTGGATCAGGCTACTCCAACTATACTTTCTGCACTGCACATCTGGTGGTAACGATCATTGATCTCTTGCTTGCATGGCGTCCTGGTTTATGTGGTAGAATTTTTGAATTGCCAGCTAGTATAGCCTGTCTGTATCCCTTCACTTGTTCCCTTGAGGCTTCCTCCAAGCTACCTTCTCTTCCTTGTGGTTGCTCTTCCCTTTCAGCTTGGGACGGTTCACCCAAATGTGGTAGAGCTCTCCACACTCATAGCATGTCACAAGGCCGCCTCTCTTCTTGTTCCTCACATTGTGATAGGTGTAGGGTCAAGGATGACCGACTAGAGGGGGGTGAATACGAGGTTTATAAAATTCTTGTGCTCTAATTAACAATTTTAACAATTATGATATTAAGAAAAGAATTCTATCACAATTCAATAGATATATTCCAAGATTATACTAGGACACCTCAAAGCTATGTCAATACTAAATACAATTCTTATCTAAGCAATCTTACACAAATAAATTGCTAGAAATGTAAATACAGAAATAGTATAGACAATGGAGAAAAACCACAATGAAGACAAGCGATGTTTTTCCGTGATATCGAAGACTTGCATGTCTTCACTAATCCACGTTGAAGAAACTTGAACAAATCAAGTCGGCTCCACACGAGCACTTCCCTCGATCACTAGAGTTGCTCTTCCTCCTCTCTGGAGATGGTGAGCACACAACCACTTCACAGTAGTTGCCGGGTCACTTCACAATCTTCTTTGAAGAGATCACCGTGCAAACTCTTCTCCAAGCCGTCTAGGTGCCAGCAAGCACCAAGGGTAATAAGCCACAACTTTTGCTTGAAGAAAACAAGTGCCACAAAGATCAACCAATGATGCAATGCACTTGAATGCTCTCAACTACCTTGAAATGACAAATATGAGCAAATGGGTAGTAGAGAGTGCACTAGAGGCTCAAAAGTATTCAATGAGGTCCAATGTCCTGAGCTTGGTATAGGTGAGGGGGTATTTATAGCCCCCAACCACAAAACTAGCCATTTGCAGCAAATCCCTGAAAAATTCAGTACTTGCGATAGTACAGCTGTATAAACCCGGTACTGCCGCACTCACTGTTCAACGATCATCTGTTGCTCATTAAATGCTTCTAAACTAGCCATTACATAAAGGTTCGGTACTATCAAGACTCACAAGGTCCAAGATTACTACAAGACGGCAAAGAGTACCGCTCACTAGAACGGAATTACCGATTTCCAGAGGATCAGAGAATCACAAAAACATGCCCTCTAGAAATAACGTATCGCTATGTAAACTTCGGTCCTATCTCATTGCGGTAATACAACTCTAAGGATGCAGTCATACTGTTTTCAGGGGAGGCAAAAACACCCAAAAACATGCTCTCTAGAAAAAAAAAGTATCGTCAACTAGAATCCGGTCCTACCGCTCTGCAGTAATACCGCTCATCAAATGCGGTCATACGGATTTTACTGAACAAGTTTCCAAAAGCAAAACGAAATGTAATGCATAACACTTGGTTGATCAAAATAGCACAAAATAAACTTTCAAGCTACTAGCCATGATCCCTCTTTATAGTACGGCATCTAACCTACAAATTTGGTCTTTTCTCCAAACACTGAGACGGGTAAAAACTATAAAATGGTCATTAGGCTTTATAATACCTTTGTCTTGAGTCATGCTGATCTCTTACCATCTATGCATTGCCATTTCCATGTCATCATTCAAACTTCGGGACTAAACATTTAAAGCATCTTAGCACACATAGTAGTCCCACAACACACTGTTGTCATTAATTACCAAAATCATTTCTAGGGGCTTAGATGCTTTCAATAAGCTCGTGTGAACTTTTTGGCTAGAAGGGCTAACTCGAACTAAGGGATAGTCTCAAGTTCTTCTTCATGGATTACAGACAAACAAGCAAATGAAAATCCAGAGGAAGATTCAAAACAACCATCAGAAGTTCTCTTGAGAGGGTCAGCTGCTAAAGCCATGTTCTCCTTCTTAGGATGATCAACCTATTTGATCTCATGAGTCTTGAGCTTGCTATAGAGCAACTCCAAAGTGAGATTAGAGATATCGACATTCTCTTCAGTGGCAGTAGCCTTCATCTCCCACTCCTTGGTGTTGATTGCAACCAAGAGATGGGTAGCATTCTCAAACTGAGAATACTCGATGTCGACCACACTCAACTGATTGAGCATCTTGTTGAAGCGAGTGAATACATCATCGATGCTCTCTCCAGGACGCATCTTGAACTTGTTGTATTATCGCTTGAAGGCCGTTTGATGTACATGCTTGATTTGGGACAAACCCTCATGGTAGGTTTCGAGGGTGTGCCAAATCTCGTACGCAGTCTCAAGGTGACAGATCCTGTCATACTCCTGTTTACCAAGCCCGACATATAGGTGGTTCTTTGCCTTGTGGTTGTTAGCCAAGAGGGCTACTGAAGCCGGCGTAGCAACCTCGGGCAAGACGAGCGGGGCTCGGATAACCTTCCATATGGCTTGACCTTCGCTCCAAAGGTAGACACGTATGCAATTCTTCCAATAAGCATAGTCGAGCACATCGAAGACATGCGGCTTCGTAGAGTACTTCTCCATCACCAAGTTCAGATACCAGTTAAGATCAAGAATGAACTAACCGGGCTCTGATACCACTTGTTGGACCGAAACAACGACTAGAGGGGGTGAATAGGAGCTCTGCCTATTTTTCACCTTGATCGGGTTCAACTCAATTTTCTCTCCACTAGCTATGAAAGCTACGAAGATCAACGAACAAGCACAGCGGATGTCATGTATTGAATCCAATCGAAACCCCAAAGCGCAACAACTAAAAACACAAAAAAACTCAAATTAAAATGAGTCAGGCAGTCATACCGGTTGTAACACCCTGGTTTTTTAAGCCTTTTTGAAAATTTTCAAAATAAAAAGAACCATTTTGTTTTGATGAGAATTCAAAGCTTAACCTGAGGTTTTCAAAATTTGAAGTGTTTAAAATGACTAAGTAAACTTCAATTAATCTCAAGCTTGATTTATTTGGTGGTATTCAAGCTCCCTGGAGCTATCTCTTCTTTTCTCTGTAGGATCTACTCTTCCCTTGCCCAGCTCTTGAGCCCAGATCTCTTTCCTCTATCATGTTTGGACATTCTTTTATGTCCAGATCTTCCCTTTTTTTTAGCCTCTAGTGCTATTCTCCTTTTCTTGTCTGCTTGAACCTTCCCTTGTCTTTTAGAATTCCCAGAGTCCAGACCACCTTCCTTGTCCAGCTTATCCCTTAGAGTAGAACCTTCCTTACTCTCCTTCGTGGTCTAAACCTCCTCTCGAGGTTTAGACTTTCCTTGACTTTGACCTCTTCTAAGGACTAAACCATCTTTGTGGTCTTGACTCTCCCTTTTGATTGGGCATCCCTAGGTCTAGACTTCCTTTGTGTAGCCCTCTTGTATGCCTGCACCTCCTCTGGTTTGACCTCATGGGACCTCCCTCACATCTTTTATTTGGATTCTTTTCATCCAGACCACGTCTTTGTTGGCTTGAATCTCCTTGGATTAGACCTCTTTAGGCCAAGACCTCCTCTCTGGTTTCTTTTTGGTTTATACCTCCTCTTGGTCTAGACCTCTCAAGTGCTTGGACCTTCTCCCATGTCCTTTGAACCTCCCCCTCGTTCATTTGGAGCTCCCCGTGTCCTTCAGGACCTCCCTGTGTCCTTTAGGACCCCTCCCCTCGTTCATTTGGACCTCCCGTGTCCTTCAGGACCTCCTTGTGTCCTTTAGGACCTCCCCCTTGTTCATTTGGACCTCCCTGTGTCCTTCAGGACCTCCCTGTGTCCTTTAGGACCCCCCCTCATTCATTTGGACCTCCCCATGTCCGTTAGGACTTCCCTTGTTTAGATCTTGACCGTTAAGACCTCCTCTTTGGAGATCTTAGCCGTCAGGACCTCCCTTATTAGATCTTGACCGTTAAGATCTCCCCCTTTGGAGATGTTAGCCGTCAAGACCTCCCTTATTTAGATCTTGACCGTTAAGACCTCCTCTTTGGAGATCTTAGCCGTCAGGACCTCCCTTGTTTAGATCTTGACTGTTAAGACCTCTCCCTTTGGAGATCTTAGCCGTCAGGACCCTCCCTTGTTTAGATCTTGACCGTTAAGACCTCCTCTTTGGAGATCTTAGCCGTCAGGACCTCCCTTGTTTAGATCTTGAACGTTAAGACCTCCCCCTTGTGGATCTGACTGTCAGGACCTCCCCCTTGTGGATCTGACCGTCAGGACCTCCCCTTGCGGATCTAACCGTCAGGACCTCCCCTTTGTGGATCTGACCGCCATGACCTCCCCTTGTGGATCTGACTGTCAGGACCTCCCCCTTGTGGATCTGATCGTCAGGACCTCCCTTGACCTCTACAGAATCTCCTCTATGTCTCCGTAGGACCTCCCCTCCGGGCTCTGACTGGTCCCAAATGTCAATCACGCCTACTTTTTTTTATCCTTTGACCATGTACTTGGCACTTGGAAGTCTCCAAGCATTTAATGTCTGTTATGTCGTATTAAATGCTACCACCTTTTGGCAGCACCGAGCTATCTTTAGTCTCATCTTTTACCTACTCCAATCTCCTCTTTTACCTACTCTTGAACACGTTTGCCTCTGGACTCTCCAGCTATATAAGCTGGGGCAGCCCTTCATCTTTACCTTTTTCCCCATTCTCATTCTTTTGCTTACCCAACCAATTCTCTGGACCTCCCTCTAACCATTGAGCCTCATTTGGCCAACTACATTAGTGTGAACCAGGATCTTTGGAAAAACTTGATGCTTAGCCAAGCCTAGATCAATTCTTGTTTTGGGATATTTCACTACCAAAGACCAATGTGTCAAATGTTTTAATCCATGACATTGGGTTGTCATGGAGTTTTGTAGAAAGGTTTATAAAAAGCAAACAAATGGAAAATTGGTTTGGACTGGGGCAAATTGATTGCTTGGTTGGTGCATGTCCATGCACGGGCTCAACTCGGGTAGAGTTGAGGCTCAGGGGTTCTGTGGAAGTCGCCCTAGTCAATTGAGAACTGGTCTTTGAGCCGCAACTTGCTTTGCCTATAATGGGTTTTGCCTCACCGTACAACCACATGTCCCTAGAATGGGGCATGGGACCTGGTTAATTAATTTGCAAAGTTCTACCGCGGTTGTTCCACTTTGATGTGTGGGTGGTCTTTCATAACATGTGTTTCCCCACTGGCGCAAGAGGAGGCCCAAAACCTGCGGATGGCTAGTCCAAAGGGGGCGAAACCTTAGCAAGGAGGGGCTGCGGTGGAACAATACATTGTAAAGGCTTTGTCATGAACTCTAGACCTCTTACCTTCGGTAGTGAGAGATGGCATTGACGAATGCCAAACAAACTAGAGGAATTATGTCATATGGGTAAAGTGTACAACCTCTGTAGAGTGAAAACTATTCGAATAGTCGTGTCCACGGTCATGGACATGCTAGCAAAAGCCACTCAAAGTTAGATGTTGGATTTCTTTTTTAAAAAAGATTTTGGATAAGCTGGTTTTGGGATTTGTATCCCATGGGCATTAGGCAGGGAGCCTTGTGACAGGAGGGTATCCTTCACCACTTGTAATGAATGTTATCCAACTGAAAACTGAGATTTGCAAAATGAACTTTACTTATTGTAATTGCCTTGAACTTAGTACTTGTATTTGAAATAAACCTGGCTTTATGCAAATCAACCATATTAAGTCTTCCTTTGAGATATCCATTTATGCATATCATTCTGTCATTTGATGGGTGTAACTTGCGAGCACAGTTGTTGTGCTCACTCTTGCTTGATAACTATTTTGAGCAGTGAAAAAAAAGCCTTGAGGTGATCTATGCAGTGGACCAAATGGTCCCGGACGACTAGGATGCGCCCTCCAGCCGATTGCCTGTGGTGTATCGGGTGGCCTATTGTTTATCTTCCGCTGTGTTCTGGTTTGTTGGTTTGTATGCCTCCCCTTTTGTAAACAACTTTGTTGATATTAATAAAGCTCTCGTTGAAGTGTATGCTACCATTGTTGTATACTGTGAAGAGCTAGTTGTTGATCCTTGGGACTAGCTCGGTTCGCACGGGTTAGCATGGGGTGATCCCTGACCACCATGACCACCCTCGGGTCTGGTCGTGGGAGGTCTTTGGGGTGACCCCTAGCCCTCCACGACCTTCCTCGGGACTGGTCGTGGGAGGACTTGGGCCACCTCGGGTCTCACAACCTCCTCAGGGTTGGTCCTTCGACCTCTCCTGAGTTGGCTTGTGGCTGTTGTGATCTCCCTATGCCTCACACCCCCCTCTTGGTTAGGTCTCCAGACCTCCAGGAGATCCTGTTGGACCTCTTGCTAGGTCGTGGAGATGCCCCTGGGCGGTCCTACCGGACCTCCTGGGAGGTCCTGATGGACTTTCTAGGAGATCCTGGAGGACCTCTCGGGTGGCCTCTGGCCAGGCGTTACACCGGTGAACAATAGTGGTAGTACCGACGAACAGTGGCGGTAGCACCGGGTGAACAGTAAAAAAGCTCGTGAGCAGTAAAACATCACGAAACCAAAAACCCAAATTGGCTTAACTTTTGATCCGGTGATCCAAATCCCCTCAAATTTCAACCATAGCTCATCAAGAAGGTCAGAAACATATTCCAATGGACGATTGGGAAGATCAAAGCAGAGGTTCCATGAATTTCATAGATGAGGGAAGGAGGGCACAAGAACCTTGGAAAATCAACTTTGATCCTAGAACTTACTCGTGGGTAAGAGATGATCAAAGTGATCCTAGATGCATTCTCACATATCACAGCAAGCAAGATTTCAGCAAAAACCAAAGGAAAACTAAAGGATCACCAAAAACCCAAAAATCACCAAAGAAAGAGCAAGAACAAGAATGTAACACCCCGATTTTCAGAATCGGGTTGTTAATATTTAATTTGGTGTTATATTAAATTTTTGACTATGTTTTTTTTAAAAATTTCCAGTGTTTAATCAAAATGTTGCTTTAAAAATCAAATTGAATTAATTAAAAGGTTGCATTTTATTAAACCAAATTGTTTGAAAGACCGCTTTTAAAAATTAAATTATTTTGATCTCTTGTTTTCACATGCATTTCAAAAATCATACCATGATGTATGCATTAGTACCATCGCTCTTTTTTCCGGCCGACTGATCGCAAGTAGACGCTGCGTGTCCTTTCCTTTCCTAACTTCTCTCCTCGCAATCACAACCGAGAATCAAGAATGCGAGGACGCATGTTATACCGTTGCGATCGTCATCGCGAGAGCATTCCATTTAAGCGTTTAGTTCGCGCATGCAAGGTCATTTGGACGAGTTGAAGAAAAGAGGAAGAATTGTACTGCTATTCATCTTCCAGACAAACAGGAACTTCAAAGATTTTTAGAGAGCAACACACTCTGGATAAATTCCTAAAAATTTTACCTGAGCATCAACATTATGTCAGGAACCTTCCATAAAAATTTCGTGATTTTTGGAGCTAGGAAACTCTGTCTAAAAATTACCAAACTCCCTGCTGTTAATTGCTTTTCCCCCAAACTGAACACTGTTCATTCGAATTTGGATTTCTCCCAACCGAACAGCACCTCCCCATTTCTTTATCCCCAGCCGAAACCTTTCCCAACTAGTGCCATTTCTTTACTCTTGCAGGCTGCACACCCAACCATCTCTCCCAACCCACCGCCCAAGTCATTTTCCCACTCACCATCTCCTTCTCTACCCCCAAACCGAACCCTCTCTAACCACATACATGCCATTCATTTTCTATGCCCCACCGACCATTGCTGTCCACTAGCATTTTTTAGTCTCCCAACAGCCAAGGTCACACAGACCACTCCATCTCCCATGCCACTTCTTCTCCAAAACAGCAGCTCCTTCCTTCTCACACAAGCTCTAGCTCCCATCTCCTCTCCTCAAAATCCCAGCTCTAATCTGAAAATCAGCCCTTGCATGCTATGTCTTTGCATTCACATTCACCTAAGCTTCCCATCCATGTAACCGCCAGCATGCAAGCTGTTTTGGGCATTTGGCAAGAGGAGGAAGAGGTGGCAAGAGCTTCAAGTGGCGCGGCCGAGGAAGCCGAGGCACGTGGAGGAGGACGAGGATGCTGGCACATGGCGTGGTGTCAGCAGCCGGGTGGCCAGCACCTTGTGCGGCATGGCGTGCAGCGGCGCGACACTGAGGTGGAGGTGGCTGAACCTGCGATGGCCCAGCGAGCTGGGAGCCGAGGTGCTACATGCATGTACGGCGGCGCCGAGGTGGCCGGCCGACGGGAGGAAGAGAAGGGAGGAGAACTGAAGGTAGGTTGAGCTTGGTGGCTCTCGCCCGATCTGTTTCAAGCTCATGGTCGGAGGTTCAAACGTGGTTGGATAGGCTCCAAACTTGGTGAGTTAGTTCTACTCATAGAGCACTTCGATTTGATCAGTTGGTTTGAGGATTGGTTTAAGTGAGCACCGAAATTGAGTGTGGTTTAGTCCGTTCTGTTTGCAGTGTAATCAGAGGGGCGCAACCTTGGTGCTTGATCCGATTGAGGGGTCATATGGTGTTGGATTCGGCTAAAATTTGGACAGCATGTTGAGGACTCGTTGAGCTGCATTCCTGTAAAGTTTCGTGCAGTTTGAGTTAGTGGTTTGGAAGTTATGCACTAAAGACCAAGGTGGGCAGAAACAATGCTAGTCTGTTTTAGCTGATTTTAGCTACCTCATGCCAAATGTGGTTGTTGTTGATGATGATGCCAAAGTTTATAATTTGATGACGATGTTACTTCTAGGGAAGACTCCATGGTATCCACTATTAATAAGAGTGGAATAGCGGACGCGAACGAGTGACGAGAAGGCGTCATCCGGTGGTGATTCGCACGTCTAGCGTCGTGGTAAAATCTTTAGTATTATTTTTGTTACCGCGCTATGATATTAGTCGTGCATGTTGCATATTAGTCATGAGCATGGCATCTTTTTATGCATATTTAATTGTAAAAATATTTTGGTAACTTAAGACTGGAATAATCCTATGGTTATGTCTTATTTGTGCGTAGGCGTGATTGGGTGTCTATATATTGGTGGATGTGAATAATTAGCTTATTGTATGGATATGTGTATTGTTGTTCGGTAGATGCTAGATTAAATGTATGATTGGATTATGTGATCGAAGGATATTATTTTGAAGTGGCATAAACGTTAGTGGTGATCTTTGGATAATACATTAATTGGAGATTTTTCTCATGTTGGATTAGTATATGTCATACACGACTAGTCCGGTGAAATGGATGTAAGTTGATTTATTAGTGAGCTATTAAATGTTGGATGTGCTATTAAATTGTAAAGATCATTAGGTATCGGTAAGTCAAATAAATCTCGATTGGTGGAAATTTTGGTGTTCTGAATGTGATTTGCGAGGCAAGACTAGTAGAGCTAGATAGTTAGTATTAGCTTAAATAGTATATCGGAGAATGATTGACGGATTTAGTCTTGGTCATATGCCTATCATTTGGTGGATTTCATATGACTACTAAAAGGATTGAGTAGATGGAAGTTCATGAGTCCAGGAATTATTTGTTGGATTGACTACCTTGATTATGCCTTAGTGAAGGTTAGTATGGGATTTAGATCAAGATATGAGAATATGATCAGCGAGTGTTATGCATGTGATGGGATTCAACACCGAAGAATTGGTTAAGTCAATGATATTGAGAATATTAGATTTGCCGGTAGATGCTTTACTTTAGGAATTAAATAGAAAATAAAAGGAAATACTTAGGCCTCTTTTGTGGTGGCAAAGGCTAGGTTAGCATGTACGCAAAAAGTATTAAATGATTTGGAAAAATCCAGAATACAATTTTTGTGCACTGCATATTCATTTAACTTCAAAAATTCATAACTAGTGCAAGCCAACTCCAAATCAAGTGAAACCAAGTTTGATAATTTTATTTTTAAATGTATTTTAATTTGAAATAGCTTTGAAATATGTCTCTGCCACAGAGAATATAGTTTTTGGAAAGTTATCCAAAGTTGTTTTACTTTTGAATTAGAAAATGCTTTTAACTTTAAAAATTCATAACTAATTCATAAAAACTCCAAATGAGATGAACCAAGCTATTTTGGTCTTATATTAATATTCCTTATCCATCTATATAATCCTCATCCTCACCACTGCTCTACAAATTTTGGCCAAAAAATTAAATTAAGTGAACAGTAACCGAATTGAATTAAATTGGAATTTCCTGAAAACTGATTTTCAAACCTTCATAACTCTCACATACTAGGTCCAAATGGAATAATTCTTTCACCTAAATTCATCTAAAATCATCATCTAGCTACTGTAGAAAATTCATGTATTTTTGAGCACTTTGAATTTTTCGGCTTTTCTCGATGTTTATTCGATACCGTCTTTCTATAGATTCCGAGTTGCCGGAAGTAAGTGAGTATGTAACCGAGAGTGAGCAAGTGAACTCCCTGAAAGGCAAGCATCATTTGAACTTTCTTTTGCATCATATTTGATCCCAGTTTTGTTAAGTTAGTGCAATGATAATTGCTTGCATGCTATTTTGTTAATGTCGCTATTTTTGTGATGTATAGAATAGCTATATCCCACTCTTTGAGGTTTATCTTGAATCATGAATAACTCCAGTACCACATGCTTAAGATAGGTTTGTGTGAATTATATATGTTCGGGTTTGCTTAGCCATGCAAGTCTAGAACCGGTAGTTTGATTGTCGGGAATAACCCGACAATTATGGGAAACACTCAAACTCTTACATTCTTTTGATTCCAGATCTTCGTATCTGTGTTGTGAACTCAATTTTACCATTTTAAATGAGTTTTGGGGTCTGGACAAGTGTTGGTTATGGAGGGTGCCTTCGTGCACAATTTGGGTTGTGGTTTGTCTTGTCTGGACCAACAAGGACCGAACTTTGGTAACATCTTTGATTCAAGTAAAACTCGTCTGCCACACGCGTGTATGGGCGCTGCTTAGTTAAGTAAGGGGTTGGTATTGTTGAGTTGATGACTGGTGGTGTGAGGGCGATATGTGTTCCATCGCATATATGCTCCATAAGGGTGCCGATTGCAATTCTTTATTGTGAGGTGAGCCCTCTTTAAACTTTATTAATTGGGTTGGCACTTCGGCACAACTATGCGTGCCGTTTAGATGTAGGAGGCTAGCCTACACTTAAACGGGTTACGTCGCGTTTGGGCGAGTCAACTCAATGATATCAACTTGCTGAAAAATACTAAGTCTTAGTTTATCTTGCCAACATACCATAGGAAGTATGCTATATTCGGAGGCATCCGGAGGCTTACGGGCTAATCAAGTCGTGTGGGTAAGTAGTACACCCCGCAGGTATAAATCTATTCGAATAGCCGTGTCCACGGTTATGGACGACCACTTGAGTTATATGGTTGCTATTGTTAGACTTGGAATTAAAATTGTGGTTATAACTTGGTATCGTCATGAATGGGATATTCATGTATGTTGTTGTATCAAAGTGGACAGCCACTTTGTTATTTGGATGATTCTTTTGTTATTCAATTTACTACTTATTCACATGCTTTATTTCTACTTCAAATCTGATTTTGAAATAGCACTTGAAAAACTAGTATGTGTAGGTTGTAAATTGTTGCGTCTCTTTTGCAAAACTAAGCCAATATGAGCCATCCTTTGGAACAACCTCTAGCATGACTAATTTTTATTTGTGTAAGACTTGCGAGTACATTTGTACTCAACCCGGTTGCTGCAATTTCAGGTGAGGAAGACTTTGAGCCCGTTGAGCTCGTTAGTGTCGATTTAAGCGACATTGACGAGTAGTGCTATCATTTAACTCCTAGTCGGTTGCCGATGGGTTATGGGGCATACCATGCTGGATATTTTGGTTTATTTACTTGCTTCCGCTGTTACTTTATGATCTTATTTGAATTTGGCCGGTCGGCCACTTGTAATAGTTGTAGACTTGAACTATTACGTTGTATGTCTTTTGAACTATCTATGTATGTTGTTGTATGGATGTGATCAACGTTGTATGAGAGTATGAGCATATTGGTCGCTGATCTTGGGAGCCAATGTGATTGCATACTCGCTGTTCGTGGCTTCCTATTTAACTCACTAAGTGTGGTGCTTGACTTGTTGGAGAACCGACAATCATGTAGTGCTTGCATGGGAGCAACGCGCATGATCGTCGGGGCTCTAGTTTGTAGTTAAGCCTTTCACTAAGATCGAGTTAAGTTGGAATCCATTTACTTGAGGCTCTAGAGTTATGTCCTTAAGACCATGTTTAATCTCGGTCTTATGGAGATAACCCGGGGGTCCTCACAAAGAAGATACTCATCTTGAAAAATCTTACTTGGATTGATTTGAGATTGAAGTTGGTTTATAGCCATTCCACCATAGAGGACAAAAGCTCAACACTTGAGCACACAATCAATCCATCTCTCATAAACCCTAGCCTCAACTACTCCAAAATCCCCAAAACATAAATTAGGGTTTCTCTCTTGGAAGGGCTTGGGAACTCCACATCTGGACATCCCCTTATATAGTGGAGTCTAGGCTATAAGAGAAAACTCTAATGGGTACATGTTAAGCCCACACATAAATAGGTCTACACTCACACACGCTTCTCAAAGCGGATGACGAATCAGGCTTCCAGAATCTGTTTCTTCGTGATCTTTTACTTCATTTGACCTAAACCACCTCTCCTTGCACCATCTTGCGCCGCAGTTTAACCAAAGGTCATCAAGGCGGTATTTTGGTGAAATTACCAAAATACCCCTTCTCGATCCTTTTCCCAAGACCGAGCCCAATCTTCATGAAGCAATCCCATGCTTCGCCACGTGTAGGTTGATCAACGGTTCTCTTCATATCAGCAAGTCTCTCCCATCCGGCTCCCACCAGAACCACCATGTCCCTTGCACCGACCCTGCTACCGTTTGATGCAACCCGTCGCACCAAGCTTCCCGTTCGGTCATCCTTGTCCATGTTGCACCATGCTTGAGTCCACTGACTTCACCCGGCATACTCGATCGTTTTGGACCTTAGCTCTCCAAGCCTAGTCCCGATCATCCTCACCGTTGACCGTCGTTGACCTCCAAATCTCCTGCACAATAATAGACCAAGAAATCGATTTCAGGAACAAGTTCTTCGCAACTTGACCTACGTTAGTCAAAACATGCGTCATGTAACACATATGCACTAAAACTCATGAAATTGACCCACTACAAAAAGGCTAGTACTGGACGCATGATCACAGACGGTTGACCAAAATCGTCTGTATTAAATATAATCACGGACGGTTTTGGTTTAACGACCATCTGTGTTACTTATGTGCTAAAAACCATCTGTGAAGAGGTAATATCACAGACGGTTCATGTTGAAAACCGCCTGTCAAGTATCCTGATATTACGAACAAGAGAAATCGTGATATTATTAAATATCACGAGCGGTTCTTGTTGTAACGATCGTGATACTTCCTGGCGGTTTTCAACATGAACGATCTGTGACTTCTCGTCTTCTTCACAGACGGTTTGTATTAAAAACCGTCTGTGATAATCTCATTTATTGCAGACCCAACCCCTCACAGATCGACCTGTCTTAAATTCCTGCTCTATTCTCATTGATGCTGCTGGAGGTGGGGCTTTGAGGCGATTTGGTGAAAGGAGACTGCTGATTTGGTAATTTGTTCTTAACTATCGATGGTTAGTACGTAATTAATTTGTTTCTCGTATTATATTCTAGATCTAGCTTAGTAAAGAGAAAATTGAAGATGGTTTAGATCAGTAAAGAGAGAATTGAAGATGGTTTAGATCTAGCTTTTTGTGTTATTTTGCAAGTGTTGGCTCCTTGCCATCTGAAGTTGGGCATGGGCTATCTATAATGTGTTTGTGATGAACAACCTGACCCTAGGGTGCATTGGTGTTTTTTTAGTTCATTAGAAATACATATTTCAAATGACATATCAAAAGTTGTATATATAGTATACTAATTAATTAATTCAATATTTAACACCAAATTGTTATATGCGTCACGTGGATGGACCGAAATTTGGATGTCTACCGCAACCGTGTGAGTGAAGAGTACATTAATGAGCGTGTCTACTTTTACAAGAGCTGCCAAGGAGGATATGTCGAATAAAGGGGTGGAATATATGTACTATCCATGCATTGACTGCGAGAATCTGAAGATGTTTAAGAACTGAGCGTAGATCGAAGCACACTTGATTCGACGGGGTTTCAAATAGGGCTATACACGTTGGACCAGTCACGGTGAAGAGCAGATTATATAGGAAGGTAGCAATAACGATATTGCCGACGAAGTCAACGATATGCCACCAGATGATGTCGATTGTGGTTCTGATTCGGATAGGCTGCACGATGACAATCTAGGTCAGATGCTTCACAATGCGAAAGGGAACTGTGATGAGAGGGAGTATGTTAAATTTCGGGGCTTGATGGAGGACTCGGAGAAACCTTTGTTCCCAGGCTGCATGCCGGAATACACAAGGTTGTCATCCGTGTTTGAACTGCTGAAATTGAAGGCAAGCAACGGCTGGTCCGACAAGAGTTCCACGACGCTGTTAGGTCTCTTAGAGGACATGCTTTCCGGAGGGAAACAAGTTGCTCAAAACCACCTACAAAGCCAAGAAGGTTTTTTGTCCGTTGGGAATGGAAGTAGAAAGAATACATACATGTCCGAACGACTGTATTCTCTACCGTAACGAGTATGCAAACATGCATGTATGTCCGGTGTGAAATGCATCCCGATACAAGTGTAAGAATCAATCAGATAACGGCGAGGGAATTGAGGTGAAGAAAGAACCTCCTGCTAAGGTGGCGTGGTATCTTCCTGTAATTCCCTGTTTAAAGCGGGTTTTTGCAAACCCAAAGGATGCAAAACTTCTACATTGGCACTCGGAGGAGCGTAAGAATGATGGAAAGATAAGACACCTTGTTGATTCCGCCCAGTGGAGAAACGTCGATAGGAGGTTTGCAGACTTCGGTGCGGAACCAAGGAATATAAGGTTTGTATTAAGTATAGATGGAATGAATCCTTTCGGTAACATGAGCAATTGACATAGCACTTGGCCCGTGACTCTCTGTATCTACAACTTTCCTCTTTGGTTGTGTATGAAACGAAAGTATATTTTGCTGTCGATACTTATCCAAGGGCTGAAGCAACCTGGGAATGATATTGATGTGTACTGTCAGGACCAAAAAATGTAATTCTGGACCCTCTGTGTATACTGCATTAGTCCAGAATCACGCTAGTGCACACAGTGACAATATCAGTGAAATATCAATTCTATATACAAAGATGACTAATAAATAGGCAAATACAATAAATATCAGAGTAAAGACCTTAAGGTCAAAGCTTACAATTAACGCCTCAGAAGGCGAAAAGCTCAAAGAAGCTGCAGCGGAACGTAACGGAATAACTTCAATGAAGCCCGTCCATATGCCCACGTGCAGCAATGGTGGGGTCGCGACCTAGTTCTTCACGATCCTTGAAGTAGACCTTGTTGGTGATGATTCCTTCATACCTTGATTTATTAAAGCAAGCATGAGTACACAACCATACTATAAGTCATACCACAAAATGCAATTATACATGATGGCTTATTCCAAAGGAATGGCATTTTTGTGGTTCTTTTGCAGAAATGCAACATTTGCAATTGAATACAAATAATAGATTGAAAGCATACAATAAAACAAATAAACAATATTTAATTTTAACAATTTGATTTCACAAAGACACACAGCCTAAACAGATTATTCACATAGCCATATGATTTACATCACACAGCTCCCTTCCCAACTGTTTTATGAAAATCTACCCTCATGTGAAATCCCGAGCATGTCCATGATCATGACGCGCTATTGAATAGATTGATTTAACACTCTCGAGTTTGTACACTTTACCCACAAGATGCAATCAACCGGATCAGAGTTGATCACAATAAAACCTTTCAGAAACTTCATCTCAAGCATTGACACTCCCAGTGTGCTTACGAACCGTCATACCAAGCCTTACACAGCGATTGGACGACACACACCGTTAGACAGGGAAGCAACGAACCGTCCATGATGCGACTACTTGGTAGCACACACCTCCACCCATCATCGAGCCTAACCCATTGCTGAGCAATCAATGTCAAGAATTCATAACTTACTAAGTTAGGCCCGTCCCATAACAGGCATGTGGTTGTACGAGAGGCCCAGTTCAATAGCGCACAAAGTTCGATCCTTAATTGACCAAGACAAGACTTCCAATTTCTAACTAAGCCACATAGATTAATATTTCCAAACACATATCCACCATGTCACACAGTATCCAGCACTTGTCTCAATCTAAATCTTTTCCCACCCTATTGGTTAAGTGCAACATATGCCATCAACGAGTAATAGCACACAGTACACACAGTTTTATCACATAGTTCCATAATCACTTAGTCAAGTTTATATTTGCAACTCACCTAAAATAATGACTCGTGGCATGGCTAAGCAATCTACTCGTATCTAACCAACCCACGTTGGTGCTACGATATTACCAACTAGATAAACCAATCTAGGGTGACAAAAGATTATAACATATCAAATAGACAAGGTGGATATAACAAATGGGATTAATAACTACACCCAAAAGCATTTAAATAAATACTAAAGTAAATGCAATAATTTGAATCAAAGTACTTTTAGAAAACTAGGATTCAACATGATCAAAGGTACAACTTGCCTCACTATATCAATGGCGATCTTATGTAATCTTTAATCTTCTACTGTCTTGATCTTCAGCTCCTTCTTGAAGTATCAACGTCTACTCGCAAACAAGCAAATAAACCAAATAAATAAATAACAGAGAGCACACAAACTCCAAAAATTAAATAATAATCTCAGATAAATAGATATTGAATTGAGATGAATTTAGGAATTCGAATGAACTCAATCGGAGTTCGGTTTTAAAAGATGTGAGCTTTGAAAGATCACATGGAATGATGAAATCGAGAGAGAAAAGAATATTCTTTCGAGTTAAAATAAATAAACAGAATTGGAGACTTACAAGTGGGGTCCACGGGTAAGTGAGAGAGATCAACGGTAGTGAATGACATGTGGGACCAATTGGATTTCAAAATCAGATTAATTTCGAAAAGGAACAGTGGATGACGGGTGGGACCCACTAGATAATTGAATTTCTGGAATTACTATAATTCTAGAAATAAGTTAAAGGGAAAGACAAGTGGGCCATGGGTCCATAGACCAAGTCCACGGGCTAGGGTTTGGTGCATGGTGAACTGAGTTCACAGAATAGGGTCTAACATGGAGGGGACCACGAGTAAATGACTTGGCTCATAGTGAGCCAAGTCTACCCAAGTATGGCTTAAGGTTAGGTTTAAATCTAGGGTTTGATATGTCTGGCTGACGTACGGGGTCCACAAGGCATAGGGTAGGTTCATGGTAGATTGGGTTCATGGAATAGTGCACTGACGTGCGGGGTCCACGGGTCATAGGCTTGGTTCACGATGAACCAAGTCTACCTGGTTTCGGCTTTCGGTGTAGGGCTAGATGGACACGCATGCGGCTTAGGTGGCTGCCACGGAGGACAAAGTGATGATGTGGCAGTGATACAGATCCAACATTGGATCGGTGCAGAGGTGGTAGTGCTGATGTGGGCATGCCGACATGGCATTGACCAAAGTGCACAGGGCTCGGTTCTGATTTGGATCTGGGACTGGGACCGATCACTACCGAGGCAAAAAGGGAAGAAAGGGTGCTGGTCCCATACATAAGAGAGTGATAGCAGCGGGCAGCCTGTTTCATGGTGCATGGTGGCCTGAGACTTCAACAGAAAAGATCTGTTCCTGGCGCACGGAGCGGCAAGCACCGAATAGGGAGAGGGTTAAAAGAAAGATTAACAAGGTAAGTGCCTTATTGTTGGATTTGAGGCTTCGGTACAACAGAGAAATAGAAGAAAGGAATTCAATCAGAGTACTGAACAAAGCACGAGAGCAGACGCACGTGCGGTTCCAGATCTGGGAGCGCAAACCCGATCGCTACAGAGACATACAAGGGAGAGCGAGGATGTTGTGCCCACTTGGAAGGCGCACAGAGGGGTGGTGTGGCAGCCATGGCTCCCTTGGGTGAATCCCGTCGGCGACGAATGGCGGCCAGCTGGACTCTGGCGACGGCAGTGCAAGGGCGTCCACGGGATCCATGGCGGTGGCTCTAGCTGCGGCGACACTCGCAAGGTCAGGCCCAGGCCAGAGCGACTCGGCACAAGCGTGAGGTGCGAAGGAATTCAAGGCTCCAAAGAAGACCAGGGCGGCGAGAGCCAGTGAGGTGAAAGAAAGAGAAGGAAGGGGATGAGGCCTCACCGGTGAACGTGGATGAGCTCGGGGCGGTCCAATGGTGGCGGCGGCTCAGGTTGGAAGCGGAACGGCGTCCCGGTGGCGTAACGACGACGGGGAGGGCTGATCCAAGACGAGGGCGATGTGGGGATCTCGCGAGCGGCGCTGGTGACGACGGAGGGCACCAGATGGCGGAGAATGGCGATGGAGAGCGCGACGTCGGAGCTCGGGGAAGAAGGTCGTGGCGATGACTTGGTGGCGCTTGGCGGCGGCGAGACGAGGGCGTGGTGGACCGAGGGCGGCTCGACGAGGCGGACACGGCATCGGAGTCGAAGAAGATGGCTTTGGGGCGGCGGCATCACCAGGGGCGCGTGCACCGGGTGGCCTTTTATGGTGCCCTGGCGAGGCGTGCGAGCGGCGGGCTCCCAAGGCGGCGGCGGCCGCGAAGTCGGATGGCGCAAATAATGGCGGCGGCGGTTGCTGTGGCGGCATGGAGAAGCGCGGACGCCTGAGAGCGGCAACGTGGATCGCAGATGGGCGCGGGCAAAGCGGCGTGGTTTGCTAGGGTTCGATGACAGTATTGGCAGCCAGGCGGGTGGAACGGGAAGCCGAACAAGGCGGGTTGAGTGGAGGAAAATTTGGTGGACAAAGCCGAAGAGAATAGGGTTGGTAGAAAAAAAGGAAGATGGCGGGCTGGAGAAAGAGGAGGCGGATTGGGCCAGAGCCAATTCGGCCCAAGAGGATTAACTGAGATTTGTTTTAGTTTTCTTTTTAGAAAATAGCAGAAAGCACAAAAGGGCAATTAGAAAATAGCAAATGCACTCGGAAAAATTCTAGAAAATATATCCAAGCACATAGAATCCAAATAAAATAGTTTTGATAATAGTTGGTGTTGAGATTAATCATATTAAATTGTTTTTGATTTATGAAAGTCCCAATTAAGCTTTATAAATTCCAATAAAATTGGTGAAATTTTCCAGGGACCTAAACTACTCAAAAGATTTTTGAAAAGCTAAATTTTGGGACGTTACATGTACCTAGCACCATTGATGGAAGATGTAAAAATACTGTGGATTGAAGGGGTGTAAGTATGGGATGCGTACAAACGAGAGAACTTCACTTTACGCTCATTGTTGTTCTGCACCATAAATGATTATCCTACCCTTGCTAACTTGTCTGGCTAGAGTACACAAGGGACCAAAGCCTATACTCACTACTTAGATGATACCGAGAGTGTGTGGCTGAAGCACTCGCGCAAAACTGTATACATGCATCACCGTAGGTTCCTTCAGAGGGCTCACCCATACCGCAAGATGAAGAAACAATTCGATGGAGACAAGGAGTACAATTCAGCTCCAATGCATTTAAGCAGAAAAGAGGTCTATGACATGGTTAATGATTTAGATGTTGTGCTCCGAAAGGGACGTAAATCGAGGACCCATGAAAAGAATATCTGGAAGAAGAAATCAATATTTTGGGACTTACCTTATTGGGAGCACCTACAAGTTCGTCACTGCATCGACGTCATGCACGTAGAGAAGAATATATGTAACAGCTTGATTGGTCTCTTACCGAACATTCGTGACAAAACAAAGGATGGTGTCAACGCACGGCTTGACTTGGTTGATATGGACATCAGACCTGACTTAGCACCGACAAAGACCGATAAAGGATGAACGTACCTTCCCCTGCTTGTTACACTCTGTCCAAGGCTGAGAGAACCGAACTATGCCAATGCTTGCATGGTGTGAAAGTTCCGTTCGGTTACTCCGCCAGCATGAAGAAACTTGTTTCGATGGAAGATTTAAAGTTAATTGGCATGAAGTCTCATGATTTTCATGTGCTGATGACACATATGCTCCCTGTTGCAATTAGAAGTATTTTTTCGACCAAGGTCCGAGAGACAATCATGAGGTTGTGTTATTTATTTAACACAATTGCTCAGAAGGTCATCGATCCCCAAGGACTAGATGCTCTACAAGACGAGGTGGTGACGACTCTATATGATCCTGAGATGTATTTTCCTCCGACGTTTTTCGATATCATGGTCCATCTCATTGTTCACATTGTGAGGGAGATAAAGATGTGTAGGCCCGTGTTCCTACGTAGCATGTACCCATTCAAGAGGTTCATGGGAATTCTCAAGTTCTATGTACGGAATCGATCTCGGTCGGAGGCCAGCATCGTCGAAGGTTATGCGACCGAAGAGGTCATTGAGTTCTGCACTGATTACATGGCTTAGGTCGCACCGATAGGTGTGCCTTGATATCGCCATGAGGGGAGGCTCGAGGGTATCGGGACCATCGGAAGGAAAGCAATCACTCCAGATATAGATGCATATGCTCAAACCCATTTCACAGCCTTGCAACACATGACTGAAGTGTCTCCGTATATCGACCAGCACAAGGACGTGCTTCGGCAACAGAATCCAGAGCGGCGGATGTTTGGATCACGAGACATCACAACAGTCGGTTCAACCAATGGTTGAAGGAGCGACTCACTAGGAGCTCGTCAAGTGATATGTTGACATAGTTGGCAAAAGGGCCAACATTTACAGTTGTGACATGGCAAGGATACGACGTAAATGGGTACACGTTCTATACGCAGGCTCATGATATAAAGAGCACTAACCAGAATAGCGGTGTCGCATAGATGCGTTCAGTACCGATGGGCTGAGGAGATCCTACTATGGGCTCATAGAGGAGATATGGGAGCTCGACTACGTGCTTTTCAAGATCCCCTATTTCGGTGCCGTTGGGTCTATCTTCCACAGGTGAAGGTCAACAAGTACGGTGTCACTACCGTAGACCTCGAACGTGTCAAATACAAAGATGAATCATTCGTACTTGCTAACCAAGTTATTCAAGTCTTCTATGTAACCGACTAGGCAAATAAGAAGTGCCACGTAGTTCTCCATGAAAAAAGGAGGATTGTCGGAGTTGAGAATGTAGTGAACGACAAATAATACAATCAATTTGACGAGTTGCCTCCTTTCGGAAATAGCATAAGGGTCGAGGAAGAACAACGTGATGAAACTAGCTACATACGCGTCGATCATCATGAAGGGCTAATTTTTAAAGGTTGAACAATGTGTGTACATGTGTTATGAATGGTTAATTTTAGTTCATAGTTAATTGATTTGTACTGTGAAATGGATTTGCTTGTTTATGAAAATTCATGCAACACAGGGCAAAAGGTTTGAACAAAACAATGTTTCAGCAAGGAAAACCCAACCACATCTCTTTGCAAAAGAGATTTAACGCAAATGGAAATTTCACAGACAAAAATCAAAGCAGCATCACCAATATGATCCTTAATCATAACCACTGGGAAGGCAACCACAGATTATTTAAAACAATATCTAAAACAATGCTTCTTGGACTGCAGATTTACTTTTTGACTCTTGACGCGTGCTTTATAGCGTCTGCAAGGTCTAACAAAAATGACATATACTTTATCTAGACATAGCTACTATTTGGAGAGCTTCGACCACCTTCTCGAATTCAGCTTGAGTCTGCGGTATATCTTTCTTTAAAGACCTTTCCTCCAAAGCACCGATTTCTAGTTCCTAAAAAATAATCTGAGGATGTCAAGATGTAAAAGCACTGTGATGCCTATGTTGATGGTACAAGCACATAAAAGATGGATGAAATGTCCGAAAACCTTTGTTTCCTCACCTTGTCCTTAACCGTTTCTCGCTCTTTTTAACATTTGCTTGATACCATTAGCAATTTCATAACCTTTATTGTCATCCTCTTGGTCGAACCATCAAATTCATCCAAGGAGACCTCAAGTGGCGACCTGAAGCCACGGACTCTGGTTCAAGAAGAACTAAGGCCTGTTCATATCTCCAACCATCTCGGGGCATGGTGATGTCCATAGGAACCCTTTCATTATCATCATCATCATCGATCGGATCGAGTCAAAGTAAGATTTCTTCATTCCAAGGGATACTCGATGTCGTTTCTCATCAATCTGAATGTAAAAAGGGGAAGTGAATTTTTAACACACATACAATGGCAAAAGACCGTTGTGACATTTTTAACACACATACAATGGCAAAAGACCGTTGTGACAACAGATAAAATTTGCGTTCAAAATTTTGGCTTTAACTGTATCGCCAACTTTGTACCAAGAGTTAATATCAAGGACCGGTTCATCAAAAAGTTCTGATACATGACACAAGCCCACCTACAAGAAGAAGGTTAACATAACATATAAATTACTGAGCTCAAACACTTGCAGAGTCTAAACAAGACAACACATACCAATTCGCTGCTTTGGATTGTCACAAATAACCCATATGATTCAACCCGCTTAACTTGATCATCAATGATGTCCCCAACAAGCAGATCACTGTAACTAATGTCATCCAACTTTTGTGATTTGCTAGCGATGCTTTTCCTAAGTGATACCTCAACTTTCCACGATCTTGGTTCTCTGAGACAAGACCTGTATGGTTTTTCCATTAGATCCATGAAAGAAAAATCTTTGCATTTTATACATGCATTAAGTAAATGGCAAGATCTCACCTTCCATGTACAAGCATTCCAACCGGAAATCCTCCCGAGGATTTTCAACATACTCATCGATAAATTTGATAAAATAATCCTAGCCTCATCATTCGAGACAAACATAATAAAACATCCTTTGGAATTCACATTCTTCACATAGCCCTACAAAGTTAGCAAACACATCACGTTACTACAAGTATAGAAAATATACTTGATTGTCAAAATGTGCCCCTTGTTTATTGTGGGAGCAAATAAAATCTTTGGAGCATACAATAGAAGTTTATTTAAGTCTAAACTGCAACTATATCACCAAACTTAGTAACCCACCGTATTAATTTTATCTTATGACACTGAAACATGATTGTATATAAATATGATTAACCATCAATTGTCCAGACCAGACCATGTATATTTAGACATCAGGAAGAAAAAAAATCCTTGGCCATCTAATGTTGAAGAATGCTCTTGCTGCTTAACATATAGTTTTTTTATGGGATAATTGATTATTTGCCACTGCAAAGGACATCTTTCTAGGATTTGCCACTTCTAACAATGTAATTCATAATTTGCCACTCCAAATGTTGATTACTTGATAATCTGCCATTTTGGTTTTTAATAATATTTCTTATTATTTCTTTTTTTCCGGTGAAATGGCCAAACCGCCTCTCTCTCGTTTACTAGGCCGTACCGTTGGACGCATCATCTTCTCAATCCTTCTTCGTGCTCTCGCCTTGACGGCCGGCCGTGAGACCTCGCCTCAACCTTCTTCATGTGGTTCCAAAAGGGTGGAAATGTTGTCAGAGAACATTTTATAGATTCAAGTGTTTTTTCTTTTGATTCCTACCATATGGGTGTTCGGATGCTACCTTATCCTACCATATGGGTGTTCGGAAGCACGATTCTTGAGCATGAATCACTTAGTTCGAGCTACAAGGAGCGTAAGCGAGCGGAGAAAACATATTTTGCGGTCTCTATTAGGCGCTTCCCGTTTACTATCTGCAATGGTTTGTTTCAATTTGGTTCAAATGCCATCGATATGTATGTATCAAAATCAAAGATTGCCAAGATCCAGTGTGGTCATTGCTCCAAGGTCCTCGTTTTATCATTTCTGCTACACATGGTGGAGATGCAAATATTAGCCAGAGACATATATACAATTTTTCCATACATCTATCAAAGCATCGAGACCAAGGTAATGTGATCAGCGATCAACCAACACACCGATACGGTGATACATCCCAACAAATGAAACCACAAAGAACGCCGTCAAAGCGATTCTGAAAGCGCTAGCATGATCATCAAAATTGCTACATTGATTTACGTGAGTAAAAATGCTTCTCATGATCATCAAAAGTGCGTAAATGAAGCTCACTTTGGAGACATATATACAATTTTTCCATACATCTATCAAAGCAAGAGACCAAGGTAATGTGATCAGCGATCAACCAACACACCGACATCGGTGATACATCCCAACAAATGACGTCGGTGTTGAGGACGTCGGTGTTGAGGGCGTCGGTGTTGAGGGCGTCGGTGTTGGTGTTGACGTCGGTGTTAGCGTCGTCCGTGTTGAGGGAGAGGGCGCCGCCGCAGGAGAGGCCGCCCGGTGTTGAGGGTTGAGGGCGAGCGGCGCCGTAGGGCCGCTGAGGAGAGGGCCGAGGGTTGAGAGACGCCGCGGTGGTGTTGAGAAGGAGCGAGCGCCGGCCGCTGAGGAGAGGGCCGAGGGTTGAGGAGAGGGCCGCCGCCGGTGTTGAGGAAGAGGGCGCGTCGTCGGGGTTGAGGGCGAGGCCGGGTGTTGAGGGGAGGCGTCTGGGTTGAGGGGCGAGGCCGGGCGCCGCTTGAGGGAGAGAGCGAGGGCGGCGCCCGCTGAGGAGAGGCGGCGAGGTTGAGGGCGAGGTCACGCGCGCCTCGGCGAGAGCACGAAGAAGGGATTGAGAAGATGATGCGCCCACGTACTTGCCTAGTAAACGAGAGAGAGGCGGTTGGCCATTTCACGGGAAAAAAGAGAAATAATAAGAAATATTATTAAAAAACCAAAATGGCAGATTATCATGTAATCAACATTTGGAGTGGCAAATTATGAATTACATTGTTAGGAGTGACAAATCCTAGAAGGATGTCCTTTGCAAGGCAAATAATCAATTATCCTTTTTTATACCGCAGTACAATATTATCAACACCACATTATCAATATTAACAAAGCGGCACATGCACAAACCGGGAAATCTTAAGCGAGTCACGGAAATAAATATAAACCGGATACTCTAAGCACCTAAAGAAGGGTAAACAAAAATTTCTCGAGTAGGCATAGAGGAGTTCACAAAGCATTTAACAAGCAATTAAGCACGTAGAAAGGGAGCAAGAGCACCTCAAGCATAGGGAACCACCATGAGGAGCAATGAAGAGACCGGGCCACAAGTGATCTAAGAGCAAACTATAGGAAATCGAAGAGGCGCAACAACACGACATCAAGACCATAAATTACAGCCGCATAAAGGAATTGAGGGTTAGGGAGGCTAACCGCATGTTGCCATCCACTGGGAGGAAGCCGGGCGGCTTTTGTGGAGGATATGTGGGTTAGGGAGGCTAACCTGCACGCGTGGGGGTGTGGGGGCCGGCTCGGGGGAGAGGGAGGAGGCCGCCGGCGGCTCGAGGGAGAGGAGGGGCAGCACCACGTGGGGAGGAGAAGGTGGGGGCCAGCACGGGGGAGAGGAGGGGTGGTGCCATGTGGGGAGGGGAAGGGGGTGGCAAGTGGGAAGGAGGAGGGGCGACGCAGGCGTAGGAGGAGGTGGGGTCAACAGGGAGGAGGAGCAAGGGAAAGGGGGAAGGGGGAGGAGGAGGAGCAGGGGCTCGGGGCGTGGGAGGGAGCTGGTGGAGTGAGGTAGGGAATTTATTCGATGGCAAAAGCGGGTAATAATCAGTGAAGTTGAGGGGCAAAGTTGGAAGGAAGGTGGTGGGAAGCTGCCGAAGGGCAGGTTTCGGCTTTCGGTTTTCTCCCATTAGATGTGGCTTCTGGCTTCAGGACAAGCCGCGCAAAAAAGCCGTCCGTTTGAGATGGCTTCTGGCTTTTTCGGGCAGAAGCCAGAAGCTAAAGCCGTCACAAGCACCCCCAAAGAAAGGGCGAGAGAAGCGCAAGATTCCACTCTAAGGGCCTGTCTAAAACGGTTGTGGCTTTCCTGAAAAACGACTTCCGTCTGGGTTGCAGGGTTGAATGGCTGTAGGGCTGAACGGCTAGGCTGAAGAGATTTGGTGTTTTGTTATCTAGGTTTTAGGTAGGCTGGATGCAGCTTCTGAGATGAAAAATGTCAGAAATGTCCCTAAGGACAGTAATGGCTTGGTTGATGCCGTTTAACACAATTACCAATGTTTAATGACAACTAACGATAATTGACGATTATTAACGATGACTAACGATAGTTAACGACAAGTGACGATAACTAATGACATTTGACGACAACTAACGGTAGTTAACGACAAGTGACGATAACTTACGACATTTGACGACAACTAACGGTATTTAACGACAAATTGACTGCAAACAACGCAATAAACCACAATTAGCAATAAACCGCAAACTAACGACAATTGACGATTAATAACAACGATTAACGCAATTGACGACAACTATCGCAATTGATCGCATCCAACCATGATTAATGACAATATACCGCAAACAATGAAAAATACCGCGAGTAATGACAATATACCGCAAACAACGCAATAAACCGCAATTAGCATATTTAACGACAATTATTACAATAAATAATTACTAAAAACAATTATTACAATGAATAAATATTACAATAAATAATTATTACAATGAATAAATATTACAATAAATAATTATTAAGATATACAATTATTACATAAATAATTCATACCCTCTCCACTTTTTTCGGGCTTGGGACCTACATCGGCAGTGGTAGGCACCCCACCCTCATGTTATTTTAACTTTGATTTTGCATAGTTTTTTAGGTATATGGCTCCAGAGTATTTCATGCATGGGATCATAAATGAGAAGACCGATGTGTTTGCATATAGAGTTCTACTTCTTGAACTAGTGACAGGATGGAAAGCAGTGGACTCCTCCAGACAAAGCCTAGTAATATGGGTAAAATGACAAATTGCTCTGATTTACTTTATTTATATATAGATTCCAATCATTTCATTGAATATTATTGTTTGATCATATAAAGAGGAAACTGACAATTCAATAGTTAGCCTAGAATACATGCATGGATAACGTTAAGTGATATAGTTATATACTTAATACTTCTGAAAACCTTTGAATTCACAAGTTGTTCTTCATCATCTGCAAAGGCAAAACTGGTGCTCGACTCGAACAACATGAGAGAGCTAGTGCATCCTTCTCTTGATGTTGGATATTATCCAGAAGAAATGGCACACATCCTAGCAGTGGCATCCATGTGCATTCACAACAGCTCAAGCTGGTGGCCTAGTATGAAATTGGTGAGTGAGTGAGACATTTCTGTCCTTTCGAGTGCAAAATGAGCATTGTAAATTGACGAGGTGATATGTTTCAGTCCTCCAACAAGAAATTGGTTTTAAACAAGGAATCGTACCACAACATCTACATTGCACCGATATACTGACACTTCACAATAAGAGGAAATCATGATTGCTACAAAATTCTAGAAAAAAAAATCATAACAGAATTCTAGGATCATAACAAGGTGGACAACATTGCACCGATATATTGACACTTCAAAATAAAATGAAATTATAACAACAGATAGGGACAGGGTAACGTTATCTGAACATGACTGAAAATATCAAGAAAGGCTAAGTTTCTATTCAGTTACATCAAGAGATGAATTAATGTAATTAATCATATGTCTGACTACCAAATAAAATGATCACAGATTTGAAGGATCATCTGAAATTGTTGTACTCTAGTTAATCGTAAGCCTCTTATCTAACCAAGTTGGTCATTTTGGAAGAGCGCGGGAGAGAGGAGGAGGGAGGAGGCGTGGGAGGAGGAGGACACGGGCGACGCTAGGGTTTGGGTGTAAGATCGAGGTGGCCGACTAGAGGGGGTGAATAGGCGTTTAAAACTTCTTTTAACTAAAACCGATTTCTAATGCGGAAGCTAAACAAATACGGTTTTGCACAAATAAAACCTAAATCAACTAGGTTCAACTAAGTGCACCAACAATATGAGACAATATAAATGATAGCAATCATACACATACAATATAGCAATTTAAATACAAGTAATGTAAATTGCACAAGTAATCAAACCACAATGACACGGCGAAGTTTTCCGTGGTGATCGGAGACTTGCGGTCTCCCTAATCCACGTTGAGGGAAACCCAAACCAATTGGGCGGCTCCACAATTAAGCCTTCCTCGAGGTAAGTCCAACCACTTGGACCGGTTCCAAATCGAACCAACACCTCACTCCACTAGGGTTGCTCCTTCCTCCACTCCGGAGATGGCGAGCACCACACCACTCACTAAACCGCCTGGGTCTTCTCACAATCTTCTTTGAGAAGCTCACGGCGCAACAACGCCTCCACGCTGTCTAGGTGTCGGCAAACACCAAGAGTAACAAGTCTCCAACGCTCACTTGAACCAATCAAGTGTCTAAGCTCAAATGGATCTGAAATCCACTACCTAAGGCAACACATGCACTTAGGGTTTGCTCTCAATCACTCACTAAGTGCAACACATGCACAAAGGAAGAGAGGGCTTGCTCTAGCTCAAAAGAATGTCTAAGGCACTTGCAACACATGCAAAGTCCTTCACAATATCACCAACACACCACCAGCACCCTTTCCCAACCAGCCAAGGTGGCTTTATATAGCCCACACCCAAAAACTAGCCGTTGGGGGAAGGTTCCAGAGTCTCTGGACAAAATCGGTCGACCGCCATGTTATGGCGGTCGGGATCCATCTTGGCTCCAACGGCTATAAAACTAGCCGTTGAGCCCATCTTCGTCGGCCCGAGCCATGTAATGGATGGTCGATCACCAAACACGCCGGTCCGACCGCTCGAAAACTTCACGAAAATGGCTAAGGACCGAGAAGGACCTCTCGAAAAGTGGCAGGGTCTCGACGGAGAAGTCCGGCCGATCATGGCCATCAAGACCGTGGCTGGCAATCAAGGTCGACCACCAAAGACCAACAAGAACAAAACTGATTTTACATCAACTCAAATTGCAAAAACACATTTTGCTAATTTGATGCAAGATGCAAACAAGGTTAAAGACAAGACTCTCAATAAGTTGCAAAACACATTTGCCAACTTTTAGAATCAATGCCTCAAATTGCATTCGCTTCAACTCAATTTGCAAAACACATTTGCCAAATTGACGCCTGATGCAAACAAGGATTCAAGTGAGATTCTCAACAAGTTGCAAAACACATTTGCCAACTTATAGAATCACACTACAAGGAATAGGGTACATGGACTTACACCATTTGCAAAACACATTCGCAAACTTAAGTCACATGCTACAAGGGTTATCCACGAGCCAGAACTATTTGCAAAACACATTCGCAAACATTGGCAACATGTTAAGATGAGTTAGAGCAAACACAATGAGCTATCAACATATGACTAACTCAAGCTACTAGTCAAGGACCCCTCTTAATAGTACGGCAACCTATACTAGCAATCCGGTCTTCCAACAAAACACCGAGACCGGTAAAAGACTAGGAACAAATCCTTAGCCCTAGCTAGTCATACCTTTGCCTTGCACAACCACTTGAAGCTTGATGACGCACATTCTTGCTTCCACTCAGGGTTCTTGACTTGATATGCATCAACTCATGATGCATCCTTTACTTCCATCAACACATGATGGGTCTTCATTTGACTTGATGATCAACTCATGATCATCTTCTCTTTATGAACATCATCGACACACGATGATTTCCTTCATCTTGAACTTGATGTGCATCCACTCATGATGCATCCTTTACACCAAGCTCTTGACTTCAATATCATCAACACATGATGATCTTCTAGAGTCTCCAACTATAGAACTCAACCTGTTCATCCAACTTATGGAAAGTGTTAGTTCTATAATATGACTATCATTAATTACCACACCATACCATTAACTCATAATGGTGGGATAAGATACCACAATCTTTCCCTCTTTGGTAATTGATGATGATCACTTCAATTGCAGGTAATTGAATGTAGATAGCTATGAGTATATAGGCACTATGCAAGTTGTATATACTCAAAGGATATATGAGCATACAAGTCTCATATATTCACATGAATATATTAACTACACAAGTTAAATATATTCGAGAATATGTGAATGCACATGAACTACACAAGTTATGTTATACTCACATATAAGTATATTTAGACTACACAAGTCTTATATACTCATATGAATATATTAACTATGCAAGTTAAGTATATTCACAGGATATGTTTCAAAGTAAAGATCCCAAATATATGTGGAAACAGGAATATGGATCAATACAAATGAAACCTCAAAATATAGAATGAACTCCCCCTATACATGTGCATACATGAATATGTAGTAAGAACATATGCACATATTTACGTTAATTCTTTTGGTGAAGTTCAACCTATATTTTGGATCCGAGGAATGCAATAGGGTATATGAATACAAAGTAGAATGCATACCTCTTTTTGTTCTTTATCCTAAGCGAGACCTAATCATAAGATATAACAATAAGAGAGTTAGTCTCATAAATGGATTTGTCATTATAAATGCATACCTGTTTGGATTTTCATTTTGTTTATCCAATGAATTTGATTTGTCATTAATCACATACATGCCTTCATGATTATCACCTTTATATCCAATTTAGACTAAACAATAACTATATCAATAAACATGTTAGTCTCACAAATGCATTTGTCATTAATCACCAAAACACTCCATTAACATATAATGGCGGGCTAGATTCTTCATCGGGGGAGGCTGAGAATTTTGGTTTTTATTTGATGGCAAAAACGGGTAATAACTCATGAAGTTGAGGGATAAAGTTGAAAGAAGGGTGGTGAAAAGCCGTGGGAAGCTGTCCCGCGATGGCTTTTCGCTTCCATCTTTTTTTACGTATAAGGGCATCTCTAATAGTGTATTTATTGTCGTTTATTAGCTATGCCACGTTAGCAAAATCCTACATGGAGGAGAGAAGAGGAAGAGAGAGAACATAGGTCGTCTCTTCCTGAAGAGATGGTCGTACACGTGAAACAAGACATGATACATTAATCTACTCTAGTTGACATGTAGGCCCATTTCAAAAGAAAATTATAAAATATAAATGTTGGATAGTGTACTAGAGACTATCTATTGGAGATGTTGTCTCTAAAGATGATGTAGCATATATTAGAGACAAGGTTGTCTCTAACTATTGGAGATGCCCTAATGTGACTTCCGACTTTCGAGAAAACCGGTAGAAAAAGCCTGCCATTTAAGACGGCTTCTGGTTTGAACCCAAACACCCCCTAAGTCGGTGAAGTGTGGACACACTTGGCCCCTGTTCATTTGAAATTCTAAATCTAGCTTCATTTACCTGAAAATTCCAAATCTAGCCCCCTCCTTCCACCCTCTGCGCTTGGGAAGGAAAGCTAGGTGTTGCCCTCGGGGACAATGACAGAACTTGCTCTGCGTCGTCGGGGACATGCAGCAGTGGGCTCAAAGATTATGTAGTGAATTTTTTATTTAAGTATATTTTTGGAGGAATTTATAAATATAGCAAATGAGCTCAAAAATTATGAAATTTTTGTGGAGCCTCCCAACATAGTGTAATTGCATGTGTATTTTTTTTCAAAATTTTATCTGTTTACCTTGTTTATCAAAAATCATTTAAATATCTTTGTTGGTAGGAATTTTCTAATATAGAAAATGAGGTCCAAACATTATGATTTTTTTCAAACTCCTTACAGTGTACTTGATTGTGCAATTTTTAATAATTTTATATGTTCTGAAATTATCGCGACAAATTAAGAGTTTAGGTCTCGAAAATTAGGACGAAATGTTTGGAAATTAGGTTTCATGATTTCATGTGACTTGGAATGTGGGAAGTTTAGTACCACATGACTATCGCAAGTGTCTTCTTTGGGAAGTGCGAAAATTAACAATTAAAGGGTAGAGTACCATGCATTAACCATCGATTCCGTTCATCATCATGAAGTTCAAACCAGTTCAAACATTAAATTTTAAAAGTACCATCCTTAATCAATAATAGAGCATGAAAGATTTGTTGCCAACTTACCATGGCCTCACTACCTAATTCTTCATATGTCATTTTTGGAATTTTTGCCGTATTGGCACCTTTTAGGACAATTTTATATGACGATAATATTGTACCCAACGGTCGCTTGACACTTGCTCACCCTATACCCTTTGCTATAGCCACTTGGGAATCACCAAGTATGGTGCACAAACCTATTTCTATGGTGGTTCACCCATGCCACCTACTGGTACCATTAGCCTCATTACTCAATCAAACAATTGCTTCTGATGTGGTGAAGGACACTAGTACAAGAACTGTCCTAAGCCACCTCGGTCTTGTTACGCTACAAAGCCATATACTGCAAGGAGTATGTAGCACACGGCAAGGTTCGATTTAACACCGCGTCACGGAACACCCTTGCCGTGGAGGTGCGCGAGCGAATCAATCGGGAAGTCGGGTCCAGAGATTCGGCACGCCATAAAAGCGAGAATTGCGGGCAAGGGGGGGACAACAGCGACGGGGCAACAAATGTGTGGAGGAGAGAGTGTCTCTTACCTAGAGTAGTCATGTGGCACTAAACTTCTCACATTCCAAGTAACATAAAATCATGAAACCCTAATTTTCGAAACCTTTCGTCCTAATTTTCGAGACCTAAACTCTTAATTTGTCGCGATAATTTCAGAACATATAAAATTATGAAAAAATTGCACAATCAAGTCCACTATGTAAGGAGCTTGAAAAAAAATTCATAATGTTTGGACCTCATTTTCTATATTAGAAAATTCCTACAAATAATATATTTAAATGAATTTTTGAGAAAAAATTAGAATAGATAAAATTTTAAAAAAATTACACAAGCAAGCACACTATGTTGGGAGGCTCTACAAAAAATTTCATAATTTTTTGAGCTCATTTTCTATATTTATAAATTCCTCCAAAAAATATACTTAAATGAAAATTTCTGCTACAGTGTTGCGGCCACCTGCTGCAGTCCCAAAGCGAGCGAGCAAGATCTTCTTGTCTCGATGGCAGCACCTAGCTGCTGCCTTCCCCGAGCGCAGCAGGTGAAAGGACGATGCTAGATTTGGAATTTTCGGGTAAAGAGAGCTAGATTTAAAATTTCAAAGGATCAGGAGGCCAATAGTGTCCACACTTCTAAGTCGGCCACCGAGGAAGTTAAGAAACCTAACCACCTTAACAAAAAAGCTCACCAAAAGCTCCACTACTAACATGCAATGCAACCATAGCTTGAACCGCACACCAATCCCATCTTTTATCTTATCATTAATCATGGCTTCATTATCAATCCATCACACCAAGGATTAGGGGCCACTCTACTCCACTGGGACTGATAAATTCTTGAGAGGACATGATAAAATAAAAAAGGGTCACTGTTAAAAATTCTGCATTTAGGTAAAATCATACATCAGTTCTTTGCACCCTCATCACACAAATTGTTCATGGTATATTCTGACTGAAAGAACAGATTGCCAAAGACTCATTATTTCTCAATGTGAATATATGTTTTGACATTGTGCAGGAGCTAATTGTTTATATTTAATTCTTATAGCTAGCAGCGTAGGGGTTGAGATTTCTTAACTCATAATACAATAAACTAACTACAGGTCACTGTATGAGAATAAAGAGACAGGGTATTCTTAGGGCCTATTTGGAACGGTTGTGTTTTTTTTCTGAAAAATGGCTTCCAGCTGTGCTTTTGGGCTAAATGACTGCAGGCTGAACGGCTAGGCTGAAGAGATTTGGTGTTAAACTGTCTGACTTTTAGGTAGCCTAGCTGCAACTTTCGAGATGGAAAATGTCTGAAATGTCCCTGAGGACAGTAACGGCTTGTTTGATGCCGTTTAACGCAATTAACATTTAACGAGAAATAACGACAATTGATAGTATCTATCGCAATTGACGAGAACAACCACAATTGACGATGATTATCACAATTGATCGCAATGAATGATGACTACCGCAATTGATCGCATTCAACGACGATTAATGACAACATATTGTAAATAACGTAATATACTGCGATTAACGACAATATACCGCAAACAACGCAATAAACCACAATTAACGTATTTAACGATAATTATTACAAACAATTATTACAATAAACATTTACAGTGAATAATGAACACAATTAAATTTACAACCGAAAGTGGGGAGCCGACAATGGCTAGGGTTTAGAGCCATGCATGCCAAGACCGGGAGAGGAGGGTCTGGAGGAGGCCGACGCCGAGGGAGGAGAGCTGTAGGAGGAGGGAGGAGCATGGGGGAGGAGGCCAACGCTGGGGGAGGAGGGCTGCAGGAGGAGCGCAGGAAGGAGGTCACGGAGGGGGAGGGCCACAGGAGAGGAGGGCCACAGGAGGAGGGAGGGCTGACAGACAGAGGAGGGAGGTGGAGGGAGGAGCGTAGGGAAGGAGGGAGGTGCAGGTGGCGGTGTGGGAGGAGGGGCGACGCCGACACAGGAGGAGGTGGGGCCGGCGGGTAGGAGGAGGGACACGAGGGAAGAGGAAGGAAGAGGAGCAGGGCAGGGGGAGGAGGGGGGAGCCGGTGGAGTGGGAAATTTATTGTATAGCAAAAGCGGGTAATAATCTCTGAAGTTGAGGGGTAAATTCAGAAGGAGGGTGGTAGGAAGTTGCCCCGCGGCGGCTTTTAGCTTTTTCACATTAAGACGGTTTCGGCTTCAGGAAAAGCGGGTATGAAAAGCCGGACGGCTTCTGACTTTTCCGGGCGAAAGTTGGAAGTCAAACCGTCCCAAACAGACCCTTAAACTTCTCATTGCAGTTGCTAAGAAGCATCATGACATGAACAATGGAATACACCTTCCAAGTGCCTACCCTCAGAAGGACCCCCCAATTAGAACTTTTTTTTAAGAACATAACTACCCAACTCGAACTGAAAGCCAAATAGGAGAGAATGATCCATTTAATGTTGTCCTCTGAACTGAGTTTTCATCCTCTGTTTATCTACAAACGAAGTGCAAAAGTATGAACTAGGAACATATATAATGTGTATACATTTCACCGTAGCCGTGAAATTGCCCATATGTGTGCAAAAGGAAAAGGGGAACAAAGATAGGCAGCTCCTTCTGCCCAGTGCTAAACTTCAGTTACTCGAAAAACTTAAGACGGTTCTAATCCATTCCTGGATCTTCAATGCATTTGACGTAACCTTGATGGCCTCCATTCTTTCATTTCTTACTATGCACTGCTACTAAGATAACACAAGATTCTAACGTGGATGTTAGCTGTTGGAAATGCAGGTTTGGAAAATTACTGATTCCTCTGGAAATCACACCCTAGATCGTTTCAAGTAAACCATGACTGCTGCACCACTGAGAGCAATTGCACCAGCCATTAGCCCAACTTTAACAGGTGATAACCCACTCCTGCGGGAAGGTGCCAGCTCCTGCGATGGCTTTGTCACCTCTGAGTTGGAACCCGACTCGTCGATATGCAGCTTCAAAACCTGACAGTGAATTTTTCACTTTGGTGAGTTGGAGCAAGCAAACAACTAATAGTTGAAGAGCCCTGCAACTTGCAATAGAATAATTAACACTAAGAATACAGAATACCTTCAACCCGGATGACTTGGCATGGAGAATTGCACCAGCAAAATCAGTATCTGTTGTCAGCAGCACTCGGTCGCCTTCATCATCTTCATACTACACACAATACCAGGATTAAGATTAAGTTGGGCAGTGCAGGCAAATATTGGCTATCCTGTAGTTGATGGAGTTAATGAATGATGGCTGAAGAATGACTCCGTTAATCCATATGTAGCAATAAGCATTGGCATTGCCAATGAGGTACAGATAACGGTGTGAAGACAAGAATCACTGGATATAAGATATATGCATATAAGATAATCACTTTCCTCTCCAAGTACATAAAGGCAGTGAATATTTCATCACTGACAAAACAAGGGAAAGCTTGACCTTTGCTATCAGACATCAGACTTCAGACACCCAATCTCTGTCTTCTACATGCCTATTGAAGCATACGAATGCTTTCATGCCAAATTACTCAATCTTACCAAGAGTTGAACTCTGTCCTTTTCATCGCCAATACTTAATCTTTGCCTTACAGAAGACACAAGCTCGTCGAAACTCTCCGAGCCTGCAGCAACAGAATACAAGCTGAACAATTTATATTTGGAGCGATGCAACCACAGTTAACATAGTTGTACAAAAAGTACTTTATGCACAAACACAGTTAACATAGTTGTACAAAAAGTACTTACCACAAGTGAATCTATGCACACGTCCCTTTCGGTCTTGAAGTTTAAATGTAAATGAATTGCCAATAACAGGGGGATACATACTACTCTTTCCATCCCCAGCCTCTGACGCCATAAGTAAGGATACTTCGCTGAGCAATGGAGAGAACTGTATTAGGGAAAAACAAAAGAACAAAATTTACACAAATGAACCATCAACGGACCTATGGCTATCAAATTCCTCATCTGGAGGCTCCAAAGCAAGAGCAGAATCCCAGAAACTCTGCATTACTGAGTTTGCCACGTCATTTACAGTCCCATTGCCTCCTTCAACCTACAAATAGAGAAGTAGACTGACAAAATTAGGATAGGAATCTTCGGCAGAGCTTAAGAAAGGGCAGCAAGGAGTTAGGGGTCACCAATTGAATGGCTGAATGGGTAAGTTGCAGGACATCCAAGCAAGCAGCAATTTGTCCATCTGTTCAGGAAAGTGAAGACATGTACCAGATGAAGTACCACTGTACCAGTAAGGTATTCATTGGCTGAGACAGGAATCAGGTTGTACCTCTGTCAAGAACGGGAATGTGCAAGAATTTGCCATCGTGCATTATATGTAATGCATCGAGAATTGTGGTGTCTAACGTAGCACAATCTGGGCTTGCACTCATCACCTATAAAAATTTGTAACTAATGCAGTGAGTTACAAGCAATTATACTATAGAAAACTTAAATGTCATTTGGAGAAAGAAAAACGTAAGTCCAGCGGGGAAACCTTTTCTACTAGGGTCAACTCAGGGGAAAGATTCTGTGCCACAACACGCATAAGCACATCTTTTGAGCTACATTTCAGAATCACATATCCATCAATAACTACAAAGAAAAATGGGGAAAAAAACAATAGTGTGATACTAATATAGAATGCTTACGTAAAGATCCCATGCAATGTGTTTCCTGTAGTGACAACCACCGAATTAACTTGAAATTCACGCATTTTCTGTGTTGCTACGTACACAGGATCTGAAGGGGAAACAATTGCTATCCTGGAAATTAAACAGTACAGTAATTCTCACTATCCAACCTTTTTTGCTAAAAATTGACAGAAAATAGTCGGAGAAAACAGATACTATACTTTGTGCCCTCCGTGACTATGGATGACAAAGAAGGTTTGAACATCCGCTCTCTTAGAGTTTCTATGAAAGCATAAGGAGCTGTATGCAAAAACAGTAAGTACCTTAAATTGATTAGTAAGACAAGACAACATCAAAATTCAGTTATTGAAGGACAAGCAACATGGTTAAGAAAAACAAACACATATAACAGTACAGTACAACATGATATACCTGATAAGTTGTATAGTACGAATTTTAATTTTATTTTACCCCAAGGATAAATATAGCATGATTATTATTCACAAAATATACCATTCATTTTATGATCAGTGTACTTCCAGGGGTGAAAGAGAGTGAATTAAATGACAAGATGTGCATTGCCAGACCTGAAAAGTTGCCCCCCAATTGACGCTCAACCCCTTCTACAGCCGCTGCTATCGCACTCCCTTTTTCTGCTGCCTTTTCCAGTCTTGATATTGCATCATAAAGGCATTTTGCAATGTCCAGCATAGCAATAACCTCACCATTTTCCACAACTGGGAGGTGTCTAAATTTCCCTAAAATATGAAAGAGCATATTGGAAAAACTAATGTTAGTGAAGAAAGGAAGAATCTATCTAGTTAAGGTCTCTATGTAAGAAAATGAAAAACAGCCAGCCTACATATATATGCTACTGAAGTCATAATGTCAGAAACTCAGCAACATGCCAAAGAAATCCTAGATGTCTGACAAAATAAATCCAGGAATCTCCTTCTTCTTTTCTTTTTTGGTTGAGATATTGAGATACTGATACAGCTAAAGATGTCTAACATTTACCTAAAATTGTGTTTTCATACACTTCAAAAAAAGGGCACCATGAGTTGGTCTGACAGCGACTCGTCAGAAAAGTATATATCAGAGGATACTATATAAAACAGTATATTTTAAACTAAAGATTGTACTTGAATATCTCTTATATGTGTATGGCATATTACATTGTAATATCCCCTTTATACTCACTATATATATTATCCAATGGGCCTCATGAATACACACACAATATTCATAACATGATATCAGAACTATGGCACTAACCTAACTCCTTCACGACATCCCGACTACGCGACATTGTTGCCTCTGAGCCGCCCGTCTGACATTGCCGTCGCCGCTCGGTTGGCGTCGCGCCCTCCACCCGCCCGCCTCATTGCCGCCCACGCTCACCGGAGCTGCTGCCATTGGACCGAGCGGAGGTCTCCTCTGCTTGGTATAGAAGCCGAATCGATTCGGTTTCTATAAAAACAGAGACTTTTTAGAAAAAAAACAGAGCACGTCGATCTAACCGCTGTGCCGTCCAGCGTCGTCTGTTAGACTTCGTTGCCTTGGTTATCGCGCCGTCCCGCGCCGCCTATCAATGGCTTCTGTTCCATCAGTTGTGATCCCATTCTCAGGAACAAAGCTTCATGGGACAAACTACAAGTTGTGGTCTTCACTCATGGAGATCACGCTCGATGGTCTCCGCCTCTGGGGACATGTCACTGGTGCTCGACCTTATCCGCCGTTGCTGGTTCAGCCTCCTCCTAGACAGCCTACTTCTGCACCTCCTACAGAAGATGAGGTCGCTAAGAAGGAGGCAGAGGCCGCTGCTGCTGCTGCTGACGCTGCTGATAAGGCCTTTCAGTATGCCATAGACGTTTTTGAGCGTTGGTGTGTTGATGAGACCCGTGTTCGAGCCATCCTGGTGGTCAACGTCAACGACTCCATCCAGCCAGATATTGTTGGTCTGCATTCCACTCATCAGATTTGGGAGTATTTACGCGAGCGACACCAGCAGAGCAGCGATACTCAGTTCTTTTCGCTTTAGCATGAGTTGGAGATGCTTCGTCAGGAGGACTCCTCCGTCGACGACTTCTTCCGAGCCTTGGCCAGTCTCTGGTGCCAGTTAGACAAGCTGGCTTTTCCGCTTTGCCAAGAGTGTTATAAGGTGCAGAAGACGGATCGTGACTGCCTGCGCCTTTATGACTTCATTTGCAGTCTTCGCCCAGAGTTTGAGCCTATCAGAGCTCAACTGCTTTGTCGCTTACCACGACCGACAATCAACGAGGTTCTTTTGACGCTTCGTGCTGAGGAGCTTCACTGCGGGTTAACAGCACAGTTTGTTCCAACTGTGCTTGCTACCCCTTCTTCTTCGATTACACCGACAGCTTCTGCTTCGACTACAATCCCTCTTTAGGTGTTTGTTTCCACTCCTGTTTTTGCACCAACTGTGGTTCAGTGCAATTATTACAAGAACTTAGGGCACGAATACCAGAGTTGTGCGGGGGGAAAAAAGCAAAACAAGGCGTGTGGGGGTGGACGATCCAAGGGGGGCAAGGAGGCCCTTCTTCGACGGGAGGATAGACCAGCACGTTAGGACCTTCTCAGCGAGGTGACTCTGTTCAGCACTTCTACCAGGCTCTACTTCAACAGCTCTCTCACAGCTCAGCAGGTTCTGCTAATCTAGCTCAAACATCTCCTCTAGGTACTTCTTGGGTTCTGGATTCTGGTGCCTCTTTCCACATGACACCGGACTCCACATCTCTCACTTCAGTAGGACCTCCTGTTTTTTCTATCTCTGTTCAGACAACTGACGGTACTCCTTTGTCTATCAGCTGTCAGGGCACTCTTTTGTCCACTGATTTTCATGTTCCAGCTGTTTCCCATGTTCTCTAGCTTACCATGCAGCTTCTCTTGGTGGGTCAGCTTACCGATCTCGACTGTAGAGTTGGTTTTGACTCTCACTCCTGTTTCTCCTGGACCGACAGACAGGGACGGTACTTGGGACTGGCCGGCGCCGTAGGGATTGTCAGGGTCTCTACTTCCTTGACCGCCTCCACCTTCCATCCACTTCAGTTACTCCTATCACCTCTACGTCTACCTCCACCGCCACTACTGCCACCACCTCTAGAGTTGTTGCGCAGTGGCATCATCGTCTAGGTCACCAATGTGGGAGACACATTTCTTCATTAGTTCGTCAGGGTGTTTTTGGACGTGTTATTATTGACACAGTCATGTTTTGTCAGGGTTGTAAGTTGGGCAAGCAGCTACAACTTCCTTATCATTCTAGTGAGTCCTTGTCTTCTCGTCCTTTTGACTTAGTTCATTCAGATGTATGGGGATCTACGCCTATTATCTTTAAAGGCGGGCATAAGTTTTATGTGATCTTCATTGATGATTATTCTCATTTTACATGGCTTTTCCCTATGTCTAATCGTGGTCAGTTTCTTGCGATCTATCGTAGCTTTGCAACGATAGTTCGTACTCAGTTTGATTCTTACATCTGTATTTTTCGCTGTGATTATGCTGGCGAGTACTATTCTGGCGCTTTTAGACAGTTTCTTTTTGAGCAATGCACTCTTTACCAGTCTTCTTGTCCTGGTGCCCATGCGCGGAATGGGGTTGCTGAGCACAAACATCATCATCTGATTAAGACTGTCTGCACTCTTCTCCTTGTCTCTCACATTCCATCACAGTTCTGGGCTGAGGTTGTTTCTACGACTGCATATCGCATCAATATGCAGTCTTCCACTGCTCTTAAAGGTGTCAGTCCTATAGAGCGTTTCTACTCTCGAGCCCCCCAGTACACTCACCTTCGTGTTTTTTGTTGTACTTATTTTGTTCTGCTGCAGCCTCGTGAGCGCACCAAACTATCGGCACAATCAGTTGAGTGTGTGTTTCTTGGTTATAGTTCTGAGCATAAGGGTTATCGCTGCTATGATCCTTCTGCTCGACGGATCAGGATTTCATGAGACATTGTCTTTAATGAATCTCGACCTTTCTTCTATCGAGATTCGGCTCTTTGTCCTATTTCCACCGTTGAGTCGATTTCATGATTGTCTCTTTCTGACTCTTCACCCATTTCTCCACTATCACAATCTTTCCCTGGTCTATCTCTAGTGGTTCCTTCTGTACTTCCGCCTCCGGTGCTGCCTCCTGAAGCACTGTCTCTTGTTCCTGCAGCACCACCGTCTCGTTTCTCTGGTATTCACTACTCCAGCCGACATGGTCCTTCATCACTCTCCTCTCTTGGTATCTTGCCGACACTCACATCTGATCCTCCTGATGATGCTCCCCGTTACGTCCTTCGTGACCGGACATCCCTTTGACCTCCTGATCGTCTTGGATTTGCTTCGATAGCACATGCTCTCTCTGTCACTGAGCCTAGTTCTTATCGTGAGGTTGTTCCTCATTCTGAGTGACAACTCGCTATGGCAGATGAGCTTGATGCTCTTCGACGTACGGAGACTTGGGATATTATACCGACACCTGTGCATGCTCACCCTATCACGTGCAAGTGGGTGTACAAGATTAAGACCCAGTCTGATGGTACTATCAAGCGCTACAAGGCTCGTCTTGTGGCTTGCGGCTTTCAGCAGGAGTACGGTCGTGACTATGATGAAGCTTTTGCCCCTGTTGCCCATATGACCACTATTCGCGCTCTTGTTACGGTTGCTTCTGTTCGCCAGTGGTCTACCTCTCAGCTGGATATTAAGAGTGTATTTCTTAATAGTATTTTGCATAAGGAGGTCTACATGCAGCCACTACCTGGGTATTTTGTTCCCGATGAGCACGTCTGTCATCTTCGTCGTGCTCTTTATGGCCTAAAACGGGCTCCTCGTGCCTGGTTTGCATGTTTTACCTCAGTGATTACTGTTGTCGGATTCACTGTCAGTTCCCACGATCCTGCTCTTTTTGTCCATGTCTTATCTCGGGGTAGGACACTGCTTCCTCTATGTGTTGATGATATGCTCATCACTGTTGATGATTCTGCATTCATCACGTATGTGAAGAAGCATCTCAATGAGCAGATTTTAATGACTGATCTTGGTTCTTTTACGTACTTCATTGGGATTGAGGTCTCTTCCATGCCTGAGGGCTACTACCTCTCATTGCAGACGTATATCCAGGATCTTCTTGATCGGTCTAGTCTGACTAACACTCACACTACTGAGACTCCCATGGAGCTATCCCTATAGCTTCGTGCCACTGATGGTGATCTTCTTGAGGATCCTACTCGATATCGCCATCTTGTTGGGAGTTTGGTGTATCTTGTGAGTACTCGTCCTGATATTGCTTATGTTATTCATATCTTGAGTCAGTTCATGGCTCATCCTACCCATCTTCACTACAGTCACCTTCTTCATGTTCTTCGCTACTTGCGTTGAACTATCTTTTGTCGTTTGTTTTTCCCTAGCTCCACCTCACTACAGCTCCACGCGTACTTCGATGCGACCTGGGCTAGTGATCCTTCTGGTCGTCGTTCTCTTTTTGCTTACTGTATTTTTCTTGGCTCCTCCCTGATTGTCTGGAAGACAAAGAAGCAGACTGTAATTTTCCGTTTTAGTACAGAGGCTGAGTTGAGAGCTATGGCAACAGTGACAGCAGAGGTTACTTGGTTGAGGTGGCTACTTGGAGATTTTGAAGTGCCTGTGACAGGACCTACAACTCTTTTGTCTGACAGTACAGATACTATCAGCATTGCCTGTGACCCAGTGAAGCATGAACTCACCAAGCACATTGGTGTGGATGCTTCATACACTCGCTCACAAGTGCAGGAGGGAGTACTTGCTTTACAGTTTATGCCCTCAGAGTTATAGATTACTAACTTCTTTACGAAGCCACAGATTAGGATACAACATTTGTATTTGCTCTCTAAACTCAGTGTGTGTGATCCACCATGAGTTTGAGGGGGAGTGTTAGAAAAGGGATTCTTTTGTATTTCCTTATATGTCTTTTGTATTTCCTTATATGCGTATAGCATATTCCCTTATAATATCCCCTTTGTACTCCCTATATATATTGCTTATTGGGCCTCGTGACTACACACACAATATTCATAACAAGTTACACCAGAACTTTAGGATATAGGCAATTAACAGTTAAGCATGCACATGCAGAGAGGAGCACTTTTCAGCAATTAACTAAGCATAAAAGCATAAGCAATCTACACTGCAAATGAGTTTATTTTCTTCAATGTTCCACTAAGTACCCTCTACTTTCAATTGTTGCAATTAAGTATCCCCCTTTCATCAAAGTTCCAGTGAAATCCATTCATCCCCACATACCAGTTTTCACAATTAGGTTCTCCCAATGGTTGAACTGAGTCCCATGAGTTCATTATAATTGAGTGAAATATTCAGGAAAGGGTCATGATGGTACTGAAAACCACTCTAAGTGATACTGCTGCTAAAAAAACTATACAAATGACTAGTCTGCTACGATTGCACACATCAAATAACATCTTCCAACACGGTTTGGTGAAAACTACAGGTATAGGAGCTCAACTCACTCTAATTCGCTGTCAAATTGTTCATTTGTTCCTATAAATATTTTAGCTAAGCAAGCATAACAGTGTGAATACCAGTATAATTAGATATACCTTGAACCATCTTCTGCAATGCCTCAATGGCAAGCGAGTCAGGCATGACATAAATAGGATTCCGCGTCATGATCTTGGACATGATGGTTTGCTCCACCCGCAGCCCCTCGGCAATCACCCTTGTGGATATATCCTACACCCCAATTTGAATCCCAAAGAAAAAAGGAAAAAAAATGCCTTCAGCTTGAAAGGTAGACCATAATACTACTATTTACAACTCACAAGGCTGTGCTCCGTTTCAGTTAAAAGTATAGTACAAAGCATAAGCAGACAACAAAACTCAAATGCAAACCAACCTCATTATACCTTAATTAATTCGATCGTTTTAGTCACAAACTACTTGTAAACAAGTAAACCATCATCATTTTCCATTTTCCAGCATCATCACAGAAAGAAAAGAAAAGGCAAAGGAAAAAATATGTGCAGCAGCAAGCCAAAATTCCAACGAGTCGTCAACATTTGGTCAATAAAATAAGTTGATCCAAACCCCTAAATAAAAAAGAACTTTTGTTTTAAGTTTTAACAGAAAAGGCCACTTGCCAAGCTCCAAACCAAGAATCCAATCCAGACATCATTTTTTTTCAAAAGAAAAGCGAGAAAAGATAGTATCCTCGATTCCTCGTAACATCAAACTAAAAAAATCTCACCTTTTTCTGAGCTCCCAACCACTATGAAAGCACATAACAACACATTACATCCATCAAAATTCCACTAAAAATTAAGAAAGAAAGAATTCACCTTATCAGTGACTATGCCGGAGAGGAGGCCTTGGGCGTCGGTGAGCAGCACCGCGTCGACCCGCCTCGCCGCCATCCGCCGGCACGCGTCCGACACCGCCGTTCCCTCCGGTATCGTCAGTGCCTTTGACAGCCTCAGCTTCTTCACCGTCCTCTCCCCACTTACCAAAACCCAAAGCCAATGGAAATCCAAGCTTTAGTAGTCCCAGTACGAACCAAGGTGAAGAAATGGGAGGAAAAGACCAAGCCTTGAGGCGCTTACGTGAGGTGGTTGGGGGAGGCAGGATTGGAGGAGGCCTTCCCGTTTCCGTTAGCGGCGGCGGCCGATGGGTCTTCGGACTTGCGGGAGGAGGCCGACGGCGGCCGGCTGCGCGTGCGGCGGCTCGGTGGAGCCGCGGCCGCGGCGACACTCATGTCTATGAGTTCGGCGCGAACTCAAGAGAATTAGGCAGGCAGCGGGGGCAAACGGAGGCGGCGGCGGCCGGCGAGGTGGGAGAAGGTGGAATGGTGCTTCAGTGCCTCTGCTTCGCTTCTCCTGGGCTTTCGTTCGATATCGATTTTTTTTTCCGAAATGGCGAGTTTCGCCTAGTAATTACTGAGGGCCTACCGACCGCAAAAAAAACACTGGGAGTATGATGACCGCGCGGCAACGAACTGTGGCAGCCACTGCCACAAGGTAGCATTTTTTCTTTATAAAAAAGAAATCATTTAAATATATTTTTGTATGAATTTTTAAATATAGCAAATGAGCTCAATATTTTGTGGAGCTTCTTGATACAATGTACTTGCTTGTGCAATTTTTTCAAAATTTTATCCGTTCTGAATTTTTCTCGAAAATTTATTTAAGTATATTTTTTGTAAGAATTTTTTAATATATAAAATGAGGTCCAAACATTATGATTTTTCTAAAATGCTCCTTACACAGTGGACTTGATTGTGTAATGTTTTTCAAAATTTCATATGTTCTAAAAATATCTTGAAAATTAAAGGTTTAGGTCTCGAAAATTAGGGTTTTAGGTTTCGAAAATTAGGGCATCATGATTTAATGTGACTTGGAATGTGTGAAGTTTAGTACCACATGGACCACTACTTGCAGCAGTAAGATTGCTATAGCGGTAGTGGCAGAATTTGAACTCCCATAATAGTACTGATCATACTACTATTATTTAGATTTTTAGGTACCATACTATTTGCTTTCGCTCGAGCAGTACTAATCATGCTACTATTATTTAGATTTTGATAGTGAATAATATGGCCCTGTCTTTAGTTCTTCACCCAGTAAGATTGCTATAGCAGTAGTGGTAGAATTTGAACTCCCAATGTCTTTAGCAAACATTCAAATTGCTTCAAATCTATACTACAAAGAACATCGCACGATGCAAACAGACAAGCACTAGAAAGGGAACATGGATGCCACTATCTTCATACTCGATTCTATTCTCCATGGCACGCCTTGTGAAACAGTTAGTAATATTAGTCGTGTACTATTACAACGATGTTAAAAGAAATTCTGTGTTTACTACGAGGGGTTAGAAACTCTAACAATTAAGGCTTTCTAGGAGTTAAGTTAGCCTCATATGGGCTCGATTGGAGTAATACTACTACTAATACTATCTAGGGTGAACATGAAATCATGTCGTCATTTCATGTGGTACTAAACTTCTCACATTCCTAGTCACATGAAATCATTCCATCATTTGTTAGGAAGGGAAACAAACGGTTCACTAAGGGTTCGCGGTATGGCAAAAACACTTTGTCATGCTGCTATCCCAAAAAGCTTTCATGCATCATCTTACTCATTAGCTCAAAGGCACGATCAAAGTTGCCCCCTTTTACGCTACCCATCAATCAACACATGAACTAAATAAAATGGTTCACTAGGCCCTTCGCATCCCATCCGGGAATTCCTAGAGTAGTCACAATACTGGGAATTCGGCGTTAGAGGCGCAACATTGTGCAAGAGGGACATCGTGACGGACAATAGACGTCTGAGAGGAGGGAGGCCGGCGTTGGCCTAAACCCTTAATGAGTGTCTCTTACTTAGAGTGGTCATGTGGTACTAAGCTTCACACATTTCAAGTCACATGAAATCATGAAGCCCTAATTTCCGAAACCTAAAACCCTAATTTTCGAGACCTAAACCCTTACTTTTCGAGTCATTTTCAGAATATATAAAATTCTTAAAAACATTACACAATCAAGTTCACTGTTTAAGGAGTCTTGAAAAAATTAATAATATTTAGACCTTATTTTATATATTAAAAAATTCCTACAAACAATATACTTAAATGAATTTTCGAGAACAATTCAGAACGGATAAAATTTGAAAAAAAAATGCACAAGAAAGTACACTATGTCAGGAGGCTTCAAAAAAATCATAATTTTTGGAACTTATTTGCTATATTTAAAGATTCATACAAAAAAAAGTATATTTAAATGATTTTTTTTTAAAAAAAAGGGGGAAAAAATGCTACAGTACCATGTGGCATCGCCTGCTACAGTGCCTTGCCGCACGGCCACCGTACGGCTAATGCTTTTTTAAAAAAACCTCACCGTGTTTTTTTAACGAAAGAAAACCTGACCGCACGATGGCCGTGCAGCAACGAACGACGTGGCGGCCAAGGAGGCCCTACTGCACAGCCACACCATGTGGCAAGGAGCTATTTTGCCAAAAAAAAAATGGCCTGCCATTTCTGTAAATACAAGGCGAAAGCTCGCCATTTCGGCTAAAAATTCTGCGATATCTTGTGGGTGTTTTTCATTTCGGTCCTTCCAGTCCTGTGTTATTACGAAAGATAACTCGTGGTTATGATTTTTCTAAAGCTAAATTTGCTGTGCTGTTTTTAGTCCCCCCAGGATATTGGAGTTAATTAACTCAGCTCCGGTAAATAAAAAATTGTGCAATTTTTATCAAATAAATAAATACTGTGCAAGGATCACCTAGTTTGCTCAGTAGTCAATACCATGGACCAATTGCTGCTAAAAAAACTGGGATTGCACAATTGAGCTACCTCTCTTATGTGAAAGCAAAATTAGGCTCTCACTAGATGTTTTAGTTGAGCAAGAGGTAATGCGGTCAATTTTTCATGATGTTTGAACATGTAAAACTCATGAAAGTCACTAATCAAAGTTCTGAAAAAGGGGATCGACAAGAGATTAATACTAGTAGTTCGAAAAGAAAGGAGGAATGATGTATATACAAAACAAAACAAGAACTACTCTCAGGTCTTATACTACGAAATTTTGAGCAGTTGGTGTAAGAGTAAGTAGGTGTAAGGAATGGTTGTGACTTGTGCATGCGCCCGTCGTTCTGGAGTCGGATTGCTCGATAGTAGTTGATGCTCTCAAAAGGCGGAAGGGCGACCGATCAGAGGTGGGCTCTATCCCAGTTGTTGCAGGAAGTCGAGTTTGTCAAGACAAAGAGGAAACAAAACAAAGCAGCTCAAATGTTTTTAGCGCAATTAGCTAGAAGGGTTTAGAAAACAAATTAAGGGTTTAGAAACCTTTCATCCTAATTTTCGATACCTAAACTCTTAATTTGTCGAGACAATTTTGTAACATATAAAATTATGGAAAAATTACACAATCAAGTATGTTGTATAAGGATCCTATAAAAAAAATTATAATGTTTGGACCTCATTTTCTATATTAGAAAATTCCTACAAATAGTATACTTAAATGAATTTTATAGAAAACATCGTAACTCATAAAATTCTGAAAAATTTACACAAGCAATTACACTATGCTGGGAGTCTCCAAAAAAAATTTCATAATTTTTTGAGCTAATTTTCTATATTTAAAAATTCCTCCAAAAAATATTCTTAAATATATTTTTCTTTAGGGGTGTGGGGAGTTCTTCTTTGTCGAGACAAAGAAGACCTTGTCTTTGCCGATCGACACAGAAGACCTTCTTTGCTGTCAAGGTCCGCCAAAGACAAGAATCCGTTCTTTGTCGTTAGGATGGCAAGACGCGTGCTCGTGGGGCTAGATCGGAAATTTTGACGCTAAAGGTGCCAAACGAGGAATTAAATTACGCTACAGGGCCAAAACAGTCCAAACTTCGCAATTAGGAGCAGAATATCGTACACCCATTAACTCGCATATTGACTCACACAACGCGTGAACCATCACTTGCTGTCTCCCGACCCCACACTCCCCGTGCCCTGCGGCAGCAGGTGCGGGTCCACGCGCATTAATTGTAGACCGGGTCCCGCACCTTCGCCAAAAACTAATTTGGGCGTTGTCTTGCGCGCACAGACCGCGTGGGTGGTGGAATGTGGGTCTGAATATTTTGAACTTCACTTGCCCGGTGAGCAAAAAGGCCCTCCAACTTTCCAGGTATTTCACATGCGCCCTCAGGCTTGCGATTTCCGATTGGGCCATGGCCCCGGAGTTTAGGGCCCACGTGGCAGTGAGCTCCTCTCTCCGGGCCAATGTGGAAGGCTGTTGTGCCGCCACGTCACGGAGAAACAAACGGATGGACGGTGAGGAATTTTTTTTAAAATAATATTAATTTAAAACATAATTACAAAAATATATCGTCTCTCCAAAAAATTAAAGAAATGTGTTCCTGTCGCCAGTTGAAATGGCGACAAGGACATATCGTCATTTCAACTAGCGACAGGGACCCTCTCCCCCTCCTGTTGCCGGTCCAGCCACCTATCGCCAGTTGAAATGGCGATAGGTCCTCGTCGCCATTTGAGCGGTGACGAGTCCTCGTCGCCATTTCAAATGGCGACAGGAAGCAAGCCAAATTTGCCCCTTCTCTAGCTAGGTTTGCCGCCTTTTGATTTTTATACGTTTTTAACGGTGCAAAATCTGTTAGATTCGCAATAACATTTTTTGATCATTGTATGTTGTTCTAGTACGATGAATTTCTGAAGAATTTTACGAGAAAGATTGAGATATGAACGATTCGTAAGTAGAAAGGTAAGTGATATTGCGATGCGCTAGTGAATTAATACGCTTGCTCATGTACATGAACTGCATATTATGTAAGGAAACAAATGTGAACTTGCCATTACTATGAAAACTATGATAATTACATAACATTCAGCAAAACATCATAACACTTAATAGCACTGATATTACATAACATTCAGCAAAACATGATAACACTTAATTAAAATGATAATTGTAACATTGGCAATAACATGTTACTACTGTTAGTGCAATAACATAATTCGTAACATTGGTAATAACATTGGTCGCAGACCTCAACGTCCCCCGTGGATCGTCTCGAGTTGGGTGACCAGATGAGGTCCCCGCGACGTCCGGAGGGCAATGTCTCCTTCATCTTGAGGATTTCTCGTGGGACATTTCTTGAAGGTGTGCCTGGACTCCGCAAAAGAGCACTTCTTCGACGACGTCCGGCTTTACGCTTCGTCCATGTCGTTCTGACGCGCCATACATCGCCGTCCAACTTTTCCCTTGAGCCTATCAATGTCCGCGGCCAGCATTAGTTGCTCCTGTGTCGGATGGCGATGAAATGGCCAACCACAACAGAACCATATATCTCCGCGGTCGAGTTTGCATCATCGCCTCCTTGGTGAAATAGACAGAGATCTTATCGACCGATGTTTGCGCCACCGTCGAACATGCGGCTATGACATGGGAGCAGGCCTATGCGAAGAAGGGCTTGTTGCAAGTGCATGTGCAACTAGTGCGGCGAACGTGCACTCATGGGTAACCCTCTCACGGTTCGGCCCCACGGCGCCTTTATCCTGCAAGACATCTCGGCTTAAGCTCCCTTGTGCCCATCTTGAATGCGGTCGTCTCACCCTTCTTGCTCTTCTCCTCCATGTACTTGGTGATCATGGCGAGTACTGATTCATCATTTGCCATGGCGGCGATGCGTTGTTGCTTCACAATAAAGTACTTGTCGCATCGTGAGTATTGCCTCCACAATACCCACCAAAGGGAGGCACCTTGCACCGCAGATGACCCAGCTTGTACACCTCGGCTAGATTAGTTGTCATCACACCATATCGAAGCGCCACCTGTCATGGAGCGGCGACCACTTCTCCTTAGGCTCGTGCTCAATCCGGTCGAGAAGCATCTCACTGCACCCGTCCTCCTCGTCAATCCGGAGCATCTGTGGGTATCTCGGCATTGCCGGGGGCTGGTCGGCGCTTGGGACGACCCTTCTCGCCTGCCTCCCTTCGTGTGTCTTGGTCCGCTCATCTAGAATCTTCCAGAGTGTTTGAACTTCCGCCTTTGGTTACGGTTGCCTGTACCGCTTGAACATGTTCATCAAGTCTTTGTTATGAACTGCTTGTAGAAGTTTGCACCCAAGTGCCTCATGCACCACACTTCTCGCAGATCCGGCCATGGAAGTGGTATGCGTTCTCTCCTTATTGCGGTTGGTTATTGCACGCAGCAGTTCGCATGCCGATCATGTATAAGGCACACGTTGGGACGGTCTTACAACAGAAATCCTCACGTTCTCGGGAACCACAACCCGACTATCCGTGTTCTCGCTTTCAACGAAAGCGAATGCCACGGGAAGAACTTGATTGTTCCCGTCTGTCACTATTGCAGTCAGTATCTGGCCCTTGTACCTCCCAGTAAAAAATGTGCCATCTACGCACAAGATTGGACGGCGATCTTTGGAATGCGTTGATACATAGACCAAACGCGAAGAATACTCGCGCAATACCCTCTTATTGGTCCACTTCGGTGCCCTGGCGCCTTCAATATCGATATGGGTGCCGTGATTTACATCTTGTATGACTCGGTTGCGCAGGGAGGTTGTGGTAGGAATCCTCGAACGTGCCCCACCTTAATTCCAATACCTTCTGTTTTGCCCTCCAAGCCTTCGCATAGCTGATTGTGTATTGGAACCTTGCCTCAATCGCCCGAATGATGCATCGTGGCTCAAAATCTAGATTATCCACGATCTCACTTTGCACATAAGGTTGGCGATGAAGCTCGATGATGAGTTCGGTGGGGACTATCTTGACTCGAAACGACGCATGTGAGGGACCACTATAGAGCACTTCGAAGAGGTGTCCCACTTTGGTGAAATCGTGCACTCGCCAAGGGCATCCTCTATGCCGCACTTCACGTTGTAGAATCTTGGGGTCGACTTGACGACTCGAATGTCTTGCCGCACCGACAAGGCCCGAAATTTGACCGCCCCGCAAATGCCTCCTTGCATTTGTACATAGCTCCTAGTCGACCTCTCACTCGTCGTACTCCCACGACACGGAGCCTTCGTTGGCAGCGAGATTGTCGGCGGTATGTGTTCGGTCGGATGGAACCGCCGTCGTCAACTTTATCCTCGTCGTCAGAACCTTCATCTTCAGACAGTGTCATGTAGGCTCGGTCTTCGAGATCCATCCTTTGCACTACGGCTTCAACCTCCTCACCCTCGTCAAGAAGACCAAGAGCTTGCATGGTCGAGGAGCTACTTCCGCAGGTCTTCATCGACAAAGATCGGTAACTCCGGGAGCTTCAAAGAATTGTGTGCGCTGCACAGGGCTGCGAGCCCCGACTTCCTCTTCGCCTCGACACCTCCTTCTTATTCATTGCGGGTGGAGGAGTGGGTTTGGCATATGCTTGGACGAGAAGGACCAATTTCCACCTCGCCTCCCTCGCGATGCGTACATATGATCGCCATGATTTTGGTCCCCGGTCGCACTAACTCCCAATATGTCGGTTGTGCTATCCGTGGGGAAAGGCAACTCAATCTCGGATCGTACACATCACGGTCCACTTGGAATGTATGGAACAACCATCGCATCACGGCGCCCCATGTACTGTTGCTCACGGTCTTGCTAGGGTACGGTTGCCGATTGAAAATAACGCAAATCAATCCCCGGGACCCTCTAGAATAGTCCCTTGACCATAGTAAATTTTGAAATTGACGATGTCGAGTCGGACATATTTGACGACTTGCACCATAAAGAACATTTCCACGATTAACCACATATCTAAAAACTATACTACCCAATCGAAAAGTATTATGTAAAACTATACTTCATTACGTGTAGTACATCTAAAACTATGTAATCCATTAGGTTAAAAAAAATTACCCGAGAGGTTGGCAATCGACGGACAACCGCTTAGCTTCTCTCCTCACCTCTACTCTTCTCTCCTCTCTTTTTTCGAATAAGAATGAGTCTTTTATTTGAATTTTGGGTTTTTATAGGGATAGGCTTCGTCGCCATTTGAAATGGCGACAGGAACTGTCGCCGCTCAAATGGCGACAGGACCTATCGCCATTTCAGCTGGCGATAGGTGGTCGGACCGGCGATGAGAGGGGAGAGGGTCCCTATCGCCATTGAAATGGCGAGAGGTCTCTGTCGCCATTTCAATGGCATGAGAACACATTTGTAATTTTTTGAGAGACGATATATTTTTGTAATTATGTTTTAAATTAATATTATTTAAAAAAAATTCGGATGGTGAGGAGCGTGCAGAGCAGAACGGCCACAAAGGAGTTTTGGTGGCACTAAAATGGACAAGTGTGTGTGTATGTTTTTTTTTGACTCATTTACTCTCTTTTCGCAAAAATAGCCTTTTACGTCCGAAATGGCAAAAAGACATCCCTACCGCGTACCTACACGTGGTAGGAACGTGCGTAGGCCTGAGAGCGCAACAGGTGGCCTGCCACGGTCTGAGTGTGCGACACGTGGCTTCCGCGGCAAATTTGCACGGTAGAAATGTTATTTTTATCATTTCAAACGCGAGTAGGCTAGTTTTGTTATTGTAAATAAAAAATGTGTCATTTCAACCAATAGTCGAAAGAAAATCCACCTGTGTGGATGGGGGGGAGCGTGGCTTCGAAAATCGGAAGTGAGAAGAAAATTTGGACGATTTTACTCCAAGTTCAATGATACAAATATTTGATCTGTGATTAGAGATAAGCGACTTGGTACTGACCATACCATACATGCATGGAACTCCAAGCCATTAGATATAATAGATGCATGGAACTCCAAGCAAGTTTGGCATTGAATTGTATTGAAGCTTGCAGGTAGGGGTGCAAACGGCGCGGATAGTTTCCGACCGGTCGAATAAATTCGGATCATATTCGGATAGCAATTTCGGATATCCGGTTATTTTGTTCGGATTCGGACAGTAGATATCCGATAATTTCATAGTTATCCGGGAAATAAAACAGAGCTATCAAACTGGTATCTGATTACTATCCAGGAAAAGAAAACAAAGCCTACACGTAGGGCGCAATGGCAGACCCTTAATGGGTCATGGGTGTTCAGCTGAACACCTTTTTGTTTTGCAAAATATCTGGTATACAATATGTATATTAGATGTATATGATGTTAGTTAGACCAAAATTATACATTTGTGTCTGCAAATAAATTCAAACCGCACTCCTCACACCTCGCGCGCAGCCCATGTGACACATTAGGCCCATTTTCCTTCTCACTTTAGCCCACCAAACCCTAACCTCTTTTCTCTCTTTCACTACAAGAAAAACATACATATAACAACACATAAGTCGCAACGGAAAACACATACGTTGTAGAACCAACTCAGCCCACTACCCCGCATCCAAATAAAACTGATCGGTTACTCCCTCTGTTCTGATATTATCCTGCCTTCTCTTTTCCCTTAGTCGGTTCTCTTCTGCAAAATCCCCTTCCGATCCTTCCCCAAAGCCGCCGCCCGTCTTCCCCAAATCGCGCGCTCCCACTCATCGCCACCGCCCGCCGCCACCCCCAGAACGCTCTCGCATTGCCGTCGTCTCGCCCATCTCCGCGCCGCCCGCCCCCGCGAACGCCTCGGACCGACCGGGATTGCGTCGGTCCTTCTTGCTTGGTTCGGTGGGGAAAAAGGCGTGGAGAGCCCCGCAAATCCTCTACTTCCCATCTTTGGTGGCGGCGACGGCGAGGGGAGCCCCTGCAAAGCAGTGCCCCTCCTCCGCCTCCATCGTAGGTATAATCTGGCGCTCTTGGAGATATGTTTGCTCGATTATAGCTTCTGTTTTGGACCTTTGGTATAACTCGCCTTAGCACGACGCCATCACCGACACCTCCTCCCCACCTAGTCCCCTTCTTGCCGGAGGAGGCGGGATGGACTACTGCCGGCGCGTAAACCCGTTCTGCATGTGCGCGGGGTTGTGGGTGCGCGGGTACCTGATGGTGGCGCTCGTGTCCGCGATCGTCGCCGTCTCCTACTACCGTCGTTGTTCGCTGGGCCCGCTTCTCCTCGGCGGCGTCGCCATGGCATGGCCGCCGCCGCCGTTTCGCCGCCTTCCACCTACTCGTAAGCGCCGCCACCCGTCCTACCTCTCTTAGTATCTATTCTTAGTATGCTGTGAGAAATCTGCAATCTGGTGCTAAGTACAAGTCTCTAGAATCAGAGGGATTCGATTCCCCTCAATATTCTTATCTCTGCGTCCTCAGAGATCGCATTGGGCATTCGTGCGTCGTAACTGCTTTCTGCTTACAATTTTGGGGGTTCTAGGGTTAGTCAAGCTATGCTTGTCAAATGCGCCTCTAAGTCATGTCATTGTATATTAGAATTATGATGCATGCACACATTTGCAGGTGTTATTCACTTATCAGAGCTGTAGTGTTGTGTAACTGAATCTGAATGACAATTATGCGTGGTTGACCCATGGAATGAAAAAGGGTGCTTCGATAGAGGTGCTATATAGCACTGTATATGTTGGATGTGGTATCTGTTGTTAGAGGTTGGAGTTGGACTATATAACTATTAACTAAATAAGTGACAGTTTTTTTAGATGGATGGGGTTCACTAATTGGTGTCAACTGTAGGTTACATTAAAAGAAAGATCGTCTAACTCGATATCTTTGAAAAAGAGTTTTCTAGTTAGGGATTTAGGTAACCAAAGAAGTGAAAATTGTGAAACAAGGTAGGACAAAGTTTGCCATAGGGTCTTAATTTAGGTGAAGACACATTTCTGTAATTAGAGCTGACACATTTGGGGAAAGTTAAATCCCAGTTTCATATCTCAGATTTGCATCCAAATATATCTCAATTCTCAAGAATGGCCATGATCTTTCAAGTATTTTTGTTGTTCAAGTCGTTATCTCGTATTATCTTGAGTTAATGATGCAATTATTGTTGGCCAACCTCTTGTTTCTTGTTCCTCAAACACGACTCTAAAGGTTTGTTGTTTCAACAGTTTTTGTTTTAAATATATGTTGTTGGGCGTACATGCCTTTTAATTTCTAATATTTCACAGGTGTGGAATTGCTTATCAGATGGTGCTTGTACCAGACACTCCACCAAACATTCTCGATTATGTGATCATCTTCTTTGCGGTGACAAGAACGTAATATTACCCAGCCCTATGCTTTTCTGTAAAGCTATTAGTTTTTTATTCCTTCGTTTTTTCCCCCATAGTTTTTGTGCCTCTGTGTGCTGTAGAGCAATATTGTAGCCTCTGGTGGCCTTGGTGGTGAGGCCTTGGTGGCACACTGACAATATCAGGGCTTTACTTCTTGATTCTACTGGAAGGTTTGTGCGTAGTCATCATCAAATGCTCTTGTTTATTCATCTAAGCTATGCTGTTCCTTTTCCTTAAAAATTGAATTTCATCTTTCCTATTGTTGCCACCTTTCATACTGTCATCAAAATCTATCCTAGCTTCTTATGCTGCCATAAAAATGTATAGTTGCCCTGTGATCTTTAAATTTCCTACAGTTACTTTTGTTTCGTTGTTGTAATTAATATCTGTAAGTTTACATCTACCATAATTCCAAGATACTCGCATGCTCTGGTTGTGGCCTTGCTTGGGTATGGTAGTACATGGCTTAGCAAGTTTATATTGTTCGGTGTTAAAACTTTTTGGCCTTCATTACATTCGTCGGAATGAAAGAGCGATCGGTTAGTAGTGCTATTTTTTTATTGTGGCTGGCTTGCCTCAATACATAACCTTTTATTATATTATACGGTTCATTGAGTGCAAATGAGATATTATCATGATGTTAGATATTTCAAAGGTGAAGTGTACATTCTCGATAATATCGATTGCCATCTCTATGTGTTTTGTAAAGTACTGACTTTATAGACCAACAAATGAACAAATTACCATTTACCTCTTATCCCATTGTAACATGTAATTTGAGATGGTTGCTCTGGCGATGTTCCTGTCTATTTTGGATGAAGCTTGCCCTCAAACATTCTTTTGTGTCACTATCTTTTAAATTGCATCATCAAGTCATCAGATTCAAACTAGTAATTTCACTATTCAAAGTAATAGATTCCTAGTCAGTTAATGTGCCATGTAACCCACTTCCATGTATACTTTTAAGTGAGTTGATGACGTGGAAGGAGCTTATGTGGCACAATAACATGATGGTGGAAGCTCGTCGTGTCATATTTAACGGAAATATTTTGTTTATACCCATTTAAGTTCATTGAACTACTACTTGATCTGTTTGTAACATTGTTTACGTGTATTGTCTATCGTGCTTATCTCGATTCGATGATAAGGTAAATACACGGCCCAATCTCCACCCAAATCTCTCCAAATGCGACTTAAAATATCAGATTTTGTAATCGGTCATGACGCCGTGTAGCTTGACATGAATCTGCAGATAATTTTGGACATCTTACGCATATGTTTATGTACTTTGCGGACTATGGGATCTAGGATAGCGGTATGTGTACATTCTTATTGTGCATCTTGATTCCGTTTGGGCACTTGCAAGCACTCCTTCGCTTGCTCATGTTTATAGTGTTGGAAGAGATCGGTCCGTGATTACAATAATCTCATGTGTGTTGAATAGTTATGTTACTTCGAGTTTCGAACTTTCATGTTTCCTGTATTTCGGTATACTTGATGATTTGTCTACGAGAGAGTGTCTTACTCTGCACATCTAGTTTAGATGAAGAGTAGGAATATTGATCGTCATACAATATCTTTAATTTTTGGGACTGCTTTTTTCCTGAAATGGGTAAGCAGTAAATGCATTGTTATTGACAACAGCTTTTCTGACTCCAGGTTGTTGATCTTACGGTTGTGAAGCCTTCTGACTTTGTGGAATATGCTTTGGCTTGTTTGGAACAACTTGCTAACTCTGGGGATCATAGTGCAAGGTCCTATAAGCTCGCGATTAATTATTGGGAATTGCTGCTCTATGTATGTACCGGTCAATTATTTAGAAGAGTTGGAATGTTACATTTTACTTTAATAATGCACTAACAGAACTGTATTTTTTTTCAGATTGAGAAGATATGTTGATGGTTTGGACTGTTCGGCAAACTTGTGTGTAGAATGGAGAATATAGGGGAATGAAGATTTTTTTTATAGAACCACGGAGGCATGGAGAACCAAGACTTTTCACTAAAAGTATAGACATGTACTTACATTTATGTTTTAGGACGTATTATGTTATTAGATTATGATGGTACCAACTGTGCATGCCTTGAGTCTAGACTTATGAAGCCAGTTGAAAATTCTTTGTAATGAAACAATTTTTTGTTGATGTCAATGAAATTTTTTTGTTATACATTTTGATATGTGTGTTTTGTTTAATCTTGTGGGCCCTAATTGATAAGCCCAGCCTGGACATGAAAATGACACCTTTTGCAATGATTAGATGCGTTGTAAACAATCCTAGAAGCGATTTGCTAGTGTCCAATTCCAACGCATATATATGTTGCCACTATATCAAAATATGCGTTGTAACCTTACAACGCTTTTATTAACATGTTACCAACGCTTGTATATGTGTTGTCACAGACCTTGGCAACGGCCTCAATGGCAATGCATACTAAATGCGTTGGTATAGACCCTAACAACATTTATTTGAACTTCTGCCAACGCATATATGCGTTGCTAAAGGGGTATTCATGTTGTAGTGTTTCATCCTATGGTTGTCTATGTGAGTGTGTGTGGTGGGGGTGGGGGATGGATGGCGAGCGACAGTCGGTGGGCACGGTGCCGCAATGCGACGACAAGCAGGTGTGAGGTGGTGTAGGGTGCAGGGCACATGGTGGCAAGAAAACACTTTTAAAACTCAGAAAATCAACTAAAATAATAATTTTATTAATTTTATTTTTGGTAACAAAACTTTGGGATGTTACAAACTATCCACTTAAAAGGAATCTCGTCCCTGAGATTCTGAGAGACTAGAAAGAAAGGTTGGGAAACTCGGCTCTTGGTTTCTAGGTTGCTTTCTTCTCTGATCGATTGCTTCATTACTCTTCGCAGAGTCACAAGGTCTTGTTCCCAGTAGGACTTTCAACCTCTTCAAAATTTCTGATTGGGTAACCTTGGTTGGGGAGATCCTCCTTTAATTCGGTTTTCTTCAGGTACAACTATTCTTCCGGTATCCTGAGACATTCCTCCTATTGCGGCACGAAAGAAAAAAATGTTGTGCACATCTAATAGCTGCGGTGGTAGTTCCATCTTGGTAAACTAATGCTAAACTGCTCGGTCTCAACTATGTACTAGAGTGCCAACTAAAAGCTATGAATTATGTCTTCCAATTATTGCTGGATCCAATATCTTATTATTAGTGAAATCCACCAATTCACATAACTTAAAGTCACCTAATAAAAAAATCCAATCATTTAATTAATCTCACATTCTATCGATAAGACAACACAATTCACAATCTCTTTTTGGACATAAGCTTGAATAATCCAATAGATTCACCACTTTGATTGCATGATTTCTTCACTTTATAAATCCACAAAAATCTAGTAACAATAATCACATCTTCCAATCTGATAAACTCCTATATCATCCTAAACTTCACTATATCCCTTTTTGGAACGAAATTTCTCCAACATTACAATCGCTCAATTGCTTTCCCCAAAATTCTTAACAAAATCCACAACATCATTCACTTTATTTCTCAAGCATATTTATCTATCACAATCCTCCCGAATTTCTTTATATAATCCAATGCCTTCATTACAAAAAAAATTCCAAATGACTACTTGTAATCCACAAATTCAAATTTAATCTATCAAATTATTTTATCACCATCTATCCAATAATTATTTTTACCAACTCCAATATCAGTAAGATATTCGTCAATCATATATTCCAATATCCAACAATCATACAACTCTATAATCCAATCGAAACATATCTCTATAATCCCACCAAGATTTTTTTAAAATCCACTTCTCTATTCAATCATATCCAATTAAATCCAATATGACCAACATATCCAATTAATTCCATACTTCTTGATTTAACCTAATCCACTAAAATCAACTTCATGAATTGGTAATCCTATAATTCAATCTTCAACAATCATATTTCTATAATTCAATCAAGATCTATTTCTATAATTCATCCAGGATATATTTCTATGATCCAATCTCCCATAATCTAATATCAATAACAATTTATCTCTATAATCCAACCAAGATTTAACCAACTCTACCAAAATTACATCATGAATCAATATGGAAAAACCAATTCTTTTCGTATTTTACTCTCTACCTTTTCTATACACATTTCTCAATTCTAATTTTCCAACCGACATTAAAATCAACTCAAGATTCGATGAAAATCCAATTTCTCCTAATAATCAAATCAGCGCTTCAGATTCCGATATCGTTCATGATCAATCAAAATTTTCTATTACGATCATTTTCTTTCTCCATAATCTATGTAATCCACCAATCTCATTTTCTTTAAACCATTCATAATCAAGGCATATCCATCATCATACTCTAGTATTCACAAGAACTTCTTATAACATCGGCAAATCTTAAAATTTTCAATTCCCAAAATCAGTCTTATCAGTGATTCCCTAAAACTATCTAGCTTGGCATCAAAACACACGGTTAATCCCAACAAGAGTAGCTTCCAAGCGGCTTGCCTGCTTGAACAATCTTCAATAATTCTTCACAGATTTCATAGATGAGAGGGAGAAAGCACGATAGGTAAGAGGAAAAAGCATAATAGGCGAGAGAGAAAGCTATGAGGAGAGAAGTCTACCCCCTTAAGAAAACGCTACACACAAGATAAAAAAAAGATCTATGTATGACGTACCAAAAGAAAATACACCATACAGGTCAAGAAACCACACAACGTTCTACTCGATCGATACTCTTGATTTGGTGATACGACTCAATACACAGAATGGGTCTTAACAAACTTAGACTATATGGCCGATCTTTGACAAAACAATCTTCGGCCCACGGTCCTCGATTAATCTAGTACACTGTCCTTAGATGGTGGAGACGACGGTGCTTTCTTGATAGTTTTATGTCTTGTGGTCTTGAACGTAATAGTAAGAAACGAGTAGAACATCTATAGAAACTTACAGGGGAAAGAGGATCTTTTTAGCATTCTAAAATGGTGAAGGAAGAACAAGGTAAGAAAGAATACTATGAAGAAGGTAAGAATAGAAAGATGACCAAAGATGAGGAGAGAATAAATTTTTTTCTTGTTATAAAATAAGTTTTAAAGTTTTCCAACAAACGGCCATTCTAACTAGGTCACGACCTACAGTCGATATGGCTCTAATACCACTTTGTCAGGACCCGGGATTAATACCCCAAATCCTTTGTGCATTTCTGAACTAGTCCCATGATCAGTGGCTATCTCATACGGTAAACAAATATGGTAACATCCATAAACACAAAGCTTTATTAATAAATAATAGAGTTTAATTACCAGAAAAGCTTATAAGCCAATAAATAAGAACACAGCGGAAGACAAAGAACAAGTAGTAAAGCCTAGCTAATCTGCCACAGACAATCGACTACGGTAGCGGCCTAGTCGTTGAGATCTCCAACAGTTGCAAAGTCTTTCTCCTCCGAACAACATTTTATTAAGCAAGAGTGAGCACAAATAATCGTGCCCCTCAAGTTACACCCAATAGCAGAATTATAATGCATGCAGGGATATATCAAAGGAAGGCTTATATGGCTGTTTTTCATAAAGCGACATTTTCCAGTTAAGTATTCATACTAAGTTCTAAAGCAGTCTACTCTATAACTAAAATTTATTTTCTAAATCTCAAGTTTTATAGTCAGATAACATTCACACAAGAGTGGTGAAGAATACCCTCCTATCACATGGCTACCTGTCCAATTCCTATTTGGATAAACCATCCAAAACCATTTGATAAAGCATTTTTGAAATCAAAAACCAAAGTCTAACTTTGAGTGGATTTGCTAGTATGTCCATGACCGTGGACACGGCTATTCGAAGCAGAGGTTGTATAGCTTTACCCACATGACACGACTTCTCTAGTTTGTTTAGCATCCGTTGATACCCCTGCTCACTACCTTAGGTAAGCAGTCTAGAGCACGCGTCAAGGTCTTTACAAAGCGTCATCCCACCGTAGTCCCGCATCGCTAAGGTTTCGCTTCCTTTGGATAGAAACCCGTCGGATTTAAACCCCCTCTTGCACCATGTGGGAATACATAAAAAGTAGGTCGTAAAAGACACCCACGCAACCGGGTGACACAATCACGGTGAAATGTTGCAAATTAGTTAGCCAGATCCTGCCCATTCAAAACATGTGGTAGTACAGTGGGGCTTAGCAAGATTCAGCTCGAAGATCGGTCCTTAATTGACTTGGGTGACTTCCAATAAAACCCTGGGCCTCGATCATAGAAATGAATCGATCTCGCGCATGAACATGCATCCAACCAACATCCATTTCGTCCAAGTCCAAACCAATTTTTATTTTGTTTAACAAGTCAAATCATTTTATAAATTTCTATGGTAAAGACAATACCATAGAATCATTTTCAAATCATAGTTGAACTTTTGGCTAAAGTTCCCCAAATCAAGATTTTTGGTCTAAGCTTTGACTAAGCATAGCTTTTCAACATGTTCTAGTCGTACTAGTGTATCGACCAGATTTTTCCACTAAGGTGACAAGGAAATGATAACTTCAATTTCGACATTGGTTGTACAATGGTAACGGAATTAACTACTAATTTAAAATAGGAATTTAAATCACTTAAATATAAATAAGCATGCAATAATAGTTTAAAACAGAATTTAGATAATTTTAAATACTAGGCTCAAATATGATCAAAGGATGTAACTTGCCTTTCTCTATTAGCTGTTGTTCAGAAACAACGTCGAAATCTGGTTCTCCGAAGTCGTCGAAATCTACACGTGAAAATAAGCCAAATACAAATAAAATCCAAATGGACTCCAAATTGAGTACTTCCAGTATAGATAGCTAGATCTTTCTTTAAGATGAATTTAGAAAATTGAGTCACTCAAATCGGAGCTCGAACGAAGGAGAACGGACTCTCGGAAGTTTTGAAATCACATGTTCGAAAAGAGGTTCGACTACAGGTGGTCGGAAGGAGGTTCGACTGCATGACGTGATCAGAAGGAGATTCGATTGCACGACGTGGTCGGAAGAAGATTCCACTGCACGACGTGGTCGGAAGGAGATTCGACTGCACGACGTGGTCGGAAGGAGTTCGACTATAGCCTGAAGCGGCAGCGCGGCGAAGTGGAAGCTACGGTGATAACGGCAACCGCGCTCTGGCAACGCTTTCGACCAAAAAGCGAGTGCACTAGCTACTGGAGGTGACTAGGGCCATACCAGAGTGGAGAGCAGTCAAGGAGCTCATCGGTGATGGTCCTCATGCATCTACTAGGAATAACTACCTCTAACGAAAAATAATCATTCAAGTAGAGCATGCATACATACAAGTTGCAAACAAGATATTTTGTATCGAAGTAATAAGATCAATATGATCAAACAGGGGGGCTGCTTGCCTTGTTGAAGATAACCCTCTTGCTGCTGTTGAGGATCACAATTGAGCTCATTCGGATCTTCGTAATCTAACGTTCGAATATGAAAAGCCAATAAGAACATGTAACACCAAATATAACAAAAAATTCAAATTTCTCCAAAAAGCATGAAAAATTCACAGAAGGTAGATCATGATTTTAGATGAATTTAGGTGAAAGAATTATTCCATTTGGATTTAGTATATGAGAGTTATTGTCGTTTGAAACTCATATTTCAGGAAAATCCAAGGAAAAAGCTATCTCTTACTATTCACCCAAAATTAAATATTTGGTGAAAATTTGTAGAAATGTGGTGGGAAAAAGGATTACATAGATAATTAGATAATAATATTATAAGACCAAAATAGCTAAGTTTATCTCATTTGGAGTTTTTATGAATTAGTTATGAATTTTCAAAATTAACAGCAATTTATAGTGTAAAACAATTCATTTACAGATCACTTTTCACAAACTATATTTTCTGAGACAGTGAAAAGGTTGAAACCTATTTTAAAACAAAGTTAAGTTAAAATGAAAAATAACAAAACTGCTTTCACTCATTTTGGAGTTAATATGAAATAGTTATGCATTTTTCAAGTTAAAAGCAATTTACAGTATGAAAATAATTGATATACAGATTTTCTTATAACCCCCGAGCTGGAAACGACCTGGGCCGTTGAGATCTAATCGGACGGCCCACACGAAGGATACGTTGGGACGGTTCGAACAGCCCAATAGATCTGGACCGTTGATTTGAAATCGGACGGTCCAAAATGAAAGTTACGCTCGGACTCTTAACTCAAGCGAATTGACACGCAGGCCCCACTTGCCAATGACCTGGTTCACCAAAAGTGTGTGGGCTAAGTCCACAACACAAAGCAATGGTCTACGGGGCTGGTTACTATGCACTTAAAGGTCTCGGGCCCACATATCAAAGACTCGAAACCCTCCCTCAAACTGTTAACACGTGATTTCTCGACAAAGATCACGTATTAAAATTTAATGATTGCAGTTAATCACCAATGATAGGCTACAGTAACGGTCAAAACTTCCGACCAATAGAGTCGCGCTGAGCTCGGGTTTGCCCCGAGCCTCGCCGGAGTTCCTGTCCATTGCAGCGCTGGCCAGGTGTAGGAATGGAATCCTTGAAGCATTGCGGACCTCAAGGTGGTAATGGCAGTGGTTGAAATGGCTTGCACCGGCGGCGAGCGGCGGTGAGCTACATGGCAAAAATGCATGTGGTGCTCCGACGAGGTTTTAAGTAAAGCAAAGCATGCTAAAGCTTCCAAGGAGCTCAGTGCTACTTACTAAGGCGAGAGGGAGGTCGGAAGGACTTGGTAGCAGCTCAATGCCGATGATGGCTATGGCGGTGGCACTAGTTCACGAGGGGGAGACTCACTGAGCAACAAAACCAAAAATGGTGGTAGGGTACACTTCAGTGGGTGGTGTAGATGGTGACAATGCATGCAATCGAAAAATGGCTCACCAGGAAGACAATCGGACGATGAACAGTGGAGATGGTCGACAAAAGGGAAAGATCAAATTCACAAGCTCCTGCGAATGAATTGTTGGAATAAGGTGAGGGGAAATCCTAATTATGTTCTAAGACATTGTGACGCTCAAACAAGAGGTCAATACCCACTGGAGACCAAGTGTGCACAAATGTGGCTTTCGGGACGCACTCCGAGGCCGCCGAGAGTACGAAGTTGATTTGGATCCTACAAGCAAAATCAAAAGCTCAAAAGAGCTAAAATGGAAAGGGTAATCAAGGAGAAAGCTAGAGGGTTCCATGGCTTCGAGCTTACCCGTGAGGAACGCTCACATGAGCTTCCTCCTCTTCCTCGGCCGGGAAGAGAAGTGGGAGCAAAGGAGGGGGAAGAGGGAGTTTTATGCGAGCCCAAAGATGGAGAAAGGAACAGCGTGAAGAAATGGTGGAGGGCGGTGTCTAACGATGTCAACGGAGGAGGCTCAGAGCATGTCGACTGCGTGGAGCTCGGCCCCTGCGTGCGAGCCAGCGGGAGGAAGGATACACCCCTGACATGCGGGCCTGGGTGGTCAGAGACACAAGGAAGCGAACGGGTGCGAGTTGGTGCGGCTGGACCAAGTGGCGCATTGGGCCTGTGTTTCGTGGACCACACGATCACGAGCGGATGGTCCAGATGTGCGGCACCTTCGGACGGTCCGAACGGCCCACTAATCTGGACGGTCCAATTTAGATCGGACGGCTCACGCGAAGGTTGGCTCGAGTTAGGGTGTGGTGCGGTGCGGGTCTGGCTCGAGCCCGAAGCACAGTGCTGAGCCCGAAGGTTGAAACTCAGTTTGACCAAGAAATAGAGGATTTGACTAAGGCTTTAAAAATAGAAATAAATTTTCTAAAATTTTAAAATTTTTACTGGAGGTTCCAGACTCCAAGATTAACCTTGCATAAAATTTCCAAAGGTTTTTATGCAGCGCATTTTTCTCTAGAAATTTCTCAAGGTTTTGCCCTAAGGGTTTGACTAAGGGACCAACTGGTTTGACTAGCCTCTTAGAAATAGCAAACAAAATCTACAAATTATGAGATTTTTCAGAGGAGTCACTGGGATGATCTAGAAGCTGGGAAAAATATTTCTAGAGCATGATCACAAGATTTTCTTTAGAAGTTTTCAAAGATGATGCTTCAAGTAAATTGAAACATTAATTCTTTGAAATGAAGAATTCCTTTGGAAGAATTCCAAGAAAATTCAAATGACAACAAGATGCATGCAAAGTTTTAATTTCTTCTCATTTTCATACATTTAAAACACAAACCATGTTCAGGATGTTACAGAGGCTCATTTAAGTTGATGATAATATGAAACTATGAAAATAAACCTGTTGAGGGGATGGTATCTATTTCATTCATCTGTGGGATACTGCACATTTGTCCCTCAAAGTTTCTTGGAGGAAGTGGAACATGGTATGAGAACAGTTGATGACAGGAAACGAGAACACTGGCTTAAACTAGCTCCATGATGTGCTTGGTAGCCAAATTCTTTAGAATACAGCTCTGCACAAGCAGGAGTTATTAAAGGTACAAAACCAATATCGATGAGATTCTAGGCAGTGAAAAGAAAACTGAGACAATGTATCTAGTTATGAAAGTAGGCACTAGAGTTGAATTGGATTGACTTTGATAATATAATCTTCTAAATGTTCATATTTATTTTTATTTTTTATTTTGGGGGGAGAGGGGCACTTGTAAGTTGTAACCTCCTGGAATGCTTAAATCTCATGGATAACAAACGATTGTTTCTTGACTTGCACTTTTGGATTACCAGGTAATCTTTGAAGGTGTCTATACTTTGCATCCTGCTATAAGGAAATCACAGGATTTGTGGATTGTAGTTGTAAGATTCTTCTTTTTCAAATCTTCAATTGTTAGTCTAGTTGCATTTTTTGCTACTTCATTATAAATTTTTTCGTGGAGATTTATTGTATTCACTCATACTAGGTTGGTAGAATTCATTCGCATCTTATCGCAAGAATATAGAGAGACAAGAATCGTACATGCTTTTCTATTTCCCAGAGTGAAATTATGACCACCGTGTTTTCGCTGTTTCAGCAATACATAGAACCACATCTTGTTGATGCTCATGTTGGTACAAGAAACATGAATGTTCACCTATTTGTTTTGTTTTTGCCATATATGATTGTCCATTATTGTGTATTTAGTAAGTGGTCTGGAATCATGCAATGTTCTGTCTTTACCTACTTTGCAGCTTAAGATTCAAAATGACTTTGGTCCTGTGCTCTCTCCTAAAAGCTCACTTTTTGTATTAAAAAAGTAAAAAAAGGTAAAATGTGTTGCTTTATATTCAACATTTCATGCTTCCATTAGTGAATGATTTTTTTTGCCTTTTTTTAGGTATCCTACCAAGACATCTTGAAATTCCTCGATCCTAGTAAAGTCTGCAATTCTATCCAGAACTTTACTGATGTGTACTTAAGGCTTCCTGGTGTACCATTACATGGGCAGCTGACAGAAGGCGAGTGTATTAGGGTCAGGATATGAAGGAAGATTTGCATTGTTAATACGAGAGGTTTGTGTATTTTCTGCATTTCCTTTTTTCCTTATGTTTTATTGACACAGGTTAATGACTTGTTACATTTTCTCATGTCTTCAATTTATGATAACCCATAAGGGAAGGAAAATTTATTATCCAGCCAAGGTTGTTATGATCCTTAGATCATAGGGGTAAACATCATCGGGAGGATAGCCGAGTGGCGCCAGCTGCTAGGGGAGAGGGGGAACTATAGATTAGGGAGATAAATGGGATTAAGACTTAGACTATTGTATTCTCATTGCTTAATACCAACGATTACAATAAGCCTCCTTATATAGAGGGCTCTTCTAACAATTATGGATAAAATCAATCTAAATGATGACCTTCCTAACTAATAGATGATCTTCCTAACTAATAGATAACTTTCCTAACTAACAAATAACCTTTCTGATTAACTAATCCCTATACAAGAAAACTAATCAACTATCCAGGGAAATAGATATTCTTATCGGGAAAGGTAATCCTTTCCTAATCCTGGTGCTACATTACCCTGGCCCATGGCAGCCGGACGCAACCTTATGCACTTGCACGTAACCCCTTGCTGCAGTATCGTGCACATAACAACTTCACTACCCTTTGCAAGACAGCTCATCCTCGAGCTGTTAGGCGGCGTCCATGGACGAAGCCTGTCATGATCCCACGTCGAAGACAAGCTACACCGTTGATGCTACGTCGGGCGTAGGATCAACAACTTTAGCAGGGAGGTTGTGGCGCTAGCTGATGTTGAGGAAGATGTCAGTGCCATGGGGAACTGATGAGGGGCAGCACTGTCACTGTTCCCACCATGGAACACAACTGTGGCGGTTGAAACACGACAACGTCGCTGTCCCCTACCCGACAGCCGTCATGCTCCACTACGCCATTGGCACGGCTTTGGCTGGCGACGGAACAGATGTCGTGATGGCACCGATAGCGTGATAGAAGGTTGTTGCAGCATCGTGGCCACCTTCAGATGTGACGCCGGAAGGGGCGACGGCAAGATCAACAGTGGTGCTGGTTTCGGAGCCGGAGGTGATGATGCTGATGGTGATGCTGACACCAGTGGTAGCGCTGGTGGCTTGACCAGCACACCCTTGATACTAGTTGTTGTCATACGAACAACCTCCACTTTGGTTGGCTTATCGAACATCGCATTCTCCAAGCGTGCAAGCAGCACATTATGGTTGTCAAGGCGGTTGTTCATGGTGACCAATTGTGCCATCATGTAATCCAACTTGGCATTGATCGTCATGGAATCGAAACCCCCGCTGTTGGTCATGGATGACGGAGCAGTAGTTGGCTCTGATACCAAATTATTATGATCCTTAGATCATAGGGGTAAACATCACTAGGAGGATAGCCGGGTGGCATCAACTGCTAGGGGAGAGGGAGAACTATAGATTGGGGAGACGAAGGAGCTTGAGACTTAGACTATTGTATTCTCATTACTTAATGCCAACGATTACAATAAGCCTCCTTATATAGAGGGCTCTTCTAATAATTATGGATAAAATCAATCTAAATGATGACCTTCCTAACTAATAGATGACCTTTCTAACTAATAGATAACTTTCCTAACTAATAGATAACCTTTTCGATTAACTAATCCCTATACAAGGAAATTAATCAACTATCTAGGGAAATATATATTCTTATTGGGGAAAGTAATCCTTTCATAATCACAGTGCTTTCTGATACCTGTAGTCTTTGTTCACGCATGTGAATAGTACCTGACCCATAACATAAATGCGCAACCTTATGCACTTGCACCTAGCCCCTTGCTGCAGTATCATGCACACAATGAAAGGTTGATTTTGATATTAGTGCCAACACTGTTGTAGGACTTCTTAAGCTTGGGTAAAGCAAGGCCAACAACAGCTGCAATTCGAGAATGACGAAGGTGGAGAAAATAGTTCGGTTCAGACTTACAAGTATGATGCTGAAGCTAGCCTGAAGAAGTTCTATTTGGAACTAGTTATGCATGAATATCCCTTTGTTATGGTTGAGCATGAGTACTTTGTTGATTTTATCAAGTCTCTACGTCCTGGTTTTTCGTTCAAGAGTCGCACAACCACTAGGAAAGAGATATTGAAAATGTTTGGAGATGAAAGGAAGTCGTATTAACAACCAAAATCTCTTTCTTGTCGATTTTCTGCAACTATGGACATGTGGACATCTAATCAAAATAAAGGTTATATGTGCATCACTGTACATTTCTCTGGTTCTTTATATTGTTTTGTTTTTTGTGTGAAAATCTGTAACAATCTAAGTTACAGGTTTTGAAGCTGGTGGTTCTAATACTCCATCAAACATTGACCCATGGTTGGTAATTGGGGATGAATCGAATATTATTGTGGCAACAGATCGTTGGTTTCAAACTTAGCACTTACTATTACTACTTAGCTACTTGTTGTGCAACTAGTGATGTACTTGGCTATGGCTATTGGCTAGTTGAATTTTGGACCGTGTGAGAGTTGTGACTTGTTACTTGCTAGTTAGTAGTTACTACTTTCTTAACTAGCCCCTATCATGTACTTGCTACTTGCTAGTTGCTAGTTAGTAGTTACTACTACTTGTTTAACTAGTTAACTACCCTTTGTTATCGTGTGTTGTATATAATTTGCTTGTTAAACTACTAATCTAGTTGCATTTTGGACATGTAGTATGGTTCATTGATCTTTATTTGTGCAACACATATGGTTTCTGTTTTCGCACAATATCCAAATAAGTATTCGTGATCGAGACAATCCGTATTCGGTTTGGCATGTATTCATTCCGTATTTGTGACCGAGACTATCCGCATTCATATTTATATCCGCACTATCCGTGTCCAATTCCGAATCCAAGAAAAAAATATGGAAAATGATACAGGATGAGCGATATCCATCTTTATCCGCTCCGTTTGCACCCCTACTTGCAGGTAAGTGTCGTAGCTATGCTGGAAGCATTGGGTTGAATGTGTTACACAAGGCCATTTGGGCAAGAGGGTGTTGTGTGTAGGTTGTGACTACAAGCATGTGGTACCTGTAATTCAGAGAAGAAATAAGATCTAAACTGTAGGGTTCACCATCCCAGACTACATTACCTAATTTAACAGTCGGTGGAATGGTCGCTCCTGCCTTCTACGTCACCACAACGATGGGCGTTGGATCTTTGCTGGGCGCTTCAGATCACACAAGGTGGGGAGGACTTCCATGCGCTTTCGGATCGCCATCCGATGGGTGCGTCACGTGCGAGCTCTCCAGCTTTAGCCCTTGATCCCGCTCCGTCTCTCTCCTCCCGTCTTCTCCCTCGCTCGACCACGCGCCTTCTCTTTTCCCCTCGCTGCCTTCCTCTTCACCCGTCCCCTTGATCTCCATCCACAGCCATCGGCGCTCACTCCCTCTTCCTCCCTCATCGCCCCTTCGGTCTGCCTCCTCATCCGCTGGCTTGGCGGCACACTCGCCTTGTGCCAGCCTAGGCCACCATCGCTGGTGTCACTGAACGCTTTGCATTCTGCTGCACCGCCTGGCCTCCGGCCTCTTCTCTGCCTCCTCTCTCCCACACGCCTCTAGCCCCTTTGGTCCACATCGCCTCCGGCCCCCTCGATATGCCTCGTGTTCGGCTCCTATGCCCTTCCTCTCCCTCCTATGTCATCCCTCTCCGTCAGTGTCACCGGTCCCTCCCTACTCTCCCCCACCACCCCCTCAATCTCCTTCCCCGTCCGCCATCGCACCCTCCCTCTCCCTCCTCCGCTGCCCTCTCGGTATCCTCCACCACCGCGATCGCGCCTCTGGATCGGCGTCTGAGGTCTGGAGGTGAGGTTCTATCGTCGACTTCGTTCATGGCGGCCGATCAGCAATGAAGGTTGGGCGTCGCACCAGTATCACCGAACGCTTCGCGTTCTGCCACACCGCCTAGCATCCGGCCTCTTCTCTGCCTCCTCTCTCCCGCGTGCCTGCATCCCCTTTGGTCCACGTCGCCTCCGGCCCCCTCGGTACGCCTCGCGTCTGGCTCCTATCCCCTTCCTCTCCCTCCTATGTTGTCCATCTCCGTCAGTGTCACCGGTCCCTCCCTGCTCTTCCCCTGCCGCCCCCTTGATCTCCTTCCCTATCCGCCACCGTGCCCTCCCTCTCCCTCCTCCGATGCCCTCGCGGTATCCCTCCCCAGCCACCGCCTCATGGACCAGCGATGCGCAAGTTGCGGAGGTGAGGGTTATGCACCGTCGGCTTCGTTCCATGGCGGCTTCGATCGGCGATGAAGGTTGGGCACCGCGTCGGGCCAGGTAGAGAGCCCCTGTCATCTTCTTCCTCTACGGTGAGGGGTTCATGTTTCGTAGCGTCAAATTGATCAAGGCTCTATCATATTCTTCCTCTGTGGTAAGGGGGCTCATGTTCCATTGCCTCAAGCTTATCAATAGATTTATGCTCAAATTCTGCCATGAATTTGTTAATTGTGTGTTTGCAAGACTTTATTCAGGGCATGACTATGCATGCTCATCACATATTGCTGATTTCTACAATACTATCTGTCGTTGGGAGTATCATCTTCCATTCCATCTTTCAGCATGTGTAGGTCTTCTTTACACTATAGTGTTTTTTGCTTCATTTAAGTGCCACCTTTAATGATCTTCCTCTGCGGTGAGGGGTTCATGTTTCGTAGCCTCAAATTGATCAAGGCTCTGTCATATTCTTCCTCTGTGGTAAGGGGGTTCATGTTCCATTGCCTCAAGCTTATCAATAGATTTATGCTCAAATCCTACCATGAATTTGTTAATTGTGTGTTTGCAAGACTTTATTCAGGGCATGACTATGCATGCTCATCACACATTGCTGATTTCTACAATACTATTTGCCATTGGGAGTATCATCTTCCATGCCATCTTTCAGCATGTGTCGATCTTCTTTACACTATAGTGCTTTCTGCTTCATTTAAGTGCCACCTTTAATTATGCGATTGTTAGAAGAGATACTCCAACATTTACCTTGATTTTTAATATGATTAGTCGTATCAGTCACCCCACCTCGAATGTTGTCCTTTTCTCTGACATGCTTCGTACAATTTAGCTCAGTATGCTGGGAAAATGTTTTTTGGGTGTTGGTTACCATGTTTTGCCTTCTTTTGAAGAAAACACGAGCATTTCCTTTTGCCGTTTTATTGCTTGTGTTTTTTCTATCAGTAGTAAGGTTAACTATTGTCCATCCATTTATTAAAAAAAGGCCGATTGTAGAAGGCCAGTTATCACTTCGCTTATAGTCGTTTTCAAGAACTCCTATAAACATTAGTGATGTTTTGGGCAGTAGATTTCTTTATAATCCATGGATTTGGCTTGACTAGTTCTGGATCTGTTGCTTCACCTATAACATCTTCGTTTTTTCCCCCGATTTTCTGCCTAGAGTAGTTATTTGCTTCTGTTAAAAGTCCTTTCTGTTTCTTTGGATGTTATGAAGTTTCATGACGACTCATTATCAACTTATAAGAGGATTTAGCTCCTTAGATTGTTAGCTCTCCACATCGGCAATTAGGTGACTAGATTACAGATTCTTCCATGAGTTTGTTTATTGTGTGTTTGTGAAAAAAAATTAGGGACTCCTTTGGTTTCTTTGTGACATCACCTCAGACACTGTGCGGACAACGGTTCGTTATTCTGGATAGTACGTCCAATTTGATCTGTTTTAGGTCCCTTGCAATACCTTAACATGTGAGTGTCGTTAAATTATAGCCGAATATTATGGGAAGAACTCTAGAGTTGGTTACACACATTTCTTCAGGTTCATCTACATGTTGTCTAGCCAAATGAAGAGTACGATTTCTCTGTTACGGTGCCTTAGTTCCAATCGCTTTTCATGTGCTTTCAACAGCATGGCATAGGCCTTCTAACATTCTTACAACCTATGAGTGTTCTATAAAATATTATGTCGTTTACTCCATTGGCTAGCGCCATTTCCCTTACAGCTGCAAAATTCATCCAATTCTTCAATTAGTCAATCTAAAGGACATTGAATGAATGCAGCATCAGTTACTTTGCCCAATACAGATAAGATTACTTTCTTCGATGTTGTTTTGCTGATAGTGTATTCTTTTGGATTTATTAGTTTACAGAAAGTTTAAATTAGTGATGTTTTGGGCAATAGATTTCTTTATAATCCATGGATTTGGCTTGACTGGTTCTGGATCTGTTGCTTCACCTGTAACATCTTCATTTTTTTCCCGATTTTCTGCCTAGAGTAGTTATTTGCTTCTGTTAAAACTCCTTTATGTTTCCTTGGATGTTATGAAGTTTCATGACCACTCATTATCAACTTATAAGAGGATTTAGCTCCTTAGATTGTTAGCTCTCCACATCGTCAATTGGGTTACTAGGGTTACTAGATTACAGATTCTGCCATGAGTTTGTTTATTGTGTGTTTGCGAAAAAAATTCGGGACTCCTTTGGTTTCTTTGTGACATCGCCTCAGACATCTTGCGAACAACGGTTCGCTATTCTGGATAGTACGTCCAATTCAATCTATTTTAGGTCCCCATCAATACCTTAACATGTTTGTCTTTATGCAAGTGCCGTTAAATTATAGTCGAATATTATGGGAAGAACTCTAGAGTTGGTTACGCACATTTCTTCAGGTTCATCTGCATGTTGTCTAGCCAAATGAAGAGTATGACTACTCTGTTACGGTGCCTTAGTTCCAATCGCTTTTCCTGTGCTTTCAACAGCATGGCATAGGCCTTGTAACATTCTTACAGCCTCTGAGTGTTCTACAAAATATTATGTTAGTTACTCCATTGGCTAGCGCTATTTGCCCGTACAGCTGCAAAATTCATCCAACACTTCAATTAGTCAATCTAATAGACATTGAACAATGCAGCATTAGTTACTTTGCCCAATATAGATAAGATTACTTTCTTTGATGTTGTTTTGCTGATAGTGTATTCTTTTGGATTTATCAGTTTACAGAAAGTTGAAATTAGTGATGTTTTGGGCAGTAGATTTCTTTATAATCCATGGATTTGGCTTGACTAGTTCTGGATCTGTTGCTTCACCTGTAACATCTTCATTTTTTTCCTGATTTTCTGCCTAGAGTAGTTATTTGCTTCTGTTAAAACTCCTTTATGTTTATTTGGATGTTATGAAGTTTCATGACCACTCATTATCAACTTATAAGATGATTTAGCTCCTTAGATTATTAGTTCTCCACAACGGCAATTATTTTACTAGATTACAGATTCTTCCATGAGTTTGTTTATTGTGTGTTTGCGAAAAAAAATTTGGGACTCCTTTGGTTTCTTTGTGACATCCCCTCAGACATCTTGCAAACAACAGTTCGTTATTCTGGATAGTACGTCCAATTCGATCTATTTTAGGTCCCCTGTAATACCTTAACATGTTTGTCTTTATGCGAGTGTCGTGAAATTATAGCCTAATATCACGGGAAGAACTCTAGAGTTGGTTACACACATTTCTTTAGGTTCATCTACATGTTGTCTAGCCAAATGAAGAGTATGACTGCTCTGTTATGGTGCCTTAGTTCCAATCGCTTTTCCTGTGCTTTCAACAGCATGGCATAGGCCTTCTAACATTCTTACAGTGAGTGTTCTACGGAATATTATGTTGTTTACTCCATTGGCTGGTGCTATTTGCCCTTACAACTGCAAAATTCATCCAATGCTTCAATTAGTCAATCTAATGGACATAGAATGAATGCAGCATTAGTTACTTTGCCCAATACAGATAAGATTACTTTCTTTGATGTTGTTTTGCTGATAGTGTATTCTTTTGGATTTATCAATTTACAGAAAGTTTAAATTAGTGATGTCTTGGGCAGTAGATTTCTTTATAATCCATGGATTTGGCTTGACTGGTTCTAGATCTGTTGCTTCACCTGTAACATCTTCATTTTTCCCGATTTTCTGCCTAGAGTAGTTATGTGCTTCTGTTAAAACTCCTTTATGTTTATTTGGATGTTATGAAGTTTCATGACCACTCATTATCAACTTATAAGAGGATTTTGCTCCTTAGATTGTTAGTTCTCCACATCGGCAATTAGGTGACTAGATTACAGATCCTGCCATGAGTATGTTTATTGTGTGTTTGCGAAATTTTTTGGGGGACTCCTTTGGTTTCTTTGTGACATTGCCTCAGACATCTTGCGAACAACGGTTCATTATTCTAGATAGTACACCCAATTCGATCTGTTTTAGGTCCCCTACAATGCCTTAACATGTTTGTCTTTATGCGAGTGTCGTGAAATTATAGCCAAATATTATGGGAAGAACTCTAGAGTTATTTACGCACATTTCTTTAGGTTCATCTACATGTTGTCTAGCCAAATGAAGAGTACGACTGCTCTATTATGGTGTCTTAGTTCCAATCAATTTTCCTATGCTTTAAACAGCATGGCATATGCCTTCTAACATTCTTACAGCCTGTGAGTGTTCTACAGAATATTATGTTGTTTACTACATTGGCTGGCACTATTTGCCCTTACAGCTGCAAAATTCATCCAATGCTTCAATTAGCCAATCTAATGGACATTGAACGAATGCTGCATTAGTTACTTTGCCCAATATAGATAAAATCACTTTCTTCGATGTTGTTTTGCTGATAGTGTATTCTTTTGGATTTATCAGTTTACAGAACATTTAAATGTGGCCAAAGAAATGGTAAATTTCAGTGTCAGCCCACTCCTGTAATTGATAATGTTTTGAATTTAGGATGGTCAATACTTTGTTCATATGAGATTGATTGGTGCAATATTACAATATAGGAGGCCAACAAAGGTTTTTGTAGGCAGTCATTATGCTTTGGGTTGTTTTCTCGCTAAATTAGCATGCCATTATGTTGTTTACTCCATTGGTTGTCGCTATTTGCCCTTACAGCTGCAAAATTCATCCAGTGCTTTAATGAGTCAATATAATGGACATTGAACGAATGCATCATCAGTTCCTTTGCCTAATACAGATAAGATTACTTTCTTCAATGTTGTTTTGCTTATAGTGGATTCTTTTGGATTAATCACTTTACAAAACATTTGAATGTGGCCGGAGAAATGGTAGATTTCAGTGTTAGCCCACTCCTGTAATATGCTCATGATTTAAATTTAGGATGGTCAGTACTTTGTTCATATGAGATTGATTGGTACACTATTACAGCATAGGAGGCCAGCAAAGGTTTTGGTAGGCAATCGTTATGCTTTAGGTTGCTTTCTCACTAAATTAGCATGCCATTTCGGGGATGGCATGATAGATCCTTTGGTTGTCTTCAGTCAATAATGGTTTCTTGCATGGTATTGCTGAGATAGTAGGATGTTTTAATTAGCCAAACTATACATGTCTCCTGTTGAATATTCACATCTGTTTATTTGTTTTGTACATCCTTTCCTACAAATTTGTTTTATTCAATGTTTGAATCAGGTTGGATTTCACAGTGTACCAATGAGGCAAACTATTGCTATTTCATCTGACTCGAATAGACAAGGAATAAATCTTACTATGGATTCTGGTGACTCAACAAGTTTTGTTTTTGTTACGATCCAAATAGAAAAACCATAGTTAGCAAACCTTGAGAAAAAATAGAGTAAATTCACCGTACGTTCTGTTTGCAGAACGTATATGCACCACGCCTGCAGCTAGCAATGTAGGCATTGCCGGTTGTGAGCCTGCGACACTATTGTTTAGCTTGCTGCAAAACTACTTTTGCTTGCAATTGGTTCATAAAATTGCACAGTGTCTGCTCCCACAATTAATTCAGATCCGTTGCAGTTCTAAAGTGTAGACCAAGGAGCAAACAAAGGCTTATCTGTAGTTAGTAGTTTTGCTCTGAAAGAGTACTTCCTTATCTTACTGTTCTAGACATTTGTTATTAGGTTAAGTTATCTAATGAATAAAGAACAATGATTAACCTACTGAACATTATTAGATCCTTGGTTTGTTACCGGTTCTTGCTTTTTAGGGCCATTGTCTTTGATGCATTTTTTTTCATGTTCTGTAGCTCGCTCTAGTGACCGTGTTTGTAACCGTCTCTCTAAATGCCCTCATGATGTGTTGCCTATAGAGTAAGTCTAGATATGTAATCAACCTTTTGAGTATGATAACATTATTCTCCCATACCATTTTACATAATCTCTTCTTTTATGGAACTAGATAAGCTATCTATAGAAAAGTACGAATTGTTTCCCCTCATATAGAATGGAAAAATGGTCACTTCAAACTTTTTAGTGGTTATTTTTACAAAGCTTTTTTTGGCAATATGATTTGATGGAAAGGGCCACTGGCTGCACGTGCCACGCTGTTTTTATGTGCTCTAGTTATTCATGGCTCTTGGTTTTTTTTATTGGTTTTGGTGGATGGTGGATGGTGGGTTCGTTGGTTGTGTCCGGAGGTGAGGCTTTATAGGGTTCAGATATCCGAAAAATCTGATGTGAATGTCTCTAATCCTCCTCCTTGCATTGTAAAATAAATGTTACTTAACTATATGTTTTCCTTATTGTAGGAAGGGCCTTTTTTTGTTTTCATATATTGGGATTTACCTTTGCATAGGAAAACAAGACTACCATGATGATGATGGACCTATTGGCTTGGGTGCCCACACTTTCAAATTTCTTTACCATTCGTTTTATTTTCGATCCCGATTCGTTGTACTTATCGACTGCTAATTTATACATGTTGCAAATTTAGGTTTTTATACTTTTATATTGCTAGGTTATCTACTGTTTGTATGACACTCATGTGAGAAGTGACGCATATCTAAATATGAACTTATCTATGGCATTGCGCCTAGCAATGGTCCGCATCGGTGGGAAAAAACACGCAAAAATGTATGGGTACCCCCTCCCCCCGGCACACAAAGAACAACAACATTCGCGTCATTTGGCATGGGTTAGCTTCTAGTTACTAACATTAAACCTTGGTGGAAAGGGCCCCCAGCCGCGCTGGCCACGTCGCTAGAAAAACATCGTCCATCCGATCGCGCGCCGCTCGGCTCCGCGTCGTCCGATCCAAGCCGATGCACGTCGTGCGAAAAAACGGCGCTCGCACAACCACATCGCCCTGAAAACGCGTCATCTTCGGCCTCATCCCGCCTCTCTCTCTCTCTCTCTCTCTCGCCTTCTGCTGCACCTTCCTCATCCTCATCCCGCTCCTCTCTCTCCTCCCGGCTCCTCTCTCGCTCCGTCATGCGCCGCCACTCCTCCCCTATCTTCTTCCCTTCTGCCTCCTGTAGTCCTGTCCCCTCCCTCTCCCTCCTATGCCGCCTACTCGAGCTCCATCGCCAGCCAGTCCTCCCTCCAGCGCCGCGCGGCCGCGGCCCTCTCCCTCTCCGACTCCCGTTCCCCTCCCTCTCCCTTCTCCGCCTCCATCCCTCTCTATTTGCTGCCCTTGCCTCTCCCTCCCATGCCCGGAGCGATGGCGGCCGGGTTTGAGGCCGGGCTAGCAGGCTGCTAGGTATTCTTCCCCTTCCTCCCCATCGCCCCCTCGACACCCCTCCGTCCTCATCCTCATCCCGCTCCTCTCTCTCCTCCTCAGCTCCCTCCTCCCCCAGCACTGGTTCTCTCCTCCTTCCTCGCCGCCCTCATCCCTTCCCCTCCTCCTTCTGCGTGAGGACCATACAACTAGAGTTTAAGCAGGAAATTGCTCAGCAGATCTGCAAGGAGGCAGCACCACTGCCAGCAGTTCCGTTGAAGATGCATTCTCCACCACAACCAGTGGTGGTGGCACAGAGGAAGGTGGTGAAGAGCTAGCCCTTCTTCGCAAAATTCTTCATTGCGACGGTGATTAAGGTAAATTTGTGTGATCTTGTGCTTTGGTAATTGCTCAAATTGTTTGATTGCTTGATTAATTCTACTGGATCGAAGAATTATTGTATTGTTCGCTTTTTCATGTAATAATATTGGCTTGGAGGAAGCCATGCATAGTATGATAATAATTTAGACATGCAGTAGTGTATTGTCATATGTGGGAATACGGTCAGAGTGATTTATCAGGAACTCAATATTGCTCGATATAACATGTTGAAAGTCATAATTAGTAGTCTTTTATATTCTTTGAATTAAGAAGATATGTGGTCGTGCAACAGTGAAACGTTAACGGTAATACAACTTTAGTGGCTGTGTTGCTCACTTACTATGAATTCACAAGGAAAAGCAGAGATAAAATTGCTTCGTACCTAAATTTGAACAACATTGTGGTTTTAAGCAAGATATATGAGTTCCAAATCTAGAGTTTAGTTGAATGCTTATTTGGATGGTGATCTTATCCCCTATGACTTGCGTGTACGTTTTCACATCACATTGTTTCTACACATGTTTCTGAAGTACTAAATCCATCCCCTTCAGAAGTCCCTCATTTGCATTTCATCCTCCCTTAATCCATCCCCTCCAGAAGTCCCTCATTTGCATTTCGTCCTCCCTTAATCCATCCCCTCATTTGTATATGTTCCGGATCTAGATCTCGCAGCGCCCTCTAGATTTGTTGATCCATTTCCTGAGCAATTCAGTAGTGAGTAACAATTGCTAATGCAGTGAGTACTTTCCAACTAGATTCTCCTAGAGTCCCAGTGCATGCATCTCATTTATCAATTATCAGTAATGTTGTTGTGAGGCATGGAAAAGTATGCCATCTAAAATTTGTTATAATATCCTTTTCTTGAGCCAAGCATATAGATATGAATAATCATTCTCATTTGATTTCTTCTTTTACTTTGGTTGCTTCTTTACAAGAGAAATTGAGACCTATGGATGAGGTTTAGCCCAAAATATTGTCATGTTGTGAATACTTATTCTTTACAGGAGAAATTGATACCTATGGATGAGGTTTAGCCCAAAATCTTGCCAAACATTATGTACTGAGTTCTCATGAAAACTCGTGTATTTGGTCCATTTATATGTTTAGTTCTCATTAAAAGAAACAACGCTTTGTAGTTATTCGATTTTTTGGTGCTTCAGTCAGGACATGTGGTCGTTTGATTTACTTTACGCTTCTACTCCTTTTGTAGACATTTGTGTTTACATGGCTAGCATGATGGAAATCTAGAAGGAAATGCAAGTTTCACGTGTGTTTTTCATTGGTTGTCATGTCCTCCCACGGGATGTTATTTCTACTCTTGGTTCATGCATTTGCTTCTTGATTTATTCGACCAGTTTTCCTATAAGGGTTCCGATCTATGTTTCTATTATTGATCCACTTACGGTACTCTTCTCTCGGTTAGCTTTGTGTTTGCTTCTTGGTTGATTCCGTGGGTTTTTCTATGAGTGTTCCAATCTAGGTTTCTATTATTGTGCCACTTATGGTACCTACAAGTTCTCTATGAGATCTTTATTTTTGTGTCTAGAATGAAAAATACATATGATGCTCTAGCACACCACTACATCTAAAATTGCTCTGTTAGTCATATTCTTTTGTAAAATGTATATTTCGTTGCCTTGAAATGTCTGATTCATGTTCTGTTCTAGCTTTGCGTTTGCTTCTTGGTTGCCTCAGCGAGTTTTTCTACAAGGGTTCCAGTCTAAGTTTCTATTATTGCGCCACTTACGGTACCTACAAGTTCTCCATGAGATTTTTATTTTGTGTTTCTAGAAGGAAAACTACATATAATGCTCTAGCACGTCGCTACATCTAAAATTGCTCTGTTAGTTGTGTTCTTTTTGTAAAATGTATATGTTGTTGCCCTGAAATGTCCGATTCATGCGCATATGACCTACAGCCAATGTCCATACTGCTCCAGACGCCCGCGCCAGCTGGCACGGGTGAGCTTCTAGTATGGATGATTCCTAGTAGGCGGCGATGAACAAGGTGATGGTAATGGATCAATACCTAATTGCGGCTATTGGTAATTAACAATAGGCTGGTGGGGACATATCTTGTATAGAAAGTTTTTGGAGAAGGTTTGACACCATTGTTGAAAGGGGCGATTTGCTCAGCAACACTACACAGATACCACGAGTTGAAAAATAACGTCGATGTGTCATTGACATGTGCCCCTATGGTCTACCTGTCATCCTCACATTGAATATAATTTTTCAATTTATACATTATTGCAATGTTACTGAGCAAATTTTTCCTTGTTGAAAAGAATGTTTTTATGCATAGAAAGTTGGAATTCAATAGCTTATAGGTAACATTATTATACTTTATTTTCGTTTTTCCACCAGACAATGCTGCTGATGCATTGTTCTCAGCCAAAAAAAAATGTTGATGATGCATTGTGTTCTTGTCCCTATATATCGACGCGACATGCACTTTGAGTAACCACACCAACACGTTCCATCATGCATATATGCTCATCCATATGCCGGCCAGCGTTTTGGATTTCGTTTTCAATTCTTTTCGGTGCCCGCCGAAAGAGCCGAGATTCGGAAATTTCGGTTAGATTTCGGGATGAAATGCTCGAACAAAAAAATTATTTTTTGGGACAAAATCTGACAGAACTTTGATTTTTTGGGCAAAATCTAACCAAAATTTGATTTTTTTTTTTTTCGGCAAAATTCAAATCAGCCCGAGGATATTCGTCCTAGACAAATTTCTTTCGGGACCCACCGAATTTCGGCGAAATACGGAAATTCTGATGCCAGCTAGTACACACTACACAGCCGTCTCATGCTGTCATGCATCAACATAATACACTCTATATATTAACCATTATTAATGAATGTGCGTGCGTTCGTACATGCAAAATTTTGCAGTATCCATGCAAATCCATAGGTCACATGAAACCTTTAGGATCTACGGAAGCATTGTACATGGAGGCAAACAAACCAGTAAAAAAAAGATCTAGATCGACATGTGATGTAAATACAGTAACATCTCAAGTTTCTTTCCATCTCAGCTTGTATGTATTGGCAACGCTGCTCGATCGATCTTGCAGAGGTATCGTCTGCTTAATAACTACGGAAATCAGTAGGTGTAGTTCGAGACGAACATGCCCTCCTTGGCCTCGGCGGCCTCGCCGTCACTGGTGTACTTGCCGAGTTGTGCGAGGGAGTTGGCCTTGGCGCGCAGCAGCAGCGCGTCCTGCGCCGCCTTGACGTTCTCCGGCCGGCCGCCCCACGTCTTGAGGCAGGTGTTCTGCAGCGCCCTCGCGTAGGAGAAGGACACGTGCCACGGGTTCGGCCCCTGGTTCATCGCGTTCAGGTTCTGCGTCGCCTCCACTTCCGACTGCCCACCCGACAAGAACTGCGGAGGAAAACACACACAGATTAAAGCTTAGAATTCAACAATTTGTGTGCAAATTAAATGCACTAGCTGGAAGATTCTTGAGAAAATGATGAGGGGAGCGAGGAGATGGTGACGACCATGATGCCGGGGACGGCGGGGGGGATCCTCCGGTGGAGGAGCTTGAGGGTGTGGGCGGCGACCTGCTCCGGGGTGGCCTTGTCCTTGGAGTCGGCGCCGGGGGTGACCATACTGGGCTTGAGGAGGATACCCTCGAACATGACGTTGTTCTCCGCCATGTAGAAGAACGTCTCCGCCCACACCTTCTGCGCCACCTCGAACGTCCGCTCGATGCCGTGCTCGCCGTCCAGCAGGATCTCAGGCTCCACGATCGGCACCAGCCCGTTCGCCTGCAGGCACGGCAGGTTCATCTTAAGCTTCCGGGGTTGGTGCATAAAACTCATCGAGAAGAAGAATCAGTACCTGCGAGATGGCGGCGTAGCGCGCGAGGCCCCAGGCGGCCTCCTTCACGGCCAGGGCGGACGGGCCATTGGGGATGCTGACGACGGTACGCCTGCGATCGACAAGATCTCATTTCACGTCAGATATCGAGAAGATTACTCATGTGAGTGTTCTTGCAGGTCAGGTGCTCTTGCGGATGCAAATAATGTCTCACCACTTGGCGAAGCGAGCGCCCTGCTGGTAGTAGGCCGCCTCGCGGGAGGCGAGGCCGTCGAGCCCCTGGCACCACGACTCGTTGTTGGAGCCGGTGAGCGGCACGAGGCCCTTGTCGACCTTGATGCCGGGGACGATGCCCTGCTCGACGAGAATGTCGACGATCTTCTTGCCGTCGACGGTGGACTGGTAGAGGGTCTCCTCGAAGAGGATGGCGCCGGAGATGTACCGCCCGAGGCTCGGCCCGGTCACCAGGAGGGTACGGTACGCCTGCCGGTTCGCCTCGGTGTTCTCCAGCCCGATCGACGCCAGCCGATTGCCGCAGGTCGCGTTGGACTCGTCCATGGCCAGGATGCCCCTCCCCGGCGACGCGATTGTTTTCTGCACCGACATCAAGTTTCTCTTCAGCCTCTGATTTTCTCTACTCTTAAATGCAGGCAGACATGCAGTGCAGGGTTCTGACAATTCACTGAAATTTTCTTTTTTTTACACGATAAGCAGGGTCTTAATTGTGGTGATTGTTGTTCATCCTAATTTGTAACTTCGATTTTCGACAAATTTCTATGTGATACAACCAATGTTAAGATGCAACAAGTTACTGTCTAGTTACCAAGGCAACACAGAACCATCATGTACTAGTGGTAAGATCAAATCATGTTCGGCCATTTCCAAATCTTTGATTAATTGCACCGATAAGCAGACATTGAACTTATGTGCACAGAATTCAGATAAACAAAGCCTTCGTCATTGGTGTAAAACAGGATACCACACACTGCTGCCTACTAAAGCAACATCAAGCTTGGCCATGCATAGCAAACATACCGCGGTCTTGACGAGCTCGTCGTCATACGCGCCGGCACGGACGACCATGGAGACGGTCACCGGCCTGGGGGCAGCAACCTGGCGCGTCGCGCCCCATTCGGACTTCTTCGGAAGGAAAGAGGACTTGAGGAGAGCAGCAGATGCCATTCTTCTTCTTCCTGACTTCTGAGCTCAAGTGGTGGCTTGGCTACTGCCCTCTCCTTCACACCAGTGAAGTAACTTGCAGTGCCCTTCCTTCCTTCCTTCCTTAGTAGGGGCTAGGGGGGTGACAGCTGCAACTATTGAGTTGCATGCACCAACCAATTCACTCAAAAGCTTAAGCTGATGAGGAAAGGTGGACAATTCACTTATACTTCAACACTCACTCGCGTGTAGGTCAGCAGGCAAGGCGTGGAATAGAAATGAATTTGCAATTATTTTTCTTAATTCTTGGTAGTCTTGAACTCAAGACCTCTTGACTCTGATCTGTATTGAGTTAAATGATGACCAACCAATTCAAAACTAAGGTCGATGAGGAAAGGTGATGATTCACTTATACTTCAACAGCAACCACTGCCCATATTTAAGCCTGCACTGCAACTGGTTAATTAGTGGCTAACACAAGGGATATGAGTTGTGAGGTGGAGGTTGGCTTCAGGAATTGAATGGCTAGCTCTCGATTGCTCCAATCCTGTTGTTGTCATCTCCTTTGTCCCCATGCTGGCACATTCTTTTCCCTCTGATTTCTTCCATTTCCCTTTTTTATAAGCACCTTGTAAAAGCCTCTGAAAATTTTGCTGCATGCACCTGATCCATGGAAAATTGCCTGAATGTTGCTGGCCTCAAAATGGATCGTAAAGAACAGCAGGCTTCTCATCTATGGGCGCGTTTCACCGGGAGCTGTTCGCGGGTAGGCTTGCGCCTACGGCGGAGATCTCCCGGGATATGACATCCGTGGATCGATTCACCCCGATTGGTTGCCATAGTTCGCGTCGAATGCCGCTGATCTTTTTTCAGGTTGCAGTGATGGCAACAGCTGCAGCTCTGAGTTGTTTGTTATCATGCAGTGTGCTTTGTGTGACCCTGAGTCTCACAACCACTATAGCTTCAGGGACATTGGCCACTGATTTGAGGAACTACGTAGCAACAATGGGATTGAAGTTAGTACAATCATGTTGCAGTCTTGCAGATCATTTGTCATGAACTGACGGTACATGATATGGTCATCTTCATATAGAAAACTCTGGATTTTCCTAGCTACCATTCCTTGCATATCTGAAACTGCTGGACGCTACATATATAGCATTTGACAACACATTAGCAAGAAATGCTACTCCCTGCGATCACAAGAGGAGAGTTTAAACGTTAAATAGCTGCACAAAGGCAACACCCCAAGAGCTAGCCTGATCGGCATAATTGGGATCACTCGTGCATCTTTATCATTCCAAGGTGCCTAAGGATTCGTGCAAAGGATACGCAGTTATTAGAAAATGTGATGATTATTTGAATTTTAAAAGTTTGTATCAATCTCAAGGCACATTTGATATGGTGATATTTACATGTACCCGCGTGTGCATGTGGAAAAACATAACCTTATATTGATTATACTAATGGAAGAAAACTCCATACACCATATGGAAACTCCAACATCACAATGTTGTACATTAACAGAGAAGTATTGATACAAATCTGAAATTAACAATATTGTCAATGATAAAACAACAGGATTCATATAGGCAACTAAACATATCTCCAGCGCCTAACATTTGTTACACTGATACCATATTATGCCTTCTCTAGCTACTAGTACTACGAATATTTCACGGCATCTCTGTGGCACAAGCAACAGATCAGTTACAAAATCACTTGTTTTGATAAGTCCAGATGATGAGGCATGCAAGACTTCAGACAGAAACAGCTGGAAAGCAAAACCCTCCGATGAGTTAGTTCTCACTGGGCTTCAAGATTTCACCAAGATTCACACGGAAGCTGTTCCTCATGGTTCTCCTTCCTGCTCCACCAGCGTTGCCCTTTCTCATCATTGCGGAGAACTCGCTATAATCAATTTGTCCGTCCTATAAAATGATTATTAATTAAGTGACAAGCATATAAGTAAAGATGTCATGACTAACAAGTATGGAGTGGGAAAAAAATTAAGAATAAGGAAAAACCAACATTATTTTGATCCACATCTTTGATCATATCCTCGAGATGAACATCAGAAAGGCCAAATTGTTGGCATGCCTGTGAGAGCTCATCAATTGTAATGAAGCCACTTCCATCCTTATCAAAGAATGAGAATGCTGACACCAAGTTTTCCTCCCTCTCCAGTTTATTCAAGTGCAACGTAGCTGCTAAGAATTCACCATAGTCAATGGTTCCGTTGTTGTCAATATCAGCCTGAAACAGATAGACAAAACCAAGTTACAATCTTAATGGTGCGTACTATCTAATAATGCTGCAGTGCAATTGTTTTATTTCTGAATAAAGGTGGAACAACAAACTCAACAAGATAATAGCACTTACCGCATCCATTAAAGCCTGGATTTCAGGTTCCATTAAATCTGAGCCAACCCTTTTCAAGCCATTCTTCAGTTCGTCATAAGTTATCGTCCCACTATTGTCGGTATCAATCATTTTAAACAACTCCTTTAATCCTCCAATCTCTTCCTCGGATAGGCTTTCAGCAATAACCTGCGAGAACAAAACAAAACAAAAAAACTTAGAAAAGCACTAGTTCCAAGGTCATTGCATGTTGCACCATGCTGCTATCTCCATTGAACATTTGCAATCTTATGTGATAGCTATTCCGTGATATGGTAAACGAATCCAAGCAAACAAAATTTTACAGCCCAGATAAACGAGGAAGAGACAAGGCCTAATAACAAAATTGTTATACAGTAGTTCATATCTGTTATTGGAGTCTTGATCTTCTCCATTAGAAATGCAAGTCTTAAATATTTGATTCTCAATAAATACTGCAACTAATGTGGTTAAGGGGAAACGAAAAGGAAAAGTTGCATATGGAGTTAACTTGAGTGCGTCAAACAAATAAGGCAATGCTATAAAAAGAAACAAGACACTAAATGTAAGGCAAAATTGGCTACAGGACACTACAATTTCGTTGCATTTGCTGTGGGACACCTAAATTTCATGTCTTCGCTGAAAGGCGCCACAAAAATATGCATCTTTGTTATGGGACACTGGGGCCATTATAATATTATTTCCGGCTGGATAGGAGACAGAAATTTTCAAAAAAGACTTCCAGTGACCCTAACCATTCCTGGTGCGGTTGAGCCGAATCCGCTTCACTGGTGTCGAACTGTAGCAGGTTATATCCCCAAAACCATAGCCCATCCCCAATTCTTCCCCACTCTTGCAATCCCCCACTCCTCTCATCCTCCTGTCGCCGACCGCCACTGAGGCACCTCAATTCGGATGGAGTTATCTGATTCAGGTAATTAGAATGCAGTGTTCGTTATGGATTTTGAGAGGACTGTTGCGTGCTTTCCCATGGTTTTATTCTAGATGCGCAGGTGAATTCATTGATATTCCAATTGGGATAAGATTGGAGGGAAGCTGATCTGTACGGATTTCTGGGTGCTTTCGTTGTGCTTTGCCCTGAATAAGCATGTTGAGGAAGCGAACAAGCGATGTCCTGACGGCGTCTCCTCCTCCGCCGCCCCAAGTCGCATCTACTCGTATGGCATGTTGAGAAACAGACTGGGATGAGGGAGAGGGTAGAGAGAGAGAGAGAGAGAGTCCTCAACAGAAAGTGATTCGGTCCAAGCCTGGTTCACCAACTGGTTCAACCACACTCAAGTTTGGTTCTGGGGCACCACAAGTCATTTTGGAAAGTTTCTCTCTCCAAATCAGCGGGAAATGATTTTTTAATGGACACAGTGTTCTGCAGCAAATGAGCCACGATTTTGCAATGTCCTCCAGCTGAACCACGTTTTTGCGGTGTCCTCTAGCAAATGACACAAAATTATAATGTCATGTAGCCAATTTTTCCTAAATGTAATGAGTGCTAAACAAAATCAACTACATGACTACAATGGGATAAAGAGATGCCCATACCCTTAATGCCATCTTCTTGAGCTTATTCATTGCAGAAAAGTGTTTCAGCCTTGACAAAACAGCAGAATCAATTGGCTTATCAGGTGCTACAGCATCATCAACAATCCATGGATGACCTGGTATAGGCAATGCCACTATTATTAGTAAAAAATACACTTGTGTCACAGAAATCACACTAAGTCTCAGAGAGAATGCAAGGGAGGGTGACTTACAGAGAACCTCATGTGCAGTCAGTCTCTTTGTAGGATCCCGGGTAAGCATCTTACGGACTAGATCTTTAGCACTATCAGAAATACTAGGCCATGGTTCAGATTCCAAGTCGAGTTTGCCTCGCAGAATCTGCCTGAAGATTCCTGCTTCACTTTCTGAGAGGAAAAAAAGTAGATTGTGCCAATGGAAACATTGTAATGTCAGAAAACGATAATGAATTTAGCCCCAGCAATTCAATGGGTGGAACAGTAAATAGTTTACCTGCCCAAAATGGGGGCACACCACATAGCAAAATGTACAGAATTACTCCAGCACTCCAGACATCAGCTTCTGGGCCATAGCATTTTTGAAGCACCTCAGGTGCAACATAATAGGGGCTCCCAACAACATCTGAAAATTTATCACCTGAAGAAATGGAAACGTATAGCTTTCATTGTCTGAAGTTTTAGCGTGAGTTTTATTAATCATTTCTGGCAAAATAGAAGAAAACAGCACATCAACTCAAAAGTCAAGACTTCACAAATCACTAAGTTAATCACAGCAACAGCTAGTAGATGCACTTGACAAATTATGTTTATCAGAAATAACACAATTTCTTGATATCAACTTTGAAAGGCTTATCACTCCTAACAAGTTTTCCCTACTCTCATCTTCCCTTTATCATATTCTGAAACCTCCCAACGAATCAAAAACAACTTCAGTAGGCACATATCACGAAACTTAATTCATAACGGGGTAAACACCGTCAGGAAGAAGGTTGGGCAGCGTCGGCTTGGTGAGATGAACGATTAGACTATAGATTAGGATGATAGAACCTTGAGAGGGAGACTAGATTAATTCATCTTTCTTGCTTAATGCCAACGATTACAATAAGCTTACTTATATAGAGGGCTCTTCTAACAACTATGGATAATATCAATCTAAATGTGATCTTCCTAACTAACAAATGACCTTCCTAACTAATAGATAACATTTTTAGCTAATAGATAACATTCCCAATTAACTAATCCTTATACAAGGAAACTAATCAACTATTTAGAAAAATAGATATTCTTATTGGGGAAGGTAATCCCTTCCTAATCCCAATGCTACAGTGCGTGGTACTGTCCTCGAGCTGCAAGGTGGTGGCCATGGTTGCAGTCCCCGGAGACCCCACATTGATGACAGGGCACGATGTCTGCACCTCGTTGCCTCCATGCAGTGGAAATGCATCAATCCAACGGGTCGTTGGTTGTGCTTTGGTGGAGCGGAGGTGCCCCTTGGCAAAGCGACGACGTAGGAGCATGACAACCGTGGTGAAGCCCCACCCTTCCTCGTCCTTCCTCTCGGGTGGATGGTGTTACCCTCCTGTCCTTTGCTGCGCCAGCGGATTTGGATCTGGCAGCAAGGCGAGACCAAGGCGACACGCACGCTGGGGTTGCCCTCAGTCGCCACCTGCTGTATCTCCTAGGCAGCCTCTGCCATGGCTGCCACTGAAATCAGCACTGCCTCCGGTACAGGATGCAGCGCCTCAAGGATCTCGTTTTCCCTCATTGCTCCTCCTGGTTGCGTGGCAGCCGTTTCTCCAAGCTACGCAGGCATTGTTACAAGGTGCAGCTTGTACCCTTTGCGCCGGCCTTGGAGGATGCTATGTCGACGCTGCTTGAAGATGCAACGCTGACTGTGCCGGATGAAAGAGCAGCAGTGGCAGCATCGCTGCCGTGGCACGACCGCAGTTGCTCCTGCCCCTTGCACCTCTGGTTTTGATGCCGGCAAGGGTGTGCCGTCTCCTCTGGTAGACTCACGGCCGCCTCTCCTGGTGTCATCGGTGCAGTTTTAAGGGGCCCAAGGATGTGATCTAGTTTAACGCTGATCTTCTTCAACATCATCGGTATGTATGCCTTGTCTTCCTTGCAGCTGACCATCTTGATCATGGTGGATAGTCCAAGATCGACTGATCTGATACCAAATGTCGCGAACCTTAGTTCATAACGGGATAAACACCGCCAGGAAGAAGCCGGGTGGCGTCGGTTTGTTGGGATGAACGATTAGACTATAGATTGGGATGGTAGAAGCTTGGGAGGGAGACTAGATTAATTCATCTTTTTTGCTTAATGCCAACGATTACAATAGGCCTCTTTATATAGTGGGCGCTTCTAAGTTCTAACAATTATGGATAATTTCAATCTAAATGTGACCTTCCTAACTAATAGATAACATTTCCAATTAACTAATCCATATACAAGGAAACTAATCAACTATTTAGGAAAATAGATATTCTTATTGAGGAAGGCAATCCCTTTCCTAATCCAAATGCTACAGTAGCCAGGGCAGTGTTCGCACACGGTATTGCTACAATGCGCGGTACTGTTCACGCTGCATCACTTCACGTGCAGCCCCTGGGCCCACGCCCATGACAGCACAAGGCACACATGTCATAGAATACCCATTTCACAGTTCAGACATAAGCTAACAAAATAGAATAAGTGACATCCTGCAACACAACCAAGTTTTTTTGCAGTGTCATTTCTTCAAGTGCGTCGCTATGAACATCAATTTTCAGCAATTCATGAGGGAGCACAATAAGAATGACCTGTCTTCGTAATGCTTATTTCACAGTTCACAATGCACTTTATCATCACTAAATGTAATTTTGATTTCAGGCTGTATACGATGGCTTAAGGAATTACTAGTTGATGACTGAGCTAAACACCAAACTTCAGAATTCCTCCAAACAAGACAAATCCATACTTATTTGGTATGTATGTATACCCATACCCATACCCACCTTTCCATCCTAGTGAGAATTACTGATGGTAATCTTATGAGTTTCCCTTAAAAAAATGTAATCTTATGAATGCTAGCAGTTTTGCATTCATGCCATCCTCGTATGATCAAATAGCAACATTAAACATCATTACATACCAACCATATTGAGCAATGTAAGCAAACAATCACAGATACGCACCAGGCTTGTAGAAAACAGAGAGCCCAAAGTCGGTGGCCTTGAGTGGGGCGTCCTCAGCGGTGCTAGCGAACAGGAAGTTCTCCGGCTTGAGGTCCCGGTGCATGACGCCTAGCGAGTGGCAGCCCTCCACCACCCCGACGATCGTCCTGATGAGCTGCGCGGCGGCGCGCTCGCTGTAGTGGCCCTTGGCAACGATGCGGTCGAAGAGCTCGCCGCCGGCGCAGAGCTCCATGACAATGTGCACAAAGAGCGCGTCCTCGTAGGCGCCGCGGATGCGGACGACGTTGGGGTGCTCGGAGAGGTGGTGCATGATCTGGATCTCGCGCCACACGTCTTCGTAGTCCTCGCGGCAGAGCAGCTTGCGCTTGGGGATGGACTTGCACGCGTACTCGCTGCCGTCCGCCTTGCCCACGCACAGGTACGTCGTGCCGAACTGCCCCTGCCCCAGCTTCTTCCCGATGCGGTAGTGGTCACGAACGTTCGCTGTCTTGTGCGGCAGCACCGACGCCGGCCGCACCGCTGACGACGCCGTCACCGGCGGTGGCAGCCGTGCGTGCGCATTGGCCCCCGCCTTCTCCCTGCCCGGGCCTTTCGGGTCCGGCTGCATTGGCGTCGACGGCGGCGGCTCTCCCGGGGATCAAGAACCGTACGGACGCCGCTGCGGAACGAAACCTCCCTCCCCTTCTTGGAAAAACCGCGACGAGGCTCGAATCCTCGCCAACAACCGATAAAAACGGAAGCTTTTCCCACCGCCGTATGCGATTTTTGGCTTCTTTTCTGAGAAATTTATAGGGATTAGGATGAACAACTCAAAAAGATTGGATCTTGGGGTGGGGACCTCTTGCCTTTGGGGATTCTTGGGGGAATGGGTGATGATTTGGGGCTAACAAAGTAGCTTTAGCGGAGGTTTATGGGAGCTCTGCAGACCAAAGAACAAGGAAGAAAAGCCAAAGGGAAGGAGAAAATGTAAATCAATGAAATTGCTTTGCTTTCTTGCCCCTCTTTTGGGTGGATTCTTGCAGGGATTTCAGGTGAGGTCACATGAAAAGATTGGATTTTTGCTCCATGTGAGGATGGAAATCTATTGGCTATGATGATTCTTTTGGTCTTAGGATTGGGTGTGCAAATGGGAATGGATTGCTAGGGCATGTGGGGGGAGCATGCCGATGGTTATCTTCAACTCTCCCTTGATGAGAGGGGGAGGAGAGGGGGGAAGGAGGAAGAAGAGAAACGTGATCGGAAACTTCTCTTCCAATTTTTGCTATTTTTCTTTTTTCTTTTTTCCAAACGGTTTATGACTTGTTGGCTTGTTGCTGTTTACCCCATTTTTCTTTCTTTTCCTTTTGGCTGAAGATTTTCCCCAGAAAATATTGATAATTTTATCGTGTTGAAGATTGCTAGATCAATCAAATGCATAGTCACATACTCACATGTAACACAACAATAGTCAAATCTATTTCACCTTAATACAGATATAAAATATTAGTTTAGAATTTCGATGGTATTTTACCACCAATGACTATATTACATGTGAATATAATTTATGTCTTTACATACATATTTACCAACATACACTACTTATCACCTGTGGGAGTGGGAAAAGTATTGGGAAAAGAAAAGGTTAAAAAACTTAACTAAAAGTTGATGTTTATAGGTTATTGCATGTCACATTATTTTCATATTACTCACTCCTACTATATGTTTATCAACATCAAAGGCACTGCAAGAATAAAAAAAATAAGGAAAAAAATTCGTTTTTGCTACTAGTTGTGTCCTACTTCTCACTTATACCACTATATTTGATGGCCTCTCGTTTTTGTCACTCTTCCCTTAGAATGTTGTAGTTTTGCCATTCCGCACCCCTATTCTAACAATCCAACATGGTTTGAATGTTAAGAAATATGCAAAACCAATTATAAAACTAAAGAAAACACCAAAAATCGCAGAAATTTCAGAAAAATGTCGAAATCAGTTCTGAACAAAACTCTTATAATTTCACAAAAGTTTTACACCAGCATTTTTTTAGAATGTTCCTTAAATGATGATAAAGATCGAAAAGTTTTCCTCTGTGTAAAATTTCCCTAGTGTAAATTTTCACAAAAATTGAAGTTTTTGTTTACAAGTGATCCATTAGGTTTTTTCTGTATACTAGTACTTTTTTGGTATTTTACGGAATTTTCTATGTTTTCTAGTAATTTTCTATCTTTTTCTGATTTTTTTTGGTTTTCTTGACAATCAAAACCTGTTGACTTAATGTAAAACTAGCTGGAATAGCAAAAATGAAATACACACTAACAGAAGAGCGGTAAAACGAGAGACCGCCAAATATAGTGGCATAAGTGAAAAGTGGGATGCAACAAACGGCAAAAACGAAATTTTCCACACAAAAAATATATCCTTGACTACTGTTGGTTAGTAGATTTTTGAATTTTTCTAAGTTACGGGCAGACTATTTTTTGCTTTTTTTTTCTGACTTTTCTGGGGGAAAAAAAGAGAATCCTTGACTTGAACCGAAGAGTTTGGTTCAAAAGTCTAAAGATGACAAGGTGACCACTAGGCAGTGCAGACTAAGAATCAATCGGTGATTAGTGGGGCCACAAGTTTCATAGTTTATTCTCACTGTCCTTGTTTAATCAAGTTCATTTTCATTCTATTGTACCTTTTGACATCTTCCTTCTGATTTTTATACATTTTTCGTGTGCACATGCCCCCGGATATTGGTAGATCCACGCATCCACACTTTGATCTTTCGTAGGACTCTAATGTCTAACACATTTCCCTCAATTAAGCAGCAGAGACAATTTAATATTTGTTTGTAATCCTGTAGGGACTATAAATTTTAAATCGCCATTACTTCTGAACGAAGTGCAAAGTGAATTTTCAGGCACTTCTCAAACTATTCTGGGTTCTAAGCACATTCTGAAGTTTTGTTTCACTTTGGCAAACCAATCACCCATGGAATCATCCAAGTAGGTCATGGGAGCAAGGTGATCTAAAAGATGTCGATTTTTTGGCTGAAATTGTGCAAATTCGCCTCGTAATTGCAAGAATGGTCGTCTTCGCGCGGAATTTGTAAAAATGACGTCCCGCCGCACAGTGGCTGTGCGGCAGGACATCCGGAGCCAACATTGCCCCCAGCCGTACGGTCACCGTGTGGTGAGGCTACTGTAGCACCCTTGCCGCACGGCCACAATGAGGCAGCGGCACTGTAGCTATTGTTTTTACTTTTTTTAAATTCATTTAAGTATACTTTTGTATTAATTTTTAAATATAGCAAATAAGCTTCAAAAATTACGATTTTTTTAATCCTCCCGACACGGTGTAATTGCTTTTGTAATTTTTTCAAAATTTTGTCCATTTTTAATTTTTCTCGACAATTCATTTAAGTATACTATTTGTATAAAGTTTCGAGAAAAATTCAGAATGGATAAAATTTTGAAAAACTTACACAAATAATTACACTATGTCAGAAGGTTCCACAAAAAAAATTCAAAATTTTTGGAGTTCATTTGCTATATTTAAAAATTCATACAAAAGTATATTTAAATAAATTTTAAAAAAAGGAAAAAAGAAAAAAAAATTTCTGCAGTACCGCTGCCTCACTGTGGTTGTGCGGTAGGGGTGCTACAATATCCCTTCTGCACGGTGGCCATGTGGCAAGAGGCGACGTGGCGGGCGAGGAGAGCCTGCTGCACGATACCCGTGCGACAGGATGCTATTTTTGCAAATAAAATCCGACGACGGTCACTCTTATAAATACGAGACAAAAATACACCAATATAGCCAAAAATTCAAAGATGTCATCATCCCTCTTAAAACCCGGAATTATACAGCAGAGTTAACTCTCCTAATAAACCAGCATTTTTTTTTGTTGAAAAAACATTGAAAAACTTTAAATTCAGTATATGTCATGAAAATTATAATTCATGAACCCTTACACACGATATGGTTCACAATATTTGTTATGCCCTTGAGGCCTTGAATAATAATCATGTAAGAAGTGACGTTGTTCAAAATATAGTATTATTCAAAATCAAGGAATATAATGATTTTTACGTGATCCCAACTCATGTTTGTCTACCCTCATGTTGTCGTTGATTTGCAATCAGACAAAATGCGGCACTGGGTCACCTGTAAGCCTCGCGTCTATGTAAAAAGTTTCTGGTTTGCCATCTTTCACTGGTCACCATTCATTTTCCTTCTTTCCGTTGTGCAAGAGTCCAACTATAGCTTGTTGAAGGGAAGAACACATAGATCATGAATTCATGATGCCCACAACCAAACGAGGCGCTTTCTTCTTTCTTTTTTACACGACGTTTTTAATTTTTCAAGGTAATCGAGATATGGCTTTGACCGCTACTTGTTATAAGTTTACATTAAGATGTAGCCAATCTAATAAATTATAATATTATAAAAGTATTTTTAATGACTAATAATATATGAAAAACTATTTAGATTGATCATGATCATATAATTTTTACATATCATAATAAAATAATTTTGTAATTTTTACAATCTAAATAGTTTGAAATCAATTAGTGGTCAAGCACGAATTCTAACACGTTATGAGCTAGTACTATTTTCACGATACGGAGACACGTGGGAGGTAGGAAGGAAGGAAGCGGATGAGCCATGGCATTGGTACAGATCAGTGTTCCTAGTACAATTATTCCAGAATAGAATGCCACACATTTGGTCCCCGTCTTGATCACCGCCCCTTGGCCCTTGCCTGACGGCAGCACGATGTGTAAACACAGCTTCAATAATAATTGTACTAGGAACACTGATCTGTACGGGCTGTGTTTCTGCTGCTATAGTTTCAGAAATTACAGAGATGTACATGTAGATGTAGTCTCGTGTGGTGTTGACATTGAGGAGCTACGCATTTTTCAATGAAGGCAGCAGATGAAAACCCAACCCGTAACCTCAGCCACATCACCTAAGTGCTTCGCCCTCACAGGTGCATGGTATGGAGATTGGAGAGTAATTAAACGAGAGCACCAGCAAGCACTGTAAATAATTTATTTATCTCCACCTGAACTAGATGGTACTATGGTAGACATCAGCCTCGGCAGTCGGCACAAGTAGGATGAAACGAAACTACAAAAGGAGGCCAATTCGGCATTAACAATCTGCTCCTCCCTTGGCCTTGTTCTGCGTAGATTAGACGGAGGCATGCAATTGCTGAAAACGACCTATAGAGTCCCTGAAACTTGCTAAATTGTCTTGCATCTGCCAAGATTGTTAGTTAGTGCTCCTGGAGGCATGACTTATCTTATCCGTGCCACTGGGGGCAGATCTCATTTGGTTAGTACGTCAGGGGCACGGACAAATGCATTTCGTGTGAAAAAAAATTAGAATGAAAATGCAATTTTTTTAAATGAAAATTTCATGATTTCATATGATAATAGAGTGCATGATAATATAGCGAAATGACATCCTCGATACATACACACATAATGTATATGATGTGATTACACATGTGCTACAATAGATTTTAAAAAAAATAATATTATTTTAATAAAGAATTACAAAATAAAATAGTCAATTTTATTTATAAAAATGGGCTACTGCCGCCATTCCAAAATGGCGAAATGCACATGTCGCCATTGGAAATGGCGTCAGAGATCTTGTCACCATGAAAATAGTTCTGCCGCCATTTGAATTGACGACAGGAGGTGGAAATTGAAATTAAATTATATAGATATGTTGGTAATATCTTTAAGTGTCCGCGCAACTGATCATTTTCGAAAAGATAAGGAAATATGAAGTAGCTAACATTTTAGGAATGTGATTTCAGTGGAGCAATAGCAAAAATAGCCCCTTCGGAGCGAAATCAACAAAAATATTTAGAATGCGAGTTCGTGGCACACTAACAAAAGTATTGAAGTACCATTTTATAATGCAATTTTTCCTTTACTGAACGGATTTATTTGAGAGTACATAACGAAATATTAGAGAGAGAATGACTTGGGAACGAGGGTAATCGTTCCCAAGTTATTTTTGTATTTCCTTATTAAAATAATATTATTTAAAAAAATTCTACTGTAACCAGTGTGTAATTACGTCGTATACATTATGTGCGTATGTATCGAGAATGTTGTTTCACTATATTATCATGCACTCTATTATCACATGAAATCATGGAATTTTCATTCAAAATATGCATTCACATTCAAATTTTTTCACATAAAATGCACTTGTCCATGCCCCTGGCGCACTGATCAGACGAGGTTCGGCCCCAAGGGCACGAATAAGGCAAGTTATGCCCCTAGGGACACTTTCTTGGCAAGTCATGCCACTAAGAGCATTTACTAGTCAAGTCATGCTCCCAGTGACACTGACTTGACACGTGTCACGTCCTCGTGGCTTCGCGATGTTATTTTTGCATTTGATATGCACAAAAGGCCAGAATTGCTAATTCACGTTTTAATATTACCAAATGCGTTAATTCATGTGTCAACAGTGATTAATGCGGAAATTTTTTTTGTGATACTCCTCTGCATACTTTTCACATATTTGACCCAGTAGTATTCGATCTTTTCTGGCCAGAACCTAGAGGCAAAGTGGAGAATATGATTACGAATTTGACCTATTAAGCCCTATGACTGATTCAATGATGACTTCTTCTGAATAAGATAGGCTACGGAGCTTCACTTTAAAGCTGATCATATCGTGCTAAGTTGCTAGCCACTAACCAAGATCTAGAAAAGAGAAAATTAGTCAGTTTTGCTGGAAACCAACGACTGATCTGAGACACACTACAAAGTAGATCATACCCAGAACTAAACATTCCTGAATGATTTAGCTCCCAGGAAAAAAAATGGTAAATGATTCTCATTATTCTACAGCTGTCCAATAGTCCCTGCAGTGTTGATCAATTAAAAGTAAACATTCATGAACAGTATGATTCGGCTCCCAGAAAAATAATAAGTGATTCTCATTTTGCTACAGCTGTCCAGTAGAGTTATCTTCTCAGAATCTACAGGCTAAAATATCTGGAGTTCTTCTATGTGGAAAGGATGGGATGGGAGGATAGAGATGTGCTCCCATGGTTCCTTGAACATCAAGCAACATATCTTCATGTGGGTTGCTGCAGGCTTTGGTCATAATTATCATAAATCCATAAGTACTATGAATGTAATGGTGCATGTCCTTGACATATGCCATTGCAGTACCCTGCCACCTAGTGCACTGGCAACAATACCCAGATCTAAAGTAATGATTCCTCTAAGGATTTTTTTAAAATAACATTATTTTAAAAAATAAATACAAAAATAAACACCCACCCAAAAAATTACAGAAATAGCTCTATGTCGCTATTTGAACTGACGACAGGGACCTGTTGACCATCTGTCGCCGGTCCAGCTCCTTGTCGCCAATTCAACTGGCGATATGGAGTTGAAATCCTAAACTGGTTGGCCGGTTTGCGATTTTCGTAGATTTTCAACGGTACGAAATCTGTTAGACTCGCAATAACATTTTGTGATCGTCGTATGTTATTCTAGTGCGGTAAATTTCTGAAGAATTGTGCGAGAATGATTGAGATAACAATGATTCGTAAGTAGGAAGGTAAGTGATATTGCGATGCGCTAGAGAATTCATACACGGTGGAGAACTTTCGGAGAAATGACCTCTTGCATAACATTGCTCATGTACATGCACTGCATATTATGTAAGGAAACAAATGTGAATTTGTCATTACTATCAAAACTACGACAAATCACGCTGATATTACATAACATTCAGTAAAACGTCATAACACTTAGTTTATATCAAAGCTACGACAAATCACACTGATATTACATAACATTCAGCAAAACGTCATAACACTTATTTTTTTCAAATCAAAATGATAATTCAGAATATTGGCAATAACATATTACAACTATTCGTACTTTCCCGTGGCCACGACCTCAACGTCCCCCATGTGGACTGCCTCGAGTCGAGTGACCGGATGAGGTCCCCTCGGCGACGTCCGGAGTGCCGATGTCTCCTTCGTCCTGAGGATTTCTTGTGGGGCATTTCTTGAAGGTGTGCCCAGACTTCCTGCAAATGGAGCACTTCTTCGTACGATGTCCGGCTTCTGCTTCGTCCATGTCGTTCCTGAAGCGTCATACCTGTCGCCGGCCAACCTTTCCCTTGAGCCTATCAATGTCCGCGGCCCAGATTAGTTGCTCTCAGGTCGGATGGCCAGTGAAATGGCCAACCATGGCGTAACCATACATCGCTCCACTCCAGGTTTGCATCACCGTCTCCTTGGTGAAATAGTCAGAGAGGTACTGCCTAGGATGCTGCGCCACCATCGAACATGCGGGCATGACATGGAAGCAGTGTCTATGCAGAAGAAGGGGCTTGTTGCAAGTGCATATGCCGCTACCGCAGCGTAGCGTGCACTTGTGGGTGACCCTTTCGCGGTTCGTCCCGCGGCGTCCTTTATCCCTGCACATTATCTCGAAGTGAAGCTCCCTTATGTCCATCTTGAATGCCCGATGCATCTCACCCTTCTTGTTCTTCTCCTCCATGTACTTGGTGACCATGGCGGAGTAGAGTACTCTGTCATTTGCCATGGTGAGTGACGCGTTGTTGTTTCTGTTAACAAAGTAGTTCGCCGTACCGCAGAGAATTACCTCCACAATACCAACCAAAGGGAGGCACCTTACGCCGCGCATGACCCAGTTGTACATCTCGGCTAGATTGGTTGTTATGACACCATATCGAGCACCACTCATGTCATGTAGCAGCGACCACTTCTTCTTAGACTCGTGCTCAATCCAGTTCGAGAAGCATTTCACCTGGGCCCCCCGTCCTCCTCGTCGGTCTGGGAGCATCTGTGGGTAGCTATAACAATGCTTCGGGGGCCTGATTAGCACTTGGGCGCGGCCCTTTTCGCTGCCTCCCTTCTGTGTGCCTTGGTCCGCTCATCTAGAATCCTTCTAAAGTGTTTTAAACTTCCGCTGCTGGTTCTGGTTACACAGTTGTTTGAACAGGTTCATTAAGTCCTTATTGCGAAACTGTTTGTAGAAGTCAGAAATGTGCCATCGACGCACAAGATAGGACGGTAGCGCCAGAATGCATTGATGCATGGACCAAAGACGAAGAATGCTCGCTGCAGTACCTTCTTATTGGCCCACTTCTGATATTTGGCATCTTGAATATCGACATGAGTGTCGGGATTCCTGTCTTGTATTACTCGGAATAGTCTGAGGAGGTTATGGTAGGAGTCCTCGAACGTATCGAACCTTGATTCCAATGCCTTCTGTTTTGCCCTCTACGCCTTGGTATAGCTGATTGTGTACTGGAACCTTGCCTCAATCGCCCGAATGATGGACCGTGGCTCAAAATCTAGATTATCCACGATCTCACCGTACAGGAGGTTGGCGATGAAGCCTGATGATAGGTTCTTGTGAGACTGCACTGACTCGCGTAAACTTGACGACTCTAAATATGCGCCGTACCGATAAGGCCTAGAATTTGACCGCGTCCTGCACGACCTCCTTACATTTGAACATAACTTCTTGCCTAACTTCGCTCTAGTCGTACTCCCACGGCACACGGGAGTCTTCATTGACGACGAGGTTATCGAACTAGTATATGTTCCACTCTGATAGAACCGCCTGCTGGTCCACATCATCCTCATCGTCGGAACCTTCATCTTCTGACAATGCCATGCAGTCTCGGTCTTCGAGGTCCATCCTTTGCACTATGGCTTCCACCTCCTCACCCTCGTCAGCAAGACCACTAACTTGCTTGACCAAAGGAGCTACTTCCGCAGGGTTTTCATCGATAGCATCAGCAACTCCAGGAGCTTCAGCCATTGTGTGCGCCGTGCTGTGGCTGGAGTCCCCAACTTCTTCTTCGGCGTCAGCACCCCCTTCTTGTTCAGCTGCGGATGGAGTGGGCTTGGCACCATGGAACTAACCCGTCGGCGGCCCCACACCATGCCCATGGTCAGCCGGCCCACGACATCGTCCTCGACGTACAAGCTGACCGCGTACGCTCCCAAGTCCAGCTGTGGTCGTTCGATCTAGAAGCGCTCAAAGCACCACAACTACAGAAGTAGCAGGCATCCAGAGAGGATGGAGCTATCCTGGGCCCAGTGGCACGTGTCGCATAGTGCGCGGTACGTCGCGCATAGCACGGTCGGACCCTAGGTGTAGAGCTGGATCTCAGCCACCAACCAGTCCGCCAGCTCACGTGCGTACCAGACGTAGTGCTTGTCGATGTTGTCGCTGTGGGACCCCAGGAACATGACCCACCCGAACAGCCACATCAGGTAGGCCTCAAAGTGCCTCCTAACAATGACCTAGCCTGCGTTCTCCGTCATACGCTCGGGCTGCAAGATGACATGTACACGTCAGCAAGGTTACATATGAATTGATGCGAGAGGACAATAGTTACGAAAACTTAAGTAGAACTAGCAGATCCACCTCAACATCGACCCGTGCGGGCTGCTGAACTCCGTGTACCCGCTGCCCAGCGGCAGCACATCATGGAACCTCGCTAGGAGGTCCGTGCGCCACGTGGCCGGAGTGTCGTACGCCGCCATAGGAGAGCTAGTGCAGGGCAACCCAGTAAGGAAGGTGACGTCCTGAAGGGTCAGCGCCATTTCCCCGCACGGAAGGTGGAACTTGTGCGTCTCTGGCCTCCAACGGTCAACTAGCGCCATCAGTAGGGCCCGGTCGTATGGAAAACGTCTAGACGTACGACCAAGACCGCGGTCCTGGGTGTCCTCCCACGTCGCCTCCACCATCCTCGCTAGTGGAAGGAGGCATGTTGCTCTCAACCTGCGTCGACACGATTAAGAACAAACGCGATTGCACGCAAAGTAGCCAGACCGCGATTGAGTGCATGAAGGTCAGAACCACACGTACCTCGGAACCCAGTTTGGGTGCAGCCGCACCGTGCTAAGCTTAATCGTTCAAGTATTGTAACATTCATAACATGTGTACGACGAATTACACTATACACAACTCAAATGATGTAGTACATAATTTGACTATAATTATCTAATCTACTGAATTCTATGTTGCTATTCTACTTAATTCTATGTCGCCATTCTTCTGAATTCTATGTACTTAATTCTACATACTTCTACTCGTTATTCTACTTAATTCTACTTGCTACAGCTCAAATGATGTACTTAATTCTACATAATTTGACATAATGTACAAAGTTGCCAAAAAAATAACTGCAAGATGGCCGACCGGATCTGATGCCCTGTCAATCTCTCTCCTTCGCGACGAACTAGCCGAGCTTTGCTACCTTTCTTCTCTCCCTCTACTCCTCTCTTCTGTTTTTTTTCTGGAATTAAAATGAGATTTGAAGTAATTTCTCGGGATTTTTATACATGAGTTTTTATAATTTTTTAGGGCGGCTATTTATTTTTGTAATTATCTTTTAAAATAATAATATTTTTTTAAAATTCCACGTAGTACAGAAGTGGCCCATGTACATTGGTCCTGGACTAGAATCAATGAGCCCTTTTAACTCAAAACAGGCTCATTTTGAGCTCTGAAAAATGAAGTAGAGGTATAAATTGGTTGATGCATCTACCATTCCAGCCTCACAGGACTAAAATGGCAGTTTAGAATTGACAAATTTGAAGTAAGAGAGTTATGTAGCAAACCAACTTTTGTTCTTATTTATTCCAGTGTGTTCTGTACAACAGAACAGATAAATTGTCTCAGAAAACCTGGTTATGGATACTCGGTTCTTCTAGCTCTCATAAAGTCGAGTTTTTCTTTGAATGCTGTTTCGGGGTTCACAAATAGGAATGCAGCCCCATGAGCACAATGTAAGTCACTTCACATGCACTGCTCGAGCTATGAACTTAACTCGAGGTTATTTCACCCCTTAATTTGCAGATATTCTACACATGGCAGTTTTTAGACTTCTAATTGGTCACAGCATACCTTGTCGTTCTCTCAACTTTCAAGATTGCATACATGTAAAAGCTCAGAAAGGCGACATTCCGAAATTATCTGCAATCCTCTTATTTAAGATTTGGCCCACATTCAGCAACGAAGGGCACACGGTGCAACGAGTGAAGGGCATACAGGCATGGCTTTTTTTAACCCTTCTCATGTTTTTGTACAGCAGATTATGACAGAGGAGATTAAGGACACAAGGTAAGAGCAGGTCATGCATCAGGGCATGGCAACGGTTTCAGTCTTCGGATCGGAAGGCGTGACATTTTGCCATACAAGACCTAATGTGCTACCCATTATGTTCATAATGACAGCCGAGAGTGCAGCTGGCAACGCGACCAAGGGAGAGGAGAAATGTGCAGTTGCTAATACCACCCCTAAGGATGAGTTTTGCATCCCTACCTGCATTCCAAAAAGGAAGGCTATTCAACATCCTTGAGAATAACCATCCGCAAAATAACTTTATTCATGCCAACAAAATCAAGTAGAAACTATTGCACCTACACACATGATCAAGACCATAATATTACGTTTTAATGCTCCACAATTAAAGGTACTACGAGAAAGGTACTTAAGTTGTGCGGGATGTACCAATTTAAATTATTAACAATGGATGAATTTTTTTAGTGGAGATACCTCTGGGTAATTTCCAAGCATTGTAAAACATCTAATTTTCTAAATGTAAGTGTGCTGGGAGATGTGTTTTTGTAATTTGTACATGGCCTCGTAAACGAATAAGACACTTCCTTTTCACTGACAAGTTGCGATAGTAAATTAGTAGCTTGGTAAGCTCTGGTCAGGACTTCTGGCGACAGTAAATTAGTAACTTTGGCAAGCTCTGGTCAGGACTTCCTTACCTCAATGGATATTGCCCTCCTTTGTCTTTCTTTGAAACCACCTATAGCTGCTGCAGCGTACCTGTTTGTGATAAAACCCTGCAACAATTAGAAATCTGGTGTGGATACTACCACAACAAGCGTCCATAACTTTTAGGTTGAGTTAATTGAAAGATGAGAGTACAAATCAAGTTGTGCCCTAACACTTTTTTTAGTAAAAAAATTCTCTACAACACCTGTGAATTGTTTCACATATAAAAGGTACAGCGAACGGTCTAGTGCTCACCCGACAAAGAAACCAGCAAAATGCAGCAAGAAGACAGACAGCATCACAACCCCGATATCCCCAGAAAATAAGCTTCCATTCCCATAAGATGTGTCAGCAATTGTAGACCTTAGGCGTACAAAGTTCTCAGAGAACACACTGTAATACGAAAATGGTAAAAATATGTAAAGTTTCTGCTATTCAAAAGCCAATAGCATGGCAAATTTGAAGAATTCCAACCTGCACGCCAGAAGTGATGAAGCTAAGACTGCCAGAAGCGGGGCAAAAGGAGTGACAAATTTAACTACTGATGGGAATGCACTTTGAATAGAAGAACCTAATAGAATTGGAGCAACAACCACCTAAAGGAAAACAAAAGGTCAGGAGCAAACTAACTAAAATCATGAGAATATGGGATGAACTAGAGGCCTCAAAAGTTTCACCTGCAAAGTACTGAGCGAAAGCTTCACAGCATTCACTGGAACATAAGCACCAGCAAGGATTTTTGTTAACAGAGGTGTAAGGAACACTGCACTAAGAGTGCTGCAGATAGTCATCACGATGGACAGAGGAACATCACCTTTAGCAACTAAAGTCACCTGAACAATCACATGAAAGAAGTAGGTCAATGCATAGAAGAGACTATACAGGAAAAAGAATTGCCGTCTGACCATGCGTACATGACTATCACAGTACAAGACGCTTGGAGTTGGAGATAAAAGGAAGCATAAAGCCAGGATACAAAAGTAAAAAAAAGGAACTTCTTATAGCAATAACCTAAAGCAAAGAATAACTTGGTGTTGAAGACAAAAGGTTGTTCCTTTGGCACTTGAATAATCATATGTCAACTGCTGGAAACAATCGATCAAATGTTCATCAGCATCTTCCTGTAAATAGATTAAGCAGACACACTTTTGACCTTAATCCTAGGTGGAACCTCAAACTTTGGATTATGCAATAGCTAAAAAACTCAATTAGTACGTATATTCCAATTCTTGATTGCATGACTATATGACCCTTCACTCCATCGCAGGACATAAAAGGGCCATAGGCCCATAGCCCATTGGTGAAGTGAAATTCCCACTAAGCCAAGGGCACAACCAAGTGAAAACTGAGGAGAAAAAATTATCAACCCTGGAAGTAAGTCTAAAACAGAAGTTAGGGAGATTGAGTGGCTGAGTGAGTTGACAGTCTTACCACATTGGATGCAGTTCCTCCAGGACAGCATGCCAGCAGAATTAGACCAACTGACAGGGATGGTGGGAGCCCCAGCATGCGGCTAACGATCGCTCCAAAAGCAGGCATTATGGTGTACTGAGCAGCGAACCCAAATAATATCTGCAGCAGCAAAAAAAAAGATGCATACCGTTGTCATTTCTCTGAATCAATTACTACTTGGACTTGCCACGGTTGAAAGAGATGAATCAAGATTCAAGAGGACAAGGAATCAATCGGGAACGAATGCGACGAATCTTTGTCAAAATTTGCACAGTGACAGGGGAAGTAATTACCGCGAGGGGCCTCTCCCGGATGAGGGCGAAGAACTCCCTGAGCTCGAGGGTGAGGCCCATGGCGAGCATGATGAAGCCCAGGACGAACGTGTAGGACCCCGGCGCCATGGCCACGAACCACCGGTACGTATCGGGCCGCGCGACGGCGACGGCGGCGCCGGCCGTTACGTAGGCCGGGTACAACCCCGCCGCGGCAGAGAGCGCCGCGTGCCACCGCGGGACGGCCGGCGGAGGCGGGGGAGAAGGCAATGAAGGCGCGGGCCCCGCGAGGCATTGGAGGGCAGGGAGGCGCCTGGGGAAGGAAAGGCTGGGCCTTGGCGTCAGGCGGGCGGGTAGAGACCGGGCGGTGGGGCTCGCGGTCGGGAGGAGGCGGAGGAGGAGGGGAGCCATGGCCGGCGCGGCGGTGTTGGTTTGTCTTCTTGTCCGGCGCGCACGCCACACGGGGTGGACCGTAGTGATTTTTTACGAGTAGAGATCGCGGGGTTTATCGCTCTGAGTTTACGTTTCCGCTCCTCGAAGACGGATGGTTTAGCTTTTTTCCATGCAACAACCGATTCATAGGTTACAGCCATGTCCCCCTTAAAAAAAAGTTATGGCCATGTTAAACAGATTCAACTGGCATGATAAACATGAAGACCTGATCCTGTTTGGGCAGCAAATAATGACATGTTGAGTTGGCCATCATGTCACATGGCCTTCCAACTATTTTACTAAAACTTTAAATATAGGCGGTTATAGCCATGTTAAATATAGATTCGACTGTCAGTAGCATCCAGTGAAAAGCACCATCGATATGCAAAGATGCAGACCATGACACATGCTCATGGCCATTTCATTATCTTGATTGCATAGGGATAAACCCTACTTATCGAACCAAGTCATCGAGGACGAGGCAAAAGGTCAGTCACTACCTGAATTCAGATCTCCAGTGACAGCCAAAAACCGTTAGGAAAAAGGAAAAACAGTCAGAAAAATTATTCCACTTATCAAGCAATCACTCGATAAGGAAAGACCCTTAGGAAAATTATTCACAACGGCTATCCCAATTGCCTAGCCGTCAAGAAAATTCTTTAGCATCAGATTTGCAATCCGGTTTTCCTGGCACAGTCCCGTCAGGAAAATGTTTTGTTTCCCTGTGATAAAATATGCAATTATTTGCTCGGTATTAATCTAAATTATCAAGTAAAGAATACGTAAACAAGTACAGGACTCAAGTCCACACAAAAAAAAAAACTGTATCCCATTTGCAGCCATAGTTGTGCCTTGTGAGCGGTGAGTCGTATTTTTTAAGTGTACGTGTGTACGTAAAGATACTCCCTCCGTTTCATAATGCATCTGGTTTGTTAGGAATTACTCCCTCCATCTCAGTTTACTTGACGTTCTGGAGGGACAAACAATGATGCAGAACGTCAACTAAATAAAACTGGAGAGAGTAGTAAGTATATGTATCAGGTTTCTAGATCAGTAAGCTGCTACTCCCTCCGTTTTTTTTAGTGAAAAAATATATCATTATATTTGTCATTAAAAATAGTCTCATAATATTATAATATTATTAATATATTATACGATAAAATTACAAAAAATAACGATCAAAAGCACATCTTGTAGACCATAAAAAGTAAAAAAAAAACATCACTTAAAAAGAACGGATGGAGTAATACTAATGATACAACATTTGTGGCTCAATATATTTTATCTAGGATATGCTCATTTAAATCAAAGGAAATTCAGCTATGTGTAATCTAGATAACTCCCAACTGATGTTGCACTCGTGTCTTATGATTACTAGTAGACCGTCGCGCGTTTACGCGCGCCATGCAATGAAAGCGCAAGCGCGTCCGGTGGGGCCCGCGCCATGGGACGCCTCACATCGAAGGTTGCATGCGCGTGGGAGGAGGCGTGTTGGATCCTCGCCCGCGTTGGAAGAAAACTACCGAGCGCGACGGACGGCGAAGCGATTCGATCCAAAGATCGCGACCGACGAGGAAAAGAGACGATGTGGCCTGGCTAAGGGCGTGTCAAACTTCCCTTGGTTTATACCAGAGGATATATAGCACATGGGCTATTTTTAAATCTCACTAACTACAAGTCAAGTGCGTTTATTGGTGGATTTTCAGGATTTAATCTGGTGACCTGTAAGGATAACCGCTTAAGCTTTGTGGTTATAAATTTCTAGTTATAATTGAAAGGACTGATCTGAAAATACACTTGAATCGCAAAGGATTGATCAACCATTCACTAATTTTGTGTTATGGTTATAGGACATGAGCTTTGTTTGAATCTCACTAACGACACGTTAATTTGTTTATCTGTGGATTTTGCTTGATTTAATACAGTAACATGTAAGGGTAAGTACTATTTTTTTGAACTTGTAACCACTATTTCTTTGGTACAATGGAAATTGGAAAGGAATGATATGTAAATACACACATCTCAAAGGACTGATCTGCCATTCACTAATTGAGCCCATAAACATCGGTGCCCCTGCCCCATGTGCTAAGCACCTGTGTTACTGACGATTGAGAGCAAACAAAACAGGCTGCCACACCAATCACAATCAGAGGTCAAAGCCAGCGAGAGGGATCGAGACTTGAGCGGCGCAGAAATCCATTCATTAATCAATATTTTCCCCGCAATTATTTACTGGCCACTGACTAAACTAAATGATCCCGTCTTGATCTTGGATTCGAGCGCTTCTTCCATTAGTATTAATTTGACCACAGCTCACCCACCCCAACCTAGTCCCCGATTCTTGGTTGCCTTCTTCTTCCTCCCTCCTCGAGCCTCCCCCCTCTTCTTGGCGAGGAAACAACGAGGCGTGTCGATGCGCGCCTCCCCCTGCCCCTCCCCACTCCCTTGGTAAGTGACTAGTAACCTGTAGATTTTGTATGAGGAGCTTGAGGTGATCTGCTGATTTTCGGCAAGAAGCATCTCGCAAAGTTTTTTTTTTTTGGATTTCTTGAATTCCTAGGTTATTATGGCTGGAAAGGTTGTTGTTTTCCCCTCTTTTTTGAGATCTTGGGAGGACACGGGGTGTTCTTGTATCAAAGGGGTTGACTTTAGGACTAAGGCTGTTTACCCTTTCGTTCTTGCGGTGATTTCTTCGGGTTTTCCATCAATTTCTGTGAATTTTTGGGCTACTCTGAACCAAAGATGGCACCTTTCAGTACAGATTAGCCTGAATTTTTGTGACCACCTCACTGTCTTAGTCTCTTACATGTGAATTATTAGAAGTAGGAAAAGTTCCTTGGTATTAGAAGTAATTCATGGTAAAGTACAGTTTGTACCAAGGATGTGGTGTTTGATAAGCATCGACCACTGTAATTGGGCTGCTAAGTGTTTCTCTAGAGTAGTTCGAGTTGTATTTTTGGTATGATCGAAATTCTGTTGAGGTGTGGCGAGAGTAGTGTGGCTGCTCTCGGAATTGGAATTTGTGTAATGAAACATCCTGAACTGATTTTGGTTTCAATAATAATTGGAACTCCTAGTCAGTAGCGTAGCCAGGGTCTTGGTAGTAACTCGAAAGAACTCCGACCAAGGAAGCCACCCACCACCTCGTCCCTCCTCGCCGCTGCCGGCCTGCGGCGGCGCCCGCTCCCTCCCTCTCTCTCGCTCCCTTCCTCTCCCTCCTTGTGAAGGCGTCCAGATCTGTTCTTTGGTTGGGATTGGGTCCGCGCCCCACTACGATTTCCGCCGGCGCCGGCGGTGAGGGTCGCCCTCCCCGTCCCCCTCGTGCCACTGCTCCCTCTTCCTTATCCTTCCACCCCTCCTTGTGCTCTCCTCCTCACCTTCCTCTCACAAAATCTCCAGATATGTTTGCCCCCCAAATCTCTACAGATCTAGCTTCCTTGGTGCTCCCCCGTGCCTTCCCTCCAGCCTCCTCCGCCGGTGGCCGTGGATCGCGGTGGTGAGTGCGTTGACGGTCGGTTGCCCCCTCAACGTACACATCATGATGGCATGTGGCTGTCGGGCACGATGCATGCAAAATCCATGGCCCACGACCTCAAGCTACCTGTGAATACGTCAGTAAGTTTTCCTCTTCGGGTCAAGTCGGCAATGCTAGCTTTTGCAATTGTTCTTGTCCTCCGTGGTTGGCCAGCTCAAAATTGGCAAACATCTCCTTCCTCGTCAATCCCGTGGCTTATCTTTGGCAAGACACTCCAGCGTCCCACTTCTAGCTAGGAACATCCACAGCACCCCAGCAGCAGCTGCTGCCCCTTTGGAGCTCTGACTTGCCTCAGTAACACACGGGATGGGACGGTGTGGCATGGTGGTGATGGTGGCTGGCAACAGGGTGATGGACAATAGGTGAAGGCTATGTCAGAGGCCGTGTGACAGAGGTGCTTCCAAGGTTCAACAGGTAGTTCATGGTTGTCACCATGGTCATGGCGAAGTGCAGGCCGGCGAACTCTCGGCTCGAAGCTGGTACTCAACGGCGAAGTTTCAAATATTGAAATTTGACTTTAGAAGTGGCACTTTTGGGCTATCCACAACACCTTTTTTTCCTTTGTCGTGTACTTGTGTGTCTCTTTCTTTCCTTCACTGGTAAGGCAGTGTTTCATTGTGTAATAAGCTCTCAGTAATCTCCTTCTCATTCTCCTTGTGTAAGCCCTGTGTGCCTGGGCATGCTTTTGTATCCGTGGACTTTGCCACAAGTTTAATGAAAATTGTTCAGGTGGGGATCCTCTCCCCCGTGACTCTTCTAAAAATAATAATAATTGGAACTGGGGTCCTCCTTGGCCCTGTTCTTTTAAATAAAATTTTAGTACGATCAAATTGCATGTTGCAAGAAACAAAGGTGTATATTTGTTTTATTTTTTTAAAACAAAAATCTGGGGCTTGATTCATTTATCTAAGTTACACTTGAAAAAATCGATTATCTGTATCATCATTAGATCCTTTGTTGGTTTATGAGCTTTCGGAAGCTTAGCATAGTTTGTGCAGTGAAACTACTGATTGGATTGCTTCTAGAGAAAAGAAAAGGATTTTTCTTCATTTGTAAGGTTAACATGGTTTGTCCTCTTAAAAAAAGGTTTGTGTAGTAAAATTTTCGGATGTTTTGTGAGTTTTTGAAGCTTAGAGCAGTTTGCAATACTTTAAAATCTCCTGGATTATGTTTAATCTTTATGTGGTATTCTGTAATCATCAATCAACTAATGCCTTAATTTTTTGATACACTCAAATATCTTTAATTAAATGTTCACATCTTCAGGTTCTAATGCCATCTGGTTTCAAATCTCTAAACAGACTGGATTCTCCTCCTGATTTCAAACGCGGGATTCTTTAGAAGTTGACAATGGATCACAACCAGAATCCCATCCACCAGCAATCTGCAAATCTCAGCTCCAATCCTCTCCTTGGCATGGGAATCCAGCAGCCATTGCCGCCATTCACCTCACCATTCGATGCTGCACCATCCACTAACATCCCACACATGGATTGGAACCCGGGTACGATGCTCGACAACCTCACCTTTATCGAGGAGAAGATCCGGCAAGTAAAGGATGTTATCCGTTCAATGATCAACAATGGCGGTCAGTTATCGGTTCAACTAGGGGAACTCGCGCAGCAGCAACAGCTGGTCAATTCAGACCTGACATGCCTCATAATTCAACTCATCTCTACAGCTGGGAGCCTTCTCCCGTCATTGAAGAACTCGTCCTTTTTGAGCCACCCCCCTGCTGGGCAGATGGCTAATCTTGTTGGCTCAAGCTCAAGCTCGGTTCCTAATGCAACCGTTTCTGAAGAGAACAAGGAGGAAATGGGTAGCCCTGACTATGAGGAGCTTTTCAAGGTATTGACTGATGGCACTGTGGAAGGCACTGACATTGACAATGTTCTTGTCGAGGAGCAGGATACAAAGGACGGTGATGAAGGTGGTGACGCTATCATGGATGGAGATAGCCTACCACCGGGCTCATATGAACTCTTGCAGCTGGAGAAGGATGAGATTTTGGCTCCACACACACACTTCTGCTCCATCTGTGGCAAGGGTTTCAAGAGGGATGCGAACCTACGGATGCACATGAGAGGACATGGCGATGAGTACAAGAGCCCTGCTGCACTAGCCAGACCACCTAGAGATGCAAGCACAGAGCATGCCCTCGTGAAGAGGTACTCATGCCCATTGGTCGGTTGCAAACGGAACAAGCTGCACAAGAACTTCCAGCCACTCAAGACGATCCTATGTGTGAAGAACCACTACAAGCGGAGCCACTGCGAGAAGAGCTACACCTGCAGCCGTTGCCACACCAAGAAGTTCTCCATCATGGCTGATCTCAAGACGCATGAGAAGCATTGTGGCCGGGACAAGTGGTTGTGCTCCTGTGGGACAAGCTTTTCAAGGAAGGATAAGCTGTTCGCGCATGTTGCTCTGTTCCAAGGCCACACACCAGCACTGCCGACAGAGGAGCATAAGGCTTCAGACCAGGTGGGTCGCACAGGAAGCCATCAAGAACCAGCCAAAGTTGCGAGCTCCATGGGTAGCTTCATGTGGGGTAACTCCTCAGGCAACGACGATGCGCTAGATATCAAAGGGCTCGACAGCTGCAGCGATGACTTCCTTTCTACAGCAAATGTTGGTTCCTTCAATTTCAGTTTTGGGCCATTTGATGGATTTCCAGGAGATTCCTCCGAGAGTTCATTCGCGATGCTGCCTTCTGAGCACTACCGAAGTGCTCAAAAGAACGGGGAGAACTAAAATGCGGATCATCTTGCCCCGCATAGTTTCAGATGTATCGGTCCTGGTCTTGTAGCAATGCTTCCCTTTGGCTGTAGAATAATATTTCACCTTTGTTCTTCATGGCATTGTAATTGGCCAGGAAGTTCTTCCTGAACCTTCCTCATTGTATCTTATGTACTAGTACTACTATTATAATAGTTCATTTTCATTTATCTTTCTTCTTGTTGTGTTCTCCTGTGTTATCCCGATGTGATTTCTACCTGTACGTTGCTTGACTGCTACGATTGGTGCCCGAAGTTTCTGCAAAGTTTCTACCAATCTAGCATTCTAGTGTTTTTGGATAATATGAAAAATTTCAGGGCATGCCTTTATGCTCCATTATTCCTGCAGGTGTGTTGCTACTACCGCTCGGCATTATGCATCTGAGACAGGCTATTGCACATGCTGATGCTGAGACGATACGCATGTGGTGTTATTGTCTGTTGATGCACATATGCCATTTTCTATAACCTGTTGCAGATTATGTGACCGCCTCTTGGGAATCAGATACTCACTGATAAGAGGTTAAGGATTGAGGATGGCCATGCACTGGCTTATCATGCGTACCACGGAACACATGCCATTTGGTCTGCTGCTACAACAAGCCTGAACTGGAGTGTACTGTCAGTCTGATTTTATAATACGGAGCATGAACCCTGACACTAGCTAATGGCTATGCAATCAAGAGATTCAATACATCAGGTTGGCACTGCCTTGACATTATAAAACAGCACTAGCTAGGAACAGGTCATGTGCCGACACGACCTGCTGCCGGATACAGTAAGATCTTTTCATGCCCCTCCATCGTGCATGCACATGTACACATCTCAACCGATGAATTTGCATTCGCAGCAAAGAATATGTGATAAATACCCAGCTATTCATTATAGCGCCTACAGATCGAGCCCTCCCCGTGTTTCACGGTGATTTTTCACCACTCGCGTGCGGCCAGCTGCCCTCTAGATTTCCTCATCACAGGGCGCGGCTTCGTCTCGCGCGTGTCTCGGCCGTTCGATCGGACGGATCGCGCGACATAGGCGTGTTCGGGTCAGCTTCTCGCGAGAAGCTCTGTGCTTCCTTCCTCTTGCCACGCCTCCTCCCCTTCGTCTACGCTGCATACCTCCTCCCCTCCGCAAGCCTCCTTCCCCCTTGTTGTCACGCCCAAGTCCTCGCCTCCTCCGCTCGGCTGCCCTTGCGTAGCATCGCTCATGTCCTCCGTGACCTCGGCCGAGCCGCCCTCGCACTTGCTTCCTCCCCATCTCCTCCCCCGCCGTTGCCGCCGCCACTGCTCCCTGCTTCCCGCCTTCCACGCCTCTGGCTGCTGCCTCAGGCTCGCCTCCGCCCTTCACCTCGCCTCCTCGCTTCGCCTCGCCGTCCTCGCCTCCAACTCCGCCCCCCTCCCTTTCGCCCTCGCCACCCGCCTCCCCCATTCGCCCGCGCCGCCCCCTCTCTCCCTCTCACCCGCTTGCTTAGCCTGGGCGACGCTACCGCCACCACGGTTCCGCCCCTCGGTCCTTCTCCCCTCTCTTTCTCTCTCTCGCCTCTTCCACATCTCCTCCCTCGCCGTTCCCTCCTGTCCCCAGCCGCCACATGCATCGAGGAAGCTTCTGCCTACCACTTCTTACCTTGACATGCTCAATGACGCTGCTCACAACCACACGTACCACCGCGCCATCGACGCCACCGTCACTGACCCCTCCTCACACGTCCTCGATACTGGGTAAGCATCGAATTCCCCAAAAGTCTCCTAGTAGGAGGCGCATGCTTGAATCGATGTGGGATTTTCGAACAGGGGTGCAGGTATTTGTTGCAATCGGTGATGCAAAAGTAGGACTGGTACGCAGTTTCTATTTTTCCCATCTGAACAAATGCTTGCTTACTTTGGTGGCAAAGCAAAATGTTCCTTTTGTTTTTGTAACAACCCAAAAATCCATAAATGCAAAAATGTGGGATTTTTAAAACTTTTTATGTGATAGCTAGTATTGTTCTTCTCGCTTGCATTTCGGCGAGTTGCTTGTGTACCTTTCTCTATTCTACTATCATAATTTTATTTATTATCGCATAAGAGTTCCTTAAAGCGAATGCCATAATTTTAGCAAGTCTAAAATTCTATTGTTCTGCCTGTTCCCATTTCTTTTAGCCTTCCTTTTCTCCCTACTTTCCCTTTGGCTAAGAGCTGTTTTGATTGGTCCTAGTCTGACCCGACTAGCTCCTGGCTGAATCAAGATCAGCTAGGACAAACCATTTGGTCATAGGACCGAGAGTACCGCACTTCCCCTTTCTTTCTCTCTCCCCTCGGTGTCTTTCAGAAACATCGTTCGACCATTAATGGTCAGCCACCAAGCCGCTATTCACCGCCTCAGGTCGCCCACCCGTCAACAAAGACCAACCACATCTTCTTGTCGGGCCAAAGTGCCTATACATAGTTGCTCGAGCCCTTCGTTGCTTTTCTCCGCCATTCCAGTGTTAGCCCCACTTTTTCTTCCTTTCCCCAAGTGAGCTTGAGCTTCAACTAGGGTCAAGCGCTCGCTCCGGCCGAGCATCATCACATCGCCACCTTTGTCATTATCACCCCTCGGAGCTGTTATCGCCATCGCTCTTCCTCCTCTCCGACCAGAAGACTCCAAGACCTCCCTTCAGGATCATCTACCGGCTTTAATGGAGCTACTCTGGGGATCGAAGACTACCTTCCTTCCTCAGGCCACTACTAGAGCGTAGAGTTCACTCGCTGTCGAGGACCACCGTGACAGTTCATCTCCGGCTAGCCGTTCCACCAGCTCCGTGCCGGTATGTTCCTAAAGGCCAGATACTCCTCCTAGTTTGAGCTACCCTGTTCTTTCTCTAAGGTTTCTCTGGTTCTTCCTCTGGTTTTGCTCTGGTTCGATTCGATTGCGCCAAAGCGGCCAAGCCTTTGTTCTTTCAACCTTCTTTGTGTAGTCGAATACTTCTCTCATTCGACTACACACGGCTTAACACTCTCAAGACCTCCTTTTTACAAAGACCGCCTCTTGGTCACGACTGTTGGAATTAATCCTTCATGTATTGGATTTATTCAATCCTATTTTGAGTTGAAGTCAGTTAGTAGATGAGTCCGAGTCGTACTCATAGAAAATGTGTCCAAGTCCGTGTTGAGTCCTTGTACTCAAGCACAGATAAGAGTCTTGTATCGATGTAAGAAGTTGACAGTTGAAAAAAAGCAGTAAAACAAAAAAGTGGAGCAATTGATCCCGAAACCAATCGTGTATTTCTTTCGCCTCGAGTACTGTTCATCCGAGTACTGTTCACTTAGTGTTGTTCATACGAGTATTGTTCACCTGAACACTATTCATCCGAGTATTGTTTATCCCGAGTGCTGGTTGAAAGGTTACGAGCTGCTCGTTGTCGTAGGAAGATGAGGATTGACTACATTTTGGTCGAAGAGTTTGGGAGTCGTCATGAGAGTTCACCACTGGTCATAGGTGGTACGACCACAACAACCTCCCTAGTTATAGTATTTCCACGACCTCCCAGTTGTATCCTTTTGCAACATTGTAGCCCCTACGGCCACCAATAATCCTATGACCACCATTGACCCTACGACACTGTAGCTGCTATGCCCACTACGGATCCTTCGACCCCTAAGTCTTTGACCTTAATGGTCTATGCCTTCGACCACAATGGTCTATGGCTTCAACCAGATTAATTTGACCATCTTGGTCTCTCACCTTTCAACACACTGGTCTAGTACTTTTGGTCTAAGGATTTGCATTATTTGGGATTATAATAATGAATGGGCCTTTACACATGTGTACCCGATTCCAACAGGAACCCTGGTTATCCAAGAGTAGATATGAGAATAGTACCTCACCAGGTAATCTCTCCCATCTGGGTAAACATTGAAGAATGTTCCTATGGATGTTCTCTCACTCCATATTAGATTTATTCGCTTTGGTCTGAAGTACTTCCTTTATCAGCTTCTTTGGTTTTACTTCGTCTGAAGTATTCCGTTCATCAACTTCTCTTAGTTATATGTCGTCTGAAGTGTTACCCTCATGAACACCCGATGAGCATTGCCGAGGAATCCAATAATCCCCCTCCTATTCATTTATCTAAAATTTCTAGCAATATCCTTTCACTTCTCGTGAGTATACCCCTTATCCATATGGTAGAGGGTCGTAAGCTTTTCCACATCTATCTCCGCAAGCGTAAGTCCTCCCACAATCAGTCTGTGGTAGTAAGCTTTTCTGCGACTACCACCTGGCCGTGAATTCTTTTACGACTAGTCTCTAGTCGAGGGGGCTTACAGACATGTAGGCCTGGTCGACCAGGGAGTCTTCCACGCCATATCTAAGGATATGGCCTAGTCGTATTGTTGAGTTGTCGTTAGGTATGTTTTGTGCCCATTTGAAGCGTTTCGTTTGATGGCATAAAGTTGGACTTATTGAATTTCATTTGGTCGTTTTCAGTTGCTTTTGGGTTTGATCGTAGTCTGCATAGTTTGACTCTGACGCTATGATGGGACCACAATCCCAACAAGATCAAGATGGTCAGGCTATTGAACAGGATGATTATCAGCACGTTGAGCGAGATTATTACCAGGATATCGAGAAGGGTGAATATCAGGATGTAGAGCTTTATCAGGACAATGACCAAGGTGAGTCAATCCTTTGACCATATTGAGCCTACCTTTTGCAAATTATGTTTCTTTAAATTATGAAACTGCATTGCTTTGTTTTATCAAACTAAATTGGTCTAGATCATAGTTAATGCCTTAACAATTACTTCTATATAAACTTTCAATCCTTGAACTTGGACATTGTCCTTTGTCACCCTAGACTTAATGGATTACATACTAGTTACTAAGTCTGTATCTAAGTGTCATGCTTAGCCTTGCTTAGATACAATGGCATGCGGGTATTAAATTGTCCGACCACAACTATTAAAAACTTTGGAAAATGATTTGGGCAGCAAGGCTAGGAGCCTGGCTGGTATGTTGAGGTAAATGGTTATTTTCAAAACAAACAAAACTTGAAAACTATTTTCGACTGGAGCGGTTGGAAAGAATGGTTGGTGCTAGGGGCACGAGAAGATGTTGGTATGTGGATGTACCGCCCTGGTCAAGTAAGGACCGAATCTTGTGATGACCTCTCATGCAAAAACAGTGCAACCACAATTCTATTATGGGTACGACCTGGCCAACTAATTTGCTCGCCTCGGCATGGCCTCACCATTGGAGGAATGTGGCGTGGGTAAAGGGGAAAGAAGCCACAGGGAAACCACACGGCGCAAGAGGGGGCCTCCTGGAAGTGCATGGCACTGGGCGGTGGAAACCTTAGCGGGCGAGGCTGCATCGAGGAATGAGCATTGTAAAGGCCTTGTGGTAATCTCCCCTTGATTCACATGTCTAAGGAAGCAGGTGTATATATCAAGGTGATTACCACTTGTGGGTAAAGTGTGCAAACTCTGCAGAGTAAGAAAACTATCATGATAGCCATGCTCACAGTCAAGAGCGGTGCTGAGAACTTGCTGGATATAGTTTTCATTTTTTTTTACAATACCATTTGTGATGAAAAGGAAAGGCTGGGGTGGGACCCCAGGGATTTGGGAAAGGCCTGGTCGGGGACCAGTGGTAATTACGGGATAGCCCGAGCATTTGGTGGATGGAGCCACTAAATGGTATAGGAGGTGGGACCTCCACTAGTACTTTTCAAATGAAAACTCATTTATGAAAACAGATTTGTTAAAATGCTAGGTCTCAGGATTTTTCTAATTTAGTTTAATTCAAACTTGGCTTTGTGCAAATAAAAGAACTCGAACCTCCTTGACTAGCCTTGCATCTATAAGAACGCATTGTGGGTTGGCTCGCGAGTACGGTTGTGTACTCAGGCTCTGCCAATGTAATCTTTTCAGACCCGAATGACCAAGACCCCTACCAGTACTTCACGGAGGATGAACCAAATGGTGGTGATGATAACGAAGCTTAGGCCGGGACCCCCAGTCACTTGCCTGTGGCAGAGTGAATGGATCCACCACAACTTATTTTGCTTCCGTACTTGCTTTCTACTCTGTGTTCTTGACTTTTGTAAAACTCTCGCCTAAGGGGCGCTTTTGCAAAACCAAATGGCCGCTCGGCCGGATATTTATGTAATATATCATGGGCATGCACTGTTCATTTTGAGTCTTATTTACATTGAGCAAAGTTCACGATCAGTGGGCATACGAACTCTAAATGGATGACTCACGACCACTCCTAGATAGTCTAGGACCATTACCAGATGTCTCAGGACCATCTCTAGATGGTCTAAGACCACAACCAGATATCTCCCGACCACCCCTAGATAGTCTAAGACCACAACCAGATATCTCACAACCACCCCTAGATAGTCTAAGACCACTACCAGATGTCTCAGGACCACCTCTAGATGGTCTAAGACAACAACCAGATGTCTCACGACCACCCCTAGATAGTCTAAGACCACTACCGGATGTCTCACAACCACCTCTAGACGGTCTAATACAATAAGCAGATGTCTCACGACCACCCCTAGATAGTCTAAGACCACTACCAGATGTCTCACGACCACCCCTATATAGTTTAAGACCACCACCAGATGTCCCAAGACCTCCACAGAACCTACAAGACCTCCTTAGAATCACCCAGGACATCTCTAGGACCTCCTCTAAGACCTCCTTGGAACCTCCTCAGGACCACTCCAGGACCTCTTCAAAGATCACTTCAGGACCTCCTCAGGATCACTCTAGAACCATCTCAGGACCTCTCCAAGACCTCCCTAGGATCTCTCCAGGACCACCCCAAGACCTCTTCTGGACCTCCTCCTACAACCAGGTGTGGTCATAGACCTGAACTGGCGTCCCCTACATGGCACGGCCATAACCACCAGCCATTACCTAGTCATAGTCCTGCCTTGGGTTGATTATGAGTGCTGATCAAGACAGGGGGGAGGGGGGCAAGAAGGCTACAGGGATAGTTATGAGTGCTGATCAAAACCGAGGAACAAGAAGGCCAAGAACTAGGTCGCGAGCCTACAGTCGATTGCCGGTGGGCATATCGTGAGGGTTTCCACACACTGTGCTTTGGCACTTCTTCCACTGCTGACTCTCTGAGAATATTTGGCCTGTTCGGCCATTCCGCAAGTCTAAAGCCGTAAGGTATATTTGTGCTTTATTATTATGTAATAATTGAACAATTTTGAGATATGCATTTGAACCAACAATGTAACTGTGTTTGTCAGCTACTGATCCAGGGAATGACACAACCATACACAGTGGGACTCAAGTTCCAAATTTGGAGTCCGACAGTTTTCAACGACTAGCAAAACCTAGGCTTCTTGGTTTTTTAATAGCTTTATTTACGTAGCACCCTGGTGGTCTTGCTTGAGCAATTTTGATGAAGGAAAAACTATGTAGTAGTTTGATTGTTTCCACTATTTTTACAATTCTTTGATATGTTCAACGATGTACATTTCTTAGATGTTCTCTATGTTTCTTATTCTTTTTCGAAGCTTTTTTTGGACACGCTTTGGTGATCTCTTTCCAACGATGCTACTAAACTGCAAACAGCATTATTTGGCATAAAGGTATTGTCATAGGTCCCTGTGCTAATTTCTTTCTTGTGCTATGTTGCTATCAGCATGTAGATGTTTATCGTTATGATCGGTTATTTATATAAAGTATTACACAGATTCATGTGCCTTCGGTTCTATAGATATGCCTACAGTTGATACCTTAGCATATTTTTAATTCTTCTCCTATGATGTCCTCTTTTATTTTCTTATCTTAACTACTATAATTTAGAGTTTACTCCCATCGTCCACCCGAGCAGCGCAATCATCCCACCCACGCTCACAGCCTCGCACGAAGGAGTCATCCCACCACCCACTGCTCTCCCTGCCATCCGAAAATGTCGCGCACGACTCCCTGCTTCGTCGTAACCACCACCTCTCCTCCCTCTTTCTCCTCTCGCTCTCTCTCCTCCCCACGCTTTATCACCGCCGTCGCCAGCTCTGGCAGCCTGCCGGCCTCTCCCCCAGCTGGATCTGGAGCTCCAAGGTGAGCTCCTCCAATTCCTCCCTTTTCTTCTGCAAGCCCCGCCGCTCCGTCCATCTGCCTGCACGCAACCTCCTCTCCCCCTCGTCTCTTCCCCTTCCTCCACTCTCTCACCTCCTGTGCGGCTGTGCCCCTCCTCCCGTTGCTCCCTCCTTCCCTCCTATGCGGCAAGAGAGAATAAGGGGACAAGCAGCGGCCGGGCACTGGGCTAGAAGGGAGCGGGTCGAGAGGCCCGGGGGAGCGCGGGCCGAGGGCAGGCGAGGCGGCCGGTGGCCGGAGGCCACGCCACGAGCCAAGTAGGAGAGGAGAGCCGAACCGAGGCCCAGGAGGAAGGTCGAGAGGAGCCGAGTGGGAAAGCAAGAGTGAGGCGGTGGTATGAATGAGCCAAGTGGGCGTGGGCCAACCAGGGGAGCATAGGGATCCAGGGAGGCGTCGGAGGTGCCGGGGCCGAGGGGTGCACGCAGGCAGCGTAGCCGGCAGCAGTAGAGGAGCAATACTTGTGTGAGGCGCTCTTTCCTGAGTCAGTAACTAGAACAAGTATTACTCTGCCTATAATAAAGGAGGCTACGCCGGTAATTGAGAAGTTAGATGATATCAAAGCAAGAGTACTGCAGGGGGCTATCCACGGTGAAATTCAAATACCATCAAAGGAAATTTGCTAATAGCTTCCATGTTTATTTGTCCATGTTCTTGGCTATCCACATATGGTCTTTGTTCTTGGCTACCTTGTTTATGTTAGTTGATTTATTTGTGTATGCCTCTATGAAACTTGGTTGATTATGAATGGCAATTAATGTTTTCCTGATGGCTCTAGATTGACATGCATTTTGAAACTTCCTTTTCAAAAACTCATTGTTCCATAATCCATGCCTGTTATCCTTAGTGGACTCCGTGTTTATTTTGTTAAAAAGAATTCTTCTTGACATTTCGATGATAGATAAAGAAATAGCTCCAAAAGCTGTCAATGACCAAGCTCATCAATTTGGAAGGATATCGAGAGAATCTTAGGACACTTGCCGAGTCCCGTGTTCGAAGAGGGAGAGGTCCTGTGAGGTGTAATTACAATGCGGTGGTAGTACGCCCGCAAGTGACAAAAACTGCGGTATTGCCGACAATTTCATATTTTTCTTACACATGTTTCCTGGTTCCATTGATGATCTAATTTGCTCTCCAATGACCTGAAATTCTATTACATTCAATGAACGAAAATGTTGTTGATGATCAACTATCAGTTTAGAAACATCCTGCCCCTTATTCTTGTACCTCGTCGGGCATCGCCTTTCTCCACACCGGCTTTTCCATCCACACGCAGCGGCTGCCGGTGTTGGATCCAGTCGTTCCCAACCACGCCGGCGCCAGATCTGGCTATCCCCAAATCGGCAGCAGCTCCACTGAATCCTTGGCGACGCGTCCTGGTGTGCCATGAAATGCAAGGCGGGTACTGCAACGACACGAAATTTCTCGCTTCGGCACCAACGCATCCTTCCGCTTCTGCAGCACCCAAAGAACCTAGAGCCTGCACCACTCCTCCTCTCCCTCAAGCCCGATTGGTCCGAGAGGTCCCTCCTTGGCGTCCCTGCTGCTCTATGTGTCGCTGCATCCCAACGCCGTCGTCGCCTTCGCCATATTTCTGTTTGCTCACTTTTTGCCACTCTCTTAAATTTCTTTATTTTGGAGAAAACATTTTCTTCTTTGCTGAAAATTTGATAGCTTTATTCTCGGAAACAATTTACTGCATTGTGACTATAATGCACCCCCATCGATGATTTACTTCGGTCGCCCGGTGTTGCTAATGTCAATGTTGTCGACTGTACCAGTGAACAATATTTGTTTTATTTCTGTAAATAATAATACATTGCCACCTTTTTTATCATCTCAGTTTTAGCACAGTTCATTTGACATCGATAGCATTTTTTGAACGGCAGATCCCCCTTACTGGACCACACTCAATCATTGGCCAAGCTGTTGTTGTCCATGCTGATCCTGATGATCTTGGAAAGGGTAAACACTTGAATCCTACATTTGTGCATCTCTGGGCATGATTCTTTGTTAGATCTGAATTATCTCTTTGCTGCATCGTTGCTAGAGTAGTTGTGTTATGTTATCTGTACACTCTCCATGTCATTTATATAATTCATCGCCAACATAATCGATGTGATAGTGTGGAAGCCCAGAGAACATGTTCTGGTCTCATCTGTTTTTTTATGTCTATTTATGAATTACTTTCATCTATTACTATTGGATATGTTAGAGATATATGTATAGTGTTTTATTCCCTATTGTTATGAGGGGTTATTTGCATATTCACCACCTGTACTTTGTGTATATATATTGGCCCATTGGCCTCATATTGAATACAAGCGCTATTCATAACATGGTATCAGAGCCAAAACTAGGGTTAGGGTTTCTCACGTGTCTCACGTGACAACCGCTCGCCGCCCCATTGCCTCTGCTCCTTTAGCCGTCTTCGTGGTCGCCTCGTCGGCCTCTCCGCCTCGACCGCCGCTCCATCGCTTGCCGCCTCGGCTTCTTCGCGGGATCCGCGTCCTGCGCTCGACAGTCGCCGCTCTGCGCGTCTCCGCTTCGCCCTCGGCTTCCTAGTGGGCGACGTCGTGATCTTCGTCGTCCGCCTCTGCTCGCTCTCGAGCCCCGACGACCGACGTTGCACCTAGACCCGCCGCCGCTAGATCGCGCCTCCTCGCGCGGGGATCGCCGCCACCGCCACGCCGCCGCTTCTCTCGCCGGATCGCCGCCATCGGCGCGCGCCGCCGCTGCCACCGCCGAACGCTACGCCGCCGCCGCCTTCGGCGTGAGAGGATCGGCGGCGCTGGAGCAGCGACCGGTGCCTCCTCTGCGCTTCGGAAGGACCGGGCCTCTCTCATCTGCGTCACGCCCCTCACGTCGCCCGCTCGAGCCTCTGCCGCCAGTTGCGCTTCGCCGTCGCCGCTTCGATCCCGCCGCCGCCGCCGTCACAAGAGCAGGGGATCGTGTTTGCACGGTGGGTTGAGTGTTTTTAGTCGGCCGCCGCCCAAAAGAAAAGGAAGTCAAAAAACGTCGATCTAACTTGCGCCGTCGGGCCGCCGTTAGACTTCGTTGCCTTGTCGCCAGCAAGGCCCCGAACCTTCTCACGTACCGATGGCTTACGCTGCGTGGTGCTAGTCGATGCCACTCCCTCAGGTTTCGCTGCTCATTCATTCGCTACACCGATCGCTCCACGCCAAAGACACTACCTCCTCCGTGGCCGCCACAGTGGTGGTGGCCGCCCTCCATCTGGCGGTGGCGTCCTCATCGCTTCCCATGCGACAAGGTCGGCCATATTGAGTCCCGGTGCTATAAGAAGCGGCGGCATCTTTCACGTCGTTCTTCTACTAGCACCGCACTCTCGCTTCTACATCGACGTCTGCGCCGACTCTTCAGAAGCTTTCTCTCGAAAGCGAGAGATAGCCGACTTCGACGCTTGCTTGCCGCTTCGGGTTCTCCCTCGACAGGTTCTGCAGTTTCTACATTGACGTCTGCATCGACTCCTTGGCGATTTCTCTCACTAAGCGAGAATAGCCGACTTGGCCTTTGCTTGCCACTTTAGGTTCTCCTCGGCGAGTTCTGGGCTTACGCTACTAACTCTTGAAAGCATCGCGAAACCACCACCTCCACAGTCAGGCACCTCCCCGTGGATTCTTGATTCTGGAGCATCTTTTCACATGACTCCTGATTCTTCCACTCTGTCCTTCATTACACCTCTTGATTCTCCTGTCAGTGTTCTTACTGCTGATGGTACCTCTCTTTCTGTCTCTGGTCGAGGACCTCTTAGCAACTCATCTTTTCATGTTCCCTCTGTTGCTCATGTTCCTCGCCTTACCATCTGACTTCTTTTCTCACTGGGCGACATTCTTGATCTTGGTTGTCGAGTCATTCTCGACTCTGACTCTTGTTGTGTTCAGGACCGCCACACGGGAGCTCTGGTTGGTTCTGGGCCTCGGCGCCTTGACTCACGGCGTCTTTGGGAGCTTGATCGCTTCACCTTCCTTCCATTGCCACCGTGCTTTGCCAGTCTCTCCGCTTCGCCACTCCGTCTATCGGCTCTTTCGGCGATGGCATCACCGTCTTAGCCATCTGTGTGGATCTCGTCTGTCGTCTTTAGTTCGTCGTGGTCTTCGGGGTCTGCATCTCAGAGGCGTGTCTTTAGATTGTCGTATGTAAGTTAGGCAAAGCAGATTGACTTCCTTATCCTCATAGTGAGTCAGTGTCTTAGCGTCCTTTTGATCTTGTTCATTTTGATGTTTGGGGTCCGGCTCCCTTCGTTTCGAAAGGGGGTCATCGATACTATATCATATTTATAGATGATTTCTCTTGCCACACTTGGATATATTTCATGTCTTCTCGTAGTGAGGCCTTATCTATCTATAAACAGTTTGCCAGTATGGTTCGCACACAGTTCTCCACTCCTATTCGTGTCTTTCGTGTTGACTCTGCTGGCGAGTACCTCTCTCGTTACCTGCGCAGCTTCCTTGCTGAGCAGGGCACTCTTGCTCAGTTCTCTTGTCCTGGTGCACATGCTCAGAATGGTGTCGCTGAGCGCAAGCATCGTCACCTCCTTGAGTCGGCTCGTGCATTGATGATTGCCGCCTCTATTCCACCTCACTTTTGGGCCGAAATCGTTTCCCATCGCCACTTATCTCGTCAACATCGGCCCTTTTACGCTCTTGGTGCGATCCTGTTGGCGCTTTCGTGGTCTTCTTCACGATTACTCGCCTTCGTGCATTTGGTTGCGTTTGCTACGTTCTCCTTGCCCCTCGAGAACGCACCAAACTGATTGCTCAGTCTGTTGAGTGTGTCTTTCTGGGATACAGTGTCGAGCACAAGGGATATCGGTGCTGGGATCCTGTTGGTCGACGGATGCGGATTTCTCGGGATGTGACTTTCGACGAGTCTTGTCCCTTCTACCCACGTCCTGCCTCTCCTTCGGCTTCCTCTGTGGAGTCTCTGTCCTTTTTGACCTTTCCAGATACACCTATATCTGTCTTGCCCTCGTCCACCCGTCCCACTGAGTCTCCACATATTCCTCCTGTGGCCTCTCTACCATTGTCGCCGCCTGCTTCGCCTCCTGTGGCTCCTCAGGCTCCCCCCACTACACTCGTCTACACTCGTCGACCTCGTATTGAGGATCTTCCAGATGAGCCATCTTCTCCTGATGTTCCATCTTCTTCTGATGCTTCATCTTCCCCTGATGGGCCGTCTTCTCCTCGCTATGCTCTCCGCGATCGCCAGTCGATTCGGCCCCCTGCCCGTTTTGCCTTTGCTGGCGCAGCTACTCGTGAGCCTGCCTCCTACTGGGATGCTGTTACTCATCCTGAGTGGCAGCATGCCATGGCCGAGGAGATTGCTGCCCTCGAGCATACTGGTACTTGGGATCTTGTTCCTTTTCCATCTCACTCTCGTCCCATCACATGTAAGTGGGTCTATAAGATTAAGACTCGCTCTGATGGCTCTCTTGAGCGCTATAAGGCGCGTCTTGTTGCTCGTGGCTTCGGCGAGAGCATGGTCGTGACTTCTGACGAGACTTTTTACTCTCGTGGCCCACATGACCCTTGTCGCACTCTTCTTTTCGGTGGCGTCTCATTGCGCCCTTTTCTGCATTCTCGGCTTGACGTCAAGAATGCCTTTCTTAATGGCGAGTTGCGTGAGGAGGTCTACATGCATCCGCCACCGGGTATTACATTCTCGAGGGCATGGTGCATCGCCTTGCCTCTCTCTATGGCCTTAAGCAAGCCCCTCGTGTTTGGTTTGGCGCTTCTCCTCTGTGGTCACTTCGCTGCTGGCTTTTCGGCGAGTGATCATGATCCTGCGCTCTTTGTCCATACTTCGTCTCGTGGTGGGACTTTTTTTTTCTTCGTATGTTGATGATATGATCATTCTTGGAGATGATTTTGAGTACATTGCCTTTGTCAAGGCTCGTCTTAGTGGCGATTCCTTATGTCGGATCTTGGTCCTCTTCGTTACTTCCTTGGGATTGAGGTTACTTCCACTCCAGATGGTTTCGTTATGTCCCAAGAGAAGTATATTCGAGATCTTCTTGATCGCACCTCTCATCGATCAACAGATTGTTGAGACTCCCATGGAGCTCAATGTTCACCTTCGACCCTCGATGGCGAGCCTCTTTCGATCCGGCTTCGCTATCGTCATCTTGTTGGGAGTCTTGTCTACCTTGTTGTTACTCGTCCGGATATCACTTATCCGGTTTACATTCGAGTCGATTCGTTTCTGCTCCCTCTCAGTCCACTCTGACCACCTTCTTGAGTTCTGCGATACCTTCGTGGGACTATCTCTCGCCGTCTCTTCTTTCCACGCTCGGCTTTCATTCTGACTTCAGCTTATTCGGATGCTACTTGGGCGGCGATTCCTCGATCGCCGGTCTATCTCTGCTTCTTGTGTTTTTCTTGGTGGTTAAGCTTATTGCCCGGAAGGCGAAGAAACAGATTGCAGATGTCCGCTCGAGCGCAGAGGCCGAGTTGCGAGATATGGCTCTCTTGGCAGCGAGAGATTACTTGGCTACGGTGGTTGCTTGAGAATTTTGGTGTTTCACATTACTACCGACTCCTCTCTTGTCGACAAGTACATGTGCTATCGATGTTGCACTGACCTGGAAGCATGAGCTCACCAAGCATATTGGTGTTGATGCTTCCTTCATGAGGTCTTGTGTGCATGATCGGTGATTGCTCTTCAGTATGTGCCTTCAGAGCTTCAGATAGCGGATTTCTTCACGAAGGCTCAGACTCGAGCACAGCATAATTTCTACCTCTCCAAACTCAGTGTTGTTGATCCACCATGAGTTTGAGGGGGTTGTTAGAGATATATGTATAGTGTGTTATTCCCCATTGTTATGAGGGGTTATTTGCATATTCACCACCTGTACTTTGTGTATATATATTGGCCCATTGGCCTCATATTGAATACAAGCGCTATTCATAACAGGATAAACCTACTGCTTATCAATTATTTATGTTAGCTATGGATGGCAAACATAAAACTTGGGGTGCTACCCTCTTGTTAGTCAACTTTACTTTGTTCTACTTTTGTACAAACTTTTGTACAAACTCTCTAATTGTTGTACAGAAGGCTGTTTGTAGATATATATATATCACTATCTTTTGATTGGTTGATGAGAAATATTATTTGTATAAGGTTTGAGGTTACGTTTACGCATGCAGGCTCTACTATATGAAATATTTCCAAGTTATCGATACACTTGGCTAACATGATTTTTCTTTCTTTTTTCGGTGTGAAAAGAGTATCACGTAGGATGTTGGTGGAGTCAATGGCGGGGGAATATCATATGCACATAGCCCATTCTATGCACATATGCACACACCTTTGGTTTGGGTATCAAACAAGCATAAAAAATTCTGAAAAAAATTCTAGATGTAGTTGATGGTGTTTTGTTCCATCCTTTAAAATTTCAAGTTCAAACTCAATGTATGTTAGAAGAAACAAAAAAGAGAAACTCACTGTGAATAGTAACATTTCCTGTTTTCTCTTTCCTGTTTTCTCTTTCCATACTATTCACAGTGAGTTTCTCTTTTTTGTTTCTTCTAACATACATTGAGTTTGAACTTGAAATTTTAAAGGGTGGAACAAAACACCATCAACTACATCTAGAATTTTTTTCAGAATTTTTTATGCTTGTTTGATACCCAAACCAAAGGTGTGTGCATATGTGCATAGAATAGGCTATGTGCATGAGATATGTCCCCGTCAATGGCAGGCAGATAGACCTAAAGGTTAGCACAGAACAGCCTTATTTGTTCAAAACCACACTTTATCTTCACATAGTTTGATGTGCATATATATTTGTGGCAAATGAACAATGCTGTCTTGGCTTGGGTGGAAGCTTAGCTAACACAGTAGCTCGTTTTCTTTTCTACAGGAATTACCAGAAGGGGAGTGGTTCTGTTGCAGTAGTTGCTCTGAGTTTCGTTCTTCCTTGGACAAGATAATCTCTTATGGAGCTCAGCTGCTGTCACAGTCAGATATTGATATCATAAGGAAGAAACATGAGACGAGAGGTTTAAGCATGGACACCAATACAGATCTCAGATGGCGATTACTTGCTGGTAGAAGTGCCACTGAAGATGGCAACTTGTTGCTTTCGGCCGCAGTCCCAATTATTCATGTACGTGCTGCAGTATTTAATCTCATATATGGGCCTATTCTATATAAAGTTCCGCATCAAGTATTTTTCTTTCTATTCTCCTTTTGCATGTGATTTTCTTGGCTAGTAGCTGACATCAATTTGTTTGGGTGAATTGGTTCATTTATTTTCTTGTGGACGCAGATTCTTGTCATCAGTATTGGTGGCTATAGTACATCACATGTTAGGTTAAGTTAGTTATTTTTCGACAGTGGAACTGTGGTTAGTCCAATTTAGTACTAACGACTTTGCCAGTTTTGTATGAGGTCTTCATTCTTCTTTAATATTAACATAATATTGAACAATGTTCTTATAGACACATAAAAAGATCAGTTGCACATTGGTCTTTTCCTAAGTTTTCTCTGAAACATGAACACATGAAAACCTGGTACTCTGGCCAGTTGCCAGCCGATTGTGGTTGGGTTTTGTTGTGGATTCGGGCTACAGTTAGGTCCACACTGGTTATCAGCCAGAGATCAGTACCATTGGCCTGGTGGGTTTGGTCCACTACTGGAGGCGGGCTCTTTGCCGAGTGCCTGTTGCACTTTCGGCAAAGGCAGCTTTACACCGGCAAAGCCTTTGCCGAGTGCAACACTCGGCAAAGAGCCTCCATCGAATCCCCTTCCGGTAAAGACTGCTTTGCGAGTGTCAAATTCGGCACTCGGCAAAGGCTTTGCCAGTGTCGTCTTGGCACTCGACAAAGATTTGACGTTGTCGGCGCCGTCTATTTTTTAAACCTTTTTGCCGAAAGTGCCACAAAGACCCAGCACTCGACAAAGCGTGTTTTTTTTTTTAAAAAATTTTCTTTTGTCGAGTGCAATGGGCATTGCACTTTCGCAAAAGCGTGTTTTTTATTTTTTTAAATTTTTTTGCCGAGTGCAATGGTCATTGCACTCGAAAGCATGTTTTTTAAATTTTCTTTGCGAGTGCAATGGTCATTGCACTCGCAAAGCCACCTCTAAAATTCCTTTTTTTTGGTTTTTGCTTTTCCATTTAAACAACAATGCATATATATATAATAGAAACCACAATTCAACAAAGAATAAATTACAAACCACATTTATATATTACAAACGACCAAATTTGTCGAAATCCACAATTTATTACAAACCACAAGTTCATAGTCCACAAGTTCACAAGTTCGATACATAGAAACTACTCCGCAAGCGGCTCACGGCGACTGCGCCCCAGCGTGCGATCCCGGCGACGGTCCGGGTGCGGATGGCCCGACTTGCGATGCCGGCGACCCTCCGACCTGGTTCGACGCACCGATGTCATTGCACAAAAAGAAGATATTGCACGGAGTGACAAGATAAAAATGTAAGGAGTTTAAAGAAAAGTTGAAAATTTGGCAAGACCTCCTCGCACGGGACGCTTCCAAAACACGCAAGAGAAAAGCGTCAGACGAAGGTCGACAACCACATTCGACGACGAAGGCCGTCACATCAACTAACCCGACACGAAGGCCCACACATCAACAAATCCGCACGAAGGCCATCTCTAGGTTTGACACTAAGCATGAGCACGTAAAGTAAAACATACTCACCGGAGTAGACGTGGTGGTGGCGTGGTGCAAGCAGTGTAGTGGGATCTCGCCAACCTTGTTGCTCCCCAAGTTGTTGCACTAACTCGAGCAAACCTTCTTCTTTGGGCCTCAACGACTTGTAGCCTCGGACGCCGGCCTCCCGCTCGGCCCGCTCAGCCGCCTCGGCTTCTGGGCCTCTCTTTGGGCCCGGTTCTTTGCAGGCTCGACTGCAACATTTGACCCCAATGTTTCAATATTGCAGAGCTAAGGAACGAAAAGTCAAAGAACGATTTAATGAAACCGAATACTTACCGAGTGCCGCCACTGTTGTCGGCCGTTGGCTTATGGGCACGCTAGAGCTCATGCTCATTGCCGGAGGCGGTTCAGAGGAGGTAGAGCCCGTGTTGAGGACGCTGTCGCCAAGCCGTAACCGCCCATGCTTCTTGCCTTCCCCCCCGCATCACGATCTCGGGATCAAAGGCGCCTCGGTCCTCGGATCGTAGGCGGCCCAGATCGACCTTGCCGCCTCAGTGTAAGAAGTGAGGCGGGTGTGGACGCTGGAGTTGGTGTACGCCCTGGGCCCTTGTCCGGGTTGTACTCGATGTTGGACCTTGCCGCCCATGTGGGCGAGCAAACGCCGTGAGTTGGCCAATTGGCTAGCCACCTTGCGCGCCGATCGCGAGAAAGACAACAACATGTGGTTAGAAATCATGCGAGAATTGAGCGGCTAGATTAGACAAATGGTGCAGACTTACATATGTCTTTGCATACTTCTTTGAGGTCGGGCCGCCTCGATGGTGAGGGGCACTGCATCGGCTTCGCTGGTCGCTTTTCCTGGTGCCCTTACGCGATCAGCGTCCACCATTTCTCCACTATATGACCAAACAATCGGGGTGGGTGGCGACCCGACTTGGAATTGCCTACAAGCCATTAGAAGATCAAATTAGGCATAGTTAATCTCAAAATAAATCAACAGAGATGTTTTCTATTTACCAGAGTCTTGCTCCTTATCGAGAATCTCTGTCATCTCTCGCTTTGTGTTTTGTTGATTCTTCTATTACGGTAGGTGGCGTTGTAGTCAACGTCTTTGGAGGCGGCCTCGTAATACAAGTCCGAGACACGCCTTTTACAGAAGCGTAAGCCACGATCGCCCTTGCCTCTGCCCTACTGGCATCTGAAGAAGTCTGCATAAAGACACGAGGTATCCATTATTTTATTTGAAGAATGTCCAATGAATGCAATGAATTGAGGCTTACCCACAACTCGAAATCACCCGATCCGCCAAGTTTACATGCGGAACATCGGTGGCGACGAGGCATAGTGGTCGAGCGAGGTACCTCTGGGTCCTCATCCTCGGCGTCCACACCGGGCCGGGGAAGTGTTCCTGCACGAAGTCGAGTGATCCCATTGACATTGCGGCGGGACCCCTCCTCACAAGCATCCAGTTCTGCACAAGTGATCCCATTGACATTAGCTCTTATTATGATTTTTCAACATATCAAATGAAGAACATATGAAGTTACTTACTTATCCCCTCGGGTGCAATCGATTGGGCGGCGTTAAGGTGCAATCGGTCGCCGGGAGTGGTGGGACCTCGCAAGTAGGGTTTCGAGGCGATTGAGGAAGTCGAACCCCTCCCCTCCTCGGACGTGTCTGGAACCCCCTCCTCAGAGCGCTGCAAGCAGGCGTCGTCGTACATCTGCGGACTCCGCATCCTCGCCCATCGTGGGGAGGGGCGTCGTCGTCCTAAGTCTTGAGGAGCCAAGGTCGTGGTTAGTCGGCGGCTCACTTTGGGCCTCTGCCCTCGACCTCCTCTGCCTCTCGGCGTCTCCGCCGGTGGCGTGTCCTCGGCCGGTGGCGTGTCCTCGGCTGTGGCGTGTCCTCGGTCTCGAGTAAGTCGTGACACCTCCTAGTGGGCCCCATCACCGCAATTAAAAAGAATAAACCGATATTAGTGCTGGATAAACGAGAAGTACTTAGCAAGGGATGCAAAATAAAGAAAATGTAATTACAAAATAACATAGTATTACATGTATTTCTAATATTCTTCATGATCGGGATTATCCGGACGATAGGTATCGTCATCACTATCAAGAGCCTCCAAATAAATCAATGACCTCATCCTCATCGCTATCATTGTCAAGTACAAGTCCGTCAAGCATTTTCAAGTCTCTCGGATCATGCACCTCATCTGCGGCTTCCTCGTCAACAACCCATTCCTCGTCTACTTCCATTTCAATCTCTCGGTTAAGTCTATCTCAAGCATCCTGGTAGCCCTCGTCTTGTTGATAGAACTCCCGTCATGCGTGGGTGGGTTCAAGTTGTAATCATCATCGTTTGGGGAGGACATTTACCATGTGGTGATACCTTGTGCACAATATACCAACCACGAAGGCGTGGGTGGGTTTTGCAAGCATATGGACAATAATAAACTTGCTCGGCTTGTTGAGCCACAATATAGACATCATCTCACGGATAGAAGGAATCTGTCTAGTTTGACTATCCCAAATTTAGGGACTTTTTCGATCATTGCGAGGATCAAACCATCGGCATTTGAATATGGTGGCTTAGGTGCTTTTCACCATGGAATTGAGCTCGTATATTTCTTCAAGCGTGCCATAATAGTCCTCCTGCTCCTCGTGGGCGTAACTACTCCGGCGTATATACTCGATATTGGTGGTCCTTGGATTGGGCCGACTCTTCTCGTAGCTTGTTGTGTGAAAGCGATATCCATTCACGTCATAAGCGTTAAATGGCGAGACCTTATAGTCAAAGCCTCGGCCACTTGTCGTAATTCGACACTTATAGACAAATCACTTTGGCTGCAAGCTCAAGCAAGAGAGAAATGAAATTAGGCAACTAGGAACGCATAAAATTGAAACGACCTAAGTTGGTCGGAAGGTACCTTTCTTTGGAACCATGTAATGAAATCAAGGCGAACCATGTTGAAGAAGGGTCTCGTTCATGGTGGGAAGGTGGCCTTGAAAGATGCGATATTGATCAAAAATTCCTGACCGACAAGCAACAAGGTTGTTGGATGCGTAAAATTCTGAGTATGTAACAAGTTCGTTGAGAACTTACCCACGATACTTATCGACTTCGTCAAGGTTAGTCAACACGTAGAGCATGATCTTGCGCCACTCTTCATTGGTCGACCTCTTTTGGCGCTCCACTTGATCTCGCGTTGCCCTTTGAATAGGCCGAGGGTCGATTCATTTTCGTCCTCGTTATAACGAGGGTGGGTTATGCTGCGCTAGGAAGCTTCTCACTATAGTACAATGTTGTGAAGTTTGACACCTCCTCACGAATGAATGCCTCGCTATGGAAGCCTCAATCCTGCCTTTGTTTCCACATTTCTAGCGAACAGTCTTTAGACATCTCTCGATTGGATAGCACCAACGGTTCTGCACGGGCCCCCCCATTCGTACCTCGTTCGGGAGGTGCAAAATCAAATGCTGCATCGACAAGAAAAGCCGGTGGAAAGATCTTCTCCAACTTACTGAGCAACTCGGGTGCCGTTTTTCCAACTCCTCAACCACTTTCAGAGATATCTCCTTGGCACAAAGCTGGCGGAAGAAAAAGCTCAGCTCTGCCAGCACCTTCCAGACATGCTCAGGGACGTAGCCTCGAACCATCGACGGAAGAAGCCGCTCAATCCATATGTGGAAGTCATGACTCTTCATCCCTAAGACTCGGCGATGTCTGGGTTCGCTCCCCTCCTCGGTTATTTGCAAACCCATCAGGAAACTTAACGTCTGCATCCATTGTATCACTTCCGTCTGTGCTTCTTTTCCAAGGCGTAATCGGCCTTAGGCCTTTTCCATGGTTTGCCGTCTCTTGGAGGCAAGATCTGCTGACTTTGATGCATCGCATAGTGTTGCCATGTCTACTCGGCCTTAGGGTTGTCCTTTGTCTTGTCGGTTATGTGGAAGAGAAGGTCATCAAAATAGGGAAGCCTCTCAATCCCGACTTATGAGTCCACATATGTTCCACACCATAGCCCACAAAGCGATCTTTGTTTGGATTATCTTTCTTTGGATTAACTTTCTTTCTTTTACCCTTCTTTGGATTATCTTTCTGCACGGAACACGAGAGCATCTATCGAGCATGAACACAGGCACTAGTCATCTTCGAGGTGCAGGGTCGGTCACCGTGACACCTTCGTGAAGTTCTTGGTGTCTCCTCTGAATGCATGGTCAAGAGGGAGGAAGCGTCGATGCTTGTCGAGCAGCGAGAACTTCCCACCCTTCTTCAACCAAATGAAGCGTAGAGTTGCCTTGCATCTGGGGCATGGAAACTTCCGTGGACACACCGGTACGTGAATATCCCATCGCCAGAAGTCATGCATGGAATCTTGGTACCAAACATACATTACGAAGTTCTTCTTTGTAGCTCGATCAGAAGTCCATCGCCTTCATTCCAAGCCTTGATCAATTCATCATAAGCAATTTGCATGTACACACCCATTTTGTTTCCGGGTGTCGGGAATTATCAACGTCAAGAATATGTTTTGCCGTTGAAGTAGGGCCGGGGAGATTGAGGAATAGCGAACACGGGCCAACAAGTGTATGGGGCGACATCATTCCATAAGTTGAACCCATCCGTTGCGGTATAACACGTACATTACGGGCCTCTTCATCTTTGCCACGATGGTTGCCATTAAAGCTTTTCCATGCTTCACCATCTGCTGGATGTACCATCTTGTCGAGGATTGTGTCGAGCGCCATTCTTGTGCCATGTCATCATTTCGCGGACTCCTCGGACATGAATAGCCGTTGGAGCCTCGGTATGATCGGAAGGTGTCTTAGGACTTTCATGGGGATGTCCTCATTCGCTCCTTCTTTCCATCACCTTTGTCTACCTCCACATACCTAGAGGATTTACACTTTGGGCGAGTACTTTGCATCCTTGTGTTCTTCCCTAAATAGGACGCACCCCTTCGGACAACAATGTATCTGCTCATACGGCATCTTCAGTGCCCGAAGGAGTCTCGTTGACTCGTACAAGCCGCTTTCGGCGAGATGATGACCCTCGAGCGGCCCCCAATAATTGCCATCATAGCATCGAAGCGGGCTCGAGTCATGTTGTCTTTGGGACTTCAACTTGATGGCGGCCAATGGCATCCGGTTGAAAACCGTTGTCTTCTCATGTAGGACCTTCATGCGAATCCAACATGGCCAAAGCATTAGCGGCAGCTCACGCTCCTCCTCCTCATCCTCCTGCTTTCGTCCTCCGTAGGCCGTTCGATAACGTCGCATCCTCATAGTCACCTAACCATCCTGGTACCCGCCGTCACCGTCAAATGCCTCCAAGCGTCGTCTCACGGCCTCCTCTCTAGGGCGATAGGCTTCACCATGGGACACCCAGGGTATAGTTTGGCATAAATCCATACTTGCAAAGATCTTCGCACCATGACTTCCCTTGTTTTCTTTTCTTGTTTTCACATTGGGCTGCGAGGACGAGCGTGTCTCTCGCTCCTTAAACAGCCTTAAATGCATGGTCCAAGAATTTCTCGGTCTTATCCATCCATTCACGGGTGATTTGAGCTGAGTTAGGCGTCCGTGTACATCCACTCACGGTTATCCATCCTCTAGCATATACACATAACAGAGTAATATAACCATCGATTCTGACCAAGCTAGATATGCATTTAAGGCTGACTAAGGGTCTGCGAGGACTAGATATGTACTACCAAGCTAGATATGCGAGCAACATTCGAATTTTCATGCAATTGAAACTTTTAACCATAAAATAATTGCCATTCGCCATAAAAAATCATCAAATAACCCACTGCAATCTTATCTCGTTCACTTCATATAAATCCTTTAGCATTCATATGAATATTTAGACCTATAAATCCTAACGGAATAACCAAAATATAACAATGTTGTATTAGTTGGCAAAGACGATTAAATCATAATTTTACCTAGAAGCGGCATAGTTTAGGATGAAATTTAATAGTGGGTGTATATAGTACAAAACACAACATAATTTGTCGTTTAGAACCGATCCACGGAACAAAGCACAAGCCCTTCTAATCACGGTAGTTTTTATGAAACATTTGAATAGAACATCTCGATTGCACCACAGAGGTCACAATTGTTATCTTCTCCTTTATCAAGTATGCTCAAAACTATGTGATGAAAGGTAGAAGCAGACCTCTATCTACATTGTCAACATCATTACATTTGACAAAACTCCAACCAAACAACTTTTTCCTTTGATAGCTATGAATGTTTTTCAAGGAGTTATCATGCCAAACTACTTTGACAAGGACCATCGGTTATTTTTTCATCTATAGCGACCACAAAAACATCTTGCCACAAGATCATATCACCTACGCTTTATGCTTCTTATCATTAGCATTTTGCATTCATCGATAGTAAAAAACTTTGGTTGCTCATTGCTTCAAAAGACAAGTCATAATGAAGCAACTTGCAAAGGATTCTTTAAGCTGAAGGGAACATGAACTTTGATCAATGATTAGAAAGATGGAGAGATGACCATCATTTTCTTCTTTCCTTCACAATAAATTAACTCATCTAAGCTGTACCAAGTTGCCCAAAACAAACTGACAAAACATAGTGGATAAAAATTACCTCGAGGGATTGAGGGAGTCGGGCGTTGTGAGGCGGATCGGCCGCCAGGGTCAAGCGAGGGCCGAGGACCGAGGAGGGGGAAAAGCGGCTGGCGCGAGCGAGACCGAGGGCAGTCTTGGGGCTGGAGCGAGACGATGAGGAGCTCACCGGTGGAGGTCGGCTCGGGCGGTGGTGAAGTCAGCTTCTTGAGTTGGTGGCCGGATCCGGAAGGAGGGAGGGCAGGCGAGGCTGAGAGCGGAGGAGGAGCGGGCGAGCTGGAGCGGCGGAGGAGGAGAGCAGTGAGCGGAGGAGGAGGTGGTGGTGGTGGTGGGCGCCACGGAGGAAGGAGGAGGCCGGGAGGCGACAATGGGCCGACGAATTAAGCCTTGAGAGGCGAGGGAGCGGAAGGGTGGAAGAAGGGAAGAAGCCTTTGTTGCTTAAATCTTGAGGGACCTTTAGTCGGCGGTAATACTGCAGGGACTAAAGACCTTTAGTCCGGGTGTGTCTGGGCCGGGACTAAAGGTGGACAACTAGTCGGGTGGTGCCACGGCGGGACTAAAGGTTTTCTTGAGGACATATTTTCGAGAGAACCTTTAGTCCCGGTGTGTGACCTTTAGTCCCAAGGCGTGTCTGGACCAGGACTAAAAGCTGGACCTTTAGTCCCGGGTGGTGCCTGGCAGGGACTAAAGGTTTCTTGTGAGGACATATTTTCGAGAGAACCTTTAGTCGAGGTGTGTGACCTTTAGTCAGGCGTGTCTGAACCCAGGACTAAAGGTCCCCACTATTCGATTCATACAGTTTTCCACAGTTTGGGTTTTGTATTAAGTTTATTTGTATAAATATGCTAATTCTTGTTAAATGCATAGTAAATTAAATACTAGGCATAAATTTTTTAAAAATAATAGTTGCATTTCCTTTTATCTTATTGACATTTCAAAGCGACTTTTATAGTGACCACAAGCTAGGAAGTGAAGAGCCAACTATAAACAAAATGAAGGGCTCAAACCACAATTTGGGAATTTCATTTGAAGGCATAAATACTTGCTAAAAAATTTCAAGTCATTTTTACACGGTGGAGAAGACATGCTTCACGAGGTACATGTGTCCTTTATCGAATAGGAATTTCATTTGAAGCGATAAAAAACAAGAAAAATATGATAGAAACATCTGAAGTTACAATTATTACATAAAATCTCTAATACACACTATTTATTAAACATCACTATATATCAAGCGGGCACGATGGTGAACTTCTTCTTGACGTATGACCCTTGGTTATGATCATCAGTAACCATGGAGTGTCCTCGGCATTTAGCGAGGATGCTTGGGTCTTTGGTCACCTTGAAGGCGGGATTCGGTCATCCCTTTCATAATCTTCGACTTGTCCTCAATTCCCACGATGTTTCTTTTCCACTGAAAAAGAACTATGTGGCGTTTTAGCTCATTGGTTGATTTGTCGTCGTTTTCCCTCTCTTGGGTTTTGTAGACATGTCTTTCACATAGAACACGATTCACATCGGTGACAGGACGAATGGTTCGTCTTTGTACCCAATATTGTTGAGGTCCTTGTTGTCATTCCATACTCCTTGTCATTTGTTACCCCGCCTCCGGTCATCTTCACCCATTGCCTTTGGAACAAAGGGACTTTAAAATTAGGTGCGTAGTCTAGTTCCCAAATCTCCTCTATCGGCCATAATATGTTTGCCTCTTTCCATTTGGATGCATCATGATATTAAAGAAGGATGGAGGAACACCAACTCAAAGTGACAAAACATTGAACCACATCATTCAGCAGAGTAGCTAGTTCCATTGGATTGATTGCCTACGAGAAATTGCATTGAGGAATGCACATAGCTTCACGGTGGCAGACGTACATGTGGAGGTAGAATTCCTCTTAAAGCAGCAAGAAAGCAATTGCGTCATAAGCACGTGGCGATCATGGGACTTTAAGTGTAGGAATTTCTTCTCGGCACATTTATTATCGCTTTATATTGGAGGAGAATCGAGATGGGACCTTGATCTTTGTTTAGGCATTCAAACATGCTTTCCTTCTCTTCTTTGCTAAGAGTGAAGCTAGCAGAGTCTTAAGTAATGGCGTCCATCGTCTGCATCTTCTCTGGATGCGAGGTTGTCTCGTTCTTTCATCTTTTGCAAGTCTGTCGTGCTTGCCGAGTGAATCCTTAGACTTTCCATACACATCCATGAATCCTAGCGAGTTCACACAAAGATTCTTTGTCGGTGCATCACGTCGATCGCGTTGCGGACCTCTAGGACTTGCCAATAGGGTAGCTCCCAAAATATGGACTTCTTCTTCCACTTTCGCAATCTCTTTGTGCATCACGAATGACATCACCAAGAGCATCATCTTGATGAGTGTGTCTTACGCCCTGCCTCTTCTTGACCGCCCATTGCGGTATCATCGAAGTCACCGTATTGAGCAATAATGTCGTTAGGGTCCAATTGTTCTTCTTCACCTTCTTCCATTATAACCTGGTTTCTCCGTGCTTGGTCCAACAAATATAGTTTGGCATGAAACCCGACTTCAACAAGTGTGAGTGAAGACTCCTTGAGCGAGAATATTCCTTCAAATTCTTACAGGGGCACATGGAATGACACATGAAACCATCCCGTTTGTTTGCCTCGGCCACTCTTAAGAAATAATGCACGCCATCAATGAACTCTTTGGGCGGCGATCGGCATTGTACATCAATGGCGTGTCATCGTCTGCATTATATGACATATCACATAATTAAATTTCAAGTTTCAAATTTTTCCCGGATAGTACACATGATAGAGAGGCTACCCAAAATTTTTAGAATTTTTGAAATTAAGATGAATTTATTTTGAATTTTCAAAGAATCAGCACTATTTGTGGCGTTTGCACTAGGAGCTTCGCCTTGCCGTGTGAGTGTCGTGTCTGGCGACGACGGCGTTCGACTCTGTGATTGAGCAAAAGCAAGCAAGCAAGGAGAAGGGACATCAAGTTAAATGATAATTAATAATTAACTAAATTGCCCAAAGTCATTAAGGGTGAATGACCCTAGGTCAACAATCAATCCAAAAGGCAAACAATAACTAAGTGATTAAGCTAATTAAGAGATTAACTAATTACTTAATAATTAAATATTAAACTTATTTATTAAAACAAAATTAATATTTATTATTTTTACCCAAGAGGTTGGATCTGATAAGATAAGACTTATCTCATCAAACACCCTCAAAGCTTAACCTAACTAACACATGTAAAAGTCATTTTTCATTTATTTAAATAATTATTAAATAAGGTGAAAAATAAAAGTCTTCAATTGATCCCAAAATTTTTGTACAGATAGTTCATAGCCTAATTAGATGGCAAAACAATTTTCAGAATTTTTGGATCATTAATTTAGCCTACAAAATTCATGGAATAATAATTAAATAAATAAGCATAAAATAGGTATAAATTCAACTTTGTCCAAATAGTCTTAAAATTTTTATATGGACTGTTCACAGTGTAACTTAGTGGAAAAACAAATTTCATGATTTTTGGAAATTTATTGTGGCCTACAAAAATCATGAAAGTTCCATTTATGAATTAATTGGCAATTTTATAACATATAAAATTATTCAAATTTCACATTTCATATTTTTCATAATGGGCTGGCGGGGTTAGCATCGAGGAGCTTACTGCGAACACGCCGGTGAATACGGTTGAGTGAATGAGCAGCTCGGCGGTGGTGGCAATAGCGGCGTGTCGGCGGCGGCAGCGGCATTCGGCTCTGTGATTGAAGCAAAGCAGGAGTTTAAATAGAAGGACATTTAGTCGGTTGGTGTTACCAAGCAGGGACTAAATCTCAACCTAGTCGAGGTTGGTACTACAATCCGGGACTAAAGATTTAGTCCCGGATTGTAGTACCAATCGGGACTAAAGGTTGACATTTAGTCGGTTGGTACCAGCAGGGACTAAATCCCTCTCAAAAGCACGCCACAGGTAGTTGGGCGGGGACTTTTAGTCGGTTGGTGTTACCAGCCGGGACTAAAGATCTTTGGTCGGGCGCAATTTTCTCAAGAGACTATTGCCCATTTGGCGATTCGACCAAAGTGCATTACGTAGTAGTGGGTGCACAGGCTTTTGTTTTTAAAAAATTTCTTTGCGAGTGCCACTTCACGGCACTCGGCAAAAATTCTCTTCTTAGAGTGCGGTAGGCGCTCGGCAAATGTTTTTGTTTTTGTTTTTTGCCCCATTATTTTTTTGCAGCCTTAATATATTATTTAAAACTCCATGTTCAAATTTGGGACAATTTTGACTTTTTTTCTATATTTCGTTAGTTTTTTTGTTTAGTTGAATTTTATGGAATATTTCAAATTTGAGCTGCGGTGCATGGAATAATCGAATTTGGTCATTCAAAAATGATATTCATGATATTTGGTGTATGTTGAGGCCGTATCCGGGAACTCACATGAAATTTCGAGCATCTTGTTGGCGTAACATGACGAGGTACTGCGGGAAAAGTGTATTTAAATTATATAAAATCGAGCGAAGTCGAAAATACTTGAAACTTGTCGAGGTGTCGTGTTATACATATAGAGTCTATGGTAAAAATTGAGAAGGTTTTGAGCAAGTTGCGATGTCGGATGCCTAAAACCCGGACATCTCGCATGTGATCATGTGGAGATGTGCAGGTTTCAAACATCTTGACAAAAAAAAAAACTGCAAGTGAGTTCATTGGCCCGGCAATGGAGTCTTCTTCGAGTGCGGGGTGGCACTCGGCAAAAATTTTTTAAAAAATTTTGGCGTGGTGGGCTCGGCAGTCAAGGGTCATTTTTTGCCGAGTGCACTCTTTCTAGAGTGTTGCACTCGGCAAAGAGGGCTTTTGCCGAGTCGCCCTTTTAAGAGTCGGGCACTCTGAGGCACTCGGCAAAGCCACTCTTTCTTGAGTGCTAGACTTTGCCGAGTGCCACCGGCCGGCACTCGGCAAAGAGTGGCTTCGCCGAGTGCCCGATTTTTGGCACTCGGCAAAGCTGGCGGCACTCGGCAAATCTGCGTTATCCCGTAGTGACAGATACAGTTAAAAAGACCTGATCCTATGCGAGCTTAAAGAATTTGTTGCCATCCTTCCGTCAAGTTTGCCTTTGTTCTATTTTTTTTAAGTGAAATGGTAGAGGACTAGAGGTAGGACAGCATCTGGCATCAGCATTTCTGTATATTGGGCTATCGTATGGGAGGGGCTATAATACCTCTTAGCACACTGTTTTAACAATGTTTTTATACTGATTGTCGCACTTGGCTGGTTGTTTTTTCTCACAAAGTGTTTCTTGCAGCAATCTTTTGATCCAATCATTGAAGCTCATACTGGTAGGGATCTAATTCCTGAGCTGGTTAAGGGGTAAGAGAATTGTCCTCCTAGGGTACGCTTTATGAGTATGTACCTTTGTGAATGAAATTTCTCATTTCCTCCTAAAATCTTCCAGGAGGAGACCTAAGGATGGAATGCCTGGCCAAGATTACAGTGGAATGTACTGTGCAGTCTTAACTCTAGGGTAATAATTATTTATTAAAATTAAAATTTGGCCAAGCTATTGCATCCAGTGTTGTTGATCCCTACTTGCGTGTTGCAGCTCTACTGTTGTGTCGGCAGCACTTTTGCGTGTCATGGGAGGTGGGGTGGCCGAATTGCCACTGGTTGCTACAAGTAGGGATCTTCAAGGGCTAGTGAGACCAAAGTTGCTGCTTAGTATTATATGCTTCATTCTATTATTCTTGTTGTCCGCGAATGCATTTTGTAGTACAACAGTGAAGACTTTTTTAATATTCTATTCCTATCCAGATATGCCATTTTGATTCATGTCCTTTGTTTATTTTCTTGTTAATAATGTACTCCAAACAGGGCTACTTCCAAGCTTTGTTTTCATGCATAGAGAGGGTGCTAATTTCGCTGAAGATCGAGCACTTCATGCTTCCAGCCGCCCAGGAAGCTGAAGCCATCTGGATGAAGAAATTTGGCTTCTCTAAAATCCCTCAGGAACAGGTTTGTTACAATTTGCATTTCGCGGAGTTGTTTGTTATGCTGTCTGTGATTGTGGTGGCCTGGTGGGTTCAGATGCCTGAGGAATGCAAATCTAATTTAATGAACTGGTTGCAGTTGGAAGCATATCTTAATGGGGCGCATCTCACTATATTCTATGGAACGTCAAACCTGTACAAGGCTGTTCCTTTATCACAGCATTGATGTTGAAGCCTTTTGCTCTATAGACATGCCAATCAGAAAGATTTGTCTTTTGAGGCTCTGCTGTCAACTGTACATAAGCTGATGAAGCATGGCAAAAAGATGATAATATACAGCAAGGGGAAGAAAAGATAAAAGATAGTGATGGAAGCAAAGTAACCCAGGTCGGCATTTGAAGTTTTTTTGGTCGTGCAGTGAAGATATATGTGGAGATGCTGGGCTGATGGAAGCAACGCCTTTTGTTTTTGTTTTGTATTCTCAGCGCTTTCAGTTGGGCTGCCATGCGACTGTGAAGTGCTGCTATTTTTGATGTACAGACGCCCCCACCTCAGAAACTGCAGGTTTTGATGCGGTGCTGGTCTGCTGACCTTTTATGTTTCAATTAAAATTTTGGTCTGATTCTTGGGGTTGCATGGCAAGACTTTATGAATTTGTTTCGTTTGACTGTCAAATTTTGACGGGAAGATCTGTGGATATTCTATGTAAGCATGGATGCTGCAAGTTTACCATGGTGAAACTGCCATTTTATGATGTCTTAGCGTGTGAAAACTTTTCCGTCATGCACGACATTATTATATTAAAAGACTTTCGGCATGCTTTTACTTATATCACACCATATTATGCACCAATTTCTTTCATTTATACATTCAAATATCTCCTAAAAATATATTAATTCGTGCCCGTGAGGGTTCAGGATGGGGATAACCTCCGTGCTTCGCCCCCGTGAAGTCTAATCGTGGGCATTTCGTTTTTTTGCCATCTCTAATCCGGACGGCATGCCGCACTGAAAGATTCGTGTTACTCTACGTTTGTGTGCAGTCTTGCTAAACATGGCAAGGTGGAGACAGTTGTCGTCGGATGAAATCTTGACATCAACAGGGGTAGACATCGACCGGTGATCCTGGCCCACTGTATCCCTTTACGGCTGGAGTTTATGTTGCACTAATGATGGCCCAAGTTAGATTCTTTTCCTCTCTTGTTGCATACTAACATACGATAGTATGATACCCTGCAAACCCATGTAACATACTAACATATTTCTTCTGTTGCATACTTGTTGAGGTAGTGGCATATACGAATACATCGTCCCACCCCAAATGGACGATGTAACATACTTGTTGCATACTAACATATTTCTTCTCACTATGCCTTCCTGCTTTTTTGTGCTTTTTTTTTCAGTGCGTGTACGGTGGGACAATTTGGTGGGGTGGGACGATGGGGGTAAACTCCAAATTGCTGTGATAACCCATGTAACATACTTGGTGCATCTTGGATAAACAACATGTTAATATGGACAAATAATGTTGCAATCCTACTTTATGGACACATTTTGCATGAGAAATGATTCGCTACATCTCTAAATGAGTTATGTTCCACTCCAGCTTGTGAATTGTTTTACGTTTGTCAACCAGGATTCCTTGAAGGAATTTGCATCCTGGACCAATGCAGCCGTGACAAAGGAATGGGTCAGAAATGTGACTCATGTTATTGTGGGCAAAAGTGCTGGTAACGTATGTAGCAGATCATATGAGGTCCTGATGGTGATACTGTTTGGGAAATGAGTTGGGTTGTCACAGTTGGATGTTAGTATTGAGCCATCTCCACTACGGTTCCCATATTTGAGCAATTTTCTTTTGTATGTTTAAATATGCTTACTTTAACAAGCCGCTGAATCTGATCTAATGTGTTGTTTGTGTGTGTGTGTGTGTGTGTGTGTGTGTGTGTGTGTGTGTATCACTATATTTTGATTGGTTGATGAGAAATATTATTTGTATAAGGTTTGAGGTTCCATTGCAACGCATGGGCACTCTACTAGTTTATTATGATAAAAGACATGTTTCAAAATTTGTGCTAGGCTAGGTGCTAATTCGGACATTTTGCTCCTCGTATTGTGCAAAATGTAATTCCTTTTGGATAGGAGTACAAACTATAAATTTACTTACATAGTTACTAAGTTCCTCAACACTTTTTTTTAAAGAGCCTGAGTTCCTCAACTGATAATGTGCATTTATGCATAAAAACTTAGTATATTTTGCTGATGGTGCTTTTAGGCTAAGCATAACCTACTCTGCTCATAGCTAATCTTTCTTAGTTTATGATATAGCTATATATACTCTTGCCTGGGACCTTTCCCACAAATTAATCTTCTATATTGTTCCTTAACTCCAATTGGCAGTCTAAATAGTTATTATTGTTGTAATTGTACCATTCCGAACAAATGAGAATGCCCGTGTGTGTTTCAATTTCGGTCATTTAATGATTTATTGTCTGTAGGGTTGGACCATACCGCTAAATCATGTAAATTATCTCTTCGTTATCTTTTGCCTCAATTTTCCTTTCTGATCCGATCATTTGATCTAATTTAATATTGTTTCTGTTGGGTAACTGTAGCACGGACTATTTTGCCCATGCACAGGTAGTCTAAACAGTTATTTTGGTCTGCTGCCAAGGATATTTTGGACGTGAAGCTTCCTCGTTTACCTTCGAGTGCATTGGCGGCAGATATCTTAGGTGGTAATCTGCGCGCTGATGCTGAGAGAGCGCAGCGCAGATTGTGACAATTCTATGTTGGTCCATTTGGTCCTCGAGGAACAAGCGGACTCATGAGGAGCAGGGTTATGTTCCTACCAAGTCGATGGAGTTTATCAGAGAAACTCTATTCTCATTTGGAGTTGCCAAGAACAGATGATCACCCGCGTGAACCAGTCTTTGTTCGTGAACACGACCACCTGATGTGGCTGGGTCAAGGTGAACACCGATGGTGCTTTCTCGTCTACAGCAAGCATCGCAGGTGGTGTTGCAAGACAAAACTTTGCTTTTCTGGGTGCCTGGAGCAAGCAATGCCGTGGGATTGCAGAGCCGATTATCATTGCTCTGGCGTTGCGGGATGGTGTGGATTTCGTTCGCCGTCGAGGTTACAGTCATGTCATTGTTGAGACGGACTGTCGACAATTGGTGGAACTTTGGGAGAGCAGGCAGAAGGACAGGTCGGCTATTGGTGCTATCCTATGCGAAGTTTCTGAGCTTAGTTCTGGTTTCTCTTCGTTCATCATTCAGTTTGCTAGGAGGTCAGCAAATTGTGCGGCCCATTGTTGTGCTAAATTTGCTTGTACTCAACTGGATTCACACATTTTGATGCGGATTGAACATCAATCAAGATGAGATTAAATTATATAGGTTGCCCGATTTTTCACAGTAGAACAATGGTAAAAAATGCAGTAACCCTCCCGCGGTAGTGTTGTAACACTATATGTTGTGTGCAGTAACATTCCATCGGTGGTGTAGTAACGTTATGTCTTGCGTGCAGTAACGCTCTGGCGGCGGTGTACTAACACTACGTCTTTCGTGTAGTAACACGACTTTCGTAGCGTAGTAACGAACTTGATAACGTGATTGAATCGCACTAGAATAGCAGGAACCAAAGTAGAAGCGATCAGCCGTAGCCTCCCAAACCATAAACAAAGGATTGATAACGATTAGAAGTTTGAATCGTGTAGATTCTGTGGACAATCTCAAGAACAACACGTCCTTGATCTGCGCCACCTCTTACAAACCGTAGATAGGAAAACTTCAACACACGATACATAGGGATAAACCCTAATGGCACACGACCGAAACATATATATTTTCAATTCATAACTCCACTCCGCTCCTTTACATTGGCGCACCTCATAGATTTATATAGCCAACACACGCACTAAGGCCTTAAGGCCGATTAGAACTCCCACACACATATGTAATTAACGCGTTCGATCTGGACTCTAATACAAACTTCCTAAACCATATGACTCAATGTTCCTAACTTAAACTAGTGCTTTAGTTCCTTTTACACCTCGGAACCAATTAAACATGAAATTAACTAATGCAAATCGATTCAACAATACTCAGACGTGCCACTTAAACTTGGTTGTCATGTCGACTCGACGGTGGCCCCATCCAAGATCACATAAAGAAATAATGTCACATAGAGAAAACATAAAGCATGCACCGATCTTGTAATTCCACGCATCGCAACAAATTTTAATTTCTTGCCTTCTATTTTGCAGTCCCTCCTTATCTCTTGTTACCAAACCAAATAAGAAATCAGATACTTTTTCTCCAAGAAATCCAACTTGATCTCATTTTGTTCGTGTGTGGCAACTTCCCATAATTGCAATTTAGCTCCCTGGTTGGAAACGTATACAACATGGACTCTTGTTGTATACATGCCAAAACACCCGAAATCCGAACCAATGTGGTTATGGACTCAACCTCCTGGTTGCACTCGGTCACAAGTCCCATGCATGCACGCCTGCACCGGCTCTACCCTTCGCACACACACCGCATAAATTGCTTGTCCGTGCTCTGTGCCAACCTCCTGGCTCGCATGTGCCACACCCACACACATGCCAGCTTGATGCGTCATATCCTTCTCTTCTCTGTTCTCATAAAATTATGAAATTAATTCACACGAAATAATTTGTACACAAGAATTGAATTCAGAAACAGGTTCAGTAACAAGATAACCATATCATGCTGTGACTGATAATTTCATAAGTCCAATTAACTAATAAGATAACCTTGTCATGTGTCATGTCTGAAACTCTGAATTATGCTAACTTTCACCTTTGGCTTATAAACCAAATATAGGTCTATATTTGCTACTCTCAGGAAGAAAAGTGCAGCGCGGTTAGAATAAATGAATATGCAAAAACTATTATTTAAATCATTTAAATAATAGTAATTTAAACCAAACACTCGATTTATTATTAACTAATTAATAACCTCTAAAATACAGTTTTGGGACCGTTGATCCTTTCACAACCGCCCAAGATGTGCAGCTGTGAAGTAAGAAGTATCTCAAGCAAGCTTTCGATTACAATAAAAAGCCAAATTTTTATTACACAAGGTTAAGCCTTATCAGTCGATTTTAACACTGACACGGGCATTTAAGCCCAAAGTTAGTATATTACATGATAAAAGAACTTCAAAACCACAGGCACGCTTGAGCGCGGTCGAGACCTAATACCAGTAATCATCGCCATCTGGAGGTCCACCAAAGCCTTCTTCATTAAGATCCTCAGAATTTCCTAGGTTTCCTCCGTAGTTGATATTGCAAGAATAAGTACATAACTGTACTCAGCAAGCCACATGAAAAAGCTAATTAATTACATGCTAGGAATGCAATGGATTATTTAGGGTTTACCATATCAGGTATATGTGGATGCATTTTGAGTTTAAAGTTGTTTATCTTGAAAACAGTAAAACAATAATAAATATAACATCAGGAGTTTACTCAACAATTGCAATTACCAACTTAACATCTCAAAATAGGGTTTACTCAACAATTGCAATTACCAACTTAACATCTCAAAATATCTACTTATGCCTCATGTATTGGAATCACCCATGAACGCAGCTTCATTAACCGGAAGCACGGTGTATTCAAATACTATTGATTATACTCTGCAGAGTTGCCCAACTTTACCCACAAGATACCTCAAACTCATACTGTCAGGCCATACACACGCAACACGTTAGCTTGCGACTGAGTTGAGATAACAACGCATTTTCACTGCTCAACCTTTCTAGCATCTACCCAGTAGGACCTTGAACCATATAGCCTTCGGAAAACCACCGGCCAACAGTGGATCTCGCGGCCCGATGCTGACGGTCCCTACCGTTGTGTAGACCAGCGAGTGTCCTTTCAGGCCTACTCCTATCCTACCCCCAAAACTGTGGCTGCTCTATCACACAAGAGTAGGTGTTCACCCTGTAGATATTCAATCGAAAGTGCAGTGTACTAAGCCAGGTTGGAATAACCAAACCTATGGTTGAGCAATTTCTGTGTCTGTTACTTGGCACAAGGTTCTAGTCTTTACTTGTCTCCAGTGAGAAAATGGACCAATACCAACTCGTGGTTGTCCACCTGCTTGGTCTCACCTTTGACTCACTTTTGCTAAGTATCTTGGGTTATCCATCCTCTTGGTCTCAACCCTCAACTCTCCACTAAAATCATTGGCGAATAGCCAATACTCTTTTCTAGAATTTATAAATACATTGTGTGACAATGCTATATATTTAGCTATCATTTTATGTGACGTAAACCTGTCAAGGTGAATATGACCTACAAGATATAGGTGGGCTTGTATGTGGGGTGATATGATTTATCTAATCATCATGGCGTTCAAAAGTATTATTTCAATATTTAAAGTAATTGGCATAAATACGGTAATGAAAGTAATAATATAAATACATGAAGTATAGACTCAAAATGATCAAAGGTATGCAACTTGCCTCCTTGCACAAAGTCTCCAATTAACTCGTCTTGTCTGGCGTTTTCCGAAGCTTGGTCGTTGAAGTCGTGACATAACACAAAATAAAATAAAATATCTGGCTCGACAAGGAATGAGCTAGGAACAACATGCAAGTAAAATAAAAATAAGAAACAACTAAAAGAGAGCAGTTGGGTGATGGATAGGATTTATTTGGAGCTTGATTGGGTTGAACAGAGTTGATAAATGGATTCATGGGCTAGAAACGGCCGAAAAGGGTGTGTTATGTCGGAATTGGGTTCGGTGAATAGTGTCAAGCATGATGAACAGTGCTAGTTTACACTATTCATAATGGGTTAGGGTTTTGTGAACATTAATGGGCTTGAACAGTAATGTATCGTGTTAGGATTGTGAACAGTAATGGGTTGGGTCCTAAACAGTAATGGGCCAAGCCCAATGCCTATTTTGGCTAGAACCCAAAATGGGCCAGGCCTAAAGGCCCAGCTCCAGGAAGCTTTGAGCTAGAGCGCGCCTCAGCTTGCTTGAGCTGGCGACAGTGGCCGTGATGAAGATTGTTGCGGCTCCGGCGGGAGATGTTGCCGCCAGGTGGTGCGGTGAGCATCACCGCATCGTATGCAACCCATTTTTGGGTTTTGCACCGGCGGTGGCGACTCGTGAATGGGACGACGATGGTGATGGCGCACTACCGAAGCAGAGGGAGATGGCGGTGGCAATAGGGTGGTGCTCCTGCCAAATTGGTCAGGGCTTGAGCACCAGTGGGGCGAGGGGAACTCAAGAGTAGTCTTGGTGGAACGTGGGAAGGTCAAAGGCGGCGATGGCCATGAGCAATGCGGTAGGGAGGGGTGGTACTGGTGAGGCTCCGGCGAGGATAGGGGTGGGAGATGGTGGGGAAAGGAGCGGGGTAGTGAGGTGGAGCTAGTGTCGAGGTTGGGAGAAAAAGGGAAGAACGAAACTGATGAATTTTACCTTTTGCTCATTGGGGGAAAGAAGAACAGAGCGGCGGTGATTCTCGGAATTGGCTGGCTCTGGTGACGAATGGTGGTGGGAGTGAGGTTCAGTGAGTAGTGGTGATGCTTATTGCTCAGGTTTAGTTGGCTTTTATAGCCGAATTGAGGTGGTGGCGCCAGTGTCCTGGCGTGGCGCGCACGGCGCGGGGCGACGAGGTGTGCGGGCGTACGTAAATGGCGTCGGACCTGAGCAAGGTGGCAGTAGGGTTTTGCGCCTGCATTGATGGTGAGGCAATGTGGCGCGGGAGCTAACAGTGTTGACAGGAGCGAGGATGAAGGCGACATGAGAGAGATGATGCACTAGAGAAGAAGGCAGGGGAGGTAGTGCCATGGAGAAAAGGGGAGGTAGTGCCATGGAGCAAAGGCGTCTTCGGCTGAGGAAAGGGGAAAAGGGTAAGCGGATTGTGGAGGAAAACTTTTGAATCGGGAAAAGAAAATGAATTCAAGTCAAAAATTGAAAAACTTTTGAAATTACGAAATTTCGGGTTGTTTCAGATTTGGTGTTGAAACCGAAGTGATCTGCATAATTGCACCTAAATCATACTCGTGGATTAGAATTTAGAACAAACATATAAACGTTTCGAGTTCCATAAACATCTACTTGGAAATTGTTTTCATTGTAGAGAAGTCAAAGTCAAGACCAAATGGTCATGATGGACACAAACGTACTGCACAAGTCTCCGGAAATGGTAGACAGCCGCTGGCGACCACGACTCCCGTCCTACCAGCCAGTCTAACCACCACCCCCCTGCTTTAAAACACCAGAAATACAAGGTTCTAAACGCAAACGTTCGGCAATGAAAGAAAAGTAGAAAACCCGAAACCCCGGCTCCGCCAATTGTTTTTCAAAAAAGCCCCTCCGTTTCTTCCCCCTCCTCCTCATCTCCCCTTCCCTTCCGAGAGCTCGCGCTCCGGCGAGCGGGCCAGCGAGCGAAGCTTCCGGAAGCCCTCTCTCCCCCGATGCTCGTCCCAAAGCGTATCAACTACGTGGCCCCCATGCTCGCCTCTGCCGTCATCCTCCTCCTCCTCCTCTCCGGCTACTTCGAGCTCCCCTCCATCTCCTCCCCCCTCTCCACCCCCGCGCCCCTCGTCGCCACCGGACGCATCGCGACGGCGCTCGACTCTGTTGGCTCCCGTGAGCGCTCTCCCTTCACCTCGCTCTTATCGGCCTTCAACGCCTGGGACGCTGCCGTTGGGTGCCCCCGCCTGCTCGCCAAGCTTGCCGCGGAGCCCGGCGCCAACGCAACGGCCTCCGCGTCTTCCATCACCGGCGGCGCGGGGTGGGGCGGCGTGAGGTGCGAGGAGCTGAAGACGCGGCACGTGGGGGTGCTCGTCAAGGGGTGGACGTGGATCCCCGACGCGCTCGACGGGGTGTACACCTGCCGCTGCGGGGTGAGCTGCGTGTGGAGCAAGTCCGCCGCCGCCGTCGACCGCCCCGACGCGCTGCTCTTCGAGGGCGCCAAGCCGCCGCAGCAGGTACTGCAGTTCTTTCCCTCTTTGTTGTGTGACGATGCAAAATGACATATTTTCTTTTTTGACATGAGACATGAGTTCGGAGCTGATTGTTTAGGGTGAACTGATTTGGTGTCTATGGGTAGTTGAACACCTAGGAGAGATTAAATTTGCGAGAAATCTTGAGCCTTGCTTGGTAATGGTTGTTTGGTGCAAAGTTGAATTTTGTTGGGGGGATAGGAGCTGCTTAACAGAGAAATTATGCAGGTGCAAATTGGTGCGGTAGCTTGTGTTTATATTTTATAGTTTTATGGTGATTGGGTAATAGAATGCTTTTGAAGTGATGGAGCTCATGGTTCTTTTACTGTGTTAGTGTGCACTTGATGATCTTGACTATTTGGTAAAAGATTTGGTGCGTATGTTGAGTTCCTTATTGAGATGAGAGCTGCATTGATTATCTCAGTTCTTCTAAAGGACATGGATCAGTTTGCTTGTTGGAGCAAATTAGCGAAACAGTAAACGTTGCTTCTGTTGGGATTGGTGGCTTTTGCTGAGTTCTTTGTAAGGTTGTATCGACTGAAACCGAGGGAAGTGATAAATTCTGGGCTTAATGAATGAAGGTTTTCTCAACTCTAGCACCATGCCACCACAGATAATCAATAAAGGGATTTAAAAAAAATAAATGCATGCATGATGTGGATAGAAATCTCCTAAAGGCTAAAGGTAAATCCTCAACATTAATGAGAAAGATGATGCTTGTATACGACAGCTCTGCGTAACTAATACAAGTTTGTTGAGAAAATTGTTATGAATATCATTTGGGAGTTGTAAGTATAAATTAGAGAAATAACGGTGCATTGGGCTTGTTTTTGAATTCTTTCTTGTAGATTGTATATTGCTTGCCCCCTTTTCCCTTGCATCTTACTAGGGTTACCAATGTTCTGTCAGTTAACTTGGTAGTTTTGATTGGGTCATTTAGTAGCTAAATGTTGGGTAAGTGGCATGAGTCAGGCTCACAGCATTGCAATCTTGCGACAACTTATTTGTGGAATCAAACACCATCTGTCTTTTTGAGTAACCAATGCGAACTATTACTCTATTTCATTCTTAATTGATTGAATATATTAATATTTCTGAGCTTCAAGTTTAAAATATTTTTGTAACATATTTTGCAGAGAATGAAAGGTCTGCCTCTTCGTGTTTATCTGGATCTGGAGGCTAGTAGGAAGGCAACTGGTTTTGAGGACATTTTCATAGGTTACCATGCTAAAGATGATGTGCAAGTAACATATGCTGGGAAATCATTCCACACTAGCCGAAGTTACCATGTGTCAACTGAAAAGAGAAATGTAAGTCCAAAATCTGCAAACCCTAGATTCCATTGCATAGTAATATCAAGGTTCGATGCAAATTTTTACTGGTCTCACCTAGGTAGTGATTTTTAACTTTCCATGCATTATGTGTTACTTAACATGATACATGGCACGAGGATTCCTGTGACAGGATTAAGTATGGTTAGTTGACTGTACAACATTACCATTTAGCACTTTAGCAGGTACCCACAGCCTCACACCCTAGCTGGAGGTGTTACAAAATTTTTTTTGGGGGGGGGGATCTTTTTGTTTTTAACTTTTTTCATGGCAATCCTCGATAGTCGTATAGTGAAGACACAAGTCACAGCACACAGTATCTGTCACGGTCTAATGACCGAATTGGATAACTGTGGGTAACAAAGGGTTTTGGCCCTGGGCCTCGCCGGCCAGGTGCCATGGTGGAGGTAGCTCAGGTAGAAGGGAAGGCTTGCGCCGGGAAGAAAGAAAGAAGAATGCGCAGGGAGGAAGAAAGACAGAGAAAGGAAGGCAATTAGAGATAATACTTTCTTGTCATTCGCTCCACCTGACAAGAGAATCTAATCATACCAAACTTGGAGATAATTTAGCCTAACAAGATAACTATTCAATCTTATCTTAATTGGAAAGTAACCAATGCGCCATATCCGGTCGCTGTGATTTGCGCCTTTGATATCTAGCACCTTGAATGGGCCATAAAATCGCGGCACCAACTTCTTGTGTGCACAGACAGCGAGAGAGAGAGAACCTGATGGTGATGAAGACGCAGCCAAACCCACTGCCTAGGCTCAAAGGACAACTCGCGATGATGCTGGTCGTAGTGGCGTTTGTAGTGTTGCTATGCCTGCAGGTGTCGTTCCTTCACCTCGGCCAGGAAATTGTCGTAGTTACTCAGCATGCTGTCAACGGCAGCCACTCGAGCACCGTTCTCCGTGTACTGGCGCATGGTGGGTGGCTCCCGACCGTAGACCACCTTGAAGGGCGTGTCACGGAGTGATGACTGGAACGACGTATTATAGCAATACTTCGCCCATGGCAGCCAGCGCAGCCATTGCTGTGGTCGGTCTCCGGAAAAACAACGAAGGTACATTGTCACGATCTTGTTGACCGCCTCTGTTTGCCCGTCGGACTACGGGTGAAAAGCCGAGCTGAGGTGGAGTTGTACGCCAGCGAGGTTGAAGAGGCCCGTCCAAAAATTGCTTGTGAAGGTGGGATCCCGGTCGCTCACAATAGAGCAAGGAAACCCGTGCAATCGGACCACTGATTCGAAGAAGACCGTGGCAACCGAACTCGCCATGGATGGATGCGCCAAAGGAATGAAGTAGGCGTATTTGGAGAACCGGTCCACAATGGTGAGGATGATCGATTTCCCATTCACACACGACAACCCTTCAATAAAATCCATGGAGATGTCATCCCAAATGCGCGACAGAACGAGTAGCGGCTGAAGTAGGCCGACCGGATGAAGATGCTCGGACTTGTTGCGTTGGCAAGTTGCACAAGCACGAACAAAGTCCAATACCGCCGACCGGACATTGGGCGTGTGGAAGTCTGCCCAGAAGCGGTGGAGCGTCTTCTGGACGCCTTCGTGCCCAATGGAGTGCGCCACCTCTAGGGCCAATGCCAACGACGGTGAGGAGGCCGGCAAAAATATCCGACCCTGGTACTGGACAAGGCCGTCGACGACACTCCATGGCAAGCCGAAAGTGCTGGCCAGCACCTGAGTACGGAGGCGGCCGAGCTTGGTGTCCCCGCCGGTCTCCGTGCGAATGGCCACGAAGAGGCCAAACAGGGGCCACGAGATGGCCAAAAGCTGACCGTCAGACCGGCCGGTCTCGATGTCCCTCCTAGACAAGGCGTTGGCGACGACGTTGAGGTGGCCTGGCTTGAATTCGACGCGAAAGTCGTAGCCGAGAAGCTTACTGACCCAATGGTGCTGACGGATTGTGGAGAGTCGCTGATCAAGCACTGTAATGGTCAGTACGTACCATGAATGGGCGTCCCCATAGATACGGGCGCCAATGGCGAATAGCTTGCACCAAGCCAATCAGTTCGCGCTCATAAGCCACCAATTTTGCATGGCGTGGTGCTATCACGCGGCTGAAGAAGGCGATGACACCCACTCCCTGGTGCAGGACGAATCCAAAGGCCGAGTCGGACGCGTCGCACTCCACGATGAAGTCGATGGTGAAGTCGGGCAATTGGAGAATAGGCGCCTCCACAAGGCTGCCTTTAGAGTCTTGAATGCCGCCGCTGCGGCCGGTGACCAAGCGAACGCCTCCATCTTGAGCAGCTGCGTTAGGGGTGCGGCTACCGTGTCGAACCCCTTGATGAATTTGCGGTAGTAGCCCGCTAAGCCAAGGAAACAACGAAGGGCCCGAACGGTTCGCGGTTGTGGCCATTCCAGGACCGCTTGCACCTTCTGAGGGTCCATAGTGACGCTGTCGGTGGAGATGACATGGCCTAAGTATGCCACGGATGTCTTGCCAAAGTGACACTTTGACTTCTTGAGAAAAAGCACGTTCTTCCGTAGCACACGGAACACCACGTGTACATGGCGGAGTTGCCTAGACCATGAAGAGCTGTAAATCAAACTGTCAAAAAAAAACACAAAGCGTCTGAGGAATGGTCGTAGAAGATCGTTCATTAGTGCTTGAAATGTTGCTGGGGCGTTGGTGAGGCCGAATGGCATCAACAGGAATTCGAATAAGCCCTCGTGAGTGCGAAAAGCCGTCTTCTCAATGTCCGGGGGGTGCATGCGCACTTGGTGGTACCTCGAACGTAGGTCCAGCTTGGTGAAGAAGCGCGCACCTCGGAGCTCATCGACAATGGGGATGGGAAACTTGTCCTTGATGGTGTGCTCATTGAGGGTCCGGTAGTCGACGCAGAATTGCCATGAGCCGTCACGCTTCTTGATAAGCAAGGCCGGCAAAGAGAACGCTGAATTGCTGGGTTGTATGATCCCTTGTCGCTGCATTTCGGCACACTGCTTTTTGAGCTCATCCTTGAGTAGCTGAGGGTAGCGATATGGTCGTACAGATATTGTCGGAGTGCCTGGCAGGAGATGGATGCGGTGATCACGCTCGTGTTTCGGTGGTAGTTTGGTTGGCTCGGCGAAGATGTCGTCGAACTCGGCGAGGAGCTCATCCATCAAGTCGGACGAGACGATCGCGCACGACCGTGGCACATGGGATGGTGCGCCCAGCCCTTGCCAGCACACCAAGCTCTGGTCGCGGTGGAACGTCATGGTGAGGGCTTCGAAATCCCATAGGACCGGCCCAAGGGTACGCAGCCACTGTACGCCGAGGATGATATCGACCCCATCTCGTGAAGCGTGTAGCGGTCCACGTGGAAGTCCTCGGCGCTACCTTGATAGGCAAGGCATGGTAGATCTTTGGTCTTTGGGCACTGCCCTCCGTGGCGACTATGACTCGCGATCTATCTTGGCGCCTCGTCGTGAAATTTGAGGTTAAATAGCCGTCTCGTGGTTGATGAAGTTGTGCGACGAATCCGAGTCGATGAGAGCCAGCAGCACCTTGCCGGCCACATCCACCGCTAGGCACATGGTTTGGGCCGCGCTCGGTTGGATGCCGGTCAATGCGTATAAGGATATGCTGGGCTTCTACTCGTTCTCCGGTGGTCGATCGTCATTGTCGTCATTGCTTGGGGCTAGGAGCACGAACAAGCGTTTGCATCGATGATTTGGCGTGAACTTCTCACAATTGAAGCACAAGCCGGCTTCCCCGCGAGATGCCATCTCGGCCGGCGTCAAGTAACACCGGCAAAGGCACAGTTCTTGGGCGTCTCCTGTCGTACGTGTTGGAGTCGGTAGAGCTAGTTGCCCCTGCCTTGTGCCAGAAGCTATTGGGCGGGCCGCCACATGTCTTGGAGTCTTTGTTATCGCGCTTGCCCGCGCGCCTATTCTTCTTGTTCTTTGTCGTGAAATCTGATTGTCAGGCGGTGGTAACAACTGGCCAGCGCCCTCGTGAGGCTTAGGCGAAACCATCGCCATTTGGAGACTCGCCGTATTTTGCAGCTCGATGTCCGTCCGTATGGGCTCCATCAATCCCAGGGTGAAGAGCTGCACCTGTTGGCGCGGTTGAAGGCGCTCCGCACGACACAAGATCGCGAGGAAGCGTTGCTGGTATTCCTCCACGTTACCGGTCACTGTACTTCGAGGATGATATCGACCCCATCTGGTGAAGCGTGTAGCGGTCCACGTGGAAGTCCTCGGCGCTACCTTGATAGGCAAGGCATGGTGAATCTTTGGTCTTTGGGCACTTTGCCTCCGTGGCGACTATGACTCGCATGATCTATCTGCGCGCCTCGTCGCGTAGGCCGAGGTTAAATAGCCGTCTCGTGGTTGATGAAGTTGTGCGACGAATCCGAGTCGATGAGAGCCAGCAGCACCTTGCCGGCCACATCCACCGCTAGGCACATGGTTTGGGCGCCGCGTTGGATCTTGGTCAATCGATATAAGGATATCTTTGGCTTCTACTCGTTCTCCGGTGGTCGATCGTCATTGTCGTCATTGCTTGGGGCTAGGAGCACGGACAAGCGTTTGCATCGATGATTTGGCGTGAACTTCTCACAATTGAATCACAAGCCGGCTTCCCCGCGAGATGCCATCTCGGCCGGCGTCAAGTAACACCGGCAAAGGCACAGTTCTTGGGCGTCTCCTGTCGTACGTGTTGGAGTCGGTAGAGCTAGTTGCCCTCTGCCGCCGTGGCGTGAAACTCTTGGAAGCGGCCGCCACATGTCTGCGATCTTTGATATCGCGCTGCCGGCGCCCATTCTTTCTTCTTCTTTCTTTGTCGTGAAATCCGATCGTCGAGGCGGTGGTCGGCAACTGGAAAGCGCCTCGTAGGCTTGGGCGAGAGCCATCGCCATTTGGAGACTCGCCGTATTTTGCAGCTCGATGTCCGTCCGTATGGGCTCCATCAATCCGTGGTGAAGAGCACTGTTGTTAGCTTGTTGAAGCGCTCTGCACGACACAAGATCGCGAGGAAGCGTTGCTGGTATTCCTCCACGTTACCGGTCAGCGAGAGCTGCTTGAGCTCCCCCAGGGGATTGTGCCGAATGGATGGGCTGAAGCAAAGGTTGACGTACTCCTTGAAGTTCTTCCAGTTGGGCTCGTCTTCGTCTCGCTCCAACTGAAAGTACCATTGTTGAGCAATACCGACAAGGTGATACGAGGCAAGCCATACCTTCTCCACCTCCGGCGTTTCTATCCTCAAAAGAATTGATCACAGCGCTGCAACCATCCAGGGGGGTCTTGCCGTCATACGTCGGGAATTCCAGCTTGTGGAAACGCGGGCCATTGCTCCTCCGTGCCTGGTTGGGCGTCTTTGGAGGCGCGAACGGCGCCCGATGTGACTCATCGCCCATGATCGTTTCTCCTTCTCCATTCTTGCGATCGTCTGTCGGCCGAGGATCGCGTTCTTGAGCTCAGTCATGGTAGACATGACGGTTGGGATCTGATCGGTGGTGTCCTTTAGGCCGATCAACTGTGCCTTTACGTCGGACATGTCTGCCGTCAAAACTTGAATCGTTGGCTTTGATACCAAGTTGTCACGGTCTAATGACTGAATTGGATAACTGTGGGTAACAAAGGGTTTTGGCCCCGGGCCTTGCCGGCCAGGTGCCGTGGTGGAGGTAGCTCAGGTAGAAGGGAAGGGTTGCGCTGGGAAGAAAGAAAGAAGAATGCGCAGGGAGGAAGAAAGACAGAGAAAGGAAGAAGGCAATTAGAGATAATACTTTCTTGTTATTCCATACGTGAAGGAGTCCCTATATAAGGAGAACTCCACCTGACAAGAGAATCTAATCATACCAAACTTGGAGATAATTTAGCCTAACAAGATAACTAATCAATCTTATCTTAATTGAAAAGTAACTAATGCGCCATATCCGGTTGCCGTGATTTGCGCCTCTGATTCGTGATGCCGACCATCACAGTATCAAATATTTTCTGTAATCTGTGCTTTACCTGTCAGAAAAATGAAATTGTGCATGTCTGTTGCTGCACTAGTGTTGCACTCTCTCAGATAATTAATTCAGCTGTAATAAGATTTTGTTCTTTGATCTTTTTTTTTTAAAATTATCTGAATGGCTGATCCCCTGTCTGGTATCAGGATGCACTTATTTACTGGTCATCTTCAAGGTGTCTTCCTCATAGAGACAAGGTGGCAAAAGACTTCCTCTCGTTGGTGCCGCATCATTCCTTCGGGAGATGTTTGAATAATGTTGGTGGCCCTGACATGGCGCTATCCATGTATCCTGTTTGCTCCACCAATCATGATGGATCACCACACTGGTGGGATCACCTACACTGCACAATGTCACATTACAAGTTTGTTCTTGCAATTGAGAACACCAAGACAGAAAGTTATGTGACAGAGAAGTTGTTCTATGCTTTGGAGGCAGGGTCAGTGCCCATATACTTTGGGGCACCCAATGTCTGGGATTTCATTCCTCCCAATTCTATTATAGATGCCTCCAAATTCGGCTCTCTTAAAGAACTGGCATCATATGTGAAAGCGCTTGCAAATGATCCTGTGGCACATGCGGAATACCATGCATGGAGGAGGTGCGGTGTTCTGGGTAATTTTGGCAGGGCACGTGAAATGAGCCTTGACACAGTGCCTTGCCGACTCTGTGAACTAGTTAGCAAGCGAGGTGGTAGGAGTGCAGATGCATTGTGATTGACTGGTTGGTACGCTGACTTACATACTCCCCATTTACTTTGTTGTTAGCGCAGGCTCAGAAAATCTTTTTTTGTTTATACTAGGTGATATGTTTGTGGCTTATATGCCTTGATTCAATGAGAATTTAATGACTTACAACTCAGATCTGTGAAATAGATCCAAATGGTATGTCCAAAGTGCTGATGCTATTCAAATGGGGAAATTTTGTTCACATTATCGACATAAAATAGTGGATATTCTTCTGATACAACGCTGTCAGTTTTTTTTTTATTAATTCCTTTTGTCTCTGCTTTAGAGCAATGTATACAGTTTGTTAAGTAGAGGCCAATGTTTGTAGGCACAAGATGATACAAATACACTCTCTCTTGTTAATATGATATGGGTCATATGACCATTTATTATATAAGAGTTACTAACAGATTGAAGAAATTTGATGGGTTTGATACAGAACTAACAGTATCTGGAACAGCTACAAAAGAGTGAGGTGTGCTCTTAATTTTGTGTATGTGTAGTGATTATGTCTATTTGTTCACTGCTTGATATGTTGCAGAACATATTAGATGAATAGATGGACCCTTTCTTCAATTCTGGACAGGCCAAACTTGTAGTACCACGATTTCCTCTCCTGTTTTAGGAACTATGAACAAAGATTCCAGTTCATCTCTGGGTTGCCAAATTGTAGTCCTTGCTGGTAAATCTAGAAGACTAGAACTAGTAGTTACTGTAACACTTGCGAGAAAGGTGACTGCAAATTCCTTCATCCAAATAGCTTGTGCAGATCTTAAACATTTATTATTCATAAGGAAAACTAAACAAACATCTAGTGGATTGAAGTACACTACATTGTTTGTGAGCTGGAACATCTGGGAAACTCATTGAATCACCCATCTGGCTTTAGTCTGCTTTGCAGTGTGATTTTGATCCCCACCAGAAAGATTCAGACCTGCTGTTGTATATGTAAACAGGCATGTTGTCATGTATGTGATAATTTTGAAAGCCTTTTTTTTGTCGCAAGAGGGAATGCATGGCATGGGTCATGAAGCCAAACCATTTTTGTTGCATGCAGCTGCTCTCTTTTCAGTTTGAGAGGCCTTTTCAGTAAAGTAGTGCATACTTGAATTTGTTCTTTTCCTTGAATTCCACAATGTTCCGCTGTTACTATGGATGAAATTAGTTTTGCGCTCTTGATGCTGTGAGTGTAATAAACCTAGTCAAATGTAGTAGTTACTATTATGTTCGGAGCAGGAAGGAATTTGGCTCAACTTTAGGAGCCAGTTAAAGATATATATACCCCAAAGGAAGAAGTTTAATTTCTCCAGATCGTTAGCTTGTGGGATCAGATCATGTGAACGGCAGTTCGAATTGCTCGATGGTCTTTTTTTTCCTATGAGAGGGAGGTGGGGTTGAGGATAATTGGCTAGTGTAGTCATCTCAAGGTTTAAATCCCACACAAGTAAAATAGAAAATCTATACAAATAACCCATCCAACCCGTGGTTGATGAAAGTCAAACTCTGATCATAAGCAACTGAGAGAAGTTACCACGCGGCTTGCATATGCCATGGTTGGCGCTCGATCGTCCTATAGACACTCGCCGGAGCCGATGTCCATCAAATCTTGTTTTACCCCTCGCCGTCAGCTAGCACCTGGATTAAGTTGCGCCTCTCAAGAAATTAAACAAAAATGGTTGCCTGGGTGGATAGATATCGAGCAAGTTCTTGTCTTTTCGAGTTTTTCTCGAAATTGAAATAGTTAGATTTAATATCATTTTATTTATAGTATGAAAGTATTTTTAGAATCAAGCTAACGAGCTGAGCCGAGCTGGTGTGAATCCAATTTCATTAGAAATTGATTTATTTCAATATTTAACCAATTAATAAGTGTAATTAAAGTAATTTTAAATTGAGCCAACGAGCCCTAATAACGAGTTTTTTTTCACCTCTACACGCATGTTCAAGAGGACACACGCATGCACTCAGTCGATCACGGTGCGCGAATGGATCCATCTGAAGTTCTGAACTAGACCAGGGAGTAGACATAGTGACATGCATCGGCCCTTTGTCTCCACTGTTGATCCAAAATAAACAATCTAAACTTAAAAAAACTGTTCGCACAGACTAAATTACTGATTAAACAGTGATAAACTACTGTTTAAACAGTGATAAATTACTGTTTAAACAGTGATTATCTGCGGTATACATAGAATCCAGATCCTAGATTGACACGTACTCATGGTCATCTTGCCATTCGATCACCGTGGGACGCCCATCCGTTCCCTACATCCAGGCCATCCAATACAAATCCAACCTCGTGCATCAAGCCCAAGAAATCCTCAATGGAGACATCCAGATCCAGCCAGTGGTGGAACAACACCGATGGAAGTGCGAGTAGGACGAGTCGTGGGCCGCCAAGAAGCCTCGCCATAGCTCCTGCGCCGAGGCCGCCGCTGCTGCCACCAAAAGAAACCAGTAGCGCTATCGCCGCCATAAATGCTAGTTGAGGACATCCTAGCGTGTGGCGGTGTTGTTTTGTCACGTCACCACCGTGGCGTGACCAAATGGGTCGAAGTGGAAATAAAGTGCGTCGAGGTTAACTTTAAAATAAAATTCAAAAATGTTAATTAATAAAAAGTTCCATAACTCTCGAAAAAAATTTGCCACCACCAAAAGAAACTACAGCACCACTGAAACGACCCATTTTTTTTAAAAGGGTACTCCAGTTTACGCAAACCATCTAGGATTTCGGTAAATGATATCAAACGTGCTCACGAACATTTAAAAAGTATTAATTTAACTAAATTATGGCATAACGGCTATTTTGCAGCAACAAAATGGTCATCTCAAGTCCAAAACTTTAACTTACATTCAGAAGAATCAAAGAGCTTTCAAAGGAAAGCTTGAGTGTGATTGCAATCCTAACACGTTCTCCAAGACATCATTCAATCATCTGATATACCTTCTGATAAAAATTAAGCAAGATTGAGTACACAACGTACTCAGCAAGCCATATGGGAAAACTATTTAACTACATACTAGGATTTCAATTGATTGTTGAGGGTTTACCATATCAGATATATGTGGATGCATTACTTGAGTTAAAATAGATTTCTTTAAAACAGTAAAACCATACTAATATAACATCAGGGGTTCTCAACATTTGTAATTACCATCTTAACATCTCAAAATCTCTAGTTATACCTTATATATTGGAATCACCAATGAACATAGCTTCATTAACCAGAAGCACAACGTATCTGAATATCATTAATTATACTATACTGAGTTGCCCAACTTTACCCACAAGATACCTCAAACTCATAATGTCAAGCTATATACACGCAACATGATAGCGTGCAACTGAGTTGAAATAACAAGGCATTTTCACAACTCAACCTTTCTAGCCTATACCCGGTAGGTTCTTGATCAATACAACCATCGGGAAACTACCGGCCAATGGTGGAGTGCGCGGTCTAATGCTGACTGGCCCTACCGTTGTGTAGATCAACGAGTGACCTAACCGGTCCACTCCTGTCTCACCCTACTCCGCGGCTGCTCTATACAACCAAAGCAGTTGACATCCTGTAGATATTCAATCAAAAGAGCAGTATACTGAGCCATGTTGGATATACAAAACACATGGTTGAGCGATTTCTGTGTCTGTTATTTGGCACAAGGTTCTAGTCCTTACCTGTCTTCTGTGAGACGATGGACTAACAACTAACTCGTGGCTGCCCATATCTTGATCTCGCATTCGACTCATTTTTATCAAGTCTATTGGGTTGTCCAACCACCTAGTCTCAACCCTCAACTCTACATCAAAAAAGATTGGCGAGCAGCCAATCTTTCTTATCATTATTTATAAACACATTGTGTGACAATGTTGAACTATTAAATAGCATTATATTGTATTTTACTTGTAAAGGTGAATATGACCTACAAGAGAATAGGTGAGCTTGTATGTGGGGTGACATGAACTAACTAATCATCTTGACATTCTAAAGTATTATTTCATTAAAGAAGTAATTGGCATAAATATTGTAAATGAAAGTAGTAACAATAAATAATTTAAATGTGGGCTCAACATGATCAATGAATGCAACTTACCTCAACATTCGATGTACTTCTCCTGTGTCTTGATCAACTCCTTCTGTATCTTGTTCAACAAATTCGGGTTTTAACGTGGAAGAAAATCAAATAAATAAATAAGTCTGGGCTTAACAAGGAGCGGGCTGTGAGCAAAATAAAATAATTAAATTTGGAAAGAATTGAAAAGATAGATGGTGTGGGCGTGTAATATCCCATTTTAACATAAAATAAATAAGTGATTAGTACTGAAATTAAATAGTAGGGAAGAAGAAGAAGGTCGCATTGGTGGTGGTCGGCCAAAGAAGGGAGAAGAAGGAGAGAGCGGAGAAGAGAGGGAAGTGAAGGTTCGCGGGTTTCGTCGCGATCTATAGTGGTTCTTCAAGGGTAACGTCGCGTGTTCTTCGCTGATTAATGTGTAGTAGATGCGTTTGATAGATTGAATTGCGTCGGTTTAATAGATCGTGTTCTGTCCAGTAATTTGGACGATGGTTTTCATGTCTGTAGATGCAGAATATAGGAATCCAACCTCTTAGAAATAGTTGGGCTATGTTGTTAGCTTTCCGTGGCCGCCAAGAACGCCCAGATCCGATTAATGGTTAGAAAGTTATGAATTGTTTAGTGCCTCTGTCCTGTTAACCTATCAACATCCTGACAGTCTGTAGAAATCTGAGTTAATCTATTATTTAAAGATGAAATCAGAGGATCTCTTTATAATAAAAAAGATGGGTAATTTCCTCACCTTTCCAGAAAGCTAAAGAACGTAAGAATTGGACTTTCTTAGCAAAAGTTATGATAATTTTAGTGTACTGTCCAGAGAACCCGACGTGATAATTGATGTTCTGTAGATTGGCTTGGTAGGGGCAGTAGATGGTAGAATCAGAAGGGCTCCCCAACTAAGTTTATTTAGGTAATTTAATTATATTTCCAGAAAGTATTAGAACATCTTATTTGGACTCCTGAGCAGAAAGTTATGTATTTTAGAAGTTGACTGTCTGCAGTGAACACCAAATCGATCGGTAGAAATAGGAAGATTGGAAACGCTTGGGAGTTTAGGGAGTTCAATTGTGTTCTTATTTATGCTTTTGGTCCAGTATGCTTGTCTTAGTTTGGGTTATCGTTATGTTCAGGTGGGAGCGTGATCCCAGGGGCAGCGCCCTCTTCGCGTCCACCGTTCTCGCACGGTTGAGGCAAGTATTCGGGTTGTGGAATAATTATGATTGTTTGCTGAGATTGATTGTGTCTTGTTCGTAATAGCCATGCATGGATGTTAATGTGATGAATTACAATATATCTTGGTAAATTCAAGTTATGGTTAAAGCTTCCTATGTATGTTGTTAATGCTTACATGTTATTATGTACACGTTGAATTCATATGTTTAGAAGATGATGTCATTGTACATATGCATGTAGTAAGCATGATTGAGTCTTGGTCATGTGGTAACCAAGTATGAATAGTTGAGGTCCCCGTCATGTAAATGACGGGTTTGAGGTCCCCACATTCGTAGAATGTGGGCAGTGAGTAAAGAGGTCCCCATCATGATGATGATGGGCAAAGGTCCATATACTTGTGGAGTATAGGCTTTTGGTCCCTGTGCTAGAGTGCATAGGCAAGGGTATACATCGACGGTTGTATACCTCGCATTCTCGGTAAAATCTGAAAAGAGATAAAGTTTAAAAGGTGCATTGCATGGTCGCATTACATAAGCATGAAGGCTATGTTTAGTGTAATGTTTAATTTGGAATATTGATGCTATGGTGTGATTTCAGCTTTAGCCTTGTTGATACTTCTTTGAGTCTTTGGGCTCACTCTTGCTTTGATATGTTTTAGGTACAAGCTGGCAAGAACGACATTCATGGGAGGAGTAGATGTTTGGATGCACTCACTACCACTCATCCTTAAAGCGACTACCATTTAGATTTTATTCTAATAATAAGTAAAGCGCTTGTGAATCACTTATGGATGGTTTTATGTTTGATTAATTGTAATAAGGAGAATAACAAGTTTTGTTTATGTTTATTAGATTATCTTGCATGCTGAATGAACTTGAATATTGAGTTTAGTGTTAATTGCTATGATTAATTGTTGGAACCTCGGTATAGTTAATTATACAAAGGAGGTTCTCTAGAAAATTGGTAATTGGTCTTAGTTTAGTTTAGTTTAATTTAATTTTAGTAGCATTCGGGCTCAATGTTTGAGCCGGGTGTTATTCTGATTAGTATCGAGCGGGCTATAGGTCCATGGTATTGAAAATATTAAACTTGACACACTAAGCACGATGAGTTGGGAATGGGTTTTGCATTGCATTTACGCTTAGTTGAGTTGTATTGATGATTCTGTTATGAGATGATCGGATATATCTATATTATAATACTATAGTTATTATGTGTAGGGATAACCCATGTTGAGAGGTTGATGTCGTGGTTGTGGCCAGGGCATGCGAGTTACACCACCGTTAAGTGGTATAGCAATAGTGAAGTGCCCACATTGGATATCTTAATACAGCGTAGATAGTGAGTATCTTTAGAAGTTGTTCTCTTTCCTTGACTTTGAATTTGGTCTTTTCGACGCTTCTGGCGCTTCTTTTGGAAGTAGTTGGAATGTTGAAGTTTAGTGCATCTTCTTTGAAAAAGAAAGTATCGAACTCTTTTGTAATGTTTTGTTGTGACTAAGTGAGGGTTTCAAGCATAGAAGATAAATTGATAACTTATGAGTTATCAAGTTGGGTCTAATAGTGTGATGCGTGTCGATCTTAACCAAGATCCTTGGAAGTGAAGTTGATTTATTTGGTGTTGTCATGGAATAATTACATGATGAACTTGTTTAACCGGATGGCACGATGTGATGACCTCTCTCGGGAGCTCCTGGAGATAACTCCCAGGACCTCCCCAGGAGGTCCGACCGGACCACCTGGAGGTCTAGGAGGTCCTCCAAGACCACCCGAGGAGGTCTCCCAGGGCCGCCAGAAGGTCTCCAGGACCTCCCCAGGAGGACTTGAGGGTCCACCCGGAGGTCCTCTGAGACCACCCAAAGGTTCTGATCTCCGTGCACACCGAGCTAGTCCCAGGATCAGATTAGCTAGCTCGCACAGACTCCACATCAGTGTAATCAAATCCATACAACAGGAACAAAGATGAAGCAGACAAATTAACACATATATTAACAAGGGACCTTAAGGTCAAGGTTTGTACAGGGGTGCCTCTCAAGGCTAACGACAAAAGAGAACAACAACACAGCGGAAAACAAAACAATTAAAGGGTCCATTTGGCTAGCCCATAAGCTACCAAGTGGAGGACGTCCTAGTGTGCAGGGTCTTCAAAGAGCTCCCCTCTTGAGAGCACAAGACCTCCTGGATCTCCCACCTCTGCTGATTAAAACAGAGGGCACAAGCCAATGAGTACTTTGAATGTACTTAGCAAGCCGTGGGGACAATGTATGCAAGTAATATTCATGCACGGCTTGACAAAGTGAGCTGTATGGTTAGTTTGCAAAAAGCAAGGTTGACAGTAAATAGCATGTATAGATTGCAAAGCTCAAGTTAAAACAATAATACATAAGTACCTTGATTTTTCAAAGGAGGCGGTGAGCACCCACTCACTCCCAAGGCACCAACTTGGGACCTCTCTGGAGCACCCACTCCAGAGCACCACAAGACAGATCCCTGGACCACTTCATGAGCCGACCATGACCCTCTGGAGCCGACCAAGGTCTCTTGAGGTAAAAGCCATGACCTCTCATTGAAGTGCCCAGAACACAATTTTTATAAAAAGAATTCTACCCCTCATTCGAAATCTCCAGGCGTGTCCATAGCAGGGGACGCGGCTATTCGAATAGATTTACTCTGCAGAGATGTACAACTTTACCCACAAGAGGTAATCGCTTGATATAACACACGTTACCTTAGACATGTGAATCAAGTAGAGACCACCACCGGGCTTTTACAAAGGTACACTCCGACTTAGTTCTGCCAGCTGAGGTTTCGCTTCCGATTGGGCTGCAACCTCAACCGGATTCATGCCCTCTCTTGCGCCGGTGCGTCAGCCTAACCTATGAATGAATCGAGAACATCCTAGTTATTACACCCGGTCTACCCCATAATGGATATGTGGTTGCACGGCATGGCCCAGATCAATGGCTCCCAAGGTTCAGTCCTTAAATGGCTGCTCAGGCGAGGCTAACCACAACCCATATGTGACCCCATAGCAACAACTCATGGGGCACCCAGGTGACCCCCCATAGCAACAACTCATGGAGCACTCAACTGACTCCATAGCAACAGCTTATGGAGCACCCACTACTCGCATCTTGCCAACTCACCCAAGCATAAAATAGTTTTAGGGTTTCACCTTGGCCAAAGACCACCCTGGTCTTGGCACAACATGTTTTAACAAAGTGGTCTCGCACCACAAACAACACAACCTGCGGCATCAACCACAGTTACTTATCAGTGGCACCAACCAAGTTCCATAATTCAATTAGTCAAGTTTAGCAATATTGATTCATGAAGAGATCAACGTCTACTAGAGCATGGCTAAGCAAGTACGATACCCATGTTGGCAATAACAATATGAAACCAACTAACAGTACCCATCCTAAAGTGTTCGAGGAAACATGTCAACATGTGGATTGCCAAATAAACAAGGAGGCATAAAACAGGTAGGTATTTAACTAGAGCCCAAACCAGCCTTTATACAAATAGCCAATGCAGGTTTATAACAAAACAAAGTACTTTTTGTAAAGATAGGTTCAAAATGATCAAGGATCACGACTTGCCTTCAGTGGTGAGCTGCTGAGCTTCAACAAGGGCTGCTGGATCTTCGAGCTCTTCAGCACCAACGGAATCTATACGTTGCAAGAAAATAAATAAATAAAACAACTCAAAAAGAAACCGAAAAGGAACTAGATAGAGACAAAAGGAGAAGAGGTCCACAAGAAGGGAGGTCTAACAAGGGGGAGGTCCAAAACCGAGGGGGTCCCAGAGGAGCAAGGGGAGTTTCTCCAGAACCGAGAGAGATAGAGAGGAGGGTTGAAAAGAAGAACAAGGAGGCAGTGGTCACTCTGTGATGCCCTATTTAAAGGGAAAAAAAGGAGAATAGAACCACCACCAAAAGAAATGACCAGGTTCAAGGCATTGGTACAAAAGGTACACTGCTAGAAAGTACCAAAAGGACAGAAACATGGCTAAGGAGGTGACAAAAAGTAGAAAAAGGTACAATGGTAGATGACATCATTTAATGTGACCCAACCTACATCAAATGCGCTTAAGATCTTGAAGCGGGGGAATTGAGAAAGTGAGTAGGTCTGTCAAGAGGTGAACAGACCCATCAAAGGGGTGGCTTGAAGGGGAGACCCAAAAAGGAGGTCCAAAGAGGAGGTCTGTGAGAGGAGAACCAAGGAGGAGGTCCTACGAGGAGGTCCTGAGAGGAGGTCCTGCGAGGAGGTCCAAAAGACACGAGGAGGCCTTAAGGACAGGAGGTCCAAAACATTACAAGGAGGTCCTGGACAAGAGGTCCAAAACACTGCAAGGAGGTCTTGACGGTTAGATCTCTCAAACGAGATCCCAACGGTCAAAATCGAGAGCAAAAGGGAGGTCCGCGGAAGCAAGGATACGCAGGAAGGACAGGGGCCGTTAGATCTTGATCGGACGGAGCAAGGCAAATGGGCCATTCGGACCAAGCGAACGAGCCATCTAGACCAAGCCGTCCGATGCAGATCAGAGGGCACAGAAAGGATGGAATGTTCGGACCAGGCGAACGCTCCAACTAAACCAAGCCGTCCAATACAGATCGGAGGGCTAAAAGGAAAGGGGACGTTCGGACCGAGCGAACGTGCTAACAAGATTGGGCCGTCCGATAAGCATCAAATGGTCCTAAGGCGAGGAAGGCAAAAACTCGAGCGGTAGGACCGCAAGAGTCAGCGGTGGGTCCAAACGCTAGGGAGGTCTAGACCTTCAGATTCAAAGATCAAACAGAGGAGAGGTCTAGACGGTTAAGATCTCAAAGGGAGGTCCTAACGGCGAGATCTAACAAGGGGAGGTCAGCGGTTAAGATCTCCAAGGAGAGGTCCTAACGGCGAGATCTAACAAGGGGAGGTGCGGCGGTTAAGATCTCTAAAGGAGGTCCTAACGGCCAGATCTAACAAGGGGGAGGTCTGAGTGGTTAAGATCTCTAAAGGGGAGGTCCTAACGGCCAGATCTAACAAGGCGGAGGTCTGAGCGGTTAAGATCTCCAAAGGGGAGGTCATAACGGCCAGATCTAACAAGGGGGAGGTCTGAGCCGTTAAGATCTCCAAAGGGGAGGTCATCACGGCCAGATCTAACAAGGGAGAGTGCGAGTAGTTAAGATCTCCAAAGGGAGGTCATCACGGCCAGATCTAATAAGGGGAGGTCTGCGAGCAGGTTGTCGGGACCCAAAATTACGGTTAAGGACCCTCAGTGTTTAATGCACTAGCCGAGGATCATGCTAGTGCACGAGTGTCAACAAAGATGGCAATCGATCCATACAAGCGGATAATAACATAAGCGATTAACTTTGATTAACAAATAATGGTTTTGACCTTAAGGTCGAGTTTACAACTATTGAGCCACGCAGAACTAACGTAGGAAATAAGCGCAATGAAACATAAGCGGTAGTGGCACCCCATCGGTTCGCCACGCAACCAACCGAGGATCAAGACCTCACGATCGGGCACCTTCGTTGTACTCGTCCTCGAATCTTTGGTGAAGACTCCTCCTGCTTGATTCGTCAAAACAAGCGTGAGTACACCGTACTACATAAGCCACACCACAGAGATGCAAAATATATATATCTGGCTTTTTACAAGGAAGGCATTACATGGCTCTTTGCATAAATGCCACTTTTGCAATTGAATACAATTAATAGATTAAAGTCGGGTAAAACAAATAGACAATAATAATTTTAACAAGTTATTTCACAAAGACACACACCTGACCTAACGGGTTATTCACATAGCTAGATGATTTAACCACATAGCTCCTTCACACAATTTTATGAAATCTACCCTAGTGTCAAATCCCCGAGCATTGTCCATGACCGCGGACGCGGCTATTCGAATAGATTAAGTTACACTCTGCAGAGTTTGTACACTTTACCCACAAGATACAATTAGTGTAGCTAACACTAATCATAACAAAGCATTTCAGATACCTTATCCTACTATGCTAGGCCCGTCTCAAAACAGGCATGTGGTCGTACAGGAAGCTCAGTTCAATAGAGCACATGGTGAGGTCCTTAATTGACCAAGGCAAGACTTCCAGCTAACTAAACCACATAGACACACAGATTTTTAATATTCACACAGTCCACACAGTCCACCCCTTTCACACAGTATCCACCCCTTGCCTCAGTCCAAAATCTTTTACCACCCCAGTTGATTTAAGTGCAACATATGCCACAAAGACACATAGTACACACAGTTTGTTCACACAGTTTCATATTCACTTAGTCAATTTATAACAGCAGTATACATGACAAGTGAGTCGTGGCATGGCTAAGCAATCTAATCATAACTAACCAACCCACGTTGGTGCTACAATATTACCAACTAATTATCAACTAGGGTGACAAGGAATCAAGGCTTAACAATTACACAAGGGAGGCATATCAATTTGGAATTAACTCTCACCAAAAGCTTTTAAATAAATACTTGAATTAAGATGCGATAATTTGAATTAAAATACTTTTATAAAACTGGGAAGCAAAATGGTCAAGGGCATAGCTTTCCTTGAAAAGGATCTAGGAATTGATCTTGGTCTTGGAAAGGTCCTTCTTCTTCAACTCTTCGAATGGCGTAGAAGTCTACTCATAAGCGACACAAACAAACAAAACTAAATAAAAACTAGAAGCAAATAACTCCAATAAAATAATTAAAAATCTCCAATAGATAGATCTGGATTTTAGACGAATTTAGAAATTTGAATGGATGGATTTGGAGTTAGGATTCAATTATTATGAATTTTACAAATTTTAACCTAAATTTGGAAATTAAATAAATTCTAAATTCTAAAATTAAACTGAACTCCAAATTACATAATTATATGTTATTTAATTAGACAATAATTTTCTAAGATTTTAGCAATTTAAATCATCAATTTGGATTTGGGATTCAAAAGGTATGAATTTTACAAGTTTTAACCTATCTCTTGAATTTTAAATGAATTTCTAAATTTAAACAAAAGTCAAATTTAAATTTTTTTGATTGATTAGCTAGATCTTAATTCTATATGAATTTAGAAATGTGAAACACCCAATTTGGAGTTTGGATGCAAAAGTTATGAATTTTACAAATTTAAACCTAAATCTGTTATTTAACAATTTCTGAATTATTTTTCTAAAGGAAATTCTAATTATTAGCATAAGGTGGCGTCGTGAAGGATTTTCCGGAAAATAAATGAATTAAAGAATTAAGCGACACGTGGGACCCACATGTCGGTGACGACTCCACAGTGGACCAAGTCCACCGAGCCTTCGAATTTAAACAGTCTTTGGCGTGGCGCATGCCGCTGCAGCGTGTGCGCCGACGCAGCGCCTGCGTGGGTGACACGCACGCACGGAGGTGAGGTGGCGGTGGCGTGGCGTCACGTCGGCGAGGACGACAACGACGGCGGCAAGATGGACCGATGGTCACCGGCGCTCTGATGCTTTCATGGCGAGTGGGTGGTGCAGGCGTGTAGTGGCGCTATTGCGAACACGATGAGGTACCTCCGGGTGGTTGAGGTGGACGGTGGTGGCGGTGGCGAGGTCGGGCGGCAAGCTTCGGGTTTTGTCGGCGGGCGCTCTGGTGAGGCTCTGACGAAATGGGTGGCTCTGGGAGGTAGGTGCAGTGACGCGAACATGGCGGGTGTGCTCGACACGGCTGGCCAGCGGCGGCAATGGCAAGAATCGAAAAATCCCACCGTGGCGAAAGCCCTAGAGCTCGAATTGGCGGCGATCTGGAGGTTCTCGGGTGGAATTGAGCGAGGTTAAGGAAAGGGGCTGCGGCGATCCTCGGGGTGGCTTTATAGAGGTCGGGAGGCAGGCGGCGTGGCGGCGTGGAGGTCGTGGGCGGCGGTTGCGGCCGTGGGCGTAACCGCCGCGAGACGAAGTCGTGGGGTGTGGCGGGGTGGTCGTGGGCGTCGTGGCGCACGTCACGGAGGACACAGGCGGTTGAGGCGTCATTGTGGCTTCGGCGTTGACCGCTCATGGCGGTTGCTTTCATGACAACAGCGGAGAGCGGCGACGACCCATGTGAGCCGCTTAGCGAGGGAGGCGGCCCATTGGCGAGGGGAGATAACAGCCTTGGTGGCGAATCGCCGTCAACTCGAATCGGACGACTCACGAATGATTGGGCCGAGATGAACGATCTTTGGTAGGAGAGATTTAGCCCAACGATTGTTTGGAGATTTAAAATAGGTTTTCCTTTTTAGAAAATAGCGAAATTCAAATAAGCAATGGAAAATAGCAAATGAACTTGGAAAAATTCGAGAAAATTCGAGAAAATATATCCAAGCTCATAGAATCCAAATAAAATAGTTTTGACTATTGTTCATGTTGGAATTATTCATATTAAATTATTTTGTTACTAAAGTCCAAGTTAAAGCTTTTGAACTAAATTCAAATAAATCCAAATGGTGAATTTTCTCTCTACCAACTATTTAAATGATTTTTAAAGCTCTAAAAATTGGGATGTTACAACAGTTAAGATCTCCAAAGGGGAGGTCTATTTGGACCCGAGAAGGTTCAAACGAACTAGAGGGCATTCAAAAGAACACGAGAGGGCCCCAAATGAACCCGAGGAGGTTCAAATGGGTAGGGGGAGGTCCTGGCTGAACGCCGGGATGTCCAGTTGAACACGGGGAGTTCAAAAGGTGCTCCATATGGACACAAGGAGGTCCATATGGGCACGGGGAGGTCCAAAAGAACTCTGGGATGCTCAAATGTACTCAGGGAGTTCAAATGAACGTTGAGAGGTCCACGGGGAGGTCCACACAGAGAAAGAGGTCTGGATCAAAAGAGATCTAGACAGAGATGAAAGTTTAGACCAGAGAGGAGGTCTAAACACAAAAAGATTCAAACCAACAAAGAGGAGGTCTGGACTAAAGGAAGTCCAAACATAAGATACAAGGAAAGGTCCAGATATCAAAAAGGTTTGAAACACAAACCCAAGCTGGTCTAAACTCAAAAGGAAGGTCTTAGACCAACAAAGGGGTCTGAGCAAGGGGGAGGTCCAACACAAAGGAGGTCTGGACCGAGGGAGAGGTCTAGACACAGAAGAGGTCCTGGAAAGGAGAAGCCAAGCTTAAAGGCTCACAGAGCAAAAAGAGAAAAGGAAAACTCCAATAAACTTCAGAAGAAACCGAACTGATTTAGTTGAAGTTTGGTTTAGTCAATTAAAGCTCTTTTAAAATCTCAAGTTAAGCTTTGAACTCTCAACAAAATCAAATGGTTCTTTTTATTTTGAAAACTTCAGGAACTCTGGATAAACGGGACGTTACACACGACCACGGTGAAACATTGCAAATTAGTTAGCCAGATCCTACCCACTTCAGACTTGTTGTAGTACGATAGGGCATAGCAAAATGCGTTCAAACCGGTCCTTAACTGACTTGGGCGACTTCCAAAAGAACCCTTGGGCTTCAACCCATACCCGAATTGAGCCCGTGCATAAACCTGCACCCACCAAACATCCATTTTGCCCAAGTCCAAACCAATTTTCATTTTGTTTTGCTTTTCAACAATCAATTTGCAAAAAGTCTTATGGTAAAACAATACCATAAGCTCAATTAAATCATATTTTAACATTTAGCTAAATTCCCCCAAATTCAATATTTTTTGGTCTTAGCATGACTAAGCATAAATTTTTTCAACAGATTCCAGTTCATACTATTGTATCAACTAGATTTTTACTAAGGTGTCAATGACTGGCAAAATTGATAGCAGAGTTTGGCTATACAAAGGAATTAGCAATAACTATCATTTAAAACAGGAGTTTGAATTACTGAATATAAATAAGCATGCAATAATAATTTAAAATGGAATTTAAATAATTTGAAATACTGGGATCAAATATGATCAAAGGATGCAACTTGCCTTGCTTGTATGCTTGAGGATCCAACTCTTCAAAAAGATCGGTTTCCTTGGAGTTATCGCAATCTACACACGAAATTGAGCCAAATTCAATTAAAATCCAAATAAAATCCAAAAAATATATAATTAGTAATGATGGAAAGATATAGACTTTAGATGAATTTAGGAACAAGAATCAACAGATTTGGAGTTCGTGTGAGGGAGAATGAACATTTGAAAGATTGTGATCATACGAAATGATAAAAATATAAAAAATAGAATATATACTGGAATATTCCATTTCAAGATTTGGGACAAAAGAAAAGCTGATTTTTGTGGCCCCCTCTTGCTAGAGAGAGATGGAGAACAGGGAGATGAATGTGTATTTGGTATGTCAACCAAATCCTAGTTAACTTTGCTACCTGAATTCCTTTACTAGCTACACAATTTAACAAGCTACTACTAAACTGGACTGACACTGATTAATTATTGAACTAACTATCTAACTAACAACTCCTATTAAGATTTTCTCATTTGAACAAAGCTAATGGCCTACTATGACAAATAATTATCTAAGTTAGTCACCTAAGTATTAACCACTGAAAACTACAATTGTACTTAAACTTGCTGCGAACAACAACTCTACTTATTAGGTTTTCCTAACCATTAATTAACTTAACCACTAATTACTTACTTAGTACTAACTGCCATTCAAACATACTCAAAGAGCCGACACAAAGAAAGAGCCAACAGAGAGGAGCCGAAAGAGAGGAGGGAGGCAAGGTTTTCGGCCAAGGGCGGCCGAGCATGGGCGGCGCGAGACTAGGCCGTGGCCCAGCGGTTGGCGAGAACCCGAGGAGGCAACGTGAAGTGGCGGCAATGGGCAAAGATGGGGCCGGATGGCGGCCCTTGTGGCGGCGGTGAGCGCACGGCCGCGCGTGGCATCGGCGTTCCAATGTCGCTTGGAGGTGGATAATGCGCGCACGGAGAAGCTCACGATGATGCTGTGTCGGAGGTGTAGGTGGCGGCGACTGGCGACCTTCGGCGGCGGTGAAATCACCAGCGAGAGGAGCTCCGGCCACCGGTCTTCAACGACGAAAATCGGTGAGAATAGGGGAAGAGGGAAGAAGTGAGTGGCGGAAATGGATAGAGGGGGGAGAGGGACGCACGGTGACGCGGTTTCGACGGTGGGGGCGTCACCGGGGTGGTGGCTCGGTGTTGAGGCGGCGCTGCCGTTGCCGAGGGAGAAGAGGGGGAAAAATGGCGGTGCGGCTTTGGGCGAGAAAGAGAGAAAGGGGGAAGTGGCGAGGAAGAAGGGCACGGTTGGCCTTTATAGGCGCAGGCGGAGCTACCGAGAGGAGCGGCATGGGCTTGTTGGCGTGGTGCAGAAGGGAGGCGCCGCGTGGCTCGTCGGGCACGGTCGTGGCGCTTGGAGAAGAAGAGCAGAGTGGATCTTGTGTGACCGCCCCACCTAGCTAGCGAGAGAGGCGGGTGGTAGCAATGAGCAGCGAGCGGTGTCTGGGCCACGACGCGCGGAATGGGAAACGGGCTAGATGAATTTGGCCCGAGAGGAATTGAGGATTTTCCAAAGATTTAACCATTTTATAAATTGGAATAATTCCTTTAGGGTTTTAGAAAATAGCTAATAGGGTCCAAAAATTAAGGAAAAATTCAAAGAAATTCCTTGAGATATCCTGGACCTAAATAAAATAATTACAACTCAACATTGGTATTTAATTTTATAATTAAAATATTTTGTCTTTAACATAAATAGGAAAAAGCTTTTAAAAATCTAGAAAATCCCGAAAACTCAAGGAAAATAATTAATTTTTTATTTTTAACCAAAATTGAAATTTTGGGATGTTAAACCATGCAAAGCAAGAGATAATAGATTATTACTACTAGACGCGCAGTGCAGCGGAAGAAGAGTTGGAACAGCCTAATCCAACATCGAGCGCGTCGATGTGGTGGCCGTAGTCGATTGTCCAACGTCCTCGATGTCGATCCTGATACGTCGATTTGTGGAGGTACGACTTCCACAATGTAGGCTACCAACCGATCACGACCAGATCGCCAAGCAATCGCTAAACCACACTCTGAGTCGTTATCAAACATGCTAAGAACACGGTTGACCTGAACACGCAGTTCAATTCCTGCGAGCAATCGAAGAACAAGCAAGAACAAGATACACAAGCAATCTGAAATTGCAAATAGGATATATGAATTCACACGAGTTGAGGTTTGTAAATCGCAGTTGTTGGTCTAGTCGACACAAGAATACACGACAAAGTTTTCACGGTGGAAAAACCAATATAAACAAGCCTAAAAACCCTAAAAGTAGCGCGTACACAGTATATATTGTAGGAGAGGCGGCGGCCACAAGAAGTGGAGTCGAACCATAACTCTATCTCCTGATTTGTCGTCTTGTTTTGATGATTTCGATGTGCTCCAAATGAATTTGGAGGTGGGACTTGATCCATTGGAAAAGTCTCGGGATAAGCTTTCCAACAAGCATAAGAACACCTGAATCGGACGCCGTTTGCAAAAGTTATGGCCTTTTTATTACGGGCCCTGTAGGCTGTCCCAAACCGAATCCGAGTTGAGTTCTGAGTTTATTTTGAGTTTAAATTCGGTTGGACTTGTGGGAGGTCCAAATTGAGCTTGAAAATCTTATCTAAAACTTGGGCTTCTCCCCTTTTGCTCTTCCACCGCATGGGCCTTCTCTTGCCCTCCCATGGCTTTGGCAGCAAGTGTTGCTATCCTCTCCCTTGTGCTTCTCCATTGCTTTGGCCCTGGCCTCCCTCTCGGTTCCATAGTCTTTCATTTGTCAAACCTAAGAATGCACAAAGTAGTGACATGAGATAGTATTCCATTCTCATGAATAACATCATTAGGAATAGATAGCAATGAGTTCATCTCAATGTTATGCTTTTTTTGCAAAAGTTTCAGCCTTTTTATAAGTTCATGTTGTTCCGAAGTACAACAAAGATTTAACACAACATATAGGACGACATAGATAAGGATGTTCTCATCACACATGTCCAGGGATGAAACACCGTATGCCGGTGTGCTAGCACCAACTCGCATGGTAGGGCCCTCGAGAAGATGGCGACTATGGTTTCGGTGATGCAGCTCACGTCATCTGTGCCAACAGCCTCATGTATCCCCTTATAAAGAGCTCATGATGGATCCTATCTGAACTCATTTGTTCTAACCCATTAAGTGTGTGACCCTGTAGGTTCATGTGTAATCGGTTGTGACTCAGAAACTCTTTTCCGACCACGAGTCATTAGCGGTTCCTAGCAGGACATAATGATTCCCGAATACACATAAATTATATCGAAAAAATCTTAATGCAATATGATCTACGAATAGGTCATTATCACTTATGACCAACTCGTATCTAGTCACGATCAATTTGTAACTCCTTACGACCAGTTAGTGATTATGTTCGACCAGTCTAATCAGTCTATGACAAGCTCGTATCTCCATACGACCAGTCCGTATCTGGTCGAACTGAACGTCCTGCTTGTGTATTCTCCCTTTGCCTCACGATATTTGGTTGAACTCTAGGTGAGATATTTTATCATTGATAGTCTGTTCAATACTTTCTCGATCAATTGACGGATAACTTCATGTGGTCGACTCTTTGACCACTAGTGGCATGTCCATGCACTTTCTTTATCCGACCACATCGAGGGGCCCAGAGATATCTCTCCTGTTATGTTAGGAGTGGCAAATCCCATATCTGACCAGTCACATCCCTCCGTATATTTCATAGTATAACCGAAAGCTACCTTTATAACTACCCAGTTACGGAATAGCATTTGGCAACTCCTAAGTGTACTATTACACATGTAGGAAACCATGCTGATCTCAGGTTTGAGGATTATACATCATCATTGCTTGAGACCAACTGATGACACATAAAATCACAACAATCTCAATAGTGTCTCAAGGTGGGTCAATCAAACACTATGTTCTCTAACATGTGCTCACATTATTGATTCGATATCCCTATATCCATGATCGGTGAAACATGGTCATCAATCAATACATGTGCTGGTGATAAGTCACTAGTGTTCCGACCAGTGACATTCGACTAGAGATATATTTAGAATGACATTATATAAGTTAAAGAGCTTCACCAACAAGTCACATACTTGTTAATCTTTATAATAGATAATTCATTCAAGGAACATAATAACATTTATTCTATAACTCATAAACATAGACGTGATACAATCATCTCTATGATTGCCTCTAGGGCATATCACCAACAGCGGCAGCGTTTGCGGTGGTGAACTGTAACATCCCAAAGTTCTGTTACCAAAATTAAAATAAATGAAGTTATTAATTTATTGGATTTCTTGAAATTTGAAAGAGTTTAATTGTTTTATTTGAATTTCTGAAGTTTTAAAAGTCAAAAATAAAATCTATTGAAGTCTTTGAAGTTTTTCTTGGATTTAATTTGAAAAACAAAAAAATAAATTAATTTCTGGAATTTTAAAAAGCTTTTACCTAATTATTTCAAAGCTAAAATAATTTATTTGCAAAATTAAAAGCCAACTTTAAGTTGAAAATAATTTTATTAAGTCCAAAATAACTCTAGGAATTTATGTGAATTTTTCTAGAATTTTTGGATTTTATTTGCTATTTTCTAAACCCTTTTTGAATTAACAGGATTATTTTAATTCCTAAATCGATTTAAATTCCAAAACCTTTTTTGGGCCGAATCCTCTGCTCGGTCCATTTCTCTCCGCCCACTCGCCCATCGGCCCACTCGGCCCGCCCGCTTCATCCCGCCTCCCCCTCTCTCCACCGTCGGATTTCAATCCGACGGCCAACACGCTCCCACGTCACCGCACGCGATCTCAGCCGCCCGATGCAAATCAAACGGCTCCACGTCCTTCTTCCCCACCTCCCTTCTTTCTCGCGCACGCACAGGGCCACGCCCGAACCGCCGCCATTACCGGTCGCGCGGAGCTTCAAATCGCCGCAATTTCCTCCCCGTCTCCCCCTCGATTCGCGCACATTCAAGTCGCCTTTAACCGCCGCCCCTCTTCCCGGCAACCACTCCCCTAATCCCGCACACGTTCACTGGAATGGAGCAATCACCATCGAAGGACCCACAGACTCGTTCTCCTGTCCCGGCCACCCCCGCGCCCTAAAAATAGGAGCATCGGGAGCGCCTCTCCTCGCTCATCCAAACCCCCTCACTCACCCTTCTTCTCCTCCCTCCAATCGCCGTGATTTGGAGTTTTCTTGTGCGTCGCCGTGAGTGTTTTCTTCTTCAATTACGGCGCCGTCACCTCCGCCCCACCGTCGCCATCGACACCATCGGCACCGCCACCTCTTCGCCTACCCGGGGCTCTCTTCCTCGTGGCCAGAGCGCCACTGGACCTCGTCGCCGCCGCGAGCCCGCATTCACTGCCACCAAATACCTCGCCGCCGGCCATCGCGCCACCCTCTGCCGTCGTATTGGTAAGCACTGAGACCGCCTCGTCGCCCTCGTGCGATTGGTACCACCCGTGCTCCTCGCCGTGGCACGAAGTGCCGCGAGGAAAATCGCCATAAGCGCCGCCCGGCCGTGTCTCGTGTACCGCCACGTAGGCGCCACCGTCGCACCACTGGCGTCTTTGTGGGCGTGGCGGCCATATGGCTCCCCGTGGCGCTTGCGTGGCGAACCACGCCGATCCTTGCAGGTCCACCATGGACCCGGGCCAACCTGTCATTGAAACGGCCGCTGACATCATAATCTCGGAATTTCCTTTGTAAAAATAATTCTAGATTCGGGAAAATCCAATTTCATCATTTCATGTTATTTGAAACTTCCCGGGGTTCGTTCTCCTTCATACGAACTCTGATTTCATCGATTCAAATTTCTAAATTCATTTAAATTCAAGATCTAGCTATCTAAACTAAAATTATTTAAATTGGAGTTCATTTGAATCTTCATTTGAATTTTGTTTAAATTTAGCTTAATTTCGCGTATAGATTTCGACGACTTCGGAAAGTCAGATTTCGACGCCGTTTGAGAGCAACCAATTGAGCAAGGCAAGTTACATTCTTGATCATATTTGCACCTATTATTTTAAATTATGTAATTATATTTTAAATTATTATTGCATGCTTATTTATATTTAGTAATTTAAATTCCTGTTTTAAATTCATAAATATGCCTAAATTCCTTGTATGGCCAAATTTGATAATTGAATCAAATACATTGTCACCCTAGATAAAACCTAGTTGATACGATAGTATGAACTAGGGTCATTTGGAAAAATTATGCTTAGCGATGTTTAGACCAAAAAATGTTTGATTTGGGGGATTTTAGCCAAAAATCAAATATTGTTTAAATTATATCCATAACATTGGTGTGTTATAGAAGTTTATAAATGACTTTGCAAAATAAAATAAAATGATGGTTTGTACTTGGGCGAAATGGTTGTTTGGATGGTGCATGTCAATGCACAGGCTCAATCTCGGTTAGGGTTGAGGCCTAGGGGTTATTATAGAAAGTCGTCCAAGTCAGTTAAGGACCGGTCTCTAAGCGATCCTTTGCTATGCCTATAATGGGCTATGCTTCACCGTGCAACCACATGTCCTCAGAATGGGGCGTAGGATCTGGCTAATTAATTTGCAGAGTTCCATCGCGGTTGATCCTGTATGTACATGGGTGGTCTTTCATGGCCTGTCTTTCATGACTACTTCATTCCCACTTGGCATAAGAGGGGGCACCCATTAACCCAGCGGATTTCTATCGAAAGGGGGGATTTGCGAAACCTTAATGAGGGTGGACTGCGGTGGAATGATGCATTATAAAGGCCTTATCATGAACTCTAGACCTCTTACCTTAGGCAGTGAGAGGTGGCATTGACGGATCTTAGAACAAACTAGAGGAATCATGTCATGTGGGTAAAGTGTACAACCTCTGCGAGTATAAAACTATTTGAATAGCCGTGTCCACGGTCATGGACATGCTAGCAAAGCCTCTCAAAGTTAGACTTTGGTTTTGATTTCAAAAGACTTTATCAACGGTTTATCCAAGCGGGAATTGGGCGAGAAGCCATGTGATAGGAGGTATCCTTCACCATTCATGTGTGAATGTTATCTGACTATAAAATTGAGAATTTATAAAATGAATTTTAGTTATGGAATAACTGCTTTGAAACTTAGTACACGTATTTAAAGAAAATGCTGCTTTATGCAAATTCAACCATATTAAGCCTTTCCTTTGAGATATCCATGTATGCATGTCATCCTGTTATTTGACGGGTGTAACTTGCGAGCACGGTAGTTGTGCTCATATTTGCTTTATGCAAACAAATTTCAGAGGAGAAGGACTTCACCATCGGTGTGGATCTCAACGACTAGGCCGCTACCCCAGTCGATTGCCTGTGGCAGATTAACTGGACTCTACTACAACTTCTTCGTCTTCCGCTGTGTTCTTTATGTTTGGCTTGTAAGCCTTTCTTGTAATAAACTCTGTTGTTAATTATTAATAAAGTTGTGCAATTTATGGATGTTACCATATCATTTAGCGTGTGAACTAATTCTTGATCATGGGACTAGTTCAGAAATGCATAGAGGATTTGGGGTGTTAATCCCGGGTTCGACATGAACGGCGACGTCGGATGGTGTGGTGGGCTTTAGCAAGGTGCGACCAATCTATTTTGGGCACTTGTTTGGATGGAGGTGGCTTGGTGACGGGCGAGTGACAGCGGTGCGACAACCAATGCTGGGGAGGGGCATGGTGGCACGCCGGCCATGCTCTGACCAAAGCGGCCGGTGCTTGAGCACCAGTGGGTCAAGGGGAGTCCGACGGTGGTGGTAGTGGGTCTTGGGGGTGGCCTATGGTGGCATGGGCGTGAGCCATGGCGTGAGCCATGGCACACGGCGGTGGCGGGCTAAGGGCGGCGGCGCTAGGCTTGGAGCTCAGGGGTGACTTCGCGGTGGCAAAGTGGAGCTCGTAGTTGGGTTGGAGAGGTAAGGGTGTGGGTAGTGGTGACGAATTGAAGAAGGGGGCTTACGGGGGTCTCCTCGGGTGCAGCAACGACTAGGGCAGCATGTCCGGAGTTGAAGGATATGGAGAGGTGTGGGTGTGTGTGGCATGCTAGAGAGGAGGACGGAGCTGTCGGGCTCAGTTTTAAGCATCGGAGGCGGTGGCGAGTAATGTGAGCAAGAGAGGCGGGGACGCGTGGGCGATGAGTGTCGATTGCATGGAATCGTATTGGAGGAGGGAAGGCTGGCAGGTGAGGGTGGCGGTGGCTTAGCGTGGGTGAAGGTGGTGACGAGCAAAGGAGGTGCGTGGTGCGATGAACGGCGGCACGACACGAGGTGGAAGAAGACAGGGGTGGAGGCGGGGCGGTCGCGCACGCGTCGCGTTCGGGTTGGGAAGGTGGAAAATCAAGAAAGGAAAGCGGGAAATGAGCAAGACTTTCCGAATTTGGCGAGAAAACTATATTGAACTGAACTTCAAACAAGCTCAGATTTCTGAAATTTTTGGCTGTTTTTAACTACAATATGCTTGCCTGCCATCATTGCCTGCATGGCTGGCTCTCTTTGCTAGTTGCACTGAAAGATACCTGTACTGAGACTCCGATTTGAGTTTGGAATCTTGAAAAGTAGACCAAGTGATCCCTTTTTGGATTTTAACGATATAGCAAAGGGTCCCTAATATTTGAGACATAGTAATACTAGAGTGTTAGCATGGACATGTAAAAACAATTGATGTTCTCTTCTGAATTTTTTGCTAATCTGGCACGTTTTCACTACGTATTTGCAGATATGACCGTATGAAGAATGTATTAGCAAAAATGGCAGCGATTGAGCACGATGGCCATGCGCCAACGATGAAACCACGATATGTGGTGCTAGCGAAGATGGCGTCTTGGCGCCCGTCACCTCGGCCTAACGCGTCGGCCGCCACCTCGTACAGCCTGCCATGTTTACATGGCTAGCGCACGGTGGCCATATGCCAGCCACGGGCGCATGTGTCGGGACCCGAAAATGCATCTCAGGAACCCTCTGTGTTTTCCGAACTAGTCCCAGATCAATAGCTAGCTCACACAGGAAACAACGATGAAATAGCATCCATTTATTCGATTTAACTAAAAAGATCTCAAATAACAAATAATAATAATAACTGGACCTTATGGTCAACGTTTATTTAACTTGCCACGCAGGGCTAAAGAAACAAATAAAATCTTGCAGCGGAATGAAACTCTTCAAATGGCCAATCAACATGCCCACATGCAATCGAGTGGAGAACGCATCCTAATCCGCAAAACCTTCATAGTCCTCCTTCTGGAAGAACTCTTGGGCAGCTTGATATTCTTCAACTGCTGATTTAAACAGAGGGCACAAGCCATGAGTACTTTTGAATGTACTCAGCAAACCGTAGGAAAATGTATGCAAATAATATTCATGAATGGCTTGACAAAGTTAGCTGTATGGTTCTTTTGCAGAAAGCAGCATTTACGCTAAATACAATAAATAGATTGAAATGCGTAGTTGAAAACAATAATAAGTAATTAAACAGTTTCTTTGAAACGACTAGTGAACTTCCCATTCACTTCCCAACCAAACCAAAGATAAGTGAATCCCCTATTCACTAATCGACACAAACCACCAAGTGAATTATCCATTCACCAAACAAACATTATATTCATCAAGTGAACTTCCCATCCACACTTCGACTCATTTTAAAGAAACTCTATCTCCCGTGTGAAATCCCCGAGCACGTCTATAACCATGACACGGCTATTGAATAGTTTTACACTCTGCGAGAGGTTATGCGGCTTGACCCACAAGAGATTAATCAACTCAAAGAGTCTGACCACACTTCCTTTGGTGTGCGACTTAAGTGATCATCACAAGGCTTTTACAAAGCTCCTTCTTAACCCAATTCTGCCCGCTAAGATTTCAACACTGAATGTCTTTCCAACCAGACAGGGCCCCCCTATTGCGCCTGTGAGAATACGTTTCCCATAACTCACGCTTCCCACGACAGAATCGAAATTAAGACATTGCTAATTAGTCAGCCAGGTCCGTCCCATACCAGACTTGTGGTTGTATGGTTAAGGCCCAGTTCAATAGCGCACAAGATTAAGTCCTTGATAAATTACTCAGGCGAGACTACCACAAACCCAATCCATGTTCCATCCACACCCCCACTATCCATCAACCACTCGCCCGAGCGAAAACCATTTTGTTTAACCAAGACCCATGACTCACCCCGTCATGGTACCCACAAATTTTAACAAGAGTGGCTCACCACCACGATTCCATATATCATTAAGTCAAGATTAATCATTATGACACATGTGATGATAAACCCATAAATATCTAAAATTTGGACTAAGCATTAATACACTACCCATGTTGGCAATATGAATATGTCCAACTAAAATTATCCACGCTAGGGTGACAAAGGATTCATGGCATTCAAATAATCAAAGGAGGCATAATGACAAAAGGCAATAGCTAATCCCAAAACAATTTGTATAAAAATAGCATGCAATTGTATAAAACAATATACTTTTGAAATCATAGGCTCAATATGATCAAGGGACTACGGCTTGCCTTGGAATAAATCATGAGATTGATCTTGATCTTGGTATACTCCTCCTTGCTCCAAGCTTCCCGAAGTATCAACGTCTAATCGCAAACAAGCAAATAAACCAAATAAATAAATAACAGAGGCAAAACAAACTCTAAAAATTAAATAAAAATCTCAGATAGCTAGATCGTGAATTTAGAAATTTGAATGGACTGAAACGGAGTTCGGATGCAAAAGATATGGGCTTTGGAAGATCGAAATCCATGAAATAACCCTAAAAAGGATTTATGGATTAATCCGAATTATTTTCCTATTGGAAATTCCGGAATTATGACGCATGGCTGACGTCAGCGAAGGTTTTCTGCCGGAAAGAAAAGAAAAAGGAAAAGAAAATCCCCCTGACAAGTGGGACCCACTTGGAAGAGAGATGGCTCACGGTGGACTGAGTTCATCGAGCCGGGCGGTTGGGTTAAACTCGATGGTGCCACGCAGATGCTAACGAGGCGGACATGTGGGCGACACGCGGGCAAACGGGGTGACACGGCGCTGACGTGGATTCGACGTGGACGCCGGTGAGGCTGGTGGCGCTTAGCTCGATTTTAAAGCCGTGACAGCGGCGGCTCAATAGCGGTGGGTGCTACGGGGGTGTAGAGGGCGAGACGGGGAACTCGTCGGTGTGCTCACAGGTGCTTGGAGACCTACGCAGCGACCGACGGCGAGGATTAGGCAGCGGCGAGACCTCGGGTTCGACGGATCCGGGGCTTCGGTGAGTTTCCGATGAAGCCAAGGTCACCGGAGGTAGCCCTCGTCGTTGCGAACTTGAAGAAGGCGGCGGCAAGGCTTGCGCGGCTCCGGTGGCGAAGAACAAGCTCGCCGAAGTTGCGGGCGGAGGAAAGCTTTGAAGGCCGGATTCGTCGAAACGGCGGCGCGGGACAAGGGGTGGCCTAGGGTCTCAGAGGAGGCGAGGTGGTGCGGTCGCTTTGACGTAGTCGCGGCCTTAAGTAGCCACGGGAGAGGGGAGTTCGCGTCCGAGACGGCGAGGCACCATGGCGGCCGACACAGATTCAAGAGTCCATGAGGGAAAGCGAAGATGGCGTGGCGAGGGCCCTGATCGTGAGGTAGCTCAGAGGCCAGGCGAGTCACGCTGCAGTGTGTGACCCAACTCTAGGGCACCCGAGAGGTCCTCAAGACCTCTGGAAAGTCCATCGGGACCTCCCGGGAGGTCCACAAAGGACCTCTCGGATAGTCCACAAGACCTCCCGGGAGGTCTGCGGGACCTCTGGAGGTCCAGGAGAACATGACCGAGAGGGTCTTGGAGCCGAGAGCACCCACGGACTGCCACGGCCACAGTCAAAGAAAAGCGAGGAGGTGCGAGGGCACCGAAGACCACCCACGACCCACCGGAGGAGGTCGTGGAGGTCGAGACCACCTCGAACCTCACACGTTCATCCCATTGTGAGGACATAGAGGTCGAGCTTGCTCGGGGTTCCTGTGAATCCGAGCTAGTCCCAAGGATCATGGCTAGCTCTTCACGAAATAATACAATGGTGGTGACATCCGAGCGTATCTTTATTAAAGCAAAATATCTCTGAGTTGTTTACAATGTGGCCTTGGGCCAAACACATATATACAAAAGAGTAAAAGAACAAAAGGTCACAGGGTCCATCAGCACACCACAGGCAGCTGACTGGAAGGCACAACCTACTCGCTTGGGTCTTCATCACTACCAAGGTCTTCTCCTGGCAAAGATTGTAATGAGCAAGAGTGAGCACAACAACCGTGCTCGCAAGTTACACCCGTGGGTTAGCAAAATGACATGCATATATGGACAATCAAAGGATAGCATAATATGGTTAATTTGCACAAAAGCCAATTTTCTTTCAAATACCGTTACTAAGTTTCCAAAGCATGTCTTTAATAACTAAAATTCATTTTAACAAAACAATTTTTCAGTTGGATAACATTCATCAACAAGTTGGTGAAGGATACCCTCCTGACATTAGGCTCCCTGCCCAAACCCATGGGATAAAATCCCAAAACAGATTTGAAAACATTTGGAAAACCCAAAATCAACATCTAACTCTGAGTGGCCTTTGCCAGCACGTCCATGACCGTGGACACGGCTATTCGAATAGATTTAACTCTGCAGAGGTTGTACACTTTACCCACATGACATGATTTCTCTAGTTTATCCAGCATCCGTCAATGCCACCTCTCACTACCAAAGGTAAGAGGTCTAGAGCTCATGACAAGGCCTTTACAATGCATTGCCCCACCTGACCTTTCCTTGCTAAGGTTTCACTTTCCTATGGATCGCAATCCGGCGGAAAGCCCCCTCTTGCACCAGTGGGAACAGTAGGTCATAAAAGACCATCAGTCCTACAAGACCTCCCACACCTCCAATGGAGCAGCATATGGTGAAGTTTTGCAAATTACTCAGCCAGGTCCCACGCCCCATTCTAGAGACATGTGGTTGCACGATTGTGGCATAGCCCATTATAGGCATGGCATTGGTCGCTCAAAGACCGGTCCTCACATGACTAGGGCGACTCTCACAAACCCTTGGACCTCCACCTTAGCCGGGATAGAGTCAGGTGCACAAACATTGCACCACCAAGCCAACCAATTCGCCCATCTAAATCCAATTTCATTTTCTTTGCTTCCCCAGCAACACTTTCACATTCCCATGACACCCCAATGTCATGGTCAAAACATTTTAAGCAATATTTGGTCATGTTGGTAAAGATTTCCCCAAATCAATATTTTTGGTCTAAGCCTGACTAAGCACAAGTTTTTCAAATGGTTTTGGCTCACACTATTGCATGACCCAAGTTTGATCTAAAGGTGACAATGAGTTTAGTCCAAAGTCAACAGTGGCCATACAAGGAAGTAGGCATAACTATGAATTTAAAACAGATATTGAAATAACTTGGTAGAAATAGGCATGCATTAAACTTTAAAACTGAACATAAATAGATTGAATTATTGGGTGCAATATGATCAAGAGTGCAACTTGCCTTGCTCACTATCCTGAGAGTCTTCCTCTTCAGAACTCTCAGATTCCCTGGAGTCTTCGCAATCTACACGGGTAAGAGAGCAAGTTCAAGGAAAACTCAAGTAAAGAATCAACTGAGAACCACAAGAAAACCGAGGGGACCCCAGAGGGAGTCCAAAACTTAATCAACAGGAAAGGTCTATATTTTTAGAATGGTTCTTTTAGAAAAGGTTCAAGCTTACCAGGAGGAGGTGGTCTTTGGCAAAAGACCCCCAAAGGAGTGATTTCAGCAATAAAATAGAGAGGTCCCGAGCAATGGTTCTTGCGTAAAGTCCAGAGGAGGTCCTCACACAAAAAGCCCTAGAAACCCAAAAAGAAGTCCACCAGAGGAGGTCCTGAAATGGACACGACCAGCTCAGTGCAGTGGCAAAAACCAAAGCGGAGGAGATCGCCAAGGGACTTACCCGGGATAAGAAGAAACAATGGATGGAGGGGAGGTCGTGAGCAGCAAGGTTTTCCCTGGGAGCCACTGAACGAGAGCCAAGATAACATAGGGTGGAGAAAGGGAGGAAGGTGATGTGGTAGAATTTCTTGGTCTAATTGTAATCAAGGTGGTGAGGAAAACTAGAAATATACGTGTCAAAGATAAGTATAGAAATGGGTCAAAGGTAGGTAGTGGCAGAGTAGGTGTCACTACCATTCTGGGCAAAAGGTACGAGGAAGGACAATGTATGTTGCTATGGGAAGGAACAAAGAAAAATGTCAGGGTACGGTTAAGTGACCAAATTCAAAGTAAACTTCCACGTATATGGATACATTTAATGTGACAAGACATGCATTAAATGCCCAAGATATTAACGTGGCGGAGGAAATGAGAATGCCAAGTCTGGCAAGTGGGGCCAGTCAACTTATAAACAGTCGGGTCAAGAGAGGAGGCCTTGCCCCCGCAGGAGAGGTCTTTGAGGAGGTCCGAGAGGCTTAGGAGGTCCTAAGCCCAAAAGACAGGGAGGTCTAAAGGTTGGGGAGGTCCAGACTTACAGAGGAGGTGCGGATATGGGGAGGTCTGACGGTCGGGATTAACAGGAGGTCTGGCGGTTAGGATCTTTTCAAGGAGGTCGCAAAGAGGTCGAGCCGGGTTTAAAAGGCCACGAAGAGGTCTTGGACAAGAGGTCCAGGGAACTTCAAAGAGGTCCTGTGGTTGAGATTAAAAGCAAGTTGAGGTCCGGGCGGTTGGATCTCCAAGAGGGAGGTCCAACAGCCAAGATAAAACATGCAGGGGAGGTCTGGGCCTTCGGATTCAAAGTGAGGAGAGGCCCAAACCGTTAGATTCAAAACAAGGGGAGGTCCAGGCAGAGGAATTCCGAGAAAGAGAGAGACCCCATGGGGAGATTCACACAAGATGGTCCAACAGAAATTCGTGAGTCAAAGCAACTCAAAGGAGGCTTCCACCCGCTAAGGTGAGATCACAAGCCGTAGTGGTTAGAATGACCCTAAGGAGGTCCTTTCGGCCAAGAAGAAATGTCAAGGAGGTTCAAATGAGCTCAAGAGGTTTGAAGGCATATAAGAAGTCCTTTGGAATACCAAGAGGTCCGAATGAGCAGTGCGGCATGGAAAGGTGCCCGAGCAACAAGAGGTTTAGACTTAAGAGAAGTCGAGCAAAAGAGGTCTCGATCCAAAGAGATTCAAACCAACAAAGAGATTCAAAGTAATCAAACTCAAAGAGAAAGGTCTGGACCCGAGGATGCGTCCATGTGAGAAAAGGTCTGAGCCCCATGGGAGGTCTAACCTTAAGAACCACTGGGGAGGTCTAGGCCACAGAAAAGGTCTAAACCTACATAACCAAAAGAGATAGATTAAAGGAGGATTGCCGAGCTTACCAGCAAGGAAGTATAAACAACTCAAACCCTTCCAACAGAACCAAACTTTGAATTCTCATTAAAATAAAATAGTTTCAATTTATTTTACACATTTTAAAAAGGATTTAGAAAATCAGGATGTTACAAACCTACCCCCCTTAAAGGAATCTCGACCCCGAGATTCAAATAGAATCCACAAAGAGGTAGGGGTAGTTAGTCCTAAGGTCCTCTTCCTTTTCCCATGTAGCTTCACTTTCTGGATGATGACTCTACTGTACCTTGTATGACTTGATAATTTTGCTCCTGGTAACCCGCTCTACAACATCCAGAATTTTAATTGGTTGCTCCACATATGTGAGGTCTTCCTGTAAGTCTATGTCCTCTTCTAAGGTGTGATCTTCAGGAAATCGAAGGCACTTCCTTAATTGTGATACATGAAAAATGTTGTGCACTGCCGACAAGGACTCTGGAAGTTCCAGTTTATAAGCTACTTCACCTTGTCTTGCTAAGATCTTGTAGGGTCCTACAAATCTTGGAGCTAACTTTCCTCTAATCCGAAATCTTCTAACTCCCCGAATTGGTGTTACTCTGAGGTAGACAAAGTCTCCAACCTCAAAAGATAGATCTCTACGCCGGGTGTCAGCATAGCTCTTTTGTCGGGATTGAGCCACTCTCAATCGTTCTTTAATCAATTTCACCTTGCTCTCGGCCTCTTTGATCAGGTCCGGCCCATACAGTTGATGCTCTCCAACTTCATCCGAGAGGAGAGGTGTTCTACAGGGTCTACCATACAAAGACTCAAATGGGGACATTTGTAGGCTAGCTTGATAGCTATTATTGTAAGAAAATTCGGCATAGGGTAAGTTCTTGTCCCAGCTCCTCCCAAAATCCAGGGCACATGCTCTGAGCATATCTTCCAAGATTTGGTTCACTCTTTCTGTTTGCCCATCCGTTTGAGGATGATAAGCTGTACTAAAGTTGAGTTTAGTACCTAAGGCTTCATGCAAACTTTGCCAAAACCTTGAGGTAAATTGAGATCCTCTATCTGACACTATTCTTTTGGGCACTCCATGCAAGCAAACAATTCTTGCCATGTACAGATCTGCCAAGACATTACTAGCATGTGGTCTTGGTGGTATGAAATGTGCTACTTTAGTTAACCTATCAACCACCACCCATATGGAGTCATACCCGGATTGGGTCCTAGGCAATCCAGTAATGAAGTCCATGCCCACTTGCTCCTATTTCCATTTGGGTATTGGCAAGGGTTGTAACAGACCGGCTGGTTTTTGGTGTAGAGCTTTAACTCTCTGACACACATCACATTGAGCTACATACTTAGCGACATCTTGCTTCATACTAGTCCACCAGTATCTCTCTTTGAGGTCTTGATACATTTTGGTGCTGCCCGGGTGGATAGAGTAAGGTGATCCGTGGGCTTCTACCAAAATGAGCTGCTTAATCTCCTGGTTATTTGGCACACAAACTCAGCGGCCAAACCATACTACTCCCTGCTCATCCTCAGAGAAACTTGGGGCTTTACCCCTTCTCATATTTTTCTTAATTTCTTGGATGTCTTCATCTCCTTCTTGTTGTTCTTTAATCTGATCCAGAACAGTAGGATGTACCTCCAAGGTGTTCACACATCCTTGCTCCACTATCTCCAAGTTGAGGTACTTCAATTCTTCATATAGTTTTGGTTGTTGTTCTTGAACCAACAAAGTATTCTGATGACCTTTTCGGCTTAAGGCATCTGCCACCACATTGGCTTTGCCTGGGTGATAATGAATCCCAAGGTCATAGTCTTTAATTAATTCTAACCATCTCCTTTGTCTCAAGTTGAGCTCTGGTTGTGTAAAGATGTATTTCAGACTTTTGTGGTCTGTGTATATCTCACAGCGATTACCAATAAGGTAATGTCGCCAAATTTTCAAAGCATGCACAATGGCTGCCAGTTCAAGATCATGTGTTGGGTAGTTCTCTTCATGAGGTCTCAACTGTCTAGATGCATATGCCACTACCTTTCCATTTTGCATTAGCACACATCCTAGACCTTGGTGAGATGCATCACAAAATACTTCAAAGTCTCTATGGATGTCTAGCAAGACTAGGATTGGGGCTGTGACAAGCCTTTCCTTCAATTCCTGGAAACCTTGCTCACAGTCTTTAGTCCATTCAAATTTCTTCTCCTTTTTCAAGAGCTGGGTGAGAGGTTTAGCAATCTTGGAAAAACCTTCAATAAACCTCCTGTAATAGCCAGCTAGACCAAGAAAGCTTCTTACCTCAGTCACTGTCTTAGGAGGTCTCCATTCTAAGACAGCTTCAACCTTTGAGGGTCTCTGACTACTCCTCGGCGAAATAATGTGACCAAGGAAGGCTACTTGACCTAGCCAAAACTCACATTTACTAAACTTGGCATAGAGCTCATGCTCTCTAAGTCTTTCCAACACAATTCTAAGGTGATCTTCATGTTCTGCTTCACTTCTAGAATAGATGAGAATATTATCAATAAACACCACCACAAATTTGTCAAGGAAGTCCATGAATACTCTATTCATCATGCTCATGAAATAGGCCGGGGCATTTGTCAGTCCAAATGACATCACAGTGAACTCATATAGTCCATACCTTGTGGTAAAAGCAGTTTTGGGGATGTCCTCAGGTCTTATTTTTAATTGGTGATAACCAGACCTGAGGTCTATTTTGGAGAACACACTTGCCCCCTTTAGTTGGTCAAAGAGGTCATCTATCCTTGGCAATGGATATTTATTCTTGATGGTGACCTCATTGAGTGATCTATAGTCTACACACAACCTCAGGCTATTATCCTTCTTTTTGACAAATAGCACAGGTGCTCCCCATGGTGAAGAGCTTGGTCTAATAAATCCTTTGTCCTTCAGTTCTTGGATCTGCTTCTTTAACTCCACCAATTCGTTTACAGGCATCCTGTAAGGTCTCTTTGATATAGGTGCAGTCCCAGGGACCAAATCAATTAGAAATGACACGTCCCTATCAGGTGGCATACCAGGGAGTTCCTCAGGAAACACGTCCAAGTAATCCCTGACCACTGGGAGGTCTTCCAACTTCACCACTTCCTTTACATTGGTCAGACAAGGTCCTGTCTTAAGGGAGGTCTTCGGCTTAAACTCCACTCGATTTTCTTGTTCATTGGTGAGTGTTATAGACTTAGTAGCACAATCGATCTGCCCTTTATTCTTAGCCAACCAGTTCATTCCAAGGATTACATCCAGTCCTTGAGTTGGCAAGACTATCAAGTCTGCATGAAATAGAACTCTAGAGATCTCTAAGGTGAGATTTGGGCAGAGGGTATTAGTCCTCATATCTATGCCCGGGACATGTATTAGCATAGGGTTAACCAAAGGGATTATAGATAGCCCACACTTTCCCAAAAATTTGCTTGAAACAAAAGAATGGGAAGCCCCCGAGTCAAATAAAAGCTCAAGTGATGCAGAATTCACAGGAAATGTACCGAGGACTACATCGGGTGCATCATGTGCCTCTTTTGCCGTGACATGTGTGACACGGCCCTTGATAACTTTAGTTGCTGGCTTCACACTTGAGGCACTGCCTTGTACTGACACTCCTTGATCAGACCGAACTGGAGCAGAAATTTGTTGCTTCTTTGGGCACCTACTAGCATAGTGCCCAATCTCATTACAAAAAAAGCAGTCACTCGGTGAGGAGGTCATGGAGGGTTTCTTTTGAAACTGAGTCCCAGAAGAGGTCTTATGGTAGCTTGACTTGCTTGGGCGTTGCTCTGACCCAGCTGCCCTTGAGGAGGAGGTCCATGAGGTCTTGCGCTGGGAGGTCTGGGACTGGGAGGTCCTAGACTTAGGAAATCCTCCAGGGTTAAACCTCTGCGCAGCTTTCCTCCTTTTTCGGCCCTCCATCTTTTGGAGTTTATCCTCCTGCCGAATAGCCTTGCTCACAAGTTCTTTGGAAGTCAAGATATGCTCGAGAAACAAGATGAACTGAGATTTCATCATTCAGCCCCTCCAGGAAGTGTTCTTGCTTGCTTTCATCAGTAGCAACATCTCCTGGAGCATATCTTGCTAGTTGGTTAAACTTATGCATATACTCATTGACAGAACGACTGCCTTGCTTCAAGGTACGAAATTCTGTCATCTTTAATGACATCATGCCGGGTGGGAGATGAGCACGATGAAAGGCTCGCTTGAACTCATCCCATGTGATGGCACGAGGATCGACATGAGATTGGCTAAAATTATCCCACCACTAAGCCGCCCACCGAAATGGTGAGAAGCAAAGAGCACTCTTTCATGGTGCATACCATCGCACCATGTCTAATTTTCGCCCACCGCCTTAACGATCATCGGCTTCCATTGGCTCAAGATCGCTTGAAAAGGTTGGAGGGCGAACCTCATAAATTTTGCAATGCTAGACCTTGGTGGAGGTGGAACTTGGGCTTGAGGATGGGCATTGTGGGCTGCAGAGACTGGGTGTTGGCCATGGACTGTGAAAGTAGGTTTATTAAGTGAGCTTGATTGGCCATTATTTGAGTCCAAGTAGGACCTTCAACTGGAGGTGGGGGTGGCTGTGATGTTGGTTGCCCTTGCTCACCCTCAACTCCTCTATTCTGATTGGTCCACATGGCTGGATTCTCGGCCTCTTCCTCAGCTTGACGGTTGTGATGGCTTGAACTGCCACTGCCATTTCTAGAGGTGGCCATTATGTCCAAGCACCAAGGCTGAGAAGAGAGAAGAGAAAAGCTAAGGAAAACTAGCCAAACCAACCACTTGGCAAAGGAAATCCAATGCAAAGAAAACAGCAGTGAAAAACCTTTTCCAAATCTAGAATGACCAAACATCGTTCTACACGTATCTTACCATTTTGGAGGAGGTCTTAAGAACCAGCCTACCCTAGAAGACTTCTAATAGAATATTGCAAGGGTAAGGAGGTCCACTTAATATTATGAACAGGTGCATAGGAAGAAACAAGATAAGGTGAGGTTAAGGTAAGGAAAAGCACTAGAAAAAGGTAAGAGTGAAAAGATGACCCAGATAAGAAAGAACATTTTACTCTTCTTTTGTTATAAAATAATTTTGAAATTCTACAACCATGCTACTAGGTTGCGACTTATAGTCAGGATGCTCTGATACCACTTTTGTGACGACCCAACTCTAGGGCACCCGAGAGGTCCTCCAAGACCTCTGGAAAGTCCATCAGGACCTCCCAGGAGGTCCACAAAGGACCTCTCGGATAGTCCACCAAGACCTCCCAGGAGGTCCTGCAGGACCTCCTGGAGGTCCAGGAGAACATGACCCGAGAGGGTCTTGCAGCGAGGGAGCACCCACGGACCTACCACGGCCACAGTTGAAGAAAAACGAGGAGGTCTGAGGGCACCCCAAGACCACCCACGACCCATCAGAGGAGGTCGTGGAGGTCCGAGACCACCTCAGAACCTCACACGTTCATCCCATTGTGAGGACATAGAGGTCCGAGCTTGCTCCAGGGTTCCCTGTGAATCCCGAGCTAGTCCCAAGGATCATAGCTAGCTCTTCACAGAAATAATACAATGGTGGTGACATCCAGAACGCATCTTTATTAAAGCAAAATATCTACAGAGTTGTTTACAAGGTGGCCTTGGGCCAAACACATATATACAAAAGAGTAAAAGAACAAAAGGTCACAGGGTCCATCAGCACACCACAGGCAGCTGACTGGAAGGCACAACCTACTCGCTTGGGTCTTCATCACTACCAAGGTCTTCTCCTGGCAAAGATTGTAATGAGCAAGAGTGAGCACAACAACAGTGTTTCGCATAAGTTACACCTGTGGGTTAGCAAAATGACATGCATATATGGACAATCAAAGGATAGCATAATATGGTTAATTTGCACAAAAGCCAATTTTCTTTCAAATACCGTTACTAAGTTTCCAAAGCATGTCTTTAATAAATAAATTCATTTTAACAAAACAATTTTTCAGTTGGATAACATTCATCAACAAGTTGGTGAAGGATACCCTCCTAACATTAGGCTCCCTGCCCAAACCCATGGGATAAAATCCCAAAATAGATTTGAAAATATTTCAGGAAAACCCAAAATCAACATCTAACTCTGAGTGGCCTTTGCCAGCACGTCCATGACCGTGGACACGGCTATTCAATAGATTTAACTCGCAGAGGTTGTACACTTTACCCACATGACATGATTTCTCTAGTTTATCCCAAGATCCGTCAATGCCACCTCTCACTACCAAAGGTAAGAGGTCTAGAGCTCATGACAAGGCCTTTACAATGCATTGCCCCACCACGGCCTTTCCTTGCTAAGGTTTCACTTTCCTATGGATCGCAATCCCATGAAAGCCCCTCTTGCACCATTGGGAGCAGTGGGTCATAAAGACCATCACCCTACAAGACCTCCCACACCTCCAATGGAGCAAAGATATGGTGAAGTTTTGCAAATTACTCACCAGTCCCACGCCCCATTCTCGAGACATGTGGTTGCACGATTGTGGCATAGCCCATTATAGGCATGGCATTGGTCGCCAAAGACCGGTCCTCACATGACTAGGGCGACTCACAAACCCTTGACCTCCACCTTAGCAGGATAGAGTCAGGTGCACAAACATTGCACCGCCCAAGCCAACCAATTCGCCCACCTAAATCCAATTTCATTTTCTTTGCTTCCCCAAAGAACACTTTCACATTCCCATGACACCCCAATGTCATGGTCAAAACATTTTAAGCAATATTTGGTCATGTTGGTAAAGATTTCCCCAAATCAATATTTTTGGTCTAAGCCTGACTAAGCACAAGTTTTTCAAATGGTTTTGGCTCACACTATTGCATGACCCAAGTTTGATCTAAAGGTGACAATGAGTTTAGTCCAAAGTCAACAGTGGCCATACAAGGAAGTAGGCATAACTATGAATTTAAAACATATATTGAAATAACTTGGTAGAAATAGGCATGCATTAAACTTTGAAACTGAACATAAATAGATTGAATTGTTGGGTGCAATATGATCAAGAGTGCAACTTGCCTTGCTCATTATCCTTTGATGTGGTCGATTTCGATACAGCATATAACGCCATACTCGGACGACCAACTTTGGCAAAATTCCTAATAGCTACTCATTATGGATATCAATGTATTAAGATGCCAGGTCCCAAAGGAGTAATCACAATCCATTGTGACAAGAAGATGGCGCATACTTGCGACCGTCGATCCCTTGAGATGGTTGGACAAATACCAACTCGAGAAGAAAGTCACCGACTAGCAAGTCGAAGCTTCAAAGTCGCACCAAAGCCGAACGACAAAGTCAAAGAGGTTCCTCCGACGCAGGGAGCCCTCAAGATCGCTTTGCATCGGGATACTTCCGACCCCAAATAGGAAGACGCCTCATCGCCTTCCTCCGAGCTAACGCAGATGTCTTTGCGTGGCAAGCATCCCACATGCCCGAGTCCCTAGGGAGGTGATCGAGCACAAAGCTAGCTTTACTACCGACAAAGTACCAGAAACAAAAATTACGAGATTTGCCCTCGATCGACGAGATGCTATTAAATCGTAATTGATAAGCTACTCAAAGCGGGCTTTATAAGAGAGGTCAACCACCCGTAGTGGTTGGCTAATCCTCTGTAATGGTTATAAAGTCAAACGGCAAATGGCGATAAAGCGAGACTTTATCGATCTTAATAAAGCTTGTCCAAAAGACGATTTTCCTTTACCTCGATCGATCGCTTGGTTGATTCTACCGCAGGTTGTGAAATGTTAAGTTTTTAGATGCATATTCGGATACCACCGATCAATATGTGTCTAGACGATGAAGAAAAGACCGCATTTATTACACCATTTGGTATATTTTGCTATGTCAAAATGCCATTTGGTCTAAAAAATGCCGGCGCTTTTTCAACGCTTGATGCAAGCAACTTTTTCATCTCAATTAGGCCGAATCTAGAGGCCTATGTTGATGATCTAGTTGTTAAAAGCATCAAGAGGCTTAATCATATTACTGACCTACAAGAAACATTCGACAATCTCAGAAAACATCGCTTAAAACTCAATCCTGAGAAGTGTGTGTTCGGAATCTCTTCAGGAAAATTGCTTGGATTCCTAGCATCTATACGAGAAGCAAATCCCGAAAAGATCAAGGCCATTCTCCAAATGCGCCCTCCAACCACAAGGAAAGAAGTTCAGAAACTCACAGGGTGCATGGCGGCTTTAAGTCGTTTCATCGCACGACTGGGAGAAAAGGGACTACCTTTCTTTAAACTTCTAAGGAAACATGAAGGTTTTGAGTGGTCGAAAGAGGCGAATGCTACCTTTGAGGATGTCAAGAGGTACCTTACGAGTGCTCCTATTTTGGTCTCTCCGAGGTCAGAAGAAACACTCTTAATTTACCTAGCTGCCACGCCACAGCAAGAAAGAAGATCTTGGTCGAGAACGTGAAAACGTACAACGACCGGTTTACTACGTGAGTGAAGTTTTACACGGGCCTAAGGAGCGTTACCCTCAGGTCCAAAAGCTTCTATATGCCCTCCTCATGTCTTCGAGGAAACTGCGGCATTATTTTCAGAAGCACAAACTAGTCAGGCTGGCCCGAGTTTCCCTTAGAGCAATCCTCCACAATAGGGAAACAGCGGGACGCATGGCAAAATGGTCAATCGAACTTGGGGAGTTCGACATCCATTTCGTGTCCCGAACGGCCGTTAAATCCCAGATCTTGGCAGACTTTGTCGCCGAATGGACAAATCTGAACCTGTTCAGGATCCCCAGACGATTCCCACGACCAGTGGACAATGTACTTTGATGGGTCACTTACTTTAAGTGGCTCGAGGGCTGGGGTGGTCCTGGTATCTCCTACCGGAGAGACCTTAAAGTATGCCATACAATTAAACTTTCGTGCCACTAACAACGTAAGGTATCTGAAGGTTTGCTAGTCGGCATACGAAAGCAATGAAGCGCTCGATTCGCCGACTACTTGTGAGAGGAGACTCTCAACTAGTCGTGAATCAAGTCAAAAGAGTACCAAAGGTTCTAATCCAACAATGTCTCGGTACTTATCGGAAGTGCGTAAGCTAGAAAAGCACTTTTTAGGTTTCGAGGCACAATTCATCCTCGAAGGATAATTTCTCGCAGACCGGCTTGCTCAATAGCTTCTTCCCGATCCAAGTACCAAAAGGAGTCTTCTTGGAACAACTCGAAGCCGCCTCGTCGATTTAACCGTAAACACCTCCTATTGAGACACCTCTCTAGAATACGAGGATACATGGATGACACCCATCTATGCATATCTTCGTAAGGGTTCTATATTCAAGACGATCTCAAGCGGATCGCTTATCCCAAAAAGCCAAAATGTATACTTTGGTGGAAGGAGTCCTTTATAAATGAGGTACTCAAGGGGTGCTCATGCGATGCATTCCGCAGAGCGAGGGATTAACACTTCTTCATGACATACATGAAGGCATCTGTGGAAATCATGCTTCCTACAGAACGCTGGTCGGTAAGGCCTTTCGACAAGGTTTTTACTGGCCAACAGCCCTTTACGATGCTAAAGAGTTGGCTAAAAGGTGTGTCCGATGCGGTTTCATAGCAGTGCGGATACACCAACCAGCTCGAGCATTACAAACAATACCTCTATCTTGGCCTTTTGCACTGGGTCTTGATATCCTAGGACCGCTCCTCAAAGCTCCAGGAGGTTTTGAGTTCCTTTGTGGCTATTGATACGCTCACAAAATGGATCGTTTAACTCGTGGATCGATAACAACGAAGCGGCAAAACGGTTTATGATGAGATGCGAATTACTCGATTTGGAGTACCGAGTCGAATAATTACAGATAATGGTAAGCAATTTTCGAGCGCAAAATTTCAGGAATTTTGCGACGAGTTGGGTACCAAGTTGTGTTATGCTTCTGTAGCCCATCCCCAAAGTAATGGGGCAGTCGAACGTGCAAACGGCCAAATAATGAGAGGAATTAAGACTCGAGTCTTCGACCAGCTCATCAAACGCTCGGGGGCTTGGGTACAAGAGCTACCCTCTGTATTATGGGCTGTTCGTACGACTACTAGTCGGGCTACAGGTGAAACACCATTCTTTCTAGTCTTCGGAGCTGAAGCCATGCTTCCTCCGGAACTAAAGATACGGTCAACACGAGTCGAAACTTTCACAGACTCCAACCAAGAACAACTTCGAGCAGATGATATTAATCTACTTGAAGAAAGGAGAAACCAGGCCCTAATTCGTTCAGCAGTCTATCAACAAGCCCTGCGAAGATACTACGATCAGAAGGTCCAACCTCGCATGACCTCACAGAGGTGACTTGGTATTGAGACTCGCCAATCCAAGTCTAATCGAACAAACTTTCTCCCAAGTGGGAAGGTCCTTACACGTTGGTCGGGTTACTCGTCGTGGTCAGACGATTGGCAATGGAAGACGGCCGAGTTCTCTCAATTCTTGGAACATCGATCGCCACGCAAGTTTTATGTGTAACCAATCATTCGCATAATAAAGAATCGTGTTCTCTCTACCTCTATTGTCTTACTTTTGAGTAGTGCTTTCATAATCTTTCGACTATATTCTAAACACCCAGTTTCTTTACACTGGTCGAAAAGGCGATAACATCACCTAGTCGAAGCCTCTCCTTTCTGCATGTGGTCCTGCCCACTAGAAGGAGCTTCCTAGTATTGACTCGTTACTCACTTTTGCCGCCAACACAAAGAGCTCGGGTTCTATTTAGTCGAAATATTTTTGAAAGCTTACTCCTTTCACCTTAGATTATTTCTTGCTTCTTTTGAAAAATATTCTAAGCAAAGTGCACTTTTTTAGATTTATTCACCTGCCTTTGGTGCATTCGATTCGTCTCAACTAAGTCGGAGGAAGAAACACATCTAGTCGAAGTCTCTCCTCTCTGCACGTGGTCCTGCCCACTAGAAGGAACTTCCTAGCATCGTTCAGTTTCCTACTCTTGCTATCGTGACAGACTTATCGAGTCCTCCAAAGAAGGGCTTAATGAATTTTTTGAAGTCCTCTCGATGTTTGTTTAACTCAAGTTCTTTGTTCTCGACTTAAATAATCTAGTCGAGATGGTAACATCACCTAGTCGAAGACTTTCCTCTCTCGCACGTGGTCCCGCCCACTAGAAGGAACTTCCTAGTGTCGATTCGCTTCCACTTTTTCGACTAAAGGCATGACGGTTGTGATAAAAACAACAAGTTAAACAAACCTCTCTGTTTTCACAAACCTTTTTAACACTATTTATTTAGTTCGTCTAAACAAACTAAGCAAATAGTCGGGGGCTAGGATAAAGTTATTAATTTGACTTCAATTCTTAGTCTTTCATTTCGTTAATTATCTTTTGAGTTACTAACTACTTGACAAGATTATTTGCAGGAAACAAGATGGATTATATAATACATCAACAAAAGATTGTTTTTCAGGTTTGTTACAAACTACTCAATAAGGAGAGCCCAACGGATCTCCTCCAAACCTTCCGCCGATTGCATTTCTTCAATCGACGACTTGCTTCGCTTGAGGCGATCAAGTCGGCCGATTGGTTGAACATTAAGGTTGGGGTCACGAGCTTTAAGTTTGGCCAATGCATAACTTACTGCAACTTCGACCGCCTCCTTTATCGATTCAGCTTAGTTGGTCTTCAGGGTGGTCATCAGTTCTTGCAAAGTCCCGACTTGTTCCCCAATTGTACTTATGTGAGCGACCATCGATCATCTTGAGGAGCTTTTCCTCAAGATGAAGCTCACTAAGTACATTGTTCAGAGCGTGAATCGCTTTGAAGATTAATCTTCATTGTCTCCATCTCTGTTGGGTACGAGTCGAAGCCTCATGAGTTGTTTGTTTCGACCGCTTGCTCAAAAAGAATAAGACCGGTCAAGTAAAAATAAACTTCTAGAGGAAAAGAAAACAAAAATAATTACAGTAAAAGATTTCCTTACCGCTAGTCGAGAATCCAATTTCTTGATTTCTTCATCATGGGAGGCAACGGTCTCAAAGATGCTTCTTCTCCCATGATCTAATCTCCTCCGCATTTTCTTTGTAATACTGACACGCCTCAAGATAAATCACGGTTTTATCCTCGAGCTCATTTTCGAGCCTTCGAGTTCGAGTTCCATTTCTAGAAAAGAAATGAGAGTGAGAATATGGGAAGAACTCAGAAAGATTGCGTAAAGAATTGTTTACCGATCTTTGGGACTTTAGTCTCGTAATTTCCTCATTTTCTCTCTCGAGATACGAGAAGTCTCGTGAATGACCAAAGTTTTATTTTGGACTTTATTCGAGCTTTCTTATATCATCTTCTTTTTCTTAAAAGAAGTAACAATCGAGCAAAGATCGAAAACATAAGCGCACTTAAGTTCAAGACTTCATCGTTTATCCTTTCTCGCACCTTTTGGTTGCAGAGTTAGCTTCTTTAAGCTTCCTCAGAGAAATTCTACTTTCTCCTCAGAACTTTCGACGACTCCTTTTTGATAATCGAGTTTAGTCGGCCAGAGTCTTTAAATCGCTTTTTAACCTCAGAAGGTTAAAAGTGGACATGAACATTATTAAATTGGTTGTAAGCTCTCCTACAACCATTGATCCAGTCGTAAGTTCTTCTATGACTATGGATCTAGTCGTAAGTTCTCCTACGACTAAACCTTCGGTCGTAAGTCTTTTACATAGTCGTGAATTTTTCCACGACAAACCCTGTAAGCACTATATAAGTAGTCAAATCGAAAACGACTATGAAAAATAGTAACTTACCACCTCTCTGCCTGTTTGCAGAGTTCCTCTTTTTCCTGTCGCAGCTCTAGAAGTTGTCGATGATATTTACCGACAACAAACGATTTGCTCTATGGCTTTCTCGCAAAAGAAAAGACAAAGGAGAAACAAGAGAAGATTATACTGTATGTATAAGTATCATCAAATACTTACACTCATGGTTGATCGAGCAAATATCGAGTAAACCACTCACTGGTGCTTCAAACTTGTCCACTCTCTCAACTTGGTCCCACCAAACCTTCTCAAGGCGCCATTATCAAAAGTGTTCCCTCTATTGGGAATGTCTTTGGGATGGGGACTTCGATTTAGATCTAAGCGTAAGACCCCACTATGGAAGCAGGCCAAAGAAATCGTAATGGTTGAAGTATTCCTCATCTTCCGATTCTCAAATTGTAATTTCTCTTTGGGTACCGGGAAGGAGGTTTGTAATAATTTCTTCCCGCACGGTGGTCCGCACATCACCACCTTGGGCAGAGGTTTCTGCGACTACCTCCGCTGGTCCCACGGTCACATCAAGGGTCATGGCGGCTACCTCAAGAGTTGTAGACGCCACTCAAGAACTATGGTGCCTCGGTGGCAATATAGCTACAACTTCAGCGGTCGAAACAACCGCTCAGAGCTACGACTTCTTCCACAACCCGAGTGTGGATGATCCTTCGACCATCTCTGTTGTCATCTCTCCAATCGCTGGAGAGGCTGCAATGGGCTTTTCGATAGAAACCACTATGGGGGCTGAAGGAGTCGAGCTAAAATAAACAAAAGGATAGCAAGTCAAATTGTGGAAAGCAAAAGGTAAATGTTGTTCTTACACTTTAGCTTGTTTCACATACCTCTGCATCCTGGACTTGATCAGAAACTTTGAAGCCATCTTCCCGATGGAAGGGTTCTTCGACTTCTTTGCTACGACCACGTCTGATTGTAGCTCTGTTGGGGAATAGGCTCGCCACCACCACGCCCCGTCGTGGATCTTGAACAGGGACCATTTCTCTGGTCTCCTGACTTTCCGGAGGGCCGAGATCGGTCTCGACCACTCCAAGAGCAGCGCTACCCTCAACAATAGGGACTGGATCAGCGTTGTCCTTCACAAAAGACATAAACTCCTTCCAGTTCTCTTTTTCTAGTTGCTTGACAAAACTAGAAGTGGCAGAAACTGTGAAAGCTTTCTTGTCATAATAAAAAGGTACCTTAGCCTTGTGGGCTTTGGCGCCTAAGAGGTTCTTCAACCTCCACGGCCTCCTCACCGCAATGCCGGTCTCGCCATCATTGTGGTCATGTCCTTGGTCTTACGGACCTTTATGATAAGAGGTTCTTCATCCTCCTCGACTTCAGCTTGCTTGACTTGATTTACTGCTGCGACTATGCGTGCATGCAGACCTTAACAAGGACCTGGTCAAACGAGGGACTTGAGCTTGATCCTCCTTGTCGGCGACTCTTGAAAGACGACGCTTTTTACTTGGGGAGCTGAGTCCTTGTTCACCGTCGCCCTGCTCCAATGGTCATCGATTCGACCTATTCGTCGTCGTAGCTTTTCCATGCCTACTTTCAGAAGAAAAAGCGTAAGAAGAAGAATCAATGACCAATCGTAAGTTTTTCTCGACCATTACTCTAGTCGTAAGCTTTTCACGACATATCCCACGATCGTAAGATTTTCACGATCACTACCTAGTCGTAAGTTCTTTCTACGACTATAAAGTCCTAAGGATAAAATCAACTTTTGATTACCTTTAGACGCTTAACCTTTTCCTCTCGGACAAAACCGCAAGGATTTGAGGAACCGCCATTAGGGTGGCGGGGCTTTTCACAAACGAAGTTTGACTCGAACGTCAATCTCTGCTGTGAAAGATCTCAGATAAAGCAGATAAAGATACTCGATTGATAAATCAAGAAGACCAAACTAATAGTTAAGTCGAAAAACTACTTACCCTCATCGAGTCCCCGGTGGGTCTTTTGGCCCCAGATACTTCCACATAGGAGGTACTCGTTTCTTCAAAGGGCTAATTCGACGTGTGATGAAATCCTTCACCACATGCCATCCATCAACCCCTTCTTTCAAATCCTTAATAGCTTGAATATAGGGGCAATTCGACCGATATCTTGGGGAGTCGAATCCCATGAAGATTTTTTTTTGACTTTCCCGAAGGTAAGGCTATCTTGAGGTGACTTTCCAAAGAAACCACCTCTTCCTCCACAACGCCATGAGGACCGAGTGAACATCTGAATATACTCCTTCGACTTCCCATCATGGAGCTTCGCACCACAACTTCCGGCTATCCCAGTTGGCGAACCATCCAGAGAAATTGAAAAAGCTCAAGATCATTTGGAATTCCTGTGCACCCCACACAGATATACAATACGCTCAAGATTGTGATGGAATTAGGACCAAGGTTCACCAATTCCACTCCAAAATGCTCGAGTATAAGTGTAAGAAAGGGTGAGCAGTAATCGAGACCACACTCACAAGACGCTCGAAGACGGAATTTGTCCATCCTCCCCCGACGGCCATTGCTGCTTGTTCGCCGGGAACCACTCCACGAGAACTCTCTCTGGAATCTTCCCAGGGTTGACAAGGGCTTCCATCTTCACCATATCCATCTCCGACTCGGCCCACTCGGAGACCCTCCCGGCCATTTCTCTCAAAAGGGGGAGATTCTTGATTGAGTTGGTGGCGGAGAAGACAAGAGCTTGATGAACAGTGGGATAATTTGAGGAAAAGTGTGAACCCTAAGTCTTACCCCCGGTAAGTATTTATAACCGCGTGCCTCGGGCTGGAGGCGTGGTATTCCAAAGGTTGCCACCGTCTCGGGAACCGCTTCAACGAGATAAGCTAACAAGCGCCGCTTAAAATTCCCTAACGTGTCCGCTTGAGAAAATCAGTTTGCTTTTACACCTCAAGCGAAATTACTTCCTTGGTTAGATTCTTTTTAACCAAAGGAAATGTTCATCGGAAAGGTTTTTCTTCCGATCACCATGCTGCGATCACCTTGTGATCGTAGAAATGTTCTACGACTATTTGATAGTCAGAAGCAATTTCCTTGACCAAGCATATTTACGGTCAAAGTAGTATACTAATGACTAAGAGTTTTTCCTTCGACTATCTTTCTACGACCCTCTCGTGGTCGTAAGACCATCTATAACCCTTTACCAAGTAAGTTGCTTTCACTTGAAGTGGGGGCTAGATGACGAGGATATAATAATCCTCATTTTATCTTTTATCTATAATTCTTATTATAGGTAAATATGACGTTATATGGTCCTCGAGTATACCCTTAATGTTATAAGGGAAGAGCCTCTTGGGTGGTCATAAGTTCTTCTCGACCACCCCCATAGTCGTAAGTTATGCTACGACCACCCCAATAGTCGTAAGTCTTGCTACGACTACCTCATGGTCGTAAGTTCTTCTACGACTAGGTCAGCTCGACCACCTTATGATCAATTAAACCTCTGCACAAGTGGGCCCAATTGATTAAGGGATTCAAATAGTCATCATACCGTTACTCGCAAGTAATAGCACGTAATGCTCCATTATCTACGGTATATTGCTGTAAGGCGACGTGGAGGAGTTAATATGCCGGTGATTACTACCAACGTGCGTCCGTTACAGGATGTGATGAGGCGCCGCTTCACCTAGAGAAACTGCCGCTCCTTCACGTACTATATAAAGGCGGCAATCAGAGAAGGAAAGGCGGATCAATCGGGCCATCAGGAATACCAGTACTATCTGTAATAGTCTTAATTTTTCCCCTGATTGTTCAGAATACACTCAATACCATACACACACAGGAGTAGGGTTGTTATTCTCTCCGGAGAAGGCCTGAACCTATATAAAAATCCCCGTGTCAATCTCTCTGCGTGATTCCATTCTAGGAGACCCTCCGAATCAAACAATCTTTACGTAAGTTCGGTTCTAAAACACCGACAGTTCTTATTGCACTCCTACTGTACAATATCATATGTAGGGGTGCAAAAGAAGAGGATAATTTTCATCCGACCGAAGGTTCACGGAGCGAATACATGATGGAGAAATGGATATCTGACACTATTCATGCCTGACTTGGACGCTGAGAAAATAAGCACATAATATGAAACATGATGAACGATATCTATCCGTATCCGCTCTGAATTAAATGCACTAACAACGTACGAGTACTAGCTACTCAAAATAAACAACTCAAGCCAACCAATTAAGCCATTTTTTGGCACAAATAGCACGTTTGCGATGTTTTATTATAGAAGTAGCGGTCATCGCAATGAAATTGCAACTCTAAAGCCTCGTCCGGCCGGTTACAAGCCGAGCGCGATGTCCACGTGACAAGTCGCCTCGTTCAACCCGATCATAGGCGGACACCCCTCCACATCGCTTGTCCGGCCCGTGACTGCCGGTCACGGGTCGGATGCCCTCCACATCCCTTGGCCGGCCGCTCCACGTAAGCATGCCCTAATTAGTGCAGAAATTAATTAGCAATTAAGAGGCGGCCGGCCGGACGCGCCGCCCCTCTTCAGTTAAATATTAGTGACAAACACAGTTTGGTTGGATTGTGTTTGTTATCCTTTCTAGCGAAAAAATAGTGGTATCCTTCATCACCACTAATAGTGCCTAGAGCAATTAGCGAAAAAAAAAGTACTCCATCACCAAACTTTCTGGGTTTGTTATCCTTTCTACGCTTGATCTTGAGACTAATTCTGTTCTGGGTGTTAACCGTGAAACTGTGTGTGTTTCTGAGGAAGAAATGCTTGGCTACTATTGTCATGGAACCACGTGTGCACAATTCCTGCTGCGCTCAGCAGGGCGGTCGTGGAGGTCATTCCACAGCCTCAGCAGGTGCCAGAGATTGAGGCTGATGAGGCCGTGGAGGTCTCTCTGCAACTTCCGTCGGCGCCAAGACGGAGGTTGGTTGGATTGTGTTGAACAGCAAGGGCTTGTTTAGATGCTAGAAGGTAAAATTTTAGGGAAGAAAACTCTCCTCGAACCCTAAGGAAAAATCTTCCTATCTGAGAATAAAATATCTGTTGTCGTTTGGAAATAAGGGCTTGTTTGGATACTAAGAGGCACAATTCCACGGAAGAAAATCTCTGAGGGCTTGTTTGGATGCTAGAGGGCAAAATTCCACGGAAGAAAAATCCCTGAGGAGGATTTTGAGGGCACATGGAATCCCTCTCAACACCAAGGGGAATTCTTCCCACCCGGGAATAAAATATATGTTGTCGTTTGGCAATAAGGGCTTGTTTGGATGCTAGAGGACAAAATTCCAGGGAAGAAAATTTTTGTGAGGGGGATTTTGAGGGCACATGGAATCTCCCTCAACCTCAAAGGGAAATCTTCCCGCCTGGGAATAAAATCTCTGTTGTCGTTTGGGAATAACAGAGATAAAAAAAAATCCTAGCCAGGAAAAAAAACAAAAAAACAAATAGTAAAATTCAGAAATAATAGCTATAGTGTACTTGAGTTATCAGCAAAAACACAAGTCTCAGCTACATGCCACATATATGAAATGCGTCATAACAACTACACCTAGATTGCAACAATAGACTAGCAGAACAAAATGTTAATTCACTTCCACTCAAACAAGTCCGCAGTTCCAGATTTCCAATCCACGTGCCACAGCAAAGTACAAACTAAAGTGAGGACATCACCAACTACATACCACATATATGAAATATTCTATTATGCTAATCGGCTCCTCAAAAAAAATTTCATCAATCACAAACATTGTAGATTTGTCCTTTATGTTTTGTACCACCTTCGGCTCGGTTTAACCTAGTATTGGTAGAAATAAGAATTGTTACAGGGTAATCAGCCAAGACAATAACAAATTGAGTTTTACGAATAAGCAGGAAGATAGCATGTTAGTCAGATTCAGTTGTGGAAAACGAATTCTAACAATGGAATGGACCACTAAATTCAACTTGAGGCTCTAGTCAAGGAGATAGTCATATACTCATATGCCTCGTGTCATCACTTCTCGCAATATATCAAGCAAACAAGTCCATTCACATGATGACAATCTTGCAATGTGGATTCTGAAGCAATTTATACAGTAGAGTACAAAGTTTTTCAGAGTGGTTTATGAGTGGATAATATAATTAAATAACAAACGAATCTTACTTTTATGGTGACCCAAGAAGCAATTTATTAAGAATTGCTGATATCGAAGTAAAATTTTGTCACCCAAAAATCGCCCAGAACTAGAACTTTAGAGATATCACTAGCAAGTAGAAATTGTTGGCATTGCAGCTAACCTCTCGAGCGCAAATTAGATACGGTTCTCTTAGTTTTACAAACTTAGTGATAAGCCTATTTTCCTTTACCACTATTCAAATCAACAGAATAATGTGCATACAAAAAAATAACATATCTCTAGATCACTAGTTGAATCTGGATACCATGATAATCAACGGGACATGCTTCCCTTCTTTCTCACAAAAGATATGTCAAAGCGGTAACGATAAAAAAGATCGACCCATACATAGCTCTGGGTAACTCTATGCAACGTTAGCAGGCTTTCTAATCATGCTCTTTGTCCCCAAGTATGAAGTCTCATTCATGGCTTACCAAATGTAAAATATATATTTCTATGTGAGGAATCATCAGTATGACTACGCTCCTAGACAACGTTTCTAGGTGAGGAATCATCAGTACGACTACGAAGACACTGCATAAATTTCTCCATCAAAATTGACGCAAATGAAAGCAAAGATGTAATACAACTTGCATGCAAAAATATCACAGTCAATCATCTAAGAACTTACTCAGAATACACATCTGATTGGCCAACAACATGATTTTTTTTTGAAAGGCTAGTGCAAATGCAAACCTTCTTAAATTGATTACATCCTGGTGCTTAAAGACTAAAGAATATGCATATCAATGCCACAATAGGATGCAAGCTTGTAAACTGGATGTTCATGTTAACACTTACAAGTTTACAAAATTGTAAATGGAGCAATCTATGAATGGAGCAAGTTGCAGACGCCATTTGGCACAAAAAAATGCACACAACATTCAAATTCCTGTCCGCATCAAGAAGCTCCCAAGCTCATTAATCTTCATGAACTACACAATCATCACGAATTTCTCAAACAAAGCCCTAACTCTGAGCTAAGATTTTTAGCTCCAAAGCGCACTACTACCTACCACCCCAGAATAATTATAAACGAGAAACACAAGAATCCTAGCCATGGCTCATCTAACCGAACCCACAAACAAATCTGCCATTTGTTAGAAAACACTAGGTGTTTCACACGCGCGATCACAAAAATACACACCAAGTCTTGTTCTCTTGCTCCGAAACTTCTGTTGAAACAAGAACAATGCACTAGTTTTTATTCGTGTGCCTTATTGAACCACTGCTAAGTACAAGGGGTATTTATACTAATCAGAACGACGCGTTGTTACATGAAACAACGCGACACTTAGAATCAACATGTTACTTCCTAAACAACGCATCACTTGGTAATAGAACAACTGCTCCATGCAGTTAGAAAAGAAACAACAAGATTATTCTAACAAATCACTCCCTAATCTTGTTGTGTGCGGAGGAAGTGCATGTCTGGCTTGTGTTCGTATCAGGCCTCGTATGGCGTCATGCCATCGATGCTCTTGTAGCCCGTCATGTGGTTGCTGGCGCCGGTATCGAGGAACCACGAGTCGTCGCAGTGGTCGTCCTCGCATCCGAGGTGGACTTGAGCTCGTTCCTCATTCAGCGTGACAAGCTCGGTGGCGCCCGTTGTGATCTCGGTGATGGTGCTCACATGCGCCATCAGCAGTGCTGGTACTTCATGGTCGAGCGTGCTCGCTCGTGCCAATAGTAGTGTTGGCTCGTCGTCGTCGACCTCTACCAAATTGGCGCATTCCTTGCGCTCACGGTGCGGTGCATGACAATCCCTGGAGAAATGGCCCATCTTGTTACAATTGTAACATTTTACCTTGGTCATGTCGCGTTCTCCAAAATTGCCCCCGTCCTTAGTTTCATGGCCTCGGTTGTCGTTTTGGCCGCCGTCAGATGAGCCCTGGGCCTGCTCGCGCTGTTGTACGTGTGCAGCCCACTCCTCCTTCGTGAGGAGCAAACGGCTCCCTGACTCTTGTGCGTCATCGTCGTCGAGGCCGTAGCATTGCTCCACTGAGCGCAACTGGCCTGTCAACTCCTCAATCGTCATCGTGCTCAGGTCGAGCAGCGTCTCGATCACGATCGCCACCTGCGTGTAACGAGGGGGCACTACCCGGAGAAACTTCTGGACCACCCTCTCCTCGGCGATAGTGTCCCCGAGCGTGCGTAGATTGTTAACAAGCCCAGTGATGCGCATTGCGAACGCATCCACGGACTCCCCATCCTTGAAGGAGATGGCATCGAATTCCTTCCGCAACTTTTGGGTGTTAGCCTCGCTCACGCGCTCCACCCCAATCCTCATCAGCTTGATGGCATTCCATGCTTGCTTTGCCGTGTCCTTCACGACGAGCGTCGCGAGCATGTCAGACAGGATGGCGTAGAGGATGGCCGAGAGCGCCATGCAATCGTCATGGAAAGAAGCGTCCCCGGGGTCGATCGCCTCCCAGAGCCCTTGCGCCTAGAGGTTGACGTGCATTACAAGAGCCCACTCGGTGTAGTTGATGTTCGTCAATGTCGGGTAGACGACCGTGCCATTGAACTCCCTCATGACGCGCTCCTGCACCAACAGCTCGCGTCCGTCCCTCCGTGTCTTGCTTCGCCCATGGAATCTCGGTGGAGTGCGTGAGCCAGACAGAGACTGCGCATCTTCGTTGGCCATGGCTCTGATACCAAATGTTAGAAAACACTAGGTATTTCACACATGCGATCACAAAAATACACCAAGTATTGTTCTCTTGCTCCAGAACTTCTGTTGAAACAAGAACAATGCACTAGTTTTTATTCGTGTGCCTTATTGAACCACTGCTAAGTACAAGGGGTATTTATACTAATCAGAACGACGCGTTGTTACATGAAACAACGCGACACTTAGAATCAACACGTCACTTCCTAAACAACGCATCACTTGGTAATAGAAAAACTGCTCCATGCAGTTAGAAAAGAAACAACAAGATTATTCTAACACCATTTATCTATAAGAAGTTCCAAAATAGACACAGATCTACACTCTACGTCCCTACCGCTACTTGAAGACCACAAGTTCCGCACAAAATAAGACAAGGCACGGCTTGGTCGGCGTCAAACCCTAAGGGCTGCGCTGCCGCAGCGGCGTGTCCGGGGAGGTGCTAACCTTGAGGAGGAGGTACAGAGGGATCAACGGCGGCGGATGAAGGAGAGGCGGTGCTCGAATGGAATCCGGCTTCTTGAGAACTCGATATCAGAAGCCTGCGTCTGCGTGTGAGGAACCGTGGAGGCGACAGTCGGGAGCACGACAAGGAGAAATTCCTGACGTGGGGCGACATTGTTTTTCTCCCCCGTGGATTAGGCTTGGAGCAAAATTTCCCCGTCCCCGGCGTTCCCAAACAGACCTACAGGACCGATTGGGAAAATCTACCACGGGGAGAATCTTCCTTGGGATTGGGCCGGGATCCCAGCCGAGATTAGCACTCCCAAATAAGCCCTAAGAGAGAATCTAGTGGTATGCAACATCACTCCATTGAATAAAGCTCCATTCCATACGGTTAACAATCCACCAGAAGCCCCCGCCGAGGGTACAAAAGCAAAATGACCAAACCTCGATGAGAAATTTTGCGCAAGAACGCATTATCAAAAACACCTCTTTTGGTTTCTTGAAAGCAGAAAGCCACACAAGAGCTCCCATCAATATTGTTTCTGATATCACTCCATTTATCAGGAGAATTCTGACGTTCCAAGAAAGAATAGGAAGAATTCTGACATTCCAAGAAAGAATATTCCTATTTCTATTTGAGTTAACCATGTTCTGATACCAGGCTCCTACGCTGCAGCCCATGTCTAGCAGCTGATAATCAAGGCTTCAAGAATAGAGCGCGTTGAATTGTTGGTGCCTCTGTATGAAGGGGTCAAGCATCCAGACGCCGCAGACGCTCCTCCAGCACCTCATCTGTCGGTTGAAGTGGCGCAAGCTGTTGGCAGCCAGTTCGTCAGGATGCATCCTGAGGATGTGTCCAGGGAGGCTCTGCTCCAAGATTCTGATGTTGTTTAGTTCAGTTATCATGTCCTGTTACCTGTGGTGCAATATGAACTTGGGGTCTTATCTTCTGCTTTTATATGTTGATGGGATGTAACTCTGGGATCCCTGGTCATGCTGCTACTTTGCCTTGCTTCTGTCAAATTCACCAAATTCAGCCAGTGGTGTGACTCCACTTGGTCTACCTAATTTATTTTGGTTTCACTTCTTTCTGGTGCATGCTCGTGCTGTGCTTTTTTTTGAGATACCTTGGTCTATTTGAATGTTGTTTATTTGGGTATCTTGGCTTTGGCCCAGAACATTGTACGCTGGTTAGCCTAGTGCTACCAGTTTATATGTGGCTATTTTTTCATTATTCAGAACATGGTTAACTCAAATAGAAATAGAAATATTCTTTCTTGGAATGTTGTTGGCTTTTTTTTATAAAAAAATCATGTTGTTGGCCAATCAGATATATATTCTGAGTAAGTTCTTAGATGATTGACTGTGATATTTTTGCATGCAAGTTGTATTGTATCTTTGGTTTCATTTGCGTCAATTTTGATGGAGAAATTTATGCAGTGTCTTCGTAGTCGTACTGATGATTCCTCACCTAGAAACATTGTCTAGGAGCGTAGTCGTACTGATGATTCCTCACATAGAAATATATTTTTCACATTTGGTAAGCCATGAATGAGACTTCATACTTGGGGACAAAGAGCATGATTAGAAAGCCTGCTAACGTTGCATAGAGTTACCCAGAGCTATATATGGGTCGATCTTTTTTATCGTTACCGCTTTGACATACCTTTTGTGAGAAAGAAGGGAAGCATGTCCCGTTGATTATCATGGTATCCAGATTCAACTAGTGATCTAGAGATATATTATTTTTTTGTATGCACATTATTCTGTTGATTTGAATAGTGATAAAGGAAAATAGGCTTATCACTAAGTTTGTAAAACTAAGAGAACTGCATCTAATTTATGCTCGAGAGGTTAGCTGGAATGCCAACAATTTCTACTTGCTAGTGATATCTCTAAAATTCTAGTTCTGGGTGATTTTTGGGTGACAAAATTTTACTTCGATATCAGCAATTCTAAATAAATTGCTTCCTGGGTCACCATGAAAGTAAGATTCATTTGTTATTTAATTATATTATCCACTCATAAACCACTCTGAAAAACTTTGTACTCTACTGTATAAATTGCTTCGGAATCCACATTGCAAGATTGTCATCATGTGAATGGACTTGTTTGCTTGATATATTGCGAGAAGTGATGACACGAGGCATATGAGTATATGACTATCTCCTTGACTAGAGCCTTAGATTGAATTTAGTGGTCCATTCCATTGTTGGAGTTTGTTTTCCACAACTGAATCTGACTAACATGCTATCTTCCTGCTTATTCGTAAAACTCAATTTGTTATTGTCTTGGCTGAATACTAGGTTAAACCGAGCCAAAGGTGGTACAAAGCATAAAGGACAGATCTACAATGTTTGTGATTGATGAAAATGTTTTTGAGGAGCCGATTAGCATAATAGAATATTTCATATATGTGGCATGTAGTTGGTGATGTTGCCCTCACTTTTACTTGGACTTTGCTGTGGCACGTGGATTGGAAATCTAGAACTGTGGACTTGTTTGGGTGGAAGTGAATTAACATTTTGTTTTGCTAGTCTATTGTTGCAATCTAGGTGTAGTTGTTATGATGTATTCATATATGTGGCATATAGCTGAGACTTGTGTTTTTGCTGATAACTCAAGTACACTATAGCTATTTATTTCTGAATTTTACAAGTTGTTTTTTTTTGAATTTTTTTCATGGCGAGGATTTTTTTTTATATCTGTTATTCCCAAACGACAACATAGATTTTATTTCCAGGCGGGAAGATTTCCTCTTAGGGTTGAGGGGGATTCCACGTGCCCTCAAAATTCCCCTCAGAGATTTTCTTTCTTGGAATTTTGCCCTTTAGCATCCAAACAAGCCCTTATTTCCAAACGACAACAGATATTTTATTCCCGGGTAGGGGTTGAGGGGAATTCCATGTGCCCTCAAAATCCTCCTTAGGGATTTTCTTTCCTGGAATTTTGCCCCATAGCATCCAAACAAGTCCTCAAAGATTTTCTTCCGTGGAATTTTGCCCCCTAGTATCCAAACAAACCCTTATTTCCAAACGACAACAGATATTTTATTTCCAGGTGGAAAGATTTCCCTCTGAAGTTGAGGAGGATTCTAAATACCTTCAAAATCTTTCTTCCCTAAAATTTTGCCTCTGGCATCCAAATAAAATAAGCCCTTGCTGTCAAACTCATTTCAACACGATCCAACCAACCTCCGTCTTGGCGCCGACGGAAGTTGCAGAAAGACCTCCACGGCCTCATCAACCTCAATCTCTGGCACCTGCTGAGGCTGTGCAATGACCTCCACGACCACCTCATCCTCCAACTCTGTAAGAGTCCAGTAGGTATTGTGCACACGTGGTTCCATGACAATAGTAGCCAAGCATTTCTTCCTCAGAAACACACACAGTTTCACAGTTGACACCCAGAACAGAATTAGTCACAAGATCAAGCGTAGAAAGGATAACAAACCCAGAAAGTTCGGTGGGACGCGCCCATCAAGCGTAGAAAGGATAACAAACACAAAAAGTTCGGTGGCAGCGGCGCGTCCGGCCGTAGCGGCGTCCGGACTGTGGCCGGCCGGACGAGCGACATGGAGTTTTTTTAATAGTGCCTAGACGGTACTAGTTCATTTAATATTTCGCTAATGACATATTTTGCTAATTAGAGGGGCCTCCGTCTGTGACCGGCCGGACGAGTCACGTCGAGTGGACATCACGTCCGGCACGTGACCAGCTGGATGAGGTTTTAAAATTGCAATTTCGCGCCAAAAATTCTGTAAACATCTACAGTATGTAAGCTGTCAATTTCTCTCAATATAGTAAGATCCCCAAGAACTCTATATAAACCACAGACCGAGAAGAACCTTAGTTGACCGAGAGCCTTAGTTGCAGCCAGCTCATCACAAGACAGAAGCAGAAGCCACACAGAGAGAGAGAGATGGCTTCTTGTCGCTCTGGCTCTTGCTCGTACCCTTGGATTGCTGTGTGTCTGGCTGTCTTGTTGGCGTCGCCGCCGTCGTCATGCGTCGTTGCGGCGAGGGAAAGGGCACCCAAGGCTGGCGACCCGACGGAAGGGTTCACGGCGGTGAGCCTCGGCGACCGGAACTTCGTACTGCAGCGCCCATACGACGTGCCGAGCGATGAGCGGTACAGGTTCGACGGCACCGTCAGGCAACTGTGGGTGCTGTCCTCCGACAAGCCTCATGCCCGCCAGAGCAACACCAACCCAAGGACAGAGATCAGGATGACGGTAAGCACTAAGTACCAACAGATCGAATAATCATCATATGCATACAGTTCTATATATATACTAGTCCTGGATATATATTGTGCTGATTAATGTTCTTGGATAGAACAAATTCCACTAATTTCCAGTTTCCATTCACCAACTCGTCGGTACTTGGTATTCCAACTGATGGATTGTTCGACTAGTGGTTGTTCAAATATCCAGGACTATGTCTGCTAGCAGCCACATACTCCTAGCTTCTTTTTTTTTCCTTCTAAATTTTGGTTTTGAATTAAACGGTCTTTGATGCATGCCTACTCTCAGGTAGTTGTTAGTTTACTGAGCTGAAAAAAGGTAATTTTATTTTCTAGGATGAAGTATGTATTTAATGTGTTCCCTACAAAATTATTGTGTTCTAAGAAGGCCCTACAATTATATTGAGGTAACAAAGGGGAAGCTCAGTGCTTGTTTGGTTCAATACCCATTTTTACCTTACCAAAAATTGGTTATGCCCTCAAGATTTGGCTACCATTTGGTTGGATTTCAAACTTCGACAATACCAAAAAAAAAAATTGGCAATGCTAAGACCATCTCTAATGTTGTGTTTTAGCCGGTTCAAATGAGGAGAGAGAAGACATTGAATCGATTCAATACATTGGAGGGGTCGATTCCAACAAAAAAAATACATGGAACCGAACTCTACTTAGGAATTGATTCAAAGTATTAAATAACTCATATGAGCATTAAACAGCTACATAGAAGAGAGTGCGGTTGAGAGGGTATTATTATTTTGTGGTTTTTTAATGTAACGTGGGGTCTTAGTTATTAGTAGGAATCGGTTCAATACATTGAAGAAAAATTAGTTATTAGTAGGAATCGGTTCAATATATTGGAGAAAAATAAGCTCAGTTCCTAAAATGCTTACATGACATAATTTTAAATCGACATCGGTTCAATACACTAAAGATGCTCTTATGTGCTCCTACACAAAACATTGGCAAAGTTGATGAGGCCAAATCGTTCACCAAAATTTTGGAAGGGTCACTGGCCATGCATAGGTGACGCGACAACCAATGCTTGGATGCATTAAATGCATAATTTCTTTGATTATCTAGCTTTAAACAGCCATATCTATTGAACCGAGCATCCGATTTGTATTTTGTTTGGACCGTTGTACTCCTTGTGACGAGGTCAACAAAACAATAACACTGTTGACTATGTTTTCTTGCTACAAGTATTTGTTGTCAGGCGGGTCACATGCATCGTAGTCACAACTAGAAGAATTTTGGCAAGGGTTGCAATCAAAACAATGCTACCATGCCAAAGTTTTCGTATTTTAGTGATTTTTCAATGGATTTTTCATGAGCTTTTGATCATAGACCTCGAGTCATTACTCCAGCGGACCGAGGCCCAGCTCTGCCCCTAGGTATGGCATAGTGGGGGCATAAATCAAACACCCCCTCAATTAACCTCTGGGATACCTGTTAGGTCAAGAATTCTTGACGTTTTCAACATTATTTTAAATGCATATTTGACCTTTAGTTTTTTATTACAATATACTCATATATGTCTAAATTTTGGTTGCCGCGTGATCCGTGCAACCAACTTTTAAAACCTTGACCATTAAGAGTATGTACAATGGGCTTATGTCAACCGTCTATAGTTGTTGTCACGTAGAATTTTTGCTGACGTGGATGAAAGAAAATGAAGAGAGAGAAAGATGATGTCTACAATCCTGTAATCGATTGTATCACGAGAAACAAAAAAAGTATTAAAAGGTTGTGTGTTCTATAAAGACAACTAAAAAGACAGCAGCTGTCTGTACCATTGTATGACCTATCTTTAGTGCTGTTTACAGGTGACATGAAGAGTTACTATAGACAGCAGCTGTCTGTACTATTGTACATGCCCTAATATATGTAATAATATATGGATTACCTACTAAAAATAATGTCACTGAATTTGTCTTGCAAAATTATTTAATTATTTTATAATATATAATTCCTTCTAGTATATTATGATAAAATCTGTACTCAAAGTCTTGTATGTGGACAGCAAAAAAAATGACTTATATTGGTGGATAGAGGGAGTATTTGTCAAGCTATAAAATTATGACATTATGTGGGTTTTTTTTTTTTTGCAGTGAATCAACTTATGTATTTTTCATATGATGAAATTAAATAATATAAAAAGAAACTAGCCAAAGATAAGAAAAACTTTGACAACACGCATTACACGGCGACAAGAACCTTTCTGAACAAATGCAACAATAATTTGTGTCTAGAGAAAACATACTATCGGCTGGTATTTAACATGTATTACTAGCTAGTTGACTAGTACGTATTGTCTCTAATAAACACGAGATTATTTGAGATACGCATAGTGATTTTTTGTAAGATTTTGTTATTTGTCATTTCCTCTCTAGGGATACGACTACTCTTCCGGGGTGTGGCAATTCGAGGGCTACGGCTACGTGCCCTCCGGCACGACGGGGGTGTGCATCATGCAGGTGTTCGGCGCCGGTGAGCACGCGACGACGCTGATGCTGCACGTCTACGACGGCGCACTGCGGTACTACAACAGGCAGGTGGTCGAGGACGGCATCTACGACCGGTGGTTCCGGCTGAACGTGGTCCACGACGTCAAGGCGTCGACCCTCACCGTGTTCGTCGACGGCGTGCAAAAGCTGCGCGCCCCTGGCCGCGGCGGCGACTCGCACTACTTCAAGTTCGGCGTGTACGCGCAGACCCACCCCTCCAGCTGCATGGAGTCTCGCTGGAAGCACGTCAGGGTCCTCAGGAAAGATTGATATATATAACCATTAATTGTTTCGTGCTGGAATTTACGACAGCTTAATTATTTGTTGTTTGTGCATATGTTCTTGGAGTATCATGTCTGTATTATCGTTCATGTATAATACGTATGGTTGGCTATGCTGTATGTATGCCCCGTGTTTGTTGTAATGTACATGTTTGGAAATTATGTGAAGATGTTGTAGCTTTAGTCTTCTTGTTTCCCTTTTCCTGCAGTGATTGATTCAAGAGTTCAGACATGGATGGATCCTTAGGGTATGTACAATAGTATAGACAGCTACTGTCTATAACAATTATCCATATCACTTATAGACAGCACTAAAAACAGCTCATATAATGGTATAGACGGCCGCTGTTTTTTTAGTTGTCTTTATAGAATACACAATCTTTTAATGCTTTTCTTGTTTCTTGTGCTATAGTCGACTAAAGGATTGTAGACAGCATTTTTTTCTCTCTTCATTCTTTTTCATCCACGTCAGTAAAAATTCTACGTGGCAATGATTATAGATGGTTGACATAAGCTCTTTGTACATGCTCTTAGTAATAGACTTAAAGTGGATCCTTGGTTAAAGGAAATCACAATCCTGATAGGCTTCATGTTTATAAGTCCACACAACTCTTAAAATATCGATCTCACTGCAAATTACTTAGTTATATTTGACCCCACAGGGGATTAGTGTTGTAAATAAAGCAGTTTTATAGCAAATATTTAGAATTAATTTCAGCATAGTTAATCATAATTAAAGCATATTTTCAGTAGCATTTAAATGACAAAAATTAACATATAAACATGTAAATTCTCCATATCATTTAAATAGGATAATATACTCAAAACATAGAACATGTGGACAATAAAAATCAGCATAATGCTCAGATTTAATATTTTATTTATTACTCTCAAATGTCGAATTGCTAAAGATATAATCTTGACCTTCACAACATTTATGTCAAATTTTAATCACAAATTGTATATGACTGCTAAAAATTCAGACTTTGAGCTCAAAACCTGCTATACTGATATGTCAAGACTTATCTTAAAACAACAAGTTATTTTCCGACCTAACAAAGGATCGAGCCAACATGATAGTGCTTGAAAATCCAATTTCAGTACTACAGCCTTATGGCAAACAGAGAACAAGTAAACCTTAGTTCAAAACTGAAATCACACAAATCAGTATCTACTGATTTCTGCCAATAGAGTTTCAGCAAGATCACAAACACAATAATCAACCCAACATAGAATACACTAATGTATCTGAACCACTAAAAATAACAGAGACTAGGCGGCAAGATATGAAATGACAACAGTAAGCAAAGAAATAGGCTCAAGTCTGAATTAGCTATCAAAACAATTTCTTTATATGGCCATCATCCTCATCGAGCATTAAAACGAGCCCACAATATTACTAAGCATTATCTCCTGGTACTAGTATCAATCAAATTAATCATAATTGAGATTTCTACTAGTACAACCCACAAAGCCAACTAATACGAAAGTAAAAACAACAATACTCACGAATGCGATGACACTCAAAGGTACCAAGTAGTAAACCGAGCAAGGCACATGAATCGCGTTGTCTTAAAAAACCAAACTCCCCGCTGTGCCGCGGTGTGAGGACGTGATCGTTAGAGATACAATGCCGTTCTTCACAATTTGGGACACACCGAAAGAACAAAGCTGACGTACAGGGGAAGTGCCGCACAAGACCAGCAAGAAGATGCTCCGGCCGAAAGCACAAATTGAATGCCTTCTTCCTCTCAAGGTCAAGCCAGATCAACTGGTTCTCACCAGTCCTCACTGCCGATAGCCCCAAATAAAAAATCCAGCAGCGTAGTGAATTGCAAAAGACCTCAAGAACCGAAAATCAGATCAGGAAAAGGAACCAAAAGGAGAGGGAAGCTCACTATTTTTCTCCCAGAAAAGAAGAAGAGAGGAGGAGCCCCTTAAGACGAAGGAGGAGAAGCAGGACCCAGCCCACAGAGCCACCAACGATTGGCGAAAGAATCGCCAGCCCTGCGCCTCTACCGCTCGGGATAGGGCAAGCCCCATCCAAATGTGATGCAGCCGGTTGAGACTAGGTCTCAACCTTATCTCACTACTATAGAAAAGCTTACGGTTCGGAAACATCACCACAGACGGTTTTCTGAACCGTTTGTGCTTATGGGTCAGTAATACCCTAAGGGCATTACAGGCGGTTTTTGAACCGTCTATGATAACCCTTACACAAACGGTTCTAAGTTAAGAACCGTCTGTGATAACACTTATCACAGATGGTTATCACTATGAACTGTCTGTGATAGCTATGCTATCTATTGCAAGATGGTGATCTCGTTCTCATAAATAGACCTCCTTCAGTTCATCAACATTCTCTGATTGTGCTATAAAACAACACAATCAAAGAATGCAGATGAACCAAAGCAGGCCTATTTATGAGAACGAGATCACCATCATGCAATAGACTTTGGCGCCATGTCTCCAACCTGCATTAAAACATGAATTTTAACAAGGGTCGAAACCCTAGCCATCCATCAATCATCACAAGAACTAGAGGCATCAACAATTAATTTTCACACACACAGGCATCAAGATTTACATGGCTGAAACCCTAGCCATCCATCAATCATCACAAGAACTAGAGACATCAACAATTAATTTTTACATGCACAAGCATCAAAATTTACATGGCCGAAACCCTAGCCATCCATCAATTTCGTAATTTTAGACCCAAGCATCAAGGAAGAGAGGGGAGGGGATCGGATGGGGGATATCACTGGCGATGAAGGAGAGGAGGCGGCAGCGTCACCGTTGTGTCATGACGGTGACAGTACAGAAGACACTCTTACGACAAGAGTGCCTTATGCAGTGAACCGTGGCGTCACAACTGGAGGCGTAGGAGCTCACGGCGGTAGTCGGTGTCATCAGGGGATGGAGCAATTCGATCGATTTGGGGGAGGCGACGCCTCTTCGGTTTGGGGGAGGCGGCACTGAGGAGGTGGAGAAATCGATCTGGAGTAGTTTGGTGCGTGCAGGCAGTATATATAAGGGGATTTGGGTAGCGGAACCGATCTAGAGTAGTTGAGAGGTCGTGACGCCTCTTTGGTTTGAAAGTTTGGGTGGCGAAATATCACAGATAGTTTTTAATACAAACCGTCTGTGATGAGTTAATTATCACAGACGGTTTGTATTAAACACTGTCTGTGAAGCATCATAGACGGTTTTAAGAAAAAACTGTCTGTGATATTTAGTAATATCACAGACGGTTCTTGTTTTGAACCGTCTGTGATATTTCACAAACAGTTTTCAACATGAACCGTCTATGATATTACCTCGTCTGTGATACTTCACAAACGGTTTTCAACATGAACCGTCTATGATATTACCTCTTCACACATGGTTTTTAGTACAGCCAGTAACACAGATAATCGCAAAACCAAAATCTTTTGTGATTGTATTTAATACTGATAGTTTTGGTCAACCGTCTGTGATGAGGCGTCTAGTATTAACCTTTTTATAGTAGTGTCTCCTTCTTTAATCCCAATGACAGGTGGGCCCCACCATACTTTTCCATTTCCATTTTTTTCTTTTCTCAAATGAGAAATTACCAAAAAGACCTCACAAAAACAACAATTAGTCCTAAATCCACCACTGCTGTAGCGCCTGCGCTATCGTCGTCATTGTCATCGTCTTTACCAAACTTTCGCACCACGACCGTTATCACGACGGAAGACGCCGAAGCTTTACTCTTCTTGTTTGCCTTGTCCTAGAGTGATTGATCTCCATCACAGGTTCAGACATTCTGCTCTGTATGTATATAACAGACACAACTGACCTTTCTGGCTACAGTTGATTTCTTCTCAGATTCATAGACTTTCTCATTTCGTACAATTGTCTTATGAAAACAACAAGAGGGAGAAACATATACGAGATCATTCCAATCTACTTATCATTATGATAAAACTAGAGATTGCAGTATCATTTAGTTAGTTTACCCATGTGTTGAACTCCTCTGCTTCCTTTCTTATGCCCTTTTGGTTGGCGCTGATGGCCGCCCTCTTCTGCTTCCTGTCTTGGTGGTCTCCTCTACGCATATTGTGACGTAAATGATAGCTTGTAGTACTTTGGGACAGGTTCTTCAAGACTGAACAATGTATCTATATATAGGGAGATAGCGATGGACCCTATGTGGGGTTTGATTTCAAGACTACTGTTTCATATGACTGACACTTTCTAGGTAAAGTGAAATGTAGAAGTTACCATCATGTTTGGAGACGGCATACACAGTGACGTAATACCCTCGATTAATAAAATTATTTATCTGTAATTATTATTATAGATAGTAATATATTCATGTTATTCGTAAGGATATCTCTTATCATTAATAAGGGAGAAGCTTAGCCAACTGGTCGTAAAGTATTTTACGATCACCCTATATGGTCGTAAGTACTTCTACGACTACCTAGTCATCGTAAGATTTTCTACGACCACCTCATGATCGTAAGTCTTACTACGATCACTTCATAGTCGTAAGCTTGACTACGATCAGGTCAACTACGACCACCCTATGGTCAACAAAGCTTACAGACATGTGTGCCCAATTGACTAGGAACACTTATGCGCTGTGTTTAATATACACAATAGTTAACATGTGTTGTTATTCTCTGGGATAATTGCACATATTAAGCAACTGTTTCTAACATAACTGCAAGGTGACGTGAGAGGATTAGTCTCTAACAATAACCGTTACTGAACGTGTGTATTTCATCAAATGGTGAGACACATATTGATACGGGACAACTGCCATCCCTTCACACGCTATATATGGAGTAAAGCCAGTGGACAGAGGACAAGAACAACGACAACGAATACAAGACAAGATCAGCAGACAGAAGTCATTAAGCCCTAGTTCTAGTGATTTCTTTCTTGTTGTAAAGCATACTCAATACAACAACACATAAGTATGATTATTATTCTCTCAGGAGAAGGCCCGAACCTGTATAAAATCCACGTGTCTTTTTCTATGTAGTTTAACTCAAGGAGAGTCTCTAGCATTCATTCATAAGATTGATACTAAACCATCAACACATAGATTCAGGGGTTGTTAAAGGTGTAAAAGAGTTTCTATCATGTCAAAATAGCTTATGAAGCTCTTTCGATCATTAGTTGTTGGAGCATGTGAATAGTTGCTTCCAGGTTCTTGAAGTCTGTAGTTTGTTACTTCATGAGTAATGACACTGAAAATGTTCGCTGCATTCCAGGAGCTCAGTTCAGGAAGTTATGTGAAAAGACCCAAAATTTCAAGTTTTCAAAAGCTTGTTTGAAGTTTTGGTTCAAATTTGGATTTCTTGCACAATTCAGGAAGTTTTCCCTGTTTTTCGCTTTCATCTTTCAGAATTTCGCTTTTCTAGCCCGAAAGCGTATTTTCTCTTGCGCACTTCTCCCCTGTTTTTCTTCCTCATCGTGTCACCCCGTCGTTTGCCCATGCTGCGCAACGCCTTTGTCCCTATCGGCTTCTTCCACCACCTTCGCTTGCGCTAGTACTCGCCACCTCACCTCGCCACCCACCGCTAGCTTTCCCCTTCCTAGCGCCGATTCTTGTGCACAAGACACGCCTCCTTCAACGCCAGTTCGCTACCACCGCCTCTCCACGCGTGTAAAGCTTGAGCCGTGACACCATCTTCTTCCTCAGCCCCTCGGCACTGCTCCTTCTTCCCCAACGTTGGTAGCCACTAAGGGTGGAAAAAAGCTCAAAACTCATGAGTCAGCTTGTCTCGTTAAGGGCTCGGCTCGTCTTAGCTCGAACTCGGTACCTTAACGAGCCGGCAAAAAAGCTCGTTTTGTTAACGAGCCGAGCCGAGCTGGTTCACGAGTTACCTGTTTAACTCGTTTGGCTCGTCGTAGGCCCAGCCCAATATCGCTAGCGCAGCGCAACCTTAAGTCCCTAAGGTCCTTCCCTGTCCCTAACTCACCCTGTCCCCGACTCCCCGCCCCCATAGTGGCGCAGCCGCAGTCGGCAGTCCCGCACCCCACTTCCGCCACCCCCCGCTTCCTCCACCTCCCGCTTCCACCGCCTCCTCTTCCGCCACCTCCCGCTTCCGCCGCCTCCTCTTCCGCCATCCCCTTTTCCGCCACCTCCTGCTCTGGTTCCGGGCTCCCTCTTCCGCCACCCCCCCGGTCCTGGGCTCCCTCTTCTGCCACCCCCTGCTTCTGCCGCCTCCTCTTCTGCCACCCCCTCTTCCGCCACCTCTCGCTTCCGCTGCCTCCTGCTCCGGTCCCGTCCTCCCTCGTCCGCCACCTCCTGCTCCGGTCCGATCCCAGCCTCCCTCTTCCACCATCTCCTGCTCTAGTCCGGTCCCAGCCTCTTGGCTCCTGCCCCCTGCCGCCTGCCCCTGCTGGGCGCTGGCTCCTGGCCTTGCTCCAGTACCCCTAGCAGTCGATGATGGATCAACAACCGAGCCTGGAGTCCAAGAACCACGGAGGGAGGAAGTCGTCCGCCTCTGACTCCGTTTTAGCCCCTACATTAACACCGGCGGCTGCTAGAAAGCCACCTCACCCTGGCCAACCAGCCGGTCCAGCACCGACCCCTACTACGGATGTCTGCTCGGTGGGTGTCATGAAATGTCCACTCTGATCTGGATTGATCTCTAATCTGGATTATCAATTGAATGGAATGTTGACTAGTATGAATTCTAAATTCATTTGCTTTCTGTTAGTGGCTTAAAAAATGAATGACAACTTTGCATGTAATCCTCTGTTAGTGGCTGAATCCTCTGTTAGTGGCTGGCTTTCTATTATGAAGAATGATCTCAAGGATTAGTGTTAGCCTTATCATTTGAATGAAATGTTGAGTAGCATTTTGCATGCATGGTTTGGTCCATCCGGTGGTTGTTAAGTTCTTGAAATGTCATGTTATAGAAATATCATGTTATAGTCTTATAGAAATGTCATATGTTATAGATATGTTAGCATCAATGGACACAGTATGAATCTATAAGATAAGCTATAGTGCTAATATGAATCATAAATGAAAGCACATAAGGAAATGTCATGTTATAGATATGTCATGTTCTGTATCTGTGCTGTGCAGGACTCCGAGTGTAGTGATTTCAACATTTCTGATGGTTCATCTGAGGGCGAACCTTCATATGTGTCCATTGATGCTGCAACTCATGATGAGAAAGAAGATGATGGTGGTGTGTCTGGATCTCCCAAGTCAAAGAGAGAGCCAAAAGATAGAAGGGTATTCCAGTGTCTCCTTCCGAAAGGAGCCAAGGAAAGCGTTCTAATTGTTAGGAGCTTTTTAAGGTGGTTAACGTTCCATACAAGAAGGAGAAAGGGAAGACTGAGACAAAGGCAAAGTGTAGGTTTTGCTATGGGCTCTTTGCTTACAAGCCAAGGGGATCAACTTCAACTCTCTTAAGGCATGTACCGAAGTGAACACCCTATTCGAACAAAGTGGGGAGACAGAAAACTCAAGGTACACTCAACTATGAGCCAGGTTCATCTCTTGTTGTTACTCCCAATGAATATGATCCCGAGGAAACCCGTAGAATAATTGCTAAGATGATAATTGTCCATGAGTATCCATTTAAGATAGTAGAACATATTTGGTTTAATGTGTTGATGAGGTATATGAATGCATCATATTAGTTTATTGGTAGGAAGACTATAAGAAGTGAATGCATAAAGGTTTATGAATTAGAGAAATCACTCCTTTGGAAGAGTCTCAGAGGTGTTGACAATATAAATTTAACTTGTGATTTGTGGACATCAAATCAAAACCTTTGATACATGAGTTTGGTCGCTCATTACATAGATGCTAATTGGGTTATGCAATGCCGTGTCTTGAACTTTGTTGAGTTGGACCCTCCACACACAGGAAATGTGATAGCTCGGGCAGTGTTTGAATGCATTTTTGAATGGAAAATTGAAGATAAAATTATGACTATCACTCTTGATAATGCATCCTCAAATGATGTTGCCACTAGGAATCTGATGTCCAAGTTCATTGCTAGGGGAACAACACAATTCATTCCTAAATATTTTCATGTTCGTTGCTGTCGTCATATAGTGAATTTGGTAGTGAATGATGGCATGGCACCATTGGAATATTTGATAAGCAATCTTAGGGAATCAGTCAAATACATGAAGAAGTCTCTATCCTGCATGTACAAATTCTTAGAAGTTTGTAAATCTATTGCTTTGGAAGTTGGAAAAGGTTTAAGTCTTGATGTATCAACAAGTTGGAGTTCAACATATAAAATGTTGTTTGTTAGCATTGCCTATAAGGACGCGTTATTGTACTACACTGATTCGGATGCTAATTACAAGTGGCTTCCTTCGAGTGAACAATGGGCTTTATACAACAAAATTCAGCCAATATTGAAGGCATTGGCAGAGGTAACTACTGCATTTTCAGGATCTCTATACCCCACAGCAAACATTTTCTATTCTCATATAGTGAATGTTAAGATTGCATTGAGGGTCGCAAGTACTTCTAGTGATCAACAATTGAGGATTATGGGTAAAGAAATGTTGGATAAGTTCAACAAGTATTGGGCCAAAAAAAACAATGTTATGGTTATTGCTACTATTCTTGATCCAAGGTTCAAGATGAGATTTGTTGCTTGGTGTTTCACACAGATATATGACTCATCCAACGCAGCCAGTGAGGAAAGTGATATCCGTGATGAGTTGTTTGATCCCTATGCCCAACATGAGATGCAACATCGCCACAACAAGGCTGCCGATAGTAGGGCTGAGTCCTGTTCAACCACTGATACTAGTTGCTCATTAGTCTCAGTTTCAAGTGAGTTTCAGACCTTTCTGTGATCTACTTCTACAGAGCCATCTAAATCGGAGTTACTCATCTATCTAGATGAACCAAATCATCCTTTAGCAGACACATGTTTTAAATTGCTTGATTGGTGGAGATTGAATGCTCATAGGTTCCCCGTTGTGTCAAAGATGGCCAAGAAATTCTTGACAGTACCTGCGAGCAGCGTGTCATCTGAGTCAACCTTTAGTGCTGGAGGTAGAGTTCTTGATGATTATCGTAGTGCTCTGCGCCCATCTATGGTTGATGCATTAGTTTGTGGTTCTAGCTAGATACGAGGTTCTCAGAATGACATGACACCCCCAATGTTTGTGGTACATTTTCCCATACTAACTATTGTTCTCTTTCATATCTTGTTTATTAATATTATATCTAACTCAATTATCATTTTTCTCAACAGGACGAAGACAATGAGGACGATGTAGAATCTGTGCCATTTCCTAAGGGTGTGGTGGGTAGCAACTAGTTAAATAGTAAGTTGTTTTCCATACAACTTTCATATTTGCAATATTGTTTTGGCTTGCTGTGAGTTTAATTCCTTGGGATGTTTTACAGCATGAGTATCTTGGACCAAGATCACAGTCTTGCTCTTCATGAGTATCTTGGACCAAGATCACAAGTTGGAAAAATGGCAAGACCTTTTGTTTGGTGGCCAAGTTCATTCAAGAATCAAGAATGCTCAAGACCTTAAGTGATATTATGTACTTTTTCTTGATGATTGTGAACTTGTCATTTGCATGGATGTTTATTGATATGGACTGCATGGATGTTTAATTATCAGCATAGACTACATGGATGTTTATTGCTTTGTATGCATGTTTATTGATCCAGAGTGGACTGCATGCATCTGGAGTTCTGGACTGCATGCAATGCATGTTTATGTATCTGGAGTGGACTGCATGGTTGATGGATTAGGTCATCTGGATCTGGAATGCTTTGCATGGATGTTTTATGTTCATGGATCTGCATGCTTGTTTATTGCTTGATAGTTGATATGGATGTTTATTGATCTGGAGTCTAGACTGCATGGATCTGCATGTATATGTATGGATCTGGAAGACTGGAATGCTATGGATGTATACTGATATGGACTGCATGTCTGCATGGATCTGCCATGCTATAAATGTTTATTGATGATTGTGATTTGTGAACTTGTGATCTGCATGGATCATTTGTGATATGGACTATTGGACTGCATGGATGTTCCTGCCATCTAGAATCAAAAAATTTTTTGTTGTGTTTAGTTGAAAGAACACTTGCTGCTTATGTTACTATTTTCTTCAGAATTACCATGCATGTGTTTGGTTGAATTAGGCATCAACATGCGCATGTTTGGGTCATTGGCTGGTCAATGGCTGAATTGTTCTTTACATTTTAAGATTTTCACTGTGTTTATTGATAACGAGCCTAACGAGCCGAGTTCGAGCTTTTTAATGAGCCGAGTTCGAGCTTTTTAATGAGCCGAGCCAAGCCAAGCCTACTTTTTTGCTCGTTATCTTAATGAGTCAAGCCGAGCCGAGCTCGTTTTCTTAATGAGCTTTACCGAGCCAAGTCAGCTCGTTATCCACCCCTAGTAGCCACCATCAAGTGTTGTCGCCTCCTTTCTTCTTCCCCGGTGAGCTCAACACCGATTCGCCGCCACCCTTGTGCCCCTAGCCTCTAGACCCCATCACCAGCACCACCTTGCCCTCTCAAAACTTTTCCCCACCACCACCCACCCTATCCCTGCTGCCACATCGCTGGCGCTGAGCCCCTCCATCGCACCACCCTCGACCACCGTCGCCAAGCCGCCCCCAACAACCCCGAGCTCCACCGTAACCACCGCCGTGACCCTCTTGGTCCACTAGTGCTCCCCAGCTGGCCAATTTGGTCATAGCACCGCCGCGTCGTTCCCCTGTTTCGGCCGTGCGCCACCGCTCACCCCCTCACCAGACATCCTTCGACCGTGTAAAACCCCAAAATGGGTTGTCCTTGCCTCACTGATCCCCCCTGGCACTCTTCCTCGCCGCTACTGACCACCACCACCACCACCGCAATTGCCACCACTACCGTCGGCCAGAGAGGAGGAAAGGAAGCAGAGAGGAGAGAGAGAGAGAGAGAGAGAGAGAGAGAGAGAGAGAGAGAGCCAACGAGAGTTGGGCTCTCTTCGGCAAAAAAGCCTAATCAGGCTGAGCGTCCAACTAGGTTGCCAAGAAGGCCCATCAACCAAATCAGCCCAGCACTATTTCCCACTATGTAGCCCAACACTATTCAAAGCCCAATACTATTTAGCCCGCTAACACCTCAGCCCAAACCCATTATTGTTCAAAAAAAAATCTGACCCACTATGAATAGTGTTGACCTGACACTATTCACTAAACCTGGCACTATCCCACCCGAATCCATTAGTGAATAGTACCAGAACCATTATTGTTCACCCAGACCCATCACTATTCACTCCAAACCGTTAGTATATATATATATATATATATATATATATATATATATATATATATATATATATATATATATATATATATCCATTTCGACCGTTTTGAGCCCGTGAATCCTATTTTTAACTCTGTTTGGCCAAATTAAGCACCAAATAAATCCCAACCACCCCACCACCTTTCTTTCCAATTCTTTTCGAATTTATTTAATTCATGTTGTGCCCAACTCACCTCCTGTTGAGCCCGAACTTATTTATTTGATTTTCTTCCACGTTAGAACCCAAATTTGTTGCTCAAACTACAGAAGGAGATGATTGAGATGCAAGAAAAGTAAGTCTGGTCAAGGACTACAAATATGGAGGCAAGTCACATTCATTTGATCATTTTGAGTCTATATTTTATGTACCTTTATTATTACTTTCATTGCCATATTTATGTCAATTAATTTAATATTAAAATAATACTTTTGAATGCCATGATGAGTAGATAAATCCTATCACCCCACATACAAGCCCACCTATTCTCTTATAGGCCATATTCACCTTGACAAGATTAAGTTACATAAGATATTAATAAATATTCGGCATTGTCACACAATGTGTTTTCAAATACTGAAAAAGAGTATTGGCTAACCGCCAATGGTTTTGGTGGAGAGCTGAGGGTCCAGACCAAGAGAATGAATAACCCAAGATACTTGACAAAAGTGAGTCGAAGGTGAGACCAATCAGGTGGACAACCACATGTTGGTGTTGGTCCATTTCCTCTCTGGAGACAGGTAAGGACAAGACCTTTGTGTCAAATAATAGACACAGATCTTGCTCAACCACGAGTTTGGTATATCCAACTTGGCTTAGTACACTGCTCTTCCAATTGAATATCTACAAGATGTCAGCTGCTCTTGTTTGATAGAGCAGCCGCAGAATGGGGGTGAGTTAGGAGTGGGCCGGTTAAGGCACTCGCTGAACTACATAACGGTATGGACCAGTCAGCATCGGACCGCACACTCCACCATGGGCCAGTGATTTTCCAATGGCTGTATTGATTGACCTTGAACCTAGTGGGTAGAGGCTATACAGAAAGGTTGAGCAGTAGAAATACCTTGTTATCTCAACTCAGTCGTACGCTATTGTGTTGCATGTATATTGTATGACAGTATAAGTATGAGGTATCTTGTGGGTAAAGTTGGGTAACTCTGCAGAGTATAATTAATAGTATTCGGATACGCCGTGTTTCCGGTTAATGAAGCTGTGTTCATACGTGATTCCAATATATGAGGCATAAGTAGAGATTTTGAGATGTTAAGATGGTAATTACAATTGTTAAATAAACCCCTGATGTTATATTAGTATGATTTTACTGTTTTAATGATAAATTGCTTTAAACTCAAAATGCATCCACATATGCTTGATAAGGTAAACCCTAAACAATCAAATGAATTTCTGGCATGTAGTTAAATAGCTTTTCCATGTTACTTGCTAAGTATGTTGTGTATTCAATCTTGCTAATTTTTCATCAAAAGGTATATTAGAAGATTGAAGGATACCTTGGAGAATGTGTTAGGATTACGACCGTACTCAAGCTTTCCTGTGGAAGCCTTTGATTCTCCAGAATGTAAGTCAAAGCTTTGGGCTTAATATGCCTATTTTGTTACTGCAAACTAGCAGTTAGGCCATAATTTAATCAAATTAATGCTTTTCAACTGTTCGTAAGCAAGTTTGATTCCATTTCGGCTTGCAACTAAAATCCAGGGCGGTTGCGCAAACTGGGCACACCCTGATTGAAAAATGGGGTCGTTACGTTCTGCTTTTATTGATGCTTCAAGTACTGCAAAGCACTAAAGCTAATAAAATTTTTCAGATTGAAGAACGAGAGAGATCAGTTAATGGTCGTCGACAGCATGCGGGACCAACTATGCAAGGAAGATGGTAAGAAACTCTTCAGATGATATACTTACAGGACCATATGATGCCATCCCGAAACTGCCTCCATTCAGCTTGCAGTGTGTTGGTCTGAATGTTTGGAAACGTTAGCTGAGTTCTAGCAACATAAACCTGAAGGCTCACATGATGATTTATTCTTGATGCTTCAAATGTAAATCAAATTTGGCAGTTATGTGACGTGTGCGTGTGAAGCAACAAGACTGCACAATTTGGGGTGCAGTCGATTGAAGACGGGCGGCCCAAACAATCGGGCAAGGTCAAGGCGGCCGCCGAGGTAGCCGACGCCGGTGAACCCCCGAGCCCCGAAGCAGCAGGCGTCTTCTTCTCGGACGGCAGAAGCCAAGACCACCGCCCTTGACCGATCAAGGCCAGCGCCATCGAATTTAGAGATTCAGAGAGGAGGCGGAGGCCACAGCCCAAAGAAGTCCACGGCCCATACACGGCCAGCTAAGCCCATCTGCATCATTACATCTCCCCATTTGTTCTTCCCCAAATCCCCACATCCCAATCCAATTTGCATAACTAGAAATCTACAAACCTAGACGGGAGGAGGTAGAGCGCCCGGGAGGCGGCAAAGTGGGTCCGCGGGAGGAGCCAGAGGCGCGGGCGCCGGCGAGGCCGGCCGAGGCAGCGGAGGAGATCCATCCAGAGCGAGGCGGAGCGAGCGGGTGGAGGCGGCCGGACCGGGAGGAGCCAGCGGCGCCAGAGCACGCGGGCCGGGCCGAGGCGGCGCCGGAGGAGCTTCACCGAGCGAGGCGGCGCGGTGGGGGGTGGCGCGGGACCGGAGGAGCCAGCGGCGCCAGAGCACGCGGCGCCGGGCCGAGGCGGCGCGGAGGAGCTCCACCGAAGCAGGCGGCGCCAGCCGAGGCGGCGCTGGTGGGGTGGCGCCGTGGCGGCAGCCAGCAGTGAGGTGAGCAGTTGAGCACTGAACTGAGTGGGGAGGGGATTAGAAGGGGAGGCGTGAGCCGTGAGGGGATAATGGGGATTAGAAGGGAGCAGCCGAGCAGGTTTTTGAGTTTTAAGAGTTGAGATTTGATCATTTGACTGACTTGATGTCTTGATTTGTGAATGTCAGAGCTTGTGAATTGTGATTTGTGAATGCCAAAGAGCGGTAGAAAATAGATATCAAGATTCAAGATGGTATGTCTTTCTGTTTATTATGTTCAATAATTTTTTATGATTTATGATGGATTAATCTGAATACTCACTATCCATCTACTTTTGACAGGTTGTTACTAGTAATTTAATAATTTGGTATTTTGGTGGCAAATTGTTCTGTAAACTTCATTGATGAGGTACATTTTCTACATTTGTCCTATCTTTGTATGTTCACATGATGCGGATTGTAGTTTTGAGATCTATTTAGTGTCATATGCTTTATTGAAAGTGATTGCAATGTGTATTATATATGCATTGTTTTGTTATCGGATAATAGTATTAGTTCCTCTCCTCGACGCCGTTCCGCCCAACCTAAATTCTAGTCCTGGGTCCGCCACTGGTTGAAGATAAACGACAGAAAGCAGGAGCACATGCTACAAGATGGAGAAGCATAAGTTATTTGTTGCAAAGCTTGCATGCCTGCCTTTTCTTGAGAGCTAAAGCTAAAGCATAAATCTTTCCGCTTTGCAAGCCGTGGCAAAAGTCATAGACAGAGCATTTCACAGGTGTCTGCATGTACTCATGTTACCTGAGATGCCCTACAGATAGATGCAAATGCCTATTACACAACTTAAAACTACTATCAAACTACCCTGAGATCCCACTCCGTGCTGGAATCACTATCAGAAGACTTAACTATTAGTAATCTCGTTTTCGACTTTCCAAAGGCTTCGGGCACATTTGATGTCCACCAGATTTGCAACACCAGACCAGAGTCAACGATACCGTAAGTAGCATTGAAGGGGATGCGGAAGTTGTGAACTCCAGAAGATGGGTGGATCTTCGCCCGAAGTCTCTCAAAACCACAGCAGTGACCAGATAATAAAAGTATAAGAGTAAATTTCACTCTACACCATGTTTTATTACCAAAGTGTCACTTTGTACTACCTTTAGCCATTCTTTTCACTTTACACCACTTTTTTCTACCATCTCTTTCACTTTGCATTAGGACGACGCCTCCTCCACCTCCGACTGCTCACATCGATCCATGAGCATTGCGTAGTGGTGGGGAAGCCGATGGTGACATTGGCTTGACCGGAGGTGGCCCGTGGCGAGCCGGCGACAGTGGCCCGCCATGATGCAGTAGAGGTGAAAATGTGGTGTAAAGTGAAAAGAATGGCTAAAGGTGGTGCAAAGTGCCACTTTGGTAATAAAATATGGTGCAAAGTGAAATTTACTCAAAGTATAAATATATGGTGTTTCAAATTAGTATTATCACATAAAGGTTGAAAATAGTCCGCCTGCACAGCCGCATGGGCTAACAGCTGAGCTAGTACAGATAAAAATGATGTAAATAACTAGTCCATGAGAATGCACGGATATATTGACAACTAGCTAACTGAGCACAGAATTGTTAACTAACTAAGTACTCCATCCTGTAGTATTTATGTCCATTGCCTTTGCTTGAAGAATCAAGACAGGGGAGGCGGGCAGAAGGGTGATGGTTGGGTTTAAAATGGTAGGACCAAGGTACGTACTAGACAGACTGTTTCCCCTTCTTCATTGTTACATTGGAAGCATGTTCCTGGCTAGCGACTGGAAAGTGGAAACAAGAAATCATTGTATTCTCAAACATGAATTTAAAAGAAAAAGGTTTATATTAAACTTTCCAATTTAAAATAAAACATCTGTTTGTGGCTATCTAGGACACCAACAAGAATAGATCCGAAACTTGAATCGTGAATATATGTTTGGCAGCTTACATTGGATCATTTTCTTTCCCTATGATCTCTACTACTTAAAAATAAGACTTGATGATTGTCCGTTCTCCCACGCTCTTCTGTGTCCATTAGATCTACAAGCGGACCACAAACGGCCAGATCTCGCGCGTCAGATAACCGATGCTCCGCCCACCTCCCTCAAACGTGCCGCCCTCCAGGCTCCATCCCTCCTCTCTCACTCTCCCTCGCCACCCCGCCTCTCTCTCATTTCCTATTTCTCACCGAGCAGCGCGCCAACCGGCCAGTCCTTTCCTCTCCACCCTTCTCCTCATCGGCAGCCCCCCTCTTGACCTCTCCCCTTACCTCAACTCGGGGAAAGCCAGATCCACGCCGGCCCTCTCGCACCACCCTCCCTCCCTCTCCTCTCGCTCTCACGCCCCCTCACCCCCACCTATCGCATCTGCGCCACCCCAACTCTCTCTCCTCTCCTGTCTCACACAGTCACACTCGAGTGGTACGCCGGCCGGCTAGTCCTCTCCTCTCCACCCTTCTCCTCACGGGCAGCCCCCCTCTCGACCTCTCCCCTTACCTCAACTCAGGGAAAGCCAGATCCACGCCGGCCCTCTCGCGCCGCCCTCCCTCCCTCTCCTCTCTCTCTCATGCCCCCTCACCCCCACCTATCGCATCCGTGCCACCCCAACTATCTCTCCTCTCCTGTCTTGCACGGTCACACCTGAGCGGTGCACATCGCGCCGGCCGACAACCGATGCTCGCGCCGGATTTGGTCACCCCCCAACCTCGCCGACGCCGCCACGCCACGCGCCGGATCCCATTCCCATGCTCCCAGCTTCCCATCCTGATTCCCCGCCGTGGTGCATGGTTCCTCACCATCGTCGCCTGAATCGCCGCCATGAACCCATTCTACTTCAGCAACTCCACCGTTGACGTCGTCTTTCTCCGCCAAGGACAACGCTGCCAATGATGCATGGCGTAGGGGGTGCTGATGCGGAGACAACAGAGGAGGCCATGGCTAAACGCAGTTGCGGAGAAGGTGAAGAGGGCCAAGGCTGGACGCCTTCCACATGTTTGACAAAATTTCCAACCACCTCCGGTGTCGTGGCTAGCCCCTCTGCAATGCTATCAACAATCCAGTGTGGACATTAGTCTTCCACAAGGTCAGACTGCATACTTTCTTGTCTTTTGGTGATCATATACGAAGGTCCGGCAAAGTTGATCTATTGCTATCTTGACCAAGATTTATTGGTATTTGATTTCATCTGGCTTATTGTTATCTTCCTGCATTTGATGTTGTGCATCTTCTATGACATCGCGGGACTCCCTATATTTGATAATTGCATGTCTTAGTCAAATTAAGCTTGGTTATTTCTATTCAATATTGCTATTCTAGTTGCAGCTGGAATACAACGCTGCAGACGAGTCTGGTGTGCTAACGAGCGGTGGAGGCAAGGTGTGCTCGCAGTGGTGTGTGATGGCGAAAGCAAAGACAATAGGCTTGGGTGAATGGCATCGCTGCCACCTCCTCCACCTGGTATTCGAGCTACCTGTAGCTGAGCTTCTGTACCCAGGTTCCTCAGAGAATCCTAATCATTGTAACATGCATGATTTTGACTATGCCTCTTGGATTGGATGGATATAATGGAATGTTGCCCTGTTCTTAGATTAGATGGAACATGTTTCCACTCTCCATTCTTGGGTTAGATGGGAACATGTTTATACTTTCTACACTTCAGTGTGTGAAATGTGCATGAACAATAGTTCTTATCTGGCTGCAAAAATTGCACCGTTCAAGGTAATGAATCTGATCTAAGCCACATTCTTTATTGTAGAAAAGAGTAACTAGCACTTTAATTTCTAAAACTTCTCAGTTTCACAAATATCAGATGCACTTTTTAAAGGATAAATGGCAGCAAAACTTTCCATATAGAGAGTTTCAAACTGATGATGACCTGTGTACAGGCTTTGTTTATGCAGAAGTACATGAAGAAGTTTCGAATCTCATAGTGAACAAGTTGAAGGATGCAAACTTTTTTGTTTCTCAAGGAGGCAATATTGTTGTATCACATGTTCATTCAAATGCTTGCATCATCTTGCATTTTTATGTTCTTAGCCTAAATGATCTAATGAATGTCGACCATGCATCTTTGATGAAATGTTTCTGTCCAAGTCTGCATTAATCAAGTACAAGTAGATTTGTGTGGTCACGGAATTTGCTTCTCAAATGGTGTGTATACAAATTAGTTATCTGTTGTAGTAAGATGCAATAGGCTTGCATATCATTGTATATTGGAAATAGAACTGTATGATTTGGCTGCAGACTTTTCTTTTGTAACATAGATTCTAAATCCATTTTTATATTTTGCACTAATGCTCTGATTTTTTGAAACATTTTTTCTCCTTTTTAAAAATTCTTTCTTTAATTGCTAATAGATTGTACTGAAGTTTTGTAATGAAGTATAACATCTATATAGTACTGGATCTGTTACACTTTTTATTATATATATCTATATTACCCAGTTCAAACTGAGCTTAACTTATGTGGTAGTCAATAAAAAGAAACTTCATTACAAAACTTCAAATTAACTATTGCCATATGGCATATGCCCATATCCAAGATAAGTTTGTGTTCATTCATGTCGATGTAGGAGAAGCATGGTGCTATTGCTAAAGGAGTAATGCTAGCATTCACATCAAGCAGAACAACATAAACTTACAAGTAGAAACAATATTTGTAGTTATGTTCCCTTAAGCCCAAAAGTAGATAGTTGAGTGTAGGAGAATAACAAGAAAGGGTGGAACTGGAGCATGAGTATAGGATATCACTACTGTCGTTTACTAATGTATCTCCTTTGTTTTTTCAAAATCTACAGCCATTGTTCAAATATGCACCTTCTTCTAGTCCTGTTTGGTAGGCGAGCTATTGTGCTATGATGAAATACGCCAATAGTGGTGCCATTTTCATTTGCCTATCATCTTTAGTTTAATCACCTGGTTTTATGTTTTTCTAGCCCATGAAATATCCTATAATATTTTTTATCCCCATTTATAGGCATTTATTTCTAGGATTATGATTGTCTCACAATGCCTGCTTGCTTCCTAACTATCGTTGAACTACTAATATTGCATTGTGAATCTGAACCTCTTTGACCATCTTCTTATGGGAAATGTGTGTTCCATATATATAGCCGTTTTGAGAAGTGAAGAAACCTTATGTCATAGTTGAGTTGTATGTTCAGGGCACTGTAGATGTCAGTGACTACTTGGACTAAAGTGAGTTCATGGCGACAATGATCCACCTACAGACGCTGTCCAGCGAGGAGCACCTCGTCACCATTACCACAGTCCACGTTCTACTTCTTCAACAAGGGCATTAGTGGCTACATTGAATGCGACAAGTTGTTGGACACATTCGCTGATGAGTCTTGCCAAACTAACGACGTTAATTGTGCTGAACAATGTTTTGTAGGAGGTTAACATACACAAGGTACTATATATGCTCCAGTTATGTGCAATCTGAATATGTGATTACTGACTGGATGGTTGGATGAGTCTATACGAGTTAGTGATGATAAATATTCAAACCGATTGGATGAAATAATGGCGCCAATACTCGAGGTTGAGGAGCTGTTCAAGACAGTAGGCAATAGTCTGATAAAGTAACTTCAGAGAAGATATTAAATTGTTCAGTTTTTTAGCCAAAGTATATTGGCGTTGTTATTTTAGAGTTGTGCGTAAAATAATTCAGATTGTGTTTTCAAGTTCATTCTAACGTTATATGCTTTCCTGTTTTTTTATAGCAAGTTGATGGGTTTGGATTTTTATTTTGTATGGAAATTTCAGCTCATGTTTATAATCATGGTATGTTGGTACTCAATAACCCAGTCGAATGTTTGGAGTACTAGTCGAATGCATGTCCGTTGGAATGGAGCTCAAGTAGATGATTCATTATACCATAAGTTCTAAACTTTGAAAACAAAATAATGCAAGTTTAGAACACGTGATATCACATTATTACTGAGTTTGCTAATGATTGGGTTAAGTCATTACAGATATGCTATCTAGAATTGATAGAAACCTTACGGCAATGTTAGCCTAAAGTTTTGATAAATTATCATGTAAAGCAAAAGAAAATGTGCATATATAGTATTTTTATGTTTCGTTACAACGCATGGGCACAAGCAAGGAAGCAAGAACCGAAATTGGGCTGCTTCCCGGCCGGCCACCGGGAACGGTAACCGGCCGGTTACCAGTTTTCCCGGGAAAAACCCGGTTGAATTTTGTTTGAATTTTCTTAAAAACCAGCCGAAATTTGAAATTTAAAATTTGAACTTGCAGAACCCGGGAAAACCGGCCAAGATTTTGGATCCCAGACCTTGGCCCATTGACAACAATTTTCCCATACAGTGCATTAAGCATCTTCTATGATGAAGGGCATGTACTGAGAACAATGAACCATATACTCCTGAGATGATGATGGCAGACATTTTTTTCCCAAGAAATCAGCATGTAAATATGAGCTAACATACACTTACAATGCACACTTGCACAGCCTCTACTCTCTACCATTTATAGGATATTTGGCTACATAGAAACTACTAGTTGGTAAAGCGCGCTATGCCGCGCTCGCCCGTTGAATGTATGATATTTGGCAGTTGTTTGTAGGGTGTTTCCTATGGTGCAGTATAGTTTGTTCTGTAGAACATTATCATTAGTTTAATCAAGATCATAGTATGCTATAGGTTGAGCCTCCATGTCATGCAGAACCAGTTATTGCTTGATCATATTAGCATAAATATGGGTTACTGCCAAGCGAGGAGATATCAAATCATCAAGCAAAACTGGATGTAGTTAAATCTGTCAATCGTTGACAAAATTTAATTTGTTTCTTTTGTTTGTCAAGTAGAAGCACCACAAAAGAAAGTACTAAAAAAATTGCAATGTAATTAGTCATTATTGCATTAAGCCAAAGGATACATTTGTATACCACTTATAATTGCTCTAGAAACACCAAGCATCACCATCACCTCAACTCTGTTACTTTTCTTGACAAAGTACTCCTAAAATGTTGTAGACAAAAACCTGTAAAGTTTTTCATATATATACACAGCTATTATATTCCTAAGGAAATGAAGCGATGACCATTGAGGTGTAGTTGATTGCTACCTTGGTAACATTATTGACAACATAAAGCATGGACCCAGCAATGACAAACAAATCACCTTTCAAGGGGTTAGGTCCTTCTGCAAGACATTCAAAAGTGTAAGGTGGAAATCATTTACGTATTATTCTTCTGACATGTGTTTATCTAGTATTTGTCATGTTCTAGCAGATCTTGGTGTCTGGAGGATCAAGTATCCACTATTAAAACCACAAGAAAGTGAGGAGTGCAGAACCAAATTGAAACTTTGAATAGGCATTGAGCAGATAATGACACGCTGAGATATAGGTGTACAGAAGTGTAAGTGTGTGAGAACTTTCATAGGAATCATGTTCTTACTTGCTCAATCAGAGCCACACACTCCTACACCAATGAACTTCCTCAACCCTTACTTTGTCTTCAAGAAGATCCAAGTGAGGTCAATGACACATGGAATCGACCAATAGTTCGTCAAGGATGTGTACCGATAAGCCTTCACAACGGTGTAAACAAAAAAAGTCAAGTTTAGCATCTACATAGTAAACGAAAAGGAAAATAAAATTCCAATGAGACCACATTATTTTGGCTAATGTTATCTAGCCTCCACATCAACTATGCTAAGGATCAAGTAGTAGTACCATTTAATATGCATAAAGATAACGTGAAAACTATTTTAGTCTTCCTGTTGATAGAAATATTCACATTGCTTCATTGCCACATAAAACACCGGGCTAACGACGAAACAACCCGGGCAACTTGTGAAGAACAGAATCAGAATAAGCATAATATCCTTTGGTAACATAAAGGCACTGAGCATCTGTCCTAGTTAGGGGGATAAGAATAAGATACGTTAAACATGCAACATACATGCATCAATCATACAAGAAAAGAAATAGTACATCCCAAACTACTGGTTCAAGGGAATAATCTAAGGAAAAATTAGGTCAGTGATATCTCAATTGTTAGAATTTAGAGAAATGATATCACATTCTGACGAGGATTAAAATCTCTATGTATTACTTTAATACATAATTAAAAACCATATGTCTTCATGGTCGTAACCCCTGAGGCTAATGACCCCTGTGGTCGTAAGGATTCCAGAGGTTGGCATAATGGGTACTCTGGTCGGAGAGGTCCTGTGCCTAATACCCGGCCAGATGACTGCTCGTAGAAGCGATGAATTGGCATCTGGATCTAACTCCAAATATATTCTTTATCGTGTGATGAATAGAACACATGTCATATTTGCTCCATACCACGCGTCGTATTATGAATTTAAGACACTGACAATAACCACTGTATAGTTTAGTGTCTCTTAGATACCAACCGATGATCAGTTAATGTTTCATTAACTGTAACTGACCCTCCGACCGGACGCGTCACTTCTAACAGGCGTCTTCTCTAGGAGTAACTGTCACCCATTCAATGGTTATTTAAAGATAGAGTACGGAGGAACAAAGACATTGGATTGAAGCATCACAATAGACATTAGATTCATGTTTCAAGTCTGATTCAATAGCATAGTAAGCATTACGCACAGTGTAATTAGGATTAGTCCACTGCCTTATCGAGGGCACCCCATGTAAAGGATCTAGTTCATAGCAATAAAGAGGAATCCCATTCTCTCCTAAGAACTCTTTGCCATTTTTCTCTATTTATTTTGTAAGATCGGCGACTCAATTGTTGACAGCTGGCGCCGTCCATGGGGACCAAGGTGTTGAGTTCTTGAAGATTATTTCGCTCAGCATTCCTCATTCGCTTTCCTTCGCTCCATCGTCGCTCAAGTGAAAATGGCGGGGACTTGGGATGAGGAAAACTGGTTCAACCTGGCAGACTACTCCAACCTCGACATGGATGCATGCATCCGTGCCATGGAAGAAAACAGGATGTCGTCATCCTCCTCCTCCGCCAGCTCACCATTCGTTGAGATTAGCGAAATCGACCGGATGGATGAGGATTCACCACCACCATCCGTGGAGCTCCTAGAGGAACCGGTCGTTCCGACTAGTTCAGAACGTCCAAATGCCTCTACAAGCCCGGTCCATCCAACCGACAATACTGACGACAGGAGCCCAACGATGCAATCAGAGAGTCCATGTACTCTCGATATTGTCATGGGCGACCAGTATTCGCTAACGGCTCCTACATATTCTAGGGGCCAACCGACATCTTATGAGGGTGTCACTGAAGTTATCACCGATCGTAGGCCAAGTGCGCATGGTGAAACTCAGCATGCGGTCAGCAATCCGCCGGATAAAACTGAGTCTACCACAAAACCCACCAGAGGTGGTAATCTCCGACCACTCCCCATCATGGAGACTCCTTGCGGAAGCAATGGAATGCTCTCCCTTAGTTACAACGGGAGCTCGTCGGAGGATTGTTTTTGGTGCCATGAGGTTAACACAATTGGAGATACCCATCAAGATGTTGTGCAGTCCTCCACGGCTTGCTTCGCCACCACATACTGATGGAAATGGTATGGGTGCTCAAGCACCACTTGCTGAAGGCGAACAAACTAATGGACATCGATCAGTTAATTCACATGTTCCTGCCTCACAACGTGTTACAGGTCAGACATGGCAAGATGGAAGGTCGGAAGGACATTCGACTCATCGAACGCCCACTGCTAGTCAGAATCCTTCAAGACCTTCGGTAACAGTTGTAAGATCGAGGAGGCCAACTAGAGGGGGGTGAATAGGCGGTTTTAAAAACTTCTTTGGCTAAAACCGATTTATAATGCGGAATAGTAACTCAAATCGGTTTTTTTCGCAATTAAAACCTAAATCATCTAGTCTTGACTAAGTGCACCAATCAATACAAGACTATTGATAAAGAAAGCAATCGTACAAAGACAAGCAAGCAATTTAATACAAGGAATGTAAATTGCACAATGAAAAGCATAAGAAGGCAAACCACAATGACACGATGATGTTTTACGGTGGTGATCGGAGACTTGCCGGTCTTCCCTAATCCACGTTGAGGTAAGCCCAACCACGTTGGATCATCTCTACAACTTGAGCCAACACCTCCGAGGTAAGTCCAACCACTTAGACCGGCTCACAAACTTGAACCAACACCTCGATCCACTCGGGGTTGCTCTTCCTCCACTCCAGAGATGGCGAGCACCAAACCACTCACAAACCGCCCAGGTCTTTTAACAACCTTCTTGTAGAAGATCACCAGCGCAACTCCTCTAAGCCATCTAGGTGTCGGCAAACACCAAGAGTAACAAGTCGGAGACGCTCACTTGAACGAATCAAGTGTCCAAACTCAATGGATACACAATCCACTACCTAAGGCAACACATGCACTTAGCGTTTGCTCTCTAAGCTCACTAAGTGCAACACATGCACATAAGAGATGAGAGGGCTTGCTTTTAGCTCAAGAGAACAGGTAATGGCACCAGCAACTCCCCCACAACCAGCCAAGGTGGGTATTTATAGCCCACACACAAAAACTAGCCATTAGGGAAAGATTCTGCTGAAAATCAGCTAGGCCCGGTCAGACCGCAGGCCAACGACCGGTCAGACCGGCCATGCTCCAACGGCTATAAAACTAGCCATTGGACACACCCAGACTGACCGCCAACTAATGGCCGGTCAGACCGCGTCACCCCGGTCTGACCGGCCAACACATGGTGGTCAAACCGGCCAACCGAAAATAGCATTTCCAGAGAAACACATTCTTTGGAAAAAGCTGACCAGGTCTTTGACCCAGAGGTCCGGTCAGACCGGACTAATAACTGCGGTTAGACCGCACTTGCTAAAACCAGAAAAACACATCTTCTGGAAAAAGCTAACCGCTCGACCCTGACCGGGGGTCCGGTCAGTCCGAGGTTACTACTGCGGTTAGTTCGGTCTAGGAACCAAAGGCTGATTTTTGCAACTTTCTTCAACTCAATTTTGCAAAACACATTTGCCAATTGATGCAAGATGTAAACAAGGGTTAAAGAAAAGATTCTTAAGAAGTTGTAAAACACATTTGCCAACTTTTAGAATCAACACCACAAGGAATAAGATACATGGACTTAAACCATTTGCAAAACATATTCGCAAACCAAAGTCACATGCTACAAGGAACATGCATGAGCATCAACTATTTGCAAAACACATTTGCAAACAATAGCACCATGCCACAAGGAGAAGATGCATGGACTTCAACCATTTGCAAAATGCATTTGCAAAGTATAGTCTCATACTACAGAGATTATGCATGGGCTTAATCTATTTGCAAAACACATTCGCAAATAATAGCAACATGCTAAAGAGAGCTAGAGCAAGAACAACGAGCTATCAACACATGACACACTCAAACTACTAGTCAAAGACCCCTCTTAATAGTACGGCAACCTATACTAGCAATCCAGTCTTCCAACCAAACACTAAGACCGGTAAAAGATTAGGAACACATCCTTAGCCCTAATTAGTTATACCTTTTCCTTGAGCATCCTCTTGAAGCTTGATGACGCACATCTTCACTTCAAGACTCCATCAACACATGAAGGATCTTCTCTTGACTTGATGGTCAACTCATGATCATATCTTCTTAGAGATCTTGATACGCATCAACACATGATGCATCCTTTACTCCAAGCTCTTGACTTCAATATCATCAACACATGATGATCTTCTTTACTTCGGAATCTTGTCTCGAACATCATCAACACATGATGATTTCCTTCATCCCGAGTCTTGACTTGATGACGATCAACTCATGATGTCATCCAAAGTTTCCATCATCATGGAACATAACCTATTTATCCAACTCAAGGAAAATGTTAGTTCCAAAAGATGATTGTCATTAATTACCAAAATATACTATTAACTCATAATGGCGGGTCTAGATTCTTCAACAATGCAAAACCTGCAACGAATTCGGGACATTCTGAATAACCCAGATCTTGCTCTAACAGGAACTCCAGGTTATGTTCAACTTGCAGGATAGGTGTCAGAGATCCTCCAACAAACCATGCAGCGTACAGAAATGTACCGAGAGCAAAGGAACTCACAAAGTCACACCATAACTTCATCCCAGCGCTCCTCCCTTAGCAGGGGACAACATGGTCGAATAGAGGACCAATCGATACCAAGATCCCCTCGTAGATTTCGACCAGGGAATCACGAGAGAATGCGACTTTTTCCAGTAGCCACTCCTCCTCCTAATCAATAGGAATGACTGCTTGGTTCTGATGACTTTTGACATCGTCTGAACTAAGCCGGTGGTCAAAGACGTAACACTAACGTCTACGACCGAATCGAGACACCGAGAACTAGGTATGCAAACATAAGAAACCAGTCCCCAACCGACTATAATTCAGCTCCTTTTTAGAGAAGGCATCACGACTCCATTACAGGATGTCGATCATTCTCGGCAGGGCTCTAAGCTGTTCGTTGGCTGGATAGGTTCCGTCCAGCCAACATAGAGAAGTTCGATGGGACACATAACCCGTTAGAATTTCTTCAAATCTATACTACCACCATCAAAGCTGCTGGTGGTAACGACAACGTGATGGCAAACTACTTGCCCACGGTCCCTGAAGGGTCCGCCTGGTCATGGTTGCTAAACCTATCGGTCGAATCTATCTACACTTGGGAGCAGCTCTGCGATTTCGCGATCATAAACTTCGAGTGCGTCGATGCATACGGAAAAGAAGACGATCTTCATCAGATCAGGTGTAACGTCCCAAAATTTGGCTTTTCAAAAATCTTTTGAGTAGTTTAGGTCCCTAGAAAAATTCACCAATTTTATTTGAATTAATAAAGCTTAATTGGGAATTTCATAAATAAAAAACAATTTAATATGATTAATCTCAACATCAACTATTATCAAAACTATTTTATTTGGATTCTATGTGCTTGGATATATTTTCTAGATTTTTCTAGAATTTTTCCGAGTGCATTTGCTAATTCCTCTTTGTCATTTGGATTTTTTCTGCTATTTTCTAAAAAGAAAACTAAATAAATCTCAAATTCTATTTGGGTCGAATCCTTTTGATCGGGCCCAATCCTATTCGCTTCCGGCCCGGTCTGCCAGCCTTTCCTTTTTCTCAGTGCCGGCCCGTCCTCCCGTTTCCTTCGTGTGTGCCCTTGGCCCACTCAACTCTCTCACCGCCACTCGGCTCAGGCCACCAGCCAGCCTCCTCCACCCGGCCCGTTTTGTCACACGCCAGCCCAGCTGGTTGAGTACGTCGAACCCTAGCGCCACGCCTCGGGCCCACTTGCCAGCCGCCACCGTCACCCAGCGTTTGCACGTGTGCGCAACGCGTTCTCTGCGCCGCCGCAGCCATCCTTGGAGTCCGTGCCCTACACGCCGCCCCACACTATAAATAGCGCCGCCCCGTGCACACATCTTCTTCACCTTGTCGCGTCGCCTTCGTGCCCTAACTCGCATCCGTCGCGGAACCTCCGTGAGCCGCCGCCGAGTGTCTACGTCTTCAAGCCCAGCGCCGAGCCTTCGCCACTGTTCTTCGCCATGAAAGCCCCCCGAGCCGCCGAAGCTGCGCCATTGTGATCGCCTCCTCCTCCTTCGTCGAGTGCGCCCACCCTCTTGAGCCCTCAAGCCCGTCCCGGATCCGTGCTCCCCGACATCGATCTGGCACCGTAGCGTCGTCCTACTCTCGACCCGAGCAACTGCCACCAATGGGTCGCCCCAAGCTCCTCCTCGTTCACCGGTGAGACCCCCCCCCCATTTCCTCTTTTCCACCTCACCGGCTCTTACGACCCGGGACCTCTTCGGAGCCGTGCTACCGTCCTCGTTCCACGTTTGAACCGCCGCCGCATCGTTTGCCTTCGCCGCCCTCTCGCCCGCACTGAGCTACTCTCGCCTTGGCTGACCCGCTAGTGCCACACTCAACCATGCCGCTGCTGCCGACTGTCGAGTTCGCCGGAGTCCAACCGGCCACCGTTCGTCACCGACGAGATTCACCCGAGCAGACCGTGGATGCTGCTCCCTTTGTGTCCCTTCCTTGTGGGCCTGTGATCGGTTCCTGTCCGAGATCCAAATTGGTATTGTGCCGGTGCCCTTATTGCTCAATGCCACGTCACCCGGTGCCATGTCATCCGCCTAGTCATCGCCTATTCAGCAGCCATCAAAGCCTTTGTGCTTGTGTGTCGTCCTATGTGGCATCCCCGTCATCAATTCCGTGCACGCCACATCGCCATCATCTCTTGCCACCCCGACACCTCAACACGGCCTGGTCAACCGCTAATCAGATGCCATGTCGTTGTCCCATCCTTGCCACCTCAGCGTTTGTGCACATGTGGCCTGCACTGTCGTCACCTCCGTGGCCTACACCTAACCAAATCCTAAAACCGGAGCAGTGTAGACATGGTTCATTATGAACCTAGTTTATGACCTGCGGGGCCTTTTGTCTGTCAATATCAGTCAAACCCTAGCCTTGGACCAATCTATCATGCACCTTAAACCCTAGGTTATGGACTTGGTCTATGGACCAATGGCCCACACGTCATCCTCTTTGTCTTTTTCGAAAATTCATTTAATTTCTGAAATTCAATTATCCAGTTGGTCCCACATGTCATCCATTGTTTTCATCTTTATTTCACTTACCAATGGGCCCCACTTGTAAGTCTCCAATTCTTTTTATTTAATCTGAAGGAATATTCTCTGAATATTCTTTTCTCTCTCAATTTCATCATTTCATGTGAATCTTCCAGAGCTCATATCTTTTGCATCCGAACTCCGATTAAGTCCATTCAAATCCTTAAATTCATCTAAATTCCAGATCTATTTATCTGAGATTATTATTTAATTTTTGGAGTTTATTTGATTTGTATTTTTGAATTTATTTTGTTTTTGTGCTTTCTTTCTCGTTAGACGTTGAAGTCCCGAAATTGTCTGAAGGAGCGGAAGATCAAGGAAGAAGAAGATCAAAGATAAATGAGATCATTATTGCTATAGCAAGGTAAGTTATACCTTTGATCATGTTTAATCCCAGTTTTCAAAAATTACTTTGATTCAAATTATTGCATTTACTTTAAGTATTTATTTAAATGCTTTTGGGTGTAGTTATTAATCCCATTTGTTATATCCACCTTGTCTATTGTTATGTCATAATCTTTTGTCACCCTAGATTGGTTCATTAATTAGTTGGTATTATCATAGCACCAACATGGGTTGGTTAGATACGATTAGAATGCTTAGCCATGCCACGAGTCATCATTTCATGTAAGTTGCAATTATAAACCTGACTAAGTGATTATGTAACTATGTGATAAAAATTGTGTGTACTGTGTGCTATTACTCGTTGATGGCATGTGTTGCACTTAACCAACAGGGTGGGAAAGGATTTAGACTGAGGCAAGTGGTGGATATTGTGTGAACTGGTGGAACTGTGTGAATGGGAATAATAATTTGTGTGTCTTAGTTAGAAATCGTGGGACGGTTCGCCGCTTCCCTATCCAACGGTGTGTGTCATACCATCCACTGTATATAGTTTGGTATGATGGTTCGTAAGCACACTGGGAGTATCAATGCTTGAGATGAGTTTCTGAAAGGTTTTGTTGTGATCAGCTCTGTACAAGTTGATTGCATCTTGTGGGTAAAGTGTACAAACTCTGCAGAGTGTTAAACAATCTATTCGAATAGCCACGTCCGTGGTCATGGACATGCTTGGGGATTTCACACGAGGGGTAGATTTTCGTAAAACCAATTGGGAAGGGACAGCTGTGTGATCTAAGTCATATGGCTGTGTGAATAACTTGATTAGGCTATGTGTCTTAGTGAAAACAACTGATAAATTAATATTGTTTATTTGTTTTGAATTATGCTTTCAATCTATTATTCATATTCAAATTGCAAATGTTGCATTTCTACAAAAGAACCACAGAAGCCATTCCTTTGGAATAAGCCTGCATCTATACATTGCATTCTGTGGTATGACTTGCGAGTACGGTTGTGTACTCATGCTTGTTGCAAAACATGCAACAGAATTGAAGGAATCGTTAGTCAACAAGGTCTACTTCAAGGATCGTGCGAGAACTAGGTCGCGCTACCCGGTAGGATTGCTGTGGGCATATGGATGGGCTTCACTTGAGTTGATACATTACGTTCGCTCTGACTTAATTAAGCTATTTGCCTTCTGGGGCATTAATTGTAAGCTTTGACCTTAAGACCTTTACTCTGATATTTATTGTTATTTGTCTATTTATTAGTCATCTTTGTATATGGAAATGATATTTCATCGATATTGCCATTGTGTGCACTAGCGTGATCCTAAACTAGTGCAGTATACACAGAGGGTCCAGAATTGCATTTTTGGGTCCCGATATTAGGCAAAAGACCAATGAAACTCTTCGACAATATATCAAGAGGTTTAGCCAAGTTTGAAACTCTATTCCAGAAGTCGCAGAATCTTCTGTTATCCAGACTTTTAAAACGGGGTTGAGGAATCGGCGGTTTACGGAGGATATTGCAATGAATCCTCCACAAACGGTCGTCAAACTTTTCGACATGGCTGACAAATATGTAGTCGCTAGCGAAGTGGTTGAATGGTGCGAAGCTATTGATCGAAAAGATAAAATCTCTCAACCTGGCTTGGAGAAAAAAGAGAAGAAATCAAGAAGTCTCTCAAGGGTAAGAAGAATCCCAAGCCCGACAGCAAGGAAGTCCTTGCGATTCCTGAAAAATTTACCAAGGGCAAGAAAGACTTTTCTGGTCAGAACAAGGCTAAGGCTCCGACCGACACCTACAAGAAGAACAAGAAGTGGTGCCCACTTCACCAGACAGCAGGGCATGATCTGCGCACTTGCCGAGCCTGGCAAAAGAAACTAGAGGACTGCTACTCAGGTAAAGGTCCCTTCCCCTCCGTAATAGAACTTGGAGAACGAAGCTCCAAAAAGGATAAAGATGGCGACGAAGAGATGGAGTACCAGGAGCCTCAACACACAGTCGATATGATTTTTGGTGAATCCTCCTTGTACGAGTCAAGACGTCATCTGAAGGCCGTAAAGTGGGAGGTGAACCTCGCCGAGTCTCCGATCACCGTCAAGCCATCTAGGTGGTCGAAAACGGTTATCTCCTTCAGCAAAAAAGACTGCCCCATCCCGTCGACTCGACCAGGTAGGTTCTCTATTGTTGTTGAACCTACAATTAATAATTGCAAAGTTAATCGAGTCTTGATAGATAGATGTAGTTCTTTAAATATTTTATTTACGGGAGCATTGGAGAAAATGCAAATCCTAGGTCGAAGGTAAAACCTGCGAAATATGCATTCCATGGCATAGTTCCTGGTTCTACCGCTAAACCGATATGACAATTGTTCCTACCGGTTACGTCCGAAGACCTGCAAACTTCCGAACGAAAAAGATTCCATTTGATGTGGTGGATTTTGAAACCGCATACAATAGAATCCTTGGTCGTCTAGCATTAACTAAATTCCTGATAGCTACACATTACAGCTATTAGAGTCTAAAAATGCCAAGACCGAAAGGAGTCATCACAGTTCGAGGAGATCGAAAAATAGCTTATGCGTATGATCGAAAATCCTTAGAACTGGTCGACGAACTTCTGACCAGGGAAACTAATCCACATTCCATGAAGGTCAAGCACTCGAGACCAAAGGTGGCCCAAAAGCCTTCTGACCAGACCATGGAGGTTCCACTCGGCAAAGACGCTTCTTCGGAAATCATCAAAATACCATCTAGGTCAGGAAATGCTAACACATCTACCTAAAAGGTACTGGTCACATCTACCTGAAAGGTACTGGTTGGGGCAGAACTCGACCCCAAATAGGAAGAGTCGCGCGTCTCCTTCCTCCAAGCAAACCTAGACATATTCGCCTGGCAGGCGTCTGACATGCCCGGAATCCCCAGGGAGGTGATCGAGCACAGGCTAGCTCTCAAGCCTAACAAAAAATCGGTCAAGCAGAAGCTAAGGCGCTTCGCACCTGATCGAAAGGGGGCAATCCAGTCGAAGATCAACAAGCTTCTTAAGGCTAGGTTTATTTGTGAAGTCAACCACCCAGAGTGGCTCGCCAACCCTATAATGGTTAGAAAAAACAATGGGAAATGGTGCATATGTATTGACTTCACAGATCTTAATAAATTTTGTCTGAAGGATGATTTTCCCATTCCACGCATTGATCAACTTATAGACTCTACTTCCGGGTGTGAGTTGTTAAGTTTTTTAGATGCATACTCAGGTACCTCCATATTAATATGAGTAAAGATGATGAAGAGAAAACTTCCTTCATCACACCATATGGCAATTACTGCTATGTTAAGATGCCATTTGGTCTCAAAAATAGTGGTGCAACTTTTTAGAGGTTAATGCAAAAAAAAAAACCTTTAATTCTCAGATAGGTCGAAATCTAAAAGCCTACATTGATGACTTGGTTGTAAAAAGCATCAACAATGGAGACCATATGTCTGACCTACATGAAACTTTTAATAACTTAAGAAGGCATAACCTTAAGTTAAATCGAGAGAAGTGTGTATTCGAAAGTTTCTTCTGGAAAGTTTCTTGGGTTCCTAGTTTCGGCTAGAGGAAATGAAGCAAACCCAGCAAAGATATCGCCCATCGACTAGATGCGCCCTCCGACCACAAAGAGGGAAATCCAAAAACTAATGAGCTGTATGACATCGCTAAGTCGTTTCAGAGCACGGTCAGGTGAAAAAGGACTACCTTTCTTCAAGCTTCTTCGAAAAACTAGAAGTTTCGAGTGGACTAAGGAGGCAAACGATGCATTTGAAGAGCTTACGAAGTACCTTACGAGTACCCCGATCTTAGTATCTCCAAGATCGGGAGAAACATTGCTGATTTACGTGGCTGCAATGCCACAAGTAGCCAGCGGTGTACAGGTCATAGAATGTGACAACGTCCAACGACTAGTATATTACGTAAGCGAAGTCTTACATAGACCTAAGGAAAGATACCCACAGGCACAAAAGTTGCTCTATGGTCTCCTTATGGCTTCAAGGAAACTAAGACATTACTTTCAGGCCCACAGAGTGGTCGTACCAACCGGATATCCTCTTGGTCAGGTTCTCAGAAACATGGAATCAGTAGGACAAATAGCAAAATGGGTGGTCAAGCTTGAGGCGTTCGACCTCCATTTCATCTCACGAACAGCAATCAAGTCCCAGGTAATAGCATAATTTATTGCTGAGTGGACAAACCCTGAACCCACCTAAGGGCCCGAGTATGAATACCACAATGAGTGGACAATGTACTTTGACAGTTCCTTGATGCTCAAAGGCTCAGGGGCTGGAGTTGTCTTTATATCCCCTATTATAGAACACATCAAATACGCCATTTAGTTAAACTTTCCTACTACAAATAATGTGGCAGAATACAAAGGTTTACTAGCAGGACTCCGAGCAGCCAGAGGGCTCGGTATTCGTAGATTACTAGTGAAAGACAATTCTCAACTAGTAGCGAATCAAGTCAAGAAAGAGTATCAATGCTCAAGTACCAAGATGTCATCTTATTTGGCGAAAGTACAGAAACACGAAAAGTACTTCTTCGGTTTCTAGATCTAACATATTCGTAGAAAGAAAAACTTCCTGGCAGACCAGTTAGAGCGGATGGCCTCCACAAGGTCACCCGTCCTGCTCGGAGTTTTTCTCGAGCAACTCGATTCACCCTCGGTGGTCAAGCCTTCCGAGGACTTAGTGCACCTCTAGAGGTCACGCAAATCGACCCCAGTAGCAATTGGATGACGTTGATCTATAATTATCTTCAGCATGGCATTATTCCTAAAGATGATGTAGAGGCTGATCGTATAGCTCGAAAAGCCAAATCATACACTCTGATCGAAAGTACCCTTTGTAAACGGGGATCTCACGAAGTGTTGATGAGATGCATATCTCAAAAGGATGGCATTAAGTTGTTATCCGATATTCTTGGAGGAGTGTGTAGAGTACATCATTCCTACATAACACTAGTCAGTAAAGCCTTCAGGCAAGGATACTACTGACCAACTACCCTCTATGATGCAAAAGAGCTCGTGACGAAGTGTGTACAATGTCAATTTCACAGTCGGCAAGTACATTAGCTGGCACAAGCTTTGCAAACAATACCTCTTTCTTGGTCTTTTGCAACCTGGGGACTAGACATTCTGGGACCTTTCCCAAAAGCACCCGGGGCTTTGAATTCCTTTTCGTCATGATTGATACATTTACAAAATGGATAGAAGCTGAGCTAGTTGTTAAAACAACAATTGAAGCCGCTAAGAGGTTCCTCACCAAAAATGTGATCGCACAATTCGGTATACCCAATCGTATAATCACATATAACGGTACCCAGTTCTCTAGCAGAAATTTTCAGGAATTCTACGAGGATCTAGGTATTAAGATACATTTTGCTTCTGTCACTCATCCGCAAAGCAACAGAGCAGTCGAGCGAGCTAATGGTATCATAATGCAAGGAGTGAAACGCCGAGTGTTTGACCAGTTAATGAAATGGTCAAAAGCTTGGGTTCATGAACTTCCTTCTGTATTATGGGCTGTTCGAACCACGAACAGTTGTGCAACCAGTGAAACACCATTTTTCTGGTTTACGGTGCTGAAGCAATGCTTCCTTCGGAATAAAAAATTGGCCCTACTCAAACTGATTGTTTTAACGAGAATGATCAAGAAGAACGACAACTCAACGATATCAATTTCCTTGAGGAATGACGAAACCAAGCCCTAATATGATCGGCGGTTTACCAACAAGCCACGCGAAGGTAGCACAGTCATAAGGTGCAACCTCACAGCCTAGTTGTAGGTGATCTGGTTCTCAGAAAAATTCAGGGCCAAGCAAATCGCAACAAACTTTCTCCCAAATAGGAAGATCTATACACTATGGTCGGAGTCACCAGACCTGGATCGATACGACTAGCCATGTCAGACGGGCGTGTTTTGTCAAATTCTTGGAACATTGACCAATTGCTTAAGTTCTTTGTATAAATGTATTTTACATTTTGTCAATTTCAATAAAGATTCATTCTTTTTCTTTCTTCGATGAGTGATGTTGTTTATATGTCTGTTATCCATTATCTGGTCATATACTATTATTGTTTAACTGGTCGGAGAAGACCTAATTCTCTCTGATATCCTTCCAAACATATCTCTTTTACTTTTCTGTCCTTGACTTAATTGTCATAAGCCAAAAAAGTCCTAGTCGTGACCATCACAGTTATAGTTCTCACGCGCGACCACACACTCTTTTCTAAAAGAAGTAAACAAGTAAAGAAGCATAACACAAGCAACTAATATAGTTACTTACATGCTTAAGACATCAAGGACTAACTTTCTTCATTTCAACATTCTGTTCTACTCTCGTTTGGCTACTGGTTGAGACACGGAAAGCCTCCTAGTCGAAATCTCTCCCCTCTGCATGTAGTCCTGCCCACTGGATGGAGATTCCTAGCAACGGCTCTTTTCTTACAATCTTCGCTGCCAATCAGACTTGAGCATGAGCACATTTTGCGAAGTGTTTCTCGTGTCTTCAGTTCTTAGCAACCTTTACGACCAGTTTTGGATAATGTATATAAATAAGATCATGTGTCGCTTTTTGCATACATTCTTTCATGATTTCTTATCATCAAGCTAAGTCTAGTAACATCTTTCGACCACGTAGTGTACTATACAGTATTTTGATTATGGAAAAGATCTAAAACTGGCCGAAGTCATATGTTGGTTCCGACCAAATTGATTTCCTAGTGCTACTTAGATCATTTTTATAACATAATCAGCACACACTTTGTACCACTGTCGTGGCTTTTGCTCTTTTTCTTGGTCTACTGCTTCTTTAGTAAGTTCTTCTACTAATACAACCAGTTGGGGGCTAGGAAATATATGAGTATTTAGCATACTGAAAGGATAAACAAAGACTTTATTGATGATAAAAGGTAAGTTTTAACATTTACAAATCTAACATTACAATTATCTATTTCTTGGAGCCACCAGATTGGTCACTGCAAGACAGAGACCCAACCTTATTTCCGAGAGGCATTACTTCCTCGAATAACTTGGTCGCTTCTTCACCCGAGTAGTTGAAGTCTTCTTTAATGGCTTGGAGATGAATAAAGGGGTCGGAAGCTTTCAGTTTTGCCAAAGCAAGATTGACTCTGTTAGCCATAGCTTCCTTCATGGTCTGCGTATGGTTCTCTCGAGTAGTCTTGAGCAGGCTTCGGAGATCTTCGAGTTATTGGCCAAGGTAATCTATCTTCTCCACCGGATCTCTTAGAATGGGCAGACTTGATTCAGATCCCATGTCGAAGAGCATCTTATTGAGAGCCTTGACGTTCTCCTCAAGATTCCGCCCAAGAGTAGCCTCCTTGCCTTGCTCAAACTCAAGAGCTTTTTCTGCTCTATTCAATGCTTGAATTTGCTCTGCACGAGTAGACCAAAGGATAAATACATATAATTAGAAAAGACAGTACACTGGTCTAGTTTACGACCGGTTACCTTGATTCTTCTTCTTGAAAGTCTCAATGACTTCCTTGTGCCTGGTCATTAGGTATTCGATAGATCGTTCCTTGGCTTGGCATTCACCTTCAAGCCTGGTTATTATGGCTTCTTTGGCCATAACCTCTTCTTTAATTTTCTTTGAATCTATCAAATATGATAAGATGAGAAGTTAATTAACAGAAGAAGAGCAAGATAGGCAAAGAAGGAGAGAGGAAGCCTTGAAGAAAGTACTTGCTTTCTAAATCGGAGTTCTTCTTCTCCAAGAGCTTTATTCGCTGGGTTAGTCCTTCGATCACAACGAAAATTTCCACCATGTGCTACAAAATAGTGAACTTCTTTCAGTTTTTGATAGACTTTGAGGAAATGACTATTAAAGTGGTCATGGATGCTTACCCAGATTGCTACGTCATTATATTCGGTGAAGATACTACCAGGACTCGTCTCTGCTTGACGGTCTGATATCTTCCCCCAAGCCTCATTGAGTTTGTTGTCATCGATGAACCGAGGGCAATAAGGGAAGTTGCCAGGGAGAGGAGACTTCCCAGTAGTGATCAGAACCTGCTGGGACCTCCCAGGAACCTCCACCTCCAAAGGTGGGGTTGGAGCCGCCACAGGTTCCTGAGCAGGCACTAGCACTACCACCTGCTCGGGGGCTGGCTCGACCTCCTTTTCCTTAGTAATTTTCTTCTGAGGGGTGCTCTGATCGAAGGCGACCGGAAAACCAGAGGACCTTTAAACATAAGAAATTTGAGATTTTAAAGTACCAAAAACATTAAAGGTACGTATTTGTATTAGTTCCTTTCATATATGCATACATGGTCGTCTTTTTGGTCTTAATCTTGAAGCGCCCTAGAGCAAAGTCCTGGGCGCTAGCCTTTCTTTTCTTTTCGACCGATTTTACCGGTTCTTCACAGGTAGGGTTGGTTATACCCTTCACATCCTCCGACCTCTGGTCAGAAGTGATATCTTCGACTAGGTTATCGAGGTCCCTGACCAGCTGGTCAGAGAAGGTGTCTTGGTCGGCTTTCGGGGCAGTTGTTTTGGTTGCAACTGTCAGGTCGTGAACGACCATTCTGGAACCTACGATTGTCGCAGCTTTGGTCAGCTAGTCTTTTGTTTCTCCTACCTAATTAATAGGATTAATTTGGTGATGAAAAACTTCATTTGAAATGTATTTTTTTTCTTTATCATCGTTTTTTCTGTTACCTCCAAGAGACCATCATCCTCGTTGGTGGCAAAAGAAGAAGCGGTCGAAGGGTCAATTGGTTCACAACTCTCGGTGAGCTCATTGATCTTCAACCCGACCGACTGCACATCAAAGAGGTATTATGGAAAACTGATCGGAACATACGTCAACAATGAAAAGAGGTTGTTATATTTACCTTAAGCCTCTCCTCTCTCTCTCTTCTTTAGAGACAATAGCTAAAATCCAGGGGAAATCAGCCTTGACATCAGGCTCTCCAGCGCCAATCATTTTCATCCGGTCTCTGATTTCCTCAGGGGAAAGGACTATACAAAACAAATGGAAGACTTTAAGATTACAAAATAAACAGCCAAAAACCAGTCGGGATTTGTTGGAATTTACCTTCTGAAGAATCCTTGGTCGCCTCATCCTGACCAATGTACTAGAGCATTGAAAGTGCTCAGGACTTCAGAGGACTAATGTGGCGCATGGAGAAATCACTCACCACGTGCCAAGAAGTTACACCTCTGATATTAAGGAGTTGGATAGCTTTTATCCATCTCCCCACTATCCCCTCCTTCTTCATGGAGGAGCGCCACTTTGGGGTCTCGACTGCCTTCTTGCCGGCGAAGCAGAGGCTGTCATCAGTGTGAACCATCATATAGAATCAACCCTTCTTCCATGACGACCACGAAGATTTGGGGAACATGCGAATGTACTCATCGGCCTTCCCATCGTGGAGGCGCAGAGTGCATTCCCCAGGTGACCCTAGCGATTTTCCTGACCGCGCCATCTTGTGATAGTTCCTGAAGAGTTCCAGGTTTGGTGGAATCCCCAGGTACGCTTCACAAAGGTAAACGAAGATGCTAAGGTTGGCAATCATATTCGGGGCGAGGCTCACCAACTCAACTTCGTAGTACTCCAAGACCTTCGGGAGAAATCGGTGCACTGGTAGCCTGAATCCGCATTCGATGTATGCGAGGAAAAAAGGAATTTCTCCATCTTCTCTGCTCGAAAAATGCTGCCCAACCGCAGATCTCCAAGATACCAGATTCTTGTCTGGCAGCATCCCTCTTGCCTCCAAAGCCTTGAGCTTCTTTTTGCTCAAATCCGAAACCAGCTAGTTGGTAATTGAGTCCGACATTACTGACTCTTTGGGCAGAGAAGACAAAAGAAAGTTAACAGGAGGTCGAAGAAGATTTCTTTGTGAGAGAGCACAAGGTGGCCGGAGAAGATTTTCTTAGCAAGAAGATGAAAAGGATCCAAGGGAATATGAGAGCGTAAAAACCCTTCAGGCAGCGCACGGAGGCAATTTTATAGCCATGTTTCCTTAACTGCACCAGAGAGTTACTGTAACATCCCAAAAATATGGTTTGTTTTGAAGTTTTAAAAGAAAAATAACCATTTGAATTTTTTTGGTAAAGTTAAAAGCTTAATTGGAATTTTCAGAGTTCAAAAATGATTTAATATGAATAATGTCAACATAAACTATGATCAAAATTATTTTATTTGGATTCTATGTGCTTGGATATATTTTCTAGAATTTTCTAGAATTTTTCCAAATGCATTTGCTATTTTCTAAGTTTTATTTGGGTTTTCAGCTATTTTCTAAAAAGAAAAAGGTATTAAAATCTCATAAATAGTGTTCGGGCTGAAACCTCTCTCCTGTTCAAGCCTGGCCCAGCACTGTGCGGCCGAAACCTTCCGCTTTTGGCCCGTTCCTTGCTGACCGCTCTGTCTTCTCTCATGGCAAGACGATGACCCTTTGGTCGGATCGTTGTCATGTCGTGTGCGACACACTTGCCACCGAGCCGCTTCCGCTATCAGGTGGACCCTGCTCGCTACATCAGCGTCGTCCTCAACCCAGACTCATCTTCTCTAAAGTCTTCGTGGCCGCGCCGTCGCCGTGTTCATCACGGACTCACCCTTCCTGTGGCTACTTAGGGCCGCGCCTTCGCCGAAAACCTTTGCACCAACTCGCCTCCTACAAAACCCTAGGCCACCCCTTGTTCCACGCTGTCGTTTCGATGAATCAAGCCATCGAAGCTCTCCACCGCTTTCAACTCCGACGAGCTTGTTCATCGTCATCGGCACCGCCCAAGCTTCTGTTCCACCCCCGTTGAGGTCGCAAGGTCGAGATCTATTCCCTGGCCGCCTCGTCTCCGCTGGAAGATTGCCGAAACCCTAGATTCATCGAGCCCGTGGCCCAACCTCCGCCCAAACCTCGCCGCCGGTCGCTGTAGAGGTCCCCGAGCACCAGTGAACCCACTCTTGAGTTCCTCTTCGCGCCCTCTACCTCGTCGTCACCTGCGTCGACGCCGAAGAGCCGTCGTTCACCAGATTCATCGGGGACCGAGAACCACCACCCTCACCATCGTCCACGCTAGCGCCAAGTCACCACCACCTCATCATCGTGTCAACTCCGAAGCCTCCGTGTCGTCCGCGCGTTCGCCACGTCAGCGCTGATTAGGCAAACCAGATCCAAATCAAACACCCGGCTCGGTGAACTTAGTCCACCGTGAGCCACCACGCCGACAAGTGGGTCCCACCTATCAGGTGGATTTTCTTTTTCTTTTTTCTTTTATTTTCGGTGGAATTTCTCTGCTGACGTCATAATCTGGGATTTTTCAATAGAAAAATAATTCGGATTAATCCATAAATTTAGGGTATTTCTTAGGGTTTCAATCTTCCAAAGCCCATATCTTTTGCATCCGAACTCCGATGGAGTCCATTCAAATGCCTAAATTCATCTAAATTCAAGATTTATTTATCTGAGATTTTTATTTAATTTTTGGAGTTTGTTTTGTCTCTATTGTTTATTTATTTGGTTTATTTGCTTGCTTTCGAGTAGACGTTGATTCTTCTAGAAGCTTTGAGCAAGGAGGAGTATAGCAAGATCAAGATCAATCCCAGAATTTATTCCAAGGCAAGCCATAGTCCTTTGATCATATTGAACCTATGGTTTCAAAAGTATATTATTTTATACAATTGCATGCTATCTTTATATAAATTGTTTTGGGATTAGTTATTACCTGTTGTCACTATGCCTCCTTTGATTATTTGAATGGCATGAATCCTTTGTCACCCTAGCATGGATAATTTTAGTTGGACATATTTGTATCACCAACATGAGTATTGTACAAATGCTTAGTTCATCTTAGTTACGATGGGTTCATCATCACATGTGTCATAATGATTAATCTTGACTTAATAAAATATGGAATCGTGGTGGTAAGCCACTGTTGTTAAAATTTGTGTACCATGACATGGTGTGTCATTGGTTTTGGTTAAACAAAATAGTTTTCGCTCAGGCGAGTGGTTGGTGGATAGTGGTGGTGTTTCACCACGTCATGGGTTTGTGGTATTCTCGACTGAGTGACTTGACAAGGACTTAATCTTGTGCGCCATTGAACTGGGATTTTCGTACAACCGCATGCCTGGTATGGGACGGGCCTAACCTAGTAGGTTGTTGAGTTTTGGCTTTTGACTACTCAGGTAGTATTTGGGTGGAAGTGTGTATCCTTTTCTAAGGTCACATCGCGGGACGGTTCGCCGCATCCCTGTCCAACATTGTACATCAACCACGATGAGGTTTTGGATGGCTGTAGGTACAACAGGAGAATCAATTGTTGAGATAAAATTCCTGAAAGGTTTTGTTGTGGTCAACTCTGATTGCATCTTGTGGGTAAAGTGTACAACCTCTGTAGAGTGTCAATTGATCTATACGAATAGCCGCGTCCTCGGTTATGGACATGTCCGGGGATTTCACACGGGAGATAGAGTTTCTTTAAAATGAGTCGGAGTGTGAATAAGATGTTCACTTGATGAATATAATGTTTGTTTGGTAAACAGGTAATTCACTTGGTGGTTTGTGTCGATTGGTGAATTGGGGATTCACTTATCATGAGTTTGGTTGGGAAGTGAATGGGAAGTTCACTGGTTGTTCCAAAGAAATTGTTTACTTACTTATTATTATTTCAACTACGCATTTCAATCTATTTATTGTATTTATCGTAAATGCTGCTTTCTGTAAAAGAACCATACCACTAACCTTTGTCAGGCCGTGCATGAATACTATTTGCATACATTTCCCTACGGCTGGCTGAGTGCTTTAAGTACTCACGGCTTATGCCTTTGTTGAATCAGTTGAAGAATATCAAGCTGCTTAGGAGTTCTTTCAGAAGAAGGACTTTGAAGGTTTTGCGGATTAGGATGCGTTCTCCACCCGATTGCCTGTGGGCATGTTGATTGGCCTTTTCAAGAGTTTCATTCCACTGCGAGAGTTTATTTGTTTCTTAAGCCTTACGTGGCAAGCTAAGTAAACATTGACCATAAGGTCCAGTTATTATTATTATCTATTACTCTGAGATCTTTTTAGTTAAATAAAATAAATTGATGGTATTTCAGCACTGTTTCCTGTCTGAGCTAGCAACTGATCTGGGACTAGTTTAGAATACACAGAGGGTTCCTGATATGCATTTTTGGGTCCCGATAGAGGCTGTATCAGAGCCATATCGACAGTAGAACGCAACCTTAGTTAGCATGGTCGTTTTAGCTAAAAGCTTCAGGATTTATTTTCTAAATCAAATCAACCTAACCTGATTTAAGCGGTTGTTCTTTTCTCATCTATTCTGATTCTTTTCTCATCTCAGTCTATTCTATTCTTATCATATTCTATTCCTTCTCATCTTGTTCTAAGAAATCTGGTCTCTTGTCTTGTCTGAAGTTTGTTTTGTAATTTTAATTTGACTGTCTTGCCTGTTAATTTCTTTAGATGGTGCAAGTGTATCGTGATCAAAGAGGAGATTGGCCAGAAGTTCTCTAGTGCTTGTTGCAGAGTTTGGGAACAAGCAGGAGTGCAACTTACTTCACCAAGGAAAAGAAAGTGAAGGGGCACACAATTGGATTCGAGACAAGTGTGTATTTCATTGTGAGGATTGGAAGCCACATCTGTCCTCACAGCATGAAGTGCCACGATGAGCTTGAAGACATGTCAGTAGTCAAAGTTGCCTGCAAAGCTGTTCTAAAGATTTGCAGATTGCACCGGATCAATTTGTCCAAGTTGGTTCAAAAGTATGTGATGCAAGTAGTGTCAGTTCCAGTTGTTCCCGAGCCAGAAGAAGAATTGGGAGAGTTCTCAGTTCCAGCACCAGCTCCTTTGTCGCCACCTACTCCACCCAGTCCAGAAGAAAGGTGTCGAGTCATCGGCGATCGTCATGAGTATCTTTGTTGTTTCATTCCAACTGTTCGTCCAGAGTCTCCACCAGTAGTTCGCAACTCGTGGGTGTTCTATAGCGACTCAGAGCCAGAAGTCAAGGAGTCTTCGTTCTCTAGCCCAGAGTGGGAGCCGTCCTATTAGAGTCGTTAGTAGCATTTATAGGTCGTTGTTGCATTAGGTTCTTATTTGGGTTGTGTGTAAGTGGGAGTTGCAGTTTTGCTATCAAGCATTATGTTACAGTCACACTGAGGCTTTAATTTGAAGAGTTTAGTTGTTCTTCCATAGCATTCCAGCTATATTTTCCTTGTCTTCTTTGTTCTTTGGGTATAATCTATTTCCCCTAGTTAAATTGTTTCTGTCTTTTCTATCCTGTTTTATCTCGTCTATTGTGCTTTTCCCTCTTGTCTACATTGCTTTTCTATCTTACCTACTAAAGCTATGGAGAATCATCGCAGATGGTTGACACCCACAACACATCAAGTCGTACTCAGTCAGATGATGCTAATGTCAATGCTAGTGGCCAGTCACCAGTACTTGGAGTCGCAGATACAAACATGGCACAACTTCTAGCAGCTCAGACTCAATTCATGAGTGCGATGATATAGAATATGAATGCTATGATGACTCAACAAAGTCAGACCGTCGCTGCAATAGTCAACTTGTTGAACCAAAATTGTCAGAGTAACCAGAATAATCAAGCAGCAGCTGTTCCGCCGCCAGCTCATCATCATTCCAAGTTATCAGAGTACATGAGGACTTATCCACCTACGTTCTCTCATTCGTCAGAACCTTTGGACGCAGAAGATTGGCTTCGTTCAGTGGAGAAAAAGCTCGCCATTGCTCAATGCAATGATCGTGATAAAGTTCTTTATGCTTCACACCAATTGGAAGGTACAGCCGTAGAATGGTAGGAGAACTACACCGCAACTCATGAAAATTTTCATACCATTACTTGGGAGGAATTTTCAACAGCTTTTCGTCAAGCACATGTTCTAGATGGTATTGTAGAAATGAAGAAAAATGAGTTTCGTGAACTACAGCAAGGAAACATATCTCTGGGTGAATATCTCAACAAGTTTACTCAACTTTCTCGCTATACTCTAGAAGATGTTGCTACAGACAATGCACGTTAGAAGCGATTCAAGCGTGGACTTAACCCCAGTTTGAAAGTACAAGTTGTTGGAAACGATTATGTGGATTTTCAACATATGGTGGATAAAGCTGTACTCATAGAAGATTCTCGTCGTGAGTTGGATGAATCTCTCAAAAGGAAGATGATACAACATGGAGTTCATCAAAATCAGCTACAGAGAGCTAGAACCAATGCTCAGTAGCCTTGTCGTTCCAACAATTCATCTACCGGATTCAGAACCCCTACTCCAGTGTCACATGCAGGAAACACATGAATTTCTAATGTCAATAGCAACAACAATCTACAACCTCAGAGGACCAACAATTTAGCTGTAGGAATTCAATGTTTCAACTGCCGTGAGATAGGTCATTACGCTAACAACTATAACTGACCCTCCGACCGGATGTGTCACTTCCAACGGGCGTCTTCTCCAGGAGTAACTGCCACTGTCGGGACCCAAAAATGCAATTATGGACCCTCTATGTATAATGTACTAGTCCATAATCACGCTAGTGCACACAGTGCCAACATAGATGAATATCGATCCACACAAGAAGAAATAATAGAATAAACGAGTAATTTGGATAACAAATAACCGTTGTGACCTTAAGGTCTAATTTACATTTATTAAGCCTCGCAGGGCTGACAATAATGAAATAAGCAGCAACAGAGCAAATAACTCTAGTGAGAACCCATCGATTCGCCACTGGCAACCGACTGGGATCAAGACCTAGCGATCAGCATCTTCGTAGAACTCCTCCTCAAAAGCGGGCGAAGACTACTCCACTTCTGTTGATTGATTATAGCAAGCATGAGTACACAACCGTAATCGCAAGTCATACCACAGAATGCAATGTATACATGATGGCTTATTCCAAAGGAATGACTTCTGTGGTTCTTTTGCAAAAATGCAACATTTGCAATTGAATACGAATAATAGATTGAAACACAATTTAAAACAAATAAACACTTTTAATTTAGCAGTTATTTTCACAAAGAACACAAAGTCTACTCAATTTATTCACACAGCCATATGACTTAGATCACACAACTCCCTTCCCAAGTTTTATGAAAATCTAACCCTCGTGTGAAATCCCCGAGCATGTACATGATCGCGGACGCAGCTATTTGAATAGATTTGTTTAACACTCTGTAGAGGTTGTACACTTTACCACACAATATAACCAGTGTAGCTAACACCAGTCATAACAAAACCTTTCAGAAACTTCGTCTCAAGCATTGACACTCCCGATGTGTTTTACTGATAGTATTGACGTCCAAAGAGGAAATTATTCCATTGCAAACCGTTGGACAGGGAAGCGGCGAATTGTCCTGCGATGTGAGTCGCCACGGAGACTGAAACACACCTCCACCCTGAGACAGAGCCTAACCTACAACCTGAGTAGTCAATGTCGAGAATCCATAATTTACTAAGTTAGGCCCTGTAACATCCCAATTTTCTGAGCTTTAAAAATATTTTAAATAGTTAGTAGGGAGAAAATTCACCATTTGGATTTATTTGAATTTAATTCAAAAGCTTAATATTGGACTTTTAATACCAAAACAATTTAATATAATTAAAGTCAACATGAACAATTGTCAAAACTATTTTATTTGGATTCTATTTTCTTGGATATATTTTCTAGAATTTTTTCCAAGTTCATTTGCTATTTTCTATTGCTATTTGGATTTTCTACTATTTATTAAAATAGAAAACTTATTAAAAATCTTGGAATAGTATTTGGGCCTAAACCCAAGCCTAACCCTTAGGCCCAACCTTTGTGTGGCCCAACGTCATGTGGCGCCCGCCTCCAGCCCGACATGCGGGCCCGCATGTCGATCTCTCCTCTCTCTTCACGTGCTTCAGATCGGTCCGAGCCGTCCGATCATATTCAAACGGTCTGATTAAGTTGGGTTGTTTGGATGGTCCAAACGTCACAATCGGTATGGACCGTCCGATCAAGGTTAGACGGTCAGATCTGATGGATGGTTCGGGCGGTCCGAACGTTCGCGTTCGCTAACCTTCACTGGTAGGTGGGCCCCTCCTATCAGTCCCACCTTCGTCTCCCAAGCCGTCTTCCTCACGGAGTCTGAGCCTTTGTCCGCCATGGTTGGTTTGTTGAGCTCCGTCCGACAACGCCGCTTTTCCAACTAAACTCCTTCTAGGAAACGTGCCAAACTCTATCTCCTATTCTCCCGCATCCAAATCCCACGAAATCAGAAACCGTATCTTATCTATTCTCCAAATTCGTTCGTGACCGAAACGAGATTGATTTGGGGATTGCTTATCCTGTGCCGCCCGACCCCTATAAATAGATCCCTGAGGTTCGCCCTACTTCCCGCATCTCAAAACCCCTACCCTCTTTGTCCCGAGAGCTCGAGCGCCGCTGCAATTTGGGATTTGAGTTTCAGTCACCGAAACCCTAAACCTCCAATTCCTTCGCTGCCGGTGACACATTGCTTCTATGGAGTGCACTGTTGCCTTCCTCGTCTTTAGAGCCACCTCTAGAGCCCTTCACCATTGCCAGAGTGTCACTGGAGCTACTGTCCGACAATAGCCGAAGAGCTTCGCCGCCAAAAGCTCGCTGCCGGCCAACTCCGATGATCTCTGGTACTCAAACCGGTACCAACATGTGCGCATTATTCCCCTCTACCTGTTGCGACCATCCACTTGTGCCTGTGAGCCGTCGTTCGCTGGCGACCATCGGGTCCAGAGCCGCTATTGTCGTCGAGTCCGACGTGGCCATTCACGTCAGCGTCCACCTCAGCTCCCGTGCCTCCGTGTCGCGTGTGTGGCTGCCCCATGGCACCACCTCAGCACGTGCGTGCCACCCAAGCCGGTCTCTAGATCCAATGGCTCGGTTAACCAAGTTCACCGTGAGCCGTGAGACTGACGTGTGGGTCCCACACGTCAGGATTTCCTTTTTATTTATCTTATTTCGAAAAATCCATGGCTGACGTCATTATTGCGCAATAATCCAATTTTTCTGTTAAAGATTAATTTGGGATATTCCAATAAATCCTTTTTAGGGTTTTGTTTTAGATTCAAACTTTCAAAGCCCATATCTTTTGCATCCGAACTCCGATTGAGCCCATTCAAATTTCTAAATTCATCTAAATTCAAGATCTATTTATTTGAGTTTTTTATTTAATTTTTGGAGTATGTTTTGCCTCTATTATTTATTTATTTTGTTTATTTGCTTCGTTTGCGAGTAGACGTCGATACTTCGGGAAGATTTGAAGAAGAGGAAGCATCTCAAGAGCAAGATCAGTACCTAGACCTATTTCAAGGCAAGTTATACCTTTGATCATATTGAAACCAGTTTTCAAAATACTTTGATTCAAATTATTGTATTTACTTTAAGTATTTATTTAAATGCTTATGGGTTTAGTTATTAATCCAATTTGTTATATCCACACTTGTCTATTGCTATGTCTTAATCTTTTGTCACCCTAGATTGGTTCTTTATTAGTTGGTATTATCGTAACACCAACGTGGGTTGGTTAGATACGATTAGTTTGCTTAGTCATGCTACGAGTTATCATTTCATGTGAGTTGCAATTATCAACTTGACTAAGTGATTATGGAACTATGTGATAAAACCATGTGCTATTACTCACTGATGGCATATACTGCACTTAACCAACTGGGTGGGAAAGGATCTAGACGGAGGCAAGTGGTACTGTGTGCTACTTTGGTGGAGCTATGTGCACGGGAATGATAAGCTGTGTGCATAGGGTATGATTAGAAATTGGAAGTCTTGCCTTAGTCAATTAAGGACTTAACTTTGTGCGCCATTGAACTGAGCTTTACTGTACGACCACATGTCTGGTATAGGACGGGCCTAACTTAGTAAGTTATGGATTCTTGACATTGATTACTCAGGTAGTAGGTTAGGTTGTGTTGCATGGGTGGAGGTGTGTTCTACCAAGTAGTCACATCGTGGGACAGTTCGCCGCTTCCCTGTCCAACGATGTGTGTCAGACTGACTTCCTGTGTGGGGTTGTCTGGCGGTAAAGCACATCGGGAGTGTCAATGCTGAGATGAAGTTTCTGAAATATTTTGTTATGATTAGTGCTTGCAACACTAGTTGTATCTTGTGGGTAAAGTGTACAACCTCTACAGAGTGTTAAATTAATCTATTCGAATAGCCGCGTCAGCGATCATGGACATGCTCAAGGATTTCACAAGAGGGGTAGATTTTCATAAAACACTTGGGAAGGGAGCTGTGTGATCTAAATTATATGGCTGTGTGAATAACTTGTTAGGCTATGTGTCTTTCTGAAATCAAGTTGTTAAATTATTATTGTTTATTTGTTTTACTTTATGCTTTCAATCTATTACTTGTATTCGATTGCAAATATTGCATTTCTACAAAAGAACCACAGAAGTCATTCCTTTGGAATAAGCCATCATGTATAATTGCATTCTGTGGTATGACTTGCGAGTACGGTTGTGTACTCATGCTTGCTATAATCAATCAACAGAAGAGGATGAGTCATCGCCTGCTTTCGAGGAGGAGTTCTACGAAGGTGCCTGATTGTTAGGATTTTGATCCCAGTCGGTTGCCTGTGGCGAATTAATGGGATTCTGCTGAAGTTTATCTGTTTCGTTGCTATTTAATTCTCTATCAGCCCTGCGTGGTTTAATAAGTGTAAACTCGACCATAAGGTCAAAATGATTATTTGTTTATCAAATTACTCGTTTATGCTATTAATCATCTTGTGTGGATCGATATTCATCTATGCTGACACTGTGTGCACTAGCGTGATCCTGGACTAGTGCATTATACACAGAGGATCCAGAATTGCATTTTTGGGTCCCGACAGGCCCGTCCCATACCAGGCATGTGGTCGTACAATTGTGGCTCAGTTCAATGGTGCACAAAGTTAAGTCATTAATTGACCAAGGCAAGACTTCCAATTTCTAACTATGCCACGAAGATTATCATTCCCAATCACAAAGCTCCACCATATCACACAGTATCCACCACTTGCCTCAATCTAAATCTTTTCCCACCCTACTGATTAAGTGCAACACATGCCATCAACGAGTAATAGCACACAATGCACATAGTTTCATCACAAAGTTCCATATTCACTTAGTCAGATTTATTTTTGCAACTCACATGAAATGATGACTCGTGGCATGGCTAAGCCATCTATTCGTATCTAACCAACCCATGTTAGTGCTACGATAATACTAACTAAATAATAACCAATCTAGAGTGACAAAACATCATGACATAACAATAGACAAAATTGATATAAACAATCTGGATTAATAACTAAACCCAAAAGCATTTAAATAAAATACTTAAAGTAAATGCATTAATTTGAATCAAAGTAATTTTGAAAACTGGGTTCAACATGATCAAAGGTACAACTTGCCTTGGCATAGATCCTGGTATTGATCTTTATCTTGATGCACTCCTTCAAAATTTCCCCAAGAATCAACGTCTACTCGCAAACAAAGCAAATAAACAAAATAAATAAATAACAGAGAGAAACCAAACTCCAAAAATTAAATCAAAATATCATATAAATAGAGCTCAAATTTAGATGAATTCAGAAATTTGAATGGTCTCAATCGGAGTTCGGATGAAGAATATATGGCCTTTAGAATATCTAAATCTAAATAATACCTAAATTGGAATTTACTGGAATTTTCGAATTACATTTCTATGGGAAAAATCATATTATGACGTCAGCCCTGGTATTTTCGGAATTAAAATAAATCTGGGAAAAAGGTTGAGAGGCTGACAGTGGGACCCACGATCTATAGATCAGGTCCACGCAAGGATCTATTGGTCTACGGGCTCAGGGGTCTACGGAAAAGTGCATCTGACATGGGGGTCCCACATGGCAGCGGCTTGGTGCACCATGGAGCAGATCTATCTGGGGTTTAGATCTAGGGTTCGGCTGCTTGTGCCACGTACGCGCGCAAGTGGTGCTGACTCAGTGGACACGTCAACGACACGTAAACGTTGTGGGTCATGTGGCTGGTGACGTGGATGGCCACGGTGGCTCAACGACGACAAAGCTCCAGTGACCCAAGGGTACAGCGATTGATGGCGTTCTAGCGGCAGCGGAAGTGCGCATCTAGACGAGCGTGACATGGGGAAACTGGTGATGCGATTAGATCTCATCGGCAGCGACCACAGCGGTGGCGGCGACGCGGTAAGCAGCGGAGCGACGCGGCTCAACATGATGACGGCGTTCCAGGGACTCTCCGGCGCAGATAGCACGCACATCACGTAGGCCATGGCACGGCGATGTCGACGGTGTACTCGATGAGGGCAGGGGCTCACCGACGGTGGCGGAATCATCGAAGAACCGAGGCGGCAGTGCTAGGGTTCCAACTTCGATTTCGACGGCTAGGTTTGAATCTAGGGTCTCTGGCTTTGGGGAAAAGGCAGCGGAGGCTGAGGCGATCCTCGTGACGTAGGCGCGGGCTTTAACTTGGGTCGAGGGGATAGAATCTGCGTTGGAGACGACAACGGAGCGCGCAAGAAAATCAGAACGGAGTCCATTGAAGATGATGAACAATGGATCTTGTGGGACCCACTCATCAGTGTCGCTCGCTCGGGCGAGGTTGTGTAGCGAAAGGATTCGCAGAGAATGATAGGTAGGATTGGGTGCGTGCACAAGAGACAGAAAATGAGACTAGCAGGTGGGGACCACCTATCAGCGAGGCGCGGGCGCGCATGGGTGAATGGGCCACACAGTGCTGGGCCGAGGCAAAAATAGGGTTGGATTTCGGCCCAACTACTTTTTTGAGATTTTAAATAGGTTTTCCATTTTAGAAAATACTGAAAATCCAAATGGCAAATAGAAAATAGCAAATGAACTCAGAAAAATTCTAGAAAATATATCCAAGCACATAGAATTCAAATAAAATAGTTTTTAATAATTTTTGATGTTGACATTATTCATATTAAATTATGTTGATACTGAAAGTTCTTATTAAGCTTTAATTAAAATTCAAATAAAACTCAAGGGTGAATTTTCCAGTTACTAACTAGTCAAAAGGTTTTTTAAAGCTCAGAAACATTAGGATGTTACAAACCTCCCCCCTTAAAGGAATCTCAACCCCGAGATTCAGGCTAGCTAGAGAAAAGGCTAGGAAACTCGACTTCCAGCTCTTGTTCACGCTCCCACGTTGCTTCTCCTTCTGATTGGTTCCTCCACTGAACCTTACAAAAACGAACGGTCTTGCTTCTGGTCCGACGCTCTACGACATCCAAAATTTTGACTGGTTGCTGCTTATAAGTGAGGTCTTCTTTTAACTCGATTGAATCCAAGGGAGTCCGTTCTGTTGATACACGGAGACACTTCTTCAACTGAGAGACATGGAACACATCATGCACTTCTGCTAACGACTGTGGCAGTTCAAGCTAATAAGCAACTTCTCCTCGACAACTCATAGTCTTGAATGGACCAACATATCTAGGGGCAAGCTTCCTTTTGGCATAAAACCTTTTGACACCTCTCAATGGAGTGACTCGAAGATAGACGAAATCTTCTGGTTCAAAGCTAAGATCACGACGATGGTTATCAGCATAACTCTTTTGCCTCGACTGAACTATCTTTAATCTTTCTCTGATCATAGAAACTTGTTCCTCTGCTTCCTGGATAATGTCTGGTCTGAATACCTTCCGCCTGGCTGTTTCTGACCAATTCATAGGGGTTCTGCACGCACAACCATTCAAAACTTCAAATGGTGACATTTGCAAACTAGCTTGGTAGCTGTTGTTGTACAAGAATTCTACATACGGCAAACTTTTATCCCAACTGGTAGCATTAGCTAGAGCACACGCTCTCAAAATATCTTCCAATATTTAATTAACTCCTTCAGTCTGTCCATCTGTCTAAGGGTCATACGCAGTACTAAAATTCAAATGAGTTCCCAAGGCTTAATGCAGACTTTGCCAAAAATGAGAGGTGAACTGAGATCCTCGATCTGACACTATCTTCTTAGGCACACCATGCAAACTGACAATTTTTGACATATATAACTCCGCAAGGCGATCTTCTGAGTAAGTGGTTTTGACTGGTAAGAAATGGGCAATTTTAGTCAAACGGTCAACTATCACCCAAATTGAATCGTCACCCGATTGAATCCTGGGTAAACCGATAATGTAATACATTCTGATCTCTTCCCATTTCTATTCTAGAATCTTCAAGGGTTTCAATAGACCTGCTAGTCTCTGATGCTCTCCCTTTACTTTCTGACATACGTCGTACAATGCAACGATCTCTGTGACTTCTCACTTCAGATTTGGACACCAAAACTTATTCTTAACATCCTAGTACATCTTAGTACTTCCAAGGTGAATAGAATACTTTGAGTCATGGGCCTCTTTTAAGATTAGCTGTCTCAAACCATCAACATCTGGCACACAGATACGTCCATTAATCCACAGTATATCTTGATCGTCTTTGGTGAAGTCCTTGAATTTACCTTCTTCCATTTTGAGCTTGATGTCCTCAATCTCAGGATCATTTGGCTGGGATTCACGAATCTGCTTCTCCAAGATGGACTGTACTTCTAGGCTAGCCACAAACCCTTCGGACACAACTTCCAATCTTAACTTCTGAAACTCCTCATGAGGTTCTGGGCAATTCTCTTTTTCTTCCAAAGTATTGTAGTAGCTCTTACGACTTAAAGCATCTGCAACGACATTGGCCTTATAGGGATGGTAGTGGATTCCAAGATTATAGTCCTTTATTAATTCTAACCATCTTCTCTGTCTCATGTTCAAATCAGACTGAGTGAAAATGTACTTCAAACTTTTGTGATCTGTGTATACCTCATAGCGGTTATCAATGAGGTAATGGTGCCAAATATTTAAAGCATGCACTATGGTAGCTAGTTTCAGATCATGGATAGGATAATTCTCCTCATGAAGTCTTAATTACCTTGACGCATAAGCGACAGCTCTTCCTTCTTGCATCAGGACGCATCCCAATCCTTGACGCGAAGCATCACAGTAGATATTGAAATCTTTACGGATATCTGGTAGAGTTAACACTGGGGTTGAAGTCAAACCCTTCTTCAGTTCTTGAAAACTTTCTTTACAAGCGGGGGTCCAAGTGAACTTTTTCTCCTTCTTCAACAAATGCGTAAGAGATTTAGCAATTGTTGAGAATCCTTCGATGCGATAATATCCTGCCATTTCCAAGAAACTACGAATCTGGGTAATGGTCTTGGGCTGTTCCCAGTGTAATACTGCTTTAACTTTACTGGGGTCAACTGCTACTCCCTCAGCTGTCATCACATGACCATGGAAATCGACTTCCTTTTTCCAGAAATCACACTAGCTGAACTTTGCATACAATTGATGCTCCCTCAGTTTTTCTAGGATTAACCTCAGGTGTTCAACGTGTTCTTCTTCTGTCTTGGAATAAACCAAAATATCATCAATAAACACAACTACAAACTTGTCCAAATATTCCATGAATACCTTGTTCACCATGTTCATGAAATATGCAGGGGCATTAGTCAGACCAAAAGACATGACTAAGAACTCATAATGACTGTACTGTGTAGAGAAAGCGGTCTTCATAATGGTGACTTCATTAAGAGCACGATAATCAATGCATATTCTCATGCTTCCATCCTTCTTCTTGACAAACAGAACTGGTGCTCCCCACGGCGACGAACTAGGTCTCACATAACCTTTCTCAAGAAGTTCTTCTATCTGCTTCTTCATTTCTACTAGCTCATCGGCCAGCATCCGATAGGGTCTCTTAGAGATTGGTGATGTTCCTGACACTAGATCGATGACAAACTCAATGTCACGGTCTGGTGGCATCCCTGGTAATTCCTCTGGAAACACATCTGGATATTCTCTGATAATAGACACATCTTCCAAAGTGACGGTCTTCAGGCTATTGATTAACAGATGTCCATCACGCACTGAGGTGGCCAGAAACTTCACCTTTTTCCCACTGGTATCCTCGATTGTTACGGCTCTTCGGCCACAATCTAGCACAGCTTTGTGCTTTGTTAACCAATCAATGCTAAGAATGACATCTAAGGTTTGGGTGTCTAGAACAATAATGTTGGCTAGAAACTCAACTCCAGCTATGAGTAACTTAGCTCCTAAACATTCCACTCTAGAACTTAACTCCGCTCCAAGCTAACAGAGTATGCTTAAGATGCGTAACTTTCAAATTGTTCTTGGTTGCAAAAACTCCAGAAACAAACGAATGCGAAGCTCCAGAATCAAACAAAACTGATGCAGGTACTGAGTTAACCAAAAACTTACCCAGTACGACGTCGGGTGCTTCTTGGGCCCCTTCCAGAGTAACGTGGTTGACACGGCCTCTAACCACCGGCTGTGGTGCTTCTCCGGATTGACCGGTATCTTGAGAGACTCCTTTGTTACTGCTTGGGGCTAGCGCCTTGGCTGGTGTAGCTCCAAGGTTGAAGCGTATTGGAGTCATTGTTCCCTTCTGAGTACAATGGTTGGCGAAGTGTCCTGGCTGACGGCAGGTATAACAAACTCTAGCTTCATTCTGCTGATTGTTCCCTGGATTAGGGTTGATGGTCGTAGGGTTGCGGAAGTTCTGAGCAGTTGGACGAGGTGCTGAGGTTGGTGTAGGCGTTCTGAAAGAGTTTTGTGATAGAAAACATGTGAACTAGTGGGGAACTGTTCTCGGCTTCTGCTGAGCTTAATGACTCCCTTGGTGAGCCATTCTGCGCTTACGATTGTCCTCTAACTCTTTGCACTTATCCTCTAGGATCAAAGTTTTGTTGACCAGCTCTTGGAAATCTGGAAAGGTATGGGCGATCAAATTGACTTGCAATCCAGTATTCAGTCCTTTCAGAAAATGACTCTGACAGGCCTTATCAGTGGCAACATCTTCCGCGGCGTAACGGGCTAGCGGAGAGAATTTATTGAGGTAGTCGGTTACTGACATGCCTCCTTGCTTGAGGGCACGAAATTCATCCTTCTTCAGATCAATAATTCCTTCTGGTACATGATACTGGCAAAAAGCCGTTAAAAACTCTTCCCAGGTAATGTTTTGTGGCGTCTCATGTGCAGCACATAAGTTTTAACACCATTCGACAGCTATGCCTTCCATCTGATGGGTGGTGTATAGAATCTTTTCATGATCATTGCATTGGGTGATCAGCAGCTTCCTTTTGATGACACGAAGCCAGTCATCGACTTCCACTGGCGTCACATGACCAGAAAAGGTTGGCGGGCGAGTTCTCATGAACTCTGCTAGCTTGGATGGTTCATGATGACTATGGTTGACTGGTGTTGCATTCTTGTTGTTGTTGTTATGATTATTGCTCATATTTTACATCTAATTCATCATCGTGTACATCATCTGTGTTTGAGCTGCCATGAACGCTCCAAAATTCTACAAGTCAATTGGAGGTGCTTGCGGTGGGACTGCTCCTGCTGGTGTCTGCTCATTCTCTTCTAACCCAGGGGTTTCGAATCCACTGGCAGCAGCATGACGAGTCTAAACCATCTGGTCCATAGGTTAGATAAAGTAGTAAGCACAAGATAAGTTAAGAACCAATCGAAGGAGTAGATTAAATCCAACAAACACAGCTTCAGGAAATCAACTGAAATACTTATATTAATAGGGGTCTTAGTATGGCTGCAACAAATGTCTAAGGGCCTTTGCAGCTCATACTCGCACACAAGAAAAACAAACGAACCTAACACACAAACTACCGCCTAAAGGGTGACACTCCTAATCTTAAACTGACGCGGCTCGAACACTGAGCCTCAACTGACTTAACCTAATCCTAAGCGAACTACTCGATGAGATAACCTCCACAGCCACGACGGTGCTCCCACCTGCTGTAGACCTGAAACTGTGTTGGCATCCTTGCAAACTGGTCCTAGTGCCCAGAACTGGTGCAGCAGGAACAAGCGTCCCTGGTGCAGGCACAAATGGCGCCTCCGGTGCTTCGGGCTCTACTGGCTCCTCAGCCTCTTCTTGGTCTTCCTTTGGATCTTCTTCTTTGGGATCTTCCTCTTCATGATCTTCCTCATGCTCGTGCTCGTGCTGGCCGTAGAGAGCTTCTTCTAGTGTGGCGATCCTCTCACTACTACAAGAACACCCATACACCAACGGATAGCTAGCAACGGAATTAACAGCCGTTGCAAATGGGCTTATGGGTTGTGTTGACTATTGTGGAATGAGTTAGGAACGCTTAATAGATATATATTCCACCTCTTCCACATTTGAGTCAAGAGGAAAAGGTGATCGTAATGCTTCTCACCCAGCGGGCGATCTTCCCACCCCACCTCACTGCCTCGCACAAAAATACGCTAACCACCTCACCCACCCCGTTTTATTGTCCCCTTCCCCATCCCCTTCGGCTCCCGCACCTTCCACTTCGTCGGCTCTCCTCCTGCCCCCCGCCACCACGATCACTGCCCTCACACTACTACTCTGAGCAGTGCCCACTCTCCTCTCTACCTCCCTCCCCGCCTGACGCCTTGCAATCATCGCGACCCCCTACTGCCTATAATGCGCCCGTCCCTACCTCCAATTCCCCTCACCTCACGTAGCAACGCCCTATCCCGCCTATCACCGAGCCACCCTTGCCCTCGCCCTTTTTCCCTTTTTTTTTATTTCCCCTCCCCCTCCTCTCTCTCTCTCTCTCCTCACCCTACGACCCAAACTCCCCACGAACGCCACTGCCCCAATTTGAAACCCTAGGTCGCCGCATCGATCCAGGGCGGTGGTTGTAGTGGAGGTTGATGGGTTGTAGCATTTCGTCGAGCGGAGATGGTGGCGTCCGGCCATGTCGACGGAGGACAAGAAGCTCCTCAAGGAGGCGAAGAAGCTGTCGTGGGATGAGCGGCTGTAGCATAAGAACTAGAAGGTGTGGAACGACGCTAACATCGACCTCGCCGCCCTCCATGACTCCATCACCGGCCCCAAGGATGCCCGCCTTCACGAGTTCGGTGAGATACGCTCCCACCACCTCCCAATCCGCCCCAATTTCGTGCTCGGATCTACGTTATGCTTGATTCGTGTGGTTTCATTTCGAGATTTTCGCGGGACCTTTTGATGTTAGATCTAAAGGGCGGTGTTTTTTTGCGGTGGTGTTTAGGGCCATTGTTTAAGAAGACGGTCATGGATTCGAAGGCGTCGGTGCAAGAGAAGGTGTTGGATGCCCTGCTCGCTTTCAAGCGAGCACTCGCTTCAGCGGCGGTGATCTTGATCTGTGAGTGCGTGTCTACATGATGCTACGTCATTTGCTATTGTACTTGATTGTTTTGAATGATTTGTGGAGTTGGTCTATCCAGTGCATAAGGAGGTGTGCGATGCAATCGTAGCAAAGTGCCTTACTAGCTGGCCTAAGACCATTGAGAAGGCTCGAGCTGCATTCCTCCTTTGGGTGGAGCTGGAGGCGGTGGAGGTCTTCCTTGCAAGTTGAACTACAATTGGTGATTGTTTTGGTTATGAATTATGATAAATCGTATGGATTGAGCACATAATGATGGCGTGGTGCATGAAGCCATGAATGAGTGCCTGAAACAACAAACACCAATTTCCCTCCTTTACCCTTCAGCCCTCTGCTTTGATTGTGGTATAGACGTATAGTAGACTGCACAAGTGCGCATATAGTTTAGTTATTCTATTCTTTCTTTCATTTGTTAATAGGGGATATCTTTTCTGTTAATTATTACAAGCATCCCTGGAGTGTGCTTCCTGAGCTTGCATTGTTGGGACTCATGCGCTCATTGTTATTAGGGATTTCATTTGTTACAAGCATCCCTGAGCTTGGGTAAACTCAAATCTTTAGTAGTTAAGATATCTGCACACAGGACTGGAAAAGGAAACATCGTCTCATGCTCTTCTTTATGTCAATTTGCAGATATGAAGGAAGGTGCGGCCTTCCAACCAATTTTGATGCAAGTTATTGCTATGCATTAGGTTATGGTGCTGGGGCTCTTCTCCAAAGTGGGAAGACGGACCATATATCTTTGGTATGTCAACTTAGATTCATAAAGAAATTATTTGACCAATTCCTAATTCTTCTATTGCCTTATTTTAATTTATACATATTACTGTGGATGTTAATTTAGCAAAAGGGCCAAATACCTGCATGAATGCACAACATTGTTGAATGTACGCTACCTTTTATTTTCTAGGTTCCTTTTGTATTTATTTTTTAAGGTTAACCAAGTATGGTAAAAACTTGAGAACACTATCATTCATTGGGACTAAGTACTAGAAAACATACAAAATTTAAATATGATTTTATCTCAGTATATTGATTGTGTTTTTTCTAATCTACTATGCAAGACCATGCATTCTATGTAAGCCTCCTTGTTTTGTCGAAGAACTACTCATACTCATAACAAGAGCTTCTAAATAGAGAATGAAGCTATTTTTTTCCGATGAAGAAAAAAAACACAATTGTTATCCAATTGAAATAAGTATGTGGGATAAGTGGTTGCCTTGGAAGGGACCAAATGCTGTTGTTTGGACTTCGGAAGCTATCATCACTTTGTTCTGCAGTTGCTAGTTGGTTATTTGCCAATCAAGTAGATACATAGTTGCTTATTTTGTTGATGGACCTATTTTTCTTTCATGGCAGGTAATAGCAAAGGCCCGTGTGCCAATTGTGAAGTTGCTGGAAAGAAATAGCATAATAGCTTTTGACGTTAGGTTAAATTTTCTTGTCATTTAGCTATACAAATATCTGACCTTGTTTTTTCTTTCCATCTGTTCTAACACTTTGTCTTAATGATCTTTTTTTCTTTTCTTTTGCAGCTTTGATATTGATGGTGGACCGTAGGCAGTGGGCTTTATCAAGGTAGTTGTTCAACGAATTATTAATTATCCCATTATGGTAGGCAGCATGTACTCTGTTGAAGCTAATATGTGATAGATGATCATATATACTTCAGAATTTGGATCATCTACTTTTCCTTCATAGTTTGGGCTTTTCTGGTATGTGCATTTGCAGCTTCTCAGGTATCAGCAGCTCTGAACCTCTCATGTTGTTGTAGTTTGGGGTATTTGGCACTTTAGTTCCGAGGAATTTTTTTGTGCCTAATACACGTTCTCAAGCTTGAGTTGTAGCATTTTTTTTCAGTAGAACTAATTGATGTAGGTATCTCCTAGATCGTAAACATAATTATCCACTTCTTTGTACCAATTACCAGGCTTATATTGGTTCAATTCAACGCAGCTTGATAGTGCCCTGTTACCTCAGTGTGTATCCAAACTCTTGTCTTGTTGTCAACCAATTGAATACATATTGCATTTCAGATAAATTCTTTCTTTAGATGTAGTCCAAATATATCACTACTACAAATGTGCTTATCTATGACGATTACCTTGTGACGTTTAGGAATTTCGTCATGAAACTTGAACTTTCAATGACGCAATTTGTATCTTCGTCATAGGTGATGTGTGACGGAGCCTGGGCACTAAAAATAATGATGAAAAGCAAAGCGTCACAAAACAACAAAACAAATTAAATCACAGATATAATGCACCCATACGCACACACACCCGTCCCACATGCACCACGTGGGTCCCACCTACACATGGCTCGATGGGTCCCACATTCGGTCCCACCAACCCGTGGTCCCTCCACCACGTGGCATGCGTGGCCCACACCGACACGGTCCCACGACACATGGCAACTCCAGCTCCCGCCCCCGTCAGTTAATTGGCCAAAAATAGCGCCTACCGATTGAACATGAGACAGGTGCAATACAAGGTGAAGCCTTACCACTTTGCACGGAGGAGCTTTTGTGACTTAGGTGTCTAATTTTCCTACTTGTCATATCTTTGAACATGATAATTGAATAGCTACCGTTATTGATTGAATCTGAGCCGGTGGACCCCGACACCATAATCCATCGAACCCGGCAAGCGGCGGCAACCCGCGGCGGAGGCGATTCGGCGGCGGAGGCAACCTGGCGGCGCACGGTGGCATGGGACGGCGCCTTTGGACCCGGCGACGCCTTGCGGCGGCGGACCCAGCGGCGTAAGCGGCTTCGGTGGTGGACTCGGTGGTGGACCGGCGGCGGAGGCGGCTTAGCGCCGGTGGAGGTTCGTTCCATCTATTTGCGGGTTAGCGCGCGGCTTGCCCACCATGTGTTAAGCAGAGTGCCTCATAGAGATAGACAATTTACTTTCCATGATTCTGCTTTGCTCCTTTCGAAATATTATAGAGAAATTGTACCAATGATCCACCTATTTGTAGAAATTTGCGAGAGGCTAGTCGTCGTTTCTCAATTTGAAGTTTTGATAGTTATAAAAGCAATCACGATAATACCATGAAGGATATGTCATTGTCTTGTACTACTTAGTCTTATAGAGCGATGACTAATTACATGCCTTGGGATTATATTTGCATGCGAGATTTAGCATTGTTGCATCCGTGCATCTTGATAGGAATGCTCCCTTGTTAGCTTTGTCAAAATAAATATGTTGATCCTTATCTTTGATTAATTTGATCCTTGGCAACTTTGATTAAAATGTAACAGATGGATCTTCAATAAAAGTAAAAACATGGCAATGAATTGATTCATTGCCTATCGATGTAATAATTTAGTCCTATTATTTTACATGAGAGTTGATAATGTACTTCGTCATGGTAGTAACATATATGTAAGTTTGGCTTTATCCTTCTCTGATTGTACCGGGTAGTACTAGAGATGTGCATAAAGAAATCAAAATGACCAATTACTGGCGAGCATAATTTGTCCTTAACCATTTTTTAAAAAATGTTGTATACCTCACAAAATTATGCGAGGAGTGATGCTTGGTTTTGTCTTTGGATTAGTAGTCTATTAGCGATTTCATGTTCTGTTTGATATATAGCTTTGGTTTCGTTCACAGATCCTCCGTGAGAGACCAACCTTGTCTTCTTGAGAGTTTGAGAAGGCGGAGTGATACTAAGACATTGTTACGGCCCAAGAGATGGAAGCTGGACTCACATATTGTATCGAGTAACACCTTTTGGGAAATTTGTTCAAGCAGATGGATAGAAGTTGGATTCATGGGAGGCAGTTCACACTGCATATATCCTTGGAGTTCAACAATTCATGCAATTTGTTAGTGAAAGATACCCGAAGACGACCATATACTTTGTCCGTGCATAAATGTCTTAATCAAACTTTACGGCCTCGGCAAGAGGTGGATGACCACATACACATTTATGGAATGTCATTTGCATACACGGTGGATTCATCATGGAGAGTCGGCAGATGATGAAGTAGTTGAGTATTTAGGCGGGAGGTGGATGGATTTGATCATGATGAAGGGATACATGTGGATGTGGCGGATGATGATTATGATGAGGATATGAGTACCGAGATGATAGGAGATCGTATCTGTGGAGGCGGATGGAGAACAACCAAGGTTTGCAAGAGTCCTTGAAGATCTGAAGCGGTCACTTGGCCGGGATCTAGCCATTCAAAATTCTCTTTTACGGTGAGGTTCTTGTATATCAAGTCTAGATTATCGAATCGACAATCTGACATTTACCGTAATGATGAAGTTGTTGTCCTCGGCATTCCTCGATGTGAATTTCCAAGATCATATGATGATGCCAAGAAATATCTTCGTGAATTGGGCCTTGGATACGATAACATCCATGTGTGCAAGAACAATTGTGTGTTGTTTGGAAGGATTATGCCAAGGTGGATGTGTGCCCGGTATGCAAGGAATCTAGATGGCAAGATGTTAATGGGAACAAGCGGGTTCCACATAAGGTTTTGAGGCATTTTCCACTTATACCAAGGTTGAAGAGGATTTTTGCTTCAAAAGCGAACATCGAGGAAACACAATGGCACAAGAAAGTGAGGACGCTAATCGACAATGTAATGAGCCATCCGGTGATGGGGAGGCATGGAAGGACTTTGACGGCGGTATCCAAATTTTGCGGTGATCAGGAACTTGAGGCTTGCCTTAGCTGAGATGGATTCAA